>OV884019.1:43822500-45123153 GCA_930367235.1 Sarcophaga rosellei
TCCCCTATGTACGCTGTCTCCAATTTCTTAGCCAATTCTTCCATTTCCTTAGCATAAGCGTTGACGCTCTTACCAGACTGTCTAGTGCTCAAGAGTTTGGCGTTTATAACGTCCACGGATTCACCCTTGACTGAAGCCTTAAGTTTGTTCACAATCTGGCCTAATGTTGTTTCTGAACCTATTAAGTTTCTTGCTGTTCCTTTCAATTTGGTTTTAATGAGGTTAACAGCTACAGATTCATGCGATTCCTTAATGGAATCAACCAAGTTTATGGCGTCAATGAAGCTTTGTAGGTTTTCAGAATTCCCATCGAAATCAGGAATTAACCTGGAGGCGGTATTTAAGAACTCTACAACAGTTTGAGGCATGTTGGAGTTCTTCCTCTGTTCCGTCTCTGGTAAGATATTTAATTCTACTGGCTCTTGTATTGACTGGGGGACATTTATTTTGAAGTTCCTTCGGTAACTTACAGAAATCAATTTTTCACGTAAGTCCCAATAAAAACCTTCAGCAGCTGTTTGGTGAGCCTTTGTTAGTCTGCTGTAATTTGTGTTTAATAACACCCGTAATTTTTCAAGTAGGGTTAGAAGAATATTCAAGTGCCTATTGATTGTCTCAGGTTTTATATCCCTGTCAATATTTAGGCATTTATATGATTTTAAAAATTCTTCCTTAATCGCTCTAGCCCTATAAACTATTGTTTCCCATTCCATAGATTAGGAAATTAATATTTAAAGTAAACGGTAGGAATTGGCTAAACCGATAAGGTAAAAAAAAAATTTTTTTAAATTGGCGAAAAGAGAATAAAAAGAATTGAAAAAAAAGAAAAAAAAATTTACGTAACGACTAGACGACTAGACTTTGTCCAAATTGTTCGCCAATGACGCAGCTCTCATGTAATTCTTTCTCAGTGACCTTTTATGTAACTGTTACTAAGAGCTGCGCGGCTAACAGGACAATTATTACGATGAAATAGACGTACGGAAAGTCAATTTTAACCACAATGTCATTTACGACATTAGCATTTGGCTTTTCAACTTTTGACTCCGTACCTCCCATTTCGAATTGATTTTGAGAATTAATTAATAATTAAGAACTGTCTTGTCAGTATTTATTAGAAAGTCTGCCCTTACGTCAGGTTAGTTAAAAAAAAAAAATTCTATATATCATGGCGTTGGGATACCATACCACCAGATATAGTCTCCCAAGGCGATGGTATATAGCAGATATCGCCAATTGATATCTGAATAGGCCAATCACAAAATTTATATATTTTTTTTTTTTTTTTACACCACTGGAGGGACTCGTAAGTATCGCAGCAGTTTCACAATAGTAATTAAAATTTTTTTTTTTTCTTAAGTGGTTTTAAAAATATTTATTATGTAATAAATTGTAATTTAATAAAAATATAATATAAAAAGAAATTATTAATAATTATTATTATACATATGTAATGAAAATTTTTTTTTTAATCTATATATTATTATTAAACTCTTGTTGAAATATGTACAACTGTTAATATTTTTTTTTGCAAGAAAAAAAAAAGATTAATATAAATGCATGAACTTTACAGAAACTAATGTTTAAATTCAAAAATCCTTAGGACAAAGTTAAAAAAAAATTGATTTATTTTTATAAAATGTATGTAAAAATATTTCTTTTTTTGATTTATGGTTTACTACAAAATTTATTTGAAACAATTTTTTTTTTTTTTTTTAATTCGATATTTCCATTCACCATACTTTATTTGTATATACCTTATTGTTCTTATTGTTATAGATCCTTAATAAGGATTGCATTATATTAATAAATGTCTGTTGCTATTTAAAATTTTCGAAAAAAAAAATTAATCATAAAAACTAGTGCCTAACATATTAATTTTTTTTTTAATTTTTCTTTTTTTTATGTTAAAAATATTTTTTTTTGGCTATTTAATATTGGGTATTGATTATTTAATTTATGTTTATAATATTAAGTATATGCAACAAAATAGTTAACATTGAAATTAACAAATTAATTTTAAGATAATACTAAACTTATGTACTTAGCTTAGTTGGTGCCGTGGTTGCTTGAGATGATTGAAGATGTTGCTGTATGAAATACGTCTTGTTTATTTTGATTGTTGTTGTTACTGCTGCTGCTGCGGTTATTTACAAAATTTTAACAGGAAACATAGTGGCATATCATTTAGCGATAAATAAACACTCATAATTTTTCTTTTGCTTCTTCTATATTTTTTTTGTTCTGTTGTTTCGTTTTGCTTAGTACCAAACTAAGTGGAATTATTTTTTTTCGTCTTTGCTTTGCTTTCTTTACAACACTTTCAATGAAGCTAGAGAATAATTTAACTTTTCTTGGTTGGCTTATTTTTTGTTTCAATAAAAATATTCTTAATTGTTTAAATTTGTTTTGAAATACAATTTTTAGGGTTTTTAGGTTTTTTTTTTTTAGGGTTTTTGTGGTTGTTGGTATTGTTGTTATTTGGCTTGCACAATGTATGACAGATATAAATAATATAATATGAAGAGATATAATAAAACTAGTGTACGTATGTAGTTATGTATGTATGCATATATTTTATGTTGTTATATCAAATATAGGGAACAGGTAGTAGTCAAACATGAACATGCGTATTTATTACCAACACACTGCACAAATAGTCATACATAAATACCGTGGTTTTGCTTCTTTTTTTTTTTTTTGTTTGTTGTGGAGAGAGAATGTTGGTTTGTTTTTTTTTTTTTTTTTTTTTTTTTTTTTTTTTTTTATTTTACAAAATAGTTTTATTTATTCGGAACAGCCGCTAGTGCGACTGTTCATTTTCATCGTGTTATTATTACTGAAACCTTAAAGCTAAACTTAACTAAATTCTTAGTGCTAGCATACAGTACACAATTCGTGAGAGAATGCTGACATCGCAAGTTCACACGAATTGTTTATGTCTGGGAAGAAACTGCAGTGTGGACAAGATCAACAGGAATGTGTTGATATTAAGTTGCATACAAAAGGTATGGCAACTTCGACTAGTCAAACACACTACACGATGTCTCCAATTAATTTCATAATACTTGAACTTCCTTCCGATTCTAGTTTTACAACTAAACACTACTGACATGAGGTAAGCAAAATGTCATCCAAGTATTCCCCAGCAAATACAAATAATACTTCATATCTCTGGCCAGACTTTACAGAATCATCAAATCCTTTGTGATTTCTCTACAGTAGAAAATTCATTTAAAATCTAGAATCTTACATTTGAAAATGCAACAATGGATTCCGTTAACGCTGCCTAGTTGCCTTCGGATAGGGCCACAATAGTCCAACAAATTTGGTCAAGGCTAGGTGAAATTCACATGAAACTTCACACGAAAGTTCATCGGAGTCAGTGCACATTATATTTTGGGTGCCCATGTGAGACACATTGGTCTTATCCATAAAACCAAGGACTTCTGCAGATGTTGCAAGGACGGTGAAGTGGAAGAATCTTTATTTACCTCTTAGATAAGTTCCTCGTGCGAAAACTCTATTTAAGTTAATTTTAGCCACTACCGCACAATGTGTTCTGAGTACCCATGCGAGACACTTTGGTCTTAACCATGATTAACAATGATTTCTGCTGGTGCTACAAGGATAGAGAAGGGGAAGAAACATTTCTCTACCTTTTCAATGTTAGTTCAGCTGGTACCCAAACATGCAGCTTCATTCTGTTTACAACTTTCTTCAAATAGTGATAAATGCATGATTCTCTAACAGATCTGTTTCTATATTTTAATGGCGATATCTGCTTATAGAATAAAGTAAATTTAACAGAGTCTTCCAACAAAGTTAAGCTTCAAATGTTATCTCCCAAACAAGCTATAGTAATGCGAGTAATATTGACAGACAGGTAAACAGGCAGATAAACAGAAACTGAACAGACAATGACAGTTTATAAGACAACCAATTGAATTTTTTTCTTTTTCTTGGAAATCATTTGGAGATTTTATCCGTTTAAATTTTTACCAGATTTTAAATTTTACAGGCAAATAATTTCCATCGCAACCAGTCACAATTGTATGGTAGAAAGCATCGTCACTTTAATAACTTTTTGAAACGAAATGAAATTAATTTTGTGGGCCATTACGATATTGTGTTGGTTGTGTTGGTTGTGTTTGTTGGTTATCTAAATAGAAAATATGTTTTATGCATTTACCTACAACAAGAACAACAATTTTATATTTATTGTTACGCATACAGAAATGTTTCAATAGCTGAAATGCCAAATAATAATGACAATGACAACAATAAGCGAACTTGTATCACTTTCTGCATTTCGACAGTTTGCATTTATGGTTGCAATCAATATCATATTGTGGCATTCAATTTCAATGGAAAATTTGCAAATAATTTCAGTTTTATTTAGAATTATTCAGAGAGTTTTGAAATGCATGGCGAGTGTTGTTGGAGTGAGGCTAAAAATGAATGTGGGTAAACGACACTTACACATATCATGGAATAAATGGTTAAAAAGTCCAAGAGATTTCAAAAGGTAAAAGGTTTGTTAAAGAGATAATTACAAGAAGTGTTGTCTCAATCAATCTCTCCCTAGTACGGACGTTTTGTGAAAGTGTGCTGTGAGGAAACCAAGAATTATGAAATGTTTTAATTTTTAATCGTCACATTTGATTTGAGTTGGGTGCTTTGATGACACCTCATGTTAATGATTTATTATTTCTTTTTTCTTTTCTTCTTTTTTTTATAATTTATTTGTACATGTTTTTGTTTTTTTTTTTTTGATTGCCCAAAAAGTTTCATTTTATGTATTTTACTAATTTAACTTGTGTAAAAACATAATGGGAATATATAATTAATTTAATTTTTAACAGTTTCCAATTAAAAACATTTACAATAGTAAAATATGAAACATCAGAGATGGAAATATTTAATTAAAAGAAAAAAAAAATCAAAATCCATATTTAAGTAAAACAGTAGCTGGCTGGTAAATAAATGGAAATAATCAAATATAAATTATATTCAATTAAGAAATGATGTTTGATTTGTAATAAATTGGAACACATAAAGGGTCAATTATACATATTAAATACCATTTTTATAATAATAACGGGTGCAACAAAAAGTGGAGTGGAGGCATAATCAAGTATGGTGTGAAATGTTATGGTACTTTGGAATTTATCTTATTAAGAGAGTGAGAGGGAGAGCATAAAATGGCAAGCTGAAATTGAGTAAATGTGGTATTTACTCTCAAGATGAGAACTTGCAGCATCGAAACAATAAAACTACAGACACCTATTAGCCTTAGCCTCCATTTGAGAATTTTGAAGATCCTGGAGAGACTCCTTCATTAATGTGCCTAGAATTTTGGCCAAACCACTGATTCATTTCGGATTTACTCAACTCAAAGAATTCTATATGAAGTAGCCAGAATGAAGTCGCCGTAGTCTAGTAGGTAGTGTGTTCGCTTATTAGACGTAAAAGCCCGGGTTCGAGCCCCCCAGGCCAGACATCAAAACGAAATATGAAAAAAGTATTTCTTCGGCGACTTCCTCTCAGCAGATTTCTGGCAAAAACTCTGAGAGTAACTAAACCCGCCATGAAAAAAGTTTCTCAAAATCTGTCGTTCGGAGTCGACGTCAAACTGTAGGTCCCGCCACTCACGTATAAAATTAACACACACAACATGATTAGTGTGAGAAGCTAGGCCGTAATGCTGACTGAAGGGTTGTAATGGCCAATTATGTATGTATGTAGTCAGAATGATTGAGAGTTTCCTGCACCTTAGTTTACTGTATTCCCTTTCAACATTTTTTACATCCAGGACGTGTCTCGACTTGGAAATGTCCGAGGCAACATCTTCTGCAAGAAGTCAAAAAAAGTTATTGATTGCGTTCATTTCACACCTTCTTTGACTCGTTCTTATTAAACTTACGGTATTCGACAATGAATTCCTCGTAGTCTAATGTCTTATAGACGTGAAACCAGGGTTCAAATCCCAGGTCAGACGTCCCCAACAAAACGAAATTTGAAAAAAAATGTCTTAAAACTTTTGAGAGAAAATGTAATTGCCATGAAAAATTTTTGAAAAAATCTGTCGTTTATAGTCGACTTCAAACTGTAGGCTCAGCCACTCATTTATAAAATTAACACACACAACATGGGTGGTGTGAAGGTTTGGAATGACCAATTATATATGTATGTGTTCGACATGCAGGTACATTCCTCTTATATGTATATCCGACTGTGATTAAAGATAAAAATATATGTTACGCTGTAGAAGCCAAATACCTGGACCTGAAGCTGTGTCGAGGATATCAAAATACATAAGCAACATAAAACATCATGCTTAGTAAGTCACAGTGGCTTCCAACAATTTATCGTGAAATCTTCAGTTTATATTCGAATGTGGCTGAGACCAAAAATTATAATGAAACCGTAGCTCTTTTATATGCATTTTAAAGTTGCCAACGATATAAACAGCTACAGACGTCATAATGCATTGTAATAATTTAAGATTGTCTGTTATTAGGGTCGTAACTCCCAATACAATTATTTATTTGGTAGCAGCGATCTGTTGCTTAATGAGAGTGTTATTGCCTGGACTATGAAGCTCTTGATAAATTTGCCAACGGACAACTTTCTTTAAACGATTTTCACTCCCCTGAAGAACTGTTTAAATAAGTGCTAAGAGTCATTGCTATGGCAATTAAAAGGCATATCACACAAATAGGGTTTAAATTCATACCTTCATGCCAATTTTAACAGGAATGATAAGCAAATTGAGAAATTCTAAATTCATTCATTTATTTACGTATAACGTCTCTGATTCTCTTAATTTAATTCAATTTAGTTTCAAATTTTTAGAAAATTTTTAACATCATTAAACAATTTTCGCAATAAATTTATTGTTTTTTTAACATTGTTGTTGTTTTTTTTTTGTTTTGGTATTATTTTGCAAATAAAATATTTTGATTTTTAACTTCGAATAAAAAAGCTACGAAACAATTAAACTAATCATGTTAACAAAATTTAATTATTTTTAATTAAAAACCATACAAAAGCTTCAATAGAATTGATTGCATACTCGAGACTACAATGGTCTCTGCACAATTGGTCTGTTCGTAATATCACATTCGTCAACTTAATTAAGAAGGTCTCCATGGTTGAGACATGCATAGAATTAATTGTGGTATCACAATGAATCTAAGTACTAGCCTAAGAGGACACTCCTGCTTCGAAGGGGTCCCTCACCAAACCTAACCTAAGTTAACCTAGGTTACGGCTAATATATCAGTGAGCATATGAAAAGAAAAAAATAAATAAAAAATAAATTCGTAGGGTATTTGGCAGCCAGTTTTTACTTACGTATTATTGGCATTACAATACAAATGCCATAACATAATTAAACAAAAAGCCAAAATAATTGTTAAATAGATTGCAAATAATTTCGATTAATTAGCAAATATGTAGTTTTGGTTTCAAACATTTACACAGATTTGTGGCATATTTTTTTTTATTTCATTTTATTTCATACCAACTATAATTCGATAAATAAAATCGATAAAAAAAATTTTTTTAATTTAAATCCGTTTAAAATTAAATATTGACAGAAGAACAGAATGCCTTGAAAAGAGAATTGATGTCTTAGACGAGTAGGGTAGGAACGATTATAATTTTATGGTGCTACTGCAGAAGACGTTCTATATCAGGAGAGCTAAAGATAAGATGTTTTTACACGAAGTAATCACAAATTCATTATGCTGAGTATTCGAAATTTTTCTTCTGGGGTACGTTTTTCGTTTTATTGGAGCGACTGCTCCTCTAATTTGTATATCGAACAGGTTATTCCAAATCATGTTATGGGAAAAAGGTAAACTAAATTCACACACGGTAGACACGATCTTTGCCATATTATTCCAAGAAGAATGACAACAGTTCACTCCCCAATTCCCTATAAATAAAAACGCTTCATGAAAACAATGAGCATAAAAGCTTGTTCAACTTAAATTGATTATCTACCAAAAAAATTTTATTTTTTATTCATATTATTCCTCGAAATAAATTTGTCCATTCATCCTTTGTAAAAAGTTACAGAATTTTCCAGCTTTTAAGGTTCGCAATTAATTTCAAACTATTTTCTTCTTCTTTATAGTGCAGTGGCATGGACCCCACTAAACAGCAGCCTTGAGAGTATTCGAGAGAAAAGTCCTACATAAGATCATTGGTCCAATGTGAGTTGGCGATGATTTCCACATCCGATCCAACAGTGAGCTGTATGAGCTCCTCAACGACATGGACGTTGTGTAGCTTGGCTCGGCCATGTCGTTCCAAAGGAGGACGATGCCCCTGCGAGACGGGTATTTGATGCGGAGATCTGCAGAAGTCGGCGAAGAGGACGACCTTGTATGCGTTGGAAAGACCAAATCGAGAAAGCCCTGTCATCGATTGGTGTGGCCAACTGGCGTAGGCAGGCAAGAAGTAGAGGCGCCTGGAAGGTTGTGCTGCGGCAGGCCGAAATCCGTTAATCGGGTAGTTAATGGCCAATTAAGTAAGTAAGTATTTTCACTGTATTAGATATGCGAGTGGTGGTGTTGGAATTACTTAGTTAACATTTTATGGAACATAAGAATTTATATTTTATAACACAATGTTATTGAACTAATGTTTAACATTTTAAACATTAAACAGAAATCGTTCTAACAGGGGTTTGTACTGTTGTGTTAACATTTTAGGTTAAAGGGTCATTGCTTTACAATAATTTTCTACTGGTTATTGTATTCGCTAAGCTCTTGAAATAAACACACGTCTGAAAAACATAGAATGAGGTGTATGTGCTAAGAGGGAAATTCAACACTTTTGGTCATTATAAACATTTAGTCAGGATTACAACCTAGTTCCTCACACCACCTATGTTGTGTTTGTTAATTTTATCCATAAGTGCCGGGACCTAAGAGAGAAAGTCGCCTAAGATATATTTTTTAATATTTCGTTTCATTGGAGATGAAGTTTGTAGCTTCTTAGTGTATTCCAAAATTATGATGAAAAACTGTTCACTATAAGCGGGGTTTAAATATTGGCTACTTCGGTTTATAGCCCAGCTAACTACGTCACTTCTCCTGACAATTGCTCATTAGTGTTGTAATATAAGAGCTTTCTACTCATCAATATTGCCCAAGTGGCATATTGTATTTGTTTTCTTGACAGATGTTTACTTACAGTTCGCTATTGAACCTTGCCTTAAATCTGCATACTCTTAATAATTATATATGCCATTGGAATTTGTAAAAATTTTGTGTTTATCACATTCATAAACCATGTGGGGAATAGTTTAGTTTTTAACCACACAAAGCAAAAGTGTTATACAGGAACCAGACACAATATTGTTTAACTATGTTTTGAATCATTTTCTTAAAACAAATTCAACTTGAAATCTACAATTCATTGCTTTGATAACATAAATGTAATGAATTTTTTAACCAGAATAACAATATTGGTTTGTGTCTGTGAAATACTTTAATCAAACGGATTTGGAAACTGTAACTGCTTACATAGGCCTGTGTTGCCACGTCATTAATTTTTAAAGATGTACTATTTGTATTCTGATTGAATAGTAAAGGGTTCTCCATTTTTCGGCTTCGGCTTCATTTAAAAGACCTGTGTGGAGTCTACCTACTAGACTACGGCAACTAACACATATGCAACCATTTTACTCGTTAATCACTCAATGGTCTGCAACGGTCTGTAGTTGTGAATAATCTGCCGACTTTAATTGTTTCAGATTACATGCCACACTTTCTTTAATTGCAGCGAAATTTTCGGCAGTGTGCACATTGCAATGATGAGGAATCCTAATCAGATCGGTAATGCTTCCAGTGCCTACAAATTTCTGTATACCTTGGTGACTCCGTAAAACTACCACATTTCAATTACCACTTCGTTGGCATCAGAAATTCCAAGCCAACTGCATTCCGTGGATTTGAAATGCAAGGTCGTCTCTTAATTGCTTATTTCCAAGTATTTTCCTTTTTGCAACTGATTGGTATCTTATTGTATTGGGTACAGTAGTGAAGAAACTTGCTTATTGAATTCTCACGAGTGCAATCTGGTGTCCAGAATTTCCGGACATTTTTTGTGGAAGAATTTCGATGTATAAATTTTTTAAATTCGAAAACGGTATTGAACAAACCTATGCTCATATCTCTTGTATAATCCATTACATGGCATATGTGTTCCACCGATTCTTCAATCAAAAATGGTATCTGATATGGCGGCTCTAAAACACACCTTCCTTTGGTCGAATCAAATTTTGAATTATCCAACGTAAGACGGTGTTGAGCACCTTTATTGCGGAAATCGCAATAAACGCCATTATTGAGCTCAATATTTCATATAAAATTTCAAATATAAAGTTTCAATTAATTATTGTTCACTAAATACACAAATTGTTATAATATTGAGTAAAACTTAAAATGCAGCACTATCATATCATATCATGTTCAGTGCGCATATAACAATTATCCGAACAGTTTCTGTTGATATCTGACGACTTAAATGTTAACACCGACAAAAACAAACAACAAATGTTGTTGAAACAACCAGCTGGTTTGTTTGCCAGCTGTCAAATGAATATTGAATAAGCAGCTGAACTGCGTATATTGTTTGTCTGAACACTTAAAATATTGTACTCAATAAACCAAAGTGCGTACCTGAACATAGTATAAGACCATCGATAGGTGTCTAGAATTCTGAAAAACAATTGCAAATATAAGGAGAACGTAGGCATGGGCTATTGAATTTTCTGTGATCTTCTATAAAAAGAAGTTTTAATCGTAATGATATCCCCGATCAGAAAAAATCGGGTTTCTTAGCATTGTCAACTTGAGTTGCAATACAGTATGCTCTGCTTGGCTTAAAGTTGATGATCAACGTCAGTCGCTAATGGTTTCCAGCGATGTCATTATTAAATTTCAGCTAAGAAATTAAAATTGTTTTTTTTTATCTTGCAAGGGTAAATATCATTTCATGACCATCCACACTTACGACCTTGTGCTCAACTGCCTAATTTATTCTTAAAAATAATTTCCAATATTTTTTAAAATTGATTTCCAAACCTAATTCATATCTTATGATCATTTTCCAGGAAACATCTGCGTCTACACCAATAGAGAAAATACCCATCCAAAAATCTAAAAACAACAGCCACAACAAATACGAAAAAAAATCATAATAATTATGAAAAAGAGGCACCGCACGCGATAAACGTTCTTTTTAACAGGTTACGCCTATAGAAGGCCATCACAAAGCTATACAGCAGACACAGGTATGACAAGAAAAAATTTGTCCAGGCTTAAAAATAAATCTTTTGCAGGTTAAGCTAAGGAGGATCACTGACTGACTGGTGTTGCTATGGCTGTGGTAAAAAGACTGCGTAAGAAAACGACTTCAATGGTAAATGATGACGCTGATGACGATGATGAATTAACACACTTTTCCACAAAGCTTATTAAACAATATAACGAAAGAAATAAAAAAGAAACAAATTAACAACAATTCTGCATGGCCATCCTTCATGCAATTCCGTTCCGTTCGTCACATGAATATGTTGGCGGAAAACAGATGTTTTATGGCCTAAAAAAATTAGTGGCGGTTAGAATGTGGCACAACGACCACAACAATTATTTGCGTGGAGTCCAACTAAATCGTCAACATATAACTGACATATGGCCGTTTAACATTTTTTTACGTTAAAAATCATGTGCATTAACAAGGTGATGTGGCATGCCACGTAAAATCAGGTGAATGACGATCGTTTCAAGTGGTTTACATAGGCAGACAACACACCACACCACATCACATCACACAGTTATTGACGGTATGGAGACGAAAACTAACATGGTGTTGTGTGTGTGTATTTAAGCCAAGTTAACAAGACTCAATCACTTTTTAAACACAGTCTGAAATCTTTTTTCTTTATGTGAAAATGAAATGAAAAGAACATGACAACGAGTCGTGGCCAAGCGGCAGTGTTAATAAGCCGTTGAAAACATGCGTTTAAAAAGTGTAAATAAATATGAAAAAAACACATCATCAGACACACTTGCATGTATGTTTTTTTTTTAATACGAGGGTGGGTTTCGAAGTTAAGGGAATTAAAAAGCGAGCTCTTCTCAGCTATCCAGTTCACAAGCTATCCAGTTCACGTACTTAACGCTAATACTAAAGACTTTCCTGCCCTCTCTCGTAGATATATGATACGGTGGCTTAACGTTAAAACTCTATTCGTAAATAATATGTACGAAATGTATAAACAAGTGTGTAAAATTGTAGGCTCTTGAACATAAAATTACTTTTAGCAGCAACAGCAGTCCAGATAGCTCAGATTCGTTTTGAATAACAAGAACAAGAAATTAAAGGAATCAAATTAATTTCTGTATGAATGAATAATTTACTTCATGTCTTTATTTAATGCAAACGAAGTATAGCAAAATGCTAGTCAACCTGACCCATACGTTAGCCGAGATGACCTTTGTCTCAACGTCATCAACATTCATTACACATGCAGCCAGGCAATTGGCAATTTTAGCCTGCAACCAAATGTACGAGAGTCCATGTTTAACCACCATGTAGACACAGTGTAAATTGTTTTAATTTTTTTTTCGTCGTCTTTCTCTCAAGTGTCATATATAAACTGCCTTGGTTAGGCAGATTGTTGTTGTTGCCTTTTTGGTTGTTTTATGGTTTTAATATTTATTTTATGCCAAACAATTTAAGAAGCCACCAATGTTGACCACAAATTCTACTAACACAAACTACCCATACACATACTCTTTCATTTCCATACGTACAAACAAGTGTATGGAGAGTAATACAGGGCATGGTGTGGCATGGCATGGCATGGACTGAGTGAATAAAAATGCATGTGTTACCATGCATTCATTGTATTCATAAGATAGTCAGATATAACACTGCACTGCAACATAATCGTGAAGTCTTTTAACACTCATTTAAAGCAACGAACAAAAAAACAAAAAAAAACCTCAAACTGTAGTCAACGCCAAGACAATAACAACAACAGTTTTTATGCAATCTTTTAGATACGATATTTGTTGTCGTTAGCGCTATAGTGAAGCGCTACGTGCGTAGTACGTGTGGTATAAAACGAATGAAGGAGGATTATGCGAGTGGTGTTGTAAGACGTATTACCGTCTATTTTGAGAGGTAGATATAGGTGTTACTATTGTGAGTAAGAGTAAGACAGGTTAGTTTTCGAACTTTATTCACAATATAGAAATAGGACATCTTATCCAGCGCCCTCTACAAAACCTAAGTTGAATTATTCTTACATTTATTTCCATGTTATTCGAGAGCTTACTGTTTCTCATCACTCTGCAAAAGAAACAAATTTGTTTATGTAGGCTGATGTCATTTTTAAAATACAAATTCTCTACTCTACAGCGTTCAGTCCCGATGTAATTTTATGACTTCTTTTAGGCTGTACATCCTTAAAAAAAAAAAAACTGACTTTCATAAATCGTATTTGAGAGTGCCTGTATAATTGAAATTAATTGACTGCTGATTGGTGTTGTCAACCAAATGCGTTTGCCAACTCAAGAAAACAGTTTGCATCGCAATAGCTGGCAGCTAAAAGCGATTGTAGGTGCTGTAAACGAAAGATGGCAATAGACTTAGACGCTGACGGTAACAATGGAATGAAAAGCTATATGTTTAGTTGCATCTGTGGGTTTCTGGCATTTTGAGTGTAAAGCGAAGTTGTTGTCTTTGGGTGTTCTTGCCACAGTAGCAATTTGTGGTTTTTGCTTAGCGAATACAATTTGAAATAAATATTGTACACGAATGCAATTTCAATGCAATTATGAGGCAATAAAAATGTTTGTAATCGTTTCGTAAGTTGGTTTAAAAGTTAGTGTTTAATGTGTTCACAGTTTCATGTTCTAGTGACCCATTTACTATAATGCATGTAAATATTAAGACTGGAGAGTATAAAACGTATGAGCAGAGGATGAATTATTCACAAACCCGAATATCGTAGTAGGATTATATATCCACTTATCGAATACATAAGGAGCATAGGGCCTCATATTTACTTAAGGTTCCGTTAATCATGATATTTGAAATATTAAGATCACGATGAGCTGTTAACGAATATATGCGTTAAAATTCTCTGAATGCCCTGTACTAAGCCAATGTTCCTTATGTCAGAAAATACTCAGCAACCAAGTTCGAATCTGTCGTAACTCCCAAATTAGCAGGAGTACGTGTTGATTGTAGATGTTCTCTTGCAATCATAATGAGCAGTTTCTCTGTAATATCTGAAATTGAGTTTAAACAAGGGTGTAGCAGGTATTCAGGAAATCGATATACGAAGCAGTTTATCTAGTATCTGTCTTCGATAACCCATTAGCGGCTTAATTAATTTCACCTAAAGAAGAAAAAAAAACGGAAGAAAGTTCTGTTACCTCAAGACATTTCATTATTTGAATAGATGTAGTATAGACTCGAAAAAATCCTCCAAATCTAGCTGATCATCGCATATCCCTGTTGTGCACACGATAATCTATCCGCCAGTATTCAGTTTCATACAGAGAAGATCTTAGATAGGCAACATATGAGGTTATTCACTGCTCTGGTGATCCTTGTTTATATTTTTTGATCAATTTAGTATTCATCGTCCAGACAGCATTTAGGATGAGGAAGTGAATTTATTAACGAAAAAGAAAAAAGGAAAACAGTACAACTGCTGCATGAAATTTACTTCGCCAGTATGAAGGATGGACTCAATATTCCGCTAATTTGCTGTGATGCTTAGCCACAGGCGTTCAAGTTTATCAAAGTTATTGTAAGTGTACCGCTGACAAAGGGATCTTATTTCATAATAAAGGGACTTTAACCATCTCAGGAGATCAGCCAGATGTCGCTGGCCCAAAATTGTCATGTCAGAGATTACCAGAAATTATGCTTCATTTCATATTGCTTTAAAATTCTGTAGTCGTAGTAGTCTAGTAGCTGTTATGTTGGCTTATTAGACGTTTGGCTACGGTTCAGACCAGAGATCAGCAATGAGTATTCAAAAAGATGAGTAGATTCGAATCACACTCATAATTTCTGATACTTATACGCATTCATACTTATTTTAATATCATACTCATACTACTACTCATATTCAAAGTTTGAAGTATTCATCGCACTCATACTTAACAATATGCATGCTGTTGTTGATTTCGACTCTACTTTACTCAACATTTACAAGAATCACAAAATAAGTACGATTTGCGTACGACCACTACAATACTCACTAGAAGGTTGTGTGTTTGCTTTACTTGCTGTCTTTGTGTTTTTCTTTCTTCTTGCAACAACAACTAAGACCGTAAATGTTGATGAATGCTTCGAATCACTCGAATCATTTATGAGTATTATAAGTATTTTTCTAAATTTATGAATCTGAATGAGTAGGCGCATGAATCAAATATATTTCGAATGTTATGAGTTCGATGTAAGCGTAGTACTCATACTCATTGCAACATGTACTTATAAATCATGTTGTAGTGACTACGAATGAATCAGAGTAGTTGAATTTCAATACTGTTGACTCACTCATACTCAAAATTTCATGAGTAATTATGAGTAGCGAAAAAACGATTCATTGCTGATCTCTAGTTCAGACCTCATGTCATACATCTCCAACAAAACGAAAATATGAAAAAAATATTGTTTTCGGTGACTGAATCTCAACAGATTTCTGGCAAAAACTCTGAGAGTAATTAACAGATTACAGGTACCGCCACACTCATGTATGAAATTAACACACACAACACAATAGTGCGAGAAGCTAGATTGTAATCTTGACTAAGGCGTTTTGTAGTGACCAATTATGTATATATGTACATATGTTGAGAAGCTGTCCTTAGCGGTTATTTAAAATATGTACGAACTCCTTACTGAATCAGGCACATAAAGAAATAATTTGAAAGTGTTTGTGCTATAATCCGGAGTCCTCTTCAATCGACTTGGATATGCCACTTGGTCAAGTTGAATGCAGATCCGAGATCTGAGGAAGAGGAGACTGGTATCCACTTTCTTTGTGAATGCCTATTTCTGTCCAGGTGCAGAAATTGGTTTTTTGGCTCTCCATTTTTTTTTGTCAGCATGACGGAGCTATCATCTATTGATGTCAAGGATATTGCTTCGTTTATCAAACTTTCTGGCTTATGTTCCAGCGTAAGGTAGTCATGCTTTTGATGCGCAGCCCTTGCACTGATCAACTTCTTCCTCTTCCCTGGTTTTGGTAGAACTTGGTCAGTACAGGGGCTGCGTTCACCTGTGGCGTCACAAGGGGCCATTATGCGCGCTCAAGTGAGCTTGTTGATATCAGAGCTACCGCTCCGACCTAGCCTTTGTTCTATAATTTAACCCTTTGTAGGCGTTCCTTTCTTTTGCATTCCAATATATAAACATTGCTTTCATTGAAACTTTTTTCTGTCAAATTCATGGAAAATTGAATGGAAAGAAATGAAGTCTTTGAGAGGAAAGACAAACAGATTGTAAGAAAGAAATCGACTGAGTTGTGAAACAAACTCAAATGCTACTGGTTTCTTCAATTTAAAAGTTGATGATTATTTAATGCTTGAGTTTTATATTAAAAACAAACAAACAAGAAAGACAAAAACAAAGAAAGAATTATTGTCCATTGGTTTTATACGATTATTGCAATTTAATTGATTGGCCCATAAAACTTCTGGTGGAGCCAAGTAAATAAAAAATTCTTATAATTTAAGCGAAAGCATTTGCATAAAACACACGAATTAATGGAAAACCAAGCATAAAATTAAAATTTATTTTCGTTAACAGTTCGCCATAGTAATAATTTTAAGCGTTTGTTTTTTTTTATTTAATTGATCAACTGAAAACTGGCTACGATAAAATTGAAAAACTCTTTAAGAAGCGAATGCTTGTGTCTGTCTGTGACTGTAATGCGTTTTCATTGGCTGTTTTAAGCTTTTCTAAAATTTTTCTCAACAAACGCAATGCTTCGTTAGAGACTTTTTCATTTTAAATGTGTTAAGGACCACATACAGTGCAAAAGGCTTCAGTAAATCTAAAATGCGGGTTTAATTTGCTTTTGTTGAGTGGCTCATAAATCTTCTTAAATGATGCGACTTGGTGGTAGCTAATGTTTGATAAATATTTCGACAAAAGCTCAGCAAGTGTTAATGATATGAAAAAAGGTGTTGGAAATCTTGTTAAAGCTCTTTGTAAGCCAAGCCTACATAATTTTAATTTTTGATTTTTTTTCTTAATTCTGATCATGCTTTGTAAGCTGGTGGCTAGAAATTCGAAATTTTAAATGAAATGTATTGTGATCTGTGAAAATGAAATCAGAAATGAATGAGCTGGGTAACTAAGTGACACCTCTTTCCACCTCATTCCTTGAATTTGTTTGTTTCTCAACATAAAATTTTTTAAAATTTATTATTCAAAGTAAAATGACTTGGAAAAATAAAATAACAATGTATACAACAAATTCCATTGAATAAGTATAATCAGCACGAATTTTAGGTACCCTGTTTCAACTTGACTCTTGTGGCAATTAAAATCGCTTTAAAAACTGCCACAACTACATAAACCGCAAAGATGCTAAGCAAATGAAACTTTTGCCTTAAAATACTACCGCAGTGATGATGCTCACCTCACAGTCTTCTCATTATCGTTCAAATGGCGTAAAAACACCCGTGGCTTTATCATATTTTCTGTATGTATGTGAACTCAAACGGTGCTGTGTTAATTTGTTGAAATTGAATATTTTTTTATCAGTTTTTATTTATTTTCTTATTAATTTTGTTTATTTCTTATTTGTCGTTTTTGTTATCAATTACAGATGATCTTTAGGTCAAATATATTTTCAGTGTTAATAATCTTCACATGAAATTTGAAATACAAAATAATTGTATCATCATTATATGATGATTTGAAATTTATTGAAGTATAGACTTTGGATTTCCGTTCAAATGTTTCGTTCCACTAAAGTTAAGATACGAATATAAAGAAATTATTTGAAAGTTCTGCAAATTATTGATCACGCAATGACCTCAAAAAAAAATGAATTTTCTTATAGACTGGTTTACATAGAAGTATTCTCCATTTGTTTGACATAATTTCACATTAAAATTATAAATTTATTTGATTTTAATTCCTTCACTATGACTTAACCCATGACGAAAAGGTTTACTAAGTCCATAAGGGATAATTTGAAGTCCAATCCAGCGAAACTCTCGAAATACTTTTATTTGCCATCTAATCACTCTATATGATACGTTTGCAAACTCAATACCAGGTTTGAGTAGTCTAATCTCAAGTATCTTTCAGAAAGACTACATACATAATTAGCCCATTACAACCCTTCAGTCAGGATTACGGCCTAGCTTCTCACACCACTCATGTTGTGTGCCTTAATTTTAAACTTCAGAGGACTCCGAACGACAGATTTTGAGAAACTTTTTCATGGCAAGTTTATTCACTCTCAGAGATTTTGCCAGAAATGTGCAGAGAGGAAGTCGCCGTTGAAATATTTCTTTTTTTGTTGTTGTGCTCGTACTCATTGCACTGTACTTATAAATCAATTTTATAGTGAGTACGAATAAATCAGAGTAGTTGAATTTCAATGCTGTTGACTCACTCATACTCATAATTTCATGAGTAATTATGAGTAGCGAAAAAAGATTCATTGCTGATCCCTGGTTCAGATCTCATGTCATACATCTCCAACAAAACGAAAATATGAACAAAATATTGTTTTCGGTGACTGAATCTCAACAGATTTCTGGCGAAAAACTCTGAGAATAATTAACAGATTACAGGTACCGCCACACTCATGTATGAAATTAACACACACAACATAATGGTGCGAGAAGCTAGGTTGTAATCTTGACTAAGGCGTTTTGTAGTGACCAATTATGTATGTATGTACATATGTTTCATGCTGAAATATTTCAGCAAAAACAACAACAAGACACATTAAGCCATCGAGAAAAATTTCGATTTTTGAAAAGAACCTCAATAACCCAACAAAATAGAATTTTTTCAAACATGGTAACTCGTTTGCGAACATAAACATTCAATAAAAAAATATTGTAAACAAATGAATGTTTAATTTTCTCATTTAAAGCTACCGGCTTTTGTACAATGTAATCAAAACTGTTGATGCACTACGAAATAAAGAGCACAAGAAATTAAAATTTTGAATTTCTCTCAAACTAATGAACCCCTTAACAAACAAAATAAAATTAATATGCCTCTCACACAAACATGCTTAATGAGCAAATGCAATACAAACACGTGCTGGTACGAGTATAATGCCAGCAAAATGAACTCCAAAGTTCATTTACCGTAAGAGAGAATGAATAAAGGAGAGAGAGAGAAACACAGAATTAATATTTTTGAGAGCTACACTCTCGCCACTTGGATCAGCAGCTCCAATGTATTAATATAAACAAATGCTTATAAATAACAAAGAACCATAGCAGCAGCAACAATAACAAAAACAATACAAAGCCAACAGTAATGAAAATGAAAACATCACACAACAAGATCAATGCAAGGGGCGCCAAAAACAAGTTTTTTTGTTATTATTTTCCAACGATCATCAGTCGCATGTAAACAAACGAAACGAACGGTTTGTACGAACGGGAAGTTTACTTTTGTTGAATGTTCATGATGCATAGAATTGTTGTTGTAAAATGTAATGAATTTACGTAAATTTAAGAATTAAATGTGAATTGTAACGGTAAAGTTAAGCAAAAAAAAAAAGTTATTAAATTTACAAGAGAAAAAAAATTAAATTTTAAGGATACATGTATATGTATTTGAATAAATATGAGCGTGTGTGTGTGTTAATATTTCTTTAAAATCATTTATTTATTAAAGGCCTTCCGGTGCGTTTCCTTTGTTTGTTTTATTGTTTTCATAAGTTTTGTGCTTGTGTAAGTGCGCGTGAATCAATGTTTGTATGCTTAAATATAACGGTATTAAAGCATAACATATTTTTAGCATTTAAATGCCTTTACAGCCTCTGTTGCCAACTTTTTTGTTTATTTCTTGAAGAAAAATAAGAAGAATAAGAAGAAAAAAAGGAAATTAAAACAGCAATTGCTTTAAAAATGCATTTTTTATGTGTAAATGCACAGGGCTAAGTGTAAGTGTGTGTATGTATGTGTTAGTGTGTGTGTCAAAATGCGTTTGTTATTCTTTTCTTCAAACAACATGCGTCAGCATGCATAGAATCATAAAAATAAAAATAACAACAACAACAACCAACACCCAACACCCTGCAAGAAGTGCAAACACTAGCATATGTACAAAAAATAAAAACAAAAACAACAAAAAAAGTAAAAAACAAATATTTTAATGCTAAAAGCAGAGATTATAAGTGAGTGTGTGTTAAACTCTTCTTCTTTTAAGAAGAAAATCTGTTGCCATTTGTTTACAGGGGGAGTTTTATGTGTTTTTTTTCTGTTTCTCAACAAAAACAACACCCGTGGGATGAGTTTGTGTAGAAAATACTGATCTCTCTCTCTCTCTCTCTCTCTCTCTCAGTTTTACAGTAAATTGCACACAAATTTAAATAAAAAGGAATTTTAAAATAAAAATAAAAACATATTTCTTAAAAATAAAAAAAAAACTTTGAAATAAAAATTTAAATTCATGTGTGTGATGGTGTTTCTTTAAGGGCATTATAAAAATAGAAATTTATTTTGAAGTCGCCCCCCTTCAATTGAATTAAAATTATTTGAAAAAGGAGAAGCAGAAGAAATTAAAAAAATAAAGTTTACTTGTATTTTATCTTCATTGAAATTGAAAATTGAAATTCTTTTAAGAATTTTCTTTCGTATTGAATTTCCTTCTAGGCTGTTGAACATCAGGTTGCAATTTATTAAAACTCTGTGTGTGTTTTGCGTTTTTAAATATGCCTGTTGGCCATAAACATCACGGCGGCTATCAGTTAATTTGCACTTCACCATCATCATCACTTGACGTTCCATGTTGATGCAGTAAGTTATTCTCTTTCTTTCTTTGTTTTTCTTTTTTATTTAAAAATAATCTTTATTTAAAATTATCTTTAAAATACAACTGAAGTTTATCGATGTATAATTCATTTAATTTGCTACAATTTGTTTCTTCTTCAAAATAAATACAGTGACTAACGAAAGTAAATCAACATATTGGCCTAGGGTAAAATGAAATTTTTCAAATTATTTCCTTCACATTTAATACCTACTTTACATACATAATTAGTCATTTTATATTTCAGTCAGTGTTACAACCTAACTTTTAACACCACCCATGTTGTGTGTGCTAATTTTATCCTTAAGTAGCGGTATCTACAATTTAAAGTCGACTCAGAGCGGAAAGTTTTTTAGAGAAACCATTCATGGCAATTTCTATTTACTTTCCGAATTTTTGCCAGAAATCTGCTGAGAGGAAGTCGTCGAAGAAATCTTTTTTCATACATCGTTTTGTGGGAGTTGCCTAACCTGGGGTTAAAGCCGTGTCCTCATGACTAATAAGCCAACACACTACCTACTAGACTACTGCTACTCCCAAAACAAACAGTATTTCTGAATTAATTATACATTTCTGAATTAATATACAACGACTTACAGCTTACTTCGTGTAGCTTTATACTAAAAATTTGAATGCTTACAGAACGCCTTTCACTGCCTTAACGAGCGTGCTAAGAAAGTGTGCGTAGACGTCACATCAACTATTTTTGCATAATGATAGAATAGGAAAAACTACAAACAAAGAACCATGAGTGTTAAAACTACGCAAGGGAATGAATTTTTGTGTCATTGGCCAGCTTTCGCAGGCTCGAGATCTCAATATTTTGGGTATGACACAGACGTAACTAGGCTCAGAGGAGTTTGGTTGGAAAAAGTTAAGGAAGTTTATGCACGATAAAAGTCGTCTTATTGTACTAGGCAGTGTGTTGGATTATTACATACATACATATATAATTGGCCATTACAACCCTTCATTTTTTCAAATTTCGTTTTGATGTCTGACCTGGGATACGAAGCCGAGCATTACGTGTAATAAGCGAACACACTACCTACTAGACTACGGAGACTTCACTTCATTATTAGACTTGAGAATAAACCCCCACAACTCACACAAAACGACGTACATAGGGAAATATATATTTTTTCAGCGACTTACTCCCAGGAGATTTCTGGCAATAACTCGGAAAGTAAATAGAAATTGTCATGAAAAGTTTTTCAAAATGTCTGTCGTTCAGAGGCGACTTTGAACTGTAGATGCCGCCACTCATGTAGAAAATTAGCACATACAACATAAGTTGTGTGAGAAGCTAGGTATTAAGCCTGATTGATTAGGGCACAATTTACACTTCCTATAGACATTAATAATGGTGACACGAGTAGCCTAAATGATGACTTCGGAGTATGTCAACAGTCTGAGACCCCTGCTTGTTCTCCTCTGCTTCAACCTGCCGACCTACCTAACACTTGCTGCAAGAAATCTTAAATATATTGGAAATCTTAAGCTTCGAAGTTTATGGCGTAATAATTTTGAAAGACAGAGAAAAGCAACTACAGTATGAGCCACCTTCTCCTTCTCCAAAAAATCCATCCATATGAACTCATCTATCTCTTAATATACAATCGTTTACTTTACCGAGCTGTATTTTAAATCTTAAAGTCCATTATTTAGTTTTTCTACTTCAACTTTTCGTCATCACTGTAAATAGTTTCAGTGCTGATGAGACTGGAGTATATTTAATTCGATATTCCATTAATAATTTCAAATTCTGAATTTATCCAGAGGCATATATGTACAGCAATTTATTGAGCAAATTTCTATAAGTTTTTCTTTTATAATTTATGCAGACACTTAAAAGAATGAATTTTATTAAAATCATTGTATATTTCCACTTTTATTATATATTAACTGCTTTACTGTTTTCTGATCAATACGTTGCGTTCTTTACATATTGGAAACTCATTGAGAACCTACTTTTTGTTTTTGTTTTTGTCCAATTCATTTAAAATCAATTTTATGCAATAAATTCTTTAGCATTTCTGTTCATAGCAGATTTACATTTAGATGAGATGTAAATCGATATTTGAATGTAAAGCAGCTTCTTTTTATTTTTTTTTATTCATTCAATCCTGCTTCCCTACTGACAGTGATTGATTTACATGTGTTGCAAGATATATATGCTGCCAGAATACAATGAGGTTATGTTGTCATCCACATCTAAAGTATAAATGCAACGTTTTTGGAATAAATTAAAGGTAAAGTTTTTCGTTTTGCTTTTAATTTGAAAAAAAAATTATATTTTGGAAATGATTTCTTCTTCTTTTTGTTCCTCATATACGACCTCAACTCAAACTATTTTTGTGAAGGGAACATTGGAAATAAATTGTGGTAGGAAGTGGCAATTAGATTTGAATTTGTTTACAGAGCCAGAGAGAGGAAAAATAATTGCTGACATCGTGGTCTACATAGGAACAATGAGGAAAGTACATACATTTAAAGTCTAGTCGAGGTACAACTAGTAAGTTAAGATATGAAACGAAAAGAAGACTTACTTGCCGCTGTTTGGCTTCTTTGGTAGAACTTCTTCATACCAATTGGGTGAAAACTGGGACAATCATGGGTTGAAATTTACCTAAAGATGCCAATTATTATTGGGTATGTCGCCGTAGTCTAGTAGCTTGTGTGTTGGATATGAGGCTACGGTTCAAACCCCAGGTCAGACATTTCCAATAAAACGAAATTTGAAAAATATTTCTTTCGACGACTTCCTCTCCGCGAGAGGTTAATAAAAAATATCGACGAAAAGTTTCCTAAAATCTGTTGTTCAGAATCGACTTTAAACTGTAGTCCCGCCACTCATGTATAAAATTAACACACACAACATAAATGGCGTTAGAAGCTAGTTCGTAATACTGACTGAAGGGTTGTAACAACCAATTATGTGCGTATGTATGGCTTCCGACTTAAATCTAGAAACCCACATCACGGAACTGGCTTACAGTATTAATAGAGTGGCCAGCTTCCTTGCCAGTCTTCCATTATTCGCTCTTACTTACACAGCCTATGATATTGTATTTCCACTGTGATTAGCAGTGTTTCCTTGGCTATTTTAATGAATTTCTCCCAGAATACGTAGTCTACCGTCAAGATGTGGCATATTAATGATTCCATTACAAAGTTCCATACTTCATCTCGGGTAATTTATCACTTTCGATGCATTTTAAGCGACTTCTACAACCTGAATGTTTTACAAGAAACTGGTTTAGGTTGTAGCTTATTTTAGTAGAAATCTTCTTCTCTAAACCATGCGTATATTTACTACTTCCAGTGTTTCCTTCACCACTTGGTAAAACTCTGTGAAGCCAAGTGACCTGTGATGATAATTCCTACGACTACAATAGCGCTATCCGCTCGTATGTAATACTCTTGAGTAGGTTTAGGTTAGGTTAGAGCACGTGTACTTGTCAATTGAAACAAGTACAGTGACCCATTGTACGGAACGTCTTTAAAAATGAAAGGATAATAGAGGGGCTAGGAAAAAGGAGAGGAAGTAGGAAAGTGATAATGAGAACCGAAGGAATTCCATAGACCAAATAAAACAAAAAAGTGAGAGCGCGACTTCACTGATAAATTCCTAGCACTTCTCAACCAGTTCAAGTTACTAATGAATCTTTGGAGACCCTTGCTGTCGGCTCTCGACACAGAATTTAAACCCTCAAAGAAGACCCTGCCAAGGGTCCTCAACCTCAACCTACTAAGGGCTGGGCAGTTACAGAGGAGGTGCTCAATAGTCTCCAACTTCTCCTCATCTCAATAATCCGGCTGGGATCTGTTCCAAATCCCCGTCATCGACCTTATCTCGCAGTGCCCTGTGAGTATATTTTTCAGGTTTCTTTCTCAACCTGGTGAAACAGGTTCTTCTACAGTACACCGTTCTTAGTTCAAGGCAGGCTTATCATGTAAAGCACAAGTGTCAGTGTGAAGATCGGTAGATACAACCGTCCTACGGTTTACAAGCATTATATGCATTATGCACCACCCAGTATAATTTCGAAGTTCAAAAAACTAATTGCGAATTAGCTTGTAATAGTTCAACCATTATTGGATAATATTTTAACTCATGAGTAGGAGTTTGTGCTAGTCAAAGATAAAAATGAAGCTGATAAAGTCTTGCGATATATTTTCTCGATGTTCAACATGGTCCTCACGAAAGACGGCATATGTTAGAGAGATCGATTCTGGACTAACTATGTCCCAGACAAGAAATTAAATGTAATCGTAGGTAAGTACCTTCGATCAAATGAGCGAGATAAGGTGACCAAATTACTTCCTTTTTAATTATTTTTTTTTCGTAATTACTACACAGCCCTCGTTCAACTGTACATCTGTGCATCGCACATAAAAATGGTTTGAATGCAATAATTTGGCAAAAACAAAAAACACAAAGATAATGAAACATCAAACATGTTCATTTAAAAAACGAATAGAATCCTTCATTTGCAACACAATGCAGCATACAAACATGCTTGTTTGTAGCAAAAAAAAATATACCTTTAAAAAGGCAAAAATATGCTCATATGCTCCATATAAAGTAATATTTCGAATGGAATAAATTCTTCAAATGGAAAGGAAAGGGAAGACAAAAAACAAAAACAAAACAGAAACACATACAGATACAGAAACAAATTATGATGATGAATATTGAAGTAAATGCAATGCACTCTCATCTACTCGAATTGGAATTCCCTGTCTCTCGCCACTGCACAATACAAAAGTGACGATCTTAAAAGACAATTACTCATAATATACAGATGACATCACGAAGAAAATGAAGAAGAAACTGAAGAATAAAAACGAACGACACAAAAATATCGCATAAAAGCTTCTAAACGGATGACGATAATGATTACGTTTATGATGAAGTATACGAGGCAGCATAAATTCCAAACTATTCATATGCTTAGTTGCCTTGACAGTACAGAAAACAAAAGCAACAGCAATAACAACAACCATTGCAAGAACAGTGACTACATGTGCACTTGTCACTTCATTCCACTTTTGCAATTTGAACAACTGTAATAATGATTGCTATTGTTGTTGTTATTATTTTTGCTTTTGTTTATGTTCTGCTCCCTGCAAACTTTCAAGTGAGTGTAAGCAACTGAGTATGAGAGCCAAATAGACACATATTCATTAGGCAACAGAAATTCAACAGACGCTTAAAAGAATTAATCTTGGCAAGGGATTGGCACAACACACAATCAAGCAATTAGTTTCGTACTGCTTGAATGAAATTTTTTCTGGCAAAAACTCAGTCGACTTTAAACTGTATGGCCCATCACTCATGTATAAAATTGACACACATAATATAAGTGATGTGAGAAGCTAGGTTGTAGTCCTGACTAAAGGCTTGTAATGACCAGTTAAGTAAGTAAACAAAGTAAAACTGCAATAAGCGAGGTGGAACTGGAAATGATGAAAATGATAAAGCCTTTAGGCCTCTACAGGAATGTCTAAATTAAGTAAAGTCTAAGCAAAGCGAAATAGGCCTCGAAATCCATTTCCATTTCAATAACTTCATGAAACATTATATTCTTCATATTCTTTTACAAACTGCTTTACATATTCTATACATCATGTTGCACGAAGCACAGTGACTTTCAACAAGAGGGCTAGAAGTTGGTACTTTTCACTTTTGAAATGGCAAAAACAGTATTTATACGGTTCAGACATTGTGATGTTATGTCTTTTGTAAGACACTCATGTGTGCACTCTCAACTTGGTGAAGTAGAAGAAAAATAAAACAGAAAAAATAAAGTCACAACAACGTATACACGTTTATTTCCTGCCACAGTTACAACGGCAGCGACAACTAGCAACAGCAACAGCAGCACCAGCACCAGCAATTCAAAAACAGTAAAAGCCAAAGGTCCAGTTCAAGATGTAAAGCTATTTCTTCTACACTCCCCGCTCTTACTCTCATCATTACACGATGACTATTTGTGTAGAGCAGCAGCAGCAGTAACAGCAACAGCATAAAAGCAAAGCAAATATATTGCTGCTGCATAAGTATTTGAACTCGTACAGCATAATTGCAGCATAAATTCAAAAAGTAAATTCGCACGACACTTTTTCTTTCTTAATTTTTTCATTGATGTTGTTGTGTCTTCTTTCCTATTCATTTATTTGTTTTCTTTTTTCATGGTTGTTGTTGCTTATTATTGTTGTTATTGTTTATTCATGGGGTTGCACTTGAAGTGGATGTCTCTTGCTAGCTGCTCCATTTGTTATTCTATTCAGTTATTACCTCTACTGTTTAGCAGTCTTTTTTTCTGTTTGTGTTGCATTTAACGTGGCGAGTGTTTTTCAGTGTTTTGAAGTCATTTAATAGTTGCTATTCTTTTTCCAGTTTTTTTGTGTCTGTTGCAACATAGTACATGTTGCCCCATTTGTTATTTTCACTTGCTATCCATAATTCCATTACCACAAATAGTTCGTTACAGAATTATCGTACAAACTAAGAAAGAGGAACGTCTCAACGACTAAAACAGACCTTAAATTAGGAGAACTTTTGTAAGCTAAAAAGAAATGCGATAAAATAGTGGGGCACTGTGTATATAAGATTAGTTGGCGTTGCATTTGAGGGCATATTGATGAAAATATAAGAAGGGGGTTAACAGGAAGGATCGTAAGGGACAGTCTAGTCACCAGAGAATTTCTTTAACTTTTTCCAAAGCAATTACTGTTTAGCGAAGGAGGATGCAATTCCAGAAAAATAGAAAAGATTTGATGTAACTTGTAATAAATGCTGCAGACGAGGGCATCTCAAAATGTTTTCCAATTTTTTTCCATTGTGTTGGGTGGGGCAAATAGGACCGCTTAAATTAGAGGGCATCAAACCAGCGGTCCAAAACTTACTTAGTGGTCGTTACAACTTTTTATGCAGGATTACGACTGTTACCGTCACCCCACCCATGTTGTGTGTGTTAATTTTAACCACGAGCAGCGGAACCTACAGTTTAAATTCGACTCCGAATGACAGATTTTTGAGAAACTTATTCATCGCAATTTTATTTACCCTCAAAGTTTTTGATAGCAAAACAAGCTAAAACTAAAAAAGTGTCAAACAACTTATCCAGAAGGCTTCCGAATACCATTTAAGCCACTTCAGAAGGAGCTGTATATTCTTGAAATCGGCAGGCATCCTTACAAAATAGCTGCCAGAGCTATGTCTTATTATGAGAATAAAAGCAGTATTACCTAGGCAGGAAAAAAAATTGTAAAGAAAATCAGGACATATTCCTAATGAACTTGTAAACTAATCCCTTATATATGTAAAGCGATAAACCGGCATCAGCAAGTGGTTATTAACCAAATCTAACCTATTAGCTTTGAAAATCATGTAACTAAAGTCATGTCATCAGTGCCGAACTAAAGCACTTGTTATGTTCCCAATACCAATTGGAAGAATATTTGGAGATTTGTATACAATCCACGATTTACAAGATATTTTTTGCTTTGTTTGAGTTTCATTAATAAAGTTTTTCCTCGTAAATAGGAAATTTTCTCTAGCAAAGTCTATGTTGATAGAGTTACGCCTTGTTGTCGCCTAGCAACAACTCCTTCTTACTAGTTCGAGTGAATTAGCCAAAAAAAATTTGCTAATTCAGTTTACTTCTTTCTAAAGAGATGATGAAGAGAGCTTAATATTCCGTAAGGAAACATAGGTCAACAGGTCAACAGGTCGTCTAGATAAAGTATTAAGAGGTAAATGGATGGTTTCAGTATTTAAAATTCGGAAATCATTGCCTTACATTTCTAAGTGCTACACCAAATACAACGAAGCACTGACAGAAAGAGAAGAAATTTACAAGTGCATAAAGGAAGTTGCCATAGCCTAGTAGGTAGTGTGCCCGTAGTTCAAGCCCCAACTCTGACATCTTGAAAACAGTGAAAAATGAAAGAAATATTTCTGCTGCGACAAACTCAGTGAGTAAATAAAATTTCAATGAAAACTTGCTTAAAAATTTGTCGTTCGGAGCCGACTTTAAACTGCAGGTCCCTCCACTCGTGCATTATATTATCACACATAGCATGAGCGGTGTGAGAACCTAGAATGTAATCCTGATTAAAGGCTCGTAGAGACCAATTAAGCGATTAAGTATAAAAAGGAATACAGGGAAATAGTTAAAAGAATACATAAGACCAACGTGAAGGCTGCCCACTTCACGAAAAATGCGTTTTTAATCACTAGAAATCCAAAATATTCAATTACACTAGAAACCTCTAAATCTTTCGCATATTTTCTCTCTCCTTTTTTTTAGCTTGTATCAAAATACTGTCTACATATTTAGAAATTCTCTGGTCTCAACCTATCTGCACTCTATTTATGATCCAAATGTAATTACAAGTGCAATAAAAATTTTTATCATCTCCTAAATAACTCCTTACAGCATAGCGCATGGTAAGGCAAACATCAATCAAACGCTTTAACTTTAAAATGATATTTTGAAAGACCTACTTCTAATATTGGTTTTTGCATCCTTTCGAGTTTATATGGTCTTTCCCTTAAAAAAAAATTCTCTTCATTTAACTGTCAATTAAACAGAGAAACCAACATTAATATTCCGACAAAAGTTTTTTTACGCCACAGCCACAGCCACAGCCACAGCCATAGCGTTTAAAATAAAGTTCTCTGATACAATTTCGCTTTTAAAACTCATGTACAGACAGTGTGGCTGTTTACCACAGCAAACCAAGATAAAAAGAATACAACACAAAACCAGCAACATCTTAAGAAAAGGCATTAGTCTGCTTCCATACTGTGTGCATGCCACATGGAAAAAGTGTTCGAGAAGGAAGTACGAAGTAGTAGTAGTCACAGCAATAAAAATAAAAGAAAATATGTTGTAACTAAAGAAAATAAGTAGGAAAGATATCTAATGATGTTAATGCAACTAACCTGACAATAACAACAACAATATTTGCAACAATAACCGTAACAGTAACAAGAAGAAACTAAAAGTAGAGAGTAAGAAAAATAGTTGCATACAACAGAGTCATGCCGGTTAAAGTAACTGTGGGAATAATTTGTTGTTATTTATTTCTATGTTTTGTATTGTTGTTGTTATTGTTGTTGTACCAGCTATTGTCATTGTAGATGTTGTGCACAATGTTGTTGTTGTTGCTGTTGTTGTTGTTGTTGTTGTTGTTGTTACGGCAATAACTTTATCTTGTAAAAGTGCTGGTGGCACAATTTATTTGACAGTTGAACATGCTTGATTACACTGTAACGAAACGCTAATACAACAACAACAACCGACACTATGCAGCAACAACAACAACACCGGCAAGTTATTTGGCATTACTTTGTAGGTAAAGCTCAGAACCAATGTTTTCTTTACCCAAAAAGAAAAAAATGGAAGAAGAAAAAAATGGAAAAATATTTTGAAAAAATCCAACGAAATTCTCAGGATTGCAGACGAAAACGAAGAAGATGCAACACGAAAAAGATGCAACACATACCGAAAAACAAATCTTCAAGTGTCATTAGTGTCAAACTGCACTGACATACAAACACTTTTAAAAATTCTATTCAACACTCGAAATCACTGACACTGACGACGAAATATGCTGAACGCGAAACCACACCACCAACAATAAAGCTGTTGCAAATATTGTGCTGAATCTAACTGCATCCAGTCAAATGTACAAAAACAATTATTTGAGCTTTTTTAAATAATAATAACGACAACAACAACAACAGCACTAACAACACTAAAGTGATGTAATGGTACATGCTTGAGGTCTGATGCCAAAAATTCTTATTTGCAATCTTTTTCGTTTCGGTTATATGGAGACTTTTAGTCTTTCACCCAAGAATGAAAAAGTTTCGTAGAACGATAAGACCGCCAAACCAAAAAGAAAACAAAAACAAAAATGCTATAAAACTTTAAATGTTTTGTTTGTTGGTGTAAATATATAAAATAAAATAAAATTTGAATGTACACTACACTAGGCAGACAGAGTTCCTAATAAAATATGAAACCGAACGATGATATTTTACAAATGGAAATATTTCATAAGTGTCTGATATATGCCAAGAAGAACTGAATTCCGGAAGTTCCTAGGAAGATTGTGGTTTCTTTTTGCAAATTCTACACCCACTAGACGTCTTCACATACATGCCATCCACAGCCTTCTCCGAATTTGTCCTGTGGTTTTATAAAGGAGGTCCCATTTATGGGATTTATGTTTAGTTTCCATTTATTTTTTTACGTTTGGAAGCGCAGTGATTATAATCTGTCTGCTCCAGTGTAATTTACCGTTTCTAGTGCCTTTCTCCACAAACTTGTCAAGCCTGCTGTAAACTTGTTCTGCTACGTCTCCGAAGATCCCTTCTTTGCTTCATTCAGGCTATTTTTGCTAATACTCTTATACGGCAATTTTAAGGCTGATATTGTTTACAAGAAGGTTGTGGGCGCTGACTGAAGTCGCCGTAGTCTAGTTGGTAGTCTGTTGGCTTATTAGACGTGAAGTCACCGATAAAGCCAAGGGTCACACATCTCCAATAAAACGAAATACGAAAAAATATTTCTTCAGCAACTTCCTCTCTACAGATTACATAATTGGCCATTACAACTCTTCAGTCAGGATTACGGCCTAGCTTCTCAAAAACTCTGCGAGTAAATAACAGATTGCTATGAAGAAGTTTCTCAAAAATCTGTCGTTCGGAGTCGACTTTAAACTGTAGGTCCAGCCATTCATTTATAAAATTAATACTAAAGGATTGTAATGACCAACTACTAATGTTATATATGTGTGGTAGCTGATTATTTCGGCTCCTCAAGCAAAGATCCACGGTTTTTTTGTTTTGCGATTTGTTTTTTTCTGGCGATATTCATAACAATATGTGTACACTGCTGATAAAACTGTGTTTGAGGGGTAGACCTGCTCAAAGTTCCAAAATTTTTGCAGTTTTAATGCAGCACTTGAGCATTGAAACTTTTCTAGTCAACGGATTCAATAGTGAACTACTATGAGGCTGCTGCCGAAATCCTCTTCTCAAATTTCTCCGTATCAGTTGGTGCATAGCACCTTGGATCGTGATGTTTCTTACAGATATTGCGCAAACAGTGAAGACTTTTCATTCCATACTTTAGCGCCTTTGATATCTGTTTTGATAGTAGTAGTATATCAAAGTCCCTGTTTGCGATGTATTCGGTTCCTGCATGGTTAGTTAATGAATAGGAGACTAAAAGTCTGCCAATGAGTAACGTTGTTAGTTGTAAAGAAGATGCGTTCAGTTAAAGTTCTTCTTCAGCAGCATTCAGCAAATATATGCACTGATCTTTCAACAATCCATGACAGATGTTGTAAAATGAGCGTGTGGCATCAAGTCTTTTTTTATAGCTTTAGCCTGGGAATCTTCAAAAAGCATTGGTAGCCCGGCCTACCAATGTGCACGATTCGCCGCAAGACTTACTCTCGGCTTGCTGAGCGCCTGCGTGCTAAACCCAACCTCGTTCGTCAGACTTCCAATACATTACAGATTTTGTAAAATGAGCATGTAGCAACAAGCCATTGGTATACTACCCCATAATTATAGAGAAGTATGCGAATATATGCGCTAAAGCATACAGTGTACTTCGAAAAGGGATTGCTTTTGTTGCGATTCAGTAACAATTGAATACGTTGAACTCTTACTTTCATATTCTTTCTACATCCAGTCTTATACAAATGCAATGAATTCGGTTTTATTGTAGAAAGTCTTGCCTTCTAGGCAATCGAAAAAGTTTTCAAAGCGCAGTTCGCCATTCAGTATAGTCTTATACGCTCACTTAGTGTAGGGCACTTTGATGCCGTCCTTTACAGTTAAACGAGTCTTATTTGATTTTCGTTACATTTTGTTCGTTTACTGTTATATGTAGGTAAACGGTTTATTTCAAATGCTAAGTTCTTCTGTCTGACTTACCTTACCCATTTGGTGGCCAAGAAAATAATACCAAAATAATAATATTTTACTGTCACGTTTTTCCCATATTGTTTTCATGATGATGAAAATCATCTTCTGTACACAAGCGAACAATTTTTTTTCTCCTTTTTTCTGCTGCTGTAGTTAAAAACTCTTAAACTTACTGAATAAAAAAGAGAATAGGATTGTACGCATATAAAGTACTTGTAGCTTAACAGATTTAGCATTAAATCTGAATTAAATATCTTCAAATATACTCGTATGAAAGCAAAAAAAGGAGTGATACACTGATTTTGTCAAAGATTTAAAGGTATTTAAACAGAAAAAAAGATGAAACTTTTATAAACATTTTTTAACACTGTTTCTCGGGAGACAAAATTAAAATGAAAAAAAAAAAAAAAAATTAAATATTCTATACAAGCTATAGTTATGATTATTAATCATTTATTGTAATTAAAATTATTTAAAATAAAGTTATCACTTGCTGTGGGTTTGTAGTTTTAATTTAACCTTATGGAAACAGTGTAGGAAATTTTAATAAATGAAATTTCTATCTCTCTTATGTACTCTCAAAAAAAGACCATGACATTTATGTGACTTATATTTGCCCACCAAATATTTAAGTTTCACGTTAACTTCTGTGCCACATTCCAATGGTCGTTCTTGTTCTTCTAGAGTCAATTCATGTGCTTTTCACCATCTTGCCATCTTGCTAGTTAACTGTCTTTATTATTCTCACATAATTTTTTACGATTTCTTTGTTATTGTTTGTTTTTGTTGTTCTTGTTGTTATCTTATATTTTTCATTACATTTTTTTTTTGGGAAATGTGTTGACGTTTTATTACCATCAACATACATACATATATGGTATCACTACACCGTAAAAAGTATTCTCCATGAGCCGTAAACTTTTGCCGGAATTACTTTTAAAAACCTCAAGGGGTTTCCACAAGAAAACCAAAAGAAATTATGTAGGTTAACTAAAATTGCTGTTCATACTTCTTTTTTTTCCATGGAAATAAAAAGAAATGTTTGTAAGTTATTGATCCATGTTGAGAATTTACTTTAAATCAACAGTTTAAAAATAAAATTCAATAAAAAATGTAGTTTTAGCATAGCAATTTAGCAATTACTTGAGGCTAATTTCTAAAGGTCTTGATACTCGAAGGTATTCCTATCAGAGATCATTTCTTTCATTCGTTCGTTCTTTCATTTCTTTCTGAGATGCCTTAGCGCACCACAGGTCCCAAGTATGCGTTGTGGTTATTCGTTCTCTTCATCACAAAATCTCCACATTGTGTTTGGAACAATCACTATTCTGAACAACTGTCTTTTGCGTCTTAAATGTGTCATTTAAGGACCGGTTTCTATTCTCACGCTACTTCTGTATAACCTGATGCTTGATTTAAATCCGCCCTATAATTACTAAACCGAATCTTCATTTCTCTTCATTTTTCTGAATGCCGTATATCCTGTTTCAACTTCACAGATGAAATGGGTTCCAGAAGAAGGTAAACCTATTCCCCATTCATAGCTAATTCAGCTTGCCTTCACAGTCTCCTACTGAAATGAAGAATGAAAAATCTGAGTACTCGAATGGCCCGATTTTCAGCTAGTTTAACCCGAATTGAGCAGCAAAAAAAAAATACAAGCAAATATCCTCATTGGTTCTGAAAGTTCCGATCCAAGACTAGGGATGTTCAGGAAATAATTTCTTGTCTCATGTTTTATTACTTCATAGCTCTATCCCTTATTAAGGGGTCACAAGTTTGTATGCTTTACAGACTGATTTTCGATTTCCCATTTCACTTTCGAGCAGCATTCTTACTCTCATTAAAAGCACAGTATTGTCTGGGCATTCACTTACAGAAGAGTTTTAAAGCAGCGACACAGTTTTTTTTAATCCCCAGTTTAGCCTGCCTTTACCGGCATACAAATCTACTAAGATTCTGGACTTATTTAATTTGTTTTTTGCTCAGTGCAAGCAAAAACAAGAACTTATTTCAATATTCCTAATATACCCATAAACAGTTTTATTTTCTGTTTTTTTTTTTCATTCCTGTTATTGTCTATAGGACTTCCGCTTATTGCCTTTGCTGATGGCCTCACAATTGTCTTCGTTTTACGTACATATACTTGGCAAAGTGTATTACAATCGTTAAGACTATGTATTTAGAAAAAGAAAACTTTAATTGTTTGTAGATATTTTATACTTAGAAAAAATGAGAGGTGTTGTAATGACACCCAGCTGACACACGCTTTTTTCAATCATAGAAAATTTTAACATTTTGAGAATTAATCCAAAATCACGTTCGCAATTCATGTCTAATGGGTGATGTAATAAGATTGTAATCCCGACTAAAGGTTTGCAATGATCAATTTACTATGAAATTATCTGCCTGGTTATATAAATAAATCCATTTCAACAATATTTTTGTCTTGTATTATCATTTGAAGTTTATGGAGCTCTTAAAAAAACACCCTATATTAAAATAACTGTTATTCTATTCGATTTTATGGGGCATTTGATGAGTCCCAATTTCTTTATTCTACACTTCATATTTCATAACCAATTTAATTAATTATACTGCCTTTCAAAGTTCATTTCAAATTGATGACACTTGTAGATCTACACACAGTGAATTATAAAAGTATATCTACAACAAAGCGCAGCCATATTTAATTTTTTTGTTTTAAAATATCTCAAATATTTTTTTATTGACCATAAAATCTCTTCCCTGAATTATTAAATTAAGACATACGTACATAATTGACCATTACAACCCTTCAGTCAGGATTACGGCTTCTCACATTAAATTAACACTGTTCGCTGAATTTTGTTGTAGACTGTATGTAATATTCTTTGATTAGCTTTATTAATTAATAAAGAAAATAAAAAACAGTATTTAACGACATATAAATTAAGGCCCTGCTGACTATTGGAGGTCAAATATGTAACACATCAAAAAAATACTTGTATGCGTTTCATAAATTATGGAAGATCTTAAAATGCTTACAGAATTGTCTTAACGTTTTAGGCCTTTTAAAGGAAAGGGCAACAATATATTTACAAAAATTATAACAATTGCAGCGCGGCGTTTTTGGCAGAGCGGTCTTTTTAGTAGCACTGCGTTTTTGGCAGCGCGGCAATTACAACGCAGCATTTTGTTGAGTGCGGAATAAGTGGTGCAACACGGGTTTGAAATGAGGTGGCTTTTACGGCTTTTAATCTTCCGGCTTTCGGGGGATGGATCAACCACAGCCATAAATTGTTTCACCATGGTATCATTGGGACACTAGACGGACGATTGCTTGACACGCAGATATCCGACAGGATGCCCAACACATCAATAATAACCACTTGTATCAGTTTAATACCAGATCGACTTTCTCGATCAAACTCATTCATGCAACAGATGCCTCACGGACACGAATGGCTCCAAACTTGAAGATTGGACCAGAAATCAAACTTTGCTTTCGGCTATCGGAGCATAATATAGTTTTTCAGGTGGAGATACACGGGATCAGGGAAGGTATGATTATGATCTTGACAAACTTGACGCTAAGGGACACTTCGCCTTACATGTACATCTGACACGTATTGACGTGGTGAAACATTATGATTGCAAAACATGTGGTGAATATATCGAAACGATCGAGTACTTTTTGCACGATTGGCTAGCTTTCGTTAGCTGTAGCTCTCCATATTTTGGGGATGATACCTTACTGGACGTAACTCGTCTCAAATGATTATACTGAAGGAAGTTAAGGAAGTTTGTTCAAGATGCAGACTTCCTATAGAAACTAAGGCTTGTAATTCTAATGGTGAGTGGACAACAAGCCCACATGATGACTTATGTGTATTTATATAGATTTCCGATCCTTTAATGCTAAAATTTAAAAAGTATTAAATTAAGCACTTTTGCAAGTCTTGTTGCAGCAACATCAATAGAATGGCAGCTTAAAATATTATTTATCAATGAATAGTTTTTGTATTCCGCAAAAAAAAAGAACGAAAATTCAAAAAATCATTTTAAAAATAATTCCCATTTTTAATGTCTCTCTTAAGCCATCAAGTTAAGCTTAAGAAATATAACGGAATGCTTCGCTTTTAGATTTAATAGGGGGACTAGTATTTTATTACTTTTAAACATCAGAAATATAAGTCTTTAAGCATTTAACCAAGCTAAAGTGGCTCTTCAATAGCCATTCATTCGAAACGTATAATTCAAGTTGCAAAAACATTCAAACGATGGATGATGTAGCATTAACACTATCTTACAGTGTTGCAGTGTTACAGTATTGCAGTTGCAGTTAAGGTTTAAGCAAAACAAAGAAAAATCTCTACAAAGGGTTTACAACAAGAGAATATTTTAAGCCATTCACTGTGTTTGTTTGCATGTATGTTTGTGTATAAATCTGCTGTCGTCTATGGCGACTTTAAGATGACCTTTTATGGGTGATAGTGGGTTATATGGGCAATTACATTGGTTTACAATACAACATTTTATACGTGTATTTATGTATGTATGTATGTATGCATGTATAAAAGCCATATGCTTTTAGATTTTCTTTCCATTTTTGGGTGGGAAAAACCATTCTGGCGGAAAAAGTTTACATTGCTGCTTTTCCAAATGCATTGCATTTAGTCATCAATTTGACTTTGAATACGATTTTTGTTTGTTCGTTTGGTTGTCTGTCTGTCTATACGTTATTGATGTTTCTCTTAATTTGTTCCTTTCCTTTTGTTCTTTTTTTGCTTCTTTTTGCCTTAATGCCGTTTCTTTTTTCGTTTTGACCAAAAGTTGAAAGATCTTCCCATAAGTATGTTTTTCTTTGGTTTTCTTGTTTGATTGTGCATGAATCAATTTGATTGACAGGTCTTAGCTTTGTTACATCTTGTGATTCTTTTTGGTTTTATTTTTTCTTCTTTTCATTCAAAGATTAAATTTTAGATTGGTTTTACGTGTTGGATGGGCAAGGCAAAGAAATCTTTGATAATTGTGGGTTCACGTGCAGTTTTAATATGTTTTTTTAAAGTTAAAAACAAACAAACATACACGAAAATAACACCAAGATTTTATCATTCTCTCAAGCATATTGTGAACAAATATTTTTGATAATAGTTTCTGTAAAGTTACTGTAGAGTGCTTGAGAACAAGGAAAACTAAGGACGCTATGAATCCATATGCATTGCAGATAATCTCAAGCAACGACAATAAATTGTATTGGAATTATTATATATGTCAGTTTATTTTCGACAGAAACTACCTCTATCGCCGACTAAAACAATCTACACTATCATACGTTATTACTTTATGATTTGCTTAGTCTCTATCCCTCACATACATACATACATACATTCTCTTACATTCTCTTACACTAACATTACCATCAGGCATTTGACAAAAAATGCGTTTCGCCGACAAAAAAATGGAAATCATCGACCAAAAAAATGCAAGTCATCGACCAAAACAATGCAAGTAATCGACCAAAAAATGCAAGTCATTAACCAAAAATTCAAGTCCTTGACTTAAAAAATGGAAGTCATCGGCCAAAAATATTGCAATTCATCGATAAAAAAAATGTAAGTTATCGACCAAGAAATGGAAGACATCAACTAAAAAATGCAAGCCATCCAGGAAAAAAATGCAAGTAATCGACGCAAAAAATGCCAGCCATCGATGAAAACGCTGTGCAGTGTCTGTTAACATAAAATTCACTGTAAAAAAATTAATATCACTTTCATAGCTACCTTCACATAGAGATAAAAGTTTCTGGTTATTTTTCCGAAAAATACAAGATATAGCCAAAAATACCTATACAACGTGCAGAAAGTTCAAGTTCAAGGTTTAGAGGGAGTTTGTTTGTTTAATCGTCCTCTGATCTAGCCAGTCGGAGATTTTTGAATCGCTAGGTTTTGTGCGCATGGTGTTCCGCAGTTTCGTTTTTAAAGAAGCATTGGGTACAAACTCGTACGTTGTAGTGCTCCTTGAATAGTACCGTCAAAAAAATCCTGATTTCCCGAGGATTTCCCTGAATTGGTAACCTATCATCAGCAATCTGGTATATAGTTGTTTCTTCGCTTTCTGGTAAAATAAAGGTGGCAAATAGACCTCAATATAGATTGATGGAATCAGATACCCCTCCGTTCCTTTCCTTTCTTTTCTTTAGAGTTGTACTGTTTATAGCCACAGATTGCTATTAATTACCACTACACTTATGTGTCTTGTATTGCACTAAAAACTGTCGACAATCTTGTCCACATTACTCCATTCGGATTTTGCCTGTAAGTCCTTTCTCCAGGGTTTGACCTAATTTGAAAGGAACTTAAATGACGAATATGACAGAAATAAGAGTGCTTAGAGTAAGAAGTTCAAGAGATGAACGTCATTAACACGGATAAGAGGAGAAGATGGAAGTAAATCCGTTCGACCATTGATATCATCTTCATCATATGATACCAGGCATTGTCAAAACAGAAGGGAAATTTAAACGTTTTTTTTTTTGTTTGCCACTAATACATCGTTTTAATCTTCTTTAGTTTCTGTGTGTGCGACTGCTTCAATTTTGCTTTTTTCCGCGCCACCAAAATTTCATTGACTGAAACTATTTTTTCCCCTTACTATGCCCCTTTCACACACTATTCGGTCGCCAAATTTTGCTATTGTAGTGTATTGGGATTTTTGTTTTTGCTTGTGTGCCTAGGCATTTTGGGCATAAAAATTCTCACGATTTATTTTCATTTTATGGGCCTTGCAGCCGCTTTTACACTCCGTACTCTGATGGGTACTTTAGAAGGCATTAAACAAATCTTAAATTCATGGCCAAAATTAATGTGCGCCTGTATGAGAATATAACAGTAAATATAAAAAAATAAAACAAACAACAACAGCAACCAGTATACTAGTATCTATGTTGTCAGCTTGTTTGTCTGTCGGCCTGTGTGCCTATGTGTGCTCTGCTTTTATAAGCCGGATTGTAAGTTAAAAATTTATTTAAAGCGGACTTAGGTTTTTTTTGTTTTTTTTTGTCTGTTTGCTGCCTAAAGTACAGAGGATCAGTAGAAGCAAAAAAACTGAAGTGAATTGAAAAAACGGAAAATGTTACCACCACGAATAAATAAATAAATCGTCGTCTTTATTATTAATTTTTGCATTGAAAATATTATAGTTTTACCATGAGATTGAGTTGTAAGTTTTACTTCGTTTCTTTCGGTTTCATTGAATTCATGAATGATGAACAGATTTGTGAAGATGCTGCTGCTGCTGCTGATGATGATAATGATGTGATACTGAGTTGAGTTGAGTTGATGAAGATGAATTATTTTTGGTATTTGGGTTTTTAGGCAAAAAATATTTTTGCCAAGTCGTATACACATACATTTCTTGGTAGTAAAACTTTTTTCTGTTTTTGTTTTTGGTTAAATATTTACAAAAAAAAAAAATATGAAACAAAATAGAAGAAAAACTTTATCATGGCATTTTTACTATTTACGAAATCTGTTTTCTTAGTTATCGAAATAATTGTATGGGAAATTATAGAGAGATTTGTGAAGTTTTTATTTGTAGTTATTTTAATAATTTATTATTATTTTATGGCATAATAATGTTGTAAATAATTTAATAACTTAGGCTTAAACAAACATGTAATTTAAGATTTATTTCTGACACGATTATTTCTGCAAGTAAAGCCGAAAGAGAGAGAAAGTAATAAAAGGAAAAGTGGCTGGCCTGTGAATGTTTGTATAAAACATAGGTTTTTGCTTTAAAAATTGTTTTACTTCTTAGGATATTGCATTATTTTCTTAATTTTTTATATCTTATCTAAATAAAGATTTGTCAAGGTCATCGAAATATATTTGTTTTAACTTTCGAGTCAAATTTCTTTCTGTGGAAAAATTTCTTAAGGCTGGGAATCAAAACAGGCTTCGGTTAAAACAGGAGAATAGTGTGAAAGAGTATACAACTATTAATCTTAAGATTCATAGATTTTTCCGCAGAGATTTTACATGATCCTCATTAGTTTGATTCAATAAATTTGCATTATATTTGTCATTGACTGTTTAAGGCTTTTGAAGTTAGTCGATAGGATAATAGACTGAAGTCTAGTATATAGCGTATTGACTTATTAGACTTCCGCACGTGGTTAGAACTCCTTTTGATGGTAGTCTATAGTATAACGGAATGAAGGAATATAGACGCCGTGTAGTAGGCAGTGTGTTGGCCTAGTAGACGTGAGCCCGTACATCAAACTCCAACTCAAACATCTCAAACAAAGCGTAACGTGAAACTTTACTTCTTCCTCGCAGCAGTCTTCTGGTAAAAACTCTGAGAGTAAATAAAATTGGCGTTAAAAGTTTCTCACAATTACCTAGACTTTAAACTATAAGTCCCTCCTTAACTCACACAACATGGGTGGTGTGAGAAGCTAGGTTGTAATACTGACTAAAGGATGGTAACGACCAATTAAGTAAGTAAGTATAGCATAATAAATTATGCTGCATGCATTCAACAGAACAATTGCCATTATTTTATTAACAACGCCAAACACACCAGTGGAATTGTCAAAAAATTGCCTTTGTACTCAATATGTTTGAACACTCCACTTATCTGCCAGAGAACTATCTCAGTGATCATTCACTTAAAATTAAAACAACTAAGCTCTGGCAGACTAGTACAACAGAAAATTCGAATGAAGCCTTGGATATGTGAGATTGGCTTTCCTCTGCAGATCACAGAAAGGAAAGATACGACATATATAGAATAAAATTTGTGTTCAACCTAAGCTTTGCTTTTTGAGGCGGCAAATAATTGAATTTAATTTAACCTATCCTTGGTATGAGCGACGCTTTTTCTTTTAAATCATATCTCCTCCGTTGCTGCATATCAAAACGGAAGCCATTCCACTGGGAAAAAGATGATGTGACCAAACCTAGCAGTGACAGCTTGAAAAATGTGATATAAAAGCAGAAAATTTTACGTATTCAATGGACTGACTTACTATGGTTCGTGTAAGCAAGAGAGTGAACTATATAGATTTTAAAATTTAGAAGCCACTGACTTCACGGACATAAGTACTGAACATTATAGGCAAGTCAGGTAGTACCACCTCTTTGGAAAGTGTAAAATAATAAGCAAGCTTCGTCACTAACACCATTTATTTTCTTTGTGGCTGTGGTGTTCCTAAGCAAATCTACATGCCAACTTTGTTATACTAGGGGCTGCTATAGTTCACCAATCAGATGGTTAATTGTAAAAATCTTATATATAAGGCAAATAAACTAATACTTCTCAAGCAGTAGTCTAGTAGGTAGTGTGTTCGCTTATTAGACGAAAAGCCTAGGCCACACATCAAAACGAAATATGAAAATAAAAATATTTCTTCGGCGACTACCTCTCAGCAGATTTCTGGCAAAAACTCTGAGAGTAAATAAACCTGCCATGAAAAAGTTTTTCAAAAAATCTATCGTTCGGAGTCGACGTTAAAGTGTAGGTCCCGCCACTCAAGTATAAAATTAAGGCACACAGCATAAGTGGTGTGAGAAGCTATGCCGTAATCCTGACTGAAGGGTTATAATGGCCAATTATGTATGTATATATGTCACAAGCATTATTTTTAAAATACTTTTTAACTGGTTTTCCTACGCTTGGCTCAAAGTGTGGTATTCATGTTTCAGATTCGATAAGATAATACAGTATACAGAGCATTCGCTTGATGATACGTTATCTACTACTGATCCTATTTAAAAATTACTTGTTTTCATAACCTACCTTTAATATTTTGTACATATGAACTCGTCTCTCATTATCTCTTGGTTTCCACGCTTGTGATACTCGATTTTACTCCTGCCTGCAAATGTTTTAAAACCACGGTTTGAGTAGCCTTCAATGTTCTTCCTGAGTTTGGTAAGAATGTTGATGGAATAATGCCTCCAATTTATCATCATTAAAGCACTTGAACAGATACGAGAGACATTTGTTCCTGTCAGAAGCACTGCAAACCCTAACCCTCGCTCATTCAAAATAGAAGGACTTAAGCTTAAACTAAACTTTTTTTTTCAATTGAAAAATCAAAACTAGACTTTACTTGAATGAAGCTTTGTTGTAAACTGCTCCACACTCTCTCGAAGCAAATAGAAAAAACGAAGTGAATTGTTGAAATAACACGTAAATCGCGTATAGTAGGTATGCTAACTTTAAGAATCCTTACGTTTTTCCATGAATATCCTTAATACCCACACCAATATGTTGAATTTGTATTTCATTGCCTCCATATCTTTAGTTTTCAGTGTTCCAACACGCTTTTACTTAACGAGGTCAGAGATTTTTTTTAATAAATTATTCCTGCTGTTGAAGTTGTTGTTATTGTTATATTTTTACAAAAATTTTTATTTTTATTCTTCGTTTTTCCAAAAACAATGCGAACGTAGAATTAATTGTTAAGCGATTACGTTGAAGCATTTGATTAATTGTGGTAAATTAAGAAACCCCAGCGCTTTGTGTAAACTGGGTGGGGGAACACCATTTCTTTTGTTCTTCGAATATTAATTCAGTGGGAAAAATTTAACTTTAAAGGCGTGTAATTTGTAGTGTGACAAACCAAATTTGTCAAAAGAAAAATATCTGAGCGGCACTCTCATTAGTACTAAACGATGTTTGGATATTTTGTATCGGAATTCAGGTTTAAATGAAAGTTAATGGGAAATTGGGGGCCTACTTATTAGAAGTTAGCATATGAATTTTTGAACAATTTAGATTTATTTTCCTGATGTTTGTTGCCTTATTAAGGTGACTTAACTTTGTTTATACCTCCTAATGAACTTAAGTGTTCTCTTTGACCTGCAGCATTACTTCCGCAGCGTTAGTTGTCATTTCAACCCCTGCGATGTCGTATTCCATTTCCATTTATTCAGTACTGCAAATGAGTACGACCTGGATAGCCGTTTCGTCGTCATTAGGGCATTGGAAACATCATGTTCCCACGCCCAATACGATGCAAATACCATGAACCCTTAGGAATTGAAAGAAGTTGTCCTTGTTGGTTCTCTGTTAGCTGGCTGGCTTTGGGTTTCTGTTTTTATTCTGAAAAGAAGAATAAACGCCTACGAATCAGGAGTTAATACAAAAATTTTATTGGACTTGATTTGATTTCATTTTGATTTTGTTCAAGTTTGTTTTCTAAATTTTTTAAAATAAAATTAAGTTTTTAATAATTCAGGCGACCTTTATTAAGCGTTAACATATTGTCCATTTACCCAAACAATAAAAAATTTGTATCAAACAAAAAAGGGCGATATGCTCTGTTAAACATTAGCTGAACAGGTTGTATTGGTCATGCATTTATGCTGAATATTTTTCCCTCTTTTTTGTTTTTGTTTTTAAAAAATCAAAATTCATTTACAATATTTTTTTCTCTCTTGATTTTATCATTTGAGAACTTTTGAAAAGTGATAACAAACACGTCACAATTTACGTTTCATTAGAAATACACACATTTCTGTCAAAACGTCATAAAACTATTAAACGCGCTCTTCAATGTTCAACCAAAATTTCATTTATGACCGCTGCCTACGGCATCAAAACACACACACACACAAAAAACAGAAGAGAAAAATTTGAAATTCAAATTTCAAATTTGCAACGCTAATCAATAAAATCTGATACCGAAATGAGAGAAATGAAAAAAAAAATATTAGAAATTACCACCTTTTTCTCTCCCTTTCTCTCTGTAATTATCACTGGAAAAAATGTACGTCCCTAGTTTATGATGGGCAAATGCAAACACCGGCTGGCTATAGAAGGTGGTAGATGACTGGTATTTGGTTGTCTGACTGACTGATATTTTTGATTGAGCTTGTGGATGAATATTTCAATCTGAAAAATAAAATCCAATTTATAATCAGTTTTGTATGTTTAAAGGCAAAGGCTTGTGATTAAATTCATAAGTAACTGGAAAACTATGTGCCAAAATAGGTATGTTGAGTAGTTAACTTTAGAGTTGTGATCCACAAGTAACATTTAAAAATTAGCTTAAGTGAGCTGACTACTTGGGTAAAACTTGACTGCCAAGTCAAAAATATTAAATTTTGATTGGTAGGCCTCACTAATGGACAAGGCCTCTTCAAACAATGATAAAGGAATACATTTTTCCATATGTTCACGTCCGTATAAGGTTGGTGCGAATATAGTATGGTAATGTCTAGGCAGCTAAATAAGCTAGGTAAGATCTTTGGAGTTTTGCACCAGACTATTTGGTCTATGAATAGTAACAGACCAGATATTATATATACTTGATAACGATCGCTAACAGGCCTATGTATAGATTCTGTCATATATACATATATACATACATACTTGGCCATTACAACCCTTCAGTCAGGATTACGGCCTAGCTTCTCACACCACTCATGTTGTGTTCCTTAATTTTGTACTTGAGTGGCGGGACGTACAGTTTAACGTCGACTCCGAACAACAGATTTTTGAGAAACTTCTTCATGGCAGGTTTATTTACTCTCAGAGTTTTTGTCGCCGGCGACCTCGATTCTGTTATGCTAACCACAAATCACCAGAACACAAACTTGGAATCTGCGTGCTGCGATTATAGAAGAAAGCACTTGAGTGCTTATTTAAGGACTAGTGATGGACATTAAAAGAAAAATTCGATGTTTTTTTCTACGCAATACCGGTTACAAACTTTATCTGATTCATAACCCAAATGACTTATCATTACATTGCGGCCTCTTTTCATTATTCGTTTCACGGAGCATGCTCTCCCAAACCTCTTTTGCCACTCCACAGAAAAGTTCTGACATCATCAAAGGTATGGAAGCTACCCTCCTGGTAAGCTGATCTGCTAGATCATTGCTAGCAATTCCTGCCCCACAAATTCAGCTTTCTATTTTGGGTCAACATCATAAGAGCTTAGAGTGTGGAAGACAGCCTAGCTGTCAGTTAGATTTACTACGTCGTGTTCTTCGTGCTTGTTATTGAATTGAGCACATTTATCGATGACGTAAACTTTCGTTTGGAAGCAAACCTAAATATTTCACTCCAGATATATCCCACTATATGTGATTGACCCATCTGAATACTACAGAATGGCCTCTTTTTATTATTTCCTTGTTACCCACTCTCATTGCAAATCATTACCCAAGATCATAGAGTTTACTGGTACTGTCAAGGGCACAGTTAAGGAAGAAAGTGTCAGTCTTTCCATTCTCTGATGAATATTGCTTTAGCCTCCTGTTAACCTAACTATAGTCTCCATGACTACGTCTGAGAACTATTCTGTTGCATTCTTTTTTTTCGTTGAGTGAAGTTAGAACATTCTGGATCCAAAATTAATTCAATTAAATTTAGGGTGATGAAAACTTCTTTATTTTCTCAAAAATTCTGTAAGATTTCAAAGAATTTCGGCAATAATTTTGGAAATGTTCGAAATTTTTCTATCAATGGCGGTGTTTTCCCTTTTTAAATACTGTTTTGCCTCCACACCATTTCATTCTTTTTTGTAATGTAAACAAGCAGTTCCCATTGAAATAGAATGCATCATGATCGTCATTGGCATCATCATCATCGTGGTTATCAGCCTATAACCAACACATTTCTCGCTTAATTAATTAATAATTAATGTCGGCTCTTTCATCAAAATGAAAAAACGAAGAAGAAAATATTATGTGAACCTATCTCATCGTCATATACACATCTCATCTCATCATTACGATTATTTTGAATTTTCAATTTCAAAAATTCAAATGCGGCTTTAGCATCGCTTGGTTATGAATTGATGTACAACAGCAAACACATCTACTGAACTTTGCTATGAATAGAGGTACACTCACACAATAGCAGTAAGTAAGTATCATATAGGAGGGAGTTTTTTTTTTGTAGAATATTTTTCCGCTTTTCTATGTCTGTGTGATTAATGCCGCCTAATTTGAATTTTTGATATTGATTAGCTCACAAACACACACATACATACACATACACATAATTTCATGAATAAGGAACGCTGCGTAGAATTAAAAGAGGCGGCATAGAGAAGTGTTGTTTTGTATAGTTAAACTGGAAAATGTAATGGGGCTTTAGATAACAACTTTTTATAGGAGATAAAAATGATGGAAAATATCTTAAGAAAATCGAATTTAAATTTGTTTTGTAAACCGTATACAAAAAAAAGAAAAAAGAAGGAAAAAATTCGACAACTTTCAGAAATTTTTCTTGCTTTAGAATGTTTCATGGTGGGCCATCAATCGGTTTACATTTAAACCATAGCTAATTTCAAATCCAGCAATACATATGTCATTCTATTCTTTCACAATAATTCTGTAAATTATCTCCATTGAAAGTAATGAATCGATTTAAGCTTCGTTTTCGCCTTATTGGATGGGCGCCATACTAGAGGTCCCCATAGTCTAGTTGGTACTGTGTTGGTTTATTAGACGTTAGGCCATAATTTAAACCCCAGACATCAAAACGAAAATATGAAAAAATATTACTTCGGCTACTTCCTCTCAGCAGATTTCTGGCAAGAACTCCAAGAGTAAATAAAATTGCCATGAAGAATTTCACAAAAATCTGAAGTTCGGAGTCGACTTTAAACTATTGGTCCCACCACTCATGTATAAAATTAACACACAGAACATAAGTGATGGGAGAAGCTAGGCCGTAATTCTGACTGAGGGGTTGTACTCACCAATTATGTATGTAGATGGGCCAAGAGAAACTGCACGATGATGTCGATTTTGACAAAAAAATTCTCTTTTCGAATGGTGGTGCAAAATTGCCATATTTGGGGCTCAGAAAACTCCGCACGTGGCCTTACAGAAGCCAATGCATCCATAACGAGTGACTGTTTGGTGCGGCTCATCGCACCATGGTAGCCGATTTTTTTGTACCCGCTCTTTATGGTATTCATGTGAACGATGTTTGATTTCAACAGAGTGGTACTATTTGTCACACATTTCATGCCACAGTCAATTGATTGCGTCAAACTTTTTATGGCCGTTTAATTAGACGAAATGGTGATGCCAATTGGCAGCCAAGAAGCTGAAATTTGACACCGTTGGACTATTTTCTATGGGGCGCCGCTAAAGAAAAGTGTTATGCCGACAAACCAGAGACAATTGAGTACTTGAAGGCCAACATTCGTGATGTTATTGCCGAGATACAACCACATACACTCGAAAAAGTGAACGAAATTTTGTCCAAGGCGGCCAGGCGCGGCAGCCATATGAATGAAATAATATTCCATTTCCAACCGGTACAATTGTACTTCACAACAAAACATTAAAGTTAGAAAAATTTCAAAATGTTTGCATTTTGAAATTTAAACTTTTAAATGGCACACTCTATATTTAGAACACCAAATATGTATGACAATCATAGTTCGGGCAGCCGAAGATTTCTACAATATTTGATGATCCTTCCCCCCTTTGTATTTTAGAGATGGCACAATACAGTGTTGCATAACAGTAATGATACATTTCCTTACGATGTAACGTGACATTACGATAGTGACAAAAGTGTTGTATTTCTAAGCCGGGCTATGTCTAAACCTACATTTTCTCACGCCATTAAGACTTTGACAATAAATTTCAAATTGAATTTATCCTGCCAGCTTGTCATTACAATGTTATTGACGATGTAAGAATCAAGTATTACGGAAAATTGCCTTTTAGAGTTTGAAATTAAAACATTTTCCCATTTAGTAAATCGTCATCCATTTTTTTTCTGTTGGATCTAGAACTTTTAAACAAACTTAGTTGCGTTTACCTAAAGCATGGGAGTGAGAACTTGATTACTTGTGAGATTTATTGCAAGCGTTGTTGTTTGTTTCTTTTTTTGTTTGTTGTTTGTTTGCAGTTTCTCTAATAAATAATTGAAATAAAAAGAGCAGCGATTTATTATAAGTGATGTAACCCTTAGTTTTTTTCTGTAGTTGTTTTTGTTAACGAATTCATGGTTTTGAAAGACACATCGACGTCTCCAATGATTTTTCCCACAATTTCAATTTCACATAAATCACAGCAGCAGCATCAAATTGTTGCCAGTAAAAACAGCGAACACAACACACATAACATAACATGGCATGCAGAGGCAAACATACATAAATCCATAGGCCAATAGATAGACAGACGGATGGACAGACAGATAGATAGACTCGAATCGATACAGCCTCCAGTGATATATTGATAACGAAACAGATCAATTGTAATAATTATTGAAACATTCTGCCATGGCACAGGCAGACAGGGTTTTGAAAAATGCACTTCAAATGCCTTGCATTTATTGTCGTTGTCGTTGTTGTTGTCAAGTAATCAAATCTAATTAACAACAATAATAAGCACATTATTGTTGTGTCTGTCGTGTATTTACTTTAAAAAATTACGGATTTTTTATTGCATTATTATCGACAAGCTTTTTCCATCAAATGATTGATTTCCAATCCTCAAGACAGACAATACAAAATGTCATGTGGAATTAACTCTGCTTGAAATGTTATGGTGACTTTTCTAACTGTGTCGGGATAAGGAAACATTTTTTAACCCAACTCAACTCACTCACTCACTCAGTCACTCGGTGACAATGAGGAAAATGCATATTAAATCACCAGAAACCATGAAATCAAAACTATTTATGCAAACAATTCAAATCAAATCAAATCAACTGAAATCAAAACAAATCATAACGAAAACAAGTATTATGCATTCAGTCAAATACACACACACATACACCATGTTGTGGCATTATTGTATGAACTGGTACATGCATACATACATACATACATGCAAATGCAAATGAAATGCAATGGAAATTAAACATAAATTCTACGAATATTTTTAAATTAAAACACAACCAAAATTATGGTAATTTTTATAGAAAAAAAACAACATTGTTATGATTGGGTGGGTTATGGTTTGTTACAATAGTTTTTTTGCTATGCTGTAGCAGCATCTTACATTGTATTACAATCCAGAGAAAAAAAAGGAAAGAGAAAGATGACCAGTCAACAATTTCAATGACAATATTAAATGATGACCATAGACAGACAGAATTGAATGGTAGAATGAACGAATGGTTAGATTGATGGTTGTTGAAGGAAGATGAGATCATTATTTGTAGGCCATGCCATATAATACTACAGATGGCTGGAGATAACCCAATAAGCAAATATATTAACTTTGGAAAAACGTACTCTCTATAACGATGAAATCATTTATGATTAAACACTCAAATTCTTTTTAGAACTTGAAACTAATTCAGTATCCTAGCGACAGCAACTTTCTGGATGCATAATTTATTCTTAACCTGGTACTGGTCCACTAAGTCAGCTACAAAGTTTTTTCATTAAATATGCACTTTAGAATCTCTTCTCTGGTATATAAGGTTGTGGGCAAAATGAATTCATTATAGTGGGTCTTTGAACAGGGACCTCCTAACTTTAACAGTTGATAACGGTCATCAAATTACATACATACATGCATACATAGTTAATCATTACAATCCCTCAGTCAGGATTACGATTTAGTGTCTCACACCACTTATGTTGTGTGTGTTAATTTTTTCCATAAGTGGCGGCACCTTCAGTTTAAAGTCGACTTTGAATGATAGGTTTTTTGCGAAACTCTTCAAGGCAACTTTTTATTTACTCTCAGAATTTTTACTAGGACTCTGCTGAGAGGAAGTCGCCAGAGAAATATTTTCTTATTTCTTCGTTTTGTTGGAGACGTCTCAGCAGAGGTAATCACCATAGTCTGGGAAGTGTGTTTGCTTATCAGATGTGATGCCAAGGTTCATCTGTCGAAATAGTCGTCATTTATTCAGTCTATTTTGACAAATCACCACGAACGAATGTATCAGAAATCAACACATGCGGATCATAAAAATGTATGTTCTGTTTGGATAACCTACCGCGCTCTTCACCAATTTTACAATTGCTAAAATCATCCTATCGAGAGGACCATTGGTCCTCGATTAACACCCGTCGTACGTCGCCTAAACACAAGACCTGCCATAAACATTGCTGCTGCTCGTGATAGTGTGGAGGAGAAACCGAGGCAGTCGATTTCACGTCGGTAACAAGAACTTGGCTTTTCTCAAAACATAATTTAACGAATTTATATCGCGACTTGGATCTGCATCAATATAAAATTTAACTAACACAGAAACTGACAGTAAAGAATCATAAACAACGACGTGAGTGTTTGATAAATTGGCTTTGGAGTAGTTGGCAACTGACCCTAATGTTTTTCGAATATTCTTAGTTCATCGAATTTTCAGTACAGAAGACCATTTCTGGGTAAATGGGCACGTGAACATACAAAATTGATGAATTTGAGACGACACCAAGTTCGAAAAAGTTTGATGCGTGGTGTGGATTTTAGGCTGGCGGCGTCGTCAGTCCACATTTCCATGAGAACAACATTGAACAGGCTATCATTGTAAATGGCCTACACTATATAGTAGATCGTTGGTTTTAATATTTCTTGGCTTAAAATTTGGGTGATCAAGCCATGTCATCGATCAAATTCAGCCGGATTTATGCGCTAGACTTCCTTTCAGATGCGCTCTATCCAGAGAAAGCATTGCAGATATTTGAACGATTTTCTGTTTCTCATCAAAAGATGTTTCAAACGAATAAAAAATTTCAATCATATCTCACACACGCTCCGTTTCGCATACTCAACTTTCATTGCAATCATATAAGAGGGCAAACTAATATTCTTAAAAGACTTCATTATGTGAAATACGAAATCTTGTTTCTCTAGACATCTTAGTAATTTCTATTGGCTGCAAATTTTTCTTTGATTGCTTAAAATGGCAAAGACTGCAGAGGTATTACAGTGTTAAATACTTTTCGGATGTTATAGTGCCTATACTCTAGAGGTCACAAACCGTATTTATATATCCAAGTCATGTAAAGCTTGGAACAACACTGAGGCAAGCCATCATCAAGATTTGAGATCTCTTGATATATTCATTAATGATGCGGTATAAGGAAGCTTTTGGTAAATTATTCGAAGGATGAATAAATTTTCTTAATTTATTCAAAATTCGAAACGTTCTTCAGCTGTATTCGAACCTGGAACCTGCTTGGGTTTGAAGCCTTTTTTTGGCAAACCAATGGCTCCACTGCTGCCATATAAACTCAATATTGTAGAAAAGACTGAAATGTTTCTACAAGTTTTATTGGGTAGCTCTTTAAAATCCCCCTTTATTTCTAATCTTACCAGGAAAATTGCTTAAAAAAAAGAAAAAACGAATCCAAACCTTTCCTAGAAGAATATCGTACTTAAAAGCAAAACTAAAGGAAGAACACGCATTCTTGCAATTCTCATTTTTTTATTGTTGTTGTTGTTGTTGTTTAATGTCATTATGAATGCCAAACAAAGTCAAAACATATTGAGAAGTACAAATAAAATTTAAACGATATGTTTGGGAATGTTGCCGATAAATACTCGTATAGCACTCATATATATAAAACAACAAAGCAGAGAGACAGACACAATGTACCTCTAAGTACACTTAAAAGAACTTGTCTGCTTTCCATCTACTTGAAGGTTTTTTTTTTGTATTTATGTATGCATCTTCCTTCCACTTCTTATAAGCTGTTGTTTAAACGAAAGAAGAGGAAACAAAAAAATTGCAAGCAAGCATTGTGAACATTGCGAATGATCTCACTTGAGAAACAACAACAGCAACAATAACAACCTTAACATCAAGTGATCAAGTACCAACATATTGATATAAAGAATACATTTTATGTTCATGTCATTTGTAATACAGGAGAAATAAAAATGGAAAAAAATACACTGAAAAAAATCGGCCACAAAATGGAAAATTCAAAATAAAAACATTTCTCAAGACAAAGAAAAAATATAATTTTTCTTAGTGTTTTATGGTTTTTCATTCTTGTTAAATATCATCATTATAAAGATCGTGATGATTTTCCTTCTTTTCCTCTTGTACTATACCTCTTGCGCCTCCTCTCCTACAGTGTTCCTTATAAGTGGGCATATTTTATGGCTGAAAATAGTTGAATGATTGCATAAAGCATTCGAAATCTATTTAATTCCAAACCATAATGTATTGATGTTTTAAAGGTTTTCTAAGACATAAGGATTTCACTCAAACCAAAGCTATTATTTGACTCACTCCGTTCATGTCCATCCATCGTCAATATCGATCGATCGCGTCATCATGTTCGAAGAACAATTGGTATTGAAGAGAATCGATTCATCTGTGATACCATTTAGTTAAACGTTAACAAATATGTTTAAATGTCATTTGGTTTTTCAGAAGATGAGAAATAAAATTCTATTCCCTGCTAGCAATTCCAATGTTAGCAATTCAAAGTGATTACAAATTAAAAGAAAAAAAACCTGAAAAAAAAGTCGAATAAAAATCAAAGCAGAGAACATAGAATTAATGTAACAGAGGTTTGAATGTAAAAGATTCGTATGTTTTTATTTATTTTTTTTTGTTGAAATAATAAACTACAGGCACCATGTAAACATTCATTATCCAAATATAGTAATTGTAGATGGGAATCTTAAAGGTATGGGAACATTTTACAAAAAACATTGAATTTTATTTCTTGTAAATGAATAACAAATTCTAAATTGTGCTGAGAACTAAGAAATATGGTAACGACTCAACAGAATTAAAATAAGTCGAACGAAATAAAATAAAAAAAATTTAAATTATTCCCAAAAAAGATCACAATTATTTGCTATCAAGGTATTGCAAGATAGAAAAAGAGATTTTGTCCCAAATTTTGAGCATTTATGTACAGATGTCTGTCTTTCCAAAAATATAGTCACACTTAGGCCAAGTGAGGGCCATTGTGAAACCACAGTTTTATTCCTCTTCCAGAAATCATTCGCTGAAGCGACTGTGGCAGCCAATGTCAATCGGAGTGTCCATGTCGTAGACACCAGATAACAGCAATGAGTATTCCAAAAGATGAGTAGATTCGAATCATACTCATATTTTCTGATACTTTAACGCATCCATGAAAAAGTTTCTCAAAATCTGTCGTTCGGAGTCGATGTTAAACTGTAGGTCCCGCCACTCAAGTATAAAATTAAGGCACACAACATGAGTGATGTGAGAAGCTAGGCCGTAATCCTGACTAAAGCGTTGTAATGGTCAATTATTATTATTATGTACGCATTCATTCTTATTTTAATATCATACTCATACTACTCATATTCATCGTACTCCTACTTTGCAATACTCATAATGTTGTTGATTTCGACTCTCCATGACTCAACATTTACAAGAATCACAAAATAAGTATGATTCGCGTACGAACACTACATTACTCACTAGAAGGTTGTATGTTTGCTTTGCTTGCTGTCTTTGTGTTTTTCTTTCTTCTTTCTTTGTAAATGCAACAACAACTAAGACTGTAAATTTTGTTGAATGATTACACAGAAAAAAATGGATTGTAAATACAATTAATTTTTTGCATATACAATTAAAAATTTGTTTGTTTTTCAGCCAACAACAGTTTTTTGTGAATACAAACACGGGATTTTGTATTTTTATAAAAAATGAATTTATTTTTTTTCAATTAATATTTTTGCTTTATTAACTGAAGAAATTGTTAAAAACAAGATATATTTTTAACAAATGCGATTGTCGAATTAAAATATATTTTAATTAAAATTATTGTTTTTTTGAAAAAACCAATTGTTAAATCTGAAATATATTTTTAATAAAATTGGTTGTTATAGTAATAAAATATTTAATTAAATTTCACGCACATTTGAATTAAATATATTGTCACAATAATGACAATTATTTAATTAAATTGGTTATTATGGTAACAAATAATATTGTTACTGTTACAAACAAATTTAACAAAATTATTTTTTAATTTAGCTGATATTTTCAACGAAATTTATTAACAAAAAAAATTTTACTTTTTAACAATCAAATTTGTTGTTTTTTGTTCTATTTTTAATAAAAAAAACGCTGTTTTTGCCATAAAATTTTGGTATTTTTTATTATTAAAAAATATATATATTCCATTAATAAAAATGATTTTATATAAATAAAATTATACAGAGAAATACAATAGAGTTTTATAACTACATAATTAATTTGATTACAAATGTTGATTTTAAAAATTATATGTTCACATTTTATCATTAGTTAAAATAAGAAGTTAATTCCAAAAGAAATATATTTTATACATAAATTTGATGTAAAAAGACAATAACATTTTAAGAAAAATTTAATTAGTTAAATATTTGACTTATAAAACTAGCAGTCTTCAAATTTTTTTTGGCTGTGGGCATTTCAAAAAAGAATATTTGAATAAAAGTGTAAAATATATCTGATTGTTTTGGAAACTCTAGATTAAAAACAAACATTATTTTATATAAAATATCTACAGCAGTTAAGGAAGTCATCATGGGATACCATCAAAATATATCGAAATATTTTTGATATCTTCTAAATCACCGAACACTAAAAGTAATGGCTGTATACTTATTGACTGGAGCTTCAGCAAATTCAATTTTGTTTCCAGAAATTTTTTTTCGTTGTTTGACCCCATTAGGCTCCGTTATTACACTTAATGGTGGTGGAAATATATGATGAAGAAACCAAAACGTTCCAAATATTTTTGTGTCTAAAATTAAAAGGAAACGGAACTGAATAAAAGTAAAATAATTAATATTATATAAATTATACATTTACCTTCGTTGCATGTTTTTTAATATATTTTATTTAAATTATTGTTTTAACAATATGAGGCCAGATTAGGTTTGATTAAACTTCCAACTTTGGAACGTAGAAGAACTGTTTTAGGTGTTTGTTTTGTTTTTAATCTGGTTAAAGGTGATATCGATTCTGAGTTTTTGCTTTGTAACCTGAATTTCCGTACTCCTGCAAGATTTTCACGGCACTATCGCCCTCTTTCTTTAGATTTCTATAGAACGAACTATGGATGTAATTTTCCTTTTCGTAGATTATGTAATGATTTTAATTTATATTATGATTTTATTGATTTTAATTGTAGTGTTTGTAATATAAAACATAGCTTATATGCTGGCATTAATTTGTAAATTATTATATAAAAATGTATCTTCGTTCTTGTTATAGGTAGTTCCTGTGGATTGTTAGTTTATTCAGCTTGTGATTAAGTTCTGTAGCTGATTTATGTTCTTGTTGCCATTACTTTCCCTTACCCGCTACAGTCCGGACTGTGGTGTGTACGTGTCTCTACGTTATGGGGACGAGCCCTCCGCGGTCGGGTGAGGGTGGGTTAGTGTGTGGCCGGGGACGTTCGATTAAGAAAAAAAACACCAATTTAATTTAAATAATCACTTTTTATAATAAACACTTTAATTTTTTACAAGACACTTGACTTCTTTACTGTCGCACAGATCAAACAAAACTGAAGATGTGTTCCTACTTTTTTGTTTGTTTTTCAAATCTTGTTTCGTTTTGTTCTTTTTTTTCTATTCTTGTTCCGTTATAATGTCAGTTAAAAACTAGTTCTTCTAAGTATGTGTGTATGTTTCACAATTTATGGACACTGCATATAGAGCAAATATTATATTTGTCCAACATGTTGTTGCTAAGTTCATTAATATGTGTTTTTGAAACGAATTTAAATGATAAAAAAAAAAATTTTGCTAAATTTCATATTTAAAATAATCGCTGAAAAAGTAAAACACAATATGATTTTGAAAATTAGGCACATATATGGATCAAATGTGTTTTCCTTTTTTTTTCAATTATCATGTATATAAAACGCAAATTAGTGACATTGTTTTTATTTTTTACATTTTTCATACATCTCTTGAATTCCGTTAGAAATTCATTGCGATTTTTAACAAAACGATTTGTCAACATTTTTAATTGAAAAAAAAAGGTTGCAGATTGTTATATTAACAATGTTGATGGTGTTATTAATAAAAATTTTATTTAATAAAAATTATATTTTAACAAATGAAAAATGTTAGCTTTTTCATTTTTATATTTTAACAAATGTTTTTTTTTTTTTTAATAATTTAAAAATAAACCAAAATTTGTAAAATTTACAAATATTTTGGCTTTATTAATAAAAATAATTTTTAAATCTTAAAAAAAAATTTAACAATCAAAATTCTTATGCAAAATATTGAAATTTTAACATAAATTTGACAAAACTGATATTCAATTCAATTTATTGAATTTTTTTTGGATAATTGTTATATTAACATCGTGCTTAATTGTATTAATTAAGCATGTTTCAATATAGAAATTGATAATTAACAACTAAAGTTGTTACACGGATTTTGGACATAATTTTTTCTGTGTAGAATTACTTGAGTCATTTATGAGTATTATAAGTATTTTTCTAAATTTATGGATCTGAATGTGTAGTCGTATGTATCAAACATATTTCGAATATTATGAGTTTGATGTCAACGTTGTACTCATACTCATTGCAACTTATAAATCAATGTTGTAGTGAGTACGAATGAATCAGAATAAATCAGAGTAGTTCAATTTCAATACTGCTGACTCACTCATAATCAAAATTTCATGAGTACTTATGAGTAGCGAAAAAACGATTCATTGCTGATCTCTGGTAGACACCAAGTTGTATATTACTTCCTTGCATAGTACTAGGCATGTACCAAATACGTCTAGGAATAGTCTCTTTCTCTACAGCTTCTGTAGAAATGATTTTTTAAATGCCTAAGACTAAAACCTCTTGCGCGAGTACCCATAACAGAATGCCTAGTAATAACTCCAACAACCTCAGTGAGCAAGCGAAGGGTTTTCTGAGCTGTTCTGCCTGTGATCCATGATTTTTAATTATTATCTCAAAGGGAGTTAAATGTAGAGAATCCCTTTAAGAGATCGGTGGTTGTGCCGCACCTAGCCAGTACATTCGCTGTACATTATACTTCTTAAACATTTGCGACAGCTATACGCCGTCTTGAAATTTAAGTGCTTTAAAACTGGTGGAAGATTAATGATCAATTTTAAATGAATTTGAACTAGTAAAGACTCTGTCTCGATAACCCTTTAATTTTGTGAAACAAAACTTCTTAAATATACACTCAAACTTCAGTTTAAATTCAGTAAAATTATCAGTTAAACTGCTTCACACCATTACATCGAAGTAAATCTCATTTCCTCTTCATCTATTTGCTTAAGTTTTGAATTTTTTCGAATGAATTGAGTAAAGAAACATCTTTTTTGGAATTTTGTATTCTCTGTTAAATTGATTAATTAATACAACGTCTGTTAATTTTATCTATTAACAGATCACTAATTAGTACATTGTTAATGAAAATCAATAGAGATGTTTGTTGTTCGACTAACAAAATTGTTACAAATTAACTATGTGAGCCTAAAACTAAGAAAGAAGGCAAAATAAAAAATATTCTTCGAAAGCGTTTATTTTCATAAAATTTAAAACAAAAAACGAACGTGAGGTGTCTTTTGGACACCCAGCCAAAGTTAAAAATAAAATGTGGTTTTATGTTTTCTTCAAATGCCATAGTGAAGCAGCATCTGATTCCTTGTAAGCTGTAGGAGATATCCATGGTATCATTCAGTTATTTGCTCTTATCCTTAACCTTAAGTTTATTTATGTAATCATTTTCACCAAGACTGTGCAGAAATTCAGTCCTATTAGTAGCATTTATTAGCTGGTAATTATTATTCTAGAAGTTGAGTACTCCTGGTTTTTGGGTTCCCAAGGAGGAAATACGGTAATTCTTAAATGAAATTAGACAACCTTTACTCAATTACTTGTCAAACATCTCGCACACACCGAAATACGAACAAATATTTCCTCGGTGGCTTCCTCTCAGCATATTCCTGTCAAAACCTCTGAGAGTAAATAAAATTGCCAAGAAAAGTTCCCCAAATTCTGTCATTCGGAGTCGATTTAAACCGTAGGTCCCGCCACTCATGTATATAATTAACACACGCAACATAAGATGTGAGTTTTGTGATGAACAATTACATATGTATGTATGTATGTATGTAGGATAGCATGGTGTAGGGCATCAAATGCCTATCGCCTAAACACAAATGCTTATGAATTGCAAAGTGTTAAGCAACCATTAAGTCAAAAGAGTCAGACACATACAGAGACATGAATGAATATTCTTTTCATTCGTAATATTTTCTTTTTTTAATTCTTTTCATTTCACTTCATAATTTTCATTTTTCGTTCCATTTACATTTCGGTGTCAAATTTATTTGCTGTCAATTAATTAAATTTTCGATAATTTTTCCATTTCTAAGATTAGAATGAATTTTTCCTTCTTTTTATTGAATTTTTATTCTTAAAACCAACCAGTTTTAGAAGTTTTTATCGAAATGGAAAACAAATTGATTGAAAGGCAGTTGGGTTTAAGACTAGGGTTTGTTCTTTCAAATTAAAAATTAAATATAAATTCTTAAAAATTATCATTTCTTATCTTTATCTTGATTAAACACAATAACAAAAAAACTAGGCTGAACAAAATTGGTTTGTAAAATACAAGAAGAAAGAACCTAAACTGACAAGAAATCTTTTTAATCAATAAAAATAAAAATTCAAAAATATAAACTAAAAACTAAAAACGAAATTTAAATAAATAATCAATTGAAATACAAACTAAAAAACAACAATAACAAAAGAAAATGTTACAAATATATTTATACATACATTTTAGTTACTGTTGTTGCTGCTGTTGTTGTCATTTTGTTCAAATAATTGATCTGTTGACGTAAACAACAATTTGTTCAACATCATTAAAAATGTCTTACAAAAGGGCAAACAAAAGATACGTTTTTTTTAATAAAACTTCACACACTTCAAAAAAAATAAAACAAAAAACAAATCTGAAAAAAAAACTTAAAAAGACAACAAAATTGTCTTACGCTCCCATTTAAATCTGTTAGACATTCAGTTCACAAAAAAAAAAGAATAAAAAAAAAACGAAAAAAAACAAACGTATTGATATTGACAAAACGGCCACGAGCTGACGGTCGACATACAACGATTTACAAGAAAATTTATTTTATTGGCCCATTACCAAATCAATTTAGGAGGGGGGTAATTTAACGTTGTTTCCGTTTTGTTTTTGTTGTTTAATAATATAAACATTGTAATAATCACAACAACAAAAAAATGAAATAATTGTATTTGTTATTGTATTTTTATCTCTAATTTGGCTTCATTTAATTTCTGGCCTACAATAACAAAGAGTGTCGTAAATATTAAACAAATATTGCCTTTTATTATTTAAATTGTAATTTGATATGCAAAAAAAAAAAAAAACAGTTGCTTAAAGGAATTGATTCATTTAATGACAACCCCATATCGAAAGATATAAGAATCCGTACCAAACAGTCAATTTTAATTGCTATAATGATGATGCGGTAATGGCTTAATTGCCTGTGCTCTAAATAGGATAATTTTACATATTGAAGTAGTTTCTGAAAAAATTTTCATCGCTAAAGCCAATTCTTTGTTAAAAATTGTCATATTTGGTTAGTTTCATATGAGTTTGAGTAGTAGTTTGGCTTAAATTCTTTTATAGTCACGTAAGTCAAGGTCCTTACGTAGAATTTTCCACGTAATCGAATTTTAAAGGCCCATAAGTCGAGAACTATGACGTATTGTTCAAGACTTAACGCTACAACGGCAATATTCTATTCGAAGCGCATATCTCTTTGTCTTGTGAATGTTTTAGAATTGAGAAAGGTAAGCGCAGTGAGTCGCGCTAATTACGGCTAATTACGTTGACAGTGCTCTATGAGCCGAAGGACTCTATGAGCTTGGCGAGAAGTTTTATTTTATTTTAAAGTATATTCATGTTGTTTAAGAACGATGTTAATGTGCAAAACAACTTACGATGACTTGCCAAACTTTAATGAGCCGAAATACATATCAACATACTTACATACATACATAATTGGCCATTACAACCCTTCAGTCAGGATTACGGCCTAGCTTCTCACATCACTCATGTTATGTGCCTTAATTTTATATGTGAGTGGCGGGACTTACAGTTTAACGTCGACTCCGAACGACAGATTTTTTGAGAAACTTTTTCAGAGCTTTTGCCAGAAATCGTCGCCGAAGAAATATTTTTTTTCATATTTCGTTTTGATGTCTGACCTGGGGTTTGAACATGGGTTTTACGTCTAATAAGCGAACACTACCTACTAGACTACGGCGACATCTGTCAACATCGTTTAACATTATCCGCTGCCAAACCATATCTGATAGTTTTTAAGCAGCTATTGGCATCATACATGCCATTAGTAACAGTGTTCTTGACCAAGCCACTCTAACTCTCTTATACACCGAACAATGTCGCTGATCCAATCTTCATATTATTTCATCGGGGGTGTCAAGAATGGGCTTCCCAATCCTTGGCATATGAAGTGTAAATAGTCTCGTCCCCTGAACGATTCAACCGCAGAAATAAGTAGAGCGCACGCTAAGACAGCGGACAAGTCCCCCTATTAGGCAATATATTGTGAGAATAGAGACTTTATAAGTAATATTCATGCCCCGAAGAAATATACGACATTTATGGACACGCTATGAAGTTCGAAACGAACCTTATTGCAGCGTTCGTACATACTTAAGTAAAATTCTGTCAATGAGCAATCGTTTAATTGCCATGAGCATACCCATGGCAAACTATGTAATAGTCTAGGAAATTATTAAATCAGATAAATGAGAGGAATATTTTTATTATTTTCTCAAAAAGATCTAGACATATTGGATTGGAATATTTACCTGAATTGTGATGTCACTAAATATTCTGCATAATTTGCTTCTTTTAAATCTCTGCTATTCTTTTTAACGCTGTGAAGCAAGAAAACTAAAAACATTCAATCTATTTAACGATTTGTTTTTTTTTCGGCAAAAGATTCTCTCGAATTTGAATTGCCCAATGCAGTGCCTTGCAAAGCAAAATTACAGTCGAAAAGACCGGGCATTCGTGTAATAAATGACAAAAAATTCATAGCATAGAGATGACGCTGCTTAATGCTGGACTCATCGTCTCTATGTAAAGCCCTTTTTGAAAAAAAGAGAATCATTTGCCGTCACCAACGACAGGGACACTCCGATCGATATTCTACACAGTAAAACTTAACGATTTCATTACAGACAGAGGGAGAGAGACAATGGGTGGCAAGCGATGCGTTACGAGTGAATATGCTGATAAAAATATTGGCATTTTGTTAAAAAATTTAATTTATTTTCGATTTACAGTAGCCATATGCGTGTTGTTGCCGTATTTAATAGTCACAATAAAACAAAACGAAAAAAAATATTTATAAAGCGGCACCTGCGGATTCAATTTTGTAGTCGCTGGCTGCACTATGGTAGAATGAAATTTGTTTTTTCGTTGCTGACTACTGGTTACTGTTTAATTTTGCTTTTCATTTTCAATATTTTTATTTGTTTTGTTTATCGTTTGTTTTAATTTTTTGGAATGAATTCGTATGTGAAATGAATTGTGTTTTACACACGCAATATAAAGATTTTATGGAAAGGAAAAAAACATTAAAACCTTTAGGGTCTGGTCTCATTGGTCTGTCGGCAGCAGCGTTGCCAGATTTTTTTTGAAAAAAACTTTTTATTTCTGGGGAAAAAACTTTTTTTTACCAAAAAAAACTTGTTTTCTACAAAAGGTCCAAAATGTTTAAAGGAAACACGGGAGACCGGTACCCTCTATTGGTGTTTTTTGCTACTTTTGCCCGGGACTAATAAAATACATAACATTTCCTTTAAAAATGTAATTATTGCGTGTTATTATCATTAAATTTATTGAAAAAAAAATTTTAAATTAATTTTGTCGAAAAAACTTGTTTTGTTAGAAAACAAATTTAATGAAAACTTTTTCGCATCCTAAAAAACTTGGAAAAAAAGGGAAAACTTGGCAAATGGCAACGCTGGTCGGCAGGTAAATATTGGAACTAAAACACCAAAAAGCCAAAATATTTCAAATTGAAGCATAAAAATTTATCCAATTCAGCACGCCAAAAAGAAAAAGAAAAATATGGCATTAAGAAGTAGAATTTCGAATTTTATTAAACATTTGATTGATCTGTATTGGCTGTACAAAAAAGTTTTGGGGAAGTAAAGGTAAAATATTGAATGACATATTAAAAGGAAAAATCTTGCTATTTGCATAAACATTGATAGGATTGAAAGTTAAAAAGAGAGAAAGTCTGGGTTAACACGTTGGCTGCCGCGGTAATTTTCAGAAAACGGGCCATGCAACCCAACATTGACTTTTGGTTCTTTTCCCAGAAGCCATTTATCGATACTAGCACAGAAATAATATGATTTTATTCGTAACTACACAAAAATGGCATGTTTAGTGAGTACGAGATAACTTGTAGTTGGCTCCCTAGATGTTAATGCAATCTACGAGTTATCCCGTAGTCGGCAGTCAACGTGTTAAAACACTTTGCGAAAGTAGACAAAATAAGGAGTAAATTGCTCAAATCGACTGCTCATTTGAAATGTTTTAACTAAATCTCCGTATAAGAGAACCCCAAATGTAAATATAAGATTAAATCAGTTTAAGTTTGTCTCCATAGCCCTGACAAAACTCGGATTGATTACACGAAGGCACCAAAAGCACTCTCACGTTGCGATGCATATACAGGGTATGCTTATAAAACTGCATTCTCAGCCATCATGGCATAGTTATCGATACTGATAGTTTTCATGCAGTACAAAATACCTCATATGTGTACACTTATTAGATTATTAAGGTATCAAAAAATTTGCTTGCGCCCAACGTGGGGCTCGAACCCACGACCCTGAGATTAAGAGTCTCATGCTCTACCGACTGAGCTAGCCGGGCCTCTAAAAGCGATTCTTTTTCAATCAATCATGACTTCAAACTTATGAAGGATGCTATAAAAAATATTTTCTGAGATATAATGTTCTCAGTTTGGGTTCACGAAGTAAGTTTGTCTATGGAATGTAACGAAAATTTTTTAATTTGTCAAGTAAAACAAAATTAAGATACTTAAATTTTAAATGATCGATTAGGACAACAGGTAGTAGGGATATGATCTTCGATTTTCTATTATTCTGCATGATGGCTCAGAATCCTTGGATATATAAGGAGGGCGATAAATTTTATATGCCATGAGATAAGATAATTATGCAATTTGTGAGTTGAGTGAGTGAAACTGTATATTAGTTTTCGAATTTAGTTCTGTTAATAACTTTAATCGCTTAAAATATTATGCTACGCCCAACGTGGGGCTCGAACCCACGACCCTGAGATTAAGAGTCTCATGCTCTACCGACTGAGCTAGCCGGGCCTATAGGAAAACTTTCACAATCTTATAATTTATTACACCTCAGTTACAATGCATATTAACAGATTCTCTTTCCGATTAAGATCATACATCTTACGTTCTAGGTTTGCATTGATCAAGTAAAATTTTGACCATACAGTAATAGAATGCAGATATTTAATTAAATTTTACAAACACTGGAGTATAACAACAATGTCAAGAGATTCGATCGGTTTGTTATAGTTCTTCGTTTTTTGATATAAAGTCTAAAAACATGTTCAATTAATTGGTCAAAGATTTAGGAAATGATGTTTGAACGTCTAAAGATTCGATCCAGAATCTGATGATGATATGTGGACTGAGTGTAGACTCATCTAAACTCGTTATGAGAGGATAATTATAAGATCTTGATTCTGTATAATTCATCCGTTAAAAATATTGTGTAGCGCCCAACGTGGGGCTCGAACCCACGACCCTGAGATTAAGAGTCTCATGCTCTACCGACTGAGCTAGCCGGGCTTATAACTTGCGGTACTTAATTTTCTAATTTATTAACTGAAATTGATAGTGAATATATATAAAGTTAAGAACTTTGTTGCTGATTAGTTTTCTATATCTTCTGATCTCAATTTGGATCTGATGGATAATATGGACGAAAGGTCAGTCATTAATATACATATATTTTATGGCTTAATGATATATGATGACCTTCAAACGCCTAATATTGAATGATCTGGCTGTGGTCCAGATATTTCTGGAATATAGGAGAATTGTTTATGTTCTCCTCTTCAAATTCCCTTGTCATGTATAACTTTATGCGTTTAAAATATTATACTGCGCCCAACGTGGGGCTCGAACCCACGACCCTGAGATTAAGAGTCTCATGCTCTACCGACTGAGCTAGCCGGGCTTATAATTCATTTCGATTTAATTGTTAAATAATGAGCTGCAGAAGTTAAAAATCGAATATAATGAACGTAAGTTCAAATCCCATGGGATCAATAATTCTATTCTGTTCTATGCTCACTTTTTTTCCTAAAAGATTTCTATTAATTGGTTTTTATTAATTAAAACAGTGCGTGCTAGTGGTAATCAATTTATTTACCCTCTTAACTAAAATTTCTGAGACTTTTTTTGGGTCACCGTTAATACTAAAGCCATCAATTTTTCAATTGTTTTAAATTTCTAACCCTAATCTAAGCCAAATATACAAGAATTAATACAAATTACTTGTTAATATTTTATCATCTGACCCAACCCTTAACTTCCGTTTTCATTATTATCGCTTAAGCAGACGTTGTCTTAACACCAAAAAAATAAGAAATAAAATTCATTTGATTTATGGTTGATGTTGCTTTGTTTCTTGAAGAGACAAAAACTATAGAAACACCATTTCTAACACTCCTTAAAAATAACTCAAATCAACTCAACTCAACGCTACTCTACTGTACTCCAATAATGGTTATACTTTCTAGAGTATTTCACTTTAAAAAATATATATGAAATTCTATTGGATTTCTGTTTTGAATTCATTTTCTATTCTTTTTTGCGTTTTTATTATCGTTCGGTTTACTCGTACCATTATGGTGAATTTCTTTCCACTGGCATTCGAAGAGTGGATTGCTGTTGCCACAGCCATAAATCAATATTTATCCACGCGAGACTTAAAAACTAATTAACTATACCGTCTATGGCTCCTAACATGCTTGATTAACATTTTAAATATTCGTTTTATTTTTCTCTTTTTTGTTTTTTCTCCGTCTTTCTGTATTTCTCTTAGTTTTAGACCTTGTTTGTTGAATTGAAATGTTTGGCTAGCATTTTTTTATAAAGTTTGTTAAGGTAAAACGTAAAACAAATTGACAAATAATTAATTAATTGCACAAAATCAACCTGTACACTTAAGTGATATTGATTTTACTGCAAACAACAATAACAAACATAAAAAATTATTCAAACTGTGGTATTAAAATTTATTTGTTCAATATTTAAAAAAAAGGGAAATACTTTAACTTTCTTTTTCAGCATTGAAGCCTAAAATAAATATAAAAAAGAGGCAACGCCCAACGTGGGGCTCGAACCCACGACCCTGAGATTAAGAGTCTCATGCTCTACCGACTGAGCTAGCCGGGCATGTGACCCATTGCCAATCAGCTACAAATTGTAAAAAAATCGACTAATAGTTATGTATCAAATTTTAAGAAATTCTTACATCTTGACGTATATTTGCGTCAAGTATAAATACTTTAACTGGTTGGACGTACTTCAATTATAAATATTTCAATAATTTAAAAAATCTTTATCTCACTATTAGAACTATAGATATCTGACGTACATTCAAGTTGAGTAGAAATACTTTGACGAATATACTCGTCAAAAACAAAAACAGGGTTATTAGTCTTCTTTATTACTCAAAGAACAAACATGAGGCATTTATTCGGTATTTGCAGCAATATATGATGTATTTGGTGTGGATGCTTTTATTAGTCACCAGTGCAGAGATCTCACATGCAAATGCATTTTATATGTATAGGGTATATATAATATAATAAGGTAGGAAATAAGTATGAATTCTATTTGAACTCCTTATTATAGGGCGAAAAATATGTTTCGCCCAACGTGGGGCTCGAACCCACGACCCTGAGATTAAGAGTCTCATGCTCTACCGACTGAGCTAGCCGGGCATATAAAAAACTTTATCCGAAGACTAAATTTTTAATGATTCACAAGTCAGTTTAGAAATGATACCTTCGAGTGGTCACCTACTGTTCGGTACCTGCACTATATCAAACTTCACAGTACCGAAATATGTAGAATAATATTGCCGAATAAAGGAACCGGATTTGACAAAATCAGCAACGATATGCTTATGCAGCTATAATGCTATATATCGCATATTCATTTATTATCAAAGAAGGCAGGTAGAGAAAGCTATGCTCATTCTGCTAACAAATTTGAGGCTTTCTGTTAGCGATCGGATGCTAAACTATATTTAGACAGACAATGGATGTTTTGTCATGTCAGACTATGGATGTTATGTAACCAACCTCGCCAGTTCATTAACCACACAATTTTACACAATATTTCGAATGATATTGCTTTGATAGCAGCCTAGTTGTACGAGTAAAACAGAAGATTTTCTGGGAAAATTCCATCAGTCAACAGGCGTCATGCAGCTTTATTGTGGGCTGATATGCACTGTAGTAGTGTGAAAGCGTAATGCCACAAGTAAGCTGTGGCTCGATAATGAACTCAAAATCTCCGCCGGAAAGCTTCAGATTTTCAGAAGAGAAGTCATCAAGCCAGAAGTCGTATCGTGAAAATTATAAGGAAATACGAAATCGGTTCGGTCTTTACTAGATACTAGATCTTAATTTCTTCAATTTGATAATAATAAAAAAATTAATCTCTGGCTGATAGTTGTTGTATGAAAATTTAAATCAAAAACATCTTTACACTAATACTACACCGTCTGTCTAAATAATTACGATTCGAAATGCCAGAAATAAATAAAAAAAAATATGCGTCAAAAAATTTGTTTTTGTTTTCGTTTCTATTTAAATACTCACGTTGCGTCTATTTTTATGCTCAAACATTAGAACACCGAAACGGCACGATCGATCAAACCAAGTGATAATGTGCTCGCAGTCAGACAGTGTAAATAGTATGTTGAGCCACATGCTCATGATTCATGTTTTATTTTTAGAATCATTGTAGAACTATGTATAGAAGTGTGTGTGTTAGATTTCTAGTCTGTGATAGATTAACTATGCCCGGCTAGCTCAGTCGGTAGAGCATGAGACTCTTAATCTCAGGGTCGTGGGTTCGAGCCCCACGTTGGGCGCAGAACTTTTTTTTATAAAAATTAAAAAAAAATTTTTGTGAAAAAAAAGCGTTTTCAAACGTTCGCAATTAAACATTTTAAACCATATTTATGTGGCTTTCAGTAAATATGTTTGTTTTCCTATCCAGTAAAACTGAAATTTTGTTGGAATTTTAAGAGAAATTCCATGAAGTTCTTGATAAAACTCTGTTGGTTACTAAGGCTAGCTTAAGTGCTTGAAGGAATTTTTAAAAAATGATGGCAAATATCAGAAATACTTGCATTGAGTTGCTTTAATCTATTCAAATGTTAAATTCTTCGTAAAATTTTCTTTCAATATTTCCAACAAAATCCAACTAAAAGTATCGCAAAATGCCATTTTCACAACATGAAAATGAACAAATTTTTTCAATGTCCTTTCCCTGTTGACTACATGCTAGGAGGACAATGTCATTCATAAAAGAAATATGTATTCAGTTTTATTGAAAAAATATCACAGGCTTGATGGACTCTATGAAATTTATGTAAACTAAATACTGGGATTTACGCAAGACGTTTCAAAAGGTTAAACGCTCTTGTCAAGCTATTAATTTTTGCTGTTCGTTAAAGCGTACTGTGAGCTTGAGTTGTTAATAATCAAGTTGTTCGTTTCCTGTTTAAGTGCCTTTTCTATTATACCCAAAACTTTTAGGTAAGCCCTCGTTGTTGCATCCATAAATAAAATATTCAGTGTATGAGTGTAAAGTTACATGACTTTGTTATTGTCTTTTCTGACTCATCTTTTCAGTTATACAGTTTTGAATGCCTTGCACTTTTTTTCGGCAAATAAAAGATTATTTACACACACTCACACATGTTTTTGCCAGTAACAATTGCATGAAACATGCATCAAAACGAAAAAAAACATATTATTTTCCCCTTTTCATGCCACAGATTTTATTTTTGTTTTACTGCAACAATACTCTCTACTAGTACATCATCACACCCAGTTATTATTTTCCTCTTTTCATGCCACAGATTTTCTTTTTGTTTTACAGCAACAATACTCTCTACTAGTACATCATCACACTCAGCTATTTGACTCATTCTTAGTGTTGTTGTTCTCGTTGTGTTTTCTCAATTCCTTTCTTTTCTATGAAATACGATGTTTGTGTATAGGAATGCATTTACTGGCTGTTTTGTTTTTGTCCTTTTGACCATGATTTCCTTTTAACAGTAACATCTACTTCTCCATATTTCACTCAGTCAGTCTCATTCTCAATGCCATTCTCTCTGTCTCTCTCTATCTCTTCCTCGTATTTAATTTCTAACCAAACACTGCCGTATAAAGTTTCAAAGACTTTTTCGTTTCATTTTTTTTTCAGTTTTTAATTCAGTTTTTTTGTTAAATGATTTCTTTTTTTTATTTATTTTTTTCGTTTCGTTTTTGTTTTATTCTTTCCTTCACTAAGTGTGTGTCTGTGTGTGTGTGGAAGAAAGGAATAAAATAACATTAATTTTTCTATGGCTTTTCTTTTTATCGAAATTAAAAAGTTTACATTTAAAGGGTCTTCTTTTTTCTATGTGTGGCAAAAGATGAGGCGAAAAGGAGAAGTACAGTAAAAATTTACTATTAAATACAGAGCAGCCTCTTATTCAATATTAAAACAATACTCCAAGCAATTAGCTTAAGTGTAGCAAATATTTTATTTGTAATCTCGAGCTTTTCACAATTTTTGTAACCTTTTCTAGATCCCTAATGATTTTAGCCAGCATCTTCATGGTTCAATTATGAAGATATTAGTTATATCCTAATCACCACTCGCTAGACAAGTGCCGTAAATAAAATTCAGAATTGTTTTGTCACCAGGCTCCTGTTCCTCTCTGTCATTCCAGCTTTTGCAGAACTTTTTAAAGGCTATTGTCAATCTTTGTTATGCTCGCTACAAAGTTCCTAAGAGGGAAACAAATCAGAGATCAGCAATGAGTATTCAGATGAGTAGATTCGAATCATACTCATAATTTCTAATACTTATATGCATTCATACTTATTTTAATATCATACTCATACTACTCATAATCAAAGTTTGAAGTACTCATCATACTCATACTTAACAATAAGCATGATGTTGTTGATTCCGACTCTCCTTTACTCAACATTTACATGAATCACAAAATAAGTATGATTCGAGTACGAATACTACAATTCTCACTAGAAGGATGTGTGTTTGGTTTGCTTGCTGTCTTTGTCTTTGAATTATTTATGGGTAGGTTTTATAAGTATTTTTCTAAATTAATGAATCTGAGTGAGTAGCGCATGAATCAAACATATTTCGAATGTTATGAGTTTGATGTCGACGTTGTACTCATACTCATTGCAACCTGAACTTATAAATCAATGTTGTAGTGTGTACGAATGAATCAGAGTAGTTGAATTTCAATACTGGTTACTCATACTAAAAATTTCATGAGTACTTATGAGTAGCGAAAAAACGATGCTGCTGTCTGATAAAAACCATGTATTTCATGTACGTATAAAGCATTCAAATTGATTGGTATCTCATCAATTAATGAGGGTAACCAATAAATGTCTCATTATCCTTGCCAGAGACTCCAATCAATTGCAGGCAATATGAGATGTCATCTATCTCCTCTCTATGAATCCCTAGCTATTATAAACGAATACTGAATTTTCTTCGCAACTGTTATTAAGACATTATTTCAGACTGTATAGAACTATAGTAACCAATTAGTTTAAGAAAAAATCTGAAGAAGGGGATATGTGGGAATACTTTTCGAAATTGGAAAAACCAGCATGTATTTCATCAAACTGTGGGTTGTCTAACATACCTGCTTGCAGTATTTCAAAACTGCTGTGGCCAGCAACATCATTTGGAGATCTGGGTATGGTGACTAACGTGCAACTAAGCGAATTGGCAGATTTCAGTAGGAGCACTTGGTGGTTGAAATCCACCACCAACGGATTATGACAAGGGGATTTACTTCACACTGGTTGACACAATGAACCTTATGGGCATCCAGGCGAACATTCCTATAAACGGCAAGCTATCCGCTAACCTAGTCTAACCTAAGCAATAGTCCCAACATCCCACTTTACCATATAATCTTGAACCATCAGTGAATATCTTGATTCTTTAAGTGCTTTGAACATTACCCACTAGACTATGGGGCATGCAATTATTTCAGATACATTACGTTTTATTTTGGTCCATCTAAGCGGGTGTAATTATATTAGATACTAGACCGACAATTATCTCATCTGTCATAGTCTAGTAACAACGACTTCTGCGAACACGTATTACCCTGCCCTTCACGTTGATACTATCCTGTCTGAGTGACAGGGTTTAGGGGACTTTCTATAAAAAAAATTGCAAAAAGCTATCAGATTGTAATCGCAAATATGTATTTATTTGAATAAAACCCAACCTTTTACGTGGTCTTTAGTTTGCTTCTGTTGAAATTTCTTTGAATGTATTTAAACTGTTAAAGCAACTATTGTCGCTATATTACGTTGCTTTTACGTCTATTACCAGCTTAAGTCCTTGTCTTTAATGAATATTTTCTTTAACTGTCCTGTACTGTTTTCCTTTTGGTTTTAAAGTGTTTGTTTGTTTTTATTTTTCCTACGAATATTTTTAATGCTTCTTTAGAGGAAATGGCTTTTAAGCTGTTAAAATTTTTAAACACATTTCTTTGGGATAAACTTTTCTACGCAACCGTGTTTATTAAATGAAATTGAAAAAATTAATTTTTTGTAGGAATTATATTCAATATAAGGTTAGTAAGACCTAGGTTGGTCCTGGTAATTGTTTAATTTATAGCAGAATTTTCATAAAGAAAAGTCACAAGTAAAATACTTCCTCCTTTACTAATAGACAGAAATTATATTCAATTATTCTATTATTTTTCCTCGAGTGTATTCGAATTAAATCTCGAATGATGATTAGCTGTTAAAAAAAAGAAGAAAACAAAAATAAATAGACTCGCTTCCGAAAAAAAGAAAACTTTTTTTATTTTAGCCAAAATGATTATGAGAAATTTATGTTAAACAGTTTTATGTCATCGTAACGGAATTTTATTTTCTTCTCTTTTTTTTATTGTTATTCTCTACAGAACAACTTAAACAATTGCGGGTGAATTAAAATCACACTCAAGAAAATAAAATGGCTCCATATTTAGACAGAAATTTAATAAATGAGGGCAAGTATTTCGTGGGGGAAAAGTTGTTTACATTTATCCCACTGTGGATGTTTTCTTTTTAATGAGGCCTACCAAAGTAAATGATATTTTCTATAGACAATCGGATACTTTTTCTAATTGGGTTAAAATTGTTCCATTGTACCAACAAGTATATCCCGACTTTGTCAATAAGAGCTAATTTTCAGCCCAAATTAGTGGTTGAAATTATTTCATGAACATTTTTTTGTAATGGTTTATGTATTCATGTTATGGCCTATGTCCAGATGATTTTGAATCCAATTAAATTAATGTTCGATTTACTATTTTTTCTCAAAAGGACTCAAAAACATCAAAAAGTACTCTACAGGGAATCATTTACATTCAATCTTTCTCTCAATAAATCAGATAAATACTCCTATTGATACCCCTCCCTACCTCTTTTTAGAAACATATCGCAAAATCCTGTTCCAAAAGAACTGTTTGTTTTTAGAGGCTAGAAACAAGTCAATACAACATCGGCGATATTATTACGAAAGTAAGCGTATTCTAGTGACAGCGTTCTGCATCGATCGGAACAAAAGATAGCAACATGTGTACATTAAACCCACCCCCTACTTTAAGGGTGCATGCAATCAATTTGCCTTTGGGCTCATTTTAAAGAGCAAAGATCAATTGTCAATTTCTGACAATAGCGATGGCTCTAGCACGTCAGTGTTTAGCCCTTTTTCTCGAAAACCTGATGTGATGGAAAGATTCGTGTTCAGCGCGCAAAATACCTTCGGAAAAACCTGGAGGCATCTTATTTGCAAAACGCATGCAGGGCTGTGTTATTTGGTGACTGAAGGCAAAACTTCTTAATTCTTCAATTTTCTATACTTTTCAATCAAAACAAATATTATTATAACGAGGCAAACTCTCGGCTATAAGGTGGCTGAATCAAAATCAAATGGTAGTAAGACAGGGCAAGATCTAAACTATAAAGCCTTTGAGGGCAAAATGCATGAACCACTATTTCTCAAAGAAAGTTTTGCAACATGTGAGATGAGCTCAGATTTCATTTTAGGGCTAATGCTTTCCGTGCAAGTCTCCTATAAAAAGATTCTCAAAAATCTGTCGTTCGGGGCCGACTTTAAATTGTAGGTCCCGCCACTTATAATAAAAATTTATCACACACAACATAATTGGTGTGAGAAACTAGGTCGTAATCTGGACTAAAGGGTTGTAATGGCTAATTAAGTTAACAAGACCCCTACGACAGTCAAATTTCGCCAGCCCGTATGTGTGCCTCTACTGGTTTCATTTCGCGAATATTCATCTAGATCGACAGATTTCTCGCTCATTGGGTTTTCATTATGAAAGCATTTTTTAGCGAAAGTAAAAAAGTCGTGTTTACTTGCGGCTCTTGGCTTCTGCTTCTCACTTACTTACTTAATTGGCCATAAAAACCCGATTAACGGATTTCGGCCTATACCAATCCTTCCAGGCGCCTATGCTTCTTGCACGCCTACGCCGTTTGGTCACACCAATCGGTGACAGGGCTTCCTCGACTTAGTACTTCCAACGGATACAAGGTCGTCCTCTTCGCCGACTTCCGTAGTTCCCCGCATCAAATACCGGTCTCCTCCTCTATTCGAACGACATGGCAGAGCCAGCGCAGCCACTGGATGTTAATACGCTGTACAGAGTCAATGTCGTTGAGGAGCTCATACAGCTCACTCTTGGATCGAATGTGGAAATCATCGCCAACTCATACTGGACCGAAGATATTACGTAGTACTTTTCTCTCGAATACTGCCAAGGCTGCTGCATCAGTGCTTAATAGGGTCCGTGCCTCTTGGATTCTGTTTCTGTTTCAAAAAATTTCCTGGCATTTGGATAAATCCTGCTGCATGCAAATATTCTAACTTAAGTGGCTCTTACATGTTCTTAATTTATTTTATAAGTTCTTCTAGAGACAACATTTGTATGGCCTGTTGACCATTTTTCCTCTTATAACTTTGTTGTTTGTGAATCTTTCCCTGCCTTTTGTGCCAGAATCATCACTTTTAAGTCTTACAAAATATTATGCCCACATTAAAGTTGATACAACATGTCTGGCATGTTCTATGTTCAGATGGATTTTTGTCCCTTTCCGATCGAAAACAGAGCACAACTCTCGCAAATGTACATGAAGATCTCTTTTGAATGTTTCCAATGCGTACAAGAAAAGACGACGATGCCCCTCATTGACCGTGTGGTATCCAAATCTATTCCTCCATTGGAAAACACTTTTGCTGTGTTAATTTGCTTTATTTTACTTGTATTTCCCTATTTTTATCAATTTGTCAGTTTGAAGCAAATCCATAGCCATAACAAATCTCTTTTCTCTCTCCTATAACATTGCTATGCGGTAATGTATTGTCTAGTTTTATTGGGTGTAGTGATAAGGAGCTCTTGCTAATTGAGTTTTACTATTTCGTCGCTATTTATGCATCGTGAGATGTTCGTAGTAACGTTTCCTCTATGGAAGAAGGTTCTGCATTGTAATCTAATACATCTTGCTAGTCAAATAAATAGGAGCACTAGGGTATCACTTAGTCCCCTAGTTAATTATGATTTATTTTCGGATTATTTTTCATTAGACTGAATGAATGTAAATGTAACTGACGTTATGGATGCCATTTATAAGGAAACATTTAAATACGGAAGATTTCTTTCTTCAGTTGAATCTCCTAATAAGTTATGATATTTATTTATCAATTTATGTATGTTTGTATGCATGTATGTATGTGTATATGTATGCATGTATGTATGCACATATGTCTCCATGCTAGTGTCTTTGGCCCAAGAGGTATACAGTCTAGTACTTATAAGTCGAAAATTGTGAAATTTTAAAATCAATATTTGAAATGAAAATAGAATAGAAGAGCACTGCATTAATTTAATGAACGAACGAATGCATGAATAAATAAACAAACAAAATATTCATTTTGATTTATTTTATTTACTGCTGTTGTGTTTAATTTTCAGTCAAATTTACATACACTCTGCTCTTACCGCTATAACATACAAGGGTATATACAGAGAGAGATGTGTTCAAATAGGAATCTTTGTTTTAAATTATTTCCATTTAAACGCTTTCATTATAAGTTTCATTTCTTTTTTCCACTTAAATTTTATTTTTGTAAGAAAAATTAAAAATGTTTGAAATGTTTTGACTTCAGCTGGTGGAGGGTGGGAGTCAGCAGACAGGTCTGACATTTGACTTCGAGTGCTTTAATTTATGAAAAAACTTAATGGAAATTATGTTTGAAAAGAAATAAAAATGTAAGCAACTAGCAAAAGGTACCTAATATTTATGAATTTTTTGGTATTAAATTCTTTTATTATGAAATGTTTACCAATGCAAAGAGTAATTTTTTAACTGAAATGTTATTTGAAAACAATTTTTTGTGCATTATGAGACTTTTCATTACCATTTTTGCCATCTTGTTTGCCTTTACAAGAAGAACCAGAACCATTAGTGTTAAAAATTCCTGCTAAAAGCTGAACAGAAGAAAAAATTAAAGAAATAAAAACAAATTCGAAGGTGGCGCTTATTAATTTTTGGTTTGGCATCTTTTTTAGTTCTTTTTGTGACAACATTTGCAACATCTGCTGCCTTGTAGGCCCATGCCTTTGTGCGAATAATATTACTTACTATGCCGAAGTATTAATGCCGGATAATTAGCAAAGAAGAAGCAAAGGCGAACATAAAAACAGCATTACATACAAATATCTTGCATCCACCTCTGTCTTGTGACATTAAGACAAGTCATTCTGGTCCCAGGCATTTCGAAACTCCTAAAATCCCAATATTGTTAACTGTGGCGTACCACTACAACAGCAGTCACACCGGAGACTCTTTGGTCCATAGTGAAAAAAAAAACTCTTCCGTAAAAGTAAGACAAATGTAGAGAAAGAAAATTGAAGATTTAGTGTCAACAGTGGGACGAACTGAACAAATAAAAAGTAATAAAAAAGAGGAAAAGCAGGAAAATAAAAAAGAGATGTCTTCTAATTCTCACACACTGAGTAACAGAGTGCTCCATACATGAATGCAGTTCTTCAGAGCTCCTCCTCCTCCTCCTCCTCCTACTATTACCTCCTACTACCTGTAGACAAGTACAGAGACATAAACGGTTTCTTTACTCTTTCTTCAGCTTCTTCAACTACCTTTCAGAAATCAAAGATAACTCTGTTCTATCCTACCATTCCACAATACTGTGATTGCATATATTAGAACTGGTCTAATTACCCAATCATGATCGGTCAAAGCCTAAAGTTTTTGCACAATAAGCTCCTGCATAGTATATATTAAAACCGTTATTCTCTTCAAAAATTCCTACGATATTATGCCCATTTTTCCATGCCCATTTCGTTGAAAATTACGGTTTCCATTCCTTCATTTGGATCTGTCTTGCACCGTCAGTTTTAATTCGCATCAAATCATTTTCATTCACCTTTAACAATTTTCTTTATAATTTTTAATATTCTTTAGCAAAATTAATCTCTTGATTTCTTTTGTTTGGAAAAAAAGCCTCCCGAAATTTTTCACTTCATTTAATGTCACCTATGCAGGGCCCCAACAATGTTGTTTGGAAACAATTTTCTTCTTAAAAATTTAATTTCATGAACAATTTTAATGGCATTTGCTTTTCTCTTCGGTTTTCTTTCCGTTTTTTTTTCTTCTTCTTTTGAATTTTATTTTCTCACCCAACATTCTAATTAACTTTTTAATACAAAAGCAACAAAAAAAGAAAAGGAATAATAAACCTTAAGAAACAACAACACAAAAAGCAACATTCATATTTCATACATAGAGAAACATATCTACACACATACCTACAAAGTTATAAAAGCATTTACAAATACTCTCTCATACCAAATAAAAAAAAAAGTGGAGTAAAAAATGGAGAATGAAAATGAGAAACATAAGAAAAACAACTCTAGAAAATATTTCCACATCATTGATCGGCAACATCCTTTTTTCCGTTTTCTTTTCCTTTTTTTTTCTTTATTGTTGTTGTCATTTGTCTCGATAACATTGTTCTGCTTTTGACATCCGTGTCTATGGTTGTAATTTTTTTTCATTCACCCCGTCTAGCTTCTCTATCTGTATGGGCAGGCCAAGGAAATCATAAATTTTTTTTTGTTTGTTTTGTAATAATTTTCACTCCCTACAGGAGAACAGATAATGGAAAGGTTTATTGTGTAACACACCTAGGACAGTGAAAACATAATTACTCTATGTTAACCATGTTAACCTTATAACTAGAGTACTGATTGCAATATATTTTTGAACCAGAGGGTTATGGGTTAAAATCAGTATCTGGTATTTCTTACAAAAACTTACTTCAGCTCAATATTATGCAGATAACTAACATTTCTAAATGTAAACCCGAGAAGTCCTTAAAATTCGTCAAAAAACTAGTTATTTCGAGATTTGCATAACCTGAGTCTGACTTGAGCCTACTTTATCCAGTTGTAATTAAAAGAAATCCATTATTACTCTCATATTGTAACTGAAGTATTTATTTAGTATACCTAGGCTAACTACAACAATCCCTCGTGCCATGTCATAACAGAATGCAATTGAAAAAGGAATTGTTTTCACCATTAGCTTGTTGCCATTTTTAAAGCTTGGAAGCTGTTTTGTAGCCGAATTTTTTTAGTAAAAAATTATACACACTAGACAGGAATACACATAATAATCGTTTGTCAGGATTTATTTACCATTCTAGTCAACTTTCAGCAATCCGAACAAGACCTTATCGCATGACTTTGTCGTAAGTTACCTATACCTTTCTGCGTATGTGCCTTGAGGCAAGGACAGGTACTTGATAACATAATCCATTCCCTTCTGCTTATCCTTAAGACTAGTACCATACCTAAGCTTTAGCTATAAGTCAGTTGTAGTCATACATCCGAATGCACGCTTGATGTTTGAATCGTAGCTTCACCTATAACTCTCCTTTCAAAGTTGATCCTGATCTTGTAATGTCACAACGGCGCGGCTCTATTACCCGACTTAAAGTCGACTAACAACGTTTTACACTACATACTCTCAAAGCCTTTAGTGATATCTAATTATCGACATAAATTGTTACCCTGTTACAACAGAAACAACTCAAAAACACCCTGGTTTACACTGGCAGTTTGAGCATCTCGGTACCACTTCTGTATTGATTTAAAGTGGCTCCCACTTTAGCTATGCCGCCCTTTTTGCCTTTTTGTCTTTCAGTAAAGACTCTCGTTAGAGGTCAAAGTTTTAGATCCCAAGTCTTCTCGCTCATTTCCCCAACGGTTATACAGGGATAAGTTGTTGTTGTAATGCATACATACATACATATGTAATTGGTCATTAAAATACTTCAGTCAGAATTACGACCTAACTTCTTATACCACTTATGTTGTGTGCCTTAATTTCATACGTGAGTGCTGGGACATAGTTTAAAGTCGACTCCAAACGAAAAACTTTTTGAGAAACTTTTCATAGCAATTTTATTTACTCTAATAGTTTTTGTCAGAAATCTGCTGAGAGGAAGTCGCCGAAGATATATTTTTAAAATTTCGTTTTGTTGGAGCTGTCAGATCTGGGGTTTAAACTGTGGCCTTACGTCTAATAAACCAACACACTACCTACTAGACTATGGCGTTGTAATGCGCCATCCTTTGTAAATACAGAATGGTGAACTGCATTTATTCACTCTGTAAAAATATTTTCGGTAGAGTGCAGTTTTCGTTATGTGTTCCTTTTATCCATCTCTCTCTATTGCGCATTAGTTTAATCGTCTATTAAACTTTCCTGTCGCTGTCTCACCGAACTTGTCACTTTCGCAGGATGGCTCATATCGACTCATACTAGAATGGGTATAATTTACAGCGTTGCAGTTGTTAATGGACGGTATGCCGATGCAACTCTAAGTACTGTGATTCTCTGTGTGTTTATTAGCCTTTTTGCCTTCTGCTGTATGGGATGACTATGACCCATATCCTCTCCGTGGAGCACTGTATCTGGCTGGAAACGGTATTCTAATGTAATTCACGGTTCCGAGATCTGGAAATATTTCTTCAAAATAAAACCCCCAGCATAGGTTACCATACAGTCGATACTATCCCATCGAAACTTGTCTTCATCTTCATTTACGATTCTTGTAGTTTGACGGTTTGCGTTTTTCTTTCGTTTATTTTTCTGCTCTATTACTGCTGCCAGCGCTATTGCTTTGCTGCACATCATTTTTGCTGCTGTTGGAACTTATTTATGATTTTATTTGATTTATTATTTCATGGTTCATCTCATGCTATCTCTTTCTTTCAAGCTCTCTATCTCACACACTCTCTCTCCCTCTGTCTTCCTGTAGTGTTCTATTTTATATACGTATTGTATAGAAGATTCTCCTGCCTTTTTTTGTCGCTTTTGTTATAGTTTTTCTCTGCGCTTAATAACTTAATGGCATTTATATTTTTATAAACATTTATTGCTGTTGTTTTTGTATTCATTATTATTTTTTATTGTTGTTGTTGTTGTTATATTATAAACTTTGTATTCTTTTTTTTTCTAAATGTCTCTTAAGAGCAGCCACCACATCATATATATTTTCGTTTTTTTTGTGCTCTTTTTTGTATTAAAAAAAGTGTTTTTTTTTGCTCAACATTTTTCTCCCTTTGCGACATATTAAAGTTGCCTGGTTGTTTTTACGTTTCTGTTTTTTTTTTTGTTTTCGTTTTTGTTAAGTTTTTAACAGGAAATGAGTTTTTGATTGCTCCTCCGTTGTTACGTTGCTGTCATTAGTTGTTCTTACTGCTGTTGCAATTTGTAGAGTCTGTTCTGTGCTGTTCTGTTCTGTTATATTGGTTGGTCGATTTTTTTTTCTTCGTCGTTTCAGAGGAAATCTTCTATTGAAATTATAATTTTATTATGATTTATTTTATTCGCATCTTTTTTATTTCATTTCAAGTGATCTGGGAATTTTTAAATAAAATTTCAGATAAGGTTTAATTCCTCAATAGAAGCTTAAGAATATTGTCATGTTACTTAAACCGAATTAGAAGATAGTCCAACTGTGAATATTAAAGAACGGGTAATAGAATACAAGTACTCAAGCCATTCATAAGCAGAGTACACGACTAAGATCTTAATGCCTTTATAAACAGAAGTAGTAATACCCCTTTTGGATTTAATTCATAGAAATTCAGTGTTTTATTTTAATGCCAGCATAGGCTAACCAAAAAACTTTTTCATATCATTTAATAGGGAAGCAGGTTCATTAGAAATATTTCCCATTGTCACGTATAATACACTGTAAAGTTTTTCCTTCTTTTTAGGCTTAAGGCTATCACACATTGTGATGGTTTCAATCTAAGGCTAGTAGTTTGAAATGCTTGGCGGCTTTTTTAATATGTGGCCTATTCACCTACATTCTATTTATTTTTTTCTTTCTTTCAACTAGGGCCAACAGTCTTTATTGCACATTACAGAGCAATGAGTTGGGATTCAAGTAGTAGTTTGTGGGAGCTACTTGTCATGCATGCAATTTTGTTGATGGTGTCTAGTAGGTAGTGTCTTGCCTTATTAGACCACGATTCAAAACCCAGGCCAGATATCTCCAACAAAACGAAACATGAAAAACTATGTCTTCGACGACTGTCCCTCAGTAGATTTCTGACAAAAACTCAGAGTAAATAAAATTCCGTAAGAAAAGTTTCTCAAAAATCTAACGTTCGGATTCGGCTTTAAACTATAGGTCCCACCACTCTTGTATAAAAATTAACACACCCAACATAAGTAGTGTTAGAAGCTAGGTCGTAATCCTGACTGAAGTATTGTAATGACCAACTGTGTATGTGTATGTATGTATGATCTTATAAAACTATGACACAGTCAACCTTTGCCATCTTTGAAGTCAATTCTCTCTTTGAAATACATTGTTTTTGTTGCTGTTTGAAGTAAGGACCCTTGTCATGATCCGTTTGTGGTGAGTTTGAACCACTCCGAGCCGTTGATGAGAACGGCCAGTATCCTTAGTGAAAAAACCGATGAAAACTGTCCTCAATTGCAGGGCAATTGCATAAAAGTATCGCACTGATTCCGTCTCCTCCACATCATGACAGTTTCTGCAGTAATCCTGGTGGGGCTGACCGAGCTTGTCAGCTAAACTGCCAATACCGCAATGTCCTGTTAGAATTCCCGTTAGAATGGGAACCGTTTTCTTATCGAACTCCAGTAGTTCCATGGTTCTCACGTTGTCCATTACTGGACCCAGCAGTTTTGATAAACTGTTGATATGAATTTGAAACGGATTTGCAAAGCCAGTCGAATATCAGGAGTAACAGCCATGTAACAGCCTCTTGTAGGAAAGTTTAATAAAAATATGAGATTTTCATAAAATTATACAAAGATTTCTTAGGAAATTTTCTAGTTGAGTCGTTAAATATGATCTTGATTAGTTGGTTTTAAATTACCATTGACGACGTGCTGCTGTTCTTAAGCCACAAAATAATAGGTCGTATTAAATTGTCAAGGGGTCAGCTCAAAAAAAAAAAGAAGAAATAAAATGTCAAGGGCCTTAGACTGTTTTCCTTTTGTGTTTTTTTGTTTTATAAAACCGAAATGTCAACCACAATAAAAGAAGTTAAAGAACGAAATGAAATGAAATGAAATGAACATTAAACAGCCAACATAATTATTGGCTCATTAATTCATTACATGTTTCCAAAAGAAAAGGGGATGGTTATACGAAATAAAAGAATTTCTTTGTTGTTCTTCACAATTGACGACAAGTTTTGTTTTTGTTTTTTTTTCTTGTTTGCCCTTCTACTTTAATACACCCCTGCCTTTATATGGGTTAAATATGAAGAGTGAGAGACCACAAACAAAAGAAGTGACATTCGAAAGCCAATTTTTTCCCTTTTTTTCTTCTTTTTTTTCTGAATTAAAATGTTTGATTTAAATTTCAACATTAGTTAAGTTAAGAATTCTAATGAAAGAAATTATTTTTATGAGAAAAATTTCATGTGATAAGGGCCTTTGCCAGCACAGTAAAGGCATGAGACTTGTTATGGAAACCCAAGCAGTTTTATTAATCAAATCAAACGCAATGCATGTAACCAGCATTAAAGTAAAGCATTCATTAATAGTGAATTTATCTTGATGCACACCACATATATGATGACGTTGGGCATGCTGATGATGATGGTGATGATGACGATGATGATCCCATTATTTATGTACATTCGATATCAATTTTCATTTCATTTGAACGATATTTCATATGAGCAAGCAAATCATTACTGAATGTAAATGTAAAAATAATTATCGCATAATTTCTGTGTGTGTGTTTTTTTTTATTCCGTTTTATTCTGTTTTATCTTTCACAACATTACTGCAAGCATGCATGTCTGTCGTCTGCCAGCTAAAAAAACAACATCATCTGCATGTGATAATAAATTAAAATGAAAAGAAAAGAAACAGTGAAATGGTGTAAATTTACACTTGATTATCTAATGATGCCAAAGAGATACAGACACATACACACATCACATTACAACGGAGAAAATAATTTCATTTTCTATTAAAAAAAAAAAGGAAATAAAACAAAAATAAAAATAAAAAATTACTTTCGTTTTCATTACGGATTATAAATTACAGGGTATTGACATTTTTTACTAGTCAAGCGTGTCAGCTGTTGGTTTTTGTGTGTGTGTGGCAACTAACATGTAACTTGCTTCCATACTCATATGTACATATACTCGTATGCGTCTAGGTTTGGGTGTGTGTGTATATGGGTTGATGGTTTTATTGTTATTTAATTTAACGGTAATAAATTTATTTAATGTTCTCTTTTTATAAAAAAAAAAGAAGGAAAAATATATTTATTTTTTTATTCACAGACATTGTTATCAAGCGGTGAAACAACAAAAGGAATAGAATTTGTCAACACTTCTATTAAATGTGACACATTTGTGACAAATAAACATGTTAAATTAATGATGACATTTAACACATGACACATACATACATATGTTCTCTGGGGATATTTACGTCAATATTAAGACAATTGAAAAAAAAAAAAGGAAACATTTCTTCCATAAAACATGCTTCCTAGCATTTTTAGTTTATAAGAACAGGTCAATAGGTCCTTGAGTTCTGGGTAACACAATGGGTCTGTGAACGACAAGCTACCCACTAACCTAACCTAACCTATGATACCCTGCTGTAAAGTAAAATCTATTCCATTGAAAGCATTCTACATCAATCGAAATTAACAGAAGTTAGAAGGGGTAAGGTCTGACCTACCCCTTTGCGCGTGAGGCAAAACTTCCCATACAAACAGTTTTTAACCGGAGCACACAATATACATATGTATGGCCTAGCATTGTCTCATAGAAAGTTACTGTCTTGTGTTGTGGTTATATATTGAAAGCATTTTTCGATCAATGCTTGCTTCAAACAATTTGTTTTGGTCACTTGCAGGGATCAGCAATGAGTATTCAAAAAGATGTGTAGATTTGAATCATACTCATACTTTCTGATACTTATTTTAATATCATAATCATACTACTTATTTTCAAAGTTTGAAGTACTCATCGTACTCATACTTAACAATAGGCATGATGTTGTTGATGTCGACTCTCCTATACTCAACATTTACAAAAATCACAAGATAAGTATGATTCGCATACGAACACCACAATACTCACTAGAAGATTGTGTTTGCTTTGCTTGCTGTCTTTGTCTTCTTCTTTCTTCTTGCAACAACAACTAAGACTGTAAATTTTGATGAATGATTCGAATCACTCGAATCATTTATGAGTATTATAAGTATTTTTCTAAATTTATGAATCTGAATGAATGTTATGAGTTTGTTGTCGACATTGTACTCGTATACTCATTGCAACCTGTACTTATAAATCAATGTTGTAGTGAGTAGGCGTATGAATCAGAGTAGTTGTGCAAGATATTCCTTATCGAATTAAGCTTTTACGACTGTTCCTGATGCTCTTTGTCTTTGATGTCAATACTACGCTTACTACACTATGTTTTTTGAGGGAGAGTGCTCATCATTATTTCCAGCAGCAAACAATAACTTCCATCTGCAATTTCCAACAAAACCATCTGAGAAGCTTCGAAGTATAAAATTTAGCCCATTTATCCAACCTAAGTAAATTACAAATACAATATTATTGATTCACATACATATGTATGCACATATGCTTACATATCCTTTCAATTGAAAAGTAAACACGTTCTTTTTTTTATTAAAGCCAAATTGCTGTAAGATTTAATTTAAAATCCTGTATTTTAGTGCTAAAATTTTAAATCCAGTATTAATGATTCGAAAATTACTTTTTTCTCACAATTTTAATGTCAGTTTTAGGTTTCCCTTGATAACAGAACAAAATTTGTCAGTATTATTCCACAGTTGCATACAAGATGAAAACAACATTTTGCTTTTGAAAGTTTTTATTTTGTTTAAACAAACAAATCAAACTAAAACTGAAACTAAAAAAAAATAAAGAATTTAATCCGAGTAGAGAGAGAAAAGTTTAAATACACAAAAATTAAAAACTTTTATAGTTAATAAACTCACATAAAATAATACACCCAAAAAATAGAAAAATCAAAGTTTTAAAGTGTTATACAGGATTTTCAGACACCCTATAAGGCATTTTATATTCGATATATGAAGACTTTTTTACAGGGAAGTATACTGGCTCATAGATGGTATAACATCACCAACAAATATCACATTAAGGATGGCCTATGTCTGCAAAGTTCCAATTACCAATATTTTTTCCCAGTACCCTTCTTGGGAACATATGGCTTCCACAAAGCCTTGTTTCCATTTCTTTAATCTATTTTTGTTATTCCAGCTAAGTTAAGTCTGCTGTAGCAAGTCCTAAAGAAATGGGGCTGTAAGTATCGTTGCATGGAAACAACGCTCTCCGAGTATTTGTTGTTGATTTCCACCGCTTTTCCCACTAGGTGACGGCACTGTGCATGTTGCCATGGAACTCCTGTAATAAACCAATCAAACCCTGTAGTAAAAGAAACGAAAAGCACATGAAAAGTAGATGATTTTCGCAAGTTATATGCTCCTTGAATAACTTAAAGTAGCAGTAAAACACTTTCATTGAGTGTGTTGTTTTTAGGCAAGGACATGTGTCGACTTTATCACACCATGCTCTACGACAGTGGGTCAAGCGCGTGCTTAGCTGGAAAAACTTATTCAACGAAACCGATAGGGTAAAGTGAAACTGTTTGCATCAGAATAAGAAGATTGGAATCATCTTGTTGTCACACTAAGATAATTTTAGAAGAAACAGATACCCATACACTCACTCACTTACTCATATATATGTGTGTAATTGGTCATTACAACCCTATCTAGCTCCTCACGCTACTAATGCTATGTGTGTTAATTTTATACATGAGTGACGGGACCTACAGTTTAAAGTCGGTTTCGAACTACAGATAGGTTTAAGAAAAGTTTCATGGCAATTTTATTTGCTCTCAGAGTTTTTGCAAGAAATCTGCTGAGAGGATGTCACCGAAGAAATTTTTTTCACGTCTAACGTGCCAACACTCTACCTACTAGACTACTGCGGCTATTCATATACAACACAAAATAAAATCTGCGATTTTGTAAGGATGCATGCAAAAGCTGAAGTGATAAGGAACCAGTTTTGAAGAAAATCAAACAGAAATCGTTTGGCATGTATTTCTTCTGAAGTCGTGAATCTATTGCAGATGTCAGCGTGGTTAGTTTTTCCTTTATCTTGTGTTTCAGTGTTCTATCGATACTACAACGGTATTTGCTCTAGCAAAATAAGATGACTTGTTACCGAGAAGCTAGGCCGCAATCCTGACTGAAGGGTTGTAATGGCCAATTATGTATGAATGTTCCCGAGAATCATGTAATTCTACGTAACATTTATCTTTGTCGCCGAACATAACCATTTGTGATCGATTGGCTGTGGATCGAACATTGCATTTCTGAAAAAATGTGTTCTTTAGACGGACTATTCGCTTGTGGAATGCCCTCTTCCTGTAGAGGTCTTTTCTGGCACTTATGATATAAAAACATTCAAATATAGTGTCCACAAGCACTACTCCCTCTTTCCTCCCTCACATAACATATTTTCTTAGTTCCAAAGCAATGCACTGCATTAATAGGGGCCATCTCCTGAGTGTTGGTCGTAGAGAAAAACTGAAGTAGTTTTCTAATGGACTTCCTACGAAGATACATATGTATATCCTGTAACAATGAATTTTATGACCACGATCCATATTTTGATTAATTTGTTAAGACGGACCTAATCAATGCATTACCTTCCATGCAATTTAATAACTCTCTTAGGCAGTGTGCTACTTATATCGCCTAAAGCCTAACAACATGCTCCCATGTTACTTGCTTTTAAAAAATTCTGAAAATGAAATTGATCATCTGTTACCATCTCTAATATCATACGTAAAAATTTAAGGATTATGAATACAAAAACAACAGCAACAATAATAATAAGAAAACATCAAAAATTTTCTAAAACTAAAATAAAACATAGAAAAGTTTGTAAATTCAAACAAAAAATTTTTGAACACAAACAATAGCTTCAGTTAATAGAAGTTTTAATTTAAACCGAAATCCAAAGATACTGACGCTCAAAACTAAGGATATGCAACTTGTGCCACAAGGGCTCCCCCTTTTAGGTAGAACAATAACAAAAAAATTACACAAAAAAATCTTCATTTTACGAAATTCATTTAAAAGTTTTAATATCAACGCATTCAAAATCATCAGAATTCAATTATTTCCCAAGGAAAAGTTTCATTTTTCCTGTTCTGTTCTTTTCCTTTCGTTTGCTTTTATACTTATTCAGCTTTTGTTTAATAGTAGAGATTGTCGGGGAGGATGTTATTTCCCCCAAGTTTTCTTTTCTCTCAAATGTTTTTCTTTCTAATTTCATTGGTTTGAACCGACTCCCCCCTCAAATTCATTTAACGAAAATGTAATGATAATTAAAAACTTAACAACATCATTATCGCATTTCTATCATTGTCATTGTCTTGGCTGTCTGTCTGTCTATCTATCTTGTAGTGCCTTACAATATAATGAAGAACAACCACTACAAGTAGTTCTACTTTCAGAAGAAACGGCTTCATTAGCATTTCTTTCACTTGCACTGCAAATAAAGGACACAAGTGAAGCAGAATATCAAGAAATTTTGTGAATATTTTTCCTTTTTTTTTTTTTAATTTTTTGTTAGTCTTACATATTCTTGAAAGTATAACAATTTTACTTGACATTAAATAATAATTTTCATCAAAAGTTTTCTTGAATTATTTCGTATTGTTTAGTTTATTTAATAAAAACAACATCACTTAACAGATACTCTTTAAATCATAAACAATTAAAAGGCCTTCTAAGTTTAGGTTTCTTTTTTTTCAAATGTGAATGCAGCATATGGCGGCCTTGAGAACTTCTTCGACTAGTCGCAGTATTTCTTCGCTAACTGCTGCAACAAATCTGTTGATCCTGTTTTTATTTTTAACCACTTGTACCACTCAACTTTTAAAATGGATGACCTGAATCAATGCCCGACCTTTTTTTATCTTCTCTTCTTCTCTCTTCAGGCAATCATACATTATTTCCCTTGGGGTTTAGAAGCTGCCACCTATGATGGTTATAGCGAAATTCTTCGCTCTCGTAAAAGTTGACGGTGCCAAGAGCTACCGCGGGCATCAATTAGTTCCATGAGATTTCGCTCTGAGCGTTTCGCACAACATTTGAACGTAAAAGTCGCGTACAACTCAGATCCATTTCCTGAGAATGAAGTCTCATGTATTAATACGTAATATCCACTAAATATCGAAGTCGTCGTAGTATAGTAGGTAGTGTCTTGGTTAATTAGAGGCGAAGCCACGGTCAGACATCATAACGAAATATGAAAAAATATTTCTTCGGCGACATAATCTCAGCAGATTTCTGCCAAAAACTCTGAGAGTAAATCAAATTGCAATGAAAAGTTTCTCAAAAAAAAAACTGTCTTTCGGAGTCGACTTTGAACTGTAGGTCTTGCCTCTTACGGAGAGAATTAACACACGCAACATGCGTGGTGTTGAGAAGCTAGGCCATAATCCAGACTGAAGGGCTGTAATGGCCAATTATGAGGCCGGGGCCTTACGTCTAATAGGCTAACACGCTACCTACTAGACTACAGCGACTTCAATGAGCACATTTAGAGCGAATAAAGATTGGGCTCTCACAGAAGCCAAGAGTCCTCCGCCTGCAATTTTTTCGTCAAATATATCACTTTTAATCAACGAGAATGTGGCAGACAAACGTCAGCGCACCTCAACACACCTCGCTTGTATGAGGAAAAAAAGGCTGAGAGTACTCAATTCATCACTACACTCTCTTAACCACCTAGCTGTCAACGCACGTTAAGATGATCAGTTCCTTTAACAAATTGCATCGTCCTTATCTTCTTATTATTTTCTTGCTTTGTATCATTTGTTTCATTTATCTAGTTTTTCCAGAAACCCATGTGATTAGTTAGTATATCAGGTCCTATTGTAACAAATTGCTATTTGTTGTTGCATAGAAACGTTACTTACTTAATCAAGGCTCTATAATCAGAGGCTAACACAGGAGCTGCGCTTTATTGCAGGACTGTCTTAAATTAAAGCCAAAAACAAGTGTTTTTTTTTCATGTAAATTCACTAAACGCAAATAAGAACAGTCTGCGTAAAGCGACAAACGATATCTTTCTGCGTACTTACCCATTAGGCAATAGATAGACACCTCCATGGTCCATCATTCCAACTAAATTTCGGCCTCACCAGGTATTTTTGTGCTTGCTGGCAATCTCGTAATAACGGGTGATTTTTTAGCTATTATCTTTTTGGCAACACTGGTTTAAACAGCTCACGCACGTTTCGTGTTTTGTTTCACTGTCAAACATCTTCAGTTTGGTGTATAATTAACCATGAATCGTCTTACAAACGAACAACGCTTGCAAATCATTGAATTTTATTATTGTAATGCGTGCTCTGTTAAGAAAGTTCATTGCGCGCTTCTTCCATTTTATGGTCAGTTTAATCGACCCACTGAAGCGGCTATTCGGGCTATTGTGACTAAATTTTACACCAAATTTACATTGTTGGGCATTAAACCACCAACACGCTTACGTAGAGTGGGAACTGAAGAAAATATCGCAGCTGTATCGGTGTTAATGATGACCATCAATTATCGATTCGTCGCCGTTCGCAGCAATTGGGCCTCTGTTACTCAACAACGTGGAAAATTTCGCTGAAGGATTTAGGTGTGAAGCCTTTCAAAATACAGCTGGTGCAAGAATTTAAGCCGAACGACCTACCACAACGCAGAATTTTTGGTGAATGTGCTTTTGGAAAGTTGGCCGAAAATCCACTTCTTTATCGAAAAATTGTGTTCAGCAACTCATTTTTGGCTCAATGGATACGTAAATAAGCAGAATTGTCGATTTTGGAGTGAAGATCAGCCAGAAGCATTGCAAAAGCTACCAATGCATCCAGAAAAAGTCGCAGTTTGGTACGGTTTATGGGCTGGTGGCATCATTGGACTGCACTTCTTCAAAGATGCTGCGAATCGTAACGTAACTGTGAATTGTGAGCGCTACCGTGAGATGGTATCCAAATTTTTTTGCCCAAAATGCAAGAGCTTGAGTTGCATGACATGTGGTTTCAACAAGACGGTGCCACATGCCACACAGCACGCGTAACAATGGACTTATTGATAGCGAGTTCGGTGAACATTTTATTTCACGTTCGGGACCGGTCAATTGGCCGCCTAGATCGTGCGATTTAACTCCTTTAGACTATTTTTTGTGGGGCTATTTTAAAGCTCATGTCTATACAGACAAGCCCGCTTCAATTGACCCATTGGAAGACAACATTGAAGCATTTATTCGTGAGATACCGGCCGAAATGTTGGAAAGAGTATGCCAAAATTGGCCTAAGCGGATGGACCATTTGAGGCGCAGTCGCGGTCAACATTTGCATGAAATAATCTTCAAACATTAAATTATATGGACCGTACTATCAATTCAAATAAAGATTTCATGCATTTTTCTGAATTTCATATGTTTTTTTCTTAATTTTCCTATAGCTCTTAAAAAATCACCCTTTATAACAGCCTGACAGTGAGGTATACCCCTTCTTTAATAAGTACAGTTTATTTGGCAGACATTAGCCAAGTTCATCGTCTACAACAAAACGTGATATGCTGTTAACTAGATTAGACTTACAAGTTGTATTCGGAAAGGATATGTTTGTTGTTTTACTCTCAGAAAACATAAAGACTCGAATAATCTGAAACACGCTACAGTAGTGTGGAAGATGAAGAGATGCTTAAGCTTAAGGTTTACACTATTCTATTGTCTGGAACTGTTCGTGCTGACTTCTACTGAGTACCGAGAGATGATTATGTCTGCAGATCATTTCCAAGAATTCTGGTGCGAAATTCCTATATATAGTTTCGTTACATTGTTCGCCTTAAGCTGTGTTTTGCCTAACGTTCCTATTGCATATGTATGCTTACTTGGTAGAACAGAGATTGATTAGCTTCATTCTTTATAACCTGATCTGAAGCTTTGTTCCAACTGATGTAATATTGTAAATCTCTGCTTACTTTACTTGATAGATAGTCGAGTCTATATTTACATCTATGTAGCTTTGCTGCGGTTGAAGGCTTATACTCTATCCCTTCTTTTATGGCATTGCGGAGCTGTTTCTGTTTCGTTCTGCATTTGCTGTTCTGAAGTAAAAGGTGCTTGTAAGTTTCGTTAAGAAGCTTATTATGAAGACTGAGGACCTTGATCTCAAGCTAGGCTCATATGACCAAATTTCTTAATTGCAGAGTATGTTTTCTGCTTGATATAAAGTCGGATCCATTAGTGCTCCTACGGTATTGTTCTCTTCTATTGTTCGAATAGTGCCTTCTTAGTTTTAGTACATATGTTTATGTTTTACTGCTACCACTCTACAAGCTATCCACTGAGAGCATTAGTAACGAGGGTGGGCAACTAAGCATGTGAATAAATGCAATCAAATTTTAGTAGGATTTTTATGCTCAAACCATATTTGTTTGCTTAATTATAAGCATCCGTTTTGAATTCCCCGATTAGTATGTGAATACTGGGTTGATGTTGTTGATGATGTTACTGCCTGCTGTTAAAATAAATTTTTTTATGGCATTTCAAAAATATTTTCGAATTTTAAAATTTTTCAATACAATTAGTTTAGAGAATTGGAAATAAATGCACATAAAAATATGCGCAAAACATATGTACATAAGCATAAAAACATATTTTTAGCACATGTTTAATTAAAGCCGAAGGCCAAAATTTTCATTTAACTACACCCTCACATACTCCATCTATTTAAATATGCTGTAGCGAAATATTTGAGTTTTTTTTTAGTTCCATTTTTATTCGTTTTTTTTTTAATTCTGAATTGCATTCAGTCTAAATGGCTTTTATTTTGTTCATGACCCTTTTTGTTGTTGTTGTTTTTGTTATTTTTGTTTCGAAAATGCAATTATTCCTCCTGCATGCCGGGTAAATAAATGTCACATAAACATCAGTGCCAGCCATCATCATGAGCAGCAGCATCATCATCATCATTACCAGTATGAGCATCGTCTTTACGGCGAGTATCAAAACAGCATTTGAAACAAGCAATACAAGAAGAAAAAAAAAAGAAATAGAAAGAAAAAAAGAAAGAAAAACCGAAAAAACTATTGAAATAATCAAGTCACAAAAGTCAAACTGAAGTGAATATGTGCCTCTATGTGTGACTGACTGACTAAGTAGGAATAAAAGCAAGGGAAGGGAACTATTTATGGAGCCATATTTTTGTTTTTAAATGTTGTATTTGTTTTTTTTTTGTGATGGAGATACATATGTGGGAGATAATTCTGAGAATAAAATATCACAAGCTTTTTTGGGGGGATTTTGATAAAAGGAACTAAAAAATTCGTATAAATTCAAAGCACATAAGTATCAAAGCGAATGCTGTTTCAAAAACCCTGAAATAAAGTTTCTTAATGAAAAGTGGTTTCCATTTTTAGAAAGTTTGATGATACCTTTCAAGCGCTGTGTATGTAGGTCAACTTAAATTAAAGAATCCTTACCTTCGCAATCAAAATTTTATCGAGAAAAACCTTAACGATTTATTATAATCTAATGGACTTGAAAAGTTTCCCAGTCTCTAAAAAATTTTTTTCAGTGTACAATTCCCTGGCAGTGGAATCACTTTCTATTACTGTTATCTAGAAAAAAAACTCCTTCGTTAAGCAATCAATCCTCCAAAGCTTTTTCAGTAAAATTCTGGAATCATCAGTGGCGTGAAAGTTTCACTCCCGGCAATATCATGCCACTGTCCGTTTTCCTCAGCAATGAGAAAAAATCCACCAAAGGCTTTATTTCGCCTTCTTAGTTGTATAATATTGTCCACTTGGAGTCGACAGCAATCAATGGATGTGGAATGCTCGTACCCTAAGTAAGTCTCATCACGACAGCGAACGCTGAACTCGAATTCTTAGGGTAGCTGCAGAAGAGTTAGACTGATTAATACCTGGAGACGTCTGGTGTACGCAGAAGCGCTAGATGTAGGCTATAAAGAGAGCGAAATTAAAAACCTGGCTTTAGATAACATAAAATCGAAGGAATTTATTAAGGCTAACGCTATGTACTCCCTAGAGATTATGGGAATATATTTATTAATGGCTTGCCTTATTGACCATTACACAGCTATAGTCGGGCTTACAACCCAGCTTCTCACACCACCAGTGTTGTGTGTGTTAACTTTGTCCACGAGTGGCGGGAACTTGGGAAAATTTTCTTTACAATTTTATTTACTCCCAGAAGTTGCTGATAGAAATATTTCTTCAGCCTCATGCAGAGATGCATTGCTGATTTTGCGCAAGAGATAGTCAAGCAGGAACCAATCTACCATTCGATCTGTAAGATCAACATTCCTTCTATGAAATCTCAAGTTTGAATGCATGAACCTGACCGCAGGTAGTGTTAAAAAGACGATTTCACATAACAAACGGCACGTGAAAATGCGGTCTTGACGAGAAAGCACACAATTTGACCCCACTAGTCTATACATGGAGTGGATGCATCAGGTCTCTGGTGTACTGGTTCAAGCCAGTCATGAACCCAGCCTTGGAAGATTCCAGCAAATTATTAGAAAAACTGTATCAAAATTGGAGGATACGAATGGACGATCTACATTCAGACATTTATTATCGTAGCGAAATTAACGTTTCTTTCACTTTTACAAAAATTTTTGTTTTCTGTAACGAAACCTAAGTGTTTAAAAAATCGCCTACTAATGTTCTTTAAGGTCTTTAATTCTTTTAAAGCCAATTCCTTCGATAAATGGTTAAAATCAATCCATAACTAAAGCCATAAAATTGTGTAAATGAAAATTCTTTTAAAAAAGGCAGGAAGAGGAGAAAACCCACATAACTCCACTTGAGATAAAATTGTGGGAACAACAAAACCATAATTTTTTTATTTTTGTTATTGTTATTTGTATAGAAAATGTTAAAGTTCAATATTGCAAAAGTTTGTTTCTTTTTGCTGGTCTATTTCATCCACACACACACACCCACCAACACAAATCCTACAACACGTGCAGGATATAGACACACACCACACAAATATTATATAAAAATATAAATATTTTTAATAGTATAACATTGGCCATACCACTGCACTAGGGAATTATTAAGGAAATATAACTTTGGCTCATATGTACTGTTACTTACGTACAAGTATAACGTACATGTATGATACCCCTGGCTAATGTATTGGGTTTGGATTGGGCCGTACAAACATATTGGTTATCATCCCTGTCTTGTGTGTGTGTGGGTGTTTTGTATTACCTTTAAGTATAATAAATAAACATAAAATATTAATTATTATAAATATACACATACACGTATACGTACATCTATATATACGCACATACATACAACACTTAAGTTTTTGTTTAGTTTGTTATGTTAGAAAAAAAACTAAAGTCTGCTTTAAGGGTTGGCTTAGAGCTAATGCAGGTTAAATTACGCTTCAAATTTATGTGTTTTGTTAATATTTTTCGGCATTTTTTTTTTTTTTTGTGTGGAAACTAAATATAAATTCTAAGCACATAATGGAACAGCAACACCCTAAGGAAATAACTCGAATTAAATAATATCACTTGCTTAAGTTTATTTGATAAAGGCAAGTTTACACTTAACCTAAGGAATTTGGTATTCCATAAAGGTCACAACATCACCTATTGATATTGAAAATGCTCAACAATTTTTGAACATTCTTGTGGTTCCTTCTAATTTTTAAGAAAGAGAAGAGAATTGTTACGACTAAAAGGCATAATTTTAATCGAAAGAATTTGTTTGGATTTAATGTGGTTTTCTCAATCTCAAATTAAAGCCCACTAAAGACAACGGATACTGTATAGATGGAAAGAGTACTTTGAAGCAATATTGAAGAAACAGAATACAAGTATAGACTACAACCTAGATTCTCATAGCACCCATGTTGTGTGTGTTAATTTCAAACATGACTTGCCACCTGCCTAAAGTTTAAAGCCGGCTCTGAACTACAGATTTAAGAAACTATTCATGGAAATAGACAGTCATAATTGGTCATTACAGCCCTTCGGTTAGGATTACAACCTAGCTTCTAATGCCACTAATGTTGTGTGTGCTAATCTTATATATGAGTGGTTGGACCTACAGCTTACAGTCGAATCCGAATGACATACTTTTGGGGATTTTATTTACTCTTAGAGTTTTTGCCAGAAATCTGCTGAGAGGAATATTTCGTTTTGTTGGAGATGTCTAACATGGGGTTTGAACCGTGGCCTCACGTCTAATAAGCCAACACCAACTACCTACTAGATGACTACGGCGGCTTAGATTTAAGTTCAGATTAGTCAAACGTTCACAGAATGTAACGCAACGTACGCCCGTTTTTAGAATACGAAAAGCAATGATAGGGATTAGCGAAATAGACAGTCATTAAAACTTTATTCTCTTAGTATAGTTCCATAAATTCTCTTAGTATAGTGTTTCTATAAATTTCCTTAACTTGAGTTAGGTTAGAGGACGCGTACTTGTCAATTAAGACAAGTACAGTACCCGGAGGTCGAATTGACCCATTGTACAAACTTGAGTTAAACACATGAAGTATCACCACCAAATTTGAACGATCACATGTTCGGTCGCCATCAGATTTGAATCATTTTTCTGATTTTTTTCTTTATAGTTCAAAGGGAGATCAAAAGTCCCTAATGTTATAGATTGTGTCAGATTTTTATAGACTAAAACCAACACTATCATTAACTTCATACCGCTTAGAACTGCCTTGCGCATACTACTTCTTGGTGTTGTCCAACTGTTCTGCCCCTACTTCCAATTTCTCTCATAGGATGTATTTGCGTTATTGTCTTCGTCTGTTTTTTTTTTTCAACTGTTCGTTAAGCTTCATTAAATGTTAGAACTGCTGACACCGTCCAAAATTGTTCTGAACATCTGGTAAAATGTTATGTAGAAAATGACTACCATAGCCAGTATATGCCACATTCTGACAGAAATAGGATATAGGACCCCAACAACTCCAGGACTGTTTTTCTATATTCTTTACGACTTTAACACAATTTTTTCTATTTTGACTTAGAATATCCGAGTGAAGGCATCAGATATTATTGCTAATTTATTTTTATACTTGTGGCACATTTTCTAAAATGTCCATCTAAAACGAAAGCTCTTGACACCGTTTTTTCAATGCCTTGGCCTTCCTTAGGCCCAAAATATCAGGCGGATGTCGTGATTAACGCGCCTATTTTTCAACACCTGATCACATAGTTCTCGCGTTCATATAAATTATAATCTCCTTGTTTTTATAGGCATTCTATTAATAAACTGAGTAATCATTAATCATTCTCCTGAAATCTAAACCTATTGGCTCAACATGAGCTTGAGCAGTCATTAAGGCAGTTAGTTAACACATTATGTGGCCAGATTTTTAGTCGAACTATTGAATACTTAGGATAACTATTCCTATTCAGTAAATTCCTAATGACGTCTGTAAACTTTTATGTTGAGGGAGATAATTTGTCTCCATTTTTTTTTTTCGGTCATGCTTAAAATGTTCCCATCAGTCATGCTAATAATTTTCATGAATTTTTGCTTTCTTCCTCTTTTTTATTTATTTATGGTATCCGTATCATATTACACAAACATTACATGCATGTTAGTGTATAGTATACCATCCCAGAAGTTTGATGATATTTCTACCAAAAAAACTTGTCAAATAATCAATTATTGAGGCTAAAACTGTAAAAACTGACATGGAATTTAACCATAACAAATCCGTTTCTCATTTTGTTCTGCCACAAATGGAAGAAATAAATAAAAATTCCGATGTTTTTAATTTTGAAATATTTGCCCCCAAACAAAATGTCTCTAATAACACACAGTCAAATTTAATTTATTTCCATATAATTTGCCTAAAGGGAGTATGGATGTATGAAACTACAATTCAAGGCTGTAAACATGTGCATCGTCTATACATTAAAATATTGTTTAAATACAAAAAACAAGCAACAACAACAACAAGAACAACATCGTTATTTTATTTAAACAATATCATCATTAATTAGGGGAATATGCTGTGTAAACAATTTACACTTCATAAAATTTTACACAAATTCACAATGCAGACGCATAAATTTCCAACAGATACACACTAGCAATGGACATGAATGCGTACGCATTTCCCAATAAATGGGGAATTTTGTTTCGTTATTTTTTTTTAATTTTTTTAAATTTTAAATAAAAATTATAAAATTTAATTTGAAATCATATCTACAAAGTCAATGAGAAGACATCAAAAAAAAAAAAGGATTACATTTATTGTCCTCCTTTACACACACAAAGGATTTCAATAAAACCGAGGCACTGTCTTCAGCCTGCTGAAAGGCTGTTGAGCTTACCTTGGTATAATCGAGAGGCAAAGAGAATCTCTATTATAGTGGTGGTATAGGTTCTGTGTGATTTAAGCCCGTTGCATATGACAATGAGGACCAGAGCCCTGAAGAATAATCCTGGATAATGGTTAACAAGTTTTACGGGACATTTACATTGTGACCTAACAAATCGACAATCGGCTGACAATTTCCTTCTTGGCGTTCCCCAACAGAACCATTACTCTATGATTTTGGGAAAAGCTACACGACGCCGATATTTTAAAATCTATCTCCCCCAGACGCAAACCAAGTCAGTTAACAGAGCTCTGTTATGTTACTAACATAACTCTGTAAAACATTTAATTTAAGGCTGGGAAAGGAAAACAGGAAAAATTAATTAAATTCCTGGGTAAAATATGAAAAAAAGGAAAACTTGATAAAATAAGTCCTATAGTTAAATACTTACAAAATATTGCGAAATAAGAACTACAATAAACAAATAATCACACATTTCCGAAAGCTATTGTAATCCATTAAAAAAGTCAATATTGTGGGTAAACAGAACAACATCGGCGGACAATGTAAATTGTTTTTAAAGCATTTTACGTCCTTTTAACTAAATCAATCGCCAGAACCCTTAACAGAGCGAGTTTTCATAGTAGCCTTAAATTAAGTATTTTACAGAGTTATGTTAGTAACATAATAGAGCTCTATTAACCGACTTGGTTTGCGTCTGGGGTGATTTTAAAATCTATCTTCATCACACACATCGATATTTAATAAAAGAAAGGGGGAAAAATTTAGTTTCTACAATGTAGAATAGGACACGCCGAGCTAGTACTCAGTTCCTATGAGTTGCCTTAAAATTATGAAGGAAATCTAAATTAGATAGGCATATAGGGATCCCATTTCATTTGGTGATTAGTAGCAATGAGCAGACAGATCCGCTAGCTACGAGCATAGCTTTCATGCTCTAATGATGTTTATATGGGTAATTTCAGTGAAACGGGTGGGGCAATTACAATGAGAATTAATTTGAGTTATTATTTAGAGTGTTCAAAAATGGACGCTGGCTCAAAAAAGACTTGTTTTAGAATACAGATCGATATGTAGACTCTGTGGTGACGAAAACTGATCACCAGAATATTTATGTTGAAGTTGTTCAGCGTTCATGCATCTCAGGAGGAAACAACTGAGTACAGAAGTCGGAGATTTCTTTGTTTGGCAAAGAAACGGGATGAGGGGGAACTTATAGGTATATCCTATAACGGCAGTGCTGCAGGTTGGCCTTCTCATCTCTTAACTGTGTGCCGTAGCCTCAACTTGGTGGAGAATAAATCTTCAGGTGGGACACTTTTCAAAGGAAGAGACTTATAACATGAATAAATCGCCTAGTCACGGTACGCTACAACAACAATACATTCCGTACATTCTGCTTTTTACTTCCAGTCTTGTAACAAGAATTAATCGATGTACAGAAAACGTCGATGTATTTTCTGATAAATCATTATGTCCATCACTAGCAAAGATCTTTGCAGGAAGGAAGATACATATTCGCTGCAATATCAGTCCACATATTGACAAAATTATCTCATATTGTACAATATATAGCGGTCGATGTTGGTACATCTTTATTTTTCTCAGTGCTTTGTAAAGACATCTCAAGCTTTCTGTATTCTGTTCACCATACTGATTCCTTCCCAACCACCAACACTAACTTTACTGCGTAGATATTCCAAAACGTATTTGCATTCTCAGCATATTTAATAACCATACACTTGTATTTCTCTATATTCACTTCTCCTATCAACTTACGAAGTTGCTCCCACCAAAATTCTAACAGTGTGCAGAATATTCGATAAAGTTATCCATCAAAATATTGGCAGTGTTAAATTTTTACTCAATTTCAAATAATTGAAATACTTTTCCTATTTTTTTTATATTTTAATTCAAGGCTAATAATGAAATTGTCTTTTTCTCATACTTTTCTTTTTTCTCTTACAGATAAAAAAAATTCTTTTGAAAAAAAGAAAACCTAACTCCACTCAACGTGACATTTTCTATATGAAGTAAGTGCCAACAACATTTCAACAATTTTTGTTGTTATAGAGGGGGTGAGTGTTTATTGTTTTTGTTTGTATTTTATTTTCTTTAGAATATATGGAAAAGGAAAAAATACAACAAATAGGATTATTAAAAATGTTTAAAACATTGTCATCATTTGAGATTTACAGTGTGTGGTATGCCGTTTTAAATTCTAACATTTCCGAAACAAAGATTTTGTTTTCATACAAGAAAAATAAACAAAATTTAAAAATTGAAAGAGTATGAGCTAAAGTACTCTTTACCTTCTCCAATGATGTCCAAAACGAAATTAGTATTTGTTTAGATAAGAAGAAAAAGTTGGTACAAATAGGAGAGTGAAACCATCAGTCTCTTGGTTTTCTTGCTGCATTTATCGAGAATATTCTGTTAGATTGAGGTTTACAGAAAACCTTTCACAATGACTGAAGGAACAAAGGAAGGCTGCTCTTTAGTACTATTTGATGCACTCTTGACATCATCATGATCGAGTGATGTGCTTAAGACCTTTACTAATATTTCGAAGATCTTGAAATCTACAAGTAGACTTTGCAAATTGCAAGTAAATACTCTCAAAATAATGCGTATAATTTACTACAACAATATACATACATGTGTGATCATTCCAACCCTTCAGTCAGGATTACGACCTAGTAACTCACTCCACTTATGTTGTGTGTGTTAATTTAATACATGAGTGGCGGGACCAGAAGCCATCACACTACCTACTAGCCTACGGCGACTTCAACAACAACTACAAATTGAATTGGAAGGGAGGAAGACGTCTACCGAAGGTTGAACAGATCAGGTTGAGTTGGATGCCTTGCAGAAACTGACAAGCAATCGTTTAACTGGGCAATCATAAACTGTGTTGCAAGAGGATTAGAGATTCTGTTGTATTTAAGCCTGTTGCATATGATAGTGACAACCTGTATTATATGAACTGTAGTTAGCATTATGCGTGACAAGTTTGACATAAGATACCTGGCAAATCGAGTGACTCACAGGCTCACAATGTTCATGATTTTTGAAATAATATGCAACTGAAAGTCAAAATAGCAATTCGAAGACTACATACTCTTCAAAAATATGCTATCCTGTGGTCTACGGATGAATAACGGTCAAAGAGGGAGTGGTCGCTAACAAATTGCAATATTCGGAATACGTGGGAAGCTCGCGGGTATCTTGCAAATGGAAGTCTGTGAAGGATGTGTTCAATTCAATTTCGCCAGGAAGTACAAAGGACGGGAAATAACTTCTGGTAGTCGGGCCTTCAACTGATTCGTACGACGTTGAATCGAGAACCTTATGAAACTGTCTGATTAAACTGATTCAGTTAGGCAGGGGAAATCAAGACTCCGCTCTGCTAGACCCCAGATAATTGACCAGTCAGATGAGCTTGTACGGAGGGCACTTTCTACATTTTCCGTGGAGTAGAAAAAACAATTTGAAAAAATGCAGTCGATGAGACTGTCCCCAAACTATGAGACGATTTGGCTCATAAATCAGACAATCCAGAAGCAGCCTAGTTATTGGCTCTTAACACTCAAATAGTAATTTAAATTAGAATGGGAATGGCATAAAGCATACTACCAAGATGATATTATAAACAGAATGAATCATCACCCGTGCTTCAGCTTAAACTATTTGTTTGCTTTCCAATATTTTAACTTCTTATAGACAGAAACACAATAGCAATAGCATGTGTGAGGTTTTCGAGATGTCTGAACATATCCTAAGAAACATCACTATTACCTGCGAGCAGCATCACTAAGAAAAACCCAGTTTGTCATCTCATTAGTAGCTTATACTGCGAACACTGAAGTCGAAGCTATTGAGTTAAATGAACAAAATTGAGTTCAATTTCCAAACCGAACAATTATTCCACAACTAATAAATTGAAGGTCATTGTCTGCAGCATATGTTAAGATAAAAAAAAAGAAATTCTAAAGGCTAACATCACTAAAAAGAAGGTATTAAAACAACAACAAACATTAGAAAAAAAAAGAAATTCTTCACATATCCTTTACTTTCCAAAACAACACTGTACAACTACCAGCACCACCACTACCACCACCGTCATCGTCCATCAAAGGAAGGGAGTTGATGCATCGACCAGAACGGGTGGCTTGTTCTACAAGTACAAGCAGAGTCCTTAAGATTCAACAACAACACCAGCGAACGACACAAACATCTTGACAGACGTTGGTTGGTTGGTTGGGTGATGTTGTTTCAATGTTTTACCACTTATTCTTCTGCACAGGGTGGTGTTCATGAGTTGTGTAGGGAGACGTAGTATTTCTTTTTATACATTCTACTCCCACTCTACAATACACATACACTAGTGTTTTCTCTCTCTCTCTCTCTCTCTCTCTCTCGCCACCACTTAATATGCATTGCATGGACATCTTCTATGTATACACTCGCACAATTAAGATAAATGTTGACTTTCAACAGTTCATAAAACAAAAATTGTATTTTTAAATAAAAAGACAAAAAGAGTGTGTGTGGGTATCAAAACAAGGAACAACACAGAAAAATAAAAACACAAAAACAGGCAACAGCAACAATGTACACAAAAACAAGAATATACTTTTAACAACAACACAAATTTCTTGTTTATACCCATGGATATACTCACGTACAATGTCCTCGTGTCATTTGTGCTAAGCATTGGTCCTGTTTAATATGAGAAATAAAGATACTTTTATTAGATATTCCTTCCCTTGTTTTTTATTTTTTATTATGTTTTGATAATGGAAAGCAAAGATAACAGCACAGGAGTAGCATTCGTAGCAGCGTTAAGCCTTTAAATCGAAAATATCGAAAAAACTTATTGAAAACAATAAAAATATTATCATGAAGAAATGCCAAAAGACTATTTATTTTCCAGGAAAATTTATTTATTTATCATTTTTTTTTTTTTTTTTATTAAATTAAGATATGTTTTGTTTTAAGTGTTCTCTATTGGATACTTTGATCTTTTTCCATTTTACTGGCATTTTTTGTCTTCTATATCAAAGGACTTCACATACTTTGATGCCTTGCAATCGAAACTGAACAGTATAATGAAAATATCAATAAGGATTGGTAACGTTTATGCTTTAGGATAGATATTGTGAAATTATTTACTGTTTCTTCTCCAAAACTATTCAATATTCCCTGCTCGGATTCGACTCATTTTATCACCGACAAAGTCGCATGACATATCACACCACGCAGCCAGTCGTGTGCGAGCGTACTTTTATTTTAAAAATGTGTTTTATTCTGTCCTATGAAGCCTTTTTCATTCCAGCATTGCAATATAAAAAGTGTTATCTTTGGCGATTAATGACAAGAATATTAGGAGCTTTACAAGTTGCAAGCAAAAGGGTTTAATACGTGGCTTTTAAAATGTCACGAAATGTTATCTAATGCCTCCAATACTTATCATACATCAGTAATACTGAGTAACTTACTTTTGTGATACAAAACTTTGGGTGTTTTCTTCCAGGCATAGTCAAGTAACGGTTAATCATTACTCTCAGATATCTGATTAATTGGATTAAGGAGTTTTCACCGCTTTTACCAATAGTGAGCTCTCCTACGTTACCGACTTCTCACATTGGATCAAATCAAATACATCGTCTTACCGTGCATCCCACAATAGTGATCCCAGAAAATACAGTTAAGAAACTGTTACCGTAATGACGTAAGTCATTACAATTGTGGAACTAGTTCTACATATTTCCCTCACTTTCCATGTTTTCAGTACGTTCTCTTTGTTTTGTTAAAAAAATTTATTCACATTGGTGTACTGTAGTACTGTAGTTAGTAGGTCGTGTGTTGACTTATTATATATCAGGCCGTGATTCAAAACTCTCGGACAAAACGAAATATGAAAAAATATTTCTTCGGCGACTTCCTTTCGTCTTCTGACGAAAACTCTGATAGTAAATAAAAATTGCTATCAAAAATTACTCAAAAATGTGTCATTCGTAGTCGACTTTAATCTGTAGTTTCTGCCAACACGTACAACATGGCGGGTGTGAGAAGCTAGATTGCATTCCTGGCAAAAGGGTTGTAATGACCAATTAAGTAATACTGCAGCTGGTTCAATATTGCTTTTTTTCTGTCATTTGTCGATACCTAGATGATGGTATTACCATTATCTTTGTTCTCATTTTGATCCGTATTCAAAGCAAACTGAATTACTTCGAGCATTGATATAGACTCTCGAAAGCCATTGAAGGGAATACCTCACAGCCTTTCTGCCAATAACGTTCTTTCAATGTTAACATAGTATTCAAAATGTAAACAGGCTTGATCGACAAGATTTTCTTAAGGTTGCTGTTAAGGTTTTACGGCGCTTTGGGTTCTCTGCGACTGAATATATCTTACATACATAATTGGTCATTACAACCCTTCAGTCAGGATTACGGCCTAGCTTTTCAACACCATTCATGTTGTGTGTGTTAATTTTATACATGAGTGGCGGGGCCTACAGTTTAAAGTCGACTTCGAACGACAGATTTTTGAGAAAATGGAAATTTTATTTATTCTCAGAGGTTTTTGCCAGGAATCTGCTGAGAGGAAGTCGTCGAAGAGATATTTTTCATATTTCGTTTTGATGTCTGACCGGGGGATGTCACACTACCTACTAGACTACGGCGACTTCATTGACTATATCTTACTCTCATTATAAAATTCAATTTCACTTTAGATAGTTGGTGACAAGTCGGTAGATATTATTATTTCTCGATTCCATGGCCATTACTCAAACTTGTCACCATGTTTTATAGTTGTGGTACAATGTATTGAATTCAGCTTTGTGTGTTTATTAATTTTTAGAATTAAATTCTAAGGAATTTAGATATTTTAATACATTTGTTTCTAATATTTTTGGTACATTTTTGGTACCTTTCTTAAATTATTGTGTAAGAACTTTTGGTACTTTATTGGTACATTTTTAAATTTTTTTATCAATAAATTGTTCTACTAAAGAGGAACTAATGTTAATTTGATATCAAATATTTTGTTCAAATTCATATTGAGTAAGTGGAGAGAGTTGAATTACATAGAACTGGTCCCTAAGAAGTCCTTTATTTACTCTATTAACGTGTTAGTTCCTAAATCCAATATTTGTTCATATTTAACCAAATTTAATTAATAAAATTTCATTTAAATTTCTCTTACTTGCATTATCCTTAATTTATAAGTACTAAACAACCAATGCTGCTATCATGGCTTTAACATTGCAACATTGTGCACTGCCGTAAACTTTCGCTTAAAAATCCACTCTTATTTGGTGAACAATAACCCAACGATAGTGAATTTCAAAGCCATCTCTATGAGAATGTCTCTTTTAAATAAATGTCTGCAACAGAGTACAACAGTTTATGTCTCGTTACCATAACATTCCTATGGCTATGGCTATGGCTACGACGACGACTACGGCTGTGATGGCTGGCAGGAAAGACAAGTTTAAATCCTTTTCAATTTCAATTAAAACAAATCAGAATCCCGGTTGCTTTCGTTACGAACACAACTACTGTGTATAAGGCAAAGCAATATACTCACAACAACATTATAATAATAGAGTGTGACAGAGAGAGAGAGAGAGAAAGTAAGAGGAAGAGTGAAAATTTTGAGAAATTAGAAAGAAAAGAGAGATTAAATAATAAATAAAAAGTAAAGTTTTATTGCAAACAAAAACAATTGTGGCAAAAGGACGAATAATAAAGAGAGAGAGAGAGTGAGACAAAATAAAATAAAATAAAAAAAGATTACTACAACAAATAAAAACTACGATTTTATTATTATAGGCACTTAAAACTGCCGTTAGTGTAGTTAAAGGCTGGAAGAGTGAAACAGTTGTGTGTGTGTTTGTGTGTGGGCTTATAAGTGCTGCAGATCTTGTGGGAGTGAGTGAGAGTATTTTTTAATTCTCAAAATCAAATAAAAAAAAAGCAACGTGTTCGTGTTTATCAAAAGAGAGTATTAAAGTGTAAGTGAAATTTAATAAAAACAAATAAAGTATTTACCTTTTAATAGTCCTTACAACTATAAAAACAACAACAATGGACATTAACCAAATTATTATATTCTCTGTTAATTTATTTAATGTTAAAACTTACCGTCTATTGTAACTAAATTTATTTTAACACTCTGGTACTCTTTTGAAATATACTCATAATATTTTGTGTGTTTGTGTTTATTTTACTTGTTGTTGTTATTATTTTTTTTTTGTGACCTCTTTACCTTTCTGTGCTTAATTTCCATGCTCAATCTGTTTAATTTAAAACAAAATATTCATCATCATAATGATTATTGCTTAAATACTGCTTGAAGGGCTGCCAGATGATATCTTAAATAAATCTGTAGGGTTTTTGCGAAATTTTTAAAATATCTTCAAGTGCCGTCAAGAACGCACGTAGAAAAAAATCAACTTATATTTTTAAATGTTGCGGCAGCATCACATCTTTGGCAAAAGTAGGACTTGATAAGATAGTTAGTCATCGGTACAGCTAATAAAGAACAGGCAGGCAAGAATACAAAAAAGCTCAAAAAGAATAGGAAACGACAGATTTTCGAGAAACTTTTTCATGGCAATTTTATTTACTCTCAGATGTTTTGCCAGAAGTCTGCTGAGTGGAAGTCACCGCAGACATATTTTTGCGTATTTCATTTTATTGGAGATGTATGACATGGTCTTTGAACCGTGGCCTTACGTCTAATAAGCGAAAACACTACCTACTGGACTATGGCGAATTCAAATTTAAAGAACTTTGATGGCAGTATGCCGAGTAACTACCAAAATTTTAAGTTCTAAAGAAGGGATTACCAAAAATTTTTTGGTTATGTATTGGTGAGTAAGAGAGCGAAAATAAGATGAGAGTTTACAGTCATAGAAAAGTGTTAGTAATATACGCTATTTTGATTTTCATTTCATCAACATACATAAAGTTATACATCTTTGACTTAATAATTAAAACTTAAAATATCTGTAATTTTTTAGATATTTGTTGAGATTTAATTTTGGTCCATAAATTTGCTCTCCTACCAATAAACAACCTTTTAATTTTGCCAAAATATTGCATTATGTGTATAAAAAAATATTTCTCTATTCATAACATCTAAATTATTTGCTTGACTATTAAAACAATCAAAATGTATTTTAAGAACATATATGACATTGGATTTTAATAACAGCATTTTTTAACATAAAACATTTTTTGAGTGTAAACCTCAAAAAAAAAAAAAATAAATAAATAGTAATAATAAATAAAAGAGTATAAGCAATGTGTGTGAATTCGCTCTGCACAACTGTGCTATGAAATGGTAATCATTGTTCTAAAGCGATGGTGATGAAATGATGCAAATTAATTTTCAATAACGAAAAAGTTCTCTTAAAAACTGGAACATAAAGTGGCATCCGATTTTAATTAATACTGGAATTGAAAATAGTAAACAGGATCATAGGCATTGTGGTATAGTGTGAATAATAGAAGAGCAGTCAAGATGCATAATTCCATACATTACTTCCCCTAGCAAATGGAGAATTAACTTTAGTAGCGAATAAAAAAGAAACTAAAAAAATAAAACACCCGTAGGAGATTTTACATTCAAACAACATTAGTTCGATCATTTTTAGACTTCTTAATCTTCATGTTTAACAAAATTTCATTTGATGTTTGAAGTTTTGATTTTTATTTAAAGAACCATTCAAAAGTTACGAAACCATTCAGGAATATACAAATAACAGCCCTTGGAAGAACTTTAACGAATGTATACATTAAGACGTGTATCGAAAGATTACAAAACTGTTCCGTTCAATTCCCTTCCATCATCATATGTGGCAACCTTTAGCAATATTTGTCGTGTGTTGTATATTCTTCCCCTTGCAGTTGTTGTTCGTTATCCTTCCATCCGTTCTTAAATTATTTTTTTATTTTATTTTTTTCTTTCAAGATTATGATTATTTTCTTAAGTTGATTTTTTGTTTTTGTTTCACGTTTCCTTAAGTGCGTGCGCAGCGTATGTTTATAAGTGTCCGGTTGTTGTTGTTTGTTTGTTTTTTTCTTGCTTATTATTATTTTTGTTGATTTTTTATATATTTTCTTTTAATTTTTTTCTCTTGAAAAATGCGTTTTAGTTTCCGTTTTCAGTAGTTGGCAGTTCTTGAAAAAACATAAAAAAAAGAATTATTCTCTAAAGAAATGAAATAAAACGACTCGCTTCGAATTTATAGAAAATAAATGGATTAAATACCGTGATTTTAATTTATTTACACCAAAACTTCTTTGATATTCTTAATACGACGAAATTCTTAAAAATTTAATTAGGAAATTTGTTGTCTTAATAAATGCGAGACTGCGGTTCAAACCTCAGCTAATACATATGTACATCTTGACCAAACGAAATATGAAAAAATATTTCTTCGATGACTTCCTGTCAGCATTCTCTTCTTTGCCATGAAAATTTTCTAAAAATAATCCATCATATGGAGTAGAATTTAAGTAGTAGGTTCCGGTACTCATGGTTAAAATTAACAGACATAACATTGGTGGTGTGAGCAGCTAGGTTGTCGCTACTAAAAGGGTTGTACTGGCCAATTAAGTAAGCAAGACTTTATTAACATGTGGTTTTAACTAAAGGATCTCACGTTCTGGAAAACTTAATTTACCACACACATACATCCATAGATAATTTGTTATTACAACCCTTGAGTTAGGATTACGAACTAGCTTCTCACTTTCAACTTGAATAACGGGACCTACAGATTAAAGTCGATTCTGAACGACAGATTTTAGTCACACTTTCCATGGCAATTTTATTTACTTTCGGAGTTTTTTACCAGAAATCTGCTGAGAGAAAGTCGTCTAAGAAATATTTTTTCATATTTCGATTTGTTAGGGATGTCTTGACCTTGGGTTAGAACCGATGCATCACGTCTAATAAGACAACTCACTGTCTACTAGACTACAGTGTTTTGGGCCACATAGATCATGCATATTGACTAGACTATTTCTATGTGAAGCCTTTTGTGTAAAATTACAATTCAGACAGGTTTCCAGCTATGCAACTCTAGAACTCACGGATGAACTACTTACGGCGACATTGCATAGCAGTGGGGACTATTTTTTATAAAATAGATTTTTTAACGTTCAAGTTCTCCATCAATAATTGCCTCTAATAATTATTTCATTCTGTTTTATAAATTTTCTGTGTTTTTTTCCAATACCTCAACCAAAACGGTTTAACAAATCCGATGTTTTATTAAAAACTCATGAGAATATTAAAGTTATTGGTGTGTTTGTATAATTTTTTTCCTCACTGTGCACATACATAAATACAGAATATTTATACTCATATGATTTGTATTGTATTCGTCATAATATTTCCTATTTTTTTTTTAAACCCCCCCCCCCCCCCCTTATTTTCTACCCAATTTCGCTGTTAAAATTAATACCAACAATTTTTATTTAAATCACAAGTAAACGTTACTAATTTCTTTAACACCCGCTATTATTATGCTAAAAGCATATTTACACACATGCATACACGCACACGCTCATGTAAAAACCATTAATAATAACAACATTTACATGCTAATAAGAACATAGTGAGTGAGTGTAAGAGTCAAAACAAAACACAAAAATTTACTTGAAAAACAATGTAATGAGCAGGAGTGTAAGAGAGTTAAGGGAGTGAGTACAAGAAGGTGACATAAACAAAAAAAAAAAAAACTTTAACTAACAATAACAATAACAACAACAACAGCAATGTTTAATGTTAATAAAATCCCAAACAAATATTTTAACAAACTACAACAACAACAAAATTAACAATGTGTTGTGAAAATGAAAAAAAAGAAAGAAAAAATACTCACGTTTATGTTTTAAGAGTTTGTATGCTAAAGCATGGAGTATTAGAGTAAGTGCAAGTGTGAGTGCTTTAAAGAGTATGAAGAAAAAAGAAATACAACAATTTTAGTAGAGAAGTCAGAAGGCTATACGAGTATAATTAAACATAAAAACAAAATATCCGTCTGCGGTTTAGTTTTTTCTTCCTTTTTTTGCAATTTTACATCATGTGTTTATGTGCGTGAGTAGGTATGTGTTCTCTAAATGATTTTTATAAAGGATATGTTGGTATGTGCGTGTATAAAGCATAAGAGAACAAAATGAGAGATTTTTTAAAAGAGTTTAATACACAGATTGAGAGAGAGAACTTAATTCAATATTACGGTAATTTGTTAAATGAATACTGAGAGCTTGAAAGACACAGAGAGAGTGCCAGTATTGAATAGAGAGTATCAAGTTCTTTATTTAAGGGTTGTTGGAATTTTAAGGGAAATTTTCATTTAATGAGTTGGTGGTGAAAATGCTACTTAAAACCGTATAGTAAAGGAGTTTTCAATTTCTACATTGCTTAGGCTCTCATTGTGTCGTTTGCGTTGCTGGAGTCAGGACGTTGGTAAACGTTTAAATTTAGTGCAATTTAAACGTTAGACGGTTTAATTGGATTCCAAAAGTGAAAAAAAATATATGAAAAAAGTGCTGTATATATGTATACATATACATATATAAAGGAAAAATATATCAAATAGATATAGAAAATAAGGAAAATAAAAGAAATTTAAGAAAATTTTCTTAAGAAATTTGGAAAAAAATTAAAAATATTCATAAAAAAATTCTTAGAAAAGAAAACAAAAATTTTCATGGAAAATTTAAATTTTAAAACAAATTTTAATTAAAAAAAAATACTATAAAATTAACAAAATTTTAACATAAAAAATAGAAAAAAATATTCTCTTATTTTATCAAAGTAAAAAAGTGTTCAATTAATTTTAATAAAAAAAAAATAAAAATAAAAAAAATTAACAGTGTTAGTGATTAATTTTATTTAATTAAACCCAAACAAAAAAAAACCGCAATTTTAATTTTAAAACTAGTATTTAAAAAAGAATAAAGCAAAGAAATTAAAAGAAAAGTTGTATAAAACAAATAAAAAAGAAAAAGAAAAAAGAAAACGAAGCAATTCCATAGAAAAAATCAATAATTTGGATTAGCAGCAGCAAAGCAAAAACAAAAAAAAAAAGGATTTTTCCACAAGGAATAAACAGGACAAACGTAAAGTACCCACAAAACTAAAGCAAGCAAAGAAAGAAAGAAAAACGTAAGATTTCATAGATATTTTGAACTAAAAAACGGATATTTTGTTAAAAAACAATCCATTTTTAATGATTTTAATATATTCTCCCATCAAGTGTTATCCTGTTTCCCCAATTTATCCAATTTTTTGTTGGATTTTTTTCCTATTCAAAGCGGAGGTTAACACACCTTAGTTTTATATACATACACATAATCGTGGTAGCACTAGAACGAATACAAGTGTAAAAAGAAAAAACTCCAATAAGACTAACAACGAAAGCATATACAACAAAAACAAGAAGAAAAAAAACAGCAGCACAGTTCCGTTATGTTATGTTTTTTCTTTTGTTGTTTTTGCATTTCTCTCTCTACCTCTCTCTCTATATTTGTTTTTACTCTTACCAAAGAAAAATAAAAAGAAAACGTAGAAAAATATTCAAAAAATAACAAAAAATTCTGTGTAGTAAAGAAAGAAAAAACTGAAATCTACTCATAGGAAAGCATAGCAAAAAGAAACGTAGAAAATATAGTCAAAATAGCCGTGATGCGCATGTACTGCACTGTGCAAAATCTATAAATTTATTCTTCTTCTTCTTGTTATTTTACTCATTTTTGCTTTACTGTAGCAGCATAAGCAAAATACTACCGCCATTTGAAAAAAAAACTGTTCAGCTCCCCTTTTGCCTTTAACGGTTCATAACAATACACAGCAACTGTGTAATGGCAGAAGGGAAAAACACGAGTATTTCTTTCTTTATTCCTTAACAAATTTATTTCTTATTGTCTAATTTCTAATCAGAAATACTTTCCTTACATTGCCTTCCAATGTAACTGTTACAAGTGTCCTGGAAGATTTAACAAGATTTGTGATTAACAAAGAATTGCATCCATTTATTGAACACAAAACTAAAAATTGGCAGAATAAATTTAATGTACAGCTCATGAACAAATTAACAGAGACAGCATAAACCCCGATGATAAGGAAAGGAATAAGGGAAGGCTATGGAAAGAATGAGATTTCAGAATCCTATCTGACAATGGGGTTATTTTTTCAATTATGAAACGATATGCTTCGCTAACCCCTTGTTAAGTATATAAACGTAAAAATTTAGTAATGTTCTAGTTAAATTGTATTGTAGACTTTGTTATTGCAGCTCTGACTGTTTTTGATGAAATGTGGGAAGTGACTTTTCCAATGTCCCTGTTGCTCCCAATTTTCGCTGTGTTCACAAACTTTTTTGGTAGTTCTGCAACTGTATCTATTTCGGTTGCATTTCTATAAGAAACCTAGCGTTGTCACTTAGCATTTCTCAATTTTCCATCTGTCGCTGCCAAAGAACAACATCTTCAGTGAACGCCGCAGCCAATTAGCGAAAATTTTGTTTTCTTCTACTCTTTATCAAGAGCTAGCATTGGAGAGGCTTCAGTCATTTAGGCCTCTTTGTAGCTTAGTTCTCTGTAGAAAAGTTTTAATTTACTGTGATTTTCGTCAATAAAACCGAGGTCATTGCATCATTATTGTTCGAACATCATCAACTCACTTGCAACATATATGTCTGTTTCCAAAAAGGATGTTTTGGTACGAAATTTGGCAAGTTTTTCTGATCAACCTTCTCTCAACCGGTGTACTGGGAGTTTAAGTTGGCGGGCCTCTGAGATTATGAGCCATTCAAGTCTGTTATCAATGTCATAAAAATTCATAGCAGATGTTTGGTTTGGTTGTTGAACATTTTTATCATTTTAATAGTGAGGTAACCTCAGCAGTTTTCTGACAAAAAACTGGCAAAAATCCTGAGAGTAAATAAAATTGCCATGAAAAGATTCTCAAAAATCTGTCGTTCAGAGTCATAAGTCACGCCATTCATTTGCAAAATTACCTCGTACAACATGAGTGGTGTGAGAAGCAAGGTCGTAATCCTCACTGAAGGGTTGCAATTCATGTACACATGGAATAGTGAGCTTACACGATCATGCACAACAAAACGATGAATATACGTAATTAGTTCTTTTTCGTGGTTTTATAAATATCCGCTTCAAACCAGAAATCTTTGGTTAGTTTATCGAGGTCAAAATGGATGAATGGAACACAGTGAATAAACATTTATTTTGTCGACTGCAAGAGGGTTCATAATATTTCTACCTATGCATACCAATTTAGTTTTTTCGAGTTAATTTTTAAGCCTGTATTTTTTATATCACATCTGTCAATAAGTTGTCAACTATCATTGGCGTAATAAATGCTGTGTAGGTACTCTGCAAAATTTCAGCGGATTGCCCTTACATAACAGACATAGGGTAGGGTAACGGTTTCCTGACTACAGATGCAATCATTTGAGTATGGTTTTATTGATCAATGATACTACAAAAATGTTCATTCCAGCTTGCTTTTTACGAAGAACCATATTAGGTAGGTAGGTAGAAGTGGCTGTCCCCTCGATTGTGATACTACAGAAAAACCATATTAGACACTGTGGATATTGGATCCAGTAATTCTAATTGTCATCAATTATTGATATGTACCAGCAAGTTATTTTAGCACTTCAGCTTAGATAATGGCCTTGCAATTTAAAATGTTTTTGCACTACTGTAATAGTTTATATACATGCTGGATTTTACTTGTCGCAATACTTTTTTTAGGCTTTCCACAAAACTGTGAAATTTAAATTCACCGTTTAAGCGGTTTGTTTATTTCGCCGACATTAGTTCCATCATGTTTCTTAGGTACCATAATAACATATGTGTGATGTTGTTACATCTCATTTAGTTAATGACTGATCCTTATTTCGATATCGATATCAAATATTCATCAATTCTATATCAAATCATTTTATTTTGCTTCTTTAGCATTGGTGTTATGGGATGCAAACGATTTTCCAATTTTAATTGTCTACACAAAGTTTCTAGCTTCATCCAGTTTTAATGTAACAATGTTCAACTACGTATTGTGTAACAATCATTTAGGCGTTTACAGATGAAACTATTTTAACTTGCGTTAATTATGATTTTCAAACATTTCTTTTCAATTTAGAGGAAAATTCTGGCCTTATCAGCGGCTTGGAAGCTCTCCTCTTTGCAAGCTCAGCTTCCTACTTATTTTTGTGAATTGCCATATGACCTGATACCCAGCAGAGGGCAAACGTATTTTCTCTACCTAACTAATTCATTGTTTTCTTCATTTATTTTGCTCCAATTTCATTCACCAAGTTTTGTCCAACTAAACAGGTTTAAGAGTCTTAAGATCTCTATCAGCTGCTGCCAACATCCTCTGTGTTCGTCCATGTTCTGATACTGTGTTGTTGGTAAAACGGTTTCTAGATGGATAATTTAAAATTGATATGACAATATTTTTGGTGAGACTTTAAAGATCTCGAATATATTCTGCCTGTGAAAATCTTGAATTTCTTTAGTGCACTAATAGTGGCTGAATTCTAAAAATATTTTCCCTAACATCAGTTTCAACGATTAAAATTTCATTCTGCTTTCAAATGTTTTAAAGTTTCATCGAGATTTTAATAGAATTAAATTCTAAATTATACGTTTATTTAGCAGTTCCTGTATTTTCTTTATTGCATTCAGTTTTTAGATTTGCGATGTTTTTTTATTTGGCAAAAAATACTTGAAATTTAAAAAATAAACAAAAAATATTATTTCTCATTCTTACATTTATATGAGTTACTCTGCGAAAATTAAAGCCAGACAGAGTAGAAAAATCTTGCACTTACACATGTTTAGACTCATATACACACTCACACATATGTACAACGGCGTGAATACAAATAACAACAATACAAACAAAAAAAATCGATAGATTTTTATGCTTTTCTGATATGAACTCCCCACACACACACACGCATAAAAACTCTCTTCTGGTAAAATCTAAGGAGAGAGAGAGAGAGAGAGAGTTTGCGTGTATGTATGTGTGTCTGAGATATATTTTCTACCACATGCTTTATTTTTGCTTCACTTTCTACTTTAAAAATTTCCTTTTTTTTTGTTTTCCTTTTGCTTACCTTTTGAGTGGTGAATAGTGAAGTGGCTAAACGAGTAGTAAAAGATTTTCTTATCAGTCACTTACATTTTGACATTTTCTTTTAGTGTTTCTTTCATTCATTTTTCTAATTTCGTTTTCCCATCAAATTTTTGCAATTCTTTTGAATTTTCTTCTTTTCTTTATGGTTCATACAGAATCATTTTGTTTAAAACAGGGGTGAGGGTGGTTGGTAAATCTTCTATTTTGTTTGTTTTGTGTTTTTTTCGCTCTCTATTTTCCTTTCTTTTTTTAGTTTGTTTAGAGAAATTACAAGTGTTAGTTTAGTTCAGCATGTGAGAGAAAATGTGTTTGTTTTGAGAGTTAAGAAATGGGTTCAAGTATAGTTTGGCTGTCTGTCTGCCTGTCAGCCAGCCAGCATGCCCGACGTTTTGTCTGCCTGTCAGTTGAATTCCTAGTTGGATTATTTTCCTTTTTTTTCGTTTAACTACATGTGTTAAATTTTTATTCTCATTCGCTTTTTAAAATTTCCTCTCATGACTCTACTCTCTACTGCTGCTGCTCTCGTAGGCCTTTAATTTCTCTTTTATTTTTATTTGCATGAGTGCCTGTGAGTTTTTACACAATTTTTGTAGTATTTTATTTCGGTTTTATTTTATTTTCTTTTTCTTTTTCTTTTCCTTTTATACTATATTGGTTGTTATATTCTTATAGGATTTTTCCTTCTTTCGCATGTATTTGTTTGTTTTTATTATTCTCATGCATTTTATGTGATTGTATTTCTTTTCCTTTTTTTGGCAATTCATTTGATTTTTTTTTCTGTTTTCTTGTTGGCTTCCATGTTTGTTTGTAACAAAACATGGATTATCATGTTTCCTATGCTCTTACACTCTTTTTTTTGTAAACAGTTTCTAGTTGATTGATTATGGTTGACATTTTTTTCCCTAAAGGATGTATAAATTATGTCTGTTTAGAATTCTAATTTCAAAATTGTTAGCAACTGAGACTTATTTTTGCTAAGAAATATTAAAAAAATCAGCGGATTTTTGGGCTCGAATTTCAGTAATACGCCACTAAATAAAGTGATTGCTTTTGGTTAGAGAAAAAATTACAATTCCGGTAATTGCTTTAGGATGCTCAGTACACCTTTTTTATGTAAAAATAACACAACAAATTTAACGATAAAAACTTAAATTTTTAGTTTTTGCTACGGTCGAAAGATAACTCCATATAATCATTCCTTTTGAACCTAAACTGGCTATCTACTGATCTGACAGCGATAACTACTGTTAAACTAAGATTATTAGCATAGATGGGCACTTTGCAGTACCAGTAAAATTTCAGTAAAAATTGATTTTTACTGATTACTGAAAAAAATTTCAGTATTCAGTAAAATTTTACTGGTAATGCAATCTAAATTTCATTTAAATTTCATTTAAATGTCATTTAAATTTAGACCGCATTAACAGTAAAATTTTACTTTTTTTCATTTAAATTTTATTTAAATTTCACTCAAATTTAGATTGCATTAACAGTAAAATTTTACTGAATACTGAAATTTTTTTCAGTAATCAGTAAAAATCAATTTTTACTGAAATTTTACTGGTACTGCAAAATGCCCATCTATGATTATTAGAAAGGTGAACTAGAAAAACCAACGGTTACACCCATGAAAATATAATGATAAATGAAGGATCTTCTCTCAATAATGTTATTCACTGTTTTGTCGATAGTTGAGCCTATCTTTAGATCCATAATGATTCACAACAAAACGTTAGAACTCAAACACCAATGCGTTGAAATCAATGCAAGGCATCAACTTCAGAAAAATTAATTACATGATAACTTACTTAATTGGTCATTACAACCCTTTAGCTAAAATTACATACCGGCTTGGTACACCCATTATACTGTGTGTGTTAATTATTATCCATGAGTGGTGGGACCTACAGCTTAAAGTTGACACCGACTCCAACCTTATTTTCTCTCCGAGTTTTAACCACAAAACTGTTGCCAAGAGGATAGAAGAATTATTTTTTCATTTTTCGTTTTGTTAAAGATGTCTCAAATGGAGTTTGAACCATGGGCTCAAGTGTAATTAGCTGACTTATTACCTACTAGACTACGGCCACTACAGCGTTATATTATCCAAGCAAAATTTTACATTTTAGAATGCACGCATTAAATCTTTTTAGTGGCAACACATAGGACTTTGTAGACTATGGCGACATAGATTTAAATCTCGCTTACTAAACGCTAAACTTTCATGGAATGTAACAGAACGTACGTTCATTTTAAGAATACAAAAAGCAATGAAGGCGATTATCAAACTGTAATGTAAATTCGGTAAGCCGTTACATTGCTCTTCATATACTAAAAATGAACATACGTTCTGTTACGTTCCGTGGACGTTTGGCTAACCGGGGCTTAAGAGAATAATATATTTATGTTCTAAAAGAAATGGAAATGATATTTAAGCTAAACGAATAAAATAGTATTTCTTGGTGAACTCCTTTAGAGGTTGCCAGCTTTGGGTCAACAACAAAAACTTATTACACCAGTTATGAACTACCGTGTAGATAGTTCGATGATGAAACCTGATATGTTGATTCTCAAAAGCATTTTTATTTAACATGAATTAGTGTAGCATCAACTCCATACAGTAATAAAAAACACGCATTAATATTATTTGTATGCCTTAATAAATGCAGCATTTTTATTTGGTTATGCTTTGAACCCCTATTGTGGTGTTGTCTTTTGTTTCTATTGAAAGAAATTTAAATTATTTGTTGAATATTTAAATGACTTCATTTAAAGGGTTTTAAAAACATTTTCAAATATTTGAAAAAAACATTGAGGGGACACCCACCCTTCCCTGTTATTGAAAATCAAAATTTTAAAATTTATTATCATATGCTGGTAATAATTGGAAAATATGGAAAACAATAGCAGTTCCTAAGACCTTTGTAATTTAAATCTATTTAGGCAGACATTTCATGTGAAGTTTCAGAAGATTTTCTTTGAAATTTTCTTTTTGAATTTCAAATTTAATTAAAACTGACAAACCATTTTGGTGGCTATCTTTCAATTTCTGCGAAAAGAGTAACATTTTTTAATTATTTTTAAACAAAAAAAAAATAAACACACAATTATTTAGCAAATCTTTATAAAAGAAGCGAAGAAAAAACAAAATAACAAGAGTATAAAAGAAAACTGATATGCAACCAAATATTTAAACACGCTTTCCACCGTACAAACAAGGTTAAAGAATTTCATTAAAATATCTGAATGCACAAAAACCTAAAAAAAGCAAAAAGAAGAAGGAAAAATATCTCTTTTTAAGCAAAACCTTTTGAAATAAAAACACGAAATGCAAAGCATAAAAATATTTTAAAACCGAGTGAAGGAGCAGAAAAACGCAAAAAACAAGAATTCAAAAAAATAAGTAAAGCTTTACAAAAGAAACAAAAAAAAAGAAGAAATTGTTGCCTTGATAGCGGCATGTATCATTATGTTCAGGAGGCAACAATAAATTAAGTTATTAAAAGAGGTGTTACACGTTTTAGGAAGCAAAAAACGAAAAGAACTACAAAATTCAACAGCTTTTAAATGTACAAATATTTGCATTGTGCACTTGAGAGCAAAAAAGGGGAAAAAAAGATTTAAAATGTTCCTGTTACTAGCACTTGCAGCAGCCAGCAACCCAATTAACAAATTGGACAGAATTTTCGTTTCAAATAAGTCAGGCACAGTGTAGATAGGTTCTTAACAATTTAGTATGTTTATTTATCATGGTTCTATAAAGTCGCTTTGAGCTGCTCTATTGTCTAGGATATTCTTTCAAGACTTTCATTAAAGTCATGTCTGTTGTTGAGCTGAGTATCAGACTGTTGTGGTGTCCAACTACATTTGACTTGCAGTCCATGGATGCTTAATAAATATCTCGAAATATACAGTAAAGCATATTTACATATTTATTACAGCATACAATCATTCATCTCCAAACATTTGGGAGGGAGTGCATCAGATCTCCCTTCACGGCTGCGAAACTTCCATTGCGATGATCCTACAATTCTTGAATGTATTTAAACCAGTAAATACTCTTTCTATCTTCCTTTTCATAATAGTTTGGTGTAGTTCATATTTGTTTTTCCTTTACGTCAATTCGTTTTTTTTACATTTCAAATTATAAACTTTTCTACATACATTTTAAGCTACAGAATCCTTGTTAGCTGGAGGGCAGTTTCCTTGATGATGACTAACGTACAAAGGCTAGTAAGTGTAGCTACTACTGGCACTGTGAATTCAACTCATCAAAACAAGATAACGACGATCAGTCGCTCTGATGTATCGTTGGAAAGTTTTTAAACTCACGGAGTCCAATGGGTAGACGCATGATCTTGGTAGAGGTTATTGTTGGAATTCTTACAAGGCATTATTTATACATGCACTTCCTTTCTTATGAAAATCATGAACTCAATTTACCAACGATTCGAAGACAGTGGCCGGAACCGGATAAGGTTTTTACGTCCATAAACTAAATCTCTCGATCACTAATAGTTTTCTTCTTATTGTACAGCCGAGGTATATGCAATCGATAAGGATAAGGAGAATAGCTGGTAGATTCATAGTAACACCATAAAACAATAGATCCAAACTAACTTTATAACTATCCCAGTGACTACCGTACCTTTTAAGGTCCTTAAAACCTATTTGTGTACATAGACGATAGCTTAACTAAGCTTCCAGAGACTATCATATATCCAGTAAAGTTTTCTTCATTGTGAAGGAATATTTTGAAAATAAAAACTTCAGACTTCGATCAATAATATCTACGTGAACAGCCAGGCAGCACTTAGTTAACTAAATTCCAACATGACGAGAGCGAAATCGCTTTTTAACTGTTCTCGTTAAATCATTCCACTTGGATGGAGCCAGGTAGAACTGAAATGGCTCCGTCTAAATCACGCTGATATGCGAGGAAATGTAATGGGTCATATACATATGTGCTGGCAAGGAGTCTTCCTTAGAAAAGACTCTAAATACATGATAAAATCTTCACTCCTCTAACTACGATATTGAATTATTGAAATAAATCACCGCTAGAGAAGATGTAACGCAGTTGGTTTGACAACCAGCATGGTTATAGAATATTAAGGATAATTTAGATTCTTCTCGTAAGAAGAACAACAAATGCTCTTGACATCAATTCAACGAAGCTTCTTAGAAGCGTAATTACCATCCAGTAAATGACTGAAATTATGATAAGCTATAAAGGCTATTGTGTGGAAGGAAACGATTCGATATAAAAACACCTCGGTAAAAGTAGTTTTCAAAAGTTTGGTAGTTTCGGAAATTTCTGATGAGTACCAGATGCACTTAATGAGACAATACGAAATCTATATGAATCTGGATTAGTTAGATCCATTTAAAGCATGGATCATAGTAAGCTTGCTTAAGTTGTGGGCAACTCGTACAACCTAAACAAACCTATTCAGCTTATTTGTTTAATTGAATGCATGGTACAGACTGTACAAAAACCGACTACAGCTAGGTTAATAGAATTTATGATATTAAAGAAGAATAGTCTCTCTATGTCACATTAAATTTTCTTGGAGTTAGTCCTCTGGACATTTATTAGAAATCCTAAATGTTTTATAACTTTTTAAAAACCAACTGAATGGGCCTATGTATAGCATTCTACTGAGTCCTATACACCTTATTTAGCTCCGTGTAGTTTATTATTTCTAAATCTGAAAAAAATGCCTCCACAGAAGGATATTTAACTTGAAGAAATAAATCATCAAATAAACAAATTTATTTTGATAACCTTGATATGTCCTATACTTTTGAAGTGATAAGAAGAGGTTCGAGGTGTACATATGAGTCTACAGTGGTCAATGAAGGCTTTGTTGAAAAGATTTGTTTCCTTTAAAAAGTTCAAAGGCTTTCCGTTGAAGGACTTTCTATTGAAAATCTAATTTTTTTTTTCTAATAAGTATTTTTCATATAAGTGTTGTGCGACCTTTGAACTTCATATTAAAAAAAAGTTTTATTTTTTAAAACATATCTTTTTTTGGGTTTTTAATCTCAATTCGAAAACATTTTAATAAGATTTTCACTTTAACCTTTGACCTTTATTACAAAAAAAAAGGTCAGAATTTTTCAATTCACTTCAATAATGAGTTGCTATTTTTGGCTTTTTTAACACGCAATTATTCTACGGCCATTACAGTATTTTCTGTATTATCTTTGACCTTTTTTTTTTATAAAGAGCTCACAAAAATTTGCTTTTGACCGCCTATTTGAAATTACTAAACTAAGCTAAAGAAAAATTTTCTTCAACTTTTACTTTTAATCTCTCCGATCCTTTGTTCAATTGCTGTGCAGATTGGTTCACGTAATTCCAAAAAATTTAAACATTTTTGGTACATTTGTTTGATTTTTGGTTTACTGGGTAATTTGATTAAGTTGTTACACCAAGGAAAAATTTAAAAAAAAAAAAAAAAAAAAAAAAAGAACTCAACAGTAAAGGCGTAAAGCAAGTAGTTTGCATTCGTTTACGTAAACTGGCGTATGTGAAGTTGAAAAAGGTAAAAATATCCGCAGTATTCAACAGCTTACTGACCAAGTAATTTCATATTTAGTTTGTTGCTGTTGTTGTTCCTCAATTTTAACATTTAAACACCTTTTTAAACACTACCTTCCGTTTACTTTATTATTACGTTCTTCTCTCTCTCTCTCTCTACTTGTTTGTCTGTTGTTTTGCTTTTTTTTTCTTAATGTTCGTTAGTTTGTTTGCCTGTAAAACGTTTATAAGTGGCAACAAATTATGTGTTAACATGGCATCTAGACAACAACAATGAAAAAAAAGCAACACAACAAATTATAAAATCCCTTCGACTTGATTTCATTTCATATGCATACACAACTCAATAAAAAAAAAAATAAACCTTTTTTCTACCTCCAATTGGATTCGCGCCTGGCGCTATTTCAAAAAAAAAAACAGAATTTCTGTTCTTGTTTTTCGACGGCGTTTTTTAAACCTACGCGTGCGCTAATGTAGTAACACGATACTTTTGTTTAGCGCTATACCATAAATTAAAGGAAATTTTTTTTAAGATTTTTTGTTTTCTTATATCAACTTTTGTGTTTTCAATTAAAATTTGCTTTAAAAAAAAATTTTTAAATCCTGAAACAATTTGTTTTTGAGAGCAAAGCCATAAATCTCAACAATTCTGTTTTAATAACTAAATTACAGGTTGCCGGTGTATGGGAAGAGAAGAAGTATGATTTATAGAAAATTTTCGGAAATACAATTTTTTTTCGATGTATTTATGATGCTCTCTACATTATGCTACACTGTTTGTTATAGCATATATTCCACGGTTTGACATTAGATGAGTGGAATGAATGACATAGGTATATGTACTTCACTATTGAAATTGACTCTATCGTCAACAGCACGCTTCAGTTTTTTTACTTGTTATTCCATTGCTTACGAGGAAGAATTAATAAAACCGCTTTTGAATATAAATTCTTTCTGACCTAAATCCACAGCATACGGCGAATGAAAGCGCAATACGTAACCAAATTCTATGATTTATGTCTTGGAAACTGCAAAAGTTGTAACAACCTGATATAAGCCAACTTAATTATTGTTTCCTAATCCTTATTAAATCGACCCAGTAACTTAGTACAAAATGTGTCATTGGTTGCTTTATTCTTCTGCTACTCTTTAGTGTGAATTATGATGCATGTTACATAGGAAACGATTGCAATTACTTTGCTGGTCAACAAACCCTATTTCGTTTTCTTTGGCTCAAATTCTTCCTTAGTATAGTATGATATGTAGCATATGTTGCTTCGAAACTTATTTCAGTTGAACAACTTTTAATACTCTTATGAAGTTATCATAGCTTTGTCTTTAAGATCGATTGGCACCTACCTTGCGGAAAGCTTTCGCAGAACGAAAATTGCAAACCAATGAGTCTGTTGAGTTGTCAACGTCTTAATAATCTCCGATTAGCTAACATGATACCGTGGATTTTAATTTTAGTTTTGGGCGTCCAATGTGATCATCATTCTGCGTAATAGTATAACTAAAAAGAAAACCGGAAGACTACTTTTTTGCCATTGAATTACTTGGTTTTACTCAGCACCCTGCTGCACCCTTCCTGACATCAACACTATTTTCACTGCATTTTTGACCACTAGCATGTACACGATTACAATTCTTTGCAGCATTCTATTAATCAAGAGTAACAGTCGTCTGGCAAAAACTCTAGAGAGAAAATGAAATTGTCATTCGGTATCGACATTACACTGTAGATTCCCTCACTCATGGATGAAATTAACGCACACAACATAACATGGTATGAGAAGCATGGTTGTAATCTTGACTAAAGGGTTACAATGATCCATTAAGTAAAGTTAAGTATTGCCTTACTTACTTTACCATTAACCATCATGAGGTATTCAATGTTGTCAAGAACAGAGTTCTCTGCTGGAAAACTATATTCTTGAATATGGACAAAGGAGATATGACAGAGAGTAGCGAACAATTAGGAGTGGAAATTCTTTGACAAACAAATAAGTTAGAAGATTAAGGAGGGACAACGACTATTTAAATTTTGTAGTAGTATTGGAATAGTTAGGCTACCAATAAGACCTTATCTTGTACATAAAGTGCAACATTTCTTTGTTACTAAATTAATCGTTCTCTCGAACTTCGATTAAAAACAAACCCTTTAAGTAATGTATTATTATTTTTATACTATCGAATATTGATTATTTTTTCCCTGAAATGCAACATTTTTGATTAAAATTTGTAAGAAAAAAATCAAAACCTAGTTTAATTCCCAAAAATAGCTTCAAACATTGAGCTAAAAGGACTACTAACACGAAGAGAAACTACTTTCAATGATATCTACTTTTTTGTTGTTTTAGGTTTCAACAACTTTTTTATTTTAATTTTCAGTATATTCACGTAAATGAATTTAAGGCTTACATTTTAATATTTCTTTTTTATAATTTTTTTTAAATAAAAATTCACACAAATTTAATAACCAAACGATTAATAATCGCACCATCCTTCACACCGTCCCTCACACCATCCCTCACACCGTCTCTTCACTGTCCCTCACACCGTCCCTCACACTGTCCTACACACCGTCCCTCACACCATCCTTCACAACGTCCCTCACACCATCCTTCACACCGTCCCTCACACCATCCCTCACACCGTCCCTCACACTGTCCCTCACACCGTCTCTCACACTGTCCCTCACACTGTCCCTCACACGGTCCTCACACCGTCCCTTACACTGTCACTCACACCATCTCTCACACCGTCCCTCACACTGTCCCCCTCACCGTCCCTCACACTGTCACTCACACCATCCCTCACACCGTCTCTCACACTGTCCCTCACACTGTCCCTCACACTGTCCCTCTCACCGTCCCTCACACTGTCACTCACACCATCCCTCACACCGTCCCTCACACTGTCCCTCACACCATCCCTCACACCGTCCCTCACACTGTCCTTCACACCGTCCCTCACATCATCTCTCACACTGTCCCTCACACTGTCCCTCACACTGTCGCTCTCACCATCCCTCACACCGTCCCTCACACTGTCCCTCACACCATCCCTCACACCGTCCCACCACTGTCCCGGGACGGTGTGAAGGACAGTGTGAGGGACGGTGTGAGGGATGGTGTGAGGGACGGTGTGAAGGACAGTGTGAGGGACGGTGTGAGGCAAGAACGCATTCATGTTGCAATTGATTGTGTACAGAAATTGTAACATTTTTTCATTTAAATTCTTAATGAAAAACACGTATGTATATCAGCTCAACATGAATTCAATTTATTTGTGAAATATAAGGTGTAGTGAAATAAAATACCATTGAGTTTGTATGAAGCAAAATAACAATTAAGGGAATGATAATCAATTATACTTTACTTAGTTAGTATTGCAACCCTCTAGTCAGAATTTCGGTTTAGCTTCTCACAGCACTTATGTTGGATTTGTTAATTTTTATCCATGAGTTGTAGGACATGCGGTTTAAAGACCACTCCAAACAGATTTTTTGAAAAACTTTTCATGGGAATTATGTTAATCAAATATGCTTAGTTTTTTTCAATAGCTTGATGGTAGTAGCTTCGTTAAATTTATTAAAAACTATACAGAACTCAATTGTGATGGATTTTTCTTCAACGTAGTAAATTGGTGTACGATCCGTTCCAGACACAGAATGCCAAATGGGCTCACAACACATTTCTCGGAGTTTAAGGCATATCACTATCAGCATGACTATCTTAAAGGAACCTTTTTTCTAAACATGTGGGCTTCCTCCTTCCTTTAAAAGGCTGAGGTGTTGACGCCTTGTGGCTAACTTAAAAGGTCTTCTAATTTAGAAACATTTCGGTATAGTCTTAGCGTAGAATAAAAGAAGTATCACAGATCTATCACACATTACCATAGCAACACACAGTTTAAATTGATTATCTTTCTGATTAAATGTTTTTTTTTTGTTAATTTCCAACACTCTGTCAGAAGGTCAGTTACTACGCTCAGTAGTTGATTGGGTAGCCTGAAGCATGATTTCAGTCTCCTTCCACTGTAATCACCCAGCAGTTACTCTGGGTTGAAAGGAATCTCAGTCTCTCCGTATAGCTTTCCATATACCTTTTTCTATTTTCTTCCAAGAACAACAAACATATTCTTACTACAATAAAATGATTCGGCGGAAATGTATTTACTGAATATTTAATTTGGTAGGTGGTATATTTTTGTTGATCAAAGCCTTCATAGTCTAGTAGGCACTATGTTGGCTTATTCGACGCGAGTCCGTAGTTCAAATTCCAGGTCAGAAATCTGGAACAACCAAATCCCCTTTTTCATATTTTTTCGCCAATACCGCTTGACTTTCTTTCACTACACCTTATAATTTAAATATTTTTAAAAACAAATAAATTTTAAATAAAAAAAAAAAGAATTGTTCGAACAATATCACAACAACACCTACAATTTAAAACAACAAAAATATTTGTTTTACCTGAAAATAAATTTTGAATAACAAGTGGTAACAAGAGATCATGCCCCACACTCCCACCAATAAATAGCCCTAAGAGAACAATGAATGTTGCATGCCGCACACAACAACAATAACAACAACAATAGCAACAAACACGTATAGTAATTTATATATTATCGTTATTGAAAAAGATTAACTTTGGCAGTGGGCATTCAAATAAAACATCCTCTACTACTACTACTGCTAGTGCTACTGGTGGTAGTGATGCACTAAAAACATACAAAAGTTGAGGGGAAAACCTTAACAATGCCGGTCGTTGTTTCCATTTCAAAAAACAAAAAATAGAAAAACAAATTTTGTTTTTCTATTGAAAAGAAATGAAAAAAATCGCCCTGAACATGTTCATTCACTTTAACCACAAAGTGCATACGAAACAACAAAAAAAAAAAATTCTTTTAAATAAAATAGCAAAAGTGGTGGCAGAACAGTTTTTTTTTTTTGTGAAACAAAATCGATTGCACTTTTGTTAAAAGGCATGAACTTTTTTAATGGCATACGAATTGAGAGTCAGAATGAAGACTACAGGCGTTAAGCGAACAAAAAGGGTTATTGGCACATATTTTTAGTTACCAGAAACAAATCTCCATAAAGATCATCATTAGTTTTGGACAAAGAAAAAAATATTTTTATAAAAAAATAGGTGAGACTCAGGGCTGCAGATGTCATGATGGAATGTCATTCTAGCACTTGAACACTAGAACTCTTTTGGCTCTTGATGGGAATCAATCCTGTTACGGCTGCAATTACTGGACAATGGTAATGCTTGTTACGACTAGTGTGGTAGTTGTTGGTTGAGGAAGAAAATCGAGAATTACTTAGTGTGTTGGTTCTATGAGACACTGAATTCAGAAACTTTGTGTCTGATAGGTTTTGTTAAGAGTACTTATGGCCACAATATGAAATGTTGCGGGACCTTGTTTAAACTAACTGGGAGGAGCTTAAGTCTCTTGCATAATGATTTTTCTAATGATATATAGGACGAGAAGAAGTTAGATGACTGCCTACATTGGATAGAACAGAAAATTGGATTCCTAGTTAGAGACCTTCTTTTATGGGGTTGTTGATTAGTACCAAGAATAAGTTTCCGTTCAGCAGATCTAGCGTTCACTTATAGTAAGTAATACTGTATAGTCGCGTAGACTACTAGGTAGAGTATTGGATATCTCTGAGAGAAAACAAATTGCCATGAAAAGTTTGTGAAGTCTGCAGTTCGGAGTCGGCGTTAAACTTTAGGTCCCGCCACTCATGAATGAAGTTGACACACTCAGTGCTATTGGTGTTTGATGCTTGGTAGTAATCCTGACTAAAGGGCTGTAATGACCAACTAAGTAAGTAAGTAGCTGAAGTCATGGGAACTTTCAAATACTTTAAACGTAATTAAGATGTATTAATCAGCGGCATAGCAACTAGCTGGTAATTAGTACTGTCTTTATGGGTTCATAATTGAACACTACTTTGGTCCTGTGAAATTCCTTACTTATTCTAAAAACTAATTCTTTAAATTACATATTAAAGTCTGGAAGAAAATTTATATTGAAAAACTGCATTGCCTGTTTCAATTTTGTCGCATGTGGCTTAAACGCTAATCGCTTGTATTCTGTCTACCATTATAGTGCATGAATTTGCATTTTTCTGTGTTTTTTAGTACCAATTTGGTCTTTTTATTGCTATTCCATGCCACCACATATATTTTCCGTTTTTTTTTCTTTCATTCTTTCGTTCGTTCGTCTATAGCAATTTAACCCTATTTTCGTTTATGTGCCGGCTTTTTTGTTTTTTTACTCTGAATTTTAACCACAAAATAACAAAAGTTCAGAAAGTTTTATTATAAAAGTGCTGCTGATGCCTGCACTTGTTCGTTTTGTTTGTTCGTTCGTCCGGTATTTTTTTTTCTCTCTTTATATACTTTATGTGCCAGTGATTGTAAATATTGGGTGCAACAAATGTTGCATGTTATGCTTGATAGAATTGTTATTGTGTTTTGAATTTTCTGTTTTTAAAGCTTCAACTCTCTCCTATGGCCACTAGAAATTGCATAAAAAACATGCTAAAAAATAAGTGAAATAGTGCTGGAATTTTGTATGCATTTATGCGTTTAAATTTTAAATTCTTCTCAGTTTTTTTTTCTTTTTTTTTTGATTTTAAAATGTTATTAAATCTTGTTGTATTAATTTATGCTCAATTTAGTTAGTGAAACTATAATCAATTATAATTTATTTGAATACAGGCAATGAAGTAGAAAATCACTTTTTTTCTACAACTTAATTCAGGCACAAGGTGGTGTAAAATTAATGTCATAAGGTACAGTGGCGGGCATTTCTTCAGGATATGTATTCAAGAAAATTTTTAAATAAACATTTACAGCTGACAGATGCTCAAGGCCTCTGATTTCCTTTCGTCTTTGGGGTTTGAACCACGGGTACGCGTCTAATAAACCAACACATTACCCACTGACTTGTACATTCTGTAGTTGTAAACGCCTCATAGTTTGCTTTCAAACAACTTCTCATTATGATTCTACTTTAGCGCCACCCGTTAGTTTAATGTTTCGTATTGTTTTTGCTAAATCATCCGCAACTCATGTTTGTTTTTTGCATTTTCTAGCGTATTTCTTTTCTAATTACATTCAATTAAAATTCATTAGCCGCCATAACAATTAAATGCATTTGAAATGAAATGAAACGCATAATAACGTATGTAAAGTGCAGGCGTTTTATTCTTTCATCACTTCTCTTCTGTTCTATTCTTTTGCTATTCATACGAGTAATGCTTCGCGGTTCATGTATGTTTAATTGGCCCATTTAAAGGCTGATAAACTCGTGTTTAAGATATGCTATTTTAAATGATTCTATGGTTTCAGTTGCCCAGAAACTTCAGCAAATTCTTTAGAACTCATAAAGACGTTTTAAATTAAGAATTTCAAAACAAAATAGTTGCGGAATATGATGATGATGGAATGCTGTACGTAAGAAAAGTTAACAGAAACTGAATTTGAAGTCTCCTATTCTTCATGATTCCATTGCAAACTGTGATTTGCTATATAGATCATGTCCTTAAGCCTTGTGTGCTCGATCTAAGTTGAAGAACTCCGCCCAGAATCAAGAGAGTATTCAACGGCTATGGCTTTGATATCAAACTATATATGTGGTACGTTTCTGTGTTTTATTAGGGAACTGAGGATATTAGGTACACGGATGTTATCAAGAGCAAATCATATTGTCTCCCTTACTTTTGTTATCTAATGCTTTTGGTACCAAACGCTGACGCCTCTGCCCTTTAGAAAGGGCTTTACATGGTGCTCTTCTGTATTGTTTTCGAAGGTATTTCTCAATGTATGCAAAAATTCGGTGTACGATGATCACGTCAGACAGTCATCCTTATTGGAAACAAATGCGTTATTAATATAGTTTTGTGAAGCAACATGTTATTCAAAGTATAGTCCATTGGAAGCCAATATTTTATCCTAAATTTTTTGGTAATTTATGGTTTTCGTTCCCAATAAGAATCGCTCCTCTTATGAGGCCAAATTCGAGTAAATTTTAAGATTTTAAGACTGAAATGAAGCGTATTCCCGTGAGAATGGTGAAAATGGTTGACAGAAAGAGCAAGCTGCAGGTTATGCGTTAACTGGGGTCCACTGTTTTTCAAATAATATTTGTCCGGTGCCGGATAATACGATTCAGGATGTTTCTCGCGCAGTGCTGGCTGCAGACGCGTTAATTGTTGTCTGCCCAGTTCTATCGTGACAGTCTTGATTGGATTTTAACAGCTCATAATGCCAGTGATAATTAGATGACATGCAAAATCGTCTTACAACATCTCTCAGCCTTAGTTCATAATACTATGTTCAGATATGCACTTTTATTGAGTACAACATTTTAAGTGTTCAGACATAGTAATATACGCAGTTCAATTAATTATTCAATATTCATTTGGCAGCTGGTTATTTCAACAATATTGTTCTAATTTTGTTTTGAGTTGTCAAGTATCAACAGAAAGTGTTCGGATAATTGTAATATATGCTCACTGAACATACTTATGACACCGCTGCATTTTAAGTTTTACTCAATATTATAACAATTAGCGAATTTATTGTGCAATAATTAATTGAAACTTTATATGAAATATTGAGCTCAATAATGGCGTTTATTGCGATTTATGCAATACACCATATAGTTAGGCAGTTAGTTCAATTAGATCCTAATTTTATCATTTCTTTCTAATTGCCAATTAATATCAGTTTCAGTATTAAAACCCCCGATATATGGTGTTATGCAGTGTAATGTCTCTCCAGTTACTGCAATATCTTCGTCATGTTTCAATAACTTTATTCCACGACTTTTTCAAATGCGGAAAGAAAAGATTCTAAGAGACTAGGCTTAAGCTAATATAGTTTTCATTCAGGTAGTAAAAAAACTGTCAACCATTTCTGTAAAATGTATGTCGATTGATTAAGTACAGTTGGTTAGGAGTTTTGTTTAATTTTTTTCTTTCCTTTCTTTTTAATTAAAAGTTTTTTATGTTTCCATTTCAGAATTCGTAACATATGTTTGCTGCAAAATGTAAATGTCAAGATGTATTTGATAAAATTGAAGATGTTTTAAGCCATTATAAAAAGCACAGCAAAATGAGAGAAACATTTGAAGAAAATTTATTTATATTTTCAAGAATTTTTTCTTTTCTTCATATTTCTTTGACGTTTTATTATCAAAAGTTTCTTCTTCTCTTATTTTTTAATGTCTTTTAATAATTTTTGCCATTTTGCCACTAAATAAAAATAATTCATGTCGTTGCTGTCTTCATTTTCTTCGTTTTTGTTACCCACCCTGGGTGTTATTTTTATGACAATCCTTTCCGCTCCCTGTTTTTTTTTTTTCATAAGCACTTGCAAGATGTTAAAATTCTTAAAAAAAACTGAAATTTATTTTTAAAACGCTCCTATAACAGCAAAGCAATGCGTTCTTTTAAATGTTTTTTTTTTATATAATTCTTCTTGTTGTTGTTTGTTGTTGTACAATAAGTTTTTAATGTTTTAAGTTTTATAGTTCAATGATAGTGGGAGCGTTTAAAAATAATAATGCAGCATCACAGCAAAAACAAAAAGAAGAAAATGAAGAACATGAAGAAGAAATAAAAAGTTTTTTATAATTTTAGTTTTTTTTCTCCCTCCCCCTCTCTCCTTTTCAACAATAAATAAATTGTGCTTTGCTTGAAAAACAAAAAAATTTTACTCTCCCTTGCTCTCTTTTAAAAACAAAACGTTTAAATGTCACTTAAGTGCACAAATTCAAGGTTTTCAGTTTTAATTTGCGCAAAAATTTATTCTGAAAAGTAAAGACGAACACTGCTGCTGTTGTTGTTGCTGCTAAAGTGCTAAAGAGTTTTTCATTTTGCGCGAAATTATGTTTGACAACTTTGTGATTTTATGATTTCTTTCAGAACAAAAAAAAAAAAATATATCCGACAAAGTTTTCTGACTGCTTTTCCCTCCTGTTTTTCTCTTTCGTTTCGTTTTCAAAAAAGAAAACGATTTTTTGAATCTCAAATAACATTTTGACTTTTTCACAGTCATAATGCTAAAGGTGGCACACATTTTTTTGTAAGTGTGTCTTTTAAATAAAGTTTCGTGTCACAGTTTAAAGTTTAAATTTGCAATTGGATGAACAAAATACAGTAAATATTGTGACTCTTTTCAAATGAAGAAATTTAATTAGATATCCTTCGCTCATTAATGAGATTTTTGAGAAGCCTTAAATAGGTTTCAGGACAAGACGTTTTCCTTTAACTTCCATTTATGGGTTCAACTTCTAAGTGGTCATCCAACAGCGGGTATCGCAAACAATTATTATTGCTGGCAGTTTCAATGCTCACTTTTCTACTTGGGCTCATACATTTTCAAGGTAACAAAATGTTGAGTTGTTCTCCATGCCCATTTCCCTACAACTTGTAGTATGTGACACGACACATTAAACGTGGCTTGTATTATTTTATTTAAGATTTCCTTAAGTATGACAAAGCACAACCAACTAGACTAGGACTCCATGCCATTAGTATATAAGAATAGATGCCTGAGTATCAATTGCGGCAAAAATGCGAATGTCGAGATAAAATACCTAAGGTTGCGTAAATCACAATAAAAGCCATTATTGAGCTCAATATTTCATATAAATCAATTATTGCGCAATAAATACACAAATTGTTATAACATTGAGTAAAACTTAAAATGCAGCACTGTGATAAGTATGTTCAGTGCGCATATTACAATTATCCGAATACTTTCTGTTAAATTTTTACAACTCAAATGCCAACAACAACAAAAAAAAAATAAAAACAATGTCGTTGAAACAACCAGCTGTTAAATGAAGCAGCTGAACTGCGAATATTGCTATGTCTGAACACTTAAAATATTGTACTCAATAAACCGAATATTGACTCAATAAAAGTGCATATCTAAAAATAGTATTAGCTAACTCATTGGCTACAATAATTGACAATCGTGCAGGAGAACGTTCATACAGTATGTTTTAGAGTGTAAACTTAGAGATGGGTGGATGGTTTCCTTATTCAAAAACAGTCTTAGTATTAACAGTCGTACTAGAAAGCCATTAGAAAATACAACGAAGGCCACCAAATCTACTCAAGACCAATGAAGGACTACATGAGTGTAGTTTTTCGAAAAGTTTCTCAAAAATCTGTATTACGGAGTTGACTTTAAACTGTAGGTCCAGACGTTCATGTATAAAATTAATACACACAACATAAGTGGTGTGAGAAGCTAGGTGGGAATCCTGACCAAAGGTTTGTAATGGCCAATTATGTACATATGTATGTATACTGTTCCCATTGGTAAACCAACGGAATATATTTTTCTATGTAATGTTACCATATTAATAACCACACATGTTACTTATTTAGCTAGTCAATTCAGCTGCCGTAAATCTCTAAATGAAGTTAATTTTTTAAAATGACAGACTTTCACAAAATTTTTTTTTTATAATTTTCTTATATTGTCTGCAGAAAGGTTTAAATTTTCCAAGCTTGCCTAAAGCCTTTTTAAAATTTAGCTTTTTTTAAATTCTAAATTTGTTTTTTATAGCCTTTTATTTGAAATCAATATTTCTTTTTAATAAAATTTTAAGTTCAAACACCGCGTTAACAAAACTCTTCCTGTTATAACAGGTCAAATGCTTATGACGTCTTATTTAAACATCCAGTGATTAGAGATTGCCAACAATAAATTCGAAAACAGCAAAAAAATATATACAAACTTATTAGTTATTATTATTGAAAACTCTTAATGAAAAATAAAAATAAAAATAAAACCGAAAAGAGGAAAAAATCTATACAAATATTATAGGTTTTTGACGCTCCCACACTCTCTTCCGGCTGTTGTCAACACTGCATATCCGGCACAAACTATACCGGCAATCATACACATACACTCACATATAGACCCCCTTTTGCCAATTATAAATCTATAGTAAACATAGCATAAAATCCAATGGAAAAAAAAAAAAAAAAAAAAAAAAGAGGGGTGATGGAAAGAGGGAGGCAATGACAACAAATACTAACAATTGCAGTTTATTTATTTTTGAAACATACAACAGCAGCAGCAGCAGCAACTCAGAAAACGAAAAAGAAAAAAAAAAATTCCGAAAAAGAATTGCAACATGCCAGAATAAAATTGTTGGCAAAAATCCAAGAAAATATTGTAAAACAAACATTCACACACACTCGCACTCAAACACATGAATTGTGAATAAATTCCAAACACATGTATTGTAGTAGTATTTGCAACGCCTATAGGCCTAAAAATTATCCCAACTATGATTGGGTGTGTGTGTGTATGTGTGTACGCCATGTAGTGGTAAAGAAGGTCATCGAACTCATCTTTAGCAAATACATACAAAAAAACGGATATTTATTAAATATTAGAATAGAAAATAGGAAAAACAAACTAGAAAATAGAAAATATTTCTATTAAAAATACTTACGTACGTATGCATATGTTAGTACGTATGATGATGAGGACATTTTCGAAAATGCAACACTGAACCTGAAAACCATTGAAATTTATTATACACTCGAATGGTGGGTTAGGCTACATGGTAAAATGGAAAAAAAAGTTTAACATTTTACAAATAAAATTGTGTTTAAAAGTTTCCCATGTGAGGACTTGCTGAATTGTGTGACCAAATGCCTTCTCTTGTTCTGTTAATAAATTCTGGATGTCCAATAATACTTTGTCTCAGATATCCAAGTGAGAATAGATGTACTCTGAACTCCGTATGTTCCCCGTCAAAACAGTTTTTTCGAAAGACGTTCTGAGGTACTCATCCAGCCTCTGGTCTCCTTTTTAAATGAAAAAAAAAATTCTACTGCGACTTTGCAAAGTGAACGAACTGAGCAGATACAATATAATAATCGAATATTCGCTTAAGTTTTCGACATTGGAAGACACATCTTTATGCTTGGTAATGATTATGCGGTAATAGATCTCATTAACACTGGTCAAGACTAGATGAAGAGCACATGGGAAGTCTGTTCAGATTTCAAAGAAGCTTCGGAAGCTGTAGAGAGAAGGAAGAGGACAAAGTCTTGAGTACATTCACAGCATTATGTCTCAGAAGAAGAAAGTACTTGGGCTTCTATTATTTAAATAACCTCACTTATCTCTCAAGAATGAAAGTTGGGAGAGTTGCACCGGAAGATTCCATTAACACTGGTCAAGACTAGATGAAGAGCACATGGGAAGTCTGTTTTGATTCCAAAGAAGCTCCAGAAGCTGTAGAGAAAAGGAAGAGCACAAAGTCTTGAGTACATTCCCAGCATTATGCCCCAGAAGAAGAAAGTACTTGGGCTTCTATTATTTAAATTAACTCACTGATCTCTCAAGAATTAAAATTGGAAGAGCTGCATCAGAAGGTTCTGGAGGTTATAGTATTCGGGGTATCGAAAGGTAAGAGTTATTTAGGGAAACAGTGTTGGTAAAACCTGAGATTTGAGCCAGAAAATGATAAGTATCTGTTAGTCTTCGTGAAAAAATGACTGCAAAAAATTCAACGTCTTATTTTGTCTACGAGCAGTATCAACAACAGTCTGTGAGTTGTGGTAAACCATACATAACTGCACGTAGTAATAAAGAACCAAATTTGAATTCTTTTGAGCATACATTCCAGAAATAACTATTAGTACTACTGCCTTCGATTGGGGTCCTCACAAGAATCGATGGATTATCTATTGCGAAATCAAATTGACAACGGGGTAAAGAAATTGCATAAAAGCTGGAGTGAAATTAAAAATTTGGAATTGAATGGCTTTTAATACAACATAAGTGGTGTGGGAAACTAGATTGTAATCCTGACTTGCCAAGACCAATTATGTATGTATGTACGGTCCAGTACTCCTTATAGAATATGTACAATATAAACAGAGTGTCTTTTGTGAAAACCTGAGCACTTTTTGATTCTAAAGTGTTACAAGCAAAGATATGAGCCTACCATGCAGCCCAATTGAGCTATTTTTCGCTACTACGGGAACAATTTATTTAATTTAGTATTGCCATGTGCCTTACGTCCAGAATCTTTTGCCCAAAATAATGAGTTTTTCTCAACAATCCAATATTGCTTTTCGATCTCATGATTGCGTTGAGTAAAGAGATACCAACCATATGTAGCATTTTATACTTCATTGTTGATGTTGATTCAACAACTACAAAATATTTGCCTGCATTTAAGAAATTTGATTTTGACCCCTTCTACTCTGGCTTGGCACTGTTAAAAGCCTTATACAAATCTAACTATAAAGTTAATTTAAGCAAAAACATCCCTATTGTAGCTGATAGAAGGGATAAAACTACTGGCTTTAGTAAAAGTCATAAATCAGTGTAAAACCAATAAAACTCCTATGAAAACGTGGTAAAAATCTAATGAATCTTAACATAATGCTGCAGCATCATTAAGTTCTGTCCATTCACTTGACCAAAAACAATAAGAAAAGTAAACAAAGCAGAGAAAAAAAAGATTTGTAATTAAACGAAATTGTAAAGTGTTGTTGGCGAACAACAAAACCCCGAAACGTGTCAGTAAATTAATGTTTTGTTTAAGGAATACAAGTGAATGAATGGCACCACAAAATTGTTGCAACTGCATCACCATCATGAACTGTTAAGCACACAACACAATACAACAATGGCAAAAAAGAGAGACTCAACCCCATTTCCATACCCATACCCATTTACAAAACCCCCTTTTGTAGTTTATCTTTTTGTTTTCCCATCTCCATCTCTTTTATTCTTTTCGTTTTTGTCCATGCGGCCATGTAGCATGGAAAAATTTTCGAAACTGTAGTGGACACTTGTTCCGTAGTTCTCAGTATTGTATTGTTTGTTGTATTAAAAAATTATCTCTCGTTTGTCTGTTTCTCTCTCTTTTTTTTGTGTTTATAAATAAAAGTCATATTGTTGTTGTTTTTGTAATATAGGAAATTGGAAAATTATATCGGGTATTTTATATTTAAAGCAGAGTTAAGTCGAGTTTAAAGGGGACACAGACAGTTACAAATTTTATTCAACGTTGTTTTCTTTTTCTCTGTAGCAAAGCTATTGTCAAGAATACAAAGTTGCACGCTGTTACTCTTAACTGTTCAATGCACTTTCCACACACACACACACATACACATGTATTCACACAATTACAAAAGTAGCATAGCATAGTGGGTTATTTCATCTATTCGTTCATTCATTCATTCATTCATTGAGTCAAATCGTTTACTGTGATTTTAAGAGAGTGTATGTGTGCAAATGATTCATGGTTTTAAATGTATTTGTTTCCTGTATATTATCAGTAACTTACATGCATACATAATGTAACACATATATACATACAAAGAGAGAGAGAGAACGTGAGGAGAGGGAAATAGAAAGAAATTGTTAGAATGATACCGGCAAAAACTTACTTACTTACAGTACAATCAACTCAAACCCATGACAATGACGTTACATTTGCGTTGATATTGCTCTTGTTGTTGTTGCTTTTATATTTTCTATTATATTTCCTCGATATTCTTTTTAGTTTTTCCATTTTTTCAATTCAGTCAGTTACTTTTAAGAAGCCTCTTAATGTGTATATGCATGTATAAGTAAACGTAAGTTTTGCAATAGTAGTGCAAGAGTCGTGTTAAACTGTTACCCAATGGACAATTTCAGTAGTCTTTTAATCCAGGTTGAAGCAGAATCAATACCTTCTCTTTCATATGCAATGTATGCGGCAACTGGGGTTTCCTTAAAATATGTTCAGTTCCTTCTAGTCATCGAGAGAGGTTAACTGTTATTAGGATTAGTTGTTGTCCTAGGTAACCAAACAGTGACTTATTGTTGTAATTTGAATAAAAATGTCACATGGCTCATCCTCAAATAAAGGCAATGATTTCCCTCACAGGTGGATTTGTTACGTTAGTAGGCAGCTGGCGCCATTTGAGAAAATACATGAGCCAGATAGGCTACCGAGAGTGGAGCAACAAATTCTTCTCAAAACATACGGGACAACAAGTTACTATCAACAGAGCTACACAATCTCTTGTCTGATTAGTCTACAAACCTTCTACTACTACTATCACCCACATAGACCCCAGCGGACTACATACACAACTGACAACCATCTCGGTTTTAGGATTATGCAATTCAACTGTAAGAGGCTGAAGAATAAAATAACGGATCATACGTAAAGCTGTCGTCCTCTCTCTCTCTCTACTCTTTGGGAAACTACACCATCATTAGGAATGATAGGGAGCGATATAACGATTGTGGACTCGATTTTATTTTGAAGCGCACTGTTGTCTAAAAGATAACAATGCCACCTAAATCTTCAAATCCTAACAACTTCCTAAGACTGATGAGCATATCAACAAATAGACGAATCGGATTTTATTATTATCAACGAATGCTTCCAACGAATATCACGGCCAGATAGTCTAACTCACTGGGTTTGTCTATAAACTGTCAGGCCTTATTGGCCTACATCACGTGGCAAATCTGCATGACCCCAAGTTCAGATCACATCTCCATTGTGATCATTATTGAAAAAAAAAAAAATTGTGATTTCAGCGAGCCATATAAGAACATATATGTGAACTACAAAAGGGCCAATTGCCACGGTCCAAAATTATTTTGTGGACCTTTTTTATATTTTCATCGTTAATAGCCTTTCTGAGGTGTCCAGTGCATGCATTGTCCTCTGTGTTTATTTCTTCCCGTTTATAATTAGAAAATCACTTATCAACGTTTGATAATCCGGGTGCAAGGTCCAAATAATGGTTGATAAGCCAAGTAAGCATGTTTTTTCACTGCAATGTACTTTAAGGAAGAAAAGAAAGTACTTTCTGACCTATTTTACGACTATATTATGATTGCTGTTAAGGATTGTTGTTATATGCTTCTGTCGAGAGTTTTCTTCTGGTGATAGAGAATTGAAACATCTTTCCTAAGGTAAAAAGTTTCAGTTGGTGTTGCCTTAACAGGATTGACAATCTGTGTTCGAGTGTGACTCAGGTTATTCTAGAGCGTGAGTAATCATGGACTGATGAATTCTTGACACGAGGCCTTTTTGGATACATACCTGGCCTGAAATACTTTAACAGTTCTTCATAAGAAATTTTACTTTTTGTCTTCCTCCTGCAGAGACTAAGACCCTCAATTTTTTTCTACATCTTATGGTTCACATTTTGGTCTATTGGGTTATTTGCAATACATTTTAAACGTCATCGTTGCGCATCATCACTTGTATTGTTTCCTTGTTTTGCTTTGGTTTCGTTCATGTTCTCAATTTAGTTGGATTTTCTTTTTTTCCTGTCTTTCCTTTATTTTATGTTATGTTATGTTTTAATTTTTCAGCCTCTTTTTCATTTTTTTGTTTCCCTTCTGTTGTTGGCTAAAGACTTCTCTCATTTTATAGTTTTAGAGTAAGGGAGGGGAGGTAACCATTTCCGTATTGATATTTTTTTTTCATAAAGATTTTGTTGTTTCCACATCATTTCTACGCTTTTCCACTGTGTTTTACATGTGATGTTTTTATTTTTTTATTTATAAAGAATTGCAGAAAAAAGACAAAATAAATGAATGACTTTTTTTTTATTTCAGTTTGTGTTCCAACGTTTTCTGTTGTTATTGTTATTGTTCTAACAAATAATAGTTGTCTATTTGTCTAAAGTTTTATGCAAAAAAAAAATAAAATAAAAAATTTATAAAAAAAAATCACAACATAAAATACAAGTAAAGAAGTGTTGTTATTGTAGCTGTGACTATTTATTATAAAAAATACATACAATCAGAATAGTATTTTTCATTGTTATTCTGTATGAAGGAAAAGTTACAAGCAAGACACGCTGCAAACAAGTCGGAAAAGTTAATACCTTACATTATACAATAAATTTATTTTATTCTTCTTCTTTTTTTATTTTCTTTTCTTCTATTTTAAACGTCTTTTAGCTTTTGGAAGTTTGTTTCCCTTGTTTAAACTAGAAGGTTGTTAACTTCTTCTGTTGTTGTCAACAAATAAATAAAAAAAAAAAGAAAAAATAAATCGAAGACAGTCTTAATAAAGAAAATGAAAAATAATAATAAATATCTTTAGTCCAGGATAAATAAATGAAAGGAATTTTCAAATTAAATTGGTTCTATAAGGGCGATGGATATCTGTTCAATGAAAGAAACAATGGACTCTGTAAAGGACAGTTTAAATTATATTCCTTAATTTCAAATCAATATTATCTTACGAGGCTTATTTCAAAAAGTGAAAGGATTTTATTAAATTTCATAACATTTCCTATATCCTTTTGTAGTGCTGGTGGTGTTGTGTTTCAACAGTCGTTACACAAATATGTTTACAGGTTCGAATACGAATTCAACCCTCTTGCTAGGTAACAGCATTAACAAAAATAAATTCATTGTTACGTTACACCCTCTGTCAATTGGGAAATGGGCCGCAACTTCCTTTTATAATTTTTGTAGCCCGGCAATTCAAATCCGAATGCTAGCGGTCTATAGTTCAGAGGACATTACATACACACCCATGCATTACATTACAACCCTTCTGTCAGGATTGCGCCTCAGCCTCTCACATCACTTATGTTGTGTGTGTTAATTTTATATTCGATTGGCGAGACATGCAGTTACAATTCGACTCCGGATGACAGACTTTTGAGAAACTTTTCATGGCAATTTTATTTACCCTTAGAGTTTTTGCCATAAACCTGCTGAGACGAAGTCGCCGAAGAAATAGTTTTTTTTCTATTTCCTTGGAGATGTCTGAGCTGGGGTTTGAACCGTGGCCAGCACAACTGTTACTACACTAGCATTAACAAAAATAAATTCATTGCAAGTGCGCATATTTTATGACAAGCCATTTCCTTTAAAAGTTTTTACAATTTATAGTCTGGTGGCTCAAATCCGGGAGGTCAGCAGTGTATTCTTCAGAGGACATGAATGCTGGTAAATTTTTTGACTGACAAGTATGGCTCGATTTAACTTTATGAGATGGTGCCAAATCCTGTGGAATAATTCACAGCTGGTTTTAAAACATATAACAGTTACAACAACATCGACAAAAAATTATTTGTTTTCTTATCTTGTTCGCAGAAGCGAAAGTAACAGACAATCTATCAAACCAGAAAACCAGTGGTGTTGTCGAGCCGGAACGCTCCGGAACGTTGTTCCGGTACTTCCTTTTTGGACAGGAACGCGTTCCGGAACTAAAGATGATTTCTGAAAGCGAGAATTGGCTGCCGTTTTGAAAAAAAAAATTAAAAACAATTGCTGATTTTTTTTTCTAATTCTTGACGAATTTTTATATGTACAGCTATGGACATTAAATTAGCACAAAATCCATATATAGTTTGATTATGATTTTTTTCTCATTTATATCGTAATTAGGCCAATTGTTTTGGTCTGCAATGTTGCACGATGACATCTAACTGTTGTTTAACAAAAAATATTACCATTATCGTATATATTTTTTGTTTTGACTGCTAATTTGTATCGGTACCTAAATTCGAGCTGGACAGTAAATTAGCACAACGTGCCTAAAATTGTTTTAGGTACAAGTTTTGTTCGAGTATTTTTATTTTTACGGTATATTCTTTTAATTTTGTGGCATTCAAAGTCATTTTTGAAAAAAAATGGTACGTGGAAAAGATTGCTCACCAGAGGAAAGCGCATTATCGTTAACTTGTGGCACGATGGGAAAAAGTTGACTGAAATTCCCGAAATTTCGAATTGTTAGCGAAACATGATTTATAACGTCATCATTTCCTTCAAACCAAACAAAATAATGTCGCAGAAAACAAAAATTGAAGGCCACGTGTCAAGAAAACAAACCGAAATCGTTGACCGTGCTATTGTCCGGAAGTCAAAGAAGGAGCTTTTCATGTCGTCACGCAATATTTTGAACAAAATTAACTCCTAATTTAGGTTAAATTTATCGGACAGACTCATATGACGACGTCTTAATCAAGGAAAGTTCTTTGGACGCACTTGCCGAAAGAAGCCACTTCTACCAAAAGAAAAATTTAATCAAGCGTATAACGTTTGCTCGCACCCACACTGATAAAGACCTCCCATTCTGGAAAAAAATATTTTAGAGTGATGAAACAGAGGTAAATCATATAGAATCGGATGGTAGAGTGGTTGTTCATTGGCCAAAATGTCAGACATTAAATTCACAATATGCTCAAAGGAACATAACGCATGGTCGAGGAAGCACAATGGTGTGGGGACCATTTTCATGGCGCGGCGTAGGTGGCATTGTGAAAAAATGGACTGTTATCAGTATTTGGACATTCTAAAGAACAAAATGGAACCATAAGCTTTTAAATACATGCCAGTTTTATTCATATTTATGCAAGATAGTGACCCCAACACACATCTAAGCAGGCAAAGGATTGGTTTTATGAAGAGCATATTCCCGTTTTAGACTGGCCATCGCAAAGTTCTGACTTAAACTCTATTGAAAACCCCCTAGAACGATGTGAAATGTATAATTGCTCAACAAAAGTACAAAAATTTGGACGATTTGTGCATTGGAATACGGGACACTTGGTACCCGATTCCCAAAGAACTTTCCAGAAGAACATTGTCCCGTAGATGCTACGCGGCGCTTGAAAATAGGAGCTACTCTACTAAATATTAATCAAATAAGCTGAAAATATTAATATTTTTACTATTTATTAAAGCACCTCATTTTTATTCCAGAAATTGTAATTTGCGCTATTTTACTGTCCAACTAAAATCTGGCGTTTGATATGTTGAAGGTCTTAATGAGCAGACGACTGGCAATATCGTAAAAATTTTTGTTTCTTTTTAAAGAAGAATATGTATTTTAAGTTCCTATGTTTACATTTTTTATGAGTAGACCTAAAATACTATAAAAAATATGATTGTTTTTATTACGAAGTTTTGTGCTAATTTAATGTCCATAGCTGTATATATGTAACCGGAACGAACCGGCTTATTTTTCCGAACCGTGAACCGAAGTCCGGTACGTTTTTTCTGCTGAACCGGAACGCGTTCCGGTAAAACAAAAATTAGCACAACACCACTGCAGAAAACCCATTTTGATCAGAGGTTTCGGTTCGATTTCTGATACAAATATAGTTGCACATAGTCGCCGTAGTCTAATAGATAGAATGTTAGTTTATTGGACATCAGACAACGCCACTCATGTATAAAAATTAACGCACCCAACATAAGTGGTGTGAGAAACTGGATCGTAATACTGACTAAATTGTTGTAGGGACCAGTTATGTATGTATGTATGATTTTTTTCTTTTGCCTTGGGCCGAAGGTGGGAATCTTCGAAAGACGCTTTTGTTCCAACAAACGATTCGTGTACGACGATTCACCATCACTGGTGCCTATGTACTAAACCCACCCCCTACACACTTCAACCACTCTCCCCCCGCGGGTCTACCGTAAGGTATTACTTCGCTGGTTACTTGGTTAGCTTTAAAGCTTTGTCACACTTAGTCAAATTTCGCCTCCTTTCCTCCAGCCTTCGGAGTTCTGGCATAACTTCAGTCATTCTCTGTCTATATTGGCTACATAGAATCCTAGAATTCAAAACCACTTCCATAAGCCGAGTTGGACCGAAATTTGTTTCCCCGGGCCATCTAAATCTGGGGCAGCATGTTAGAATATGCTCCGCATCTTCCTCCTCATTTATACAGTTTGGGCATAAAGGGGAAATATCATGTCGAAATCTGTACAGGTATTTGGATGTATGTACTTATGTATCTATGTAGTTGCAAATTCCTGAGTTCTTGCAACACAAATAGTTTGATATTCCTGTAAAGCAGGTAAGGCTATACAGAATGACGTTGAGCAACTCTTGAAGATTAGTCATGGTAGTAATGAGCCTCTACGAACCTTTTAATAATGTGCGAAGTTTCAGAGTAGGATATCGCTTATAATGCGAACTTTATAACTCTATCGTGGACGCCATGCGTAGATGATAGTCCATACAAATGTTAAATTAAATGTACAATTGAAAATAAAATTGTTTATTTACAATATCATCGCTTATGATGATACTATGCGTCCTAGAGTAAAAGCGCTTCTTTCCAAAAATGGCAAAAGGCCAGTTCAGATCTTTGCATCTCTGGAAACAATTCTTCTTCCTCATACATGGTACTTTCATATAAGAAATGTGGTTATCTAAAAATAATTGCAACAAATTATAAAAATCGTTTATTTTTTAAGGTCGTAAAAACATTTCCTGACAATCAGCTTCAGGTGTCACACCTTAGTCGCATAATTTCATTTTATCAATCAGACTTATTATTAGAAAATGAAAACAACTTTGTTTTTTAACAATAATCTTCAATTCTCTATGCAAAGTAAAAAAAAAAGAAAAAGCCATTCATTTCATCCTCCTCAACAATCATTATAAATTTTGTTCATAAAAACGTGCGTTCAGAAGAACACTTCAAACACACAAAAAAAATCCAAATTCCTTTCATCAATCATGGTAATAATGGTTTCAACACCAGGGCTTAAAATTATGTTGATCGTTTTTTTTTACATAGTGTTTGTAGTTGTTGTTGGTTACCTTTCAAGAGGTGCCTTCGTATTATTATTATTTTTTTTTTCTCTTGCGTTTCCTTATTTGTTTTTGGTCAAGACAAGACAATCTTTGTGGTTTATTGCCATGGCAATTTTAAAATCAATTTAACATCTAAAGAGCACAGTGCCTAAGTATCACTTGATAATGGTTATTATCGTGGAAATGATTACATTGTAGGGAAATTGTTTAAAAAACAAATACTTTCTAAAGCTTTTGATATTAAACGCAGTGTAGTGGAGTGTCTATTTTAAGTGTTAAAAATTTCAATATGTAGGCTTTTGAAAATTCAATTTCTGCTTTGAAAACAACTCAAATACTTAGAAATTTTTGAGTTTTAAAAATTTTTTATTTATAGTCGTCGCATGTTTCATTTTGAAATTTCTTTATGTCAACTGGTTTGTTTAGTCGTATGGCTTTATTTCCTTCTACCATAAATTTAACCTGATTTCTTCTTATTCAATTAAAATTTATTTAAATGCTTACGGGTACAGTTTAGTTAATAAATTTTCATACACTTCGTTAGAATTTTTTCTTGGAAATAATCTTTTTATGAACAGCAAGAATTTTAATAAACATCGGGTCATATACTACACCATCCTTCAAGATTACAGCCTATCTTCTCATGTCACATTTGTTGTGTGTGTTAATTTTATGCACGAGTGAACCTACAGTATAATGTCCAGTCTTCACTACATATTTAAGAATTCCTGCCAATTTGTTTACTCTTAAAGCATTTGCCAGAAGAAAAGTTTACCCTTTGAAATATATCATCCTCTTTCAGTCTTTAAATATGTAAGAACTGATGGAGCTCTAGTCTATTAAACTAATACACTGAACCCTGAGGTTAGAGTCATACATGCCTGACATTATCATGGAATTGACTGAAGTCTTCACGATTAGAAAAGTTGCTGCTGAGATCATTCCTTTTTTACCGTCTTCTTCATAAAGCAATAACCTCTCTGCGATAACCTTTTCAGCTTAGTTCCACCTTACCTCCTGTTTTTCCAGTTTGTACTCAAAAAACTAAAGAATTGGATCTATCCCCTAAGTGTTGATCGTACAAAAATAAAACGCACACAAAAAATAAACGAAAAAAGAAAACCTTTCGTAAACATTTTGCTATCACTGTATAGTTTGAGTAGTAATTAATAATATTTCTGTGATTCTATGTTGACGTTTGAGTATGAAAATCTTAAAATTAATGTTCATAAGCGGCTTAAATGTTGTTAACAAATGATTGTTATTAATTTTTCCATCTCATCAGTAGCATTCGTATGGCTTTCAGTGCGTTTGTTGTTTGTTTGTTAGCAGCCAGCCAAACGAATATTTTCAGATGTTAAGAGTATTTGAAATAAATAAAATATTTGTATTTTTTATGTAGAATTTTTGAAACCGAACACAACAACATCACAAAACCATTTGAAATTCATTTATTTTTATTGAATTTTTTTTGTTGTTAATGAATACGTTATTAAGTTGTAAGATTATAAATTTGTTTTGGTAAAAGGATTATAATACATAACAAATATAAACGATAAACGATATAAAGATACACACAAGGAAAAAAAAAACAAATTATTTAAAAATAAATTAATCAGTTGAGGACCAGATATGCACAACAAGTATATTATAACCAGAATTAAATGAGTTTCAATCAAATATAAAATTAATAACTCATAATAATTGATATTTATTTAAGGGCATAATATTTGACGGGGTTTCTAAATATACTTTCTAGTTATAAATAATGGCTTCTACTGGAATGTGGTAAATTCCAGTTACTAAAAATAATAAGCTCTCTGCGATACGGTCTGAATTCTGTCAGGTATATGAAACCTCGAGGACCAAGCGAAACAGACTAAAGTTTTCGAACATCGATACAAACCTTTTAAGAGTTAAATTTGAGATTAAAAGTGTGCTGGAAACAAAAACGCAAACCAGTTGAGCAAAAAAAAGCATCCTGCCTTGTAGAAGTGAAAATTTGGTCTCATAATGACTACCAGAGATGAACTGCACTAAGCACAATTTATAGGAGCCACTTCAATCTAACAAAGACCGCCTAAGTAAGTTGTGTGGACGACTAACTAGACTAATACTACTTTCACGTAATGACTTTAGAAGGAGTTATCATGGAAGTATTATTTTTCAGCAACTGGCTCGATAAATTGTTCATTCTGGCATGGTTGAATGTTAACAATCTTTATGGACATTCTGCTTATTGTTATTATATTATTATTTCCCTTGGATTCTGCAAGGATAATGGGACCATAACATACATAATTGGTCCTTACAACCCTTCAGCTTGGATTACGACCTAGCTCTTCACACCGCTTATCTTGTGTGTGTTAATTTTATGCATGAGTGGCAGGACCTACAGTTTAAAGTTGACTCCGAACAGCATATTTTTAGAAACTTTTGATGGCAATTTTATTGACTCTAAGAATTCTTGCCAGAAATCAGGTTCAATTTGGAAGCGTAGGACTATAGGACCACTACAAATGATTTCCATTCAATTAGTCTATTCAATCCTTATTTATTGAGTCTAGAACTTGCTGTGTTCCTAAGAGTTGACTCGTCGATCTTGTCTTTTACTTTCTCAAGGGATGCATACTAAAAGCACTTTAATTATGTCACCATCGCCTTCGTAAAGTATGCCTGTAAAACTAGCTTAGCTTAGGTCATACATCTCCAACAAAATGAAATGTGAAAAACATGATTCTTGGACAACTTCTTCTCAGTAGATTTTTGTCAAAAACTCTGCGAGTTTAATGAAATTGAAATGAAAAGTTGCTCAAAAATCTGTCGTTCGGAGTCGACTTTAAACTATAAGTCCCGCTCATGTATAAAATTAACACACACAACATAACTGATGTTGAGAGGCCAAGTCGTAATCCTGACTGAAGAGCTGTAATGACCAATTATGTATGTATATATGTATGTATGATAGTTATGATTCAAGCTTTATTGAGACTTTGAAGACTGACAGCTCGAATATAGTCAGCACTATGTTAATCCTTAGTAATTTGCATTTAGACTGGAAAAAGCTAGAATTACTCAAGCAAAAAAAAAACTATAAAACAGACAACCAGTACGCTATGAAAGGAACCTTGCCATTAACTGTCAGTAACTTCAATATTTTTCTTTTTGAAATTAAAAAAAAATTTTAAATTTCCTTTGGAATATTTTTACCCAATTATGATTTCCTTGGTGTTATAAGTAAGAACATAAGAACTCATTTCCATAATTTTTACTAAAAAAAAGAAGCCGTGAAATTTATATAAGAGAAACGAATAAAAATTATTTATGGTGATGGTGGTGAGACCACCCATTATTACTTTCTTATTAAAAAAAAAAATTATAAAAAAAAATCAGCCTTAAGGAGCAATACAACTTGATGTGTCTTCCTTACAACACTCGCTTATAAACACATACTACATCTTCCGTTTTCTTTTAAATGTTCATTCTTTCCACAAAACTGTATTAATTTTTTACGCATAATAAAAAAGAAATATTTTCTGAATTTTTGCTTTTCCTTGTTTCTTCTGCTACAAAAGAAGTAACGGAAGAAAGAAAGAAAAACAAAATTATGTTGTGGCTTAACAGCTCGTTGCCTTTTATGCCACACTGTCTGACAATGGCGAAACGACGACACAAATAGAGTGACTGACTTTTGTGGCACATGCGCCTTGAATACAGTAAACAATACAGTGTTGCCATTTTGGAAATGCAGAAAAGCGTCAAGCTTAAAGCAAAAAAGGGTAAAAAGGGTAAAATAATTCAGAAAAATAGGGTAAAAAGCGTCACAAGAAATAAAAAAAAAAATGGAAATAATTTTCAAATACTTATATTATCTAGCTTTGCGTATAAACCAACTTAAATGGGAAAAAACGCAAGCAACATTAAATACAAATAAAATATGATTTATTTAACAAAAACTCAAAGTAACAAAAAATAAATTAATATAATTCAGTAGTTAACAAAAAGTTAAAATAAAATAACTAAAAAATAAAAATATTTCATTATAATTCAAAAAATAACGAAGACTTTGAATAAAATAACATAAAAAATTAAGAATTTTACAAAAACGTTAAATAAAGTTTCATTTTTTAAAGTAAAAAAGAAAACAAATATGAAAATAACGTTTTATAGTAAAACAATTTCATCTTCAAATATATCGGCCTCATTATTTTCTTCCTCGGGCCATAAAACTGTTTTGATAAAATATTGAGATCGTTTATATGTTTGATTTGAATTAATTTTAGAAAAACACTAGATGGCAATTTGTAATTGTAACAACAAACATTTTCCTTTTTAAGACCGTATTTAATGTACAACAAAGAATTAGCCGAGTTTAAGGAAAGTCGATTTCTTATCTTTGGTTTGAAAAAATTCATTAAGCTAAATGTTCTCTCGACCTCAGCATTCGAGTAAGGTAACGATAGTATGCGAATTACAAAGTCTGCTAATTCTTGGAAGGGATTCTCCCCCAAAGAGTTTTTAAAATTGTATACCCCTATCCAATAGTTGTATAAAAAAGCATCAAAAGCGCCACAAAAAATGAGAAAAGCGTCAAAAATACCCTTTTTTCAAAAAAGCGTATTTCGAAAAAGTAAAAGGGTAGCGAGACTAAAAAAGCTTCAAAAAATACCCGAAAAGGGTCAAAATGGCAACGCTGAAACAATAGCAATACCAATACAAATACAAAATGTTCTGTATTTAACCCCCTTACTCATAATTTCTTTGCAACACAATGTTCCTCTCCTCTCATGCTTTGCATGTTGTGTAAGAGTGTCTCTCTTTCTTTTTTGGTATTGTTTGGCTGTTTCTTTTGTTATTCGGGGGAAAAAAAAATTAAAAAATATCCTCTTTAGCTAACTGCCTCACAGTATCCTTATTTTCAAATTCAACCAGACCAGGCCACGGGGCTTCCACTCATACAATCCGCATGAGAGTGAAATAGTCTGTTGATGTACGTGTTCATGTGTATGCTTAACGTCGGACGCGTCGTAAGGCAAAGCACCACCACCACCAGCCAACCAACTAAATAGAACGGAACGTGTGCGTTTGAAGTGTAAATAGAATGGAACAAGGGTGTTAATCTTAAACAAAAGATCACATCAATTTAATATTTAGTGCTACAATTAAATAACCCAACAATACAATATAGAATGAAACAGAAAAACGACAACAACAACAACAAAGTCATAACAATAACAAAGGAAAAAAAAAACAGAAACAGAATTTTTAAATAACAAAACTTATCAAAAGGAGAACGAGTGCGAGAATGAATAAGTAAGTGAGTGAGTGAGGATAGAGTGTGTATAGCCCGCTCATAAATTTGTTTCCACTGTTTTGTTTTCTTTATTTTGTCCCTCGTCTGACTGATTCAATCAATTTATGTGCGCAAGTGAGTAAAGTAAAGTTGTGTTGTGTTGTTTTTACCAGACACTGTATTATCTTTCGTAAGGTATTAAAAACATTTTCATTTGTTGTTGCGGTTCTGAAAGCCATAAAGAATATTTCGTTAATTCGTTTGTTTATCATTGTTATTGGCATCTTTATTAGGCATAGATGGGGTGCAACAAATAAAGGGTTTAGGCTGTGGTGTGTGTGCTAACAATTTGATTAAGTTTTGGGTTCTTATTTTAATGGCTTTTAATTTGTATTGAAAACAATTTTTAATGAAACAAAAAGGGTGAAAACATAATTAAAAGAAATTTGTTAAGACTTCATTTAACACACTTTTGAAGGCGATATCTTAAGTTTGATTTTCGTTTCCAAATGCAACTTAATTACATACCTTGTGCAGCCCCCCTTGCGCTGACCAACTTCTTCCTCTTTCCTGATTTTGGTCGAACTTGGTCAGGACAGGGACTGCGTTCACCCATGGCATCACAACGCTATGCGTGCTCAAGTGAGCTTTGTGATATCAGAGCTACTACTCCGACTTAACCTAACCTAACAATACCTTAAATGAATATTTCATTTGTTGTTTTATTATACAGAAAGTGCTCGAAGTTTTTGCTTTTGAAATAGATGGTGTTGTTGATCATATATTAGCCAACTCTAATCCGATTGAGTCAGTTGAATTTTCCGAGCTTAACTCCCAAGACTTAATTGACAACTATGAGCTGCAATAATCGGTGAAGATAAATGAGTGGTGTCAACGACTCACAAACAATTAAGAATGGAACACTCAATTGAACCGGTAGCTTAAGATGCTTGACTACAAATCTGAGCAGTCAGACAGAGTTCCAACCTGTAAAGAGGTGAACAAATTCCCATCACTATTTTGAAATTCTTGAAATGCAAAATAATCGAATCAAGGAGCCTTCTAAGTCCCTAGCATAATATCAACAACAGAAGCCATAGGAATATCAGACAAAACAAAGCTTTCTCATCATTCTATACCTAATATAAAAACCCAATATATTTTTACTGAGGATATTAGCTCGAATATAGCAACTCTGTCATCATAGCAAAGCTTGATTAAATATACTGAAAGCTCATGTCCAATTTTCAATGACGGTCGCGCATAAATCATAAATCATAATGGCCTATTATGTATGTATGTACATACATATGTAAACAGATTAAATGAAAACTAATTACACAGATGTATCCAAAGATTGTCGTTATCAACTCTCAGAATTCGGAATTATATGTTAGAAGTTTCGTCAAATTTGCGTACTTTACATATACTTCTCTTGCAATTTTTATTATAATTGTTGTTACCACTGGAGACCCTAATAGATAATCATTATTTCCCTAACAATGAACTGATTCCAGTAATTGTTGTATGTAATAGCCGCCAGATTTATCCGCCCACTAATTGTAGTAATGTTATGTCTTTATGGCAGTTATGCTTACGGATTTTGATATTTTTTGGAATTTGATTTGTCGTTTGTTATAAACAGAGGTTGAGCATTATATACAGGCCAAATATTCTCAAAATTCGTAGCTAGCCATGGGCTTATAAATATTTGTATGACGTTATGCTTCAATTTACTCTTTCCCTACTACATGCTTGCACATTTCCCTACTACATACTGGATTTCAAGCATGAATTCTCTCTTTCCCTATCACATACTTTCAGATTTCCCTATTACATACTGGATTTCAAGTAAGAATTAAAATATTTAAATGAAAAATGGTTTCTTTGAGTTCTGTTTCCTTTTAACCTATATGTTTTCTTCAAAGAATTAAAAAAAATATTCTTTCTGCCTTTAACATTTCTTCTGGCTTAGAAACAGGAGAAAGAATTAAGAAAGCAATTTTCGAAGGAGCAATTCATAGGTTAATTAATGGATTTCTCCATTATCTCTGTCTAATCACAGCCTGCCAACACAAACTACATGACGCAACTTATCAAAATTTTGACAGTAGTCAACTGACTGATGACTTTTGACTGGAGCTTTCTTTCATTCGTTAAGAGGAGAGAAATTTAAACTGTGACAGAGTTATTAAGCTACCATAGGCTAGTTTGTTAAAGATAGTGAAACCTGTAATGGTTACACCTATAAGAAATCCAGAGATGGATAACAGCAATTAGAATACACATTATATTTCAAAGTGTTTCTTGCGATAAAAACAAGATTTAAAGCCATGCAGCTGGAAACGTGTATTAGAGTATCACTCATGCGGATACAATTTTTTTTTTTTTTGTTCTAGTATTTTTGAAATAAAATGGGTCCCAAAGTCTGAAATACTGTTACATTACACAAGATAGGGTTGGGCACTGTACTAATAGTGTTTGAAGGAATCTGTACGTGTTAATACGAAAGAAAAAAATTTGAATATAACAACTTCCCAAGTATAACTAAGGACGAAAAGTAGTCAGAAAAATTCATAATCAAATCGTGATGATCCGGGCAATTAGTTTTCGAGCTAGCATTCACAAGCAAAGACAATTTATTGTACGTTGGGGTGTAGTTGTCGTTGTAGAAGCCACTTTTCAAACCCCAGGTCAATCAGAAATTTAAAAAAATAAATCTTTGGCGACGGCCTCTCAGTATACACATTTCTTGCAAAAGCAATGGGAGAAAAAAAATTCCATAAACATTTTCTCAAACATCTGTAGTTCGGAGTCGACTTTAAGCTGTAGATCCCGCCACTCATTTATTAAATTAACACACACAACTTACGGATGAGTGAGAATCTGAGACGTAATTCTGATGGGAGAATTGTAATGGTCAATTACATACATGTGAAGCAGGGACTGGCATTGTTAACACCTATCAGCATTTTGAATTTTGTCAAGGCAAGTCTGATCTGGTTGTAGTAACCATTTATGTATGTATGTATGTTGGGCTATGTCCGCTATGGGCTCTCTGCTGCCAAATTTTCAATTCAAACTTGTTCCGGCTTTCGATTGTACAGAGTAAGCAATCGAACAGAAATAAACATTACTTAAGGCCGGCCGTTGTTAACCATTAACCAATTTTTTATTTTTTTTGTACATTTCTTTTAATTCATCATTTTCTTAGTTATAGTAGGCACATAATATTAAATATAGATTCTGTGTATTTCATTTATTGCGTATGGGATAGAGGAAAAATACCCTCAAAATATCATTATTTTGACATCATCAAAGAGGGCTGCAAATCATCACACCATGAATCTCTAAAAATATCACTCCATTATTAAGCGATTGGAAACATTTTTTCATTTTCTCTTTGTTACTATAATTTCGAATCATAAAAATATAGCCAGGTGTGCTACATAAGCGTTTTGATTTCCCTGTTGACTACCTGAAACGTTTTCCAATGGCACAATTTCCTATGCCATGCTGCTGCAATAAGAGTAACCCCGAAATAAGCGTTTGTGTGTGACAAAAAATTTTTTTTGCCGGAATACATGGCACGTGTGAAGCAGGCCTTTTGTAATTGTTCGTATTTTATTAGCGATTATTTATTATTATATTATTCGAGTAATTGAATATTTTAATTAAAAAAGAAAAATTCTGGCATAAATTGATTTTCATTTTCTTCTTTAACAACAACAATAAACGAGGGAGTAATTTTGTAAATGGAAGGCCATTAATACAGCGGCAGTAATTTCAATAATGAACACAGTGTAACAGAAAATAGAAGGATATGTTTAAATTCCCTTTCTAGATCTTATTATTTTTTGTTTTGTTACGGATAAACAAGTGAATGGCTTGTTAGAGCTTGTCTTGCGATGATAGTGGTGCCGTATGACGTTACTTAACGACAACGGCCTCTAATTGTTGCAAGGGTTTAGTCATGAGGAAGAAATTTATGGCATGGAAAATCGTGTATTACTAATTCTTTCTGAAATGGGTTGGAAGAATCAAAATTAGGTGAAGATTAGATCATAGACCCTGTAGAAACTGTTCATAAAATTAAATTCCAGAGAGTGGAAATCATTTTCCTAATATGAGAAGAGAGTAAAGAGATTTCGTAACTAAAGAGCTAAGGCATTAAGGTACGTTTTAGTGTCTTGAGTGGCTTTCTGTGTAGTCCTATTATCTATAGGGGTGATATGAAAACACCAAAACTAATTAGCTTCGCAAACTTTCGAGGGACTGTTGGTGACTATGAAGACTGCAGAGCTAAATCTATAAACTTCAAGACAAGCCTTAAATAATGCCATTACAATGTGTAGAAGTGGTGCGAGTGATTATTTTTTAGAATTTTGTATAAAAAATGGCTCTTGAAGTCCTTAATCGCCCTCAATTAGGTCGAAGAGCAGGCGAATTTGCCTGCAATAAGGCAATAGGATTTTACAAAAAGTCAAAATAGGTCGCCGCGATTTCTAGCTTCGAATAATTCTAATAATTGCAATAAAAATCGGCTCAGAATAAAGTCACAGGGTGTATCTGTGTCTATTTCTATTATAAAGTCGACTAAAGCTGCTAGCTTATTAGATGCAATCCCATGGTTCGAACCTTAGCTCAGACAACTCGAATAAAAGTAAATATAAAAATAATTTCCTTCAGCGACTTCCTTTTTTTTTGGTGTAAACTCTGGGAGTAAATTAAATTGCCATGAAATGTTTCTCAAAAACATCTGTTGTTCGGAGTCAACTTTAAACTGTAGGTTTCGCCAGCCACCTACAGATAAAAATGGCCGCACACAACATGGTTGGTGTGTCAAGCTATGTTGTAATCTTGACTAAAGAGTTGTAATGATCGTTAGGAAGTAATTAAAGTTAGTAAGTAAGTGTGCAGCTTTTGCGCAGATCAACTTCTTCCTCTCCCTGATTTTGGTGGAATTTTATCAGTACAGAGACTGCGTTCACTCGTGGCATCCCAATGGGCCGCTATGAGTGCTCAAGTGAGCTTTTTGATATCAGAGCTACTACTCCGACCTAACCTAGTAAGTAAGTAAACAAAATGTAGAACTTAACTTAGTGTACATTTGTTGGTAGACCCTACACCCTAACCTTCTTGAAATACAAGGCATTCAATCCAGAGATCAAACGTTCTGTATAAGAATACAATCCTATTTCGGAATCTAGAATGCTACTGCAGCAATCTGTACATAATTTGAGTAGCTTTGTTAAGGACAGAAAATAAGAGATTAAAAACCTTAGCGACGTCATGGCAAGATTCGAGCACTGGACATATGAAGTGAAGAATATCTTCTCCTCCCCAGATTCACAGCTTTTGCAGAAGTGATAAGTCTGCCATCATACCTTCAAATAAGACAGTGTCATGTGAGAAGGCACTGCAATTGTGCAGTGGATGGTCATGTGATTTAAGAACAAGTTCAGCCCAGTCTAGTAATATTGCACGTAACTTTTCTGTAAAACGAACAAAGAATACCTAGTCTAAGCAAGGCAATCGGATTTGATTTTTGATAAATACATCAATTGGTACGAAACTTAAACGCTCTCATTTATAAGCTGTAGCAATAGTACGATAACAAAAAAAATTCACTTGTACTTTCTCCCTTTATCATTTTGTTTTCTTTTGTATGTTTGTTGTTTGTTATTGCTGTTGTTATCAATTTAAAAAAATTATTGTTTTTAACTTGTTTATTTAATAACAATTTCGATTTCATAATTAATCATTTAAAAAACATTTTTTATTGCTGCCTTCTTCTTCTGTTTGAAATTGAAAATCATTAATAACCACCAAAAAGCCAATAACAATCAAAATTTTTCAATGTAAAATGCTGTTTGAAACTAACTCAGACCGGTTGTCGGCCTATGGCCAGGCCACACTAATTTATGTAAAACTTTATAATGAAATGATTAATTAAATGGCAATTTTAATGAAATGTTTTTTACACATTTTTTTGTGTCGTTTTATTTTTTTATTTCTTTTTTTTTTAAATTTTTTTTAAAACGTCTAAAGCGGCTATCAAAACGACACCCGTTTGTATTTGAAGAAAGAAAATATACATATTTAAACCAGTAATATAAAGACCCTTGTAAGCATAATATTAAAGCCACAAAAAATTAAAAAAAAAAGAAAGAAAAAACATTTTAAATGAGTTGAAAAACTGATTAAGGCTGGCATGAGTTATTTTATCATCTCATCTCCAAGTGTCCAATTAAGATTTATGTTGGACATGATAAATATTTCCAAAATAATTTATGACCAAGAGAGGAGGCCTAATTATTTTTTTTTTTAACATTTTCAACAAATTTTTTTAGGCTTCAAAAAAATCTTGTTTTTTAAACAAATCTTAAGCAATATCAGCTCAACCATACGTGCAGTATTATGGTTTTAAACACTTGTTAACTTGGTTTTAATTAAAGTCATCATTTTATTGTATTAAAATCTTCTTTTACTTCTCCTTATTTCTTTTATATTCTTATAGGAAAATCAAAAAAGTTTTAAAATATTTAAATTCATTTGAAATTCATTAGTCTTGAAAAAGATTTTCTTCGTTTTTTTTTTGTAATTTCCTCAGTTTGCTTAACTACATGGCTTTTATGTGCAGATTATTGGCTCCATTAGATAGCTACTCTTTTAATAACTTTTATCTGCTTTTTTTTAGCCAAAATGCTATGGTTTTATGGTCAAAACAAAAAGTTATTAAATTTTTAAGGTAGCCGCTTAGTAGTTATCGTTAACCAACAATAGATTTTTATTGGTTTTTAATATTTTTTTCTGTAATTTTTATTTCTTTTGAAAATTTATATCTTTTAGATGGTGGTGAAATGATAACAATTTAAAGTTTATTTTTTTTTATTTTTGTTATTAAGAAATTAAACTTGTCTGTATATATACACAAGTGCTATAAGAAAACTTCAAAGCCACTTTATTATTGCTTTTAATTAAGATTTATTAGCAGTTAATAAACTGAAGAAGAACTTTACGCTCATAAAATTGCTTGATTAAAATGTATTCCAAACAAATGAAAATTAACTTAATGAGAATTAGTTTAAAACAGATTAAATCTTTAATGTAACGCAAAGGATATACAAGATGTATTAAGAAATGTATTGATTATGTATACCTATGCCGAATAAATTAGCTGTATTACAAGAATATCTTATTTAATGCTAATTTTTAAACTGCGTTTATGAATTAACAAGTGATTTATATATGCTTTAGGAAGCGAAGTGAAGGTTGTCTTAGCAGGAAATGCTTGCCTTTCTTTTTTAATAATGCTAAATTCTTGACGACAAACAATTTTGCTTCAAAGTTCTTTCGAAATAAAAACAATAAAAATGAAATAACATGCTTCATACAAACTTTGAAAAAGTCATAGAGAAATCGACTAACCTCGCATAGAGAACAACAATGACGACAACAATGGGTAAACTTGATCTTTGGGTACTGTACTTGTACTCTTCTTTACACTTCTGTTCGCGTAAGCACTAACAGCTACGATCTTCAAAATACGACTGTTTTCTTCACACGCATCATGTCTTTACACAAGACTGCCTGAATTCTTACTACTCGTAGCCTGCTTTGTCTTGCCTTTTTCCGATGAGGGTTCTTGAAGTAGAACGTTCGGAGTTCCGCCCTTTTCTATAACTCTAACGCGACTTCAGTGTTGTTTGTGTATTTTGTTCACATTGCTTGTTGGTGCGTTCTCGCTTACTCGTCTATCCCAGTTTCTTTCATACCGATGTTGTTGGTTTACTTGTAACAAGTTCGTTGTATTTGTTAGTGTACCTTTTGTTAATCATGTTAATGTTAAGCGATGTTTCCATTTCCGTAACAATACCATATGATCAAAAACTATCTGGTATGAAAATATTGTCCAATTCTCTCTATCTACACTTTCTGCTACCATCAGCTGCGTGGTGGCTTGCCTTCTGGTAATTTCATCTGCCTGTCCATTGCCCTAATTCAGCAGATATTAGGAATAACTCTACTTCCTTTATCTGGCTGATTTAGATTGCTCAAACACTCTTAACACTCTCTCCTGCCCTCGGTGCCTTCTATTCAGATTTTAGTGAGCAAATCTTTCCACAGCGTAAACTTGTATTTGAAAAATATTTGAATTTTGAATTCAGCTTTTATGGCTCTGGTTCATACTAACAGAAGTAACACGTTTAATTCCAACAGGGCATCTGAAAGTCATGTTGCCACAGGCACAGCATGCTAGTCTATGTATCTTATCTATCATCTCAATCTGGGTTATTTTCAAGTTCGTCCAACCTATGCGAAGGCTTCATAGGTCAGAAATGGTGTGACCCTCGTAGTATGCATCCAATATATCCTTATACCCCTTATCCACCATAATCTTGAAAACTTTGCCACTTTCAGCATGAAGAGTATTCCTTTAACCTCCTACAGTTAAAAACTTACATTCTTATACGACCTCTTTCTGAAACTAAATTCTTGAGTTACCATTACCTTAAAATGTATCCTTTTTATTTCAAATTCCGTTACACAAATATTTTTTTAGTCATCAACAGCCCGAAGCTTATTCCATTAGATTATTCTCACAGATTGATTCTTATTTCTTGACTCTTTTTCCCTTTGCCACCTACAATCTCAGCTGTGTTCTTCTAGCTAAGCTCAGCCTAAACCTTATCCTCCAAGCTATGAATAGCTTTGTTTCCGAATTTTTAATTCATTTTCTTTTAAAGTCCAGGAAGAAGACTGGTTGTTCGGTGCTTTGAACAGAGCAAGTAGGTTTACATTCTTTTGATTGACATTCTCAATGTAGTCACAGTTGCAGTGTTCCAAGTGAGCGAAAATTAGCATAAATTATGCGACAGTGGTAGACTAAATCGTACCACCGATATAATCCAAAAGAAAAGAAAACCGAAAGAAATGAGACTCACTTGGAAAATTGAAACTCGAACTTAACTGAACCTGTATATGCTTGAGACAATTATGGAATTTTTGTCATCACAATCATGAAAAGCAAAATCAATATTTTTTTTTTTAATATTCGTACATATTTTCATATTTCATATGCATACGCAGCGGGCTGTCTTCACAGTTGAGCGAGCGACTACTCTATTATTAAAAAAAAAAAAAAAAAAAAATATATTAAATTTATACGGTTACTATGGTCTCAGACCGAAATAGTGTGTAACTTATTGTAGGGCTCTAAACAATTAATTCTTCATTAAAATATCATTAGTATTCATTGATTTTTGTCTGGTGTTTCTTTGAAAATACCTTTTGAAACAGACACAAAAAACGCGCTCGTTTTTTTTGTTTTCAACTTTGACCTCATGTATAATTAAACTTTTTTTTTTTGGTTTTATTCCGTATGTTTGTTGTTATTTTAATTTTAATGAATATTTATTTTGTAATATATAAATAAATATTGTATTTGGAGTAGTTTCTATCGGCATTAATGCCAACCAACACCTACACAAATGATATGTTTTTTTCCGTATATATATGTATATACGTATATGGGTTTTATTAAAAAATTATTTAAATTTTTTAAAATATTTCTTGTTTGTTTTAATAATTATATTAAATTACTTGACCATTTACCATAAGCGTATACATACTTACAGTGAGCGTTAAAAAAACTGTATATTAAAGAAACTATACATTAATAAATTACCGTTAGTTTCGAAATATTCTGAAATGTTTATGGGCACTCTCCTTCAGTGGTACAAGTTGAGTCTGATGGTTGTAAGAATTTTATTCAAAGCGCACAATTTCTTTTGACGCTCACTGTATGTATTGTAGTTAGAAATTATAATTGATTTTGATGTTTTTAAAACAGTTTTTTTTTTCTTTCTGTTTATTTTAAATGAATTGTTATTTCATGATATGGCTTTAGAAATCAATATTGAAGTTTTCTTTTTTATTGTATTTCTTTTCCAATAAATATTGACAGTTCATTAGAAATGCAATTGAGCAGCAAAAAAAAAATCAAAATTTATAACCGCGTAACGACCACCTACTGTGCTTAGGGTTACAAAAAAAAAAAAAATTTTATATTTCTTATGAACATTAGATGTAAGGAATATTAATTTAAAAATGCTGTTATAACTAGTGTATATAGCAGCTTATTAGACTAGGCTTAACACCTTGATTATTAACCATTATATAAGCGTTGGATTTGGAACATTTTCATTGCTGTTACCACAATAGGTGGTTAATATTTATAACATAATATTCCAAAGGTACCTAAAAGGGTTTCTCTCCTCTCCTTTGTAAACTATTCGAATTGAATTAATTTAAATTAAAAATCTATAATATCATGGAAAGAGGTAGAGGAGGGCAATTTCATTCGTTAGGTGTTGGCATTCTAGCTGTACCAGCATATACCAGCGGTTTTATGGCAGCAATTTTTACGTCCTCCTGTCTTAGCTTCTAAATTCCATTTCAAATTCAATATTTTTATAAACTGATGCTGTTGGTTGAAAGGTTTTCAAAATCTCTTGATCTTCTGCCAGACGATCAGCAAAGATATTCCAAATGACTTTAGTCTTTTGAACGTCACAAAATGCAACGTTATACGCCTTTCCACTATAGAGACGCGTGGATTTTGCATTTATGTACATGCCTGGGAAAAATAGAAGTTTGTTTAATTCGACTGTAAAATAATACAGAATGGATGGTCCGAGTGGATGCGAAATCGGTTGCCATCAGACACCGTAATCTGTCTCACTTACTTAAATTCGGGGATTATTTAAGAAAAGAATCCAAGATTAACTTACATTCCCCTCTTGACACTCAACCTGACAGGCATCACGCTTACCTAAGAGTTTACTGCACAATCAATTTAGTGACGATTTTCTTTCCTAATGACCCACCTAGTTTGTGCGATAAAATGCCTCTGAATTATATTTTAAAGCACTATGACAAGTCAATGGTTTGTGGCGACAAACCAGTAACTGTTGAAGCATTTGTTGACATCACGTACGAGCAGGTCTATTGGAAAAAGTGGTCAAAAGTTTGACTAAACAATTGAAACTTGTAGCTGAGGCGGACATACATACATATGTATATCAGAAATAATATTTGAAAAATAAATGCCAGAGATGTGTCTACCAGATTCTAATAGAAACATATCATTCCAATAATATTTCTCTCTCATATTGTCGATTTAAGCTCTCAAAGTCTTCGAAAGTTGAAAAGTTTATTTCGTAATTTAAATCTTAAAACTCTTTTAAAAATCTTTAAAAGTTTAAAAACTCCCACAAATATTTTAAAACTTCTAACATTACTTTAACACTCTTTAACTAACTCTTAATTGTTTTGTTGTTTTTCTCTTTACAGATTTGATTTAAACTGCGAAAATGTGTTAAAAAAGGAAATTTTAAATTGAAAATAAATATCGAAAGTCTTCTTAGAATCCATTATTTTGGTAGAAAAGTTAAGAGAAAAAAATTATAAAGAAAAAGTTAAACTTTTAAATAAGCAACGCTTGCCATATAAAATGGCACAAAATCGAGCGCATAAAAAGCGCTCAAAGCTTAAAAGCTTTATTAGTTTAAATAATCATAATGAAATCAACATTAAAAGCAGCACTGAATATAATTATAACGACGACACAAATATGTTAAAAACGTACGGTTTAACGGTAGCGGGAAGTACATCGTCTGTAACGTCGTTCAATACGCCCATCACATTATTAAAAACGTCGCTGTCGTCGTGTTCCTTTGCGCAATCGCCGTCACTAACATCATCGTTATCGTTGTCGTTGTCGTCGCGATCATCGTCTTTATTGTGTCGTTTTCTAATGACCTGTGCATTTATTTTTCTAATTATAAATAGTCAATTTGAACCAGTTTCTACCCAAGAGATCTCCAAAAAAACACAATTACGACCACTACTACAAACACAGCCACAAAAAACGCATGCAGTCGATACACAGTTAAAGCATCATACTTTGGGTTTAACGTCAGCTAATGCTGTGCGCATGCTGGCCGGCAGTGGTGGCAATAGCAATAATAATAATGACATGTCCTTGGTTTTGCCTCATGATACTTATCCTGGCTTTAGTATAAAACGTTTCAAAACCCGACCCATTGAACAGCAAAATTTTACGACAGAAAATGGCATGCCATTAAGACGGGCTCATACCATGGCTTATGAGCAGGGTTCGTATCATATGCTGGATAATGAATATGCCAAGTATTTTACGGTATTGGAAGATGGTGTGGTCATGACTACCTCCGATATATCGCCTCTAGTCAATCGTCCTGTGAATTTGGTGGTGGTCGAGGAAACACCCAATTCTACACAAACCCATAACATTCAACTTTATGTTATGCACCGTAATGATATGTTAAGATTTCCTGGTTCCATGTTAGATGCCTCGGGGGAGGTGAAAGAGAATAAGCCAGCCGGCACTAGAGTGCGTGGTGTTCCCCTAATGCAGGCCTTTAGCAATGCTGATCTCAGTTCTGAACCTAAAAAGGTCAAATACACGATTATTGGTGGCAATGAAGATGGTGCCTTTGCTTTACAAAGCCGTCATGCCCAAAAGGTGGATGAGAGATCCATGTCAGTTACCATTGATGGAGATGATGAAAGCGGTGTTTGGCTGGTAACCAACCGTCCTTTGGATCGCGAGCAGACTGCCCATTATGATTTATCGGTACAGGCCTCGGATTTGGAAGATGTCGATAAGACAGTATCGAAAATCCAGATCACAGTATTGGATGAAAACGATAACAGGCCCATATTCAAAGCCAATGATTATAAATTCGCCATAGCGGGCCAGAAAACACCAGAACTGGATAGCAATAGTAGTGCGACTACCTGGAAACGTTTTAGTATTGTGGGTAAAGTAGAAGCCACCGATGCGGATGGCGACAAGATTGCCTATCGCTTGAAGCAACCTAGCAACACGGTGATTATTGTACCGCAAACGGGTGAAATAATGCTGGTGGGTCAACCGCCAAATAATGAACTATTGTTGGATGTAGAGGCTCACGATTTACGTTATCCCAGTTTGGTTAGTCTACAACCGGCCAAGGTATTAATAGAGTTTCTAGCACCCGAACCGGTGTCCTTTATCATGCAACATTTGGAACATGATGCCATCAATGAGCATTCACATCATCGTGAAAAACGTCGCGTCACTAGAGCTGTACGTCCCACCAAACGCATAGAATTTACCGAGGCTGATGGTGATACTGAAGGCAAGTCGGTGTTTCAATTGGAAAAAGAAACCGACAAGGAAACCTTTAAAATACGTGATGAAAATCCCTGGGTAACGGTGGAAACAAATGGTGCTGTGCGTGTGAAAAAGAAGTGGGACTATGAGGAGTTGGGCCCCGAAAAAACTATCGATTTTTGGGTTATCATTACAAATACCGGCCATAATGGTAAGTCACACTTTAATTTCCTTAATTTTTGTTATACACTGTATGTTTTATATCTGCCATATGAACATAATTTTATTTCTGCATTTATAAAATCGTTACGTTTTTATTGCATTTAATTGACCATAAATTCAAATTCAATATTTATACGATATATCCCCAGCATGCGGATGTGCGGGAGTGGCTGTCAATGTTGCATAAATTTTTGGTTTTAAAATCTGTAATTGATTTTCGCATAATTAAATATGAAATAAAAAAAATGGAATGCGAAAATAAAATTTGATTACCACAGCAAAAATGCTATAAAAGCATATGCATTTACAATATAATGTCAAATAGTACCTGTGTTTGACCATTATGTGCCTGCTCTTGTTAAAGGTGGTGGCATACTATATACTATACCAGTGTAACTATGGTTGAAAGATTATTAACTCGTTAGCCTGTGCTTACAGCATGGTAAACTAAACTAAAAACGAATAAAAACTATTATTTAAGCTTAATATGTACTTGGGAACATATTCGTTTAATAAGATTTTTAAAAAGTACTCCGTAAAAAAGTACCAAATACCTTATTTATTTTTCAGTTAAAAGATAAAACAAAGAACATAATTGTCGGATTACATATGATACTGCACGAATTTATTGCTGCTTCATACAAAAGTGCAATGAGGTTGAAAAGAAATTTTAGGGGCCCAAGACCATAGGAGAATAAAATTAGCTACTTTCCTACGCCACTCAAGATTGCTCTATTTAAACTATCCGAAAGTACCAAAAGATTTGCATGGAAGGACAAGAGATTGAAGATCAAGTCAATCAACCTAAATAGCTGTAAAGACAGATGAAATAACAAACACAAAGTTTCAAGTACTAGTGCTGCTACTAGATTGCATTCATTGTTTAAGCAATTCTATTGTAATCTGGCACTGGTTCTCACCGCATTAAATCTGAACCCCATTTTAAAACCTCCTCTTTGAGAAAATTCATAATGCAAGCATAGCTTGCTCTCGTTCCGTTTTTTTTTTATCATAAGATCAGTTTTTTATGCAGTTTCAGTAATGGTGGGTAATCCTATTTGAAAGGGGGCTGTATAGACTAAAAAAAAAAACTATTCTCGGACGGTCGATCTGAACTGAAAGGTATTAATTGGTTACAGAGTTTGTACATTTACAGCCAGAGTATTACAATGCACTTAATCTAGTAGGTAGTGTGTTGGGTTATTAGGCTTGAGGCCAAGGTTCAAACCCCAGTCCAAGCAACTCCAACAAAATAAAATACATACATACATACATAATTGGCCATTACAACCCTTCAGTCAGGATTTCGACCTAGCTCCTCAACACCACTCATGTTGAGTGCGTTAATTTTATACATGAGTGAAGGGACCTACAGTTTAAAGTCGACTCCGAACGACAGATTTTTTGAGAATCTTTTCATGGCAATTTTTACTCTCAGAGTTTTTGCCAGAAATCTGCTGAGAGAAAGTCGCCGAAGAAATATTTTCATATTTTCGTTTTGATGTCTGACCTGGGATTCGAACTCGGTCCTTTCGTCTAATAAGCCAACACACTACCTACTAGACCACGACGACAAAATAAAATACAAAAACATATTTCTTCGGTGACTTCCTCTAAGCAAATTTCTGGCAAAAACTCTGCGAGTAAATAAAATTGCCACGAAAAGTTTCTCAAAAATCTGCCGATCAGAGTCTACTATAAACTGTATGTCACGCCAATCACGTATAAAAGTAACACACACAACATATGTGGTGTGAGAAGCTAGGTTGTAATCTTGACTGAAGGGTTGTAATTACCAATTATGTACATATGTTATGTGTGCATCTACACCAAAATGGGAGCTGTAGGAAATTATCCGATACTCAATCACTGACAGGACTCACTTGAAAATTCAGCTAAGGAAACGATCAGCATGTATAGTAAACAAATGTTAAAACTATTGACTTCGAAAAGTTAGAAACACGTACTTATTTCAGGAGTACTTATAGTTTACTATGTCTGCAATAAGTACTTTAAAGCGTTGAGCAAACTTGTACCGTTACTTGTACCTCACGGTTTTGTTATGAGGAAGATCAGTTGATGCACAATACATACACAGTGCCATATGGGCACTTAAGAGACACATATTTGTATGCAGACATTTCCATTGAAGCAGTTTATCAAGTCCCTTAATGTCTAAAGGGAGCGTACAATAGGTCAACAAAGGATGCTGTGCAAAATATCGACTTTGGCTTGACCCCATCTTCATTACGTTATATTAGTTGCATTCGATAACAACAAAACCGTGACCTTTTCATCAATAATTGTCACAAATGGCCTGGCATATGATCCAATAGGCTCATGACCTTTTGAATAAGAAAATCATTTTATTTTTCTACACTTTTTGCTTTGCAAGTTTGGCAGCACGAAATAGTTACCCAAGGCTAGATCCTTAGAATAAAGTTATTGACGAAGCAGTTCGAAGCCTAATTCATAGCATTTTGCCATGAAAACTGAGCATGTGTTGCAATCCTTATTAAACCGTCTAGATGCCACAACATTTGCTACTGAAAGGGGAATACACCCTCTTTGGAGGAAGTTAATCTACATTATTCAGCGTTCTGACGAACCCACTTCTTTTGCTAGCGATTTACGTCAAAAAACCCATCGTTTTGTCAACTGTATGGTCCTTGTCGACCCAAGTGGTTGTAGATCCATTTGTCGATTACGGCAACAAAACAGTGAGAAAACTCATTCATATTTCAGTTGAATACCGGCAAACATTACTGTCACAGGTTGATCAAAATGTGGCCTCCATTTTATGTCAGGCTTTCTCGTACACAAATGGTTATTGAAAATTGAAACCCTTAAGATATGAGAGATACCTGTGGCTTCCCCAAACGCTTTCATAGGAAAACCTTGACATATTTCTTCAAGTTCCGACTAATTCTTATGAATCTTTTATAAACACAAGATTCTCATTTTACCTCTTAAAGTATAGATTGGTGACCACATGTTTAGCACCTCTAAAGAAATATTTTTAAAAAATTAATTGTTTTTCCTTTTTTTTTTAAGTGAATTTTAGTTTTCCTTCTTAAATTTAAAACCATTTGAGATTTTCTACCTTTCATTTTTCCAATATGGCTTTTGGTGTCCCACATCTTCAAATCCATTTCATATTCTGTTTGACAATATGAATATCCTTCGAATTCATCATTTTTCTTGGAAATCTTATACCATTCAACTTGTAACTGTCACAAGCAGAAATTAATGGAAAATTTTTTTCGACTACCAGCTCTATGGGAACAAGGAAAGCAAAATCAGTACAAATAAGAGAAATAGAGATGCTAAATCAAACCAAAAAACAAACATAGAATAACATCTGAATGCAAAATGTGTTCGTAGTGATTTAACAAAAAATAAAATCATCTGACAACAGCAAAAAAATTAAGAACAAAAGATTAAGTGTAGCAGAGTGAAAGAAAGAGATAGAAACAAAACTCATTTGAAAGCTAATCATCCTGTAGATAGACACAATAATAATTGCTATGATCCTTGTTCTCTATTCATTGCACACCATAGTCGTACATAAATTTTAAACTGACATCCTCTTTAACATTTGTTGTGTGGTTGTAGTAGTGAATACTCACTTCCTTTCTGTATCTCCCTCCCTCTCTTATTTTCCTCTCTCTTCCTCTTGGAATCATATTTATGGATAGTCCTGTTATTTTCCATGTTTTTTATTGTTTTTTCAAGTGTGACACATGAGCATCATCATGCTTAATCCTTTATGTAAATTTATATACACGAGAGTATGAATGTATATGCATGTGTCAGAGTATGTATAGAAGAGAGTGTATGTATGTATGTGTATGCCAATTCATAAGTATGTATGTAGTTTACTACATAATTTTTATAGAAAACCATTATATCGCATACAAATGGTGAAACATTATCATCGTCATCATATTTGTAGTCCCAGTCATCCTTTTCAAATAACATGCAACATTTAAAAAATACTGCAGTAGTTGTCTGCCACGTACTGTATATTACAGCAATGCTGCAGGTTCAGTGCTTTAAAGTACTGTAAACTTTGAAGACATGGATATCAAAAAACTGTTTGCTTCGATGTCATGGCAACGCTTAAGAATTCGTAGAGAGTCCAACTAGTCATTGCACCACAGGCGTTTAAAGATTCAATAGATCATGCAATAACTTTCGATAACATCGGCATATTTTGTTAGTGCTAGCTTCTGGCTTTGTCGAGGCCATAATAATTTGGAACACTTCAAGATGTTACTCTGTATTGATTAGTGCGTTAGTCTGTAATAGAAAATGTCCAGCAGGCGTCAAGCGTATATATATACACATACATTCATAAATGGTCATAACAATCCTTCAGTTATGATAACGACCTAGCTTCTCACAACACTTATGTTGTGTGTGTTAGTTTTATATATAAGTAGAGGAACCTGCAGTTTAAAGTTGACTCCAAACGGCAGGTTTTTTGGTCACAGATTTTGCCAGAAATCTCCTGAGAGGAAGTCGCCGAAAAACTATTTCTTCATATTTCGTTTTTTTTGGAGATGCCTGACCTGGGAGTTGAACCGTGGCCTAATGTCTAATAGGCCAACACACTACCTACATATAAAGTTAGAAGCGACTTTAAACTGTAGGTCCCGCCACTCTTGTATAACATTAACAAACACAACTTCAGTGGTGTAAGAAGCTAGGTCGTAATCCTGTTTATAGCGTTGTAATGACCAATTATGTATGTATGTATATAATTTTGAAAGCCCTTTTTGCCTCTCGCCACATCTCAGCATTATAATTGTCCTAAAAAATTCAACAGTAATGTCCCTCAAGTTCCCCTAATGCCGCATTCAATCCATATCAGAAGCCCAAGCCTGACAACCTCTATTATAAATTTAAAATTATACTTTTCTCTCTCTAAAGTTTTCATACCTTTACTTCCCTGTCTGCAGTTTAACAAAGTGTCTATGCTATTTCAGAGTTGGCTTGTTTAAGTGAACAAAATAGCGAAGTGGAGTAGAGTATGGAGTATGGCTGGAAAAAAATTCCAGACAGTAGCACTAACTGTAGTAGCAGTTGTAGTAGTGCCAGTTGTTGTTGTGTATTTACATGTCCAGTTATTTTTTCATTTTATTTCTCTTCTTTGTTTCTCTTGTTTTTGACAGACAAGTTCATGACATTAAAAATATTTTTGTGTTTCATTGTTGGCGTTGTCGTTGTTGCCGTTGTTGTTCCTGGTGCTGCTGCTGTTTGTTGTTGTTGATGTTGATGTTGTTTACTTGTTTTATTTTTGTTAAATTGTGTTGTGCACATACTTTACTTCTTTAGAGAGGCACTGCGGTAATATTTTTAATGTTTTGTAGCCTCTTTGCTCCTATCTTTGCACTACGACCAACACCACCCTCTCCCTGGAGTACATTTTATTTTTATTTATTGTGAAGAAAACAAAACAAAACAAAACACAGAAATATTTTGTTTTAATGTTTTGCCATGTGAATTAATAATTGTTTCTTCGTAGCCTGTGCTCTCTCTTCCCTTAGCTTTTTTGATGTCGACCGAATGGTTTTTGGTTGTTGTTGTTGTTATTATTGTTTCAAATGTTTTTTAATCTCGAAAACCATTTGTTTCCTCTTCTGGATTTTGTTTTCTTTCTTTTTTTGTATTAATTTTGTCCATATCCCCGATACTTGAGACTTCACCGTACCGTACCGTACCGTACTTCGTATGGTTTGAAGTGTCTGTTGTTTTGCCTACACATTGCCAGCACATGCGCTTAAAGTCGCCCTCATATGGTGCGTAGGAAAGTGTGTATGGAGTGTATCTTGGATTTTTACTATACTCTTTCCTCAATTATTGTATTTCATTTTATTCTACTGTTTAATGTTTTAATAATGCCGCCTATTTTTTCACATTTTTTTTCTTATTTTCTAAAAGCCCTAATTGCTTTTTGTAGTCATTTGTCGTTCACATTTTTTTTTTTATCAAAAAGGCCTCACTCGCTTGCCATTATTTGTTATTTCACTCATCTTCTTTAGTTTACTTAAGACAATATTGTCTCCCATAAGTTGAAATAATTAAAATCGTTCTTTTTATTTTTATTTCTTTCCTTCTTATAATATTGATTCCTCTTTCCCTCTTGGTTTTGCATATTTCGTTTGCTTAATTTTGTTTAATTTGTTAAGAATTGCTCAAGTCTTGACTTAAGCAAGTTTAGGTCTTTTAGTTTTTGGCCTTTTTTCTTTGCCTTTATTCTTGTCTTGTTGTTTCTTTAATTGCGGCCAATTAAAAATTATTTAATTTTTAATCAATCTCACTTAATATATTCAAATAAAACAGAAAAACAAAGGGCCTGAGTAATAACATTCTGGGTTTTTTGTGCAACGAGAGTTTTAAATACTCGTATATTGCTTGTGTTATAAACATTTTATTTTAATATGAAGAAATTATAGTATTCAAATCGTTTTACGATATACAGTGAATGTCAAAAGTAACTGTACACTAAGGATAAAATTCTAACAATCACCAAACTCAACTTTTACGACTTAAGGAGAGCGCCCGAAAAAAATTGGACAATATTTCGAATTTTATTTTTTTTTTTTGTTTCAACTGGCAGTGCAACAATTTTAAAATATACGCAATTGTAATTTATTAATGTATATTTTTTAATGTACAGTTTATTTTGGCGCGCACTGTATTTTTAAATAATAAAAGTTCATACTTATCTGGGCTACTACTATACTATAAACCATAAACTGTCAAAATACTGGCACTTAGCAGAACTTTTTTTTAAATCTTTTTCCTTTTTTTAGGAGCATATGGATGTTAGATTAACTAACTGTCTGTTTCATTAACTAAACTATGTAGCTCGGCAGGTAATTGATATGCTCTAGCAGGTCGTACGATAATTGGGTTATAAGTTGTCTTTGCTAAGTAAAAATATATACTGGCAGCAGTAATCTGCAGTAATCCTGGTGGGACAGACCGAGCTTGTCAGCAAAACTGTCAATAGCGCAGTGTCCTATTAGAATTCCTTTCCCTGTATTTTCAAACTCAAATAGTTGCTTAGTTCTCCTGCTGCCCATTGCTGGCAACAACAGTTTTGAAATTCTGCAACCAGATATATTGGACTATCTACATACAGTGAGCGTCAAAAGAAACTGTACACTAAGGATACAACTCTAACTAAGGTTAAAACTACCTGGCAATAAAACAATTCTAAAATAAACATACATACATACATTGGTCATTATAACCCTTCACGTCGACTCCGAACGACAGATTTTGAGAAACTTTGTCATGGCAGGTTTATTTACTCTCAGAGTTTTTGCTAGAAATCTGCTGAGAGGAAGTCGCCGAAGGAATACTTTTTTTTCATATTTCGTTTTGATGTCTGACCTGGGCTTTGAACCCGGGCTTTACGTCTAATAGACACACTATCTACTAGGCTACGGCTACTTCTAAAATAAACATAATGGTAATTTATTCATGTATTTTTTAATGTATAGTTCCCTTTGACGCTCACTGTACATACATACAAACATACATAACTGGCCTTTACAACTCTTTAGTTAGGATTACGACCTAGTTTCTCATACCACTTATGTTGTGTGTGTTAATTTTATACATGAGTAGAGGGACCTACAGTTTCAAGTTGACTCTAGACGACAGATTTTTGAGAAATTTCATTACAATTTTATTTACTCTCACGGTTTTTGCCAGAAATATCTTGAGAGGAAGTCGCCGAAGAATTTTTTTTTCATATTTTGTTTTGTTTGAGCTGAATGACCTGGGATTTGAACAATGTCCGCACGTCTAAAAACCACTACACTACCTACTGAACCACCTACGGTTTGTTAAATTCCATGTTGCTTTTTCCAATTTGTAAAAGTATTTTAGTAGGGGCGCAAATCTATCGTTTCTTCCTCAGATATCTGCGATCCCTTCTGTTTCAGTTCGTACATTTTTTCGTTTACTTTATGCCACAGTGTCCCGGAACTCAATAGAGGCTATGTATACGGTGTAAGGAGTCTGTACAACTCCTGGCGCCCATTGTTTTGACGAGGTGGGATCGCAGCGATTTGTTTGCTGTTTGACTGTTTCATACATATGATCAAGTTCGAAAGAGGTAGGTTCCTGGTTCAGTTATTAGTGCAGCTTGTTCAACAGCAAAAATCTCCACCTGAAATAATGTTTAATCTGTTTAGTGCCAACTTGTCAGAATATATCCCAGATTTAGTTCTGCATTCCGTTTTTGAGCCATCCGTGAAGATCGTTACATCGTCGTTAGTTCTGTTTTGGGGGGAAAGATGTTCAATGGTTGTAGACAAGACGACCTCGAGGCGTGTTTCGATGACTTCGATTGATCACCATGTGTATGCGATTTTTTATACGGCCAATTCAATTACATTTCATAATAATATATGAACAATTTAAAACAATTTCTAGAAGTATTTTTTACGTAGATTTTCAATAAGAAAATTTAATAAAAACTTTGGTAAGTCAATCCCTAATGCAGAAATATACTCAACACAAACGAATTCGAATCAGTGAAACACAAATTCACCACACAATGCAAAACATGTTCTGTTATAAATCACTTGAACAGAAATCAAAAGAGATGTTTCATTTCCGTTATTCTAACGCAGAGAGAGAATCACATCGAAAGCTGCACAAACTGATGGCAGAGTAAAAGGATTTCATGTGATAAACAGAGAAACATCCATGCTTTCAACAATACAGCATATCCAGCCAACCGTTATAAAAATCAAAGAGAATCTGTACACATGAAACGAGAGAGACTTTAGCAGAGAATTGAGTAAACACAAGTGTTAGTGAGAAAAATACCAACGAGAAGGTATATGAAAATTTAAAAAGGGAAATTCTATTCAAAATTTTGCATTGTCTACACACGAAACGAATGATACTTAAAGAGGAGTGTGTATAATGAAAATAAAGAGCGAAAACTACAAAAAAAAAAACCGAAATAAATTTCAAATGCAAATCAGTTTCGTTTATTGTTGTTATTGCTGTTGTTTTCTTGTCTAATTTCCTTACACATACACACACACACGGTAAATACAATTCCCAGGGAATATTGTTATGGGGCAGTGTAGTACGCGTACGATAAATGTACGAGTAATGAATGTAACGTGTTACATTATCCTGCAGTACTAAAAAAAAAAGTAGTGAAAACCATAAGAATGGAAGAGAGAAAAAACTCTGAGAAACTATAGGGTTTTAAATTTTTCTTGATATAAAATTCTACATGTAGTTTTAAATTACTGTGCCCCAGTGTATGTTCCTTGTGTCTATGACCATGCTGTTACTGCATGTAAAATTTTTGGTTTTTTTTTGTTTCTTTGCTTGTTTAAGGGGTATTCCATTATGAAGTATGAATATTATATACAAATAAATAAAAGGGTTCAAGAACATTTGAATCATGTTCTTCCAATTTTAAAATTAAAATCTTCATTTCCCTTCCACTACGCTCGCTTCCTTGATATCTATATTTGGCTTGCGCGAATTGTTTTTGTGGTCTTGCTATTATTATTATGTTATTATTTTCGTAAAGAGGTGTTTTAGTATTGCAACCATACGATCTATTCTACTCGTCTTGAACTCTTCTCCATATGCCTCCTCAAAGTATATTGCCTTGACATTGCGTTAATACACCACAGGTCCCAAAAATTTATTCTCATCGTCTCAGAATCTATGTATATATTGCATTTGAAACAACCCTATTTCTGAATAATTGTACCATGAGTCTATAGTGCCACGACGTGGCTGCCAGTGTGGCTGACCAACTTCCTTCTCTTTCCTGATTTTGGTGGAAATTGATCAGTACAGAGATTGCGTTCACTTGTGGCATCACAACGCGCCGTTATGCGTGCTCAAGTGAGCTCTTTGATATCAGAGCTACCACTTCGACCTAACCAATAGTGCCAAATAGTGCAAAAAATATTTCCCAAAACTCAATTTATGTCTGGATAATCTGCAATATTACTCCGATTTCTAGAATTTCCAAAAAAAAAAAATTTTTTACTGCCTAAAACCCACTTAGTTTAAGAAGAATCTTTATCTTCCCTTTCGTTGAATGTAGCTTTATTAAAAATATCCACTCACACTCCACAGAAAGGCTCTGCCTCATTCGCAGCATTGAAAGTTCCCTCCTCTCAAGCTCGTCTGCTTGCTCATTGCCGAGAATTCTCTTTTCACCTGGGACCCCTCAGATGGTAATTTTATTTTGTCTACGTAACCAATCTAGTTTCTCTAGACAGTCAAGAAGGATCTCTGTTTTAACCTCTAATATTGTTGCTGCGAGCCAATTAATTCCTTAGGACATTTAGACTTGTTAGGCTTTCCTCCTATCAAACTAACCAAAGACTTAAGAACTTTGGTTTTTACTACTATAAGCAGCGATCTTAAATCTAGTGGAGCCTTTAAAGCCACTATAGGACAGATTCTAATTTTACCTTTTATGCCAACACACACAAGTCTATGTAATATATCCAACTCGAGTTGATTTGGTTTCAGATGTAACACAACCAAAGAAGATATCAGTGAGACTTTGAAATATGAAATGTCCCACATATTTTTCTTTTTCTCCCTCTCTTTGTTTTGTTTTTTGTTTTTGTTTTTGTTTTTGTTTTTACTCATATTTGTGTACATGTTTTGTTTAAGTTTACGTGAAGAGACTGTGCTTGTGTAAGTACAAATGACAACATTGTAAATCAGCATGATTCCATGGTTGTATGTGTAAGCATGTGAGAGTAAACACGGACATGGCAAGCAATTTTTAAAGTGTTGGTTGTTGATTCTTTGTTTCGTTCTCTATTTTGTAGCCTTCTAGTTTTTCTTTTTTGTTTTTTTTTTTTTGGAAATTATAATGATAGAAATTGTAAGAATACTTAGTGTAAGTAGTTGTTGTTTATTATTATTTTTGTTGTAACACACACACGCACACACTCAACAAGGAAAGAAAAACTACCTATTTCAAATATTTACGTTTTTCAATTGATGTTCACATGTCCTTAAGTATTGGGAAACAAATTTGAAATTTTTAAATTTTTGTTAAGGAAAATGTGACCTGATCTACTGGAATATTGAATAGGCATACAATGAATCCGACATTTGATGTGTTTATATGAAAAAGTGTGGTACTTGAGAAGTCAAGATTTTACATCTGTTCTACACAGTGACTCCGAAGCCGTGGTCAGTCTGAAATATAATACCTGCAACAGCTTGCAGTTGAAGTCACCGTAGTCCAGTAAGAAGTGTGTTGACTTATTAGATGTAAGGCCACGGTTCAAACCCTAGGTCAGACGTCTCTAACCAGACGAAAAAATATTTCTTCGGCAACTTCCTCTCAGCAGATTTCTGGCAAAAACTCGGAGAGTAAAAAAAATTGCCACGGAAAGTTTCTCACAAATCTGTCATGCGGAGTCGACTTTAAGCTGCAGGTCTCGCCGTTCACGTATAAAATTAACATACACAACAAAAGTGTTATGAGAAGCTAGGTCGTAATCTTGTGTGAAGGGTTGTAATGATCAATTATGTATGTACATATGTACAGATAGCAGTCCATTATTTAAAGCAATGCTTTCCTACGACCTGCAAGACAAGAGAATATTAACATCTTAATGAGGAAGCTCAATTGAAACCGAATGGGTATAACACTTTCACAATGCTTTATGATTAGACCTGGCGTCCAACCGCGAATGGGACATATGAATTCTTTAGTCAGGATCACAACCTACTTTCTCAAATGCCTCTTGTTGTGTGTGTGTTAAATTTTTTCCATGAGTACCGAATGCAACAGCCTTCTAACGATAGATTTTTGAGAAAGTTTTCATGTCATTTTAATTAGTCTCGTATTTGTTGTCAGAAAACTGTTAAGAGGAAGTCGCCAAAAAAATTATTTTTTAGTTTTGTTCGAGATATATGAACCAGGGTCTCCCATCTAATAAACTAACACACTGCCTACTATAATCATGTGACTCCACTAAGCATACGATGATGAGAGTCAACGAGAATCATCTGAAGAAGAACTATGTTTAATGAAATGCTAAATTCCGTTGTAGTCTATAATCATATCTCGGTTACGGTGTAAAATATCCCACAAATCCTGCCTCTATATTTTGTATTCAGTTTTTTTTGCCTTCTCTTATTACTACGAAATTATGATTTTTACGTCACAAAAATCTTTTGAAAGGAAAATTTTATTCAATTTACTTTCTTCAAGTGCCTTCAACATGTGACCCAATTGTTTATTTGAGCAAAAATTAATTAAAAAAAAAAACAATCTGTAGAAAACAAAAATTATGCCTTCGACAAAAATATAGCAAGGGGGTAGAGAAGAGGAGAAGAAGTGTGAATAACAAACTATTACTAAGAAATGATTTTTTTTTATTACAAACATGTTTGTTAGTTTTCAGAATTATAAGCAATAATAATAATGTAATACAATTATTGTGCATAATTTTGATTGCAAATGGTCATTTAAATTGTATGCGTGAATGAAAATATGCTATTGGAATCATAACCTTTTAGTGTAAAATTATTAAATGAATGTCGTTAAATATAAACTGATGAAAACCCATGAAAATTTAAATGTTTTAAGAATCATTACCATTGAATTTAAACTGCGAAAGATGGTTGACGTTTTAGAAATAAATGATAAAGTACAGAACAATATCGATGGAAAGAATCTAAAAGTTTATGGAAAATGTCGACAAAATCAGGGAAATATCAGAACACCCAGCACAAAAGCTGTGGCTAAGAGACTATGCATTCATCAACAAGCAGTCATCAAACATTTAAAGCAATTTAGATACGCAAAGCGAATGTCATAAAGATGTGTGAAGATAAATGGTTGATAAGCCATGTTATCAAGGATTCCAAAACAGGTTTCCTTACGGTAGGGCGTTACTTTGGACGAGAGATACTTGGGACGAGAGATTCTTGAAATGAGCAACAATGACTTGCATTGTTTGGTCGATGACTTGTATTTTTTGGTCGATGACTTGCATTTATTTTATTCGATGACTTGCATCTATTTTGGTCGATGACTTGCATGTTTTTAGTTGATGACTTGAAATTTTTTTTCGCACAATGACTTTCATTTATTTTTGTTGTTGACTTGCATTTTTTGGTCGATGACTTGCATATATTTTGGTCGATGACTTGCATGTTTTTAGTGTATGACGTAAATTTTTTTTTTCGGCGATGACTTGCATTTTTTGGTTGATGACTTGCATTCCTTGGTAGATGACTTACATTTTCATAGGCGATGACTTGACATTTTTTTTGATGACTTGAATTTCGTGGTCGATGATTTGCATTTTTTGGTTGAGAACTCGCATTTCTTGGTCGATGACTTGCCTTTATTTTGGTCGATAACTTGCATTTTTTAGTTGACGACTTTAATTCTTTTTGGACGATAACTTGCCCTTTTTGGCCAGTAGAGCAGTGCCAAGAGAAAACAGCCAACTAAAATTATTTATTGCGATCAATCTATCGATGGAATTGAGGTCAATCCATTCCTTTCTTTAGCAATTCTTTTTTAAACACATTAAAAATCTGATTGTTTTCCTTTATCTCTTAAACAAAAGAAGCATGTTTATTAGCTTACATGTCAATGGTGCAGATTTATATTTACAATATCGATGTGTCTGGCATCTTTTTAAAACAGATGTTCTTCTGGTTATTTTACACTGTTTTCATATGTGTTTTCTGCATCTTTATTAGTTCACATGTGATGATTCTTGTTTTTCTTAGAGCCCAGTGACCAGTACATTGCAAGACAAAGAGACTTCGTTATCGTAGGTTTTCCCAATTTCCAACATGCTAAACATGTGTTGATCACCTTGTAGGGTCAAAAAGAGAGCCTGAAAATAATTTCAGTTTTTAGCGCAGCATCTTATGTGCAGTATTCATTGTCCTTCTTCTGTCTGTGCATACGTACACGTGTATGAGCAGCATGCTTATGAATGTGTTCAGGCGTAAAAAATGTATTTTTTTTTCTTCTTTTATTTTTTTAAGTGAAAATATAAACAGAATTTAAAAAATATACACACCTCCCTCTCCCTCAAATAACAACAACAATAACAATCATAAAAAAGCAACAAACAAATAAAAAGTTACATGAACTACAAAAAAAATTTTTTTCCACCGAAAACAGAAATAAAAATGAAATGAAAAAAAGAAAAATGAAAATAAAGAAAGAAAAACAGCATGAAAAATAAAAATGCTCATGTTCAAATTAACACATTGAAAATGTAGAAAATGTAGAAGGGAAAAATGGGTCAAACAACACACAAGCACTTGAAAATCAACAAAAAAAAACAGAATTTTTTTGTTTCAGTTTTTCTTCTGTTCTTATTTGCTGTATTTTTATACTCGATTTCGTAGTATTTTTCTTGTATTTTATAGTTGCTGCTGATGCTACTGCTGCTGCATTCTTGTTTTTTTTTTTTGCATTCTTTGTTGCATAAACTATAACTTCAAGGCAACATTATTAAAAAAAAATGTGGGTGGGAGTGGATGGTTGGCTTAAGCAAAAATAGCCATTTTCAAGTGTTAAATTGCGTTCATTTCTTCCAATATTTTATTTAATTTATGCTTAACGAAAGAAAATTTATTAAATGATTTACAGTAATTAAACATTAAAAGTTGTTAATCAGATTGAAAGCAAAAGGGTTTAAGGGCATATTTATTTATTTGCTGGTGTTCAACATAAAGGCTTGAAACCATTCGTGGAAAGGTTAAATGGCAATTTATGCTGATAGGAATATTTATTAAGAAAACAAATGTAAAGTTGTAAATAAACTAGGATTAACGTTTTAATATATGTACATATGTGTCAGTGAATGAAGAAATAAATGGAACTTAAGAAATTCAGCTGAAAATCACAGAGAAGGCCAACATATATTTTCATAAAGGTTTTTGAGTTTTAAAATGAAGAGACTTCAATCCACCTCTTAATAACCATTAGAAAAAGCATTATTTTCCGTCTCAGAGAATAATATCAACAACTGACATCAGAAGAAGGTCAAATAGCTTATATCTTAGGAAAAAGACGAATTATTCCCATTACACCATTTCGTCTGGTTCTACATTATCTACTACAGTAGACCGAATGCCAAAGAAATTAGAAAAGATAGCAGAAGATGTCATTAAAGATTTTATAGGCATATAAAAGCAGGCATATTCTCAATTCCTCTTCAAGGTAGCATCGCATAAACACAACCGATTATCCATTATTGGCCGTTCGAATTATTAAAATCCAGACATTTAACCATCAAAGTTTTTTCAATTTTAATTCTGCTGGACCGTGTTAATAGAAAGTCCAACTCCGAATTTCCGACAACGGTTATCTTGTTCAAGCTATGTCTGTCAGAAATTCGAAGACCTATGTTTATGCAGAGATTTTGAGGCCTGAGTAAATATGGTGGCCTTCGTAGAATTTTCTGCTGGTATTCCAGTAGTCGCCGTAGTCTAGTAGGTAGTGTGTTGGCTTATTAGACGTGAGACCACAGTTCAAACGCCAGGTCATATATCTCCTACAAAGTGAAATACGAAAAAATATTTGTTCAGCGACTTCCTCTCAGCAGTTTTCTGGCAAGAAACTCTAAGAGTAAATAAAAAATTACCATCAAAAGATTCTCCACAAATCTGTAGTTCGGAGTCGACTTTAAACTGTAGGTCCCCTCACTCATGCATAAAATTAGCACACCCACTATGAGTGCTGCGAAAAACAGGGTAATAATCCTGACTGAAGGGTTGTAATGACCAACTGTGTATGTGTGTATGTATTGTGTACAAGTTTAAGCAAAATGGGTGTTCTACTGCAAAATTATCTTCAGTGATGGGGCTCCATTTCCAAAAATTGTTGTATTTACGACGGTACCAGTAAACATGAGCTCCAACTGCATCAAATGCATTCCGAAAAAATCACTGTTTGGTGTGGATTTTTCTGGCAAACAACTTGGCACGTCATCATAGTCAAATGCGAGCACAATAGATCGCTGATTACCAACTTTTTTTTTGGTCTTAATTGGATGATCTGGACACAACGACATGGTTTCAATGGGACAGTGCTGCGTGTTATACAGCTCATGCCATAATACACATTCTGTTGGAGTGATTTGAGAACAGGGACATCTCACGTGGAAGTGATGTGAACTGGCCACAGAAAAATCGAACGATATAATCCCGTTAATCTTTTTCTTTTACGATTTTTAATTCACAGGTGCCACAAGCCACAGCGGTTCTCAAAAAAAAATCATCCTGATTTATGAGCCAGAGTCATGGAAAATTGGATATTAGCCGTGGCAGACATTTGACCGAAAATATATTCCAACCATAATAGCATATAGTCTGTCAAATTAATAAAAAAAATTTCGTTGACATCTCGCACGCATTTTCTTTTTTTTTAATTTAAAGGTAGGAAGCTCTTAAGCAAAGACCCCATATTGAAAATCCTAGGTTTAATAACACATTACTAAATCACAGATCAGCTTGTAAGTGTTTTGCAACTTCTGTTTCTTTTTGTGATTTCCAAAGAATTAAAAGCAGTTTTTGAGGTGTGTATAGCAAAGTCTGATGATGATACCTTGTATTTTAAGCCTAGCACACGAACGCTTGTAGCTTTTGTTTTTACTTGTAGGAACAAGCTAAGAATTCTAATTTTTAAAAACTGTTTTCTTACTTAAGCAAATAATCTTATTTAATGCAAACCAAAAACACTTCTTTTTGCTTCTAACAATTATTGTTATCAAGCGTTGTTGGCTGGTGGCAGGATTTCAAATAGTCCAGCCTTTAATAATGTGTTTTTCAATGCATTTATTACTTGTATTCAAGTAACTTTACATTATAAATTCAATAAATAAGAAATGAAAACAAATACAATTTTACTAAAACCTATGGGCAAAACATTATTTGGTTTTTTATTCTGTTTTTGCATTTTAACATCGTATTTGCATTTGTATTCTTAATTGAACATTTTCGTTCTCATCATCCTAGAATTTTGTTTATTTCTACAAAAGCTTCTGAAGTCATAAATGATGATGAAAATTTTCTTTAAATGAGTTTGGTTTGAGTTTATTTAAGTTAATTTCATGCAATAATTTATTAATGGCAACTCATGGTCGTTGCATAGCAATATTTCCAGTACATAGAGTACGTAAATCGATTTTATGAATTATTTAATAAACAATTTGGGAAATTACAACATCAGCAACTGCAATTGCAACTGCAATGATAACAATTCCAAGTAAAAGTAGAGTAAAACAAACCATAAGATACTCGTATGTTACGTTACCATATACCATACTTTCTAGGAAAATTATTATTTTGTTTCAAGGTTTAAAATGTACTTTTTGACTTTTACAACAGACTAATGGACTTTTAAAAATAGTCATATTTTTTTTATTAGAATCAATTATTTTCCTTGAAAGTTTTGTCAACAAGAGACTAATATCTGGCATATGTCTTATGATTATTTACTTATCAAATTTGGTATATAATGATGGAGAATACCTTATAAGTATCTCTAACAGTTAGTCTCTTACGACATCTTCTGCAGAAAATTCCTGTAAACTTATTACTTACATACATACATAATTGGTCATTACAACCCTTCATTCAGGATTACGACCTACCTTCTCACACCAGTTATGTTATGTGCATTAATTTTTACATGAGTGGCAGGACCTAATCGTGTCGACTCCGAACGACAGGTTGTTGAGAAACTTTTAAAAGCAGTTTTATTTACTCCCTAAGTTTTTGACAGAAATCTGCTGAAAGGAAATCGCCAAATCACTAACTCCCAACAAAGCCTGAGTTTTCTTGCTTTCGTTAATCAAATATTACAAAACTCAGTGAAAACTAAACCGCATCGGGTATGTCTAGAGTTCACACCAATATTATTGATTCCATTGCATATGATGTAATGACAAATTAATCATCAAGAAAGGTGATATTAGATATCAGTTTACAATTCAATGCAGTCTTCATAGTAACGAATGTTACCGCATCAATCTCGCTTAAACCTCTGTTAAACGTAAAACACTTTGTTAAACGTATTCTCGACTAGATTTGTCATCCACCAGGTTCTACTATCGGAATTGGCCTGGCTATGTTTCAGACAGACGTTATTCATGCTCAAAACATTGGCTGACTAGCGGACCTACCTACTTCAGGACCTACCGCTATCATCCATATCAGATCAGAAGTTCTACAAATAAATTCATAAATCCATATTAATAATTGGGATTAACTGGCTGTATACGAGCTGTTTCACAAACTATTTTCATATTTCATTTTTAGCAGACTACTGATGTCTACAATCATCAGATTTACAAAGTTGTCCAAAGAGTTCCTTTACTGGGAAGAAGAAGGGACCCTAATTCTGTAATTCATTTTCGTGAGAGAATCTGAAATCTACGTATAAGCATGGATGTAAACAATTATGATAGTTTAACAAAGATGTCACTAGAATGGAATACTCTGTTTGGTAGTCGACGTTCGAATGAACGATGTTGAATGAATACTTTATTATAATAAAAAGTTGCCATAGTGCAATAGGTAGTATGTTGTCTTATAAAGCCTGTGACTCATACATCTCGAAAAGAACGAAATCCGAACGATATTTCTTCGGCAACAGCCTCTCTGCAGTCTATGGACAAAAGCTCTGAATGCAAAATCAATTGGCATGAAAACTTTCTCAAATCAGTCGTTCGGAGTCGTCATAAAACTGTATTAGTAAGTAGGTCGCCCCATACAACATGAATGGTATGTGAAGCTAGATTGTAATATTGACTAAAAGATTGAATTGATCAATTGAATAAATTAAGAAATGTGTTCATGAGACCCTGTCTTCGATCCTTAAACTACTGCCACGTGATTTCTATCATAGCCAGTATGATGAATGAAAAGAAAGCGAATTGTTGCACTTAATAAGCATTTACCGAACACTTTAAACGAAGTTTATGAAAGTGTAACTGCTTACTTTGTTGTTAACAATAAATCAGTCAAATTCTACCAGTCTGAACACACAACAGTCGACGTCAAGTGTACCCAATTAAAACTTACAACCTGTTACAAACCTTCAGTTTAACGCAACATACATATGTACGTACCCTTGCCGATTTTGTTAAGCCACAAATTCTGTTCAAATCGTTTACGAAATCATTGAATAATTTGAAACACCATTAACTCCTCAAACAGTCTCGCATTATATCAATACAAGTATCTGTGTGTACATATGTGTGTATTTATGTGTCTGTGAGTGGGAGTGTTAAGTTATTTAAAGTTTAAATTCAAAAATATCATAAACACAGGCGTGTACTCGTATGGTACATATAAACAAAATTTAAATATTTAAGTATGATTTAATATGTGTACTTTATTGTGTAAGAGTATGTGTTAGTAAATTACCACTAGGATAATAAAATTTCTCTACGTTTGTGTGTGTGTCTCTGTATTTTACTAACAAATACTTTTAGGCAAAATTTGTAAGAGAAAATTCAGTTGCATGGCATGTCTTGCCGCAAAACTAATGCAACACCATTATGTATGCATGTTTTTTGTGTTTTTGTTAATAATATGCTTAGATATGCAATTATAAATAATAAATGCCTATAAATACATAAACGTATAAGCATTTTAATATGCTAAGTAGGGATTATTATTTTTCCTTTTCTTTCTCAAAGACTTAGTTTTCGAAATTCATTCACTATTTTCATGCCTTGGCTAGTGTTTCTTTAAACAATGTTGTCTTATGTATGTTTTATATGTGAAATAAAATTACAATAAAAAAAATGTTTTTATTTTTTATTTTTATGATATGTTTTATATTTTTACCACCCAAGAAATATGCGATTCATTGGGCTTGACAAAGACCTGAAACATAAAGAATTTTTATGTGCCCATAAACATATTTATGATCCAATTAAAACACTTTATTTTGTTCAATAAAAGAATTTTATTTTTTTTATTTTAATATTCAACTAATAACGCCACTAAAATAATTCATTTTGATACATTTGTTTCTCATTTTATTTTATCGTTTTCATCTCTTTTCATTTCTTATGTAATCGTATTATGAGTTTCGTTTTTAGCTATCAAAAGGTCATGAGTAATTTAAATAATTAAAGGCAACAACATAAGCCACCTACCGGGATGCCTACTGCAGTTTATCAGAAAAACATCATTTTTTAGCTTCACCACGCAAAAGAAGGGCATGTTTTGGTTTCGTTCAGAAAACGTGTCAATCTTATCGTTTCTGTTTCATTTTTCTATTACATCAACGCATTGTCCAATCTCTTTGGCATTTCTATAAATTAATTTTTCGTTTAGCTCAAGGCACTTTCAGCGATACGCCTTATACATCCCCAAATCATTATAATTATAAGCTGTCGTATTATTTCAATAGATGGCTTTACTGAGAGTGCCTTAAAGAGGAAGATTATAATTTTGTTTGTTTGTTTGTTTGATGTGAGGTAAAGGAAAAAAGGTATAGGAAAAGATTTCACATCCCGCTTTTGGCTCTACTATCTATGTTATCATATGATACGTTATAAAAATGACATTGAACATCAATGATGTCTAATCCAATGGAGTATTCAAAGTAAGAATTGGTACCATATGAAGCAAACACTTTACTGTTCACATCAGGGAACTAGAGATAACTAAGAGTTGAAGCTGTAGACCAGAAGTATCTAGGAGAATACTCATCAGGTTGAGAGTACTCAGCAGGACAGGCTTCTGGCTGTAAGTGACTAAAACGGTTAATTTCAGTTTGAGAATGGCTCATAGCCTAATAGGTGGTACGTTGCCTCATTAGACTTTTGGCCACTGTTCAAAACCCAAATGAAACATGACAAAAAATATTTCTTCGGCGACTTCTTCTAAGCAGATTTTTGGCAGAAACTCTGAGGATAAAAAAAATTGCCATGAAAAGTTTCTCAAAAAATTTGTCGTTGATAGTTGACTTTAAATTGTAGGTCCCTCCATTAATGTATAAAATTAACGCTCACGACATAAGTAGTATGAGAATATAGGGCGTAATCCTGACCAATTACGTACATACATATGTATGTATGTAATGTGATTTATGCTCAAACCGTTGCATGCCGAATAACCCCCATACCTTCTACAACATGGGAACGAGCTAATTATGTCCCTGCAACAGGCAATTCAGATCATTCATTGACTATGAAGCTTCTGGGCCTATTGACATCAACGATCTACCAATTGTATAGGAATAAACAGATGGAGCCGTATCAGTGTCCCACAAGAGTTCATATAAAATCAAGCGGTCTAACGTTATAATTGCAGACAAATCGAGAATAATTATTTACCCTAATGAGCAGAATAAAGTCGCAGTAGTCTAGTAGGTATAGATGATGACAAGAGACCGTGGTTGTATGCCTGACTCGAACCAAATGTGAAAAAAAAATAATCTTTCGGCGTATACCTTTCAGCAGTCTTCTGCCAATAAAATTGCAATGAAAAGTTTTGAAAAAAGCCGTCGTTCGGAGTTAAAATCAAAATGTAGGTCCCGCCTCTCATGTATACAAATTAACACACACAACATTAGTGGTGTGAGAACCTAGGGCGTTATACTGACTAAAGGGTTGTAACGGTCGATTAAGTTTTAAGTAAGTAAGTAAGTAGTGAGCAGGACATACTTTACTTGTAGCTACGCTCAAACGACTTTGATATTCTAATGAATCCACAAATTTGGTAGCCCATAGACTGCACTTAAGACAGCTATTGAGAGTCGTTAAACAGAAAATTTCCCTTGTATACAACTAGAAACAGCCGGGAAAAGAGAGTGATAGTTTTATCCTTCTCCTAAGGGCCCTTTGCATATATATGAATTCTGATCTAAGCAGATGATCTCTTGTGATTGTAGAGCGCCTAGATATACAGTTTTATATCAGATATATAAAGGTTTCTTGGATTTTTTCTGTGATATCTTACCAAGTTTCTTTGTAGCTTAGTTCCTCGCGCTCTATGTACCTCAGTTTTAAGCCAACAGCGAAGGAAAAAAATCATTTGCTTAATTCTCGTGAGCTTTGTGAGTTTAACGCCTGACTTAGCTATCCTTTAGACCTTGTATTATCCTCGTTGCTAGCATAAAGAGTCACGTTGAAAAGGATCACAAAAATAGTACCTAGTTATCAACAGATTTAGATTTGTTCAAATACATGTGATGTGCCTACCATGCCATAGATGAGGGCTTAAATTACTTGTTAGTTCCCTAATTGTTTCGGTTTTTTGTTTATCCTAGCCCACTGGGTACTGGATTTATTTGCCATGACAGCCGCCATTTTAAGCCATTTTTTCAATTGAAGCCAAAAGCCAAAAACAAAACAAAATAAAAACCAACAGATTCTCTCCCTATGCATTCTACCACAAAATCCATAAATAATGAAAGAAATGAAACCCGAAACTTGAATATTTTTTTTCGTTTCTTGTATTACAAAATAGGAAAAGTGGCTGGAAAGCCAGTCAGCAATGGCAACCAGACGAACGTCAAAATGAGTAGAGTTTCTTGGGTAGCAAAAACAACATGGTTTTTGGCGAGAATCTCTATAATGGCACAGCGTCCTCCTCATGAATAATGGCTGTTTTAACCAAAAACAGCTGCAGTCACAAGTCACAAACAAATACACACATACAGACGTATACATACAAAGCACACAAAGGCCATTAGGAAATAGGAAATGCTTATTTACACATACACACATACATGCATTTCACATAAAAACAATTTTGTTTCTGTAGTACTGTAGATGTATGCATGACTTAAGGCTATAAGCCAATCATAGTTGTAGCCAAAATACCCTCCACACTCACTGTTTCATATTCATTAAGTCCGTGTTTTGGAAATTTTATTTCCCTGGTATTAAAATGGCTTTGAAAGAAAATTTCAAGTTGAATTGGTTGGTAGTTGTAGTTTCAATATTCTTTTAACGTATCATAGTTTGTATGCTTGTATGAGTGTGAGTATGTTTTCAGATAATATTGCTGCAGGTTTGTTGTTGTTTAGACACAGTGCCAGACATCAAGGGAATTAAAAATGAGGTGTTTCCACTTTCTTTTATGCCTCACTGAGTTTTATAGACGAAATTATTTTTAGTTTTGCTTGATGATATTGAAATTTCATGGTTTCTTTCACCTTTTTTTTCTCCTCATTTTTTCCATTCCTTTGGCTAACAGTAGTTGAGGGTTGCGTTTGTGGGGGTAAGGTTGCGTTTAACTTTATGGCAGGCATTCGTATTAGTCACCGAGAGTTAAAGTTATTCCCTTAAGAAAAAAAACACAAATGAAGGAAAATAAAAACAACTTTGATAATGAACTTTTACAGGCGAAATAAATAAATATCTTATGGCCGCCTCGCCTCCACCCCCCCTCCTTCCTTGTTTAAGGTTTGAGTATATTTTCAATGCCCCCAGTGTGTAAATGAAATTAAAGGCAGAAAATTTCGAAAAATTTGAACTTTTTAAACTGAATTGAGTGGCATATAATTTGTTTTGGGTAAACTAATGTTTTTAATGTAATAGTTTACCCCTCATCAAAATAAAATTGATGGTTCAAGTAATATTTACTTCAGGGATTTTCACAGGTGATAGGAAATATTGTAAATTTTTTTTTTTTTGCAAATTAATGTTCAATGTTGGCAAACTTTTGTTAAATTTTTGAACCAAATTTTTCAATGATCTGAGTATGAAAATTCTATTCGATATTCACTTTAACTACCATGTGCTGAAAGAGGCAATACAGAAAATTCTTTCCTCGTTCTGATTTTTATACCATTTCCAACTAAGGACTTTTCAGCTGAAGATCCGGAGATTCCCATTGGAACCTTTGAGCCTTGATGCCTCAAGGCGGGCTGTGGAAGATTTCTGATAAGAAACTTTTTTATAGGCTTCCTGACCACTACAGTATTTTCCAGGCAATGTTTGCTGGGTCCCAACATTTTCCCTGAAAATCTATTGACTTACTCGACCATCCAGACTGCCATGAATGCCAAGAATTTGTCAGCGAAAATTCGGATCATTCAAAGGTAACTCTTACATGCCTTCCAGGACATGCGGATATAGTTGGCATTGTATTACTGGTGAGTTAACCAGAGATGGTACGTAGTTCGTAATCTCCGACATTGTACAGGGCACAAGTATTCTGATTCTTCACTAAATTTAGATACCGTTCACACTTATCATAGAGAATCTCGATACATACTTAATTGGTCATTACAACCCTTTTGTCAGGATTACGACCTAGCTTCTCACACCACTTGTGTTGTGTGCATTAATTTTATGCATGAGTGGCGGGACCTACAATTTAATGTCGACTCCAAACGACAGATTTTTTTAAGAAACTTTTCATGGCAATTTTTATGTGGTCTTAGAGTTTTTGTTAAAAATCTGCTGAGAGAAATCGCCGAAGAAATATTTTTCATACTTCAAGTTGATAGAAATGTCTCACCTGGCCTCACGTCTGAAAAGCCAACACAGTACCTACCAGACTATAGCGACTTCTTTAGGTATCGTCCACACTTTTTATATTGCTGAACTTTTCTGAACACGTATGCATTAGGCAAGGACCGCTTCACTTTTGTCCTTAAATCGCACGACTCTGTACAGCACAATAGCGATTTTTGCAGTCCACTGACTTTTTGGCAGGCGTAACGAAAGATTCAGCATTCAAATAAATTACTGCTGCACAAGCTGTGGGTCTGAGGAGGAGGAAGACACTATCTTTCACCTCATGTCAATGTCTTGCTCTTGTCACCGAGAGATGGAGGTTTCGGACCTCTCACACTTTCTGAAATCACTGAAAGAGCTCTCTAATTTAAAAATTGCTGCAATAGTAAGATTTATTTTTGACTCGGTTTGGTTTTCGCTAGGGAATGTTTAATCTTCAGATTGAATTGATTTTGGTTTCACAATGTTCCTAATCTTCTGTTGATCATACTTTAAGTTATTTGCGGAAGAGATCAGCATGTAACAATTCATACAAGATAATTTTTTTCGAATTACTGGGAATATTTCGCATTATTCTGTAATCTTTGTCTTACGTATTACTAGCTTATCTACTGTCTGAGCTTTGTAAGGTGACCTCTTCCAGGCTTTTTCCAAAATTATCTGTAAACCCTATCGATTAATTCTCAATTAGTTCTGACAGCACCTTATATTTTCGGACACACTGTTCCAGGAGAATATCTAAACAAAGCACAGTGGTGTAGCTTCACATATTTTTCTCCAAACAATATGAGGAGTGGTGCAAATAATTGGCACTAAGATTCTATTGATTAAATTATGTAAATATCATCCAAATCGTTTATTCCTACATGTGAAATAATTTGCAAAAACCACTTACATACGTGTAAATCATATGTAAAATAATAAATATATGTCATGCCATATATTTCATATGTAAATATCATATGACAAGTCGCATGTAAAACTTTTGGAACCATTTTTAATCGAAATGTTGATTTTAGTTTATGTTTAGTTCTTTACTTTCTGTCGAAACCCCATGCGACGTATGTATAAGTCAAATGATATGTCACATGTAAAGTTACTTTTGTAAGAATATTTCCATGTGTTTTTTAGAATTTTTAATTCTTCAAATATAATTCAAATTTAATTCTTTAAATAATTGCAATTATTTGTATATATTTTTTCAATATTTTTTCTTTTATAACTTTTTTCAATGCAAGATTACCTTGTCTTGTTGAATGAAAAAATTTATTGCTTATCGTTTGATAGACTGATTTATTGTTCAGTAAAGAGAAATATTCATATGAAAAGTTTTCATATTTTTTAAAAGCTTAGAATAACAACTTCAAAAACACAAACAAAAATGAATTTTTTTGTGCAGCAATAAAATCAATGCGATTTGAAAGCGACAAAAAGAAAAAAGGAAAACAATCTGAAACATCTGTCAATGAAAAATGATGAGATGAGATGACATGTTTAAATATTAAATATTTAGATTGTGTCAAAGAGAATTAGAACAAAACAAAAAGAAATTGAAAAAGATATAGTAAAGCAAATAGACAAGCTCAGGGGTATTGATCTCATGAATTTTTTATTGTATACCCCGTAGAGGAAAATAAAAATGAAAACCAAAATTTTTTTAATGAAATCAAATGAAATTTTATAAATAAAGGAATACAGAAGCTGATGTGAAAACCTGCTTGCTATGCATGCTATCATAGCTATGGATATTCATTAGCTAAACTTCATGAACAACGAATATGAAGTGAAAAATGTCTCTTCTTTCTCTGTGTGCTAAATGTCACGTTCAGTAATTTAGTTGTATCAACAACATGGTGAAAATGAAAACGGAATGTAATTAAATTTGTTGCAATTGCATGCAATTGGCAAATCGAGAAAATGAAATCAAAATGAATATCTTAAGCAGGAGATAATACTCTCTGGTACTCAATTTTTTATAACTTTTTTTCAGTTTTTTTCTTTTTGAATTTTTAACATTGAAATTAAGAGCTCAATTAACGAGAACTAAAGTTTGCCTTGATTCTCTATAACGTTTTTTTTTATATTTTTTTCATTTGTGAATGGCTAATTGAATGCGCCATTTTTCTTTTTTCCATCCTCCATGTTTGCTGCAACACGACATCAGGCTGGCTTATGATTACAAATGTCCAGGCATCATGTTGTTCAACGATTGCAACAAGAAAACAGGATGCCGGTGGAAGAGAAAACCAAATAAAATACATTTTTTTTTAATAATTTATGATGAAAATTTGTTACTGGCCAGCCAGTTAAACAATAAAAAAATTTCGTTTTTTTCTGTTTTGCTTTCAAACAAAGCGACTTCAACCGTCAACAGTCCCTAGGGATAGTTTTCCCTCAGCAGTAGCTTCGTTAGTTAATGAAAATGCAAAAAGTTCAACAAACCAGACAGTGTGGTCGCAAAAACAAAAAATTCAATTGAAAATAAAAATCCAAAAAAAAAAACAAAATAAAAAAAAAAATTGTCAGAAAAACAAGCCCAGCTGTAAGTGAATTTTTATCATGACCACAAAACGAAAAATGTCACTTAACAACAACAAATAATTCACTAACATTTTTGCAAAAAAAAAAAGGAAATCAAGAAGGCTTCACTTTTAGTTACTGCTCAAGTTTTCTAGAAAGCAGGAATAAAAATAATAGAAATGAAAAAGAAATCAAAAGACCAAAGTCACTGACTGTGAAGCACTATGGCTTGTGGAAGTACAAAAAAGAAAAACATATTTATAAAACTTTTTATAATTTAAGGAGGATCTTTAGATGAATCATAAATTAAAAATATACCTACAGCATCTTTATATTCTGTTAGTGTTTTAGTAAATCCGTGTTATTAAAAGATTCAAGGATACCATAAACTGTTGTACTTTTAGGAATATTCTAATCGGAATTATTTGTATTTACCTTGTATCTCGTAGATTTTCTAATATTTAGTTCAAGATTCCAGCATGTCATTAAGTACTGTCACGATTTTATATTCTCAAAAACGAGTATTTTCTATGGATACAAGGATATCGATTCCTGTCAAGTTCTCGAACTCACGTGAGAGATAACAGTGATGTATTTGATAACTACAGCCAAATGTCGGCAATATTAGCGCTCTATTCGAGACAGGCGCAATAGGATCTGTTGCCCACCAAAAGTACAAACGCTGATGTATTTAGACATTGCAGACAGACTAGTTCAATGAACACGACTAACATGTCTACGAGTATTATCCAAGCAACAGGGATATAATATTTTGGTGTCCATTCACACATACATACATAATTGGTCTTTACAAACTATAAGTTTGGATTACGGCCTAGCTTCTCACACCACTCATGTTGTGTGCCTTAATTTTATACTTGAGTGGCAGAACCTACAGTTTAACGTCGACTCCGAACGACAGATTTTGAGAAACTTTTTCATGGCAGGTTTATTTACTCTCAGAGTTTTTGCCAGAAATCTGCTGAAAGGAAGTCGCCGAAGAAATATTTTTTTTTTTATTTCGTCTAATAAGCGAACACACTATAAGTCCAGCTAGGCTGAGATCAAGCCTTTGACGAATATCACAAGGGCGTCAAGTCCATGAATGTAAAAGATTTTATATGAAAATATCGAATCATTTAAGTATGTGTTCCATAAAGTCGCCTTAGTCTAGTAGGTAGTGTGTTGGTTTATTAGACGTAAGACCATGGTTCAAAACCCTGATCAGACATCGAAACGAAACGAAAAAAAAATAATTTTCTTCGGCGACTTCCTCTCGATAGATTTCTGGAGAAAACTCTGAAAGTAAAAAAAAAATGCCATGAAAAGTTTCTCAAATAACTGTCGTTCGGATTCGACTTTAAACTGTAGGCTCAACACTTTACCATTTGACAGAATGCCGATAGAGTGACGAAGGTTTTTATTTCTGCTGCCTTTCAATGAATCCTCCAAAATAAAGATTTTTCCAATAGTGGGATTCATTTTGTATTCGATAGGTGCAATTTTTCTCGTCTAAATCAGCCCTTACCATTCAGAGAAGCGGGCCCTACTTATCTATCCCTCGCCTTCTATACGCCAGCTTGTCATTTATACATCAATTGGGCACCGCTTACGGAGTATGGTCAACAATTAAAAAAAAGGAGTTGGCTGATCTAAGAGGAATCTCCTTCTTTGGGGATGCCCGCCACCTTACCTAACCGAACCTAAACTATTGACATGCATTAAAATCAATAGGAGCTTTGATTTTCTACAAAAGATTTCAAGTTATCTCTGCCAACCATCTAAGTTTTTCAAACGATTTGAAGATTCCTTCAACACAACTTCAGTTATGTTTACAATAATGCCGTTCACTGTGTGGGTTGTACTACAGATTAATGGTGTTCAGCCATATTTCCTTCTTATCTAAACGTTACAGTCCTGCTGATGGTTAATTCTTTTAGTAGATCTTACTGAATTTTATTCGGTTTCTAGTATAAGTTTGGATCATACTGCCAAGGCAGCGATGTATCCGAGCGCTAGAGAACCAGCTATTGAATTCATTACAAGACTCTTGTATGAAGCCTAGAATATCCTGCTTAGGTCCTTTACTATACTAATATTTGATGCTTTGCGAGGGGTGTATTACTCACAGATTAAAACTGTAGTCATGCAGCTTAGTTGGCTCTTATACAATACGTCTGTACCTATTGCAAGCATTTTAGTTTAACAACAAATTTAAAAATTTTTTACTCTGTTTAAAAAATATTTATTTTATTTCCCCCTTAGTTTAGTACGTGCTCTAAATATTGCAAGAATTTTTTAACTCTTGCCACCCACATAGTGCATAAATACGGAGTGCAAAGTATTGGTTTATTGGGTGATGGTATATGCTAACACTTATGTATTCTGGGCCACAGCTAAATTACAATACGATTTCGTATTATGTATATTGGTGTTGGCGTGGGAGGTAAAGAGAGAGAGAGAGAAAGTTTTTAATGAATATTTTTATAGTGAGAACCACAACAATGCAATAAAAGTTTTTGAATACACGAATCAGATGAAATCTATATGAAAATATATGTGTTTACCAACCGAACCAACCAACCAACTCAATATCATGGTGTATAAGGGTTGTAAGTGTGCTAAAAAAAAGGAGGGAAAATTTGTTTTTCAAAAAGAGAAATTCCAGTATTTTATAGGCGATAAGTGCTGTTATGCAGGTGTAAATGCAAAATAGCTTTAGACAAATAAACACACTGTGTATGATGCACTCGTATACAATATACGAGTCCGAACTTGTAAGGGAATGTAAAGGTCGTTTACGAAAAAAAAACAAATCAGAAAAAGAGAAAGAAAAATGAAAACAGGAATTTTTATTTAAATTTTATATGTGTTGGTAACATGGTAATATTATCATATGCAATTGGTACATGGATACGTATGAGTATTCGTATAAACTTAAAATGCAACATTGTGTAGCATACTTTTGAGGGACTGCAGCAGGTAAGGGTAAATATTTTGCTTAATTTTTTCCATTTTTATTTTTTTTTATTTTTTTTTAGTATTTCATGCTTTATTGTTGCTTTAGGGAAATGTGAAAATATTTAAAATGCAACAATTTGTTAAAACAAATATTATGGTTTTATGTTGCCTTCATCCTCCACAAACAGACATACCATATACCCTTTCTATAACTTATTTGTCCAACGAGTTACATCATGTAAGATAGGAGAGAAAACAAAAATGTGGTCGTACTCTTGTAAAATAAAAAAATTTCTAAAATTCATTTCTGACAATATTTACTTAAAACGATGAGTTAATAATATGTATGTATGTTGCTTTATATACAAAAATTTAATATTTACTGCAATTTAAAGGAATAATCAATCGATAAGAAATTTAAGACTTTAAATAGGACCGAATATGGAATAGCCGGTATTTTAGAACGTCTCTGAACTTGCCGTAGTGTAGAAGGTAATGTGTTGGCTTATTAGTCAACCCCAGATCACACATATCTAACAAACCGAAACATGATAACATATTTCTCCGGCGATTTCCTTTCATCAGATTGCGGCAAAAAAACTCTGCCCGCCTCTGTAATTGCAGAGAAAAGTTTCATAAAAATCTGTCGTTCGGAATTGACTTTAAACTGTAAGTCCCGCCACTCAAGTACCAAGTCAACGCACACAACATAAGTGGCTTGAGAAACTAGATCGTAATCCGGACTAAAGGGTTGCGGTGACCAATTATGTATGTAACGCCGCTACTTTTAGATGCAATCTCTCAGTATTACTAGTCGGTATTTCAGACTGTTATTCTCCGTCCCCAATGAAACGGAGCACAGATCTGGCAATCTACAAACTAAGTTTAACTGAGCACAGCAAAACTTTACTCCCTGGAAGGATAGAATGGAAAAGATTTCTATGGTTTCTGGTAGTAGCGTTGTCACAGATCTAATTTTTAACGAATCTATCAACTACAGCTATCCTTATCAATGATCTGCATGAAATTCAAACGAAACTTTTTCACCATTTTACAGAAAAGTAAAGTAAATTTTTGCTAAACTGGGGCTCCTACAGATATTTATTGAAATTTGTTTGGTCAGACTATTATTACGGCTCAGGAAGTTACTTCTGTGCCATTACAATGACCCTCTGATCTCGACATTAAAACTTTTTCTGATAACTTGTCACTATATTTTCAAACTCATAGGTCATAGCATAGATAAGAAGTGATTACTAATGTCTAGCTTTAGCACACAAACGAATAAGTTGGGTATCTTTCTTCATGGGCTTCATGGGATCCAGGCATGCACATACATACATAAATAACTGGTCACTACTATCCTTCAGTCAGGATTACGACCTAGCCTCACACCCACTCATCCATGTTGCGTATGTTAATTTTATACATGTGATATACATACACACTGCATCAACATCCAACTTGTCCTTTGTTTTTCCTTTTTATTGAGGTAGATTTCGACACGCTCGGTAATTTAAAACACTTATAGCCTAACAAAAAGATTCCTAGGACAGCATTAAAGCAAGGTGATATTTTGAATATTAAGGCGCTTCAGATACTCCTTAATACCTGCGTATTATTTAGGTAGGCTCATAGGACGGCATTAAAGCAAGGTGATGGTTTGAATAATCAACGCACTTCATATATACAATCTTAACGCCTAAATAGCGTAAATAGCATTCTCCAAATAATTTAATATAATCTACCCTCACACAAGCTCCTGAAAACTGTCCAGCTTAAAATGGGCGTTCTGTGGCTTACTGCCGATGAACTGGTTAAAGTCTGCGAAAATCTTTGCATATGTACTTATTATACACAATTTGTTATGGATTTATGACAACACAGTAGATAGCATGTTGCTCGAAAGGTTGAAATCTAACTTCCAACGTGATCAGAATATCCAAGAATCTATAGCCCTATAATTCAAAATTCAAGCTTTGTTACTTCACGTGTTTGGTTAAAGCATTACTGAATTGGTCAGTTAGCTATTGGGTAAGAAATGCACTTCCAATGTATGCCATACCAGAACTGAAATTATGAATGAAAAAAAAACGAAATATATTTTATATTTTCATTATCGCATACCTAGACGTATGATTATTATTAATTTATTAATAACACGTATACGCCATATATTATGGCTGTGATAAATTGTTTAAAAAATCCCTTAAAAAAATAAAGTAGAAAATAAACTCAAGTATTGCCATGAGCATGCATCATATTTACTTCATGTGGATTTCATAATGGTAGAGAGTAATGCCTTCTGACAGTTGTTGTTGGTGGAGGAAAGAAAAAAAAATAATCGAAATTCATGCAAATATGTATTTATAATGCGTATATAAAACAAATGTTATTGTTGTAGCAATTGTTGTAATGAAAAATTATTAATGATGTTATTAATGAGGCAATGTGTTGGTAAAAGTATTTCAACAATATTTCATGAAAGTATGTACGTGATTTACTTAAACAAATATTAGCGTTCCCTGTAGGCCATTATTAATACTGACGTTACCAGCAAACATTTTTTAGTGAATAATATTAATGCTGTTAATATAAGAGACACAGATTTTGAGGAATTTTTTTTCTTTTTATTCTGGAATACATATTTGTATTTGTAGTACCGCAGAGTTAGGCCTCTTTACTGGCCATAAAGAAAAATTATTTCTACATGAACTCCAAAACTATCCTGCTGTTTATTTACTTATGGTGGCCATGATTTACAGTAACAAAAAGAGTTCACTTAACTTTCAAGTCGTTTTAATAGAGGAGGAAATAAATGGAAGGCAGTAAAATTTTACGACACAGTGGCAAGGGGATTGGCGTTCATGGTTATACAAATATAAAGTAATCATATACAAACTTAATACCCGTAATGCTTACAGCTTTTGTTTTTAAATTTAAAGAAAAATAATAAAAAATTTATTCAAATCAAAAATTAATTTCTCGTATTTATTTTTCTCTCTTTTTTAGGTAAGTCATACAAGTTTATTAATATCAGTTGCAATACCGTCTCTGTAAGTATTTACAATTGAATCTAAAAGTTAAAAAAATTGTTTTTTTAATTTAACTCTTAAAGCCCGCCTGCTTTTCAACATTTATTTTCTTTACTAATGACATTTGCTTGTAGCTTTTATTAAAATTAATTTCCTTTATCTCTCTCTCTCTCTGTCTCTACAAAACTTCTTTTAATTTTAACGTAAACTCCACTGAACTTTACGCTCAGAAAAACAACGTAAATTGATGTAAAAAAAAATAAATTATTTTCATAGTACAACTACCAGAACTAAATAAAGTCGTAGGCATGTAATAGAACGTAACAGGAGGAGAGGGAGAGGTAGCGTAAAAAGAAAATTTCCTCATCATAATGTAATTTGCTTTTTAATTTATGATTAAATTTCATTCATATTTGCTGTTGTTATTATTATTTATTTACTGAGGCAGACAGCAAACTGCACCAGCAAGCAACCACTACTACAAAGACTACATCTACCCTGCAAGCAAATAACACAACAGCGGCAAACAATTACAGCAGCAGCAGTAGCAGTACAAACTATAAAAAACATGACTTGAAAAAGGAAAAAAACTGCTACAAAACAGTTAATAAACTGCTTTAAATACCAATACAATGTCATATAAATTTTTAATATGTATGCGTGAGTTTTTTTTTTTTTTTTTTTTTTTTTTTTTTGTAACTCTACGAGTATGTAGGCAACAAAGGGTGACCCCAATAAGATTGCTACTTTTAAACTTTCATAAAAAATGAACGTGTTTTTCAGTTTATGATGAAAAATTTCTGCTTAATGAACCCCGAAATCTGAGTATGTTTATACAATTTGGAAAACGAGGCATATTTATCGATTTAAAACCATTTTAAATGACTGCCTCCGTATTTGTTACGAGAATCGATTCTTTTAATATGGCTTCCAAGCATTTGGACAGAGATAATGTAATGAATGATGGTTTTGAAATATTCTAATGTAAGGGTATTATTCGCGTAAATACGATCTTTACTATGGCGCCACAAAAAAGTCTAACGGTGCCAAATCGAATGATACTGGTCGCCAATTGCCTTCGCCTAAATGTGAAATAACTTTTTGTGGTAATTCCTAATGTTGTGTGGATTGTCACGCTGTCCTGCTTTGGTGTTCCATTGCACACCAAAGAAACTCAGTTACTGTTCGACCATAGCACTCTGGATTGACGTTAAGGATCCTTTCAAGATCTTTTTCTTAAAAACACGTTTAATTGCCGCCAGCACACTACACCACACCACACCATAATATACTTGAACTATCATAATTTCCAAACACATCGGGTCGTCTACGATTATGTTAAGGCTTTCCGAGCCCCGTATGTTTAAATTTTGGTTGTTGATATAACTATCGGGAAAGAAATGAGCTCTATCGCTGAAGAAGATTTTATTTGAAAAATCGAGTACTGATTGCTTTAGTACCCAACTAGCATATCCACGTCGTCCTAAATTGTCATTCACTTTCAATTGTTGGATGGAGGTGTAAATCCTTACGGAAAATATGCCATAGTGATGTGTACGATTGCTGACAACAATTGCTAACAAAACCGTGGAATCGATAGATTGGGGTTATCCGCTATATTTTACCCAACGGAAGTGTGTACATTGTGATGGTGCAAAGTATTTGCAGTTAATAAAGACTTAACTAAATTCTTTTGTTTTTATGTTGTGACTGAAGCAACCACTGTTATGTACCACCAGCCTAAGAGAAATAGATCTCAATACATCATTTCTATCAGGATCTGTTGGGAAGCGCTCATAGTGTCTAATTCCATGAAAACATAGTGGGCCAATATTATCTTGAGTGTCCACAACAGCAGGAAAATTTGGGATGTTGGATTGCAATATTTTCTATATCCATGCAAACATTAATTTTCTGATGTCCTAACTTATTGGTTTTTTAGTTGTTATTGGAAACCGCTCAATAATATGTATGATGTTCGGCCAAAGACAACAGAAGTGCTAGTAGGCTGGCGGTCAGTATGTTGGCTAATTAGATGTGAACCTTTGGTTAGGATCTCAGCTTAGACATTTCGTATAAAACGAAATAAGAAAGAATTATTCCTTGAGCGACTTCCGCTCAGCAGACTCCTGGCAAGAACTCAGGTTATAAATTAAATTGAAACTTAACTCTATTATTCGGAGAGGACATTAAACAGAAGAGCCCGCCACTCATGGATAAAATTCATCCACAACAAGGGTGATCTGACAAGCTAGTTCGTAATGCTAACTAGATTGTTGTAATAACTAATTAAGTAAGTAATGGATTTGCCCTAGCTATAAATCCTGTGTGTTAATGTATCTCTATACGAGTAAATCAGTAGAATCAGCCTGTTTTAATATACATTATTTTTTATTTTTTTTTTTTTTGAAGTTTATGCTGTAAAAGTCCTTTATTTCAAACTCCCTTTTTCAAATAGTATATCTGCCTGGCAAGCAGTCAGCCGCCTCAGTCTGTTTTTAATTTGTTTTCTATTAAATTATTTTCCATTTTTTTTTTTTTTTTTGCCAGCCACTCACATTTAATGCAAAATAAATAAACTACGCTTCAGTTAGCAAAATAATAGAAAAAAACTTGCATTAAAAAACAACGACATTGTAAATAGTAAATCTCAGTATTAAATGCGTACAAACAGACACACAAAAAGGAAAAAAAGTATTAAAAAGCCATGTAGAGGAGTAAGAAAATTAGTGGCAATAAATTTATGCCGAGTACTACTCCTCATAGGATAAAAACTAAAGTGGAGATTTATATTTTCATTAAAATTACAAATTAATTGCAGAACAAATCTATACAGCAAAAACAAAAATAGAAAAAAAATTAAATTTATTTAAATTATAAATAAATGAACTTATTATATACAGCATATGCAATTATTATTATAATTTTTATAATAATTTACACTCTTTCGAAATTATTTGCATTTATTATGGAGAGAAGCAATTAAAAATAATAAATTCCATACTGCGGTCACAAAATTGATATAAAAATTGCAAAGCAGAAAAGAATACAAAAAAATTGTTTTTAAATAAATTATACGTTGGAAACAGGCCTAAAAAAATTTAATAAAATTATTTTTATTGATACACTATTCTGTATGGTTCAATGGAAGTTTTAAAACTATAAATACGAGGCAATTTTAAGCTCAATAGCTACATTAGCCTGGTCACCTTATGAAAATAATTACCACATGCAGTGTTGAAAATCGAGAAAATCATCTGAGAAATTGAAAACTGGCAAATTCGGTGTGTTATTAAGCCATTTAAAATTAAATATATTGTGTCTGTCCACCGCAAGGCTGGTTGTGTAAATTGGCGTTTTGGTTTGAACTTTTGTTTCTTTTCAAAACGTGCCCGTTTTTCCTTAATCTCTTCACTTATACCGAAAGGCTTTCGAATCTGACAATACTTATGTCATTCTATTCTATTTCAAAATTCAGTATATTATCTGCATACATACAAGCCTTTAGTCAGAACTACGGCCTAGCTTCTCAAGATCACTCATGTTGTGTGTGTTAATTTTATACATGAGTGGCGGGACCTACAGCTTAAAGTTTTTGAGAAACTTTTCATGGCAATTTTATTTATTCTCAGCATTTTTGCTACAGATTTTTTTGAGAAGCTTTTCATGGCAATTTTTACTCTCAGAGTTTTTGCCAGAAATCTGCTGAGAGGAAGTCGTCAGAGAAATAATTGTTTGTTGGCGATGACCGACCTGGGGTTAGAACCGTTGCTTCACATCCAATAAGCCAACACACAACCTACCAGGTGGCTGCCAACAAACAAACAAAATACAAAATAATTTTATGTTCGTGTAGGACTTTTTGCTCATATAGTGCAACGTTTTTCCATTCTAAAAATTAAAAAAAAAAATCTGTTCACAATGAAATTTATTCCTACAGATGCTCTATCAGTGTCCCATTATTTGTGATTTATTTCGTTGGGTTTCTGTTTCTTTGGTTAGCCACATACAAAATAATTGCGTGAACCAAACAACATTCTCTATATCTTTAAACATTTTCTTTTGCACCATTTTAAGGCATTTTATCGAAAAAAAACGATGACAGTTGCACATGTGGTGTACAAAATAATACCCGAATTAAAATATGAAAAATTACGAGGCATTATAAATGCAGGTTCAAATTTTTAAATGCAATGACAGAAAAAATATGTAGAATTGTAGGAGGAAGGGGTGGAATTTTCAAAACAGAAAACATATAATTACAAACGGAGAGAGAGAAAGTACAGGCAGGCATACAAAACCAAAACCAAAGCAATGCAAAAAATGTTATGCCTTGTATGCAATTGTTTTAAAACAGAACCTAGCAAAATGTTTTCCATCCTTCATATTTGTATTTGCCTTCATATTTGTATACAGTATTGTGTGTGGTGTTTTGCTAGTAAAATTGTTTATTGGGTTATCATAATGTCATGCATATTTATGTTTTGCATTAAAATGCAATGCATTGGAAAACTATAGATAGAAAATTTATAACCCAACATGCATGTGCGTACACACATACAAGCCTCTTTCAATCCTTTCTGACTTTCCCCTTTCCCTTTCCCTCTCACTCTCATGCTTTGTGTTCTGTTCTGTTGTTCTGCTGCTGCCATGTATGGCATGCATTTATCGTCAAGGAGGTACATATTTTATAAATTTTCAATATGAAATTTTAAATTCATTTTCTTTATTCTTTTTTCTGTTTTTTAATATCATAGTTAAATAACTGGAGCAATAAATACACACAAGAATTTTTTGTTTTTTTTTGTTTTTTTGTGATAAAAACTTTAAATTTTTTCAACAGAAGAAAAAAAAATGCAATTTTAAATGCACTCTCAGAGTTATTGTTTAAAGTGCTGAAATTGGATTTTCTTTTTCATTTAAAAAACGATATTCAAAAAGAATTTATTAAATAAATAAATAAATTACAATTCTATTCTCTCTCAATATGGGGTCTCTTCTATTAAAACTAGATCAAGAACAAAATTCTTGTCCTTAGAAGGGGTAACTTGAGGAGATGTAATGCCTACAATGGTTTTTGTAACAATATTTATAAATTCCATAACAGTACTCTATAGTCATGAGTTTAATTTCATTGTAATTGATCTCAATATGGCCTTACACTGGGAGTGATTTTTAACAACTTTTGCATCTTTTGAAGAGACCTTACTCTGTCTCTTGGGAGAAATCTGAAGTATTTCAGATTTTACTTCCCATTGTCATGAATCATATAAACCTTCTTCTAGCTTTAAAAATGCAATTGCTTTAGAGCAGGCTATTGAAAACTCTTACAAGTTTCCGGACTACAAATTGGAAGTTGTAGGGGTTTAGAGTTTTTTGGTATCTTGGAACCCCTTGCCCATAGTCGACCACTCACGTGAAAACATTCCTCTACGACATATTTAGCATTTGAAGTGTTAAAAAAATACACTCTGAAATCCCCTGCAGCTCCTGCGCTAACCAATTTCTTCGAGCAAGCAACGTAACAAACCTATAAAATCTTGAATTATTTTCTGCCTTCACTTCTATTTCTTCCGGTTAAGGCAAGTTTTCTTCATCTGCAAATCTTCTTGGATATATAATCGAAGATATCCTCATAGTAAGTTCGATCCAGTTGAATTTTGTTTTTGAAATTTTGTTGCGGATTGGTGTTACGCGGTTATCTTTAAGGATCTGTTAACGAAATTATCAACAGCAGAATATTTCCAGTGAATTTTAGAAAAAAAAAGCAAAGCGGGCGTAGTTAATAGTGGTAGCTTTGATACCAAAACTCACTTGAGCATGCATAGCGGTTCGTTGTGATGCCATAGGTAAGCGCTGTCCCTGTACTGACCGAATTCCACCGAACTCATCGAATAAGAATTTGAGTCTCCTTTGTTGCATACATCCATCAATCTTCAAATTAAAAATCCCTACCATCTTCCATTTGATCGACATGTTCGAACACCTGTACTTTAATAGTTATAGATACATACATAATTGGCCATTACAACACTTCAGTCAGGATTACGGCCTAGCTTCTCACACCAGTCATGTTGTGTATCTTAATTTTATACTTGAGTGGCGGGACCTACAGTTTAACGTCGACTCCGAACGACAGATTTTTTGAGAAACTTTTTCATGGCAAGTCTATTTACTCTCAGAGTTTTTGCCCGAAATCTGCTCAGAGAAAGTAGCCGAAGAAATATTATTATTTTTTTTCATATTTCGTTTTGATGTCTGGCCTGGGGCTTGAACCTGGGCTTTACGTCTAATAAGCGAACACACTACCTACTAGACTACACCGACTACTATTGTCCCTTAATTTTAATACGCTGTACAACTTTAACAATATTTAAGTGCTCAAACAGCTCATTGTTCATTTAGTAGCGGAAATTATCACCAACACGCACAGGACTGAGGATGCAGCATAAATCTTTGCTCTCTAATACTTCTAAGACAGTTGGACCGATACGTAATAACTTCCAAGTGCCCACGTCGCACCAAGGTTGTCTTTGCTGCACAATTGTCCACTGAGGCCATGTTGGAAATCGTTGCCTAATCACCTGGTAACTAAAGACATTGAGCAACACTTTTATCTCTAATACTTCCCAGACAGATTAATCGGTGCATAGCGACCATGCTTCCTGGCCATAGAGTAAAAAGGGAAAAATTAGACAAGTTGTGGAACATCAATTTCGTCGCTAGAGAGAGGTATCAACTAACTGCTTATTGGAAAGACTGATTCTGATCACTTTCACTGGTAACTGCGTCTCTTTGAGTATATATTTGTCAAATGTATCGTAGAGATTGATCACTTTTTACCCTCATTTACTGCCGGACCCTGTGACAACTCGCTTGGAACTTATCGAGAAATTTAAGAAAATCTTACTAAAAAATTTAAATGTTTAATTTTGTCCTCTTGGTTGATTCCCCAATAAAGATATTAATGATCTTGTGATGGATTTTTTACTGGAAAATTACTAAGAAGTTAACCATGTAAGAGAAAGGAATACGGTGAGTAGAATACAGTTTATCTGCTGCTATGATGCGTAAGAAAGTAGTTTGGTGATAGGTCAGCTATCAAAGGACACAAATGTGCTTTATGATTCCCAAGATTTCAGAGAAACCTGTCGTTACGTTTCACCTAATTTCTTAGATGCATAGATCTATGATCGGTAAATAAAGTGTCTTTATTTCACAAAGGGAATACCAAGTCCTAAGGCGCAATGGGTAATTCTGGCATCTGAAAAGGACCCAAATTCCTTATATTAAACTTCTCTGCCGCATTTCTCTTCAAAAATTCGTACAACAAATTGGAATAATTTCTGACACGCATATAAGTTTTCTCACTCACAACGATATGAATTACTTTCATTTGATTACAAAACGATTTATTGATTTTGTTTTGAATAATTTCTTGCAATATAGACAACAATAATAACAAAAGGAAGCTTTTATTTAATTTCTTTTTAACCTTAATTTCCTAACATACTTTCAGGCCCTTAAGCTTATTTAATTTTCTATTTTGGCCATCAGCCTTTTATTGCCTATTCTTTTATTTTAATGCCTTTTGTGTTGTTATAATTTTGTATTGTGTTCACATTACATGTATTATTGTTAATATTTTCATAACATTTTATGATTATTTCTGTTTGCAAAACCAAAATCCAAAGCATAAAAGATGAAAATAACAATAAGTTTAGCATTTAGATTTGATTATAAATCCTTCTGTAGTTGTATCTGTAATATATGTATGTAATCCTTCAAAATACCCTTTCTTCTGAACTCTGTTAACGAAATTTAGTTTTTGCCTTTGAAATATTATTATTGTTCTTTCGTTTTGGACGATAAACTCATAAAAATGCGTCATTTGTTGTCATGTCTTTCGATTAATAACATGGAGAAATGGATAGACGACCAATTAAGTAAATTAAAGTTTGAGTGCAGAATGTCAAATAAGGCAATACAGCCCACTCAGCATAAGCATTGGGCTGACTTAAATCAAATGTATTTCTGTTCTGAGATAAGCAGTTGGTAAATCTACTCTAGTGGTTCATAGACGAAAAGCGTTGCTGTACGTCGTCGTCTTAAAATTACAGAAAGAATCTGCTTACTGGTTCGATTCTCTTCCAAGAGTTATCAATCTTTAGCTGTTGATGTTATCCTCTGAGAGGGGCTTCTGGACGATTTATTTAATCCACAGACGGACGCGTTTCAGAATAATAAATTTGTGTTTCGCAGTTAACATGGCTAAGCAGGGATCTAGCGATGATCGACATGTTTCAAACATGAACTTCTTGACAAGTTTTTATTATCACTCAGGAATATCCGCAAAGTGTATTATCGAAAGCAATAGGAGGTAGAGTTTATGCTTATCAGATTGCAATTTGTCTGTATTGTAAGTAAAAGGAAAAAATGTGTGCAGAAAGGAAGACCATTTTATAAACGAACAGTGAGACGAATTTCCGCTGTAGTGCCTTGTACGATCAACCACTGGCCAGTTACTCAGAAATGTGCTTTATCAGAGACACGATTACTACTTAAAAAGTTTTGAATATCGACAATAATTCTCTTCATTTCCAAGACGCTATGCGGACTTAGCTTCAAATACTGGTTTTTGCTAAAGAACGTTAAAGTTTTCTCTTTAAGTGGTCATCAGCATTCGAGGCTAGAAAGTACGGTGGGCAAAGATGATTGTTTACGCAATATGTACAGTATTAGTATATAGCTACAATATGTTTGCCTATGATTCAGAAATAAGCTAAAACTCTCTTCATAAGTAAATCTAATCTGAAAATGATTATCCAACAATCGCTACAACTCAAATAAATCTGACTTTGAAAGTAAGATTATGGCCAAAAGTATGTTACTTTGCTTAGGTCAAACTTACCAATTTATACACGATTTAACCAAAATTTCTTAGAAAAGTTTTTGCATAAATTGCAACATTCCATTCGCAAATCTCTTGTACTTTTGAAAACATTCAATTTTAAATGTAAAACTTAATATTTGTTGACCCTTCTTTTTTACATTTTCATTTCTTATATTTTTTAAGAACTGTGTGAACCCATCCTCTAAGCATGGCCATTAATTATGATTCTTTTCTTTTCTCTTTCCCCTCTTTATTTGACAAACAAAATTCTTAAACTACTTTGAACACACTTGTCATGCGAAACTTGCTGCTGCTGGTGTTGCTGTTGCTGAAGAGGAATGGCTTACAATGAGATGTCAAGTATTTTTATGACCATTTTACAAGACATTAAAATGGTAAATGTGCTAAAGTGTGAACATTAAAGAAAATAAATGTTAGAAAAACTAACGAGCAGAAAAAATAACAAAAAAAAGAAATGAAAAACCTGATGCTGGTCAATCTTGACTGAGAAGTAAAGCTGCAGTTGACGTTAAAAAATATTTCCTCAACTTTTCTATTTTTTCTTTTCTTTGTTTTCAAAAGCAATTTGACACCTTGTTGTAAGGCAAATATACGTAAACGTACATACATACATACATATGTATATGTCTGTGCCACATGAACATGCAACAGTCGTCTGTCTCTACATGCATACTTTACTTGCATGTGTCGTCTTTATTTAAAATATTTGTAATGATCTGGCAAATGGCATGATAAAATTACCATGTACGCATAATAAAATATAATTTTATGACTCTGTCGTCTCTTGTCTGTCTTCTGACGTATGTTGCATGTTCCATGTTGCATTAACTTTCATGCACAGCAAAGCAAAAGAAAAGAAATACACGAAATTTGATATTTGCCAGTTGCTTGCAGCATACCATACCATACCAACAAACGTTCGTTCGAATGTTTAGTGGGTTGTTAAATGGGGTTTTAAATTTTATCTGCTATTGTCATACGAAAATTTTCAAATATTTGATATGCGTTAAGCGCATCAACAAAAAAAAAAATACTTTTCATATCACATATTTTTTTATTACTTTGTCACACACAGATACGTATCCTATGTACGTACATACGTAACGTTGCAAGAGGAAATGCTGAAATAATAGAAAATGTGCCACTAGATTTACAGGCAAAACTACTTGGGATTCCTTTTGTTTTTCTTTTAGAAAGAAACAAACAAAAAACAAAAAAACAATAGAGGAGAGGAATTGAAATAGAAAACCTAGTATTTCATATCAAGAATTTCAAGCATTCGCTGCAGCATTGTTTTTCTAAAATAGCATGCATAGAGTGAAAAAAAGCTTCAGCCCTAGTTTTATAATACTAGAGAGACAAGAAGAGTATTGAGAATGGAAAGAATAAAGTAAAGCAGAATAGCGGAACTAGAGTAGAATAGATCAAACTATTCCTACACCAATTTTACTAACAAAACTTAATTATTTGTAAGTATTGTTCGCTTTTTACTATTTTCACAGGAGAACAGGATAGATTAGTATACATTGCCAGGGATTTCGAAGAGAATAGCTTACTAGTGATCTATTCTATCATATAGTTATAAATCCTGGCTAGCAATATTCTATTATGGGTGCCCAAAAAGTCCAAATACGGGAAGATGTTCCCTTTTTTATCATCATTATTGCTTCTACACAATTTGCTGAGAGGTATTCCCAGAGTCTGCATATGTGTGCCAGTGTTTCAGGTGTCAAAAGTGCAATGAGCACTCCGGTCGGAGTCCAACACATCTGCGCAACGTATTAACTTAATTCGCCTTTAAAATCAAGAAGGGTATATTTTTCTAACTTCTGCCACTCAGACGATATAGTAGGTGGTGAATGGCTTACTACCGTAGTAAAGTCACAACGTCTGATTGCAAAGACATATTTTGTAGAAAAGTGTTCAATAGTGTGTCGTGGTCTAATAGTGTGTTGGCTTACTATACTTGAGATCAACCCCTAGGTCAGAAATCTCCAACAAAACAAATTTAAAAAAATCTCTTTCCTAAGCAGTCTGCTGGCAAGAACAAACCGAATTTAAAAAAATCTCTTCGGCATCTTCTTCTAAGCAGTCTGCTGGCAAAAACTGTGAGAGTAAATAAAAAATTGCCATGAAGATTTTCTCAAAAATCTGTCTTTCGGAGGCGGCTTTAAACTCTAGGTCACGCCACTCATGTATAAAATTAACACACACTACATAGTAAGGTAGTGTGAGCAGCTAGATCGTAATCCTGACTGAAGGCTTGTAATCACCAATTATGTATGTATGTAAATGTGTACAAGGCCGTGCAGGCTAAAGAAGCATTTAGAGAGTACTTCGAATCATTCTTCCACCAATTTGTTGTTAAATGGGAAAATAGTTAGGCTCTTGGCCAGCACCGGAGGATGGAATTCAATGCCAGCTGGACCTTCTGCGTCTGTGAGTATGATGTTTCGAAAAGCTCTGATTTCGATTACCTAGCCGCTTCGACGTTGTTGAGTTTGACTCCAATAACCATGCAACTGGCTACAGCCTAATATCGATACTGTAGTACTTCTTCTGTAGGCACTAATAAGTTCTTTTGAGGATTTTTGTCGGCCATCGCCACGAAACGTGGACCTTGCTGATTGTGTCCAAACAAACAAACGCTCTATGAGAGAAAAAAGCAGGCCTTCAACCACTCACCATGAGTACAGACGTTAACGGACTTATGGTTACGAACTGATTACACCATTGGGCGAACTAATGATCTCATTTGAGAAGAAGATTGAGGTCTATTAGTCTTTGCAACTAGAGAAACCGACACTAATAGGAAACCATTGAATCAATAGCAGAAGTTCGACGCTAAGTATAGGTGAACTTTAGTTCTCAAACAACAAGATAACAAGCTATGCGCAAAGGTATTGTGGTGGATTTTTTCTATATATTCATGCAATGACGGGGCAGTCCATAGACTGAATTAAACTACTGGTACCGAAAATATATTAAAATCGCATATTTAATCCGACGCCAAGTTAAATACTTGAAAGTTAAGTGTGAAATAAATGTGAATCATATTTTAGTTCATTATCGTTCTATGTGGATATAATCTTGTTCCACTTAAATTAAATTGTTACAATATTTCACTCCAAACAATTTTATACTAAATATCCTCCCTCTTATGACTCTGATACATATTCTTTTTTGAGTAGGATATTCAAATTGTTCATATTTTCAACTTTTTCAATGTTTCCAGCAGCACCTGCCAAAAATCTAAATCTGCTACACAAACACTCAGACTTTTCTAAATGCTTTCCAACTACCTCTCTGCTCTGCTTATATTTATGCATCAGTTAATGGAAAAATATTTTCACATTTTAAATCATATTCTAAATTTAACTTTTTTTTTTACTGTTTTCATTAAAATTTCTTTCTTTTTCACTCTTTTTTTGTTTTTGTTTTTTGTTTTATGTTTTCGTTTTATTTTTGCATTTCCATTAAAAATTCTGAAATTCTGACCAGCTGTTGTTGTCCTCGTCGTCGTCCATTCAATTTACACACCATTGACCATTTCAAACAAGAGAGCAAAATAAGAGGAGAGCAAAACTAATAAATTCCAAAGGGCATAAATTAAGCTTAAAATCAAATACATATTCAAAGCACCTCACTCGCATCATCTCCACCACTTACACCCCCATCACTACCACCACCACACTTGCCATTTAACATTTCATCGTTTGTGTAATAAGTATACGTTAAGAATGTCGGCCGATGCATGCCGCCGTATGGGTATGCAAAAGTCAGAAAGTGTTTTAAAAGCAACAATCATTTGAAGCGTACGATATAATGTCTGGCAATATTTAGTGGAAGAGTTTGTTTTATATTGGATTATAGTTTTAAATAGAATATGATGTGAATGAACAGTTTTTAGAGAGAAATTTTCAAAGGACTTTTTTATACGAGACCATAATAATTTTAAATTCTTTGGAAGTGAAATTTATAAAATCTGCTTAAATTTTTAGAATGAAAATAGAAAAGATTGCATTACTAAGATGAATTTGAATGTATGTATATGTATAGAGGTTTTCATAAAGCAATAAGTGTGAGAGATATCATCTAAATTTCTTAGTCCTTTTTCCTTGACTCTGACGCATAAATCAATCTTAATTGGGCCGATGACAAGGTTTGTATTGCTTTGGAGAACCTTTGTTGTTTGTGGCTTATGCGCTTACACCTGTGATTTAAGAAAATTTCCTAAAAACTCAAATCGCACAATCTCGGTGGCCAGTTCATATCACATCAATGGAAGATAACCATGTCCTCAAATCGCTCATGCAGTATAGCTAGTGTACCATGAACTATGTAACACATAGCGCCGTTACATTCAGGTTAAAAGATCGACCCATAAAGCTTTTATTGATAACCTGGCCAATGTTGTCCTCTAAGAAATATAAACCGATGACGCCCAAAATCCACATCCAACAGTAATTCTTCCTAGATAGATAACTAGAATGCTTTAGCATTTCTGAAGTCGTCCTAGTCTAGTAGGTAGAGTGCTGGCTTATTATACATAAGGCCACGGCTCAAATCGAAATACGAAAAAAAAATATTTCTTCGGCGATTTCCTATCAGCAGATTTCTGGCAAAAACTCTGAGAGTAAATAGAATTGTCATGAAAAGTTTCTCAAAAATCTGTCGTTAGAAATCGAATCCCGCCATACATACACACAATTATGTATGTATGTTATGTGCTTTAGTATTTCATGTGAATTTTTATCGTTCCAAATGATGATCTTGACGTCAAAGACGATGAGTATCCGGGCCAACAACAATAAAAAATTATAATCAAAATTCATATCAAACGTTCTGCATTCCCTGCGCTGATCAACTTCTTCGATTAGTTAGGGGAATTGGGCACTGTGTGCGGCCTAAGTGTATCCGCTCATGATTCCATCGAGGGGACCCCCACTTCTACCTACCTACATACCTAGGGGAGTTTGGTTAGTAAACCGACTGCGTCTATCTGTGGCGTCACAATGGGCCGCTATGTGTGCTCAAGTGCGCTTTGGCAATCAAAGCTACCATTTCATATTAGATGTAAGAAGATCTTGCTTAATTATTAAATGTAATTCAAAAAGCCATTTCAAATCTTTTAAAATCAGCAGGATTCATTGAAAAGCAAAGAAATTGGTTCACTAGGATAAGCTTAATACGGAACAGAACGGGATATCCAAAACTGCCTCGAATTATTCTTGGCCTCTAAAGACGATCGGTTTTTTGGCGAAATCCAAAAATTGTCAAAAAGTGGGGATTTGTTTTGAGGCCTATTCATCACTTTGATTAAAAACATTCGTTAAGACTCCAGAATAATTATGAACTTCAACATAATGGTCTCCAGTGGGTATATTTGCGTAATAAAAATAATACAATAAACCTAGTTGTAGTAGGTAAATAATTGAAAATTCCTATGCAATCCCTTTACCATCGAAGCCTTAAGGTAAACACTAGAAACTTTATAAAATGTTTTCCTTAAAATTCCCTGTTGATTTTCGTTCAGATCGAAAGAAGTTGAAAAATTAAAAAAAAGAACAAGAATTTCAAATAATATGGAGTGTCAGGTTTATACTGTGGTGTAGCAGCAGGATTTCTTTTGCAACTTCTTATGTGCAGCAGAAAATTTTGGCATTTCTATATTAATTTTTGACAGTTTGCGTGTTGAAAACTTTAATTTGCAACACAACAGGCATTGCATACACGTAACAAAACACAGACACTTTATTTCACGAACACGAACACAAATAAACGAATTTCAATTTTTATTTTCAACACACGAAATATACGTGACACGAATGATGAAAACCATTTTGACATTTTCATTGATTCAATTGAACTTTAAGAGAGAGAGAGAAAGAGAGAAATTTCTGTATCATTTTTCTTCTTTATTTCTACTCAATTGGTTTCATGCGTAATTTAACATTCAAAATTTGTTTAGTTTCTGGCTTTTATTGTTGTAATCAATAATCGTGTCAGTAGAGAGTGAAATGCATGATAATTATACAAAAAAAAAACTGTTATACTGCATAAGGCGTAGTAAAAATGGTATCCTTTTTTAATAAAGTGAGAACATACTGCTTTTGGTTTAAAGCATACTTTTAAACACTTTTATCTGACACTGTAATTTAACTACAATTACAAAACAAATTACAAAACAAAAGCATTTTGCGGTGGTCAACAGCAGCAGCAGTGGCAGCAGCAAAACCAGGAATTCGTATATGGGCTGACGGGTGGCATTTTAAATTGTTATGCATTATTTGATATGAACGTGGCCTAAGATACAATCAAATGCACCCACACTTACCATATACATGTATGTATGTGTAGATACGGGACAGATACGTACAATATAATTGTGGTTTTCAAATTATTCGCTACTGAATTGAATTTAATGCCGGGGTATTTATTGTGTAGTGATTACATTTCAATAATTTTACTGTCGTTGCATTAAACAATTTAATTGCTAGGAATGCTTAATGTTATTGCATTATTCATTCATCGTTAAATGCAACAATGCCCCTAGTAGGTCATAGCAATTGTAAATGCAGAAAAGGTCAAAAGGTTGTTGTTTAATAGAAGGCCTTTAAATAAGCGAAGAAATGTTGTCTTATGCTTTATGAATGCAAGTTGGGTTTAATGCAATGGAAATTATCATTTAAAGATGATTCAATTTCTGAGAAATTTTTGAAGCTGAGATCCAGTTTTTCTACTGAATTTATCGCTATCATTACAACTTTTCAGTCAGGATTATGACGTAGCTTCTCACACCATTTATGTTGGGTGTGTTAATTTTATACCTACAGCCTAAAGTCGATTTCGAAAGACAAATTTTTGTGAAAGTTTTCATGGCATTTTCATTCATTTACTCTCAGAGTTTTTGTCAAAAATTTGCTGAGAGACAGTCGCCGAAGAAATATTTTTTCAAAATTCGATTTGCTGGAGATGCTTGTTATGGGCTTTAAACCGTCGCCTCACGTCTAATAAGCCAACACAATACCTACTAGACTATGGCGACTGCTATCAAGTTTATTTATTCAATATGGATTCACAAGTTTGGATTATGAAAAATTTCGTACCAGTATGCTATTTCCATCGGTCATAGCCATTTGTCCTCAAGTTACGTGTGAGTACCTGTATTACGATATTTCGCTTTTTGGCTTGCCTTCAGGCATTTGATGTCATTATGAAGTGTCCAATTTATTGTCTTCCAGCTTAGTTAGGGACTATACATAACATAGCATACATAATTGATCGTTGCAACTCTTCAGTCAGGATTATGACTCAGCTTCTCACACCACTTATGTTGTGTGTGTTAATTCTATACATGAGTGGCGGGGCCTACATTTTACAAGTTGAATCCGAATTCTTACATTCTTACGAATTATTACATTCAAAATTTTCGCCACAAATCTGCTAAGAGAAAGTCACTGAAGAAATATTTTTTCATATTCCGGTTTGTTGGCGAAGGCTGCCCTGGAGTTTGAACTGTGGTTACTCACGTATAATAAGCCAACACTGCCTTTGATAAATCTAATACAGCCACAATGATGAGTTGGCACGATCTTTACTAGTTTAGGCCATTAGGTAGGCTAGTTAGTATCACCTCTTGAGCAATAATAAGAAAATGATGCAAAGTTCTCCCCACGTTCAACGTAGTTTCTAGGCAACGACACCTGGTAAATAATTGATAAAAAAGATACAACAAATTTCCTGTGACAGCCTGATATTCTTTTATGCAACAGAAGAAAAGAAAGAGCAGTCTTTTTAAATAAAAAATTTAACTTTTCATTAGGAAGACATTTTCAAACGTGAAACGTGAAATCTTCTTCTCTTTTTTTCCAATTGAAATACTTTTGTTGGCATGGCTTAATCTTATTTAAGAGCTATGTACACTGCACACTGTTGCATTTGCTAAATGAAATCCAGTTTTTTTTTTGTTTTTTTTTTATTCACTGTAAAACTTTCACACAAAAATGTTTTGCTTTGTATGCAGAAAATTGCATACAAAACAATTCCAAGGAAATGATGAACAAAATGAGAGAGAAAAAAAAAACCAAACAATTCAACTACAAGAGATGACGAGAATAGTTCTGTTTCTTATTTGAGTAAAAAGTTCAAGAAATGCTAAATAAGCACAAATAAAATAAACTTTTCCTTTCCTTATTTGTATTAAAATTTATTCTTGTTTTAACAATTTGATAGGACCCTTTAGAAGAAACTGAGTAGTTTATAGGAAATGGTGTAAATAAACATTTTAACTACATTGGCATTAGAAAAATGTTGATTTTCTGTTAAATATTTTTTAAATTTGTTTTCTTATGCCTGAACATATAAATACACTCCTCTTCCTTTGTATTGTTGGCTTATAATTGCCTCGTTTTTGTTTCCAATTATGGCGGGAGGTAAAACTATCCTCAATTCTTCTCCCAACAACACTGCTTTAGCATAATAAAATCGCATGTATTACACATAAAGACACATACAAGTACATAACCCGCCTGCAGATATAAGGTGTAATAAAAAGGAATTTGTTATTTTCATTTGAAGCAGAGCTGGAGTCAAGAAGGCTTTTGTACATCTAACGTCACCTATTGATGTCCAAATGCACTTATATAACGCCTGATTTCTTAAGAATTTAATTGAAAATGAAAAGTTTTCTCTTTACCACACCTTACAGAAAAGAGCCTAGTGTAATGGCATAAGAACTTTGCAAATTGAACAAGAGTCATTGCAACAGCGTGAGTTTAACAGTGGCAACAGATCCTCCAATATCCCCTTAAATAACACAAAAAGAAAACGAAGAAGAAGAAGAACTTATTCCCCCTCAATACTTACACATCATCAATGTCCTGAAATATAAAGCAATTCATGCATACAACACGAGTATCTCTTCATCTCCTGTATGTGTGTGTGTAAAATTTACATCTGTGCCTTTGCATACTCGAAATTTCGTTTTTTATTTCATCTTGATTCACATTCACATCGTAACTGCATTTTATGGATGGCAGGCAGACAGTAACAGTGAAAGAGTGGGAGAGAGAGAGAGAGAGAGAGAGTGAGAAAGAGAGAGAGTGCGATACAAAAACTGTTTTAAATTTCAATATCTTTATCCTGGTTTTTGTTTTTTGGCCCTCGCTTTTTCGTTAAGTATCTCAACGATTTTTTTTAACGTGTGTTTCTTATTTTCGACTCCCATCATGTTGCCATACATTTCAATTATTTTATTTTTTCATTCTTCTTCTTCTACTACTTTTTTATTTTTTGTCTTCTATTCTTTCTTTTTGCAACGAAGGGTCTGTAGAAAACAATGGGAGTGAATGTTGTCATCATCATGAATATGGTGCATGTGACAGTCATTTAGAATTTGAAAAAAAAACGATTTTTTTCCTGCCTGCATTCATTCATTCATTCATTCATTCCATTCACTTTATTAAAGTTGGCAGGAGTATGTTTTTAATATTTTAACTAATAAGAATTCTTTTTTTTTCTGTTGTTGTAAAAAACGGATATGAATGGAAATAATTTAGTGTTTCACATAAAATTAATACCAAAGTAAAAAAAGAAGGTAGGAAGAAATCATAATCAGTCGAGCTCAAATCTATGTTATCCTACATTACAATGCTTTGCATTTGTTATAAGGCCTATCACATCCAGTGAATTGACTCTTTGTTTGTTTCCTTGGATGTATTTTACGACCCCTTTTTACACACACATTAGTAGATTTATTCTGTTAAATATTCTCGCGACATATTCTTTAAGACTTCATCTGTCAATATAATAATAATTTCCATTGTTATCATTTTGCTCAATGTTGCCTCAAGAGTTAGTTCAAAAACCACATTCTAATAGCAACTCCTCTATTAAACTTTAAAAGAAATCCCAGTCCTTCTTTTGAAACTGGTTTAAAACTTGCAATCTTGTTCTGGACCAAAATTAATTTTCCATTCAGACATAACATGCACTACTATGCCTCAATCACGTGATATTGTAACGTTAAAAACTTTATTAAGTTAGGTGAGGTGGTGGATCATCCTAGACGGAAAAGGAAATGCTTAGACCCATTGTCATGCATACATAATTGGCCATTACAACCCTTTAACCAGGATTACGACCTAACTTCTTTCTCAACACCATGTTGTATGTGTTAATTTTATACATGAGTGGCGGGAACTATAGTTTAAAGTCGACTCCGAACGACAGATTTTTGAGAAATACCACAATCATTATTCAAGCCGGGGATCAAATATTCTTCAGAGAAAAACAACTCGTGTCCACAATATATATTGCTGTTGCAGCAATCTTTATATTCGAGAGCTCGATTCAGAATGTCAGAAGATGAGAGGGTAGAAACCGCCTGCTTTTTTATGACAACAACAGGTCACTAACGCATGAGGCAAAAGTGCCTGATTCCAACATCTCCGGCAGAAGTCATTTGCCAAAATGCCATGTCTTTAGACATGCCTATCAAAAGAATAGTTAGCAGTAAGAACCACAGTTGTGCAATGAATTGCCATGTGATTTAAGCAGAGAAGAGAGTTGGTCTTCTTTTTTAATCCATACACGTCCATCAGATTTAAGCAATATTATATGTACACTCCGGCCATGTCTTTAGGTATGCCTATCAAAATGACAGTAAGAATCGTAATTGTGCGATGGCTGCCCAAGCGATTTAGGGAGAGAAGAGAGTTGTTCTTCTTTTTCTCCTGCTGCCAACTAGATAGAGTTTCTCTAGAGTTTCGCTAAAAAAAAATAAATGTAACGAAGTATGGCCATGTCATTTAAGAATAGATGCGATTAGTGTCCGACAGAGGCTAAACGTACCCTCTTGATGCTAGCGAGATTCAGCCTCCCAGTGAAATGAGTGGACAATATCCAATTGAACTTCCACAATCGAAATACCTAGTAATCGCCGAAGTCTAGTAGGTAGTGTGTTGACTTATTAAACGTGAGCTCACAACATTTCCAACAAAACTAAGCATGAAAAATATACCTCCGGCAATTGCCTTCCAGAAGATTTCATTCAAAAACTCTGAGAGCAAATAAAATTCCAATGAAAAGTTTCTCAAAAATCTGTTGTTTGGAATCGACTTTAAACTATAGGTTCTTCCGCTCCTCAGGTATAAAGTTAACACACACAACATGAGTGGCGTTGAGAAACAAGGTCGTAATCCTGACTGAAGAGTTGTAATGACCAATTATGTACGTATGCATGCTATCGGAATTCCTATGCCCGATGCTAACCAGCTCATCAGCAATGCAATTTCCAACGATATCCCTATGTCCCAGAACCCAAATGAGAGTTGCCTAAGAAATACTCTGCATTCATCAACAAGGGTTAAATTAGAAATATATATGTTCCTTACAGACTTAATCGCAGCCTGACTGTCCGAAAAAATTAATAAATTTTCAGGATAAATCCTGCCAACGAACAGGCAATGCGCCTCCGACTGGAAAATCCTGCAGTGGAAAAATTTCAATCCCACTATACTATAGTAGGAGAAAGTCTGTAAGGGAGGCTCTCGACTTGTAAGTCCAATAATATACCTGCGAACCAATACTGTCTGTAGTAGTTCCATCGATAATTTGCGGAGTGCAAGTATGTACAACTGGAAGAAATGAAAACATATTGTTAGTGTAGAGTCAGATAAAATAATCCTATTAAAGCTCTATATTTCTCTAAAGGAATCAAAGAAAATACTAAAAGGAAAAGATTTTTTAGACTATAGTGGAGTAGTTACTTCTCGAATCTACTATGCTTTTATCGCTATTTTGCCTAAGGAAAGCGATGAAATGTGTTCTGAAATAGGTCCATGAAGGACTATACTGCTAGTCAAATAGGCATATGATGAACTCCGAATAATCAATATTTAAATAATAAATAAAACATTTACTTTGTATTAGATATCTGAATAACGCCCTCCATGATTACGTATCGCAATTCTTTTCATCATATTCTAAGCCTCTAAATAAAAATAATTTTTAAAGGAAATATTTTAAAACAGATGTCAATGACGCATTAAATATGCTCTTAGGATCATTATTATGCTGCTATTTAATAAAGAATATTTATTTTCCATATCAATGACCTTTTTTTTTAATAAATTTACCAACAATCCTTTACCAAGGCTTAATGCAATACTAAGCCATTTAACAAACATCAGGAATTCTTTTCTTTTCTATTTATTTAACTTTGAACTGTGCTCCCCATTAGTAGTAATACGAATACAGAGAATAAAAAACTTCTCCCATTTTATGCTTCAGTTTTTTTTTATTCAGACTCAGCTTAACATCAGACAAATAGCAGTTTGATGTTGTTGCACTTTGATTCTTGGAAACAGATATTTTAAAAGGAGCGTCAACTTTCATAAAATGATTACATATGTTGCAACTTAAAGACGACCAACATGCAAACCGAACAAATTTGCCACACGAAACACTTAACTACTGTGGCTTTGAAGGTGGTTTAAAGTAAGACACACACACACACACAATAAAGAGATTAGAAAAGAAGGAATTTTCTTGCTAAAACTCCTTTTCTTTTATTTTTCTTTTATTTTTCCTTTTTTTTTTTTTTTTAATAAAAACTTCTTAAATTCTAAGAATTTTACTAAGACCATAAAAGAACATGCAACAATGCAGTACGTACCACCACCACCACCACCTCTTTAATCCACCCTAAGGATTTCAGCACAACACAAGGCAAACATGTGTTACGTTTTCTACAAAAATTTTAAAGATTTTATATCAATAAAACAACAACGAAGTTTGAGTATTTTTTTTTTTGGAATTCATAAATGAAAAGAGGAGAGTCTTATTTGCATCTGCAAATTATTTGCCAAAATTTCTTCTGTGTTCTTTTAAAATTCTACCCCTGAAATGAAAACACGTTCCTTTTAGAATTTTTTCTTAATTCTACTCAAACACCTTAAAAATATTATGTGTGACTGACTGTCTGTCATTTGGTTCGCCTTAGTGTCTGATGGTTGAGTTGAGTTACTACTTCTTATGCTGATGACAGTGTGTCTCTTAAATTCTTTGTTTGTTTACTACTGCTGCTGTTGTTGTCGTACGTACAGACAATATTTGAAGTGACTGACGTATGTCTTTGGGTGGTTTTCTTAAGTGCATTATAAACATGTGAGTTGAATATTTTGTTTGTTGGCATATGAGTTTTTGATTTACTTAAGGACATGCACTCATACACACTTTCACATACATATGCAGTTATCCTTGCATGTATGCTTATTTAATACTGTTTACATAAGTGATTGTTTCAAGATTTGTTTTTAAATCTTTTAAAATACATCTCCATTCCTCTCCTATTCTTAAGCTTCATTTTAAAATCGATTAGAGATGATAGGGTTTTAGGAATGAGGCTTAAGGATTTGTTGTCAATGGCATGGCAATAATTCAACTTATATTGCTTGCAATGAAAATCAATAATCGCAATTGTGCATAAGAACTCTTCCAAATCAACTCTCTGAACTGTCTTGGGTATTCTCTCGTGTAGTCTGATAATGTTCCGATGGAACACGATATATATCGTACTGGTTAAACAAGGGTACTGAAGAGGCAGCTTACATAATTGCGTAATCAGGATTACGGCCTAGCTTTTAGCTGCTTCTCAAGAGGCAGCTTAAAGACAATAATTATCTGCCTGCACTTAGGAAAATCTTCTTGCACGCCAAATACGATTGGATCGATTTGGTTACGATACATTCGTAGTGTGAGAAGCTAGGCCGTAATCCTGACTGAAGGGTTGTAATGGTCAATTATGTCTGTATGTATTCGTAGTTGACAATTCCTTGATATTGGATTTTCATTTTAAATCGTTTAAAAATCGAGTGATTTCTAAAGTTTTTCCTTTATGGTCGAAACAGAGCTCATTTGATGGTCTCGAAGACAAAATATGCACTGAGATCAACTTGATAAGTGGGCTCTATTAAAATGTTTTTCAAAATAGCCAAGCTGCCTTAGGAGATGGTGACAGCAGAGTATGACGCAACAAGGACCAAGAACTCCTTTACAACCAATATAAATTTGAAGCCATATTGAGTAGCACGGTTTATTCTTATTCTAATCAATGTAATCAAAGATTGAAGTCGCCGTAGTCTAGTAGGTAGTGTGTTCGCTTATTAGACATAAAGCCCGGGTTCGAACCCAAGGCCAGACATCAAAACGAAATATGAAAAGAAAATATTTCATCGGCGACTTCCTCTCAGCAGATTTCTGGCGTCCGGAGTCGACTTTAAACTATAGGTCCCGCCACTCATGTATAAAATTAACGCACACAACATAAGTGGTGTGAGAAGCTAGGTTTTAATACTGACTGAAGGGTTGTAATGGTCCATTATGAATGTATGGATTGTCAAATAACATAACATGGTTCAATGTTTTCTGCAATTATCGTCATAATATTTGGGATAAATACTCCAGCTTAGTGTAAACGCGCATTTCTGGAATTTCAATGTATTTGTTCATTAGTTCGCAAATGTTATCCGCGCAGAATAGTACTTAGAGAAATCAACTTAACTCTCCATTATACTCATTTACTATTGACATAATGCTGTTCAATACGAAATAGTAATTTAAATAACACGTAACCTCTATGAATCCCTCCATAATAGTTACTAAAGCATCTAATAAATTTACATCTAGGAAACGATAGTTAACATCTGTACAAAATGCAACGTTTTCTTCCCTAATCTTCACTGTACAATCTATAGGAGCATGCTCTAGGGGGCAATCAATAATTATCTTTAAATGACCTGCGCTATACATCTGTTTTATATATACATAATTTTTTTTTTTTTGGAATACGTTTCTTTAATGGCTTAAGTGAGTGCTGTACTCTGAATCCCCTCAATCTTCTTCAGTTTAGAGGCAGTTCAGTTTTTTTCATTGTTTTTATTTGTGGTCTTGATAATTGTGTAGTCAAATATCTAGCAGTCCAATATACTATATCTAAACTATATCTATATCTACTCATGAATTTTTCAAATTTAAACATTTTTCTTTAATTTTTCTATTTACACTTCTCTTGAAATTTTGCTCTGAACAAAAAGAAAATCCTGTGTATATTTTTCTAAGCTGCTCAAGACGACGTTGTTTTAATTTGTCATCTTAATAAACAATTTTTGCGACAGCAACAACAAATTCCGGTTTCCTTTCTATTTACTTGCCACCTCCTTCTTTTCTTCGCTTCAAGTCCCTTTTTATTTTAGCAGTTGTTTGCAAGTTTGTTTGTTGTCTGAAGTCTGAGCAAATTTTTCATTTCTTCAAATAATTGTCATATTCCGGTACAGACATGCTTATATTTTAAGAAACATACTCACTCACGCATTCACATACACACACATCGTTGTTCAGTCCTTTCCTTACAAGCTCATTCATTTAGTCAGTCATTCATTCATTCATTCAGTCGTTCATTTATTTGTACCGTCAACAGAACATAAAGAACAAACCAACAGAAACAACAGCGCCTTCATTATTATTTGTTAAAGAATTAAAGTCTTGGTGTTCTCAACTGTTAAGCTTATTGATTGTATACCATGTTGTTTTGTTGTTGTTGTTGTTGTTGTTGTTGTCGTAAATGTTGTTGCCTTTTATTAAAAAGTTGGCTGCTACAACAGCTTGCTTCTGCTTTACTGCTTAACAAATTTCCTTCTTTTTTTCGTTGTTTCATGCAATAAAAACCGACGAATTCCTATTACAAAATTTGCTTTACAGGACTTAATGCTGTAGCCATGACTGTATGTAGTTTTTTATATACATACACTTTCTGTTCGCAAAGGATTAAATGAAAGTTTTTGAAAATATATTCTTGGGGGACTTATTTTCACATCGATATTACTTTACCATACTTGCTAACCTCCCCCCCACCGTTTAATACTCGCTCGTTTACTATTTATTAACTTCATGTAGTAAATGTGGAAAAATAAAATTCCGGGTATGTTGAACGTCTGAGCATATTTTGAAAATTAATGCCTGCACCCACATATCCTCCTTCCCCTTAAGGGGGATGGATGATATAGTTTTCATTAGTTGATTTACAGTGTTTTTCTAATTCATTGCATTTTAATGGCTTAAAATGAAACTTTAGAGCCAAACGTAAATTAAAATTGTTTATTGCCAACAAAAGACGCAGTTTAAGGTGGAGGATGGGGTGGAGGTAGTAGTTTCAGTTCTTTGAAATATTAAAAGAATTCTGGAGAATCAGAGAGAGAGAGAGAGTGTGTGTGTCTCGCATTAAGGTTTTACGAGAGTAAATAGAATAATTGCATTTGCTAGGTAAAGAAAATCTCTTTTTAAGCCATTTCTAAAGCGTTGGAAGAAATAAAACAATTACTCTGTAGATTTTCAATTTGTGGTAATCACTAAGTGTATATAAACTACGAGGTGTGATCTGCAATTAAGGTATACGCTAAAAAAATAAAAATAAAATCTTTCCTAGATATCTGTATGCAAAAATCTACTAGTCACAGATTATCACATGGCAAGTATAGAGTAAATTTGTGGATTTACACTCTCTTTAACACGAGTTGCACAAGGTATTGCTACTACCATTTAACATTGTCCTGAACAGCACTATGCCAAGAGAATTATTATACTGATAATTGAGAAACAACGAGGGTTTTCAAAGCCCTAGTCTACACGGATAACATCTGTGCACTTGTGCATAAATTCATAGACATACAAGGAAATAGTGGTTAACACATGGCTTGCTAAGTCGGGATTGAGAATATACTCCTTTATCACACACACACACAATGAGGACCACTACAGAAAATGCTTATCACTCCACTAAGAACAAACATTTCTAAGATATTTGCCTCCGTCCGAGATACCAAAACGAAATTAAAAAGGGCGGGACCTACATTTTAACATCGACTCCGAAAGACAGATCTTTGAGAAACTTTTGCATGGCAGGTTTATTTACTCTTAGAGTTTTTGCCATAAATCGGCTGAGAGGAAGTCGCCGAAGAAATATTTTTTTTTGTTCATATTTTGTTTTGATGTCTGGCCTGGGGCTCGAATCCGGGCTTTACGTCTCATAAGCGAACACACTACCTACTACACTACAGCGACAGCCAGGTCAGACATCTCCAACAAAACAAAATATAAGAAAATATTTATTCGGCGACTTCCACGAAAAGTTTCTTTCATCATCAGTCTCACTTTTGCCTGCTAGTACAGCTTTCTTACGCAGGATAACTAGTCTTCAGACTACTGTTCTGTTAATCATCATTTCTTACATGGGCTGTACTATCATTATGACACTGTGTACTTTAGTGTTGGCTTAAAAGGACTTGTTGTTGCATATTCAGACCCCATCCCGAGTTTAATCAACTTAATGGCCCTGACTAATCAAAGGCTTTAAACTATTTTTTACAGCAAAATTCATTTTGTGATTGTGTTTACATAGTTAAAGTTACAAAACAAAGTATTGTACGCATTTTAAAAAATACCTTCAAATAGTTACCTTTAAATAGTTACCTTAAAAAGCCTCTTTAAGATGGTACCTTCAAAAAACAACTTCTTGGATTTCTTTTCAAAATCAAATTTCCATTCCTTTCAATATTAATTTTTCCCTTTTGTACCTTTTCCAGCTGGCCTTAAATACACCGATAATCAACGTGTTATTATCCATGTCAAGGATGTCAATGATGAGCCACCTTACTTCATTAATCGCCCCTTACCCATGCAGGCCGTGGTACAACTTAATGCCCCACCAAACACACCAGTTTTTACTCTACAGGCACGTGATCCTGATACCGATCATAATATTCATTATTTCATAGTACGTGATCGTACTGGTGGTCGTTTTGAAGTCGACGAACGTTCAGGAGTTGTGCGTACCCGAGGCACTGATCTCTTTCAATTGGATATGGAGTATGTGTTGTATGTTAAGGCCGAAGATCAAAATGGTAAAGTGGATGATCGTCGTTTCCAAAGTACACCTGAGGAACGTTTAAGTATTGTTGGTGGTAAGCGAGCACCACAGTTCTATATGCCTAGTTATGAGGCAGAGATACCAGAGAATCAGAAAAAGGATTCAGAGTAAGTGAAATATTTTTGTTTCGTTTTTAATTTTCTTTCGAGAAATTATTGTTTAATTACGATTTTTCGGTTAGTTTTGTTTATCCTGCCTTAATATAGGCTTTTGTTGTGGTATATTATTGAACTCCTTAAAGTATGCTTTAAATTTATTTATATTTTTAACATATTTTCTTCCTTTTTTCTCCATTTTCCTTTAGCATTATATCCGTTAAGGCGAAATCATTTGCCGACCGAGAAATCCGTTATACACTGAAAGCTCAAGGCCAGGGTGCTGGTACGTTTAATATTGGCCCATCTTCTGGCATTGTTAAGCTGGCCAAGGAATTGGATTTTGAAGATTTACGACAACCACATGTCTATTCATTGATTGTTACAGCCACAGAGGATTCCGGCGGTTTTTCAACATCCGTTGAGGTATGTATGCAATTCGTTAAGGCTATGTGTGTGAGTGTGTTTGTGAAACTCCATAATATACGAGCGCATATAATCAAAGAAACTGCTTTTAACTTGGCACGTTTATATCCTCCTGCCTGCCAATGCCATATATATGTATATAGATTTGGTCCATATATATGAAATTCTGTAAAGGATTCTTTCATTTCCGTTTTCTTTTTTTTTCCTTTGGTTATCATTAGTTTTCTGCCATTTCTTCTGCTTTGCTTTTCGATTTTTTCTAAAGTTTATATTGTTGTTGTTTTTGGTGGGTGGAGTAGAGTAAATTTTCCGAAGGGTAATTTAATGTCATTTGAGATTTGTTTTCAAACTTTACCAGCAATTGCACTTAAATGCATAATTCTATTCTTTATTTAACCAATACCCAGCCAAATGGTATACCGTATACCAGCATAAGAATGAAAATTGAACTGAGAAAAAAAGCAAGAAAAGAATTAAATTTCTGTGCGAAAATATTGGAAAGTAGAACTGCCATGGAGAAATTGCAATTGCGTTGTGGAAAAAATATTGGCTCAAATTGACAGTTTTATTGGAAAATTACAACGAACTTTACAATATTTTTTCGTTCAACTTCTTTGCCCGGGTAATTTACGGAAAGTAGAAAAACAATGAAAAAAAATGAGAAAAGTCCGTCTGATGAAGAATTATTGAAATTGGAAAAAATTATGTTAAACATGTCAAGTATTTTTGTTGGCTCTGATAGTGTGTGTGTTTGCTTTTTTTATTAAAAAAATCGAGGAAAATTTTTGGCCAAAATCGTTGCTGACATGAAGCGATAAAAATTTGTTTCAGTTGATATATGTTACAAACTAATTTGGGTTACCTTTTTCCTTTTTAAGGAGTAAAATTATTAGAAAATCTTTGGGTTTAAATTATGAAATTGAAATACGAGACGTGCAATTTCAGCCATAAGGAGGCCATAAAAACAACATATTAAAGCAGAACTCAAAGATGAAGTCTACTAGTTAGGCCACGGTTCAAACGAAATATGAAAAAATATTCCTTCGGCGCCTGCCTCTCAGCAGATTTCTGGCGAAAACTCTGGAAGTAAATAAAATTGCCATGCAAAAGTTTCTCAAAAAACTGTCGTTCGGAATTGACTTTAGACACACAACATAAGTGCTATGAGAAGCTAGATCGTAATCTTGACTGAAGCATGGTAATGACCAATTATGTATGTTTGTACATATGTAATGGATAAAACTGAGCATGACCTCTACAGGGATAGTAGCTTTTACTTACCCGAGAACCCATATATATAGGTCTACGCTCATTTCCATGTAATTCTTAATTACCAGACGAATAGAAGTTGCCATAGTCTAGTTATTAAACGTAAGTCCGTAGTTCAAACCCTCCGTCTAAACAGCTTCAACAATTCGAAAAATGAAAAAAATATTTTTTCCGCCAACTTCTTCTTTCCGGCAAACTCTATAAAATTGCCATGAAAGTTTCAAATATGAAATCTGTCGTTCGGTGTCTACTTTTGCCAGTAGATGGTTGTAATCCTGAGTGAATTGTTGTAATGACCAATTATATATGTATGTATATATGTATGTATCTGTGATTACTGCATTGGAGAGTCAAGATATGCCACTTCTTGATCAGTGCTACGTTGCAACGATTTTGCAACGATTGGGAAAGTGATGGTTTGATTGTAAGCAATGCTTCAAGAGTTGCTGGTTTATTGGCATAAAAGAATGACTTAAGGGGTTAAATTTCATCAACAAAGGACCTAGCGAACATGTCTTCGATTGTTAAGAGCATTGGCAAGTTGTTTGGGCAAGAGTAGTCGATTAAAATAAAAAAAGAATCAGTTAGAGTACCTCTATGTAGTGCTCACCACCATTGAACATAATGGCAGTACCTTGACCATTTCGAATGAAGTAATGATAGTCGATACCGTGCGACAGTTTTGCCTATTTTGACGTAAACATTTAGATAGAAATCGCTTTCACTGCTGAATAAAATTCTTTGTTTCAAACGTCTATCTTCATTCCGTTTTAAATGACTCCACACAGTCAAAATGTGACGCAGATAATGGTAGTTTGGTTTCAAGTCTTTTACGAGAGGTATTTCCTAAGCACATAAGCCAAGGTACTTACTCAAAATATTTCACGGAATCGAAGGAGAAAAGCCAACAGGTTGAATACGATGAGGTATCAACATTTCGGTGTTCACTGCTTTAATATTGCAGAAACGATATTCTCTTCGGTTTGCGCATTTCTTTGCCCTGTTGATGATTTGAATTGAACTCTCAGTTTAGCGATATCGATAGAGTTCTCAAATATTCCTTCATTGTTTTCCAATTCAAAGAGATAATGAAACTGATATGGAAGTTGATATTTTTTTTCTTTTGAAGAATTAAAAACATCACTACAAACGCAATATACAAACTAATCACACATAATACAATACACGTACAATAACTCAGAAAATTTTTTTCTCTTTCTCTTTAGCTTTAAATCTCTTTTTAACTCTCCCACACACACACCCACTTTAATTCACCAATTAGTGAAATATTTTGAACAATTTTAATTAACTTTTCAAACAACTCACACTCTCTAACTCTCTCTCTATTTCTTCCTTTTGCAGTTAACCATACGTGTAACGGATGTTAATGACAATGCACCGAAATTTGAATTGCCCGATTATCAGGCACACAATGTCGACGAAGATATACCCTTGGGTACCAGCATACTACGTGTCAAAGCAATGGATTCGGATTCAGGCGCCAATGCAGAAATTGAATATTTGGTGTCCGATGATCATTTTGCTGTCGACTCGAATGGCATCATTGTAAACAATAAACAATTGGATGCCGATAACAACAACGCCTACTATGAGTTCATTGTTACGGCCAAAGATAAGGGGGAACCCTCAAAGACTGGTGTGGCTACTGTACGTGTCTATACGAAGAATAAAAATGATGAAGAGCCAAAATTCTCACAGCAAGTGTATACGCCGAATGTCGATGAGAATGCCGGACCGAATACGTTGGTAACCACTGTTGTGGCTTCCGATAAAGATGGCGATAATGTAAGATTTGGTTTTGTGGGTGGTGGCACCTCATCAGGGCAGTTTGTGATTGAAGACATAACGGGTGTAATACGTTTGCATAATAAGGCCATAACATTAGATCGTGATAAATATGAATTGAATGTAACGGCTATGGACGATGGTTCGTGTTGTGTGAATGGTGACCAAACGATACACACATCAACGGCTGTTGTTGTTGTCTTCATAACGGATGTCAATGACAATAAGCCGGTATTTAAGGATTGCGGTACTTACTATCCGAAAGTAGAGGAGGGTGCACCGAATGGCAGTCCGGTTATAAAAGTGGTAGCCACCGATGAGGACAAAGGTGTAAATGGTCAGGTAAGTGTGTGAGATGTATAGGAAATCTTGTACGCGTGTGTTTGTGTGTATTGATGCTTTGCTTAATCGTTAAAGACGCACACATGAACACACATACTATGTATGTAGAAAATATATCCATGTTGTGTTTGTTGAATTGTGTTTGTTAAACGGCCTTTTCAACTCAGTGTGGGCGGTGAATTTATCTTTGAAAGCTTGATTCCATTAAAAAAAATGAAGTTGTTTAAGCCTTGAGGATGCCATTGCAAAAGTAATTTTCTTCTTCTTCGTAATTTAATTAATTTGGAACGAAGGCAGTGACTTAATTTTCAAAGCCCAGGCAAAACATTTCAAACACAATTGTAAAGTGCTTGCTGAGCAAAGCAAATGAATTCTTGATAGTGTATTAGCATTTCATGTAGAATGTTTAGTTGTTTGGCATTTGAAATTAGAAACAGCGATTAAATAATTTAATGCAACTAAAATTCAGTTTATTAATCAAAAAAGAGAGCAGAAATACTAAAAGGAGGAAAAAAAATCTCTTAGAATTTATGCAAAAAGTCAGCTGATAGAAGGTCGCTGAAAGAAAAATTTTGAGATTAAAGCGAGTATAGCATGGGACTGTCAGTGTAAGCTGAATGAGCTAGTTAAGGGAAATAAAATTACCCCTCACTAGGTTCCAAATCATGTAGTAAATCACAGCAATTAGCAGCAGATGAGCTTATACGAATTATAGCTCCTGTGTCGCTTGTGAGGCTATACTCGGTGAAAGGGACTATAAGGAAAGGCGGATACCCGTGTTCTCCACTCAAAAGACTTTGAGATAATCTAACCTGCTGTTGGATAATTACAATGAGAAGAGATATGAGTGATACATCATTCGTATATTCTCAGTCTCTATAATCTAATAGGCTTTTGATGTTAATTCAGCGTCCATTTCTATATCTCTAGGCTGACTGAATCCATAATGACTGTAGTCGGCGTAGTCTAGTTGGTAGTTTGTTGGCTTACTAGACGTAAGGCCACGTTTCAAATGAAATATGAAAACTGTCAAAAAGTATACTGAGCCCAGCAACCGGCTTTTTGAATAGGCATTATAGACGCATAAACTCTTGTTCAGAATAGGGATCGTCACATACATGGAAGCAGTGTGGGGATAAAGTTCCTTAGACAAGATATTATTCTTGTCTGACACCGAACAACATTCTGATGTTCGCCAGTCATTGCAACAGGTTTGAGAGGGACATTATAGGACGTACGAAACGAAATATGAAAGATCTCTGACAAAAACTCTGAGAGTAAATAAAATTGCCATGAAAAGTTTCTCAAATGTAAAAAATCTGATGTTCAGAGTCGATTTTAAAATGTAGCCGCTTAAGGATATATTAACACATACAACATTAGCGATGTGAGAAGCTATGTTGTAATCCTAGCTGAAGGATTGTAATGACCAATTATGTATGTATGTATGCATGTATGTATTATAGTGTAACCTTATATAGATTGAGGGCAGTAAAATACATCGTACAATTGCAGTGATTTATTCTTCTTTTAGCTCCGACCCAGAACCAAATGCTTTTTTAGGATTCCTGTTTAATTTTTGATAATGATTTAGGCAAGTTTTTTTGATGGGGATTGATAGGGAAATGCAACGGAATTATCTTTTAAACGATAAGTTATTCAACAAAGCCTTGAATACATAATAATTACAGATCACACATTAATATTGAAGGAACCGCCAAAACATTTACGGTATTTGGCTGTGAGATTTGTTCGTATTATACGATTACGACAAATGTCATGCATGTGAAATGAGATTCATTATAGGCCTCAACATTAATTAAGTGTACCCCGGACTGACCCAGCAAACTCTGAATTTGTGAGAAATTCTTTGCAAAGAAAATAATTCGATATACGAATGAGTCAAAGACAGACAATAAGAACATTTCGACCCAGGGTTCATTACTGGCTGTGGGTAAACGAATATCTTCCAAACGAAAGTTTATGCCTTTGAAAGATCTACTCAAGTCGACTTGGATAGCTCCTATGATGATGGTAAAACTATTGACCAGCCACAGAAACGTTGAAAATCATCAATAATGTACAGAAGTTTTTCAGAATTATGAAGCTTGGCGTCGAATATCAAGGGGACTTAGATGAAAAAGTATTTTTCCGAAAACCACAGATTATTTCGCTGATATTTGTTATGCAAGCTAAATTAATTGCATTTCAAATTAAATTAAATTTTTTTATGAATAAATTTTAATTAAAATTATCACTTTTATGATATAATATTATAGTTTATTTGTGTTTTTAGTCATGTAATCTATCCAAAGACCGACCCTTCCCACAACAAATGCCTATTGTTTTTCAAATTTATTTAAAATATTTGAACATTCATGCGTTATGGATACAAACTCGACTCTCCGAGTCAATAATTAACGCCCCTATAAAAATGGCTTGTGGCTATCAAAAATCAATTATAAAATTGCAATGCTTTTGAAATCTCTCCGTCCCTCCACACAGATAGTAAATATTAATTAAATCTGTATAAATTATTAATGAAAACAATATTGTCATTTGATTTAAAATAACAACAACAACAATAACAACAATAGCAACTGCAATACAAATAAATTAGGCTTAAATTAAGAAAAGAAAATCAAAAATAATTAAAAAACTCTCGTATTTATACGTACGTTTTGTTGTATGTATGTATGCAAGGCTATAATTAAATAAAAAATTTATGAATAATTAACAAATGATTTAACAATAGAGAGTTTAAGCTTCACAATAATACCATAATTAAATAATCTTTCCCTCTCTTGCTGCAGGTTAAATATTCCATTGTCCAGCAGCCCAATCAAAAGGGCACTAAATTTACGGTCGATGAAGAAACCGGTGAAGTGTCCACTAATAAAGTATTCGATCGTGAAGGTGATGATGGTAAATTTGTTTCGGTTACGGTAAAGGCCACCGATCAAGGTGAACCAAGCTTAGAGGGTGTCTGTTCATTTACCGTGGAAATAACGGATGTTAATGATAATCCGCCTTTGTTTGATCGTCAGGTAAGTTTTTTTTTGTGTTTTCTTATGAAGTTTAAAAACTTAAAAAAATATTGTTTTCTTCTTTTAACAGAAATATGTAGAGAATGTCAAACAAGATGCCAGTATAGGCACAAATATTTTACGTGTTTCCGCCTCCGATGAAGATGCCGATAATAATGGCGCCATTGTTTATAGTTTAAGTGCTCCCTTTAATCCCAATGATTTGGAATATTTTGATATACAAGCTGAATCCGGTTGGATTGTTTTAAAGAAACCACTTGACGTAAGTTTTTGTTGTCTTTTCTGAATTTTTCTCAAATTAAATTCTCAATAATTTTCTTTTGGAATCTTTATCAATTGAGTTTTATAATTTATTTTTAATTTTCTTTTATTAAATACTAATACAAGTAATTTTCGTTTGTTTTTACTAAAATTTTTTGTTTCTGGGTTAAAAAAAGGAAATTTACTGCAAAATTTAATAAAAAAAAAAAACTTTGAATTAAATTAAAAAAAAAAAATTGGAAGAAAGTGCAATGGCATTATGAGAAACTATATTTCCAAGTTAATCTACCATATTCAGTTACGAAAGTGATTATTATTTAATGGACTCTATCAAGCCCACTTCCAAATAGGGGCACATAACATTACATACATTACATTCATACATTGCGCATTACAATCCTTCAGTCAGGATTACAACTTAGCTTCTGACACCACTTATGTTGTGTGCGTAAATTTTACACATTAGTCGTGAGACTACATTGTAAAGTCGATTCCGAACGACAGATCTTTGTGAAACTGCTGAGAAGAAATGGCCGAAGAAATGGTTTTTTATCATTAACAACCCGATTAGCGGATTTCGGTCTGCCGCAACAAATCCTTCCCGGCGCATCTGTTTGATCACACCAATCGATGACAGGGCTTCCTCGATTTGGTCCTTCCAACCGATACAAAGTCGTTCTCTTCGACGACTTCCGCAGATCCCCGTTTCCCTGGAGCATCCTCCTCCATTCGAACGACATGGCCCAGCCAGTGCAGCCGCTGGACATTAATACGCTGCACAACGTCTATGTCATTGATGAGCTCATACAGCTCAATGTTGGAGAGGATGCGGTAAAAGTCGCCAATTCGCACTGGACCAATCTTACGTAGGACTTTTCTCTCGAATACTATCAAGGCTGTCCATGCCTCTGCTCCATAAAGAAGAAGTATGGGTAGGATGAGCGTCCTGTAGAGTATTAGGCCATTAACATTACATGGATTAATTCACCATGAGTTGTATTTCTAAGGTTTTTTTCGCTTGTTACTCAACAAGTCACTCTATTCTACAATAAAGATCTTGTAGAGATATTGTCATATCTTGACAATTTTCGGCAATAATGATGAAGCTGTTCTGAGACTTCAATCATGTATTCGTTAATTGTAAAAAGCAACTGATTTGTGCCTGCACTATTATTAAAGGCATTGCTGTTCATTAGCTATAGCCGTGACAGAACCAGCAAAGTCATAAATTTTGGGAAATTTTCTGTAACAATACGTACTAAGATGACGGTGCTAACATGGCGAGACTGAGAATGAGTTAAAGACAAACATGAAAACTTTCAAGCGAAAGCATTTGCATTGGAAAGATGTATTCAGTTTAACTCGGACAACTCCTATGAGATCGATTGGAATGGGACTGGCAGGAAAATAGGGTTACTCTTCAGCACAATAAGAGGAACTTTTACACGAATGAAACTTTTTGGAAAGGTACACACGACAAAATACAACTCACATACAGACGACGCCTCATCGCAATTAAAACGGGCTTGATACAATGTAGATTCTCTTATAGGGAAACAAACATCAAAATACGTTCTTGAAATCATTCGGCATGGAGAATAACAACTATGCTGATTTATGTCTTCCCAAATGGAATCCGACAAGTTAAAAAAAATTAGGCCTTTAGCAAATGATCATGACAGATTGAGAGATTTCGTGTGTACTTGAATTTGACTTATTAAACTGGTTTCTTAAGGAAATTGAAAAAAGAGGAAAATGCATTGAGTACTTCTGGTAGAGTACTGGAAATGAATGGTTATCTCGTCTACAATGTGACAATTTTGCGTCAGATTTTCTTTGCACTACACTGAGCATATGTATGTACTTAGGCCTTTTGTAAAAGTAAAAATAAATGCTTCTGGCTCTCGCTCACCAGAAAATACTTACCTTGAAAGCGTATGCGTACAATTAAAAAATTAAATTTTAATTCAATTGTTTTATACTTTTACATAAAATTTTGCATTAAATTTTCTATATTTTTTTAGTTTCTCTTAAGTTCTACTAACATTTAAAACAAAGTTCAAAAATTCTTAAAGAACTTTTATTAGAAGGTTTAGCTGAGCGCGTGTCTATATCTTTTAGGGTTTAACACCATAACACATGACATTGTTTTTAAGAAAAAAAAAAAAAGATATTTTTTTTAAGTTTAATTGAATTATTTATCATTATTTAACAAGTATTGGTTGGCTTTTTATGTATTACTTTTATAATTAGTAGTATTCTTACTACTTTTGTTTTAATTATATTTTCTTGTAACTGCACCATTTTCGTTTCTTAGAAAATTTGTACTCAACAAAAAAAAAATATTTTTAATAATTTGCTTAATGTTTTTTATAAAAAAAATAAAAATTTTTCTTAATTTAATAGTTTAGTTAATATTTTTAATTTTAATATACTTAAACACTAAAGGTTTTACCAGCAAAAGAAAAAAAAGTAAGCAGTGCAAATTTTTGATAACAAAAAAAAAGAAAAAAAACTAAAAAAAATTTAAGCCAAACTAGATTAAAAGTAATTAAAAATGGATTTAAAAAAACAAAGATTTTTTGAAAAATAATTTTTTTTCGTTAAATATTTTTATTGAAAATATTTTTTGGTTTCCCTTAAACAAAAAAAAAAATAAAACATGTTTTTATTTAGTTTAGTTTAATAAAAACGTTTAAGTTTTACAAAAAATATTTATTTTAACAATTGGCCTCCCATCCGAATCTGATAAAATAATATTACTATGGAAAGAAAACTAAACAAAATGGAATGAATCCTTTGATGATAACAATAATTGATTTTTTAACATTTTTTCCTTAAAAACAAAAATAGAAAATATGAAAAAACTATAAAAAACAAAAACACAAAATAGTTACAGTATGGAATTTTTTTCTTAAATGGTTTTTTGTGGTCAAGCGTTTTTTTTTATATAAAAATTTAAGGTTACACTCTAACTCTATAACTAAAAAACTAACCACACTTATTTTATCGTATATAAAATAGTAAAAAAGTACATTAAATAGTCTTTTTTAACACTAAATTAAATATTAATTTTTGTGACATTTTCATTAATATATAAAAAAAATAAAATTAAAAATTATAATTAATTATGGCTGAACAACAATAAAAGGAAGAAATATTTTTGATACCTTGTTGTCCTACGTTATGATGGCTTTTTGTATTTAAAAAATAATATTTTTTTAAATTTTTACTTATATCACTAGACTACGAATATTTTTGAAGGTCTTTTACCAAACTGGAGTTTTTAAAAAAGCATGCAAAACACTATTTTTATATAAAAATATTAAAAAAAATTAAAATCGAGTATTGTTTTGTTAAATAATTTTCTTTAACAATTTCTTAAGTTCTCTGCACCTTTTTAAAAAACAAAAAAAATTGTTTTAATTTAAATTTTTATTATAATTTCTGTTACGAAAAAAAACCAAAAAAATAATAATTTTTTTCTTCTTATTTTTCATATTAAAAAAAATAAACAAAAACAAATCAATTTACAAAAAAATCTCCTTCAAAAATCAACTATTCATTGCCAAAAAAAAACATCTAAAACAAAACCGAAAAAACAAAATTTATTTAAATAAAGGGTTGTTATCCTGTAAGTAAAAATCTTCCCGAAATACAATTTTGTAAAGGATAATAATAATTTCAATGTTTACAATTTATTACCGCCACCACTTGTAATCGATGTTGTATGTTGCGCAAAATTACAAAATAAAACATATTAATTAATCAATACTGATACTACTACTGTCATCAAATTAATTAATCCTCCTCATTGTATAGAAATTCTCATGCTAAGCAAACAATCGATTCAAAATCGGAACATTTAAAAAAAAAATCTACAAAAGTAATCATTTTAAGTAGTTGGCGTCGAAAGGATAAAAGTAGTTAAGATATAGAAGAAAAATAAATGCACAATTATTCGAATAAAATAATCGAATAATTAAATATTCGAATAATATAATCGAATAATTAACTATAACTAGACAGTCAAATATATACTTAGTACTGCTTCCCAACACCGGGACGTCGACTGTATGAGATTAGTGCAAAAATTCTGGAGTTATGTTATTCCATTCCGGTCTTATTACTTCTTTCAATTGCTCCACTGTGCAGAAAGTGGATTTATAAAGCGTACGGGTGAATTTTTCCCAAACATGCCCAAAAATTTTGAGATCAAACATTTGAAGTAGTTCTGTACAATCATGGATGAGCCACAACTTGGCTCCGTGTGAAAACAAATATAAAAGAACGAATAACCGAATAATAGAAAAAGTAATCTCCTTAAATATTCGAATAAGTAAACGAAACAAGTCGACACTGAAACATTGTCACTAATCGATAGTTTGAATAAAATGATTCAATAAAATGATTGCCAATTTATTGTTTACTTCCTAGATAGATGTATGGATGTACAGTATTTGACTTAAGAAAATTAACTGTACCTCTTAAAATGCTACTCCAGAATCTACTGGTCTTTAGGGCGAATTAGGGTCTAATACCAAGCGTTTTTTCATATTTCAAGCTTCAGGGATCATCTTCGATGTTATCTAAACAGAGGCCTTTTAACCCGCGGCTTCTCATAAGTTCATTAATGAAACATCGTTCCCACCGGACCACTCCTACTTACACTACCACTCAGCACCACCACAATTTGGATACTCATGCATCAATGGCATATTATAAGTCTAATATTTCAACTATTTTTCATGCTTTTGCCTTATCAGTTCGTTATTACAGAGAAGAAATCTCCTTTATGAAGAGGTGGACTTAGACACATTACGCAATGAGACCAATTCGATTATTCTAAATCGTTAATGTTTTTAAAGTAAGGTTTGATTTCTTTACAATGCCACCTTTCTATCCTTCTTTTGTCTTAACTACCTGTTAAATACTTGATTTATTGGGCTCTGTAAACAGACAAACTCACTCTTGACAGACAATCTGTCAAGTCCTTAACTTCTTTCTGTTGAAATCATTCTAAATCAATATACGCTGTGAGAGATTGAAATTCAGTAAACTCTTTCCATTTACACACAGGATGTTATTATTAGATAGGGACATGTGCATCAGCAGTTTACTTTTTGTACCGGCTTAGCTGGAAAAGACTTGATTACTGAAAGAAAATTAATTTAAGAACCTGTAGCTAACTATTCTCCAGCCAGATTTCTAGAAAATGATACATACATAATTGGTCATTAAAATTCTTTAGTCAGGTTTACCACCTAGTTTCTCAAACTACGTATGTTGTGTGTGTAAATTTTTTACATGAGTGACAAGATCTACAGTTGACAGTTGAAAGTCGATTCTGAACGACAGATATTTGAGAAGCTTTTCGTGGCAATTTTTATTTACTCTCAGAGGTTTTGCCAGAAATCTGCTGAGAGGAAGTTACTAAAGATATATTTGTTTCATATTTCGTTTAATTGGAGATGTCTGACCTGGGATTTGAACCGAGACTTCACGTCTAATAAGTCAACACATTACCTACTAGACTGCGGCTATCTAGAAAATGATATATAAGTTTAAAATTAAATATCAAAAGAAACCGCTCATTTTTCAACGATTATTCGGTTATTAGTATTCGATTATAAAGCATTTAATATTTATAACATAAATCTATTTCCTAACTACCTTTTTCTTTATAAAGTAAGGACTTAAAATGTTCTAGACTTTGCGTTGTAATCTAGAGTGTACACCAAAACAAAACAAAAAACAAAATTCAGGCTTTTTAACTCCCAGTTCATGTATAATGAAGTTTACTAATACAATATTTAAATTGTTTCTTTTGTTCTCTTATCATTTCAAGATTTTAATTTCATTCTAAAGTTTTTGTTTAAATCGTTTTCATGCAAATGAAAAAAAAAAATTAATTATAATCTAACGTAACTGAAAATGTAACGTAAACCATAACGTCACCTTTAGCCATGCCATCAACCACATTGAAATTTAATTATTACAATAACAATAACAACAACAGCATAAAAGTTATTGTATACACAAACCCTAATGTTATTGAAAAACTCTAACAACAACAATGTTAATGTCAATGTTAAAAACCCACCATATATTGTTTTTTTTTGTACAATTTTTTTTAATAACGCCATTTAAAAAGTAAACAGATTTTAACCCACCATATTTCATAAATATTTACGAAGTATATATGTAACGAAAAAAAACAAAATTAAATTAAAATGTTTAAAACTGATCATCATCAACAGCGTGACCGTTATCGTTTACGTGTACGAGCCTCTGATCGAGGCGAACCGCCCTCTTATGCTGATGTTGATGTTGAATTAGATGTCGTCGATCGTAATAATAAGCCACCCATTTGGGATAAGGTTGTCTATGGCCCTATTTATATACGTGAAAATGTCACTGTGGGTACGGTTGTAACATCGGTTAAGGCCAGGTTTGTATTTTAAACTTTCTAACTTAAACTCTCAATCTCTCTCTTTCTCTCCTTCACTATATCTCTGTCTTATAACATAAAACTAATGCTCTCTAACAAGTAGTTTTTTTTTAACAAAAAATGGTTCAAATCAGCTAAAATTTTTTGTATGTGAAACTGACTAATTTTTTTGTACTAATTTTCCTAATTTTTTTTTTTTCTTAATTAATTAAGACGCTTGGCATTAACATTAACACAAGGGATGTCGTCTGTAATTTTTGTAAAGACAGACAAAAATATCCCTTTATTGTTGGTTTTTGGTCTTAACCCTGTGTAACTACTATACATATTAACATTATGAAACGCTAAATTGGCTTTAAGGCGAATTTCAATTTAACCAGTTTTAGCAGAACTACAAACCACACAATAATTTCAACACGAAAGGACGAAAAATTCCTTCAAAGATTGGCTGATTTTTTAAAATTTCCTCTTTTGTAAGCATGTTTACCAAGTCCTGGTGTATTTTAACGCTGATGGGTTGTGGTCTAAGCTAAATCAACAAAATTTTTATGGCATTTTTCCCAAACAGGATTTCCATTTTACAACAACTGGAAATACTGTAAATTGACTTTTTACTGTTTACAGTTTCCATATTTTTGGTTTTCCACAAGAAACTGTTGCAAACAAACAGAAAAATATAAAGAAAACGAATAATATTTTTTATTAGAAAATGCAAAATTGTAAGGATTTTTGAAATTTTGCATTTTTAAATACATACATACATATACATATACTGTGTATATAAATGTTATAACATTCCCTTTGACAAAAAAAAAATCATACACTTTTAACAACAACAATAACTTCAATTACTGAAAATTGGCTGTGGCTTCCTTCCCACTCAACTATTTTCAACATCAACTTTATATATTTTTTTTTTATAATTTTTTTTTATAGATTTATAGAAATACTATATATTTAATATCTAATTATATATATATGTACATATGTACGTATATGTTTTTGAATTGGTTTTCCAGGAAATTGGTTAAAAAAAATTTAAAATGGTGAGAGAAAGAAAAATATTATGATTTGCGAAAAAACGTCCTTTTTTAAGAATTTTTAATTGAAGTGTTACAAATTGTTTGTTTATTATTATTATTATTGTTCAAAATTTCCGTATTTCTTTTTATTTAACAATAATTTTAACAAAGAAAATCTTAAATTAAAACGGAGTATCTATCCTTTGCTACTTTTCAGGCTTAGCCTTTAAACTTCTAATTTTGATAGTAGATTCGTTCGTTTTAGGTACAATTTAAATAATCCCATTAAAGTTTTCAATTTCATTTATCTTAGGCCATAAGAAAAGGTACAATAATAATATGTGCAATAAAAAACGAAAGTCATACATTACGAACATACTTACCATTACATTAGTCATTACGAATATGACGTAGTTTCAATTCAATTTCAATTCTAAACATTAGTGCTAAGCCCCACAGTTTAACGTCGAATTTAAATTACAATTTTTGAACCCATTCTTCTTAGAAAGCAATTGCCAGAAACTGCTTGTAGTATTGTTTTATCTTCCTCCTTTTTTTCCAATTACCAAAATTGTGGGCGAAAAATGCCTTCTCTTCTAGTAAACCAACATACTATCCAAGAAATCCTCTCTTGTAGTAAATCAACATACAATTCAAGAAGCTATTACCACCAGTGTAGTAGCATCCTTCATCCATTGCAAGATATCAAATATGATATTCCTTACAGCACAGCTGTACTATTCTGAACATTAGATTGACCATAAACTATCTGAACATGTGAGTGACGTCCATATTATCCCATTCAGATCGGTTTCAAACAATTTTTAAATCGTAGCTCAAATAGATGTTGAAAGCCTTCCGTACGATAACTCGAACGCATATTGTGTCTTTAAATCAAAACAACTGTGTGTTTAAACAAAACAACTGAACTGATTCCTAGCTTTTATTAGTGTAGAGTACCTTGCAGGAAAGTACATCAGCGAATTTTGGTCACTGTTACTCTTTTAAAAATTACTCTTTCGCGACTTATTGCTCTGTCACTCTTACATATTATTTTCCCTGGGCTTACCTATTAATCTGCTATCCTATCTGAGGATCTCTGGACTTAAAGTGATATTGACTTAGACTTGGTATATAATCAAAATAAGAAATTTTACTATGAGACATAGTTCTTGAGAAAAATTCAGAATAAGATAGGCTTTGGGCTTCTCTGAGCGTCTCTTAATATATGGATATCTGTTTGCCTCGCTGATTAATGTAGCTTCTTTCCGAGGTCCGAGGCAATGGCCATAAATCATGCTGAGGTTTGTACCTGAGTCTTCTCTGAGCAATCACATCTACTCCATACTCTTATCGAAGTCCAGCCTATACCGTCATGCTGTTCAAATTCTGACAAATGTTACCCATATTTGGGCTGACTAAGAATCCTTTCATTTTAAAACTCTCCAGGCCTAGATTCGTTTGGACTTAGAAGAGTACCAGTCAAATATTTAAATAGAACCGAAGGGACATCACTGTCACTGTATTTACTATGCCTTTGCGTAATTCAAGAAATTTCGTTTACCTCTAAATGACTTCTGCCATAATTGTAAATTAGTTGAGGAGAAAGAGAATATTGTTCCAGCTGTGGATTCGTTCATTCAGCTCACCCTTGAATGATTATTAAATTCATTAAACTTTCAAGCTGGTTTTCGCTGCATTATAAAAAGCAAGGCTCTAATGCTCACTATTAAGAATACTTAATGAGCACTTGTCTGTTAGTTCTGGCGAATTGCATCATATCATTTGAGGTAAATATTTGCGAATGTTATAAGTCTTGAATATATTATGCGAAAATTTGGGTATATGTACATATCAAGAATAAAAGTGTGCACGGATCGAGGTAATGCCGTAAAAATTAAAATTATTTCGCACTTTGCTTATCAAAAAATACTTTCTTGTATGACTCAATTATTTTTCTTTTTTTATAAATTCTTTTTAGTTTTTATAAATTTTTTTTTATTATTTTTTGGTTTTTCTTTTATTTTTATTTTGTACTCAAAAAACGAATTTAAAAAAATGTATTTAATAAAAAAAATTTAAATAACATTTCTCACTAATATTTTTCAAATATTTTTCTTTCTTAATCACCATTTATGGATATAATTGGTATATGAATGAAAATTTTCTTTAAATTTAAACTGAAAATATAAAAAAAAAAAAACAAATGGTGTTGGGTTTCTTAAAGAGATTCACAGAAACAAAAACGTTTAATAATTATAAATAATAATAATAAAATCAATAATATTTAACAAATATTATACAGCAACACTTAAAGAAAAATAAATATGCTAAGAATATAAACTTAAAATTGCTATTAACAGGTAAATGAAGCTACAAATTATTTATTTATTATTTTTTGATTTACATACATGTATTTAATTATTTTATATTTAAAACGTAACATATAACAAAACAATAAAAAATGTTAAAAAACAATTTAAATAAGAAAAAAAACAATGACTTGAAAAATAAAAAAACAACAACTAAAGAGCATAGTAACAAAATTTATAACCCTATAATGAATGTTATGCTTAATTAATAAATAAAAAAAAAAATATATAAAAATTATATACAAAAATTGCACTAAATCCTAAATATTTATTAAATATTATTTTTAATTTTTTTGTTTGAAATTTTTAGTTTTTTTTTAGAAAAACTATTTCAATTATTTATTTTTTTTTTATTAAACGATAAGTATTAAAAAATATATTTTTTTTAATAAACGAAAAAAGGCTAGGATCGAGACTTTTTTTGAAAAACAATTTTTATTTATAATTTAAGTTTTTTTTATATAAAAAATAGAGAAAAATTTCTGTAATTTGCACTGCCTATGATATACTCAAATAACATTTTTTTTTCTTACGAAACTTTTCTTTTACCAAAACATTATTTCTTTATGAAGGTGTGGGTTTTTATTCTCAATAATCATCATGTTTCTTCATTTTGCTTTCATTTTGTTTTCGAAAACATTTTCAGTTTTATTTTTCATTACAATTTATAAGACAATCAAATCAAATAGAAAAAAGAAAAACTCTCTGAAAATCTCTATAATTTTTTGTATTTTGCCACTTTTTTTAATTTTTCTTCAAAACAAAACAAACAAAACGAAAAAACCATCTAACCTGGGTTTTTGTGAAACAAACTTGAATTTTTGAATGTTAACAAAACCAAAAAAAAAAAACCAAATAAAAATCAAAAAAAAACTATAGCGTGAAACCTATAAATTAGAAGCCATGGCACAAGACAAAGGTTATCCGCCTTTATCACGTACCGTTGAGGTTCAAATCGATGTTGTAGATCGTGCCAATAATCCACCCGTTTGGGATCATACCATCTATGGTCCCATTTATGTCAAGGAAAATATGCCAGTTGGCGGCAAAGTCGTCTCGATCAAAGCCAGGTCTGTTTAATATTATAAAATGAACATTTTATAACAAATGCCATTTAGTATTATTGTTATCGTTGTCGTTATCATTATTATTATTTGTTTTCTAATATACAACCAAAAAACAAAAAAAAAACAACCTATTTTTGATACAATTATTTTTTTTTAAACAGAAATTTTATAATTGTTTTATTAATTATTAATTTTTAATTTTCTAATTATTTTAAATGTTTATTGTTCCTGTTAAATGTTATTTGCACAATATGCACTGATTTAGTATTAAAAGAAACAAATTCTTAAAAATATATTTAAAAATCTTTAATTTTGTGTGCCAGAAATTTAATGTAAAAAAGTTTATTCATCTCATTAAAATCATTAATCTAGTCAATACTTCGATAATCTTAAACTATCAAAACGTAGATATAAACCCATAAAAATAAGCAAGTTTTAAGAGAAAATGTTTTATTTTTACCAACCAATCCTAATCGAGTATGTATTTTCACTAACATTAATAAATAATTATTGCCTTTTTTCTTTCTACTTTCTACTTTATTTAATCGCTGTAAAACTTTTGAATTTTATCCGCAAGAAACTTTGTCAAGTAATTTCTAGCCAGTTTTACAATCAAAAATGGGCACCGAAACAAATTTAAGTCACATGTTGCAATCTTTCTTTCTTTAGTGCAGTCAATTGGCCAATTCTTGTGTCCATTTTTTTAATTGCTTTTTTTATACGTCGAATTTTGTCAACAGCACCTTATGGATAATTCCCTTCAATCGCCATTGAACAATCCATATCAGCCTGTTGGCCGTATATCATCGCCGAAAATCCAAAAGTACGTATCATAAAAAAAAATTAAAATCGACTTTTTGATTGATTATGATTCGTAAGGTTATCTAACATATCTCTACCAATTTTTAGATTTTTGCAACCAAAAATAACGTTTTTATATCAATAATTCAAAATGACGTACCAACATGTAACATGTATCGGGTGATTTTTTAGTTATTATCTTTTTGGCAACACTGGTTTAAACAGCTCACACACGTTTCATGTTTTGTTTCACTGTCAAACATCTTCAGTTTGGTTTAAAATTTAACCATGAATCGTCTTACAAACGAACAACGCTTGCAAATCATTGAATTTTATTATCAAAATGCGTGCTTGGAAAGTTGAAGGAAGATCCACTTCTTTATCGAAAACTTGTGTTCAGCGACGAAACTCATTTTTGGCTCAATGGATACGTAAATAAGCAGAATTGTCGATTTTGGAGTGAGGATCACCTAGAAGCATTGCAAAAGCTACCAATGCATCCAGAAAAAGTCACAGTTTGATGCGGTTTGTGGGCTGGTGGCATCATTGGACCGTACTTCTTCAAAGATGCTGCGAATCGTAACGTAACTGTGAATGGTGAGCGCTACCGTGAGATGATATCCAACTTTTTTTTTGCCCAAAATGCAAGAGCTTGACTTGCATGACTTGTGGTTTCAACAAGAAGGTGCCACATGTAACACAGCACTCGTAACAATGGACTTATTGAGAGGCGAGTTCGGTTCACGTTCGGGACGGGTCAATTGGCCACCTAGATCGTGCGATTTAACGCCTTTAGACTAGTTTTTGTGGGGCTATGTTAAAGCTCATGTCTATGCAGACAAGCCCGCTTCAATTGACGCATTGGAAGACAACATTGTAGCATTTATTCGTGAGATACCGGCTGAAGTGTTGGAAAGAGTATGCCAAAATTGGATTAAGCGGATGGACCATTTGAGGCGCAGTCGCGGTCAACATTTGCATGAAATAATCTTCAAACATTAAATTATATGGACCGCACTATCGATTCAAATAAAGATTTCATGCATTTTTCTGAATTGTATGTGTTTTTTTTTAAATTTTCCTATAGCTCTTAAAAAAATCACCCTTTATATCGTTTTTTGCTACTCCTGTAAAATTAGAAAAAGTGATATTACGTACTTTTGAAGAGTCTCTTTTGACAATTTTTTCTGTCATTAAATATTTTCGTATTTAACCAATTTTCCATCGCCCTAGTGTTACACAGATATTTAAAAGAAATATATTTATGTTTTTTACGTTAAAAGTATGTTTTTAAATTTATGAAATAAAAATTTAATAAGTTTTATAACAGATGGATAAACTTTTTTTTATAAATCGGTGACTTAAAAACCATAACTCAGCTTTTCTTTTAAAATTTTTTTTTTATACATTGTATTGCGTGTTATTCCGCTACTAGTAAAATCACAAACTGAGATACGAGTTTTAAGCTACCGATATATTCTTTATGACTGTAGTCAAAACCTATACTTTTTGTGTTTTAATACCTCTATAATTAGAATACATAAAGTCTCTTCAAAGTCCTGTTGTAAATTCCTGTTCCACCTCCTGCATCACTCCACCTCTCTACAACAACTATCATTAAATGCACTTGCCATTATCATCTGCACTGTAACAAAACGAAAAATCTTTAATTTTATTTAATATTTTATATACCGTATATATATAAAAATGAATATTATAATGCCACCACTACTACCATCACCTTCACCTATACACTTATATTTAACAAAAAAAAAAAAATCTTAATGCACTCACCACTGTTATAATTATTTATGAAACTTACGTATACACTCGTACTTAGCTCGTATTTTTTATTTTATTTTTAATCTTTTATAATTTATTCGAGGTTTATCTGTCAGCACATGTTAAACATATACATATATTATCGTATATAGTCTATGTATTTTGCATTATATAGCGTATCTATCCACGTATCTAATTATGCACTTAAATTATATGTAAGCACTGTTGTTATAATTTTTGAATCTTAAAATGCAGTCTACCGTTGTAGTTTAGTTAGGATGTTTAAAATGATTTTAATTTTTTTTTTAATAAGTTTTCTTGTGAATTTATAGTATAACAATTTCATAGGTATCCTGTATTTATATACCCTGTAGTCACATTAATTTTATTATAGTATAACAGTTTTAGTAAAATAAAGCAGTACAAAAGTTTATGAAAAGTTATTTTTATTCCGTAAAATATTTTTATAAGAAATTAAAATACAATATAGGCTTTAAAATGTTTCTACTCTTTGCCCAAATAAGATATAATTTTGTGAAAGAATGGTACTAGATGACCGAAGCTTTTCACTAAAACTTCCAGTTTAACAATACAGAGGAAATTTCCTTTAAGGAAACAGTTTCTAGGCAGCATCTGTTGGCAACGCTATCATACTAAAACCTGCTACAATAGAGAATAAATAAGAAGCTTTTGCTGCGACCTTCTACATTAAAGCAACAATCAGTACTAAATGACAGAAAAATGTTACAGTACCGCTAACAGCAAATATCTGAGCGTCTTAGATCAAAATATGTTGGTTGAGTTCAAAGTAGTATACAAACTTTAAAACTCTAATGGACTTTCTTTTACTCCATATTTTGTTTTAAAATTCTTTTTCATTTATTTTTAAATTAATTTTTAAGTCGTTTGATTCCAACAAAGAACGTATAGGTTCAGCGATCGTATGCCATTGGCGTTTCACTGCTTTCGATCTATGATTTTAAAACTTTTATTAAGTCATGCTGCATCTGTGTCAAGTTGTCTCCTTATATTAGTTGGTGGGAGTATCTTTTCTAGTCTATGAGAAGCTCTTGATTCCTTTTTATGACATGCCGGATCGTCGAACTGTATGCATACTTCTCATCCAATAGTATTTGCTCTGAAAAGCAACATCATTCCATTTGCGCTTATTATATTAATTTTGGATTGAGCTCTAATTAAGATATTTTTGAACATATTCCAGATTGTGTTTCCGTTTCCTTTTTTTTTTGTTCTATAAGGATTTCAACCCCCATCATTCACGTGATGATTTCTATCCATCATATGCATTGTGATTCAACCAAAACTATATTTTGCTTATCCTCTCATCTAATGTCCTGAGAACACCTGGAGAGAACTTCAAAGCATCTTCTCCTGTGCATTTCCAAAATATCCATTTGAAAGTATTACGGGAATCCTATTTTAAAATAATAAAATTTGTATATAAAACCTTTCTTACCTACTAGGTTCAAGCACTCTATTACACTGAATATTTTGGAAATATCGTTTCTTTTGCTTTTTAATCTAATAGAAGATGTTTAACGTAAGATCCGTTCGATTAGTTCTGATAGACACTGTCGAAATTTATCATAATATATGCAGTTAACTATTGTGTTTAAATATATCATAATAAAGCCAAGTCCATAACACTAAACATAAATAATTGGTCATTACAACCCTTCAGTTAGGATTACAACCAAGATTCTCACACCTCTTCCGCTGTGGGTATTAATTTTATACGAGAGTGTCGATATCTACAGTTCGATTGCGAACGATAGTTTTTTTGAGAATGTTCTCATGGCAATTTTATTTACTTTTAGAGTTTTTGCCAGAAATCTGCTGAGAGAAAGTCGTCAGAGAAATATTTTTCATTTTGCGGTTTGAACAGTGGCCTCAGGTCTAATAAGCCACACTAGACTGCGGCGAATACGACTACAACTTAAAGAATAAATCTTCAAGAAGGAAACTTTTCAGAACAAGAAAGTAGATTTAAAACTTGAAGACTTTAGAGGAAATAAAACAAAAACAGAATAAATGAAATTGAAAGTAACCCTCTGAGAGAATAAACATCGTATTGTAATCGTAAAACAATCGATTTCAAAACAAAGATTTTTTTTTTTTGGGTTTTAATTGGAGTTTAAAATAAATCATAATAAAGTAGGGCTATTAAAATCAGGAATAACAGTATTAAAACAATTTTTATAAATTCGCATATACTTTATATCAATCACTTTTTTTCTGTATTTTTAAAAAGAAAAGATAGTAAACTCTGTCACAATATAGAAATATTTTTAAATGCACTTTGCACTTACCTTGGCTTTTGAATGGCACCTTTATACCACAAAAAAAAAATTTTTGTCACTATTATAGCTATTGTATGTATGTATTACACACATTAAGTCCTTAAAAATTTTCTTTTATTATATAGTTTCAACAATTTTTTTGTCTTTTTCTAAAGTATTTAGAAATAACAATGTAAACTTTCACCATTTCTTTTATGATGAGAATTCAATTGAAACTTAAAAGCATTGGTTGTTTAAAATAGTGAATCATTTATATATGTACATAAATGGTTATATGGATATAAGAAAGAGGGTAAACAAGAAGAAAAAAATAACCGCCAGAGAACCTTAGTCATTAGATGTAATTATAAAGCAATAATAGATTAAGTGTAAATATATATACATACGTTTACTCTTACCCTTAAGTATCTGAAATAGAAATGAAATAGAAAAAAAAGAAAAACAATGAAAACAATTTTAAAAAGCACCGGTACTTAGCATTTACGTTTATACGTATATATAAACTATATATAGTATATAATAAAAACTTTTTTATGAATATTTATACACAAAAAAATATATTTTAAGGTTTCAGTATAACACTTAACATTTATTTTGTAGTTTTTATTTCTTTGTGGTTAATTCAACACCCATAAGAAACATACACAGAGAGAAATATGTTTTTATTTTATGGAAGCAAAGTGTCTTAAATTTGCTTTGTTTTAAATAAATATTATTTGTTATAAAAAAAATTAAAATAATAAAAATTATATTAAGAAATAAATTAAAAATATCCAAAATTTTATATATTTTTCTCAGTGTATGTTTTACAATTGCTTTCAACATATTAATACTGTTGAGCTAGCATTTATACCCTACAAAATTCTTTCATAAATACCTGAGGATTTATTTTCGTTTTTTCCTTTTACATTAGTATGTAGTACTACCAACACAATTGCAATTAAGAATATGTGTATTAGTATAAGTATAATAAATAGAAACATTATAACATTTATAGGATATTCTAAGAAAGTGCTCTCTCTCGTAAAGTGTACTATCATATAAGTATACAATATACCATGAGTGCTATATCTTCATAAGGGGCTTCTGTTTTTTTTTTCTTTTTCTTAGTTATTCTAAGAAAATTTTCTGCATTTTATTAGAAAGCAAAGCAATTGTTATAATTTATGAATTTTTATGATACAAACTAGAATTTATGTTTATCAAAATTATTACAAGGAAAACTATTTAATAAAAATAATTTAAGAATACAAGATTTTCTCCAGAAATTATATTAAAAATAATAGTTAAGAATACCTTCAGATCAAGTTTATGTTTTTCCATAAAACATCAAATTCGCGTTTTTAACTCTGAAATGAAACAAACATAAGCAGACATATTCAACATTTTCTTGCTTTCCGTAAATATACTTTTCGGAATCAGTTTCTCATCTAGACATGTGATGTATGCCCAGACTGTCAAAATTGCTAATTAGGATTTACACGCATAAAGTTTCATTTCATTTATCGAGGCTTAAACGGCTTCTACTCTTTTCACATTTAAAAACGACATTTAGAGAAATTTTCTCATGAAGTGTAATATCAGAAGTAATAAGGACAACAAATTTCAATCCACATAAGAATAATGCGGCTATTCTAATGCCACGTAGAAAATGAATACAGATTAGAAGCAAAGAATTTTCTAAAACCAGTGCTCTTATCTTTTTAGGACCCTGTCAATTGTATTTTTAACCATTAAAACAGAAAATGTATGCCTTTCCTACAAAATCTGCTGTAAGCAGTAAAGGGATATTGACCGGCACCGCAATGCGTGGCCAAAAGTTGTCAGGATGGAAAAGGAGAACGTCGTATCTGGTTTTTGGTTTAGGTCAGCCATGATACTTAACATACATAATTGGCCATGAGGATTACGGCCTAACTTCTCACACCACTCATGTTGTGTGCGTTAATTTTTTACACATGAGTGGCGGGACCTACAGTTTAAAGTCGACTCCATACGACAGATTTTTTGAGAAGGTTTTCATGGCAATTTTATTTACTCTCTGAGTTTTTACCAGAATTCTGCTGAGAGGAAATCGCCGAAGAAATATTTTTTTTTTCATATTTCATTTTGATGTCGCCGTGGTCTAGTAGGTAGTGTGTTGGCTTATTAGACGAAAGGCGCGAGTTCGAATCCTAGGCCAGACATCAAAAAACAAAATAGAAAAAGGATTTCTTCGGCGACTTCCACTCAGCAGATTTCTGGCAAAAACTCTGAGAGTAAAAATTGCCATGAAAAGCTTCTCAAAAAATCTGTCGCTCGGAGTCGACTTTAAACTGTAGGTCCCACCAGTCATGTATAAAATTAACACACACAACATGAGTGATGTTGAGAAGCTAGGCCGTAATCCTGACTGAAGGGTTGTAATGGCCAATTATGTAATTATGTATGTCTGATCTGGGATATGAACCCTGGCCTTGCGTCTAATAAGCCAACACTCTATCTACTAGGCTACGGCGACAACAGCCATGATATTAGTATCCTGGTGGATCACACCCTTCTGATCCCACTGAATACACTGAATTTTGACGCGATGGATATTCTGCTTGGCTGTAAATTTTGTTCATTGCCCGCGCTTTGCATATTAATCCTTTCGCTTGGATTTGTCGCAATGAAACCATTTTTTGTAGTCCGAACTAATTCGATTAAAATTTGATTTATTTTTCAAGCGGTCAAATGCCATTTCAGACATGAAAAATCATTCTGTAACGTCTCTCAGTTTGCCTGCATTTCAATATGAAGTAATGATTCGAAATTATAATCTTCAAGCTTTTTTGTCACACCCGTAAAGCATTTTTTTCCCCTTTTATGTCAAAACTATCACTTTTCAAACGCCTAACCAATCGATACACGTCGATTTTGATAGAGCGCACGAACCATATTATAGCACAAACAAACCATGACTCGCACATGGACGTTTCTTTACAAAACGATACATCCCTCAAATACTGGTTTTTCCAGTAGTTTTGAAATATTTTTCATCGTGAAAGAAAATGTGATGCGTACAACTAAACTAAACAATGTTAACTGATTTTGATGGCTCAGAAATTGCGCTTTCAATGACGTACATATACATCATCATCATAATTTCAACTGCAGCTCATGAACGGCGGTTCTCACTGCCATTACGCTTTGATTTGCCAGTTTATGATCTTCCAGTGCCTATTTCGAATAAATACGACCCAATAACACTTCTAGATCCTGATGGGCACAAGTACATAGTTACTTTTTCTGAATGCAATGGCTATTCCTTAATCAATTTTGAGTTCTTCCCGCTTATGTGATTATTTTGTTTGTTGACGTAATCACCAAGGAAGAAATGAGCTTCTCTTCTGAAGAAAACTTTGTTTGAAGCATGCATCAACAAAACCAAGTATGAGAAACAAATCTAAAGACTAAATAAGCCCAATTGCTAGAAATGCCTCACAATTGATGAATTCGGATTATCCACTACATTTTCTGTAAAAGAAGCGATATTTTCTGCTGTGTGTACCGAGCTCTAATACGCAGACAGTCTCTAAGAATACTTTTTAATTTGGGCAATTCCTTTCACTGTAGGTTGATTATGACCTACTTAATGTAATGTTTTACTAAATAAATGGCTCTTCAGTTAAAAGATATTTGACAGCCAATATCCTTGTCAGAGTGTCAGCTTTAAAACCACTAAATGGATATTATTATGTTCCATAGGCCATACATTTATTACATATCTTAGCAGTTTTTATGCACACAACTTTTATTACAACTAGCTTCTATTGTGTTTTGACCTTGGAAATTTTCCGTCTACTGCAAAGTAATGCGACGTATGAGTGATATTTAATTCCATTAGTTTCATATGTAAATGACAATATCAAAAAAATGTTTATTGCATATTTTTCAGAGTAACTAGTAATCACAATGCATGTAATATGATGCGTATGAGTAATATATTTCAAATTAAATTAAATAGAAAGTATACTCTATTCATTTGGAATTAAACATTTAGAAATTATGATAGGATATGTCATGATATGTCTTTACTTTCGTTAAAATGCAGAAAATTTTAATATTTCAAGTATATTTAAGTCAAGTTAGTTATTCTAAGTAAAAATAATAGTTTTTAAGTAACAAAATTTCAATTTCAGTTTTAATATAAATTCAACCAGAAATCCACCCATTTGTAACACTATTTTTTTGTTTTTTTCTACTCTTCAAAACATTACAAAAATCATCCAAAATTTTCTTAAAGCATCATTCATAAAACAAAAACACAATTCAATTTCATTAAAACTCCAAAGAAAAAAAGGATCCACACACACACCACTACCAACCAACGCCATTATCCCATCCAACACATCCTGCTGAAAACAAAATTCTTTTTCAAACGATTTTTTAATGATTTCCTTACAATAATAGACGAAGAAAAAAGGATCTGAAATTTTTGTAAGCAAGAAAAAGAAAATAAAAAACATTCTGCTGTTGTTTACTTTTAATGGCATATTAATTATGATCCTTTTTTTTGAAGAATCCTTTGGTATTTCCTTAACCCTTTTTTCCAACATAAACAAGGCTGTAATAATTTTTGAAGCCTTAAGAATAACACTACAACAATTTTTGTTTCAATTGCTTTTTTGTACAAAAAAAAAAATAATTTAATATTTTTTGTTTAAATTATACAAAAAAAAAAATATGTTTATTAAACGCAATTAAATGTTTTTAATAATAATATTGTACTCCCCAAGGGAATATAAAAAAAAAATAATTTTTTTCAATATTCTTTTGCTGCACTTTCGTTGAAAATCATGTTTATTTTCACACCCCCGAAAAGAAAAAAAATTTTTTTTTAAATAAATTTTCGTGCACATTTTTTAAAGCGAAAACAATATCGTAACATTTTATAATTTTTAAATAAAATAAATATTTTTATAAAAATCTACACTGCGTCATAAAGATCAATTTGTTTTTGTATTTTGTTTATGTCGCATGTTGTGCAATTTTTTCCTCCTTTTATTTAGAAAAAGAATTCCTTTTTTCAACAAATTTTTTTTTGGTTTTTCCAATGATTTCAGTTCAAAAAAATATAAACATAAATAATAATTTATTTTCTTTCATTTGTTGAATATTTTGTTGATTTTGCTTTCGAGATAAAAATCAAATAAAAAAATTCTTGTTTTTTTCCTGGTTTTGTTGAAAAGCTGCAAAAAAGCGTTTTAATTTCGTTCGTGTTTTCATTTTTTTTTTACTTTTTTACTGTCACATTTAAATGAGAAAAAAAGGATTTAAAGCAAATGCATGTGAATAAAATGCTATTAAACTGTTTTTGGAACTAAATTAATTGACAGAAATTTATTAAATAAAAAACAACAGAAAAAAACAAAAAAAAAAAAAATCAAAACATATTTTCATTAATAAAATCAACGTCTAAAAAATGCGTTGCTTTTTTTGGTTTAATTAAAACTGACTTAATTCTAATCGTTTCTATAAACATGTAAGATAATACATTATTTTAATGACTGTGGATAAATAGCTAAAAAAAAAACAAATGAAAGGATTAAAGGATTTTGCTGGTATTAAAATTCCAACAAATCTTTAAATGCTATTCTGCAAAAAAATCTTCTGTTTATTATCCTCAACCAAACACCCACAAAGCATAGAGCATAGAGAAAGCCTGCCTCTTAATTAAGAGTATAACACTGCTTATGTTAACAGGCATGTCAAATAACAGATACCGAATGATATTTAACGTAGTCTAAGGACAAGAAATTATTGCTAAACATCGCATAATAATGACGAAATTGTATGAGATTAGCAAAGCCATATGCATGTCTCGCGGATTAATAGTTTCAGTATTGAATGATCGCTTAAACATTTTAAAAACGTTCCGGAAAAAAGCTTTCCGAATATTCACATATAGTACAGAAGTAATCGGTTGTCCACTCTTCACTTGGCCCCAGTCAACATCATCATCTTGTCGGCAGTTTCTCTTCCATTCGCTGCTCATTGCAGCTTTTAAATACCAGCCATGGATACCTATAATTTTGCTTAAAATCAATTACTATATCCGTCCTGTGGCCGCTCTTTTCGTCTAGAGAACATGATCTCATAATTTCAGATCGCCTTCTGTTATTTATACATACATATGTACCACATGTCCTGCCAACTAAAGACAAAAATAACTGAAAAAGTGGACTCTGAACGCTAATGGACACCAATAAACTCATGGCGTAGCGGTATAATCCATGTTGACTTCCTTCAACATATTTTCATATATATTACATATGTATATTCTGCTAACTTATAGGTGGAGTGGTGTAGTAGTCAAAGTACTCAACTACAAATCCGGGCAATGCAGTTTCCAACTCCGGAGAACCCAAAAAAAAATTATAATCCTGTCATTTAAATGTATAAAATTAATAGAGTGTAATACCCTTTAAGTAATCTAGATAGGAATATCACTACGCCTAGGATATCTAGGGTTAACAACAACAATAAACATTGTAAAAAAGTCGGGTAGCTCGCCGAGCTCGCCTTTTAGAAACTGTAGCAAAAAGTTGCTTACTAGTACACACACTACATGGTCTCAAGGAGCATCTTCTCTGAAAAACGACAGAAAGCCTGCTTTCACCCTGATACACTAAACCAATCACCTGCTTAGATGGAAAGACTTGGCGAATAGAACTTAAACAAATCAGAAGGAATATTAATAGAAAATGTGGAGGAAATGATATCTGATAGTCCTGTTGTCCATAAAGACACAAAATATAATAATATAAAAAGATACAAGTGGTAGGATCTTGTATATATTCAACGATTGGTCTCATTATTACAACCACGAAACTGGAAGAAACAATCGTCAGGCCTAATCCTAGTAAAGTTTCTTAGTAAGATACATATATCATCAAGTCCAAATAAGTATTCCTTGAGCATCTTTCACAGTTCTTTTAAAATTCTTATAAAACTGAGAATCAGTTACTTCAGCCTTATCCAAATCTTTTAGAAGCTTTGAGAAACACGCGAAGGCTTCTGACACTATATCGAGCAATTCGCCGAAAAAGTTTCAACATGATTTCAAAAAATGCTGAATAATGCATAACTGCAATGTCGTCAAGGCTCCTCATACGGAAGGTTTAGAGTTTTTGCATACGCCACTAATGATCAGTAATCAGGCCCTTGCGGATAGTACAGAAATTGTGTTGTGATACTAATGAGGATTAATATACCACGCAATAACACAAATAAATTTCCTGGGAACATCGTGTCCTTATTTAGAGCACAATTCGTTCCAATTTTAATCAAGAAAAGCGATTATATGGTCGATATTTGAAAGAAGCTATCTGGTGACTGCCTTTAATTAAACCAACATAATCTTTAACGATTAATCCTGTTTTCAGACAAGAGTCAATATGGATAATCTGATCATCTCATTTAAATTTCAGCATTTGCTGTCTAAAGACTTCAATGTTCCCAGTAACAGTCGGAATAGCACTCGTCTATATTTTATCCACTTTAGGGTTTTACTATTTGCAATTCTCAATGTTGTCGATTTAAAAATTGTCGTCAAATGATTTATTTTTTGTACTTGGAAATCGAAAACATTGGTGTTTTATTTAATAACTCTGCCCAAAAACATTTCATAATTAAATTAAATTAATACATACTAAAATTAGCCTTAAAATGCTAAACTACTTCAAAATTCTTTCCAAATTTGCTTTACGTCCTACAGTGTCTTAAAAAAATTATTTTTAGTTTATTTAAAAACTTATAAAAAATTATCTTTAAAATAATATATTTTGAAACTTCTCTTTACTAATATTGATTATTTTCTTTCAATTCAATGCTCGCAATAAAAAATTCTGCCGATGAAATTCTGCTGATCACAATTCTGCTAATAGTTCGGGCATAGAGGGTAATCCAACGGTGTTTTATCGTTTAATGCCTGGGTCAACGGCACAAACGAATAAATTTCATACGTTTTATCTACAACAACGACCGGATAATGGTGATACGTGGGCCGATATAAAAGTTAATCATCCGCTGGACTATGAAAGTATAAAGGAATATAATTTAACCATACGTGTAGAGGTAAGTTGAACGTAAAAATTATACAAATTCGATATATTTTTAGGCATTGTCACTTGTCACGAATTTTTTCTTTGTCTGCATAAATTTGCTGTGAAAAAAAAAATAGTAAAACATGAAGAACAAAATTTTAAGACATAGAAATTAAGGGATTAGAAACGAGTAAACATAAAAAAATAAAAAATAAAATTTGCATATTCTATCTAAACTTTAAACTTTTAGAATTCTTTTAAACAAAAAATTTCATTTCTTATCTTTAAAAAACCAATCCTAAAAGAAGGAAAGAAATTGTATTTGCTCGATATAATTTCTTGAGAAAATTTTTACGTTTATTAGCATACATTTAGGCATGTGTATACATATTTAAATGGATTTATAAACACACATGTAATTTATGCAAAAAACTACATTTATATAGCATATTATACACCTACACATACACACAAGATTGTTTTATTTAAGAAAACAAAACACAATAAAATTTGTTGTTTAAAAAAATTGCATGCGCCTAAATGTATGTAATCCAACACAACCACATAATAGAATTCTGTTTTATTGTATTTCTTGGAATATAAATAATTCGTTAGTTCCAATACATTTTATGAATATTTAAATATTTAAAGATGAAACAGGTTATACGGTTCCGCATCATTTTAAAACATGTTACTTGTTTCCTTAGCATACGCTTAAGGTATAAGGCAAGAAAAGAATGTTAGAAAAATATTTCGTAATATATGTAACAAATCAGGATACCATACATGATCATGCGGAACAACTACTGGTGACTTTAGGCAATAATATAACAATTAATAGAATCAAAAATAATATAACCTTGAAGTATGCAAAGAAAATATAAACACCCCTAAAATATGCAACATTGAAAATTTGAAGTTTTATAGATGAACTCTAATTGTCATTCTGAAAAGCTTTTGAGTCGCCACTCAAACAATAAAGGTTTTCATATAGAACTTGCCAAGCTGCCAAGCTATTAATTAAATAGAAAAAGCAGAAGTCTAGTAAGTAGTGGGTTGGCAAAAACTCTGGCAAAAATTCTGAGTGTAAATATATTTGCTCAAAACCCGGAGTCGTTTTTAAAGTGTTCCATCAATCATTTATAAAATTAACTCACATAACATAAGCGGTTTGAGAAGCTAGGTCGTAACCCTGACTGAAGGGTTGTAATAACCAATTATGTATGCTATGTATGTTATCTACAATAAAATTAAATCTGAGTCATTCACAAAACTATCCCTTAATGATTTGAGGTTGATGACCGGGCTATTGATATGGCAATGTTGACTCAGTGTACATTTATTCAAAATGAACACCTCCTTTTTCTGGAGATCAATAGATATATTCTGTGACAATGGAAATGATTCGTTGGAACCTGTGTGGTACAAGGGCATCTTAGAAAGAAACATGTGGTGTGCATATCAAATGCTAGGCAGGAAATTGTCCCCTTTGATACCAAATAGCATTCTGAAGAGGAGAGTATAATTTCATATCTTCACCGTAGTCTAGTAGGTAGTGTGTTTTCTTATTTGATGCAAAGCCACGGTTCAAGTCCCCCATCAGACACCAGACACCAGAATGAAAAAATATTTCTTAGGCGACTTCCTCTCAGTAGATTTCTGGCAAAAACTCTGAGAGTAAATAAACCTGACATGAATAAGTTCCTCAAAATCTGTCGTTAGAAATCGCCTTTAAACTGTGGTGGTGATGAGAAGCTAGGCTGTGGGTTGTAATGGACAACTATGTATGTATGTATGTATCTTCACGATAATAATAATAAATATGAGGTTTAGTTCCTTAAGCGCTAGTATGTGGGATAAGATACACCTTCCTTCTGCAGGACTTATGGACGTGTTGGAGAACTAGCGTTTGTTGAGCACATTCTGTGTGTGTGTGTCTATACACGAAAGCAACAAATCAAAATTCACGGCCGTGACTTAGAGAGTTGGTCTCTGCTAGAATTTTGGCATTAGCTTGCTTGTAAAATTAAGCTGTTTCTCCCCCTCTATTCATTCTATTCTCTTCTATTTTTTATCTTTTGAATAAATGTTTCATATTTTTCCTACTTTTCTATTGCTTATCATTTTTCTTGCCTTCTTCGTGGTTTTCGGGTGCCTTATTTGTCGTAACCTACATTAAAGATACATATTTTCCTAATTAAGATTTCATAAATTAATTTTAGCTGCTTAGTTCAGTTTTTTCTGTTATTTATTGATTTCTTACATACTTTTTTGAACAATTTAAATTCAGTGTTAAATTTCATTATAAATTTATACTTTAAACATTTTTCTTTTATTATTCGATTTTATTTTTTTATTTTTTTTTTTTTGTTTTTTGGGTTTTTTTTATGGCAATTAAATATTTACTAACAAACACATTTACACAGTAAATACCACCACGGCTTAAAACAATAATAAATACCAAAAAAAAAAAATTATTTTATATTTAATTTATATTTAAATAAAGGCTTAATTTATTTTATAATTTATGGGAAAAATTACGGAAAAAATATTTTTTTTAATACGAAAAGAAAAGAAAAGAAAAGAAAAATAAATAATAAACAATAAATGTTAATTAATAATTTGTTTAATAAAACCAATAAAGTATTTACTTTTTTTTTTTTTCTACACAAAGTAAACAATTTAAAAATATTATTAACGTTTAATACCACTGAATAAAAAACAAAAAAAAATTAATATAGAATAATTTAATCAGTCTGTAAAGCAACTGAAAGAAAAAATAGGAAAAAAAGCCGCATAAAATCAAAAACATAATTTCATTGCATATTCATATTTAATATAAAACATATGTACATATGTATGTGTGTGCCTTTTTATAACACTTTTTTAGAGTCTAAAAGAAATTATTTCAATTTTTTTTTATTCTTTTGCATCCGCTTAAGCTTAAATGGCCACAAATTTAGTACCGAAAAACGTTCATATAAATTGTTTATACGCCGAAAATCCCATTCTTTTCTTTTTCTTCTCTTTGCCGAGGTATTTATTTTGTAAATTGTTTTGATATTTAAATTTTTTATGGTAAAATATGTTATTTTAATATGTTTTCTTTCTGATTAAACACCAAAAATATGTAGGAATATTTCATTTTTACAAATGAAAAAATAAAATGAAAAGAAAAAGGAAATGAGTTTGCAAAAACCATTCCTATTTAACACATGCATAGGCAATTACTTAAAACGTGTAGGATATTAAAATTTTACAAAACACAAACAAAAAACATTTAAATGTAAGCATGGAATTTGTTTGTATTGGGTCTCACAACAATGACTACCGAACTCTGAACAATATATCCATGTATGGTGTTGTAGCTTAACAGACTGAATAAATGTCAACTAATTTGACAGATGCAGATTTAACAATACGTTATTGACTGTCAAAATTCAGAAAGACCCGATAACTATTTCAAACGCCGTATTGGAGGTGTCCCAAACCGGTTCTTTACTTGGAACAATATAGTGGAAGCGGTATACTTGGCATAGTGGGGCCTGTACTGTCAATATTGCATATCGATATGCATTCGTTGCTGTGGACAAACGGTCTATCATTCTGGAAGAGAAGTACAATTATGCTGAACTCAGGATATGCAGTTATCCGAATCGCCCTGGCATCGAAAATCTGCATTGATGGTCACTCGATAATACAACAGGAGGCAATAAAGTATTTAGCGTTGTGATTGATGATGGTGATTCTAGAGAACTTTGGCAACTACAAACTTTTTTTTGCGCTGAAAAGTTAAATCGAGTATTCGCAATGTGATAGTTATTGTCTGTACGAGGCTAAATCTACAGATTCATAGACAGTACTCCAGAAAACAGTTTATATAATATACCAGAAGATGCCAAGGCAATGAATCGTTTTTTCGCTACTCATAAGTAGTCTTGAAATTTTGAGTATGAGTAAGTCAACAGTATTGAAATTCAACTACTCTGATTCATTCGTACTCACTACAACATTGATTTATAAGTACATGTTGCATTGAGTATGAGTATAACGTTGACATCAAGCTCATAACATTTGAAATATGGTTAATTCATACGCCTACACATTCAGATTCATAAATTTAGAAAAATACTTATAATACTCATAAATGATTCCAGTGATTCGAACCATTCATACAAATTTACAAAAAAGAATTAAGAAAAAGCCAAAGACAGCAAACAAAGCAAACACACAACCTTCTGGTGAGTATTGTAGTGTTCGTAGGCGAATCATACTTATTTTATGATTCTTTTAAATGTTGAGTAGATGAGTGTCGAAATCAACAACATCATGCGTATTGTTAAGTATGAGTACGAAGAGTACTTCAAACTTTGAATATGAGTAGTATGAGTATGATATTAAAATAAGTGTGAATACGTATAAGTATCAGAAATTATAAGTATGATTCGAATCTACCCATCTTTTTGAATACTCCCTCCCTGTGTTGGCTTATTAGACGTGGGGCCAAGGTTCAAACTACATGTCAGACGTCGCACTTACACGCAAGTTTTCCATATCGGGTAGAAATATTTCTTTCTGGAACGAAAATGTCTCGCATCTGTTCCAAGATCTGTTCTTGAATACCACAAAACAGTCTTCCAGATTACCTCATTCATAGTTACTAAGTCCTGTTGCGAAACACTTTCCAAAATCATAGGGTCTACTGGTTCTGTCCGGGGTATTGTTAAAGAGAAAGCTGACAGATACTGGATACATTAGGTCACAAAGTTCTAATCCTGAATAATCGCATGTAGTCTCCCACAATCCTAATCATAGCCTTCAATGCCTTAAGATAACATTAGTCTCTGCCTAACACAATGGGCCGAACCTCCGGCCTAAGTGGGCTAAGTAGCCTTTCTAGTAGAATTCGCTAACTAATCTACTCTAACCTATTCACCCATCCTCGTTTCTTATAAACTAGTTGATGTATATTTCTTGTCAAAAAAAGAAATTGGTTTAAAATTGATAAAATCCTACCAGATCATGCATATCTATTGAGAGCCATAGGTATACATTTCTACGATTGGCTGTAATATTTTTACTTTTTGTCTCTTGTTTTCTACCCTGTTTTATGCCTTTTAATAAATTTATTCAAGAAAATTTATTTATTATCATAAAATTGTCATGAGTTTCTTTTGTTTGTTTTATTTTGCAGAATAATGGTGCCCAACAATTGGCGTCCGAAGCCACGGTATATATAATGTTGGAAGATGTTAATGATGAAATTCCTCTATTCACTGAACGCGAACAGGAAACGGTATTAGAAGGTGAACCAATTGGCACAAAAGTGACTCAAGTGAATGCCATTGATAAAGATGGCACTTTTCCAAATAATCAGGTAAGTGGTCGAGTTTTTTCTCTTTTTATCATTCTTTCCGTTTTTATGTTGTTTTTGTTGTGTGTGAAAGGCCTACAAAATATGAAAATTATTTTATTTTAATTCACATAATTAAGGATAAAAGAACAAAAAAAAAAAAGGGGAAGGAGGAGGTTGTTTTCGTTTTTCTTCTCCAAAAAAAGAGAGAAATAAACAGAATCATAAATCCATTATTTGTTGTAACACCTTGCAGTTTTGTTCACTTTCTCGTTGCTTTTTTTGTTTGTTTGTTTAGAAAATAAATATTAAAGTTTTTTCCTTTTTTCGTTCTTTATTGTTACCCAGCCATGTGTAACTTAAGGTGATAAGCCTGCTTGTCGTTTTATTTTTGTATTTTCAATATAACTACGGAGCTGTTTAGAAAAGTGAAGGAAGGGAAATTTGTTTTTGTTTTCGCTGAATTGGCATATTTTTGAAGGGATATCCGCTCTGTTTTGTTTTTTTAAAGAGCTTAAAAATTCCATTTTTTTTTGAACGAGATGCTAATTAATATTAAAAATTTTTCTTTTCTGGCTTTGGTTTCCTTTGTAAGGATTTTTAAGATTTTTTTTTTTTTTTGAAAAACCCAACTATGAAGTATAGTAATAACGATTTTCAATAGTAAGGAAATTACGAGATCAAAGACCATTATTACAACTTCCCGTTAAAGTTGGGTTTAGTTAAAGGTAACTTTAGCTAAAGTGAACTTTAAACTCAACTTTAACTTTTTTTCATTATTACAACCTACAGATAAAATAAAGTTAACATTTTCAAGAATATGGCAGTGCCGGAGCAATGTCGATAAAACTGGTCAATTAAACAAGTTTTTTTTTAAACGCAGTGGCAACGACGGGCTTTGATTTATTTTTTGTTGTGTTCCCTCATTTTATTTAAATATGAAGTTGCCATATTGAAAATAATATATAATTTGGGAAGTTCAAACATAAACTTAACTTTAAAAATTGCCGACAGGATGATCCTTCCTTTAGCTTAACGTTCACTTCTATCTTATTATCTACTTATAATAATGAAAAACAATTTATCTGCCCATTAAAATCCTCCCTTTAGTTAACGGCAAGTTGTAATGATAGCCCTAAATACGATAATAACTGAACAATAACTTTTGGAATGTAACAGGAACGGATAAATGAAGCATAAATACAAGGAGCATTATATCTTCGAAGGTTGTATCAATGGCATCAATGGAGAGTATGGACAATCGCTTACAGAATCTATTTGCATCTCACACTCTTTCTTTGCATCTAAGGCTCTGTTCTATCTGATACACTATTTCATACTTTCATTAACGTTCTTCTCCGCTAACTTCTTCGCTAACTTCTAGTCCTATCTACTGTTTTACAGACGACAGCAATATTTGTCATTCATATTCTTATAATGGGGATTTAAGGGAAAAGACTTACTCACATTACATTGTTCTTATTAGGGACTCTGAAGCTCTTGTTGTTCTAGGCATGAAAACTCTGTGTGATGCTAGAACCAGTACATTTTAAAATAACAAAACAAAGCATTCAAGAGTCTCGGTTTCTTAAGATGGTCCAGGACATACTTCATCCTATTTGATCTCCTTATTATTTACAACACTTATAACCGATAAAACGATATGACCGATGTATGATGTCGCCGTAGTCAAGAATGTTGGTTTATTAGACGTGAGGCCTCGATTCAAAGCCCAAGTTAGACATCTCCAACAAAGCGAAATATGAAAAAATATTTCTTTGGTGACTTCCTCTCAGCAGATTTCAGGCAATAACTCTGGAAGTAAATATAAAAAATCCTCATGAGAAGTTTCGCAATAAATTTGTCAGGACTTTGAACTGTAAGTCCCGTCACTCATGTACAAAATTAACACACGCAGCATAAGTGGCATGAGAAGCTAAGACGTAATCCTATCTTAACGTATGTATGTATGTATGACGTAAGGGTATCCAACTCTATTGATACATTAGACCACCGCCGCAGTGTGATTTGTGTTTCAGTGTTCTACAGCTAATACAAAGAATTTTGCTGCAACGAAAAAATTTTTTCATTATAACGCTACATTTGTCTTTCTCACAGACAACATACATTTGTTGTCGATTGGCCAGTGGATCACACACTGTATAACAGACAGAATTTTTTCTTTAGAGGGTCTATGCTTATAGGGGTAGGAACTCGCTTCTGGCAGAGATGTTTCGTGTAGAAATTCAAAGCTAATGTCCTCCTTCTGTTTTCCCATAACCCATTTTCCCAGTTTCAACACAATACTCTGCATGAAGATTGACCATATCCTGAGTATTGGTCGTAAAGATAAGAAAACTGCAATCTTCAAAGCGAATTAAGAATCTAGGCCCTTACATGGTTGCGACTGCATAACATACATACATAATTGGGCGTTGCAACCCTTCAGTCTGGATTACAACCCAGCTTCTCACATCACACATGTTGTGTGTGTTAGTTTTATACATGAGTGGAGGGACCTACAGTTTAAAGTCGACTCCGAACGACAGATTTTTGAGAAACTTTTCGTGGTAATTTTATTTACTCTAAGATTTTTTGCCAGAAATCAGGTGATAGGAAGTCGCTGAATAAATATTTTTTCATATTTCGTTTTGAGGTCTGACCTTGGGTTTGAACCCTGGCCTTACGTCTAATAAGCCAACACAGTATCTACTAGACTACGGCGTGTAGATTGTAGTATTTCGTGTTACTTATATAATACCTTGTTATATATAATTCAAAGCTAATGTTCACAATTACTACTGCCTCCTTTCGTTTTCCCATAACCCATTTCCTCAGTTCCAACATAATGCCCTGCATGGAGAGGTCCCATGTCCTGAGAGTTGGGCGTAAAGATAAGAAAAAAACTGCAATCTTCAAAGCGAATATAAAATCTACGACCCTAAATGGTTACCAAATTTGCGAAAAATACGTGTATTCGTGGATAGATATTTTGGTGAAGTTCTACATGTATTCTGGCCGAGAACAAGGGAGAATGACAGAGTACACGCTATAGATTCGAATCTGTAAGGGAAAAAAGAAGGCAATACCTAGCTTATGCATGGTAAAGACAGGTAGAGACTGCAATAAGCAGCAATGGCTAGAGTTAAGGAGATGTGGAGGCATTTGTAAAATATGTTGAGACCATATGTTCCATATAGCAATCTGCTGATCTTTCTTACATACCTTCGTTATGGTCGAATGACCAGCGAACATGTTCTGTTCTTCTTCTTGGGCTATTTCTAATCGTTTTTATTTTAATCTGATTACGAATTTAAAGAGTTTTTACTCCTACAGTTTTAATGTGTAAGAACATACGAAAAAAAAATTTTTTTTGTATTTGCAGTTCAGACCTAAAGAATTTAATTTTTTCTACGTTGCTTTAATGTAATCTTTCTTACAAGCACTAATTAGTTTTTGCATTCAGTTGTGTGTTGAAAAAAGAAAAATAATAATTTTCCTCTTTATGACCAGCATTGGAAATTCATTTGTTTAATAAGACTTTAGGACAACGTCATTTCCTTTCATTTCTTTTTAGTTCAGTTTTATGTCCAAAAGTAAAGCCTTTTCCTTGGGCTTAAAGATTAAAGATTTTCCTGGCAGCTGATGGTATTTTTATTCCTCTTTTTTTGTTATTTTAAGGCTTGAAAAAAGCAAGAGCAGAATTATGTTTCAAATTAAATTTAAATATTTAAAAAGAATTCTTTGTTGAAGGCTATAACAAAAACTTTAAAAATTCTTATTTTTCTTTATTTTCCAGGTTTATTACTACATTGTGGATTCACCGCGTAATGAAGGCAAAGAGTTCTTTGAAATCAATTTGCAATCGGGAGAAATTTTCACAAAAACCGTATTCGATAGAGAGAAGAAAGGCGCTTATGCTTTGGAAGTTGAAGCCAGAGATGGTGCACCCTCAGCCAGACCCAACAGCAATGGACAGCCAAATTCAGGTTGGTAATGTGACTATAAACAAAGCCATAAATAATAGAAAAAAAAAGAATTTTTCTTTAATAAATCGTTTTGTTTTTTTTTTTTGGCCTTAAGAAAACAAAATCCCCATTAAGCTCAATTGCATTGCCTTGCAGAGTGACAAGAGGCGAAAATAAAAATGAAAAGATTTTCTTTCTTGTGCAAGATTTTTGTTGTTGTTGTTGTTGTTGTGTTAAAAGAAAAGCTTAAAATTATAGTTTATTTGTTAGTGGCTTTTAACATTTTGTGCTCCGGCAAAAATAAATATTAAAAGGACTCTAAAAGAGACAACAACACCAACACCAACACCAGTACAACTATGCCGCTATGACGAGAGAACGAGGCAGTTTAAACTAAGTGTGCATAAGTTTTCATATTTTCTTCCGGTTAGTTGCTCTATTGCTTGTGTAAACACAACATTTATGCGTTTTCTCTCCCGCTCTCACTTTGTTTGCTATTCCTTTAGCCATTTTTTTTTTTTGGGTATTATGCAAATCGGTTTTTCATCCTTTTTTTCTTCTTCTTCGCATTACCATAACAGAGTTGCATTGCCAGCCAGGCTAAACCGCCAGCCATGCACAGCCATGAAGCAACCGAGCATTGCGACAAAATTGTTTTAAAAACAAATAATTCGTTAAAGCAACAAACTTTCCGCTACTTTTTCTCTCCCTTCATATCATCAATGTTATTTTCGCCATTCGCTTACATATATTTTTTTTTTGCTTTCTTTCTCGCCCAAAAATAGCGCTCTTCAAGAAAATTGTGTTCCAGCAGATTGTACTTTTAAAACTGCGTCCTAACAAAATCAAAAACTTTATTTTCAACGTTTTTCTTTAAATCTTCTTGTTGTTTTTGTTAAGATTTTGTATGATATTAAATTCAAATCATTAGGAAATGTAAAATTCATAAGAAACTTTTAAATTTGGTTAAACGGCGTTTGTCGCATTTGAAAATTTTTCTTCTCATTTCTTTCCTCTTCTTTTCTGTTTTGTTTTTTTTGGGAAGTATTTCAAAAAAAGTTTTTTTTTAATATTATTTCGTTTCGTAATACATTTAATTGCATAAGAAAGAAAGAAGAAAAATTAGATTTGCATGGATTTATTAACGTTTTATTTAACAGGCATTGATGGTAAACAGATTCAATGAAACTTTAAAACAAACAACTCTCAAGTAGAGTAGCTTGAATAGGTTTGCATTGATTGTACCACCATGCTATCAATATTTTGTTTGTAGTGCAGCTATGTTCTCCTAGTGAATTTAACAATTTAGGACAGCGTAGGGAGGAGTGAGAGCTTTGCTAAGTCAGTGCTTAATTGGGCACACAAAGCGTCCTGTTAGGGTAACACATGGAACCGCGAAACGAACTGATAAATTCAGATTTTGGCAATCCTTTTATGAATATATCAACCGATCGGATGTCTGTTAATATTAGTTCCGTTAGATAATCGTGTTTGGAATGGGCATTGGCAAATCCGAAATTTCTCAATCGAACTTCAGCCTTCGCAAGTAAACGAAGTGTCTCTGCATACCTATCCATTACGCAATGACCCATACAGTGACAGAGATATCCGAATTAATTTATTTTTGAGTAGAATTGTGCCTCAGCAAATCAGCTACATGATTACCAGCGATGACCCTGTGATCAATATTGTAACAAAACTGCTGCAAGGATTGATCAAGATAGTAACGCCTATCAGTACGGATTTGAAAGTAACAAGTGAAACAGTGCAGTATTGAAGGTCAGTTTCGCCATGTGATTGATGGGTATTGTCTTAGCCTGTAATACACTACAGTATCACTGAAGGCAAAGAGCTGAGCAGTTCTCATTAGAAAATTTAAATAAAAAAGTGTCTATAAGATATCATCGACATTTTTTATTCGTTTCAATGTTTTATTGGTGCCATGGAATATAATATCGTCTATCGGTGTGGAGTGCATCCAAAACTATTCAATTCTTTATAACAATGGCTTATAAGTCTGAATTTGCCTGTTAACATGGGTAATATTGGCATACACCACTGTGGTGAATGGCTTGTTCCCATACACCTCACAAGAAAAGTCAAACGGTCGTACGATGTCAGTGGTCAGTTGAGATCATATTGAAGGGAGACGACCATGCCCTCTTATCGCTCAGGCCAAGGCTACACAAGCTGTATGCTACGTTGTGCAATCCTGTTGAATTCACAGGCCGTTGGACGCTATTCGCTCTCTGCGCATTGGCATCGTTTGGTCAATTTTGTTTTCACTTAACCATTCATTCACCACATCGTTAAAGTTGACTTGTCTATAAAAATTAAGGTCAGTTGCCAACTGTTCCAGAGTCCATTCAATGGATACATGGCGTTGTCTACAGTCTATGCTTATCTGTTCATATCTATTTGTCAAAACAAACTGAATAAATTACAACTAATTTGGCAGATGTATTAGAATTATATTGTACAACTAGATGGCCGTTGTCAACTGTTAAAATCGAACGTCCCAGTTAGAAGACCGGATAGGAAATTTCTGAGTCTGATCTAGTTTTCAGCTTAGAAGTGTCAGTGGAGAATACAGAATTCAGGAAATTAGTGCTTCTACATACATACATACATAATTGGCCATTACAACCCTTCAGTCAGGATTACGGCCTAGTTTCTCACACCACACATGTTGTGTGCCTTCATTTTTTTTATACTTGATTGGTGGGACCTACAGTTTAACGTCTACTCCGAACGACAGATTTTTGAGAAACTTTTTTACTCTCAGAGTTTTTGCCAGAAATCTACTGAGAGGAAGTCGCCGAAGAAATATTTTTTTTTATATTTCGTTTTGATGTCTGGCCTGGGGCTCGAACCCGGGCTTTACGTCTAATAGTTCTTCTACAGTAGATTTAAAAATGGAACCGAATTTTAATTCAGTAAAGTACCATCGCATCCTTTAAGCCGCCCTCATATATTCATCCTATGAACTGAACACTTTTCTCAAAGTCCCATGTATAAAATTTAAATGGAAATTGTTTCTCTTTTTAAATGTACACAAATCTGTTGACAGTTTTATCTCTCTCTCTCTCTCGGCTACTTTCATGTTTTTTTTTATTTTCATGTTCATTTACTTATTTTGCCATGTTTCCAAGTCGCTTAACACACATTTTGCAAAAAAAAAAAAAAAAAAATAAAAAAAAAATGGAAAAAAGAATTGAAATGGAATTGAAATTGAAATAAAAGCAACATTTTAATTTGTATAGTTTATTAGAGGCAACTAAAAAATAAAAATAAAATAAAATAGTTAACAAGGCTTGTGTTATATTCATGTTCTCTCTCTCTCTTACGTTCTCTCTGTTTTCTTTTCACTTCAATGTTTATTTCAACATATACAAATACAAATATATAGTTGTAGTTGTTGCCACAAAACATACAATATAACCTTGAAATAATAGACAATTTCAATAGAGACGCAAATAAAACAAGAGAAAAAAAGAGAGGAGAAAAGTAGCCGCATAAATAGAGCAGAGAAACAGGCAATAGAAAATAAAAGGATATTACGTTCGTAGTGTTCATTTATGGGCAATAGTAAATTAAAAAGCCGTAACACTAATACATAAACATACATATACATGTGTAGATAATGTATCAAAGAAAGGAAACTATCATACACACACACACTCTTGCATGTAAAACTGAAATCGAAATGTGTTGACAGTTAAAGCTTTAAATAGCAATGATACTAAAAGTTAGTAAAGGTTCAAGAGACAGAGAGAGCGACAAAGAGGGAAAGTAAATGGTAGACAAAATGGGAGCAAATAAATAAGTCTGTGTGTTGCTGCTCTAAAAAATATTGTCCTGTAATAAGTGTATCACTAAATTACGCAGTAATTCGTTAAGCATTGATTTATATCTGCTAATAACTAATTAGTAAAAATAAATTAAATTCTTAAAATGAAATAAAGTTGAGGTCCATTGGATTCCATACTTTGGTTGTCCAGTGGGTAGTTTGATTTGTATCACATATTTGGTTTTGTTTTTCTTTTTTTTGACGAATATTTTTAAGTTTTTTTACGAACCCAAACCAGACTTCACTTCACTCCGCAAGCTTTCTCAAGCTGATGATATTATTTCAAAATCGAATTTTCATTTATTTTACCTAACAACTGCTATTTGTGTCCTGTTCTGCCTCTGCTACTTACAAATTCTGTTGCGACAACTTTAACGTCTATCTCCCCATTTATTTGAAACAATAGCCTGTCCTTGAATAGAAATTTTCATTTTTCAATTTGCACGACAAATTGATTATTTTCACTGGCATAGATTTCTCCCCTTAAAAGAGGCCCCGTGTTCTGGTATTTTTCCACTCATTTTATTTGTTTTATTTGTTCTTTTTTTTTATTAAAAAAAAATATATTTTTTCTATGCCACTACCATGGATAATTTTTTTTTTCATTTTATTTTTCAATTATTTGCAAGAGTTGCTGTTTGCGTAGCTAAATAACAAAGAAAAAAAATTTAAAAATAGGAAATGAAAATAAAAGTAAAAAATAATATTAAAATCGTAATAAAATCAAATGAAAGAAAAAATGAAATCAAACTAGAAAAAAACAAAATAAGAAAAAGAAAAAAATTTAAATTGAAAACAATTTCTTTAATAATTTAATTGGTTTTCAATAAGTCCGAAGGCATTGCATTGTGTTTTAAAGATGTCAGGACATTTGCAAGAAATGGGATTATTTTTTTTTTTAATTTCCAACAAAATACTGATTTTAAGATATTGGGGATAAACGCAACACTGCTCTGTTCAGCTTGATTTTTTGGAAATCAAAAAAAAAAACCTGCTTCTCATATATATGTATATATCATCCCAAGAGTTAGGCTGACACACTTCGTGTAACGGCGCAGTACTCAATAAGTAAAATTCCTTACCGCTGTACCTAAACAACAAAGCAATACTTTTTGCAGGGAGTGTTGCTTCTTGGCGACTAGAGATCTTCTGCAATTGATTCATGATTTTCTATCCAATACAATCGGATGGTTTTTCAATGGAAAGAATGTTTTGTAAACATCTGAGTGCCTATCAGACATCAGCAATGAGTATTCAAAAAGATGAATAGATTCGTATCATCCTCATAATTTCTGGTACTTATACGCATTCATGCTTATTTTAATATCATACTCATACTACTCGCATTCAAAGTTTGAAGTACTCATACTTAGCAATATGCATCATGTTGTTGATTTCGACTCTACTTTACTCAACATTTACAGAAATCACAAAATATATATGATTTGCGTACGAACACTACAATACTCACTAGAAGGTTGGATGTTTGCTTTGCTTGCTATCTTTGTCTTTTTCTTTCTTCTCTTTTTCTGAATGCAACAACAACAACTAAGAGTGTGAATTTGTGTGAATGTTTCGAATCACTCGAATCATTTATGAGTATTATAAGTATTTTTCTAAATTTATGAATCTGAATGAGTAGGCGTATGAATCAAATATATTTCGAATTTACTCATACTCATTGCAACCTGTACTTATAAATCAATGTTGTAGGGAGTAGGAATGAATCAGAGTAGTTGAATTTCAATACTGTTGATTCATTGCTGATCTCTGGTGCCTATCGAATATGAGATAAATACAATATTATCGAGGTGTGCCCTCAGTGCCCACAATCTGTACCGCATGTCTATTTACATAACATGAGAACAATACTGTCAAGACTAATGTTCTTTTCAGGCCTGTTGTCGTTGTGAATCGATCGCTGTAAATTCCACCAAGACAAACTTTCAAAAGAGAATAATCATACATTATATTTTTGTAGACAACCTTATGCATTGTCCTTTAGAGCGTCCTTTATGAATCAAACATATGATATTTAGAGCACCATTTCCGCAATTATTCTATTATAATTCCTTGGGTGGTAGTGCGTTGGCTTATTAACCGTGAGGCCATGGCTTAAACATATCCAATCAAACGAAATATAAAAAAAATATTTCTTTGCTCACCACCTCTCAGCAAATTTCTGGCATAAAGTCTGATAGTAAGTAAAATTGCCATGAAAAAATTTCACAAAAATCTGTTGTTCGGAGTCGAACGCCATTCATATAAAAAAATTAACACAGAAAGCATAAGTGGTACGATAAGCTAGGTCGTAATCCTGACTGAAGGCATGTCATGACCAATTTTGTATGTATGAATGTACGTATATACATATACATATGCATGTATGATTTTAAATTTAATTAAAATTAATTATTTCCACATAATTTTATGGGGTAATTAATAACATCTTTCCCCGAAACGGTTTCCTTTTATTCGTCATTCAGTAGAGCGTGTCGTTTTAAAACGATTCTTTATAAAGACATTAAGTTTTCTTTCCTAGAAACGATTAAATTTTTAATTAATAAGTTTTCCTACAAAATTTCTGATAATTTTATTATTAATTAATATTAATCATACGCCCCTGCTTCAATATTGACATCGATATGGTAATAAATAACAATTAAAGATAAACTTGAAGCAAAATTAAGTCAATCTATTTATGTTTTAATTAAGCTTATGATTGTACTTGAAAATAAATATATAAGTATTCTTCATATAAATATCCACAGGAATTTAGTGTCCTCAGTAGTAAATATATTGTATTTGTATTTCAATGAAGCTTGTTTTGTTACAAACAAAATTCCTTTTTAAATAATTTTTGTGACCTTTGAATGCAACGAATTAGAAGCGAGGTATTTAAGATACGTAAAAAACATGGCGGCAGGTATTGGCAACGCCAGTTTTTTATATGAGATGGGCATAACATACATAATACATAATTGGTCATTACAACCCTTTAGTCAGGATTACGACCTAGATTCTCAAACCACTTATGTTGTGTGCGTTAATTTTTATACAAGAGTTGCGAGACCTACAGTTTAAAGTCGACTCCGAACGACAGACTTTTGAGGAACTTTTTCAATGCAATTTTATATACTCTCAGATTTTTTGCCACAGTAGCTAAAGAAATATTTTTCATAATTCATTTCGTTGGGTCTTAAGCCAACACACAACAGAAATGAAGATAAAGAAGTCTTGATATTCTCTTTTACATCATCATATTTTCATTAATTTTTATAAAATTTCTCATGATAAAAAATATTATAAATTTAATAATATTCCTTTTTCTTATTTTCAGGTATGTTATCCTTGAGAAACAATTCATATCTCTTTATAGTACACTGTAAGTAGTCCTTATCAGATACATTTAAATTAACATTTGAGATGAATTATAACATTCAGTGTCAAGAGCCAGTGGACAAAAATTTTAGCATCCACAAATGCCAACTACACTTGCATGTTAAGGCTCTCCAAAAACATTATATACGAAAATGAGAGACATGAGTGTTATTTACGGTAACTGAGAGCTAAGTATGAATAGAGTGTTATAACATTTTCGAATTTATTACTGAAACTTAACATTGGCCCCATCATGTTGTGTTATGTTATGTTATTGTGTAGAAAGGCAATAGCAAAAAAACGTACGAAAAGGAGAAATGATAAGGGAATCATTTTTCAGTTATACATTACATGTTTACGTAAAATAACTGTAAAGTTTAAGGGGAAAACTAGAGAGGAGAAAAATGAAATGCTCACGTAAGCAGAATAAAAAGAAAGTACTTTTATATACGAAATATGTATATATGTTAAATTCGAATAACAACTTTCAGATACTGTCAGAATATTCGACTACTTTTTGCTTAACATAGTATACTTTAAGGGGCATTATAACAGAGCTTTTAGCAACCGAAATACTTTTCAAAATATTTATACTTCAAGGGGCATTAAAAATTGTTGCCTGCCCAACAGGGTGTTCGAAAGTGTAATCATACTTCACAGAGAACTCAATTTAAATACGGTTGCATATCACACTGGTTGCCTATTAACAAACAAATATTTAGACTATATTTAGAAAATTTAAACATATAAGAGTTCCTGCCAGAAACGCACATTTATAATCAAAACAAATAGTTTACAGAGGAATAGGACTTTGGTCGAAATAAATTCATATTGACAGGAGTAATATCTCAAAAAATGTTGCCTACACAAAGGCAAAAGTTATCTAACAGTTATCTACCAGCTTTCGAAATTGTAAACGACAGAAGGGGACACTTAATACAAAGTATACAGAAGAATATAACAGCCTTCGAACTTCCTATAGCAAATTTACAGTAATTATCTCAAATAATTGTTGCCTAGAAAAAGGGGGCAACAAAAATTACCTACAAGTATTTAACAGACTTTACAATTTTTAACATATTTTAAGGAGTAACTTACAAAAAGGACAATTTATCTTTTAAGAAATAACTTTACATTATTCGAATATTATTAACATATCTTAAGGGGCTCCATAGCATGCTATCTGTTGCCTACATAAAGGAGAAACTTCTTTTTATTGCTCCTATTTGAACATGAGTTTTGTCGAGAAATGTTTTTCAATTGCAGTTTTAGTAAAGCGAAGACAGCTGTTTTATAATTTTATACTTGACCTATATTTTAGGCAAGCGGATAAAACACAGAATATTTTACAGAGCAGTAATGCAGGATGGATTGTAAAATTATAATAAATTAACATTAACAGCACTTAACGTAAACCGCTTCTGATTATTAAGTCCTTAAAGGGAACTTTCTTAAATAGATTTCGTGCCAAAGTAAATTTATTCTGATATTACTGAAGCAAAGAAGAAAGATTGATTCGGAGTTGCGATATTTCAACATCCTAATAAAAATAAAAACTTGAAAACGAAATATCAGGCGTTCTATTCTCCACAATGCGAGAAGTATAAATACATGCAACATTTCTTGTTAAATCCTTAAATTATACTCGACTAAAAAAGAGAAGTAGTAGCTGCTAAAATTGTGGCTTTACAAAAGTTTATAATCTTCAATAAAATCTCAGAATGAAATCCTTCGAAGTAAGGAGATCATTCTTCAATTTTCTATAATTACGCATGCGAAATGTCCTACTTTCCTTGACTCTGTCACATAGATCAGCTTAAATTTGACTGATGGCTTGGGTTATATTAGTTTCGAGGATTGTTGTGGTTTGTGGCTTGCCCATGCTTCAAATCGCTTGATGTCGGTGCCCACGTAACATTGTGCTACTGGAACCACATATCGTGGCCAGAACAGTAAGTTCCGGCCAAAATACTAAAAAAAAATGACAACTATTTTGAAAATGGCCTTTATCAACTCTCAAAATTCGATAATCACTGTTGGAAGACTTTACAATTATTTTTCACAAATTATTGTTTTCTACCACTTTTTCTTTTAAAGGAAAGAAACAAAATAATAATTGATTGGTCCATTTTCCAACTTGTATTCGATTTAAAAACGATATCACAATAAATTTTTTTCCCAATCGCAATTATATGCCCTTTTTGCTTTCACCTGCTTATAACGATAATTGAGCAATAATTTGTTTTATTTATTTCCCATAATTAAACGTTAGTTTTTTTTTTCATTCAATATATGTTTTTAATATTCCTATTTTGCATAATTAATATCCTATTTTTCCCCCAAACTGTATTGCTTGACCTATCTGAAGCCTAAATGGTATGCAATAAAATTTTATTGCCTTTTTAATTGAATTTCATATACTGCCTTACACTCTCTGTCTCTCTCTCTCTTTCCCGTTTTTCCATCTCTGTTTCTCTTTTTTGCTAATATAGCACAACACATACACAGACATTATTTTTATAGAAATAACTGTGGGCTTGCAAAATCTCTGTCGATTTTTATGACTTGTTAATCGCTGTTTAATAGAATTTGGCTATAATTTATTTATAAAAATTTTTTGGCCAAACAAATATTATTTTTTTTGTTCTTCTTTTTGATTGGAGAAGAAAAAGAACAATTAGACAACCATTAATAAACAATAAAATTGAATTTATTTGTTTTATGGCTTATAAAAAGAAATACAGTAGAAACTCTGTTCGACAGGCAGCAAATGCAGTTCTCTGTAATTGTATACCGTAAAACCATGTTGGTTTTAAAATGAGAATCACACAGCAAGAGTTTACAGACATTTAGTTTCTCAGTAGTCCGATATGTTTCATAAGGTTTTAACAATGTATGTCAAAGCATTTTGAATTAGATTGTTGAGCCATTTTCGTTTAATTTTATTCGAACTGGGGTCCGTTTAACGTAAATGTTGCCTGAACACATTTTTGTTCATACTGCATTATGCTTCATGCGCTCTTTTGCACTAATTCATGTAGAGATAGCTTGATTAAACTATTTGATTCCATACACTAGCAATCCGCGATCCAAATTGGAATCAAGCAAATGAAATCAAGTTTTACGAATTTTCAGAATTTCCATTCAGGATTCTCTCTGACCGCTCTCAACCGTCACAGGAAGTTCACAAGCAAATTTTCGAGTTGTTAAGTTATTATTTCCTTCAGTCATATTTCCACAATCCGATATTCTTTCACTTAAGCATGGGTGCCGGCTCGATTATGAGAGGCTTATTTAATCAGTACTTGCTTATAATAATTTTCTTTGTGAAGAATACATCCCAATTGGTAAAAGCATTCGCTTAGAAAAGTTAGTCGTTTAATTCATATTTTTTTTAACTTGTGTATGGAACACACTTTGAATGGTTCCATCTTTGGACAACAGTTAAACAGAGTTTTTTTCTTCTGAACAACGCTGTTAGTTGGAAAAGCGTCTGTTTAAGGAAAGTGTCCATTACATATTTTTTTTTAATTCAACAAAATGAATTTTTTTTTCAAACTTTTGCCAGAGTGCGCTCCAAAGAGAGACATAAAGATTACACAGCTTTTGTTTGCTAATAATGCCGTCTACTTAAGAAACATGTGATTCATTGATGGTTTCACTGTAAAAACAAATTTTTTCTTCATATTCAAAACACACATTGTATATACTTACTCATCCGCCTAACTGTAGACAATGAATTGTATTAACAATTCCCCCCCTTAAGGTATGTTGTCATGAAATTCATAAATTTATTTACAATTAAATTTTTGGCAATACGATTGTATTGTTAAGAAGTAATTTTATTAATGAAATGATTTCTTTAGAGATAAAATCTGAATTTCATATTTAAATGAATTGGAATTGGAAGACAATTTCAATTGTAAGTAACTGAAGACATTCATTTGGAATTCTTAACAATAATCTTTCTTGCCATTTTTGTATTGCTTCAGCACTTATTACAAATACAATAGACATGTCTTATATTGTATTTTTGTAATGCCCTTTCATAGAATTGCTAGACATGAAGGAATTTAATTTCTTCGATTTGTCGTATTTATTAATATATTATGTCTGGCCAGGTATTGAGGCAAGTGACTTAAATGGTTATTTATGAAGAAATATTTGCTTTTTGTGATATACAAACATAGATATTTTGTAAGCAGTTTAAAATAGTTCGAATGTCATCACAAGTATTTAATATGAAAAGGTTTATGTGGCTAAAAGTGTGCTTAAATATGAAAAGTTGTGATCAAAAGTTATAAGATTAAGTCTTAAAGGAAATTAAATTAAAATTACTGTAGGATGGAGTTGACTTTAAAAGGCAATTAAAAGTTTTTTGTTTGCTTATTAGTCCCTTATTTGCCATTGAATAGAACCGGTTGCATAAAATTAAGTTTTAATTACATGAACTATTTTGCTTGTACGCATAAAATGATTATAAAAATTAATCACAAGTATCAAAGGCCTACCACCAAGGCATCAGGTAATGAATTTAAAAATTTGCCAACAATTAATATCTCCCAGCTTGGCAATCAACGCAAAACTTTTCTTTCAGCCTGGTCATAGCCTTGACACCGCCATAACCACCAACTAACTATCAATGGCTATAAACGTGCTCGTTTTATTAATGAACTGTCTTTCTTCTTGCCGTGCGAGGAATAAATGCGGAAAATCTTATAAAAAGGACAAGAATATCCTTCGTTTTTCATATTATTTTTAACAGGCTATTTTGTAGCATTTTCTTGTTCTTTTCTCGGTACCTGCGGTGTAATTAATTGCCTGGTTTTCATGTTTTTTTTTCAGTTCCTCTTTAAAGCAAGACAAAAAAAAAATAGCAAGTACTTGAAAGACCCCATTAACTTGTTAATATGATGTTGTTGTTGTTTTCACTTGTTGGCTTTAAAGAGTTACCATTTGGAGGTAACCACCACCATCACCACTATCCTTACAGTGTCCAAAAGAAAACTTATATTAAAAAACATCAGAGCAAAGAAAAAACTCGTTGTATGGGAATAAGTGCCTGTTGAGGGCGACATATTGCTGTGGTTTCTGTAGGTCCATATTTTTTGTTATTCTTGTTGGCTGTACTCATAGAAAGTGGGTTTATAAACTATTCACTGTACCATGATCATAAATTATGCTTTAGAATCAAGAAGGGAGTCATTTTGTTAACAGGATGCCACTTTAATTTTTTGTTTTGTTTTATATTTTTTAAATATTTTGTCTATGAAGTGTTACGCTCTCTTGAGTTAGGTAACTTAATTAAAGGCTTCGTGTATTTTCTTCAAAAACACTAAAATGATTTTGGTATACAGCAGTCAGTATTTTTAAGGCCTTTAAGTCAGAGAAATTGTTACAATTTTAGTTGAAACATAAAAAAAAAATTCCATTAAAATTGAGGATTTCATATCATGTTTACTTATTTGTCTGCTGGCATTGTATATGTGTTGGTTTTGTTTTCTTGCTGTTTGTATTGTAATTTAACTTAAAATAACATTTGCTGTGCGAGTAAAAATACTATCAAAATACATCAAACACAAAACATTATAGACAGTAACGGAAATACATACATACATATGTATATAGAGAGCCACAGAGAGAGAGAGAGAGAGAGAGAAATAGAGAGTGAGAAAGAGAGCAACAAGTTAATCAAACAACATCGTATTTTGTGAAGCCATACACATACTATTGAGAGAATTATAGTCACAAACTACGAGAGAGTTTAATTACATGTTGAAAATATGCTGCATACTTATAGGGTTTAATGTTAAAGAGATTTTATTTTACAGGATACAAAGTCATGAATCCTACGGAGAGTGGGCTAGAAACGGCAATTTTTTGATCAAAAATGTTGCATACTTATGTGGAGTTCGCATTAAAGGGGGCTTCAACAAAAATTATGCAAAGTTATCGGCAGTATTATTTAATTCAATTCAACTTTTTGTAGGCGAATGTAAATCCAAGTTAGGCGAATAATAGGAATAATACCATATACATAATTGATCATTAAAACCCTTCAGTCAGGATTACAACCTAGCTTCTCACACCACTTATGTGTGTGAATTTTATACCTGAATGGCCTACAGTATAAGGTCGCCTCCGAACGATGGATTTTTGAGGAACGTTTCACGGCAATTTTTATTTACTCACAAAGTTTTTGCCAGAATCTACTGAGAAGATGTCGTCCAAGCAATATTTTTTCATACTTTGTTGTGACGGAGATGTTTGACCTGGGTTATGAGCCTTGGCCTCACGCCTAATAAACCAACCTACTAGACTACCTACCAGACTACCTACTAGACTACCAACTAGATTACCTACTAGGCTTTAAAGTCCAGCAATGTTGGTTCCAAGAGCCTTAAATACTCCTCTAAATAATTGCTCCAAGAATATATTTAGAATTCTAACACTATATGAGGAATGAACTCGAAATCAATGAATATTTCATTCTGATTTCGAATACGAATATGTTATAAATTATTGCATATTTTTAGGCGCTCCTTTAAAACAATTTCTATTGCATATACAACAGACCCAAATTAGCACTCATGACAAATTTCAAACAAATGTTTCCAAGTGTACACTCTAGTTTTGATACAAAACAACAGCATTGTGAAAATATCTACAAACACGAGGCAAAACAAAAAGAGAGAGAGAAAAAATATCGTGTTAAAATAATGTCAACCTACAGGCCAAATACTCTTATAACAATAGGGGGGGAGTGAATAACAGTTACAAAATTGCAAATTAAATCTTTTATAGACACAACAACGTTCATACGATGACAACAGCCAAAAATGATAAAACAACTGTTGTTTGAAAATGAATTACAAATACAAATGCATGGGAAAAACCCATACGGAAATGGTTATGGCCAGTTTAACCATCTAAATTTAAGTAAATGTACATACACACATATGGTCAAACATTTACAGGGGGTGGAGATGAAACACAGACGAAAGGATAAATAAAACTGAAAATGAATTTCAAATAAAACACAAAAAAAAGAAAACATTTTCAAACTATACACACAACAAAGGCAAAAAAACCGAATATATGTATATGATATGGTATGGTAATCAGTCAGTTTAATTAATTTTCAACATGTTTTCTACATAAAATTTTAGAAAATATAGAAAATTTATATATTTTTGCCCCAAACTAACACAGGGACATACACTAGGCCAACACACGCTTTGTTTTGCCTGTGTCAAGGCTTTTTTAAATGTAACAATACAGAGAGCAAATGCGAATAGTGGTAGAAGTTTATAGTTGACAATGGGTTTTAAAATTTATATTTTTTATTTTATCTATTGCGACTTTAAAACTTTACTTTAACAAAACTATCAAATCACATGCAAGTGTTGATAAAACATTTGACATATGCTCCACACTCCAATCACTAACTTCAACGCCATTCGGTTAGTCGTTCATGCATTCATGTTTAGACAGATATGTCAAGTGTTAACAACAACCAAGATAACAATAGCAACAACATCAAATAACTTTTTGAGCCACGTTTTAACTTTGATGACAACATTAAAGTGTAATCAGAATGGCAGAAAATTATAAATATTAAGGGAGGCAGACAACTTTATTACAGAAAAAAATACAGATCAAAGCATAATTAATGTAAAGTTATGTATTATTTTTTTGAATTAACTAAACGATAATTATGTCAAGATATTGTTAATAATGAGTGAACACATTAGCGAAAATATCATTAGCAAAGTGGAAACTTTTTGCCGACAAATGCATTTTTTTTAGATAATAAATTGGAAAATCTTTTGAATTCAAAAGAAATTAAATTCATAAGAATTTATCTTTAAAGTTAGTATTCATGTTGCTCTTGGCGGTTGTTTGAAAAGTAGCCTGCCCATCAAGCTCAATAAGCTCGCACATGCAGTTTAAAAGTTTTAAAAAGTTGCACAAAAATCTGTTGTTCGGAGTCGACTTCAAACAGTAGGTTCAACAACTCATGGATAACAAATACTAGGAAACTAGGTTGTAGTCCTCAGTAAAATTTAGCAAATACTAATTAAGTAAGTAAGTAATAAGAGATTTTATTGTAGACACTTGGTCAATTGTCAGCAGGCCTTATGTGTTCAATAGATTTCCTTATAAATGCATTTTAATTGACGCCGCAATGATAGCCACAGCATACGAGAAAAAATTACTTCGTCACCTTTCTCTCAGCAGATTTCTGGCAAAAACTCTAAGTGTAAATAAAATAACCATGAAAAGTTTCTCAAAAAATCTGTAGTTTGGAGTCGGCTTTAAACTGTAGGCCCCGCCAGACATGTATAAAATTAACATACACAACAAAAGTGGTGTCAGAAGATAGGGTCGTAATCCTATCTATGAAAGTTGGCATGACAACTATATGTATTCCTTGGCATAGCAGTAAGACCGTAAAATAGTGCATCAATGCGGCTTGCGTCTTTTGCGTTATAAATCGTAATAAATCAATAAAAAAGGTATACTAGTGTCAGTAATAAGTGCTTTTATCCCCTCAGTTTACAGTCGAAAAGTATTAAAATATACTTTTGATGCTGATGTTTAGTATCTCATCATCTTGAGACACTAAGACACCTTAAAAACTTGTTCAGTGCTTGAAAAATACTCTGGTTTGTGAATATTTCGCACTAAATTTTCACGCTCAGATTTGATGTTCTGCTGATAGATGCCAAAGGGTTAAACCGATAGTTTAAAATAACAATAACAGCTCTTTTAAGTCTTCAAACAAAACCGAGACTAAAATAAATACAGAAATTGTCAGAAATTTATTGAAAGCAATTTCATCTCACCCCCCAAAGTTCTTGAACGGTGTATTGAAAATTAAAGAGGAAAAACATCAGTAAAAAAATAATGATTATAGTTTCAGCTAGAACCGAACCTTGTTCTACTCCCGGATTATGTCTGATACTACCTGATGAGGTTGCATCTTTACCAGTCCACATAGCTAATTCTCTTACATTACTTGGGTATATTCTTATTGAATTCTTGGTCAATGAATTAGAACTCCTATATGATACTGGTTAAAACAAGATCATAATGAGCTATCTTAGTTCAATTCATTCATCGCTGGGCATGGTTGAGATAACTCGACAGTATAGTGCCTCCAAGACAGACAGGTAGTTTTTGCGTCTGTTGCTATTACATATTGAAGTTGCCGTAGACTGGTAGGTAGAATGTTGGCTTCGGTTCGAACCCCATCTCAGACATTTCCAACAAAGCGAAATATGAAAAAATATTTATTTGGCGAAATCAGATAGCCATGAAAAGTTTCTTAAAAAATTGGCTTTCGAAATCGACTTTAAACCGTAGATCCCGCCACTCATATTTATATAAAATTACCAATTAAAACATATGTGGTGTGGAAGCTACGTTTTAACCTGACTGACCAATTATTTATGTGTGTATGTATATTGCTACTATCATAACGAGAATATTATTTGGAAATCAGTGGAGAATTCTTTATAGCCGATGATATTCAGCCATAAAATAAAACAAAAACTACACTGTAATAATTCCAACTGTTTACGATTTTAAGTTGAATAAATCCAGCCACATTATTAAGTTTCTGATCAAACCACCTCTATACCATGCATCTAGTGTCCGCACCTCTTTTCTGTAAATATATTTGTATGTAAAATGTTTGACGTTTTCATAGGTACTCGAAAAAAAGGGTTCCAATCCCCTTCGTTTAAATTGATAAAGTTTTGTTATAAAAATTTTTGTTTTGTATTTAAGCTGTTAATTCTTTAAACTTTTTTATTTGATTAGCAATTAAAACACAAAAACCCATTTCGAACCTTTCCGTTTCACAATTAATTTCTTACAATTATTCTTTTTTTTAAATTTTAATTTTTATTTTTACGTAAATTTTCATGGGTTTTTTTTATGAATCTCTTAAAATGTATGTATTAACCTCCTTTGAAAAAAAAAAAACAATTGTTGCCTGTATCTCTTATCCGAAATAAAATACACTTTGGGGAGTCGTTAAACACATTAAGGCTGAAATAGCAGGCATTTTATTAGACGTTTAAATAACTTTCTTGTATTCCTTTCTCTTTTTTTTTCTAACACGTTTGTTTCTTTTTAATAAAAAAAAGTTAAGAATTAATAATTGAAATGTTGCTTTTGGCCTAAGGTCATACAGAGTCTTGTTCTAGTTGTAACAAAAATTTATGCGAAAAAGAAAATGTGGCAGTAAATATACAATGTTGGCCCCTTTTTGGTGTTACTGAAATAAATTTACGTTTTTTATTATAAAAAATGAAAAGAAAAGTTAAAGAAGATAATTTATAATTTTCAAAAATGTTCAAACGTGAAGGAAATTCTAATTTAAATAAATATGTGCCTCCTCTCATGTATGCAAATTTTACTTAAAGTCCTTACAGTATGAACAGACTAAATACTTAACATAAATTTAGTTAAAGAAAAATTAAAATAAAAATTTTTCCAACACATACACAATAAAACGTTAAAATTTTGATACAATTTTATAATTTTTTAAAGGAAGAACATTTTTAAATTTATACGGGGCTCATTAGGCAACTTGTTAATGAAGAATGCTAATCTGTTTTGTTATCTATAAGCCAAGGAAAGAATATTGTTTTACATCGCTCTTAAAAAAAAAAAACCATGTATGAGGCCTCAAGGCTTTGTTTGACCAGTAAAGATGTCTAGCAGGAGTTAATAATACTAATTTCATCAATTGGTTTCAAATAATGACTTTTGCATGCAATGAAAAAACTAGCAGTCTGTTAATTTCCTCAGAAGATTACTTCTCAACTGTTAAGTAATCTTAATATCAGTTAATCTGAGTACAGTTTTCTAAAATCTAGTCTGGAGTCTGAACCCTTAACAAGTTAGAGCGATCAAATGTATGCTCCCTTAATTCAATCTCCAAATCTTGAAAGTTGTAAAATGGTATTCAAATGCCTTGTTTTCCTAGGATTGTGCAAGAAATACTTCACTTCATATGATCTCCTTAACAAACCTACCAATTATGTACCATCGTACATTGAATACAACACAGATGTATTGACCAATGCATCGGAATTTGTATATGTGACTCTCTACGGTATGTAACTCTCTACTTAAAAACTGACAATGGCAAAATATTCTACTTCCCTGTGTATCGTGTTTATTGATCAGACAACATCCAACTCTATTAGCAGACTTTTTAAAAACCACTTAAAAGGAGCAACTTTTGTTCTCTACCCCATGTAATACCATAGTTTGTTAATGCCTCTAAAAACTCCAAAATTACCAACAATTTTGCATACTTAAAAGCTCCCTAAGTGTCAAGGAAATCAGTCCTAAATTCTAGTGATTTTGATCCCAATAAATCGGCTTTCTTTATGCATATGTATACTGGGACCTTACTCGAGCTGGTGAATTTGGTAATTTGTGATCCTTATGCTTAAAATAAGAAACAATGGATCATTAATTATTCCTTGGCTCTATATGTACTGTTAACTTGTGGTAAGACAATGGATAGACATTCCAACATAAGAGGTGTAATAGACATACCCTACCATTCACTTTTCGGAATTCTATGTATCCTACATCCTATCAGTCGCCGTAGTCTCGTAGGTAGTGTGTTCGCTTATTTGACGTAAAGCCCGGGTTCGAGCCTCAGGCCAGACATCAAAACGAAATATGAAAAAAAAGTATTTCTTCTGAGACTTTCTCTCAGCAGATTTCTGGCAAAAACTCTGAGATTAAATAAATCTGCCATGAAAAACTTTCTCAATATCTGTCGTTCGGAGTCGGCGTTAAACTGTAGGTCCCGCTGCTTATGGATAAAGTTAAGGCACACAACATGAGTGCTGTGAGAAGCTAGGCCGTAATCCTGACTGAAGGGTTGTAATGGCCAATTATGTATATATGTATCCTACAATTATTACATGCGAAAATTTATTCAGCCACCAAATCTTACGTAGATTAGCGAAACAGATCAACTTTCGAAAGTCTTATTAAGCAGCGTCCGATTACTGAGTTGTCTATGAACAGACTTCGCCGTAATCTAGTAGCTAGTGTGTTATTGTTATTAGCCATGAAGCCCCTGTTCAAACCCCAGCTCAGACATATTCAACAAAAAAAAAAAAAAATATTAAATATGGAATAATTATTTTTTCGGCGTCTTCTTCTCAGTAGCTTTCTGACAAAACACTACCAGAAAGTATTTAAAAAATCGGTCGTTCGGAGTGGACTTTAAACTGTAGGTCCCGCCACTCATATATAAAATTAGCACATCGTAATCCTAACTGAAGGTTTGTAATGACCAAATATGTATGAGGTTTTAAATGATCTTGGCATCAATTAATTGCAGGCTACAATCAAATTTGATTTTAACACGTTGACTGCTGCGGCAATATTCAGAAAACTAGCCACGCAAGCCGACATTGACTTTTTGTTCGATATCAGACCTGATATAATACGATTTTATTTGTAGCTACACAAGAATGGCAGGTTTAATGAGTACGAGATAACTCGTAGCTGCCACCCTATAAGAGAACGCAATCAACGAGTTATCTCATAGTCGGCAGTGAACGTGTTAAACTAGTAGGGGAACAGGCAACAGACCTCCTTATTTCATACCAGCTAAGGCTAGGAAAGAACATCAGTACTGTCACAGTGCACAACTCTCAGAAAAACTGCATTTAATAATGCTGTGCAGATACTCTTGATTTCTGCAGAGTCCGCGTTGTTCTAAAACATGCCATTCTAAATGATTGCAAGTTTTTTATGTGTTCAGCTACTGACCGCTTGACGCTGTTTTGGGATTTGGATAAGTTTGATAGAATCCTTATTTATATTTTACCAAATATAGGTCCAGGTAACATATGACGCAATTTAAGGCAACCTATTTTTTGTCACTGAAAGCTCTCTGGAAGTGGCAGCAAACACTACAATAAAAAATTTCTTTAAATTTTTTGAAATATCTTTATGATCTACAGTAGTTGTCAAAAAAAGGAAAACAAAAAACTAAAAACGAAAACAAATAAAAACTGACGACGACCCCCTACTTATATGTATTATGAAAATTTCTTTTAATTTCCTTATCTGTTGATATCTAAAATTAAGTTCTATAAATTTTCGCAAAAGTAATATGTTTTGTTTACTTTGAAGAAAAACTTTTTTTTTTGTTTTCGCAAAGGTTTTCTTTTCCTCCTGCTCAACTTGACTGACTTTCCGGCGAGTAAATGGCACAAAAGAAAAGTGATTTCATTTTTGTTTTTACTTTCGTTGCAAACATCAAAAAGATTGATTTTTTAATACAAAAAGTTGAGACAAGATAACAGTTTTTTTTTCTATGACACATGCAGAATTTTTTTCAATCATTTCTCCTTTTTTTATTTATGTTATTTTTCTTCTTGAGTTTATTCTTTAGATTACCTGGGTATTTCGGTTGTTGTATTTACAATGGCAAGTCAAATGATTGATGATATTAATTTTGACTTCAGACTTTGACAAGATTTATACATACATACACCGGTTGAAGCATGGGCAGCTATTAAATAACAGTCATATATGGGAAAAATGACTTAATAGCCAATTTTAAAATTAAGATAAAAATTTTAATTATTAAATTTTGTTTGGAAAACAATTATGTTATACATAATATTTCTCCAGCTGCCACAAAGCTTCTCCCGCTTACACGTTATGTTACTGTTGTTTTTATACTAGTTTCTAAAGAATCAGGAGCCTCCAGATGTCCTTTTTAAAAATTGGTTTTTAACGCCTTATTCACTTGCATGCTACAATATTAACCTTTAAGTTAACTTAACGACAAGATTAAGCACAAGTTTAAATACAAAAGAAAACTCGAAAAAAAAATTTCACAGAAAAAAAAATCCTGTTGAACATCAACAAAAGTAGTAGTGCAGCAACAAATGTTCTTCTCTTGACATTTTTTCACCACTTGTCCCATCTCTTTCTAAGGCGGTTTTTGTTCTGAAGTGTCTAATTTAAGTTTCAATTTATCACCCAACATAATGGTGGCTGTCTTTACGTTTTCCCGCTAATATTGTTTGCTTTTATTTATTAAAATGGCTAAAAAAAAAGTTCACCATAGTGATGCTTGTTTGCCATGCCAAAAATACAATTTTTTATCTTTGTCTTGATTGCAGACAGAAGCGGTACAAAGGTCATTGTGTTGTTGTTAATGGCCAGTATCATCATCGTCAGCATCAGCATGGAAAGAGAAAATTTTGCAAGAGTCATCCTCAAGTAGGGTACATTGGTTGCAGATGGATTAAAGTATGGATTTCGTTTTTTAAATGGTTTTTCTAACATTTCCTTATAATAATGATGAAAAAGCAGGAACTTTTTTGTATTTCTAAGGAAAAGGATGTGTAAGCATCGAATTACCGCTACACTGATTAGGGTTTTAATCGCATTCAACTGTTGTAAGTAAGCTTTCGAAACCCTTTTTCACTTCTGCAGGGTATATTTGTTTATCAGACGTATAGTTTGCTTTGTATGGCTACTGGCATACATCTTTCCAATAAAAGTAGAAACAGACCATCAGCTGTTTATTGTGACTAAAGACTCTGCAGGATTTTAGAGTTGCAAACAATAGTGAGAGTTTAATTTTTTACACTTTTCAAGAAATTGTTTTTAAAAATATTGTGTTCAAAAACGTAACTACTTTTTATGATCTTTGAATCAAGACTTCTAAATCATATAGACATACATACATACTTAATTGGCCATTACAACTCTTCAGTCAGGATTACAGCCTAGCTTCTCACATCACTCATGTTGTGTGCCCTAATTTTATACTTGAGTGGCGAGGCCTACAGTTTAACGTTAATTCCGAACGACAGATTTTGAGAAACTTTTTCGTGGCAGGTTTGTTTACTCTCAGATTTTTGGCCAGAAATCAGCTGAGAGCAAGTCGCCGAAGAAATATATTTCTTTCATATTCCGTTTGGATGTCTGGCCTGGGGCTCGAACCCGGGCTTTACATCCAATAAGCGAACACACTACCTACTAGACAACGGCGACTCAAATATATGGCGATTTAGTAGTTTGCCTTTTTGTTAGGGGTTAAAAATATTACTCTGTAACACTGTAGAACTTCTGGATTTTCTGATTAAAAACCGATCTGCAGACCTCTACGTGATTTATATTTACAACATGAAGAGAATTTTTTCTGAGTCCGAAATGAATAATAATTTAAAAGTACAAGGTCCATGACACACTCGTATTGCGAACACATCCAAATTCCTAGGCAAGTTCCCACAGTTTTTACCAGTTTATCAAAGCTGTGTGTAGTGGTGTATAGTATATTTCGTTTTTATTATATTTCTTGCTTCTGTTTCGTTATTTGTTGACGGTAGTGACCACAATAGATTCTTTTATTCGATTCCTTTTAGACCAAACACACAACATTGGCTTGGTTAGCATCAATCCTGACTGCAACTATCTGCGAAACTTCCCCTTGTTTCATACCAGAGATCAGTAATGAGTATTCAAAAAGATGAGTAGATTCGAAGCATACTCATAATTTCTAATACTTATACGCATTCATACTTTTCTTAATATCATGCTCATACTACTCACATTCAAAGTTTGAAGTACTCATTGTACTCATACTTAACAATACGCATGATGTTATTGATTTCGACTCTCCTTTACTCAACACTTACAAGAATCACAAAATAAGTATGATTCGCGTACGAACACTACAATATTCACTAGAAGGTTGTGTGTTTGCTATGCTTATTGTCTTTTTATTTTCTTTTTTTTTTTTTAAATGCAACAACAACTAAGACTGTAAATTTTGTTGAATGATTTGATTCACTCGAATAATTTATGAGTATTATAAGCATTTTTCTAAATTTATGAATCTGAATGAGTAGGCGTATGAATCAAACATATTTCGAATGTTATGAGTTTGATGTCAACATTGTACTCATACTCATTGCAACCTGTGCTTATAAATCAATGTCGTAGTGAGTACGCATAAATCAGAGTAGTTGAATTTTAATACTGTTGAAACACTCATGCTCAAAATATCATGAGTACTTATGAGTAGCGAAAAAACGATTCATTGCTGATCTCTGTTTCGTACATAAAATTTTTTTTTTTTTTTTTGGTTTACTTAGCTCAGAAATGGTAAAAAAGGAAAACAGTCTGTAAACATCACAATGTTTTTGAACATAATAAACTTTTGTTGACCATTAGTTAGGCCGTCGACTAAAACCAACTGTTTGCTATTTAATGTCAATTATTTTTATAATGAAATAAAATTTTTTTAAATACTTCTTATTAATTAATTTGTTTGGTTTTTTACTTATATATTGACACCTGGAAAATTATTTTAAATATTTTTTTTTTTTTGATAAAATTTATATAAAATTTTTTCAAATGTTGGTCATTATTTAATTACAATTTTCAAACCGCAAATGTTAAACACCAGTTATTAGTTTTCAAAATATTTACAATGACAAAAGCATTGTATTTTTTCTCAGACTTTTTAGGAAATCAAAGGAAATTAAATTTATTAAAATTTTAATTGAATTTAATTTATAAAATTTCTTTTCCTTTGCATTCTTTAACCAGCCATTTAATTCGATTCTTGCAATCAATATTTTTCCTAAGAAAATAGATTCTTTTTTCACTATAAACATACAAAATTTCGCAAAATTTCTTTTGCCTCGAAATTCTTAGCATTCCGACAGTTCAATAGTCAATGTCACATCTACTAACTTTTTTTTTCTATTTTTTTTCTCATAGATTTAACTGATCAAAAGCTTTAATAAAAAGAAAAAAAAAAACAGAGACGACTGACATTTGAATCCCTTTATAAACGCAACAAAAAGAAAAAAAATCAGTAGAAATACACGCTGAGAGTAAGCGAGAAGAAAAACGAAGAGTCGAAATCAATAGTGCTTTGAATTGTCACACATTGATAAACTGCACTTCACTGCATTTCTGATTTTTCGCGATTTATTTTTATCGCAATATTTGCTCTAACAAACAGTTTATTTCTTTTTTTTTTCCTTCCGCTCCCTGTTGCTAAATGCTAAGGGTAAAAGTTGATTGAAAGGCAAAAAACTAAAAACAAGAAAGAAAAAAGATGAGAAAGAATTTAATGACGATTTGCTGAAACGGCATGTTCGATTTGATTTGATTGTATGGGTTTTAAGGTAAAAAATGATAAAAAAAATATTTTAAACTCATGCTTTTGTTTACACAAGTTTTATGCAATTGCATTAACGTATGTGCGTGTAAAATCATGCATGTATTAGTGTGTTTAACATATTCACTTGAAAATAAGCTGGTGTTTGTTGAGTGTGTGTCTTTGTAAAAGAGGGAGGCAGGAACAAAAAACAACGATAGAATGAACAAACTTGTTGTTGTTTCCAAGAAATCTGTGGAAAATTGAATTCAATTTCATCAATAGCATACAAAAAGAATACCCATCAAACATTTTGTTCACAGTTTAAGTCAAATTTGATTTTTTAAGATCTGGGAAAAGTTTGACTTTCTAACCGAATCCGCGTAAATTTGTTTATCAAAACTTTGCTGTATTGAGAATAAATTTCAATCAAGTACCTGTTCGCTTTAATTGTGTCGTGGTGTAAAATTTAAAGGGCTCGACTAAAATCTATCTTAAAGAATCGTATTCAGCACAGTACACATACATACATAGATAATTCGCCATTACAACCCTTCAGTCAGGACTACGGCCTAGCTTCTCACACCACTCATGTTGTGTGCCTTAATTTTATACTTGAGTGGCGGGACCTACAGTTTAACGTCGACTCCGAACGACAGATTTTTTTTGAGAAACTTTTTCATGGCAGTTTTATATTTACTCTCAGAGTTTTTGCCAGAAATCTGCTGAGAGGTAGTTGCCGAAGAAATATTTTTATTTTCATATTTCGTTTTGATGTCTGGCCTGGGCTGTCGAACCCGGGCTTTACGTCTAATAAGCCAACACACTAACTACTAGACTACGACGACTACAGCACAGTACACAGTTTTGAAAACTTGATGGGCTTTATTACTGCAACAAATAATTCATCTAGAAACCCCTTTAACCACCAACAAAGATTATCGTGAAAAGGTTAGGCAGCATCTTCCCTTGGAGAAGAGGTGTACGTAGTGAACAAGAGTTTCACTATTACATTGCAGACAACAAAGCAATGAATTTTTGAAGGAGGAAAAACTCTGAGAGTAAAAATTGCCATGAAAAGCTTCTCAAAAATCTGTCGCTCAGAGTCGACTTTAAACTGTAGGTCCCGCTACTCATGTATAAAATTAACGCACACAACATGAGTGGTATAAGAAGCTAGGCCTGACTGAAGGGTTGTCACAAGTTATGTAAATGTATGTAATCTAAGTGGTGTGAGGAGCTAGGTCGTAATCCTCACAAAAGGCTTGTAATCACGTATTGGCCAGTTGATCGCATAAGGAATTATGGAAAAAAATTCGTCCTTCAGCTGTTTTATCCGAATATGGAACACACTTGCAACATAATTAAACCTACTTCCTAGTTCCTACACTATATAGTAGAGGCGATCTTTGAGTGTTCGCCTGTTTAAAATTAAGCAGTTATGAAACATACTACACTGCCCCACGCTTTATGGAAACACAACTGACTGTGTTACCAATTTCCAACCATTATTTCCATAATTGTTCAAAATCATTTCTTTGATTCCTTTACAGCTCCTTTATCGCAGTTTTTACCAAATGATCATACCACAATAAATAAATTTTTAGTTTTTGTTTTAATGAGTTGCATAGTCTACTATTATTTAAAACCACTTGGATATCTCTTGTAGGCGGTGGAATCTATTCTGTTCAATATCGTCAGTCTTCAGTCATATTCTCAATAAATAAATTGTATTTTTCTTCCATTGCATTACTAATCTTTATTTTATTAAACTTAAAAGAACTGTTAATTTAATTTTTTCAATGAAATTAATATAAAAAGTCAATCATGCAAATGCATTCATTCATTTATTCATTAATTGACTGTCTTGTAATTGGCTTTTGTTTTCTGTGTGAAGCATAAATATGACGAATACAAGTAAAATGTGTACTGCGGCAACCACAATGATATGATTAATGTCCTTTTCGGCCAGGATAATCACCAGCGGTCAAGTAATGGTGGCCCAAACAGGGCGAAACAAAGATGGCGAAAAAAAGAGAAAATTGTCGGTCGTTAAAAAACAATAAAAGCAACCACACAATACAGCAACGGCTGTTGGAAATTTTTGGTTTTCATTCAGGCTTTTTTCAATATTTTTTTTTAACTTTTTCAATAAACAACTAGTTAAACATTAACAAGTGTCGTATAAAAACATATGTATATGTATATATATATGTATATGTACATAAGCCATATTATATACATATATTTATAAGATTTACCATAAATCCTTCCAATCTATAGGCCTTGAAATGCGTATTTTATATAAGAAAAGCGTAATACAACATGATGACAGGTTAACAATTTAGCCATTGCTATTACCATTGCTATTTAGTCCATTTTCAACTTTTTTAACTATGTTAACTTAACAGTCTCTGGTAATATACATTCCCTGTAAATAAAATCTAACTTTCGTAGCTAACTTCACACATATCTGCATAACTGACCAACTTCTATTCTTAAATCGAATGGTATTCATCGCACAATCGAATTTCACGAGCCATTGTCCTATTTGCGTACATACCGATAGAGTTGACTTTCCCTTTAATGACTCTAGCTGGAATTTTTGCCAGGTACCCGCCGAATAAATATTTTTTCATATTTCGTTTTTTCCGTTCTAATAAGCCAACACGCTACCACATGCCAATCATGTATAAAATTAACACACACAACAGAAGAGGTATGAGAAACCAGGTCCATAATCCTGACTGAAGAGTCGTAATGACCAATTAAGTATGTTATGTTCATATACTACCTACTAGACTACGGCAACTGTTCTATTATTCTACTAAATAGTCTTCCAGTGCTGTTTAACAATTTAAGTTGAGGCATAGGAATGGCAACATGTTTTTATTTTACCTCGAAAAAAAAACTGACACTACAGTATAAGTAAGTGACTGAGTGGGTGAGTGAATAAATGAATTGAAAGTGTTTTTGAAAAAAAAATTTTTTTTTTGCCCCAGCATGTGTAACTGCATATGTCAAAAAGTATCCGTCTGCATGTCTACACGCCTTTAGGAATATCTACTGTAACACATACACACTTGCTTTAGCCGTCTTTATAATTACAATTCAGAATTCGTGGCATTGTAGTTGTCCTTCCTCTTCATCAACAACCAGACACGGTGATGTTGCTGATGGTGACGGCATCATCGCTGGTGTCATTTTTAAAAAGTTGTCATATGCATATGCAATGCCAACCATATTCACAAAAGTATTTTTAACCACTTTAAGAGTATTTTTTTTATTTCCTTTTTTCATTTTTACTTTTCTACTTCTCGGCATAGTTTTTTTTTATTGCAGACAAAATAAAAAAATAAAATCAGTGGTTGAATAATAATAATAATGAAAAGCAAAATAGTGGAGGTTAAAAATCTTTCTGCCATTTTAAGTCTGATCCTTTAAGTCCAATGGTTGGAAATTTTATTACGGCAAGCACAAAATATTTGACTGATGACTTGTGGTGTTATGGGTTAAGAGACAAGGAGATATAAACATTTAATAAATTAAGGCTAAAGTTTAATTATTTTTTGCGAAAATTTTGCAGAAAATATTCCAAAATTCCAAAAAAAAAAAAATATTTCTTCGGCGACTTCCTCTCAGCAGATAACTGTCACAATCTCTGAGAATAAATAAACCTGGCATGGAAAAGTTCCTGTCGTTCGGAGTCGACGTTAAACTGTAGGTCCCGCCACTCAAGTATAAAATTAAGGCACACAACATGAGTGGTGTGAGAAGGTATGCCGTAATCCTGACTGAAGGGTTGTAATGGCCAATTATGTATGTCTGTAAAGGGGTAGAAGGACCAATTATGGGAGTATTGCGTGGATCCCATACAATTCGAAGTCTGGACGAGACTCTTATTGCATTTTGAATTCCGTTCTTTATGTCCCGATTTGGACCTTCCAATGTGAATAAAGCCCTCAATGTCGTTTTCAAAACCAAATCATGTTGTGTTGTTGGATTTGTTGTGTACAGACTCAGTTTTCTTTCATGTTTTCACTATTTTATAAATAACTTTCACTTTTTGGTAGTTCTATAAATGAAGTATATCGTGCTCTATATATAGTTCTATGTAGTTCTAGAATTATAGGGTTGCCAATTGTTGGTGTTTAAGAATAGCATACTCTGTGTTTGGAGTAATTGTATTGTTTTTAGTGGTAAGGAAATTTTCACATTGAGTCCTTAATAGTTGGGAATAGATTAATATTCTTCTAATGTCTGTGGTTAACATTATCTACTTTGAGGGTGTAGACTCTATTTTTTATTTATCGTGGTTCAAATCTTGATCCCACACAAATACTGATGATTTATTCTGTTTTATATACTCCAGTAGTGATGTTCTGTTTATTTTAACTATACTCGTAAAGAATAATATCAGATCTACGAAAATTATATCTGATTCACGAAATTATGTCTCTGAGTGGGATCCTCGATTTCAATAACTTGAACCACTTGAATAGCCATTTGTAACAGAAACTGTAGTATACATTTAGGATATAAGACAAATCCAATTTTCGTTTTTTGTAAAATAATTAAGGCATAATTTTTGGTGTTCTTTTTTATAAAGATTTGAAAGAAAACCATTGTATACCTTTGGGATTTTCTTAGAAACATATTTTATAAAAAAATTTAATTTGATTTTATTGTTGAGAATAGATAAAGGATTTCCTTAAAAATATTAAATCAAATCTAAAATTATTTGAAATTTTTATATATTTTTGTTTTTGTAATAAAAATCTTGATATTGCATATGCCATATTCACAATATTTCTGCTGCCAACTAAAAAGACCAACGACGTATAGACAAAACAAAATTGCTTTAACATGCCACAACAGCAGATTATCCTTTTGAAATTCCAAAGTACAAAAAAAAAGTGAATAAAAAATTCATTCACTCTCAAACAAACTCGTATAAGACATACATACATTTCAGAAAACTATTCTCTATGAAAATGGAATATGCATACGTATCCTAACGGATGCCGTCGTGGCACCAGCAGAAAAAAAATTCCATGGTTACTAGCGATAGAGTTAAGCACAGATAACTGGTATTAACTTCGTTGAATTTATTTGTATGAAATAAAAGAATTTCTATTTTACTGACAAAGAAAACTTTGAATGTCTATCACAGTTCCATTGTAACACATGCAAATTGTTTTGCTGTAAAAAGTCTCTGTTACGCGGATCAAAGGCATTTGCAAGTGCTTGCTGTAGCATTTTTATTAAACTGATGACAAAGTAGTGCATTTATAATACGATTATGGTTTGGTTTTAATGCAATAATGATATTAACTTGAAAGTAATGAATAAAATTGATGCCTAAAAGTAGGCAATATATTTTTCTTTTATTAAGTTAATACTTTATTTAAAATTTTTAAATTTTCTTAGCAAAACAACTCAATTAAAACATTTAAAGGAAAGGTTTTTATTTCATATTAAAAATGTAATTAAAACTGTAGATTACGTTGCCTACTTTTGGGCACTATTTTTTGTATTACTTCATTAGATTATTTATAATATTAAATTACTTGCATTAAAATGAACGCATAAAATATGAAATTTTTATTAAAAATATTGTAGTTATTTCGATAGAATTTATTTTAGATTTATCGCGCAGTATGTTGATTTGATTTAGTTATTGATAATGAAACCAAATACAATGTAGCGAAAATCAGAGGTTAGGCTTTAAAATAAAGTTTTATTTGAACAAGAAAATGAATTCCCAATCACTATGCAAAATATATGAACCTTAATCATTATAAGCCTAAAAGTATGTTGTACTTTTGGCAAGTATAACAGGTAAAAATAGGCTATATTTAGTGATGTTTTGATCTAAAGAACAACAATGTAACTGAGTTTTCATAATATCTCTTAAGGATATTATTATATCCAGTGCTTCTAAAAGACGAATGGAATGTCCCAGTGCTGAGTGATGCATATAAAATGATTCCCAATACTGTGTGTAGACCACAGTCGATAAAAGACAGTATAGCACCAATATACGCTAGTACGACTTACACACATACATACATCATTGGCCATTACAACCTTTGAGTCAGGATTAGTACCTAGCTTCCCACACAACGAAAGATTTTTGAGAAACTTTTCATTGCAATTTCTATCCACTCTCAGAGTTTCTGCCAGAAATCTGCTGACAGGCAGTCGCCGAAGAAATATTTTGTAATGTTTCATTTTGCTGGAGATGTCAGACATGAGGTTTGAACTGTGGCCTTACGTCTAATAAGCCAACACACTGTCTACTAGACTATGGCGACATACCGTATTTAATTTTTTACTTCACCACAAATGCCCAAACACACACTTTTCAAAATTATACCCATATGTAAGCCTGAAAGTAGGCAACAAATTATATATTTTAATTGGCTTCACTTTGAGAAACAAATTCAATTTATTTCACAAATGAAAAGAGAAGATTAAATAATAATTACCATTTTATTTGAACATTAATTTTTTCTATTTATTCTAAAGCTTCAACACAATTAAGTTCACATCGAATGGTAAAGCCATAGAATAAATGTCAGCGAAATTTCATTAAAATTATTTATAAAATTAAAACAAAAATTGAAACATTTTATTTTTATTGTACTGAGTATTGTATTGCATTGCATTTTATTGTACTGAGTATTGTATTGCATTGTTTAATTATCAATAAAATTTGGTTTTAATTTATTTAAATGCAACAATAGAGATTTAGTGAAACAAAAAGAGCGTAGGAAGGGGAGGGGATGTAGAAGTGAAACGCAAATGAAACAAATGCATAGAGTTGTTGGTACGCAAATGCGTCTGTTCATTATAAAATGGTTGCAATTAAAATCATTTTATTTCCGCTTTCATTCTAATGACAGACATTCCTCCAGAGACAAATATAATAAAACTCCAGTTTATTTTGAGGCCAATGCCGTCGTTAAGCCGTTAAAAGCTTGGCTATGACTATAGCCATGACTATGGCTGTTTATTTTTAATTTCTAACAATAATTATTAAATAAAGCATTAAAATTTTTATTTCTTGTTGTTTGTTATTTGATTTCAAATTTGATTTATATTATGGATTGTATACATACATACATATATACATACATAAAGTTTTGTTGCCTATTGTTTGTGTATTTAAATGGAAAAAGGAAAATGATGGAAATATTATGGCTTCCTTCTTAGCGATTGTGTTTTAATTCCAGAATATTTTAATATTTATAATATCAATTTCAAAAGCTTATGCAATTCAACATATAAAATAAACCTGCAAGTATGCTTTAAATATTAAATTTGTTTAAACCTCTTCCAGCGAAATACTATGAAAAAAGAAAACCTATATCTAGAATTATGCATTTAAAAAAATTTACAAACAATTACCTTAAAAGTATGCTTTAAATTTTCTGGTACCAAAAACTGCTTCCACTTTTTGTGAAAGAAAATCCACAGGTATTTTAAATTTTCGATTATTTTTAAATCTATTGCAATTGCTTTTAACAAATAAGTTTTTTAAATGTAATTTTTCTCATATTTTAAATAAAATATAACCTAAAAGTATGCTACAAATTTTTTGATAAAGCAACTGAATCAAACACATGTATGTATTTATGTAATACTTTCACAAAACTCTATGTTCTAGTCGAGTATTGCTTTAAATTGAATTATTTTTATAAATAACAGAAAAGCAAAAAATTAAAGCATATTTTGAGGCATTTTAAATTAGTATGTTAGAATTTCTTTTCTGGGTTCTTGTAAAGCTTGGAATTTATTGGAAAAATATTTTTATTATAAAAACTATGGACATAATAAAATAATTTTTTTTTATATTAGTAAAATGCAGTTAAAAACAAAGTGTAGCCAATCTATTAAGGATGTATGGAGATAATTCCACTTTACGGTTTCTAAATACAGGTTTATTGAAAATGGAGATTCTCATATGCACGAAGTACAATGATATTTACATAAGCAGACTCTGGATTGAAGACATCAGTCGATCTTTTCGGAATCGTTCCCGACTACTTTCTTAAAAACCTTAAACGATTTTTTTTCGCTTAGAATCGCTCTTTGATATTGTCACAGATAAAATGCCTAATGGCGTGAAATCATATGATATTGATGGTCAATTGACATTGCCGAAACGCAAGATTAATCTTTTTAGAAACTTCACATGCAAGAAGTTTTCTTTAAATTGGCCTCATCCTGTGCTGCAGCATTCCACCATCCATGGATAGAGCAAATTATAAAATCCCATAGACAATAAACTTTTATAAAATATTGAACACAACAAGAAAACAAAGAGAATAATAAAAACAGAAAAAAACAATAACAACAAGAAGTAGAAAAATATTTCTTATTTGTCAAATATTGTAAAAGAATGTAAAAGAATTTAATTTTAAAAAGCATGAAAGGGAAAAATAATTCGCTTTTTTCTCTACTCCTTATTTATAATTCTTTTTCTTCTTTTTTTGCATTAGTAGTAGTATTTTACAATTTTACTTGACATTCAGACAATACAATGAACGCACAAAAATATGCTACAAAAATACATATAAATATGCCCCTTATTTACACTGGTTTACGAGCATACTTTTGTACAAGTGTAGTCGGTGGTATTCATTGTAAAATGTTTTGGTTGAGAGCAATACAAATACAAATATAAACAGGGTAAAACAATTTTAATAGAATAAAAGAGTATACAAGAAAAAATAGCTGAAAATAATACCGGAAGTCCGGCAGTTTTGAGGCTGCTTTTTTATTTTTTTAACTTTTTTGCTAAGTCTTTATTGTTTCTTTGTTAAAAGCCAAATATTAATGCACAGTATCAAAGTGTATAGAAAAAAAATCATCCATACAAATCCTTTATTTCTGTAGGTACCTACATATATATTATACCTTTATAGGATCTGAATAAAAAAGAAACAAAAATACCATCCATTTGAACAGCAAAAAATATAAAGGGTTTAACAACTGTTTGTTTGCTTGTTTGTTGATCCCCCTTAAAGTATACAAACACATGTGGTCAAAATGGCAAAAGAGAAGCAGAGAAATTTTCTCAACAACTGTTTGGCTTTTACTTTGGTCTACAGGTATAATATACATCATGAAATACTCTTACAAATATGCTTAAAGCCAACAACTTAGAGAGCATACGTTGGTATTTTTTATTTATTTTGGAAATTGTGGTTGTTAGCCTATTTTTAGGAGGTGCTAAAATTGTGTTTTTTTTTTAATTTTTCGCTTATACGCAAAATATAGGCATACATTCAAGGTGAAAGTTAAATATTTGTTAAAGCTTTACCGTTAACCTAAGTAAAGAAATATAAACAGAGTGTTTGTGAAAGGGGTTAAATTATAAAAATAAATTAATGCATATTTTAAGGAGTCCCTTTTTCTGTTTTGAAAAAATAAACTTCATTATCATATTATAATGGAGCTGTTGAATATTTTAATGCAAATTTGTGGCTATAAATTTAACAGCAAGTATCTCATATTTTATAAATATAAAAGCTATTGGAAAAAACCTAGCTACGTTTGATTAGTTCTTCCTTAAATAAATTGTTGAAATATGAAAACCTTTAAAGAGACCTTTCTATATATTTAGGCAACAGTTTTAATATGTGCAGGTAAATTTTCAGTAGCAGAGCTGATATTTAAAACCAAAATTATATTCAAATTAGGTTTGAGAATGAATTTTTTATTGTGACATATGTACATATATCAACCAGGCCTTAGATTGAAAATATTAGCTGCTTTGAATAAAATCCCTGTGTTTTATATTTTTAACCCCTCTTTGTGTACATAAATATGCCGTCATTGAAGTTGAGCTTGACGTTTCGGGGCTAGCAAAAGCAGCTGTCAGATATGGTATGGAATTCTGTTACTCTTATAAGGGGTGAGCTATAGGAAAATGAAAAAAAAAACACATAAAATTCAGAAAAATGCATGAAATCTTTATTTGAATCGATAGTGCGGTTCATATAATTTAATGTTTGAAGATTATTTCATGCAAATGTTAACTGCGACTGCGCCTCAAATGGCCCATCCGCTTAGTCCAATTTTGGCATACTCTTTCCAACATTTCGGCCGGTATCTCACGAATAAATGCTTCAATGTTGTCTTCCAATGCGTCAATTGAAGCGGGTCTGTCTGTATAGACATGAGCTTTAACATAGCCCCACAAAAAATAGTCTAAAGGCGTTAAATCGCACGATCTAGGCGGCCAATTCGGGACCGGTCGAACGTGAAATAAAATGTTCACCGAACTCGCCTCTCAATAAGTCCATTGTTATGCGTGCTGTGTGGCATGTGGCACCGTCTTGTTGAAACCACATGTCATACAAATCAAGCTCTTGCATTTTGGGCAAACAAAAAGTTGGATATCAGCTCACGGTAGCGCTCACCATTCACAGTTACGTTACGATTCGCAGCATGTGACATTGTGCATTGTCCAATTATGCCACCAGTCCATAAACCGCACCAAACTGTGACTTTTTTTTGGATGCATTGGTAGCTTTTGTAATGCTTCCGGTTGATCTTCACTACAAAATCGACAATTCTGCTTATTTACGTATCCATTGAGCCAAAAATATGGGTCGATTAAACTGACCATAAAATGGAAGAAGCGCGCCATGAACTTTCTTAACAAAGCACGCATTTTGATAATAAAATTCAATGATTTGCAAGCGTTGTTCGTTTGTAAGACGATTCATGGTTAAATTATAGACCAAACTGAAGATGTTTGACAGTGAAACAAAACACGAAACGTGCGGGAGCTGTTTAAACCAGTGTTGCCAAAAAGATAATAGCTAAAAAATCACCCGTTATAAGATTGGCCATAGAATCAGTGAGCACGAAATATCACAAATCATATATTACGTAAGCCAACGTAAGTAGTCTGTGGTTCTAATCCTTGCTCAAACATCTCGATCAAAACAAAGTACGTAATAAAGTTTCTTCGGCGACTTTCTTTTCGCAGCCTTCTCAGGGAATAAACAAATTTCTCAAATATGTCATTCTAAGTTGGTGTAGATCTCGTCATTTATGGATAAAATCAACAAATATCATGGGGGATGGAAAAAGTTAGGTTGTAACCCTGGCTAAGAGGTTGTAAAGGGGTTGATAAAATGGAAACCGAATAATCAAATGAAAGAAATGCTATATGGAATAAAAAGAAAACCTAATTCGCTGACATGCATAGGTGGGCACCCATAACAATGGTTTTCTATTTGGTCTTCATGACATTTGGATTTGATCGATACTTTTCTCTACTCAAATTATTTTCATTTTACAATGAGCCATTCATTTATCTGCAGACGTACGTGTAAATAAAGAAATTCTTTTAGAAGATTCATGGAGTTTTTCTCTGGCTTAATGAAAAACACAAGAACTTTTCATCAGCACAACATGTAGCTTTTCAACACTTCAATTCGTACGTTTCAGTTCTTCTCTCCTGTTTTCTTTTCTTGTTTTTGTTTTTTTTTAACAATTTTATAGGAAAATTTTTGCATAAGAAAAACTCTATTTTTCTTGTTAAAGTTTTCCTATTACAAGGAACATACCAACCAACACAACTGCATATGATTGTGTCACGTAGAAAAACGTGTGTGTTGTAAATCGCATCCAAAAACAAAGTTTTTTTTAAAAATTGTTCAAATAGGCAACATAGACCAGAGAGTGCTGTTTTCAACATGATTTTTTCATCCACATATGACTGGTGTAGGGTATGCAGATGCATTTAACCGAACAACTACTTTTGTTTTGCTTGTCTGCTATTTAAAGTCTAAAAACTTTGCTTCGGTTGTCTTCTTGCCACAAATTTCCACAGACTGCTTTAACTTTGAATACAGCATAGAGTTTAGAAAAAAGAAGAAGACGGAGAAAAATAGAGATGCAAATTGCTTTTTAAAATGAATGTCAATTTGAAGAAAAAAAAAAAGGCAAAAAATACAGAAAAAACTTGAAAAACACAAACACTTTAGCATGTCTTATTCTTGTCAATTTATTGTTGTATGAGTGTAATACTCTCTTATTCCTGCTTTATAACTGCATAAACTTATTTCATCATTATTTGTATGCTTCTCTCTTACTCTCTCTTACTCTCTCTCTTTCACCCTCTCTACATTCTTTCTAACCTTTCTTAAGACCTTAAAAACTGAATTTTATTTTTTGCTAATTTCACAAGCAAAAGACAGAGAGAGAGAGTGAAAGCATTAGAGAAAAGGTGCTTGAAATTACTATTATTGTGTGAGTGTCACTTTTTGAAATTGTCTTTGCTGTTAACATGACTGGTATTGTAGAATGGAATTATTACGGTAATTTTAATGAGAAGTAAGCCTTGAGATAGGCTGTACTATATCTATACGTTTTCTGTGTATACACATGCACATTTATTTCCATTTAAATTCATTTCAAAAATAAAGTATTTAAAAGTGTTTTCTCTCTCTCTCACTCCCTCTCTCTCCCTCTCTCTACTTTTTCTCATTTCAAATGGAACAATAACAGTAATTGAATGCCATCTTTCTTTATAAATTATTCAGTTATTATCTCTTATTTTAAAGAGTTTTATGTGTGTGTGTCATTTCAAGAGACTTTTACATTTTAATTGAAATTTTTAGTTCAAAACATTTAAAATTTCTATTAAAAACTACTTCGGAATACCAAAATCGATTTTAATTTCAAAATCACTGCTCCCCAGCCTAATTCTATCATTTAAGTTTACTATTGCATTACGATAGGATCTTAGTCCAGTTTGTTAGCTTATTAGACAAGAGCCAGTGGTTCAAATCCCAGCTCAAACGTGCAACCTTCTGTTAATAATTCTGAGAGTAAATGAAAATTTCCATGAAATGAAAATTTCCATAAACAGTAGGTTCCACCATTCTTTGGTAAAATTAACACACACACACCATGAACGGTGTCAGAAGTTAAGTTGTTATCTTGACTAAAGTGCAGGAATGGTCGATTGAGGAAGTAAGTAAGTGTTGCTCTTTACTCTGATCCTTTTTTAATTTTTCATCACCTCTAAGTCGAATAATCTAAGCTCACTAGCTTAAATGTTTTGAGCTTTATAACGAGCATAGCAACTTAGTCAACGTGGCGAATAGGTATTTACATATTACCACCTTTCAGCTTTTACATATACCGCTTAATGGTGCCAACATTTCATTTCTAGTTGTTGCCCACTTCGTCAGATACCCCGTGATTGTTACTCCATTGAATTTCTAAAGCCTGTCGCCATAATCTTGTAGGTGGTGTATTGGCTTATTAGTAATGAGCATTCAAAAAGATGAGTAGATTCGAATCATACTCATCATTTCTGATACTTATACGCATTCATACTTATTTTAATATCATACTCATACTACTCATATTCAAAGTTTGAAGTACTCGTCGTACTCATACTTAACAATACGCATGATGTTGTTGATTTCGACTCTCCTTTACTCAACATTTACAAGAATCACAAAATAACTATGATTCGCGTACGTATACCACGATACTCACTAGAAGGTTGTATGTTTGCTTTGATTGCTGTCTTTGTCTTTTTCTTTCTTCTTTTTTTTTTGTAAATGCAACAACAACTAAGACTATAAATTTTGATCAATGATTCGAGTGATGCGAATCATTTATGTGTATTATAAGTATTTCCCTAAATTTATGAATCTGAATGAGTAGGCGGCATATGAATCAAACATATTTCGAATGTTATGAATTTGATGTGAACGTTGTACTCATACTCATTGCAACCTGTACTTATAAATCAATGTTGTAGTGAGTACGAATGAATGAGGGTAGTTGAATTTCAATACAGTTGATTGAATCATACTCGAAATATTATGAGTACTTATGAGTAGCGAAAAAACGATTCATTGCTGATCTCTGGCCACAGTTCAAACCAAAGGTCAGATAATCTCCAGCAAAACGAAGTATGAAAAAATATTTCTTCGGCGACGGCCTATCAGCAGATGTCTGGCAAATACTCTGAGAGTAAATGAAGATTGCTATGAAAAGTTTCTCAAAATTCCATCCTACGGAGTCGACATTAAACAGTAGGTTCCGCCACTCATGTATCAAATGAACACACACGACATAAGTTGTGTGTGAAACTAAGTCGTAATCTTGACTGAAAGGCTGTAAGAATCAATTGTGTATGTCTGTATAACTGTTCAGATTGTTAAACTTTTGTTGCTTGACATCACGCAACTCTAAGGGCAGTTTGTCTTCTGCTGTGTTTAAACTGGAATGCTTTATGCTTGTCATGGAATATTGAACTGAAGCGTTACCACAGCACACATGAAAATAATATCTTTTGGAAGAGGCAATTACGGACTAATTCAAATCGAACACAATTGGATTTCGCATATCGTTATATATGTACATACATACATATGTCACCAAAAAACTAAAGAATTCCAAAATTCGCAATAGATTATTTCGTATTACCTTTGATTAGGATTTTGTATTCCAAAAATCGAAAATTATTCTACTCTGTCAGACAACATCCCACCATTCCACGCTGGGCATTCAATTTGAAATACAGAAAATAATTGTGCATTTTATTCTATTATTTTTACAAATATAACATCCAATTAGTAAATAATATTTATGTATGTATGTGTAGACTTTTGATTATTTTCTCATGTTTTATTAACAAAAAATAAATCCAAATGTCAATATACAATTGGCATAAATAATATGAGAAAAACGAATGAAAATGAAAATATTTTTATAAAATACCTGAAAAAATGAAATAAAATATTAATTGTCTTCATCTCTTTGTATATATTTGCAGGTATGTTAACTTCACTTTGTATAAATTTCTGTTCAATTTTCAATCATTTGAAAAGAAAATTGGTAAGTTTTGTTATGGTTTTGTTTTATTATCGGAAAACATATATTATTTATACATTTTTGTCAATAAAAAGAAGAAAAACAAATATGCAACAAAGTTGACCTTTATAATGTAAATTTATTTTAAAGAATTCCTTTAAAAAGGCTTAAAAAGACTACGGATTCATTGATTGATTTTAAAAGAATGTTTAGAAAAATTCAAAAAATTCAAGGAAATTTTAACTTTATTTGTTTTAGTTTGTAAAATTTAATTGAAATAAAATAATATAATTGTATTTATTATAACAATTTTTTCCTTGCAATGCATCTGATTCCTATCAATCAAAATTACCTGCTCCATTGGGAGTGTATTCAGTATAATTTCTAAACAAAAACTCATTTTTTTGGCTTAGATGTTATGCCCATTAGAAGAAGAATTTTACAATTTTAATCATATTATTTTCATTGTAAGCAAAGATTCTTTGATGTTGTTCACATAGCTAGGCTAAAAGGTCTAGGAATTGTTTTTACTAAAATGCTGCCGAAGGCATGATAACCATTTCAAATGCTTAAGCATTGGTTTCTGAAAGTGGATATCCAGTCTGCTTTGGTTATTTTTGAACAAAGTTCTTTATTATACTGGTGACTCTCTCAGTTACATATGTAGATACATACATAATCGGTCATACAACCATTCAGTCAGGATTACGATCTAGATTCTAACACCCCTTATGCTCTGTGTATTAATTGTAATCATGACGGGCAGTTCAAGTCGACTCCAATCAATAGGTTTTTGAGAAACTTTTTATGGCAATTTTATTTACTCTAAGAGTTTTTGCCAGAAATCTGTATTGAGAGAGTCGCCCAAGAAATATTTTTTCATATTTCGTTCTGTTGGAGATGTCTTACTTGCGATTTGAACCGTGGCCTCACGTCTAATAAGCGAACACACTACCTACTAGACTACGGCGACTTGACTCACTCGGTTAGATTAGGTTAAATTGGCAATTGCCTCAAAACTCATGGTTAATTTTGGCCACAATAAGATTAAGTTTGTTACGATAATGATAAAAAGCGTTCTTCGTTTGCCACGTGCCTGACAATCACAGAGAATATCTACTGCAGTCTCCTCTTCTGTGCCAGTGATTTACCCACGTAATCAGATATTACAACCCTTAATTCACGTTTACAACATAGCTTCTCACACCACCCATGCTGTGTATGTGTTAACTTTATCCATGAGTGGTAGCACCTACAGTTTAATATCGATTTTGAGAAACTTTTTATGTTAATTTTATTTACATACATACATACATAATTGTTCATTACAACACTTTAACACCTAACTTTTCACACCACTAATAATGTGCGTGTTAATTTCATACATAAGTGGAGGTACCTACAGCTTAAAGTCGACTCTGAACGATAGATTTATTGACAACAAACTATCAGAATTTTTGTCAGAAATCTGCTGAGAGGAAGTCGCCAAAATTAATTTTGCTTTCATATTTCGTATTGTTCGAGATTTCTAAGCTGAGTTTTGAACCATGGACTTTCGTCTAATAAGTCAAAACTGGCTACCTACTTCACTACGTATACTTCTATGGAAATTATTGTTATTACTGGCAGTCTCTGGTCGTGTGTACCCAGAGGCCAGTGTGCTATTATAACTGCTATGAGATTATGAAGAAAGACTCTTTTAAGGCTTAAGGAAAATTTCGTTCAACATAGATCCATATCCTTCCAGATGTTCCTGGTATCTAAACGTGATTGGGTTTTTCTGTGAAAATAAGTGCATTTTGTTTTGCCCCTCTTGGAAAAATACCAATCTCTCATACAAATTAATTTGAAAATTCTCTTGTACCACCCTTGTAAGTGCATCGGGTTTGTTATTACCCTCAGTTTTCTCATGTCCAGTAACCCATATGAGAATAATCTCCAAATGTCTTGTTATCTCCTGTATAGACATCAGATATTTGGAACGACATTGTACAAAACCGATGACTAATATCCAGTTGTCTCATAGCCTTAAAAACCGATTGTGGTTTTACGCTATTGAAGGAAAGTTATATCAATGAAAGCAGTTAGAACATGTCCTTAAACCTATGTCCTTAAAAGCAGTTAATAGTGTTTATAATCCGTGTTACTTTGACCCATTTTTGTAGTTCCTTTCTTGCCATATATTCTTCCCCTTTGTTTGACTGTCTCTTGCATAAATCGTTTTCCAAAGAGTTTTGTTGAAACCATTCTCAGTTTTCATGCTTAGTTTTCATGTTATCCATTCATTACAATTTTTTTTGTTGTTGTTATTGTCTGTGTTCCTCTTTAGTAAATCCATAAATCTTTAACAGTCAATGTCAATAAATAAATTTTTCTAAAGCCTTTATTTTGCGCCAAAAAAAGGAGATATGTAATGTTCTTTTGCTTTTAATAGTCCTTTCTGTATTCATAGACTTCATAGACATGCATTACTTATTACTTTCCATAGGGTTATTCACTTAGAACAACAAAACGTTGTAGAGGAATATTTGCCTTCCCAGTGAGTACCCTTAATAATTATAATATTTCAACTAAATATAGGCGTTTTGCATGACTTATGTAATATAATTTATGTTTTAATAGAAGCAATCAAAACAAAAACAGAAACGAATAATAAAAAAAGAATAAAATATTCATGATATTCATATGGCATGTACAGACACATACACTGATTGTGCTGCTTTTCTTTTGCATTTTATTGTTTTTATTATTAATGTTACAAGAGTTAACTTAAATAGGGGGAAAAATAAATTGTTTTTATAAAGAAAGAAACAATAAAAGCAAGAATTCTTAAAACCCGGTAAAAACAAAAAGTATGGAAAAAAGAACATAAAACATAACCAAATGCAAAGCATAAAGGTAGGGTGTAACAATTGTGTAAAGGACATGACACTTAAAATGTTTAGAGAGCAAATATACGTATAGTATAGACTACAAGTAATGGCACAGTTAAGCCATTTGTTGCACAAATTGTCAATAAATTAATTCAAGTAAGAGCCAGCCCAAATACTGAATATAATGCGTATAAAGGAAACTAGATATGCAGTTTAACTAGGCTGTTTATTGGCAAAAGAGTTGGAGGCGACATAATTTGTATTTCAAACGATTGAATTTTGTCCGTTACTCGCCGTGGTCTTGTAGATAGTGGCTTATTCAAAAACCCTTAATTCAAACACCAGTTAAGCCATCTCGATCAAAACGAAATATAAAAAAGTTTTTCTTGCCACTGCCAATCATACTAAAGAATGAAATAACGACCAATGATGCCGCCAGCGTGTAAAATGCACCAAACAGTTAATAAATGAAATAGTGATTCATTAACGACATGAGGATTTTCTCTCGCTCCAATTGCAATTTAATCAGAAATGAGATACTTGACTAAACTCAGTTTCAATGACCCCAATCAGCAAGAATGCTTTTCTCCGGGCTACGTTTCTTACATACAATTTTCCATTTTCCAAGTTTTTTAAACACAAATGAGTTGAAAACCAGGTATTTAATTTAATTCTTTTCACGCTACTGCGGCAATACGAGTCAGGGATTAGTAATGAATCGTTTTTTCGCTACTAATAAGTACTCATGAAATTTCGAGTACGAGTGAGTCAACAGTATTGAAATTCAACTACACTGATTCATTCGTACTCACTACAACATTGATTTATAAGTACAGGTTGCAATTAGCATGAGTACAACGTTGACATCAAATTCATAACATTCGAAATACGTTTGATTCATACGCCTACTCATTTAGATTCATAAATTTAGAAAAATACTTACAATACTCATAAATGATTCGAGTGATTTGAATTATTCATCAAAATGGAGAAGAAAAGAATGAAGAAAAAGCCAAAGACAGCAAGCAAAGCAAACACAAAACCTTCTAGTCAGTATTGCAGTTTTCGTATAAGAATCATACTTATTTTGTGATTCTTGTAAATGTTGAGTAAAAGAGAGTCGAAGTCAACATCATCATGCGTATTGTTAAGTATGAGTACGATAAGTACTTCAAACTTTGAATATGAGTATGATATTAAATCACATACATACATAATTGGCCATTACAACCCTTCAGTTAGGATTACGGCTAAGCTTCTCAACACCACTCATGTTGTGTGCCTTAATTTTATACTTGAGTGTCGGGTCCTACTGTTTAACGTCGACTCCGAGCGACAGATTTTGAGAAACTTTTTCATGGCAGGTTTATTACTCTCAGAGTTTTTGCCAGAAGTCTCTTCTTATCTCTTCTAAAAACAATATCCGTGAAGGTAGCTAAAATGAGTTTTGTTAGACGATTTCGTTATTAAAGATTTTGCCATCAAATTATTTGTTAGAAAATAGGCAATAGTAATACGGAGTTGAGTAAAGTAACAATTTGTCGCCTATTCATAGATTTCTGCCATGAAGAATTACGAGTATGCATTATTGCACGATTCTAACGTAAAGAAATTTGTTGACGTTTTTTTTTTAAACTTTATAAAACAAATCCAGTAAATTTGAAGCTTTTGAAGCCGATGTAAAATTTACCGTGTGCCTTTTATTAAAAACGTCATCAGGACTTTGCACTGCCAATCTTGGTCTTCTCTGGTTCCGATTCATTACAGAAAGTCAACTGTTGTGACTGCTTTTTGATCTCCAATTTCTCCTGATGCATGTGTATTTAAAACAGTGAAAAAACTGTTCATAATCCGTTTGAACAACGTTAAATACTTATGCAAAGTTCACACTAGATTACCTATGTGGCGATTGTGAGCAACCGCTGCACGCATCTTATGGAAAACTTTCTCATACCTTAAGCGGTGAAGCAATATTGACCCATTACTCATGCTGTGTGTGGTGTCTATAGCATCTACAATCTCTTACAATTTCAATATCCAATTAACCAACCCCATTAGGTTTAATTTATCAATAGATTCAGGTGTTGGGACCTCGAATGGACGTCCAGAATGTTTGGCACTGCAGTAAACAAGTTCTGTATGCTACTTTTTTTACCATTTTAATTGATTGGGCAAAATTCCCATGGTATATATCAAACTTAGCTTTGTAATGGGCACATGAAATTTATTTTTTCCATTTTGTCATTAAATTACTTGGTGGCCTGTTGTCAACGTCTGCCAAAGACAAACTAAATGGCGTTGTTTTGTCAAAATTTTTTACAAAAGTTAAATGTGTGCTAACAAGACTAGTGGCAGTATTTTTTAGTAAAAAAAATGGATAATTCAATCAAGAAGTTATACAATACATGCTATATTAAATTTACGAAGCTATTCCCTACGAAATTATACAGAAGCGCTTAACTTAATACCAAAATTTTATTACAAGATTGTCATTAAATTGTTACAACAGCATCATTCAATACTAAAATAGAAATATATGTACATGTGATTATGTGTAACATCACATAAAAATTTATCCTTTTCCAAATATGTATAGTCTTAAAATATTAAAACCTCATTTCTAATCTCTAATATAAATAAATTAGGATTAAACTCTCTCTAAACAAAATTCATAGTCAATTTGCATAAGTACTTCAATGTTCTTATAAATATTTACTAGAAATCAATTAAAATTTTCTTATCATATTACTTATTAGGCATGCATTTTGCACCTTAAATTATTCCCTTCTGCTACGAAATTTTACTTTCATGTTGTGTGCTAACGAAATCATAGAATTCTACACAAATAATCGTCCTGCATAAGAGCTCAAGTTTAAGACAATCAAGTAAATGTACGAAAAGTACTAAGAAAATTCGAGTATGTATTTATACGTAACATTATTGTAGTACTATACCATAGGTAAGTCACTGTAACTGTACATTTTCACTTAAAAAGCTTTAAGTTTACGGTTCTTAAAGCTATGTAAACTAAATGAACTAAAAGTTCTACTATGTCTACGTATAACATATTTTTCATGATTACTTAATAGTATAACAATATGTTAATAAGCATCATAACACTATTTTAAGCTTTGAAAGCTTTAAGGACCATTAGAACTTAGGTATGTGTGTATACAAAATTCAGAGAACTTTCATGTGCTCAAGTATAACTTATAACTTTAGCTTACATTATATTGAATGGCATTATAATAGAAATTCATGCTTGGAAAGCTTTATGGACCTTAAAATCTTTAGCAAAATATATAACAAATTGAATAAATTCTTCAGTATACTCAAGTTTACATTAATATGTACGTATAACATATTTCTTGAGTGTTCTTAATACAAAACAATAACTTTGCGAATTTATAGAAATGTATACTGTTATAAATTTTACGCGCTATAAAAGTTTCCTTTTGAAAAATTAATTCTAATTTAAATTTTTACAATACTACGCTGTACAATGTTGTATACATTTGCATATAACAGTTTCATTTTGAAAGATTCCCTCCAATTTTCATTTTTACAATACGCTGTAGAATGTTGTATACATTTGCTATTATAATATGTGTTATAATGATGTATATTTATACAAAAAACAAAAATATTACTTTGCGTGGTTTCGAAGTTTTTAAAAAAAGTTTCATACAGTAGAAACTTAAGCTGTTTCGTGATTTTATAACAAGCTTTACAGAAATAACTTCTCAAATTGTACTATTTTGAAACGGAGTCTATTAAACTGTCATACTGAAAAGTCGTATTATATGTTACAGCATATGAAAGAATAGAATGAAGTGTATTAAAATTATATTCTTAATTCCTTGTACTGTGATAAATTATAAAGCTGGAAAGCAAATATATACTGTTAGAAAATTGTTATATCGTAAGTCTTTCAGAAATTAAATTAGACTACTAAGTACTATTTGTTGCACTTCTTTTTTATACGAGGAAAGACAATACAAATAAATCGAGAAAGCAAATCTTCATTCAGATCTTTGTAATATGAAACAAAAAATCGTTGGAATTAAATTTTTCAGTGTATAAATATCATCAGATTTTATTTTCTTCATATCCAAAAAATCGTCCTTCCCCATGATGTTCTCCATCCTACTGAAAATTGCTTCGAACCCAATATTTAATATAAGCGACTGAAGTATTAGGCACAGTGCTGGTCCTTAAGTTGTTGGCACTTTATTCCAGATAATATCTATTCAAAAGTAACCAGCTTCCTTTTATTTCCCTTAGTCAAGTTCTTATTCAACGCCATCTTTTGGAAACTTCCTTAGAGTATTCATTTGTACTCAGAATTTGCAGTCAAGTGCCTATAAAATGTATCGCTTTTCGTTTAAATGTCTAAAAAATTGTGTGTTCAATGAGTCATGCTATAAAAAACTACTAGTAAAGCTTTTGTTTACAATATTTTTAAAATGTTGACTGATATCCTGACAAAATTGAAATTATCCTTAAAGCTCTCAACAATCATTGGGAAATTTTTAAAGACTTTTACATTCCAAGCAACCACAACATATAACGAATAGCATCCACTAAACTACATATAAAAGCTTTTGGTTTTATGTAAGGTAACGAAGAGGTATTTTTTAGCGATATTTATCTTCATTGTTTATTAAAAAAATATAAGAGTAAAAGCTCTGGAGGGTAAAAGAACAGAAAATTATAGCAAGATTTCTCATTTAAGATTTTAAATATTGGGTCATAAAAACTTATCATTTCATGCCAGATAACAGATAAATGAATAATATTTTAAAATATTCTCTTTTTATTCTTTAGATACATATGTTTTTCACATACACATTTTCTTGAAGCCTGAAGTACTATTAAAAATTTTACCCATAATTTTCCTAAAGCCGCCTATTAGTCTATTATGATTCTCGTTTTCCTGAATGTTCTGTTTGTAATTGAATTTCATAGTTAACGATTGGCCCTGATTTGGCTGTCTTTCCATGCACGTTCGATGGTTAATGTAATTGGGTATGACTTATCTATTAGCAAATGCTCTAAGTAACACAGTGTTCTTATTACTTTGTACATTGCTGTATGTACTTATATGTATTACTTTTTTGCATATGTGGCATAGAGCATTAGTATATACATACATACAAAATCGATCATTAAAACCCTTCAGTCAGGATTACGACCTAGTTTTATACAAGAGTAGCGGGATCTTCAGTTTAAAGTCGACTCCGAATGACAGATTTTTTTTTGTTTTCAGACACTTTTCATGGCAATTTTATTTACTCCCAAAGTTATTGCCAGAAATCTGGTGAGAGGGAGTCGTTAAGGAAATATTTTTTTTTCTTATTTCGTTGGGATTTGAACTGTGGCCTAGAGTGTAATAAGTAATTTTATAACACACTACCTACTAGACTGTGGCGATTGCATTCGTATATTCTTACTTTTAGTACAGTTTTTGGCCCAAATTTGCATATTTAGAGCAACCTATCTGCTGCAATTATGATAAGGCACCCTCTCCTGCGTTTATATTGTGGATTTCAATCTGTTCTAGCTCGGAATACATCTTAATGAGTTGCTTATTCCACATTTCCATTGCAGTTCTATTAGCATTTAATGTATTCAAATTGTCTATGCCCTTAATCTACCATTTGGCTTCACGTTTACATGATTCGCTGGAAACATTCATTATTAAGTATTATTAAGTACTCTAAGGCTAGAGTGGAGATGCGGGGCATTTTTGGTCTTGAGTTCATACAGAAGTGTTAAGCCCCGATTAGCCAAACGGCCACGTATTTTAAAATACGAAAAGCAGTGAGAGCTATTACCGAACTGCAATGTAATTTCTGCAAACATTTACATTTACATTGCTTAGATAGTCTATAGAGACCCAAAAGCAAATTAAAATATGTATTGACAATACATATTAACATCCTTTCTGAATGTCAAAATTTGATTGAATTTAATTTTTAGAATTTATTTTGAATTTAGACCTGCAATTTAAGCCTTATAAAGCAAAGTTTAAACCTATTTTATTGTATTTATTAACGATAACAATTTGCAATTGATTACAGCTAAAAAAAAAACATCAACAAAAACACTCTGAAAATAATTTTTCACTGTTATTTTATTTTTTCGATAACAATATTGACATCTAAACTTTTGAAGATTTACTTTCTCTAACACTTTTACTTTTCAAACACCTGTGAACTTTCCTTTGGCACGACGGTAAATTGTGCCGCACAATATATTTATAGGCATCATTAGCTGTGCCATTAAATGTGGCACAAAAAATTCATGAAGAACACTGAAAAATAAAATTAAAACTTCAGCGTACGACAATGTCTTTGAATTTATAAAAATATTGAAAGAAAAAGAAAATATTTCAATTGCCTGGCCTCTCTGACTCCTTAATTAAGTCAATAGGTGTGTATTGGAAAAATGTCTTTATCATCGATACTTGCTTTTGCTCTTAAAAGGTTTACAATCGATCAGGTGGATGATAAAAAAAAACGGAAACAAGGTTTTTTGCCAAGTTGAGTAAAAGTTTTTCAATTTGTGTTTAAGTAAGTAAGTACTACACAAGTGATTTGTCACACCATCCATATCCCCGGAGCAATGTTTGATAATAAATCAAAAGGATTATTGGCTTTGAGTTAAAGAACGAAACGAAATTCCAAAACCAGTATGCTTGGCACCAGTTTTGTACTTTTGTTTCCTGTTGTTTTTTTATTTCGTTTCCTTTTTTCATTAACAAAAGTGTGAAAATATTGAATTTTTTTGAAGACAATGCAGAAAAGAAAAATTATCAAAATTTATAATTCAATATGTGTGAAGAAAACAACAAGAAATGTTTTTCGTTTTTGGTTTTTTTTTATTTCTGAAAGTATTTTTAATGGAAATACGTGATTACGATGACTAGAGATTTTAATTTAATGAAAAATTCTTTTAATGAATATGATATGTGTGGTGACATACATTTTGGCGCCGTAAGAAAACTTCGCAATATATTTCGTTGATGTTTAATTATTTGTTATAAAAATTTAATTGGAAAGTATTTCTTCTTTAAACAATCTGTAGTGTCACCATAAAAATCAAAAACGATTTCATATAAGAATTGTCTTTAAAATTTCAATGAGCAAATCTATTCTCTGGTTTCAAATTTAATTAAATATTCAATATGGTCTCCTCTAAGTCGTTTGTTCAAAGTTCTTTTCTATTACTTTTTTTTTTTTTTTTTTAATTAATAGAGGTCGTCAAATTTGTTTGTTAGATGATTTCATATATCTCCCTATTCGAAGCCGACCACTCGATGTTTGCGGCTATGTGCTTCCAGTGTAAAGGAGTCAGTCGAAATTACGATGGTTGTATCATGTCTGGCTAATTTTTCTACTTTGCAATTCTTCGGGATGCCATCATGTCTTGGTATTCATGTGATTTGGAACTTGTAAGGGCTTCACGGCAGCCGCAATCCGACCTAGATGTATTTATCTTAGAACTCTGTATCCTAACAATAGCCTGATTATATCTTCCCCAACGAAACATAATTATCATCACCACAGCCCCTATAGTTCGAACTGCCGTCTTAAAGACGCTGCAATGTTCAGATGAGCTTTATATGTCGCCTAGAAATAAAATGCTTCCACTCTTACTCCTTCAAGTTTTGAAGAATTCGTGATGATTTGTGTAAAATTCACAACCAGTAGGTGTTCTTGCTAAACTCAAATTCCTAGGTGATTTCAATCTGCTGTTAAGATAGCAACTGATAATGTGATGCAGAGAGAGACTGTTTCGACGTAAACCAGGCAGTCAAGTGGCCATTCGCTGGTTTCCAAGCCATTTGTTTATCGGTAACAATGAAGAAGCTGATGAACTAGCTCTTACCCGAAACTAATTTCCAAGTCTTTAACCTAACTGCCCAATGTACATATTGTAGCAAATATATATAAAAATATTTTTTATGTTTATACTTTAAGGAGCTTAAGATTTTTATATTTTAATGTATGCTAAATTAACATCCTAAACTTATGTGCATTATCATTCTACTACGTAGTATTACGTCCACTTCAAGCCAAATTTTTAAATTTTATGCAATTTAAAGGAAACTTCCTTTCAATGTCTACTTTTAGGCATAAATGCTTATACAATATGTATATTTAAATTTTAAAGTATATTTTAAAGCATACTTTAAGGTATTATAACTAAAAAAAATCATTATTTCCTTTAAGGACTTAAGGTTTTTATTTATAATTACGATTTTTCTAGCCTACTTTTAGGTGCTTATAAATTATGTAATTTCTTTTATTTATGCTTGCGTAAGTTCTTTAAAATATTAAATAAAGCCTTAAAATACATTAACTTTCTTGTGCCTCTTTGTACATTAATGCACAATTACTAGAATTTTTGCTTGGCCTACTTTTAGGTACTCTCTAATTATTTCATTTATTTTTCAAGTATTGTCATGCATATACCAAAATTTTACAACGACAACTACAAAGCATACATACATACATAGGTATGTACATATACGGGCATGTCAGCATATGTTGTTGTGCTGTAATATCTAATAAACATTTCATTATAATTAGTTTTTGTCTTTGCTGTTGTTGTTGGTGGTGGTGTTGTTGTTTGGTGCATTATAATGGCTAAAAACAAAAAATAAAAGGTCAAATGTCAAAGCTAAACAAACGGGAGAAGGGTCTGCTGTTAAAAGCCCTGCTTAAATGTTTACGCACCACAACATAAACTTTAATATTTAAACTAAAAAAAAAATATGTGGCATAACTTTAGGCAGAATTCAGGCGGTAGTTGGATTTTCTCGTTTAGGCTTCGGAAAATGCTGATGAGCGAAGGAAGAGTAAAGAAATTATTTTTTAAAGCTTAAAAATATGTGGCATTTTATGTTACAACAATTTAGTCTGTCTTACAACGACCTTGATGTTTATACTCTTTGCTTAGAATTTGTATCTCTATGTAAAGTTGGTGTGGTATGTAGGCAGCATGAATTTTTACTGTGTTCTGTTTTTTTTCTTTTTATTTCACTTGATGCCTTTTATGTAGACCAACCCCCTTCTCATCTGTTTTCTGTGTCATTTTTTTTTTTCTAGAATAAGGTTGGTTTTGTTGCAATAAGGTTGGTTGTATAATCAACTTAAGTTCTACATACATATGCTTATATACCATACGTATGAATGTGTGTGTAAATGCTCTTTATGTCATCATTACCATCAAATCTCTACTTATACCCCTGCTTATCACCATCTTTAATATACACACAGGCATTGGTTATAACGAACAACATCTGCTGTTGTTACTACTGCTGCTGCTGCTCCTGTTACATTGTTGTTGGTCTTTCATGTTGCATATTTGCTTGTAATTGTCGACGTTTCTTTTTATATATGATGGCAACTATGTTGCACAATTTTTTACATCTCTCTCTCTCTCTCGCATTAGTTACATAGTTTTTTTTTCTATTTTGACGTTGTAATAACAATAATAATGATGATGTTGCTGTTGTCGATGTAGAGATTTGCACATTTCAGTCATGAATGAATAAAAAACTGTACAAAAAAAGAGATGCAAAAACAATTTGCGGGAAGGTAGAACGAAAGAAAGAAAAAAAATCGTTGCTCACATATAGAGAAACGAGAACATTATATGGATTTTAATGAGCTCCACAACCTTCACCTTTAAACGCGGTTGAAATGTTTGCAAAATGGAATGTTACAAGTAAAAACAAAAACCGACGACTGCATTTTTATGAGCAAAAAGGAAAGGGACTCTGGAATGCGCTATAAAAGGAAAAATGTAGGACAAAAGCTATTAGCAAAGACTAGTTTAGTGACTAAATAAATAAAGAACTAATAAAAGCTAATCAGAAAAATTATGGTGGTTACGGCAAAAAAATATTCGTATTAATTATTAAGAATTTTTAATGAAATGTAGTGAAGTATTGTAAATAAATTAATTTTTCCCTCTTGCCTTAGAGCTTTAATAAGAAATTTCCTGCCTACTGTACTGGTGATATAGTTTATACAAACAAAAAAAAAACTGCTTCTCTTATGAGACCAATAGCAAAATCTCATCAATTTTTGATACTCGGATCTGAAATTAAATGTATACCAATGAAAGTGTTCTGCATCGATTGTAAAAAATGTTAGGCAAAAATTTTAAGGTCTGAGCTATAGGGGCAAGTCACGTATAGTAGAACATCCTAATGCCGACATATGTATATAGCTGTGTGTTGTCATGATGGAAAACCAAGACCTTGTGTTTATTTGCAGATTCGTTTCAAACAAATTGATTGTTATCCTTCGGATCACTTCAAATACAGAGCATTACCTTGACGCAATAGATATTCTGTTTTGATGCAGATTCGTTGTCCGCGTTTCACATATAATTTTTTGCTCTTGAAATGGCGTAATGAATCCATTTTACATGACAATTCGATGCGAAATGCCTTCTTTTTAAAGCAATCAAACAGCATTTCAGACATGAAAAATCCTCCTTTAACGTCTCTCTACTTCAACCAATTTAATTGATCTCACATGATTACATATGCTTTGGGTTGTCATTGTGAATCCATTTTTTGTCGACATTTTTCGATGAAAAAGTGATTTTTTAAGGCATGCAATATCGACCTTCAACGTTTCTCAGCAGCAGTCCATGAAGTCTTTCTTTGAAAACGTTGTTTAAGTCATGCTTAATAATTGTACAAGTTCGTCTTGCCGTTGACTCAAATCTTATGCGAATAATGTTTCCAATTAATGGTCTTCAAACCATTTCGATTATCCTGGACATTTAAAATCTCTATTTCTAAAATGTGCAAAACACGCGATAGAGTCTCTGATAGAGCGTGCTCACCCTGTAATTCCAAAACAAAGCGATGACTAGTAAGCGCAGATTTTTTTCGGAAACGCTGAGTTTTTTGGCAATTTGAAGGGGTTTCTATCTGGAAAAATTGCTATTTTATGTAGTATCTACAAGGAATTGTCAAGATTAACGTTTTTTTTGAAGAGAGAGGAAGTCTTAGAGGCCTGTCCATTATTGTAATGGTAGTAGTGCCGAAAATATCTTTCTAATTGCGAAAAATGTGCGGGAAAATTGAAATTCTTCGAGATCACTGCTTTCAGCAATTGGGTGGATCTTAAAGTCTATTGTGGCGTCTTACGCAACACTTAAAGTAGGCTGACCATTTCAATTACACTTCCATCCATACAGAGTATATCTTACGCCACATTTAAGTAGGCCCTAAACGTACTATATCAAAAAGACTCAGACAAAACTCAGTTTAAACTCTGTTTGTTAGACTTTATTTGTAGCTCTACCCTAAAGAGTATGTCCACGAAATGAAGTCTATAACGTTTGAGCGGTTGAAAACCAACCTATGTCAAGTTTTCGCCAAGATAACGTCCGAAATGTGCTAGAAAAATTATTTATTTGCCAAACATGACCTTATAACTGATTATTGAATTGATTTAAAGTAGGGTACTTTTTGTTTTACAATGTCAAATATCCAGAATATTATTCACAAATGAAAAAAAGTAACGCAAAACAAATTAAAAATATTTCAAGTAGCATTTCCACATTTTCAAGAGCAACATTTACAGAAATTCGTTTTAAACTGTTTAAGAGTTTTTAAAAAGTACTTTTTTTCCAAGTAAAGTACTTAAGTACAACATGTCGAGAGTGGTATTTTGTTTGACTTTGATTAGACTATTAATGAAGATGAACTTTTAAATCATTTCAAAGTATTTTAATTTCAATTAATTTATAGCATAAAATTCATATGATTTTTTAATAAAGAATTTATAAAAATTGTTGCTGTTTAAAAGCTTCAATAATGCATTTGATAAATAGAAATAAACATAATATGAATATAGGCTATTAAAACAGTATTATTGATTCCAATCTCCACATTTTTCTGCCTTTAACATACGAAAAATAAAACTTCTTGTAATTCTACCTTTCATAGCTTTTGTCCCCCTAAAAGTAGACTCTAATTTCATTCTTTTTTTATATTTGCCATAAAACTTTCAATTCCAATGCTTGTCAATTTAAACTAAAACCCTTTTCAAATGAAAACAGACTGTCTTATCAGTTAAGCGAAATAAAAATAAAAAAAGTTAAACCTTTTTCTCTGTGTCAAGATAACAGCCTTAAGGTATGCCTTGGTTTTTTATTTTGCTTTCTGTCTAAAGAGAAAATTTGCTACCAGTAAACACCTGTCTATCACGTGCTAAGAAATAATAAACGAATAAAGAAAAAGCTTCTGCACAAGCCTTAAAGCCTTAAAAAAGTATAAAACAGAAGAACAACAGGCTAAAAAAAAGGAAAGCAATCTCACTCCGAACACTTCAATGGTCTTCCGTCAAAAGCAATTGACAAGGACTATTAAAGTTGCAAAAAAAAAGGAGGAAGAAAACCGTATTGTTTTGGCATTTGACCAAACAATAGGGCAAAAAATAATTAAAAAATTTTTTTTGCAGGAAATTTTTTGTTATTTTTTTATCTTTCATTTCAAGACATCAACCTTTGCATGTCACTGTTCTTGGAAAACCTTGAGTATGATTTTAAAGGATAATGAATTAATTGTATGGAATAAGTTGTTAAAGCTCAAGGGTTAAGTGATTTCATGTTTTAAATGTTATAAAATTTCAGTGAATAATGAATAAAAAATGCGCCTGATGATAGGCTACATTAAATAAAAGACAACAATTCGAAAAATTACATCGCTTTTCATCAAATTGATAATTTTTAAAGTATTTAATAATTGATTATAACCGTAATAGTTGTTTGGTTTATGAAATTATTAAGTTTGACAGCCTTAAATTAGGCTCTACCTAGGAGCTATATGATTGAAGAAGTTTATTGGATTTGAAATATTCTGCAATACGAGCTTGTAACAATCGATTCTCCAAGCTTTTGTGAGACTAGCATAATACGATTACACTCAAAATGAAAGGCGTTGTTTAACTTTTATTAAGAATGCATTAACTTTTCAAAAAATTCGTGCACTTATCTGCTATTTCAACTTGATTAATTAGAAGTAACAACCATAAATCATAAGTATTTTTATAACAATTTTGCTACATTTAAGTTAGATAGTCTTTACCATTGAATATCCATTAAAATATCCTGAAAATATGCAATAGATGCTGATGTTGTTTAACGACATAATAATACTCTTCCAATTACTAATCATTCAGAATTATTTCATGTATGTATTCATCGCATATTAAACGAAAAATATTGCCTTCAAAAATATGGAATAGAGGTTGGTGAAAGCAAAAATCAAAAATATAACCTATTTTCTATGCAATACTCATACCAAACCTAACGCCTTTTCTGTTAATTTTGTGTATTTCTTTTTTTTCGCCTTTTAAGTTCATCTTAAAATGTTCTCGGTATTTAAATATATTGATTTTGTTTCAACATTTTCTAGTTTATTACAATACCCAAATGACTTGCATTTTGTGTAAGTTTAGTTGCCACATAACATTGCATGCTAGTAATAGAAATCTATACCAATGGCATAAATTCTCTGTATTCTCTTGATAGTTTATAAAATTCATAATGAATATGATGCTTACATCCACTCAAATGCAGGCCGTTGTAAGCAGAGAGAGTATAATACTCATTATGTGAGGAAGAACATCATAATCTCTAATGACTAAATCAAGTGATTAAGGCAAAAGTAGTTTGTTATGGTTTTTATGCACTAAATGGCTGTAATAGTTTAAATTGTAATTACACAGAATAATTATTTGTTGAACGAAATTAAATGAAATGAATTTAAAATATTTTCCAGAGCCTTAAGGTATGCAATTGAATTTTGAAATTACAATGCCTAATTATATTGCTACAATTATGATATAGGCTCTTTGTTTTTTCAAAGAATATTACAGATTTCCAGATTTCTCTGAGAGTAAATACAAATTGCTATAAAAAAGTTTCTTAAAAATCTGCCGTTCGGGGACTACTTTAAACTGTAGGTCCCAACCACTTATGGATAAAATAAATACACACAACATAAGTGATGTGAGAAGAGAGGTCGTAATCCTGACTTCTCTTTTTACAGTTTATATCAAAAATAATTTTTAAACTATTTTTTAAAGCATATAATCAAGGCTTTCGTAATACGCCAATTTAAAACATATTTTTCAAACGCAAAGTCTTTTTGAGCATATAAAATCTGTTTCTACGCGTAAATAGCCTTTGCTTAATGTTTATAAGTTTAAACCACAAAAGCTACCCTATCCTGAGTAGTTTTTGTTTTAATTTTCCCAAAAAGGACACGAGCTGCTCGTAACGTACGTAAACAGGATGGCAAAGTTAATTTAGTGCCTCATCGTTATAAAGTATGTTTATTGTTGAAGACAAATTATAAAGTATTAAAAACTTTGTATTTGTTTTTTGTTAATAAAAAAACATCACTTATACTGTATACCAGTCCATAGAGAGAGAGAGAGATAAAAAGAAATATGAAATTATAAAGTTCTGCCGCTGAAAATGTGGCATAAAGCATACCCTGTTGTAGGCTCAAAGGAACATTTTTCCTTATTCTTGGCTTATTCTTTGGAGAAATTTAATTAAAAATCTTGTTAAAGGTGCTATAGAACACGCGCAGATAGAAATAAAATAATAACAAATAAACACTAGTGATAATGAAATTTTAATTTGAAAATAAAAATAGGGAAAGAGAAAATAAAAACAATTTTTCGTGAAGTTCTTGAGGGTGGTGTAGAAAACGAATGGTGGGTTCCAACAAAGTCAGATCAAACTAAAAACTATTTCAAGAGAAAGTGAGTGTGAGTCTGACTTTCGATGTTCTAATATGAGTCCCCAGTGGGGGACATTATATTGTCTAAATTAGAAAAGGAGGAAAGGATACATTCAAGTTCCCCTTTGATTCTTCTGAGCTTGTAGCAGTTATTTGTGTTTGGAAGTAGGACTTTGGTCTTCCTAATTAAATATTTATATGGGGCAACAAATGATTGTCTGGCATATTTTTACATAATTCCGGGTAGTATTCCATTAAGGGCAGCTATAATGTTGTCTCCCAGGACTAGAGTTGTGGCTGACATGTGCTTGTATACCACAAACTTTATGTATTCTCACAAAGGACAGTCTGTTAGGGGGAGAGGCCAAATAGCGGCTAAAAAACCTGAGGATAATTGCTTACCAAACTCGATTATCTATCGATATCTACCAAGTCTGAAAAAAACAGATCCTTACGAAGAACACACTTACATAATTGCTCATTACAACCTTTAAGTGGGTATTACAACCTTGGTTCATTTTTTTCATAATTCTATACTTTGCTTCTACGGCAAAGAACTCTGGTTCCATAACTCCATCGGAGGAGAAACTGAACCAATTGCTGAATCTTTGAGAGAGCATGATAACGCTATAATTGCCTGTGACTGCTGATTACATTAAATTCACCACGAGTGATAGGTGTCCCTTATTTAACGTGGACCTCGAACGACAGATTTCACAATATTTCTCATAAGTCATTTATTATAATATGAACGAAACGAAGTGGGCGTGGCAGAGCTTTAAAATTACTTTCTTGTATGTTTTACATTCTAAGGTAATCCATTTTGAACGCGCCTAATGTTTCCATTATATTGTTCTCTCATATAATAACCACAACTACAGCTTAATTTTGTGTTCATTTTCTTATAAGAATTTCTGCATCAGAGCTTCTCAAGATAATATTTTTCTTAATAGAATTTCTTTTTTTATTATTGTTTCTCTTATTTTACTTTATTATACTTAAAAATTACTTCCATAGAACATGAGGAATAAAAACTACAAAGTTTAAGAGCCACTTCAGAAGAACTCAATAATAAACAAAAAAAGACTAACAAAGTGTAATAAATACATCATTATTATTAAAATAACATTTATGGTCAAATGGAGTTTATAAATTAAGATAAAAAACAGAGAAAAAACAGAAAAAGACAAGGGGAAAAAATTAAAAAAATAAATAAGTTTTTAAGAAAATTAAATTAAGATTGCCACTCTTACACTCTCATCTTATTCTTCTTGTTATTTTTTTTTCTTTGTTTGGTATTTAATTTTGGGCAAACAATTTTGATCTTTGAATAAAATATACAAAACAATGGCATACATTTAGGCCTAAACAATAAATAACAAACTGTTGCATACTTTAGGGGATTGTATTAAAAAAAAATACGAAATTGATAACAATATAAACTTATGCTCAAGTCTATTATAGAAATAAATTTTCTTATATTTTTTCTCTTCTTATTGCTAAGCTTTACGAAATACAAGTTAAAAAATGTTTTTTTTTCTTGCTTTTCTAAAAAAAATTATTTGGTTGGGGATTTCAAGTGTTTTTTTGTTGTTTCTCTTTTCAAGTATTTCATTCACTCTCCTTAAAGTGTACATTGTTTACGTTATTTGTTGAACCAGAAACAATAAAATAAAGAAAAAACGAATTCATTTAAAAATATATTCTATGCTCCCTCTCTCTCCCGTTCTTCTTTCCATGTTCCTATATGCTATCGTTGGAAAATGAAAATAAATATATGCGTTTCGTATGGGTGTATGTGTGTGTGTGTGCGTGTATGTTAAGTTTAAAAAAATAGAAATGTTTTCCCTATTTTCTAAACAAGTAAACAGACAATTTATGTTGTTCAGCCAACAACTTTGCTAGACATTCAGTCTTGCATGACTTTTAAACGTATTTCCTTACAATTTTGCCTCATATCGTTCTGATAAATAATCCACTTACAATGCTTGGCCCACACTTACTTACTGACGACACACACCAACTCTTTTGTAAAGGTAGAAAATAACAGACCGGAAAACGGAAGTGCTTTATACCTTTCAACAGCACTCTTCATGGCGTCATACGTAGTTGTTGCTAAAGGTTCTCTAAAGCAGCAACACACGATGACGTAGTAGGTTAGTAGTTGTAGTAGCTAAAGTTTCTTGTAGCAGAGGAGTTTTTTTTAATTTTTTTAATATCAACTTAAAAAATACCATTTACTTCAGATATTTTCCTCACGAGCTTCTCTAGTTGTTGTTTTCTTATTTTAATAAAATTTTTATTAAACTTCTAAACAACAATATAAACTTTAAATTCCCGATTCAATGGCATTCAAGAACTTAAAAAAGTTTTTTTTTTGTAAATTTTAAAAGAAATTTTAATTAAAAACAAACAGAGCTTCGTATATACCTCGTGCTCATCATTACAGTTCCTACAGATATCATTTAGGAACATATAAAGTGCTACCTAAATCTGAACCTTGAAACTACAAGCGTCCTCGAAATATTTTACTTGCAAACCTTAAATCATTGACTGATTTCCTTTTTATGAAATAAAATTATTTTTAAGATACCCAGATATACCAGCAAGAAACTAAAGAACTTTTTTTTATCAGAAAAAAATTTTAAATCAATTTATTTATTTGCCTACTTTTAGGGCACACATTTCACATTTCAGTGCTCTCTCTTTCTCTCTCTCTCTGTATTATATTTAAGAAATTATTTCAGTTATTAATCAATATTAATGTATAATAACTTTTACCTGAGAGTAAATTTTTGTTTATTTCTCAATAATAAATTCTAATGATCCTAATAGTATGCTGTAAAATTTAAAAGAATATTGAACATAAGACATTATTTAATATTTATAGTGTTTCCAAAAAAAATTTAATTCATTTTAATTTATTTACAAACACAATTTGCAAGCTAATTTGGTAGACAGGTCAGTATATTGAAGTAGAAAGGAGTCTAACATAGGGTTCCATGTCAATTGGCATACATCTAGGCCATCATGTTGGCTTATTGCGAGCTCACCATTAAGCAACGTACATACATACATCATTGGCTATTACAACCCTTCAGACAGGATTATGGCCTAGCTTCTCACACCACTCATGTTGTGTGCCTTAATTTTATACTTCAGTAGTGGGACCTATAGTTTAACGTCGACAGGTTTATTTACTCTCAGAGTTTTTGCCAGAAATCTGCTGAAAGGAAGTTGCCAAAGAAATATTTTTTTTTTCATATTTCGTTTTAATGTCTGGCCTGAGGTTCGAACCCGGGCCTTACGTCTAATAAGCCAACACACTACCTGCTAGACCACGGCGAACTTCAATACCATGAATATCGTTCTTCTTTATTCCATGAATCCCAGTCCTATTCTCTTCTCCTCTGCCTACATCCTAATTGAACTCAATTCAAGTGTCATTATTAGTACATTTTCTACAATCTTTTTTAGGAAAGCCAAAAAGCTATGTTATTCACCTGTAGTGTTCACGTTATAAGCTGAATGGGTATAACATTCCTGTGACGCACCTTCTATTTTCTAAAATTTTTACTTTAAATTACGAAAAATACGATTTTATTTAAAAAATAATAACAATTTTTAATTAAACAAAAACTAATTATTAAACAAACTCTTGAAAAATGCATAAATTCATTAATATTTTATAATACAGCCAAAATATATGCTTTTAATTATTTATGTTTATATTCCAAACAGCGCCATAAAGGCTGCTATCGTTTTTTTTACTTTTCTTGCATAATATAAAGTATGCAAATCAAAGCTTTTTTATTATGATGTGCCATTTTAGTTTCTCCTCTTTTAAATCATATTTTGTTAAGCTCTTTCTCATACCGCCTCCCTGTTTTGTTAAACGCCTTATATTATGCAATGCTAAATTATATAAAATAAATACCGAAAGCAGTTGCCATAGTTTACAAATAAATTACTTGTCATTTTAACAAAATATTTACAGATTCTATTAAAATAAAAGCTTATTTTTTTTTTGTGAAACACATAAGCAAAAAAGGAAAACAGAAAAATATGCTGCGAAAAAAAGCATTTTGTTGCTCTAACTATTCATTCGCGCTTTCATAATACTTTTAAAGGCTTAGTATTAGTACAATAGTTTGTTTGTTTGTTAAACAAAAACTATACTAAACTACAAACAACAACTACAACAAACAGAGTAGAGTAAAAAAAGTAGCTACAACAACAATAACATCAACGTAATCTGTACAAAAAACAAAAACAAAAAAGGCAAAAAAGCGGGGCACTTAAGTTTAATTGCATTTTTAAGTGCAACATGCATAAACATTTTTACTAGATTTAGCTGTTGAATAATAAATAGATTTTTGTTTGTATAAATAACAACAAAAACATGCTTTTTTACATGGCAAGTTCTTTCCAAAATGAAACAACAAAAAATAAAAAAAAAAAATAAAAAACAGAATTTAAAAGGCAAACAGTATGCTATTAACGCACATTTAAAAATTTCGGGGTATAGCTTAATCAAGTTAAAATGCAATAAATTATTTACACAAACAAAAAACAACAACATAAAAAGGAAAAGTTATTCACAGCTACTATTTTTTTCAATGCCAATGTTGGCTTAGAATTTGGTAACTATTTTTCCTTTTTTCCCCACCAATTTTTTACTTTTTTTAACAGCCAAATGTCATTTGCCAGTTTCATGCAGCAGTATGTCATAAATTTTCAATTTGTTTTGTGTTATTCGAACACTTGGTTAACTTTTCTGTAGCATATTGCATACTTCTAGGGGGTTTTGCAGTTTTGAACAAATATAAAGCATACTTTTTGGGGAAAAGGTCACATTGATTTGAAACCAATGAAGCGTAGCTTTTTCGTAGCATTCAGGAAGAATAGAAAAAGGAGAATTTTTTACAAAGGATTTAATATGGAATTGTTTTTTTTTTGAAAGACGGATTTTAAGTCTTAAAATTGGTATCTGCGCGGTTTTAGTTAATTTTTTAAACATATTTTTTAATAAACAAACTTTTTGTAGTTAAGCCTCTTGGTTGCCTTTGGAATCCCATTATGTTTTCTATTGTCCATTTGTACTGTTTGTGCGTTTTCCCGTATAATATCGCATTGTCCTAGTTCTTGGAACGTTGTGTGTTCTCAGATCTTTTATAAACGACCATGTTTTCTTAGCCTTAAGGACTCTAAAAAACTTATGGACCTGTAACCTGCCTACAGATCACTGTTGGAATTCAAAAATATCGTAATAGCGTAATAACTACCAACAACATCATGAAGATAACAGTAATGAGGAGCGACAACGATGGTAAGCAGAGTTTAATCTAAACATTTATACGGTTTGAGGGAAACACTCGCCTACAAGTGTATTGCTTGAGAGATATTCGCCTGATGCAACACCATTTGAGAGGATTATCATTCCTTTCATAGTGTAGAACTAATAGCAGCTGGGGTAGTGTGGTCCATAGTATTAGCTATTCATACCACCTATGTTGTGTGTGTTCCTTTTATTCCATGAGCGACGGAACCTGTTGCTTAAATATGTCGAACTTGGTTACTTTCAGAGAAAAGGTCATCGTTGTCAGAGGTGAAACGTTACCGTGAGACAAAAAATCGTTCATTCATTCATTGAATTTTTGCAAGAAAGCACGTGGTTGCTTTACAATAATCTGTTCTTGGGCTAGGGCTATTCTAGGGCTGTCACGAGTAATTGTCTACCAGCAATGCCCTCTATGAAAAGTAATTTGTGGTGGTTGTTTTACAGTGGTGGCGAGTCATTGCTTGAGTATTTGTACATCTATTTCAAGAAAAATCAATGAAGAAGATCTTCTGATTATGTTCGCTGTTGATGTCTTCTGTCCTCGTCAATCGGAGGGTGGATTATTTCGAAAGGAAGGCTTCAGCCTATTAATTTTAATATTTTTAATACCAAAAATAAAACAACCGTGTGTAAAAGTCTTTCGATTGGATTTGAACCAGTGATACTTGTGCACTTAAACGGCTTACTACACCACCCCTCCTTCAAGAGCTACAGAACCATTTTTACCCAAAAGATGGTACTTTTCATGAGAGTGGCAAATAATGACAAATTATTGAACAAAACGGTATAAATTTGTTTGTCGCTGGATACTTTTCCAATGTACTGCATTTCTTTTCGCAACACCTCATAAGAAGAATAATTTTTATATCCCTTATTTAAATATTTTCCATAAATTTGTATTTGTTGCACTTCTTTAGAAGACAGTAAAAAATAAGAAATTAATTGAAATGCCATTGGCTATGAAATAAAATAAAAAAATGAAGCGAAGCAAACGAACGAATGTATTATGTACTTCCATATATTTTGTTGCATTAAATTGTCTGTGCATAGAACATGAGTCGAACAAGAGTTATGGCTGAAATATGTTTTGACCAGAAAAAAGTAAAATAAACGGAGACAATACAAAATATATTGTCTTGTTAAAGCCAATAAAACCACCAACAGCATGCCAAAGTGTGGAAGAATATACAAACAAAACAATTTAAATAATATATGAGCCAAGTATATGGAAACAGAAAAACAACAGAAAAATATGCTTAAAACATATACCATATACTGTGTATGGCTCTCCAGAGTATTGCAACACCATTACAGGGGAGGACACAATTGGAGGAGGAGCAATAGTGAAAAGAAGATATTTTACAATATTTTTTTTTTATTTTCTTAGTCCAAGTAACTTTATGGAGAATATTTACATTTAAATATTCTGTATGCACACATACATTGTATATGAAAAAACAATTTAAATATTGGTCCATTTTTTTAAGCACTCTGGCAATACTGGTGTTTACATGGAAAATGTTTCGTAAAAGAAAAATAAAAAAAATATTTTAAATTCTTTAGTTTATTTAAAAGAATTTAATTTATGATTGTCTTTTTGCCATGGCGCAAAGGATAACGAAAGGATACGACACATTTTTAATTTATGGCAATAGTTTCCGAAGTAGCCTAAAAGTATGCAACAAAGAAATTGAAATTATTGATAGCATTTTAACCATCCGATACGGGTGTGGGTAGGCTAAAAATTTTTGGCAAACGGCAGCGCCCATAGATTTAAGGACAGTATTTTTAATCACATGAATTCTGATATTCTCTAACGGCGAATTTAGTTAAACATATATGGAAAGAAAATGAGAATCGTTGAATTAAAAATACAATATCACAATCTTTTCGTATTCTAAGAGTTAATGGGCCTTAGGCCATTGCAAAATAATTCCTCAAAGAGTATGACATCTACAATGACTAACGTAGAAAGCTCAGATAGTGCAACCAGCTAAGAAACAGACAACTTTAATAAGCAAAATTCTTGACCAATACATCCAATTCTACAACCCCAAAGTTAAAGAAAGATGGCTACTCTATCATTCCAGAACTTGTAGAATTACTTGATTCAGTTTCTAAAACTTGATTCATACAACTGAAAAAGAATCAAGAAAAATAATGGAAAGGGAGAAAATATATAGTGTGACAGTGCTACGTTTCTTCAGAGTACTAAAAGGAAGAACAACTAAATACAACTGCAAGTGTTTACTCAAGCTCTAGCGGGAGATGGAATAACAGCTTTGCGCAAATCAAACCAAAGAGCGAGCTACATGAGAGAAGTCTTTATTGAATCAGAAACTGGCAAATAAATTTAACATGACTGTTTTCCACTTTAAATGGTATTATTACAGCCATTGAGTGCCTTATATGTGTTGGAGTTTTCCTTGCTCTGGACATTATATCACAGATTTTTAATTTGCCACAATTGACCAGAGGGCTTTCGAATGAAAACGTGCTAGTGGTACACTATATTTTATTTTACTCTCAGGGTTTTTGCCAGAAATCTGATGAGAGGAAGTCGCCGAAGAAATATTTTTTCACATTTCATTTTGTTCGAGATGTCTGACATGGGGTTTGAACTGCGGCCTCACGTCTAATAAGCCAACACTCTACCTGCAAGACTACCCGCAAGACTACCATAATTTTTAGAAATCTCGTTAGCTTTTTCAGTCGTTGCTATTTTACCGCTAAGTCCCCATCACGAATTAAAGCGGCTCATGATTGTTTTTTTCATGATTGTTTTGTCCAAGTGCTGTCAAAATAAGCCTTATAATCTCTGAGTGAAACCGCTAGTAGTGAAAATACCATCAAGACTTAGCTTAACTAATATCTCGCATTATTGGTAGACCTACATATTTGCAAAATATATTTTAATTTCAAGCTCTTCTCCCATGTGTGAAGCCTAATTTAAAAGATTCTCTTTAATTCCTCTTTCTAATTTCCTACTGTTTTATGCTGAAATAACAGCTTAAGCAACAAATGTTGTCCTTAATACCCCAGTCGAGTGAATTTATTTTTCTACACAATTTTTTAATTAAAAAACCCAACACATAAAAACATTAATTTGTAATGGCAGTTTTTGTTGCAACAACAAGATAAAAATTAATAATAGAAAACATATGTTGCCACACACAAACACACTTACACATACAGTGAATAAAAATTATGAACGTAATGAAATAGAAATGCAGACTGTGTGATGGTATGTGGTGGCACAGCAGAATCCCAAAAGATTTTAAAGCTATACTTTATGGAGAAACAAGCATTATTAACAATTATAAACACTGTTATTACTGCCATATAAAATATACAATGTACAATGGTTTAAATCGTAAAATACAAATACAAATTACAATTGAAATAATATATAAAGAACAAAAAGAAATACGAAATAATAGTGAAAATTAAATTTAATAAAATCTGAAATTTTATTATTATCATTGCAGGTAAATACTTAAGATAAAAAACTATAGCATACTTTTTGGCTAATCGCACAAATACAAAATATGGCATAATTGCAGGTATGTGAGGGAATAAATTAAGGCAACTCGAGTGGGAAATTACTTTAAAGGAGACTGATCTTAAACGATAATATTTTATATTACAAATATTCTCAAATTGAAAGTAAAATACTTATTAATCTTAACTGTTTTAACAATAACTGAAGCATACTTTTAGGAAATAAAACAAAGTTTTTCTAAGGCCTTAAGTAATGTTAATGCTTTGGTATGTTATTTAATCCTTTAAGTTGCTTTCTTACTTTGCCGTTCTGTGCTGCAAAAAAAAAAATTAAAAACCAGGAATTATGTTGGTATGCAGTTATTACTGTTTGGACTGAGAATATGAAACGTTGTCCTGACTATTGCTCTTGTAGCATCTATGAATAATATATCATGTCCTTGTACGTTCTTTCTTCACATGTTATATTAAAGCAATATCTCTTCCTTTGCTTAAACTTTTTAAACCATAAATTTTCCTTTTTGGCAATAAATGCATAAATGGAAATAGAAGGTTAAAAGAAATTTAAGGAATTGAGACGTTATAGCTAGTAATGCATTGCAAAGTAAAAGTAAAAAAAAAAATTTGGCTTTCAAAATTCTCTTAAAAGAAAATTATTTAGAAAAATTTTTAAAACACTTAAAACTTCAACAACTAGATTTTGTATGCGTAGATGTATTATTAATTCTGGGAATCAAACAGGTGCCATACAAATCGGCTTTTTGATATGCCAGTAATTCAATCTATGTAGATGATGGTCTCCTCATTTCAACCCACCCACATACTTAGCAATGTAAAATGTACTCGTCAACAGCCTGTGGATTTAATGAAATTAAATACCAGATTTGCTTTTTAATTACAATACAATTTCAAATTATATTCTAATTGTATGGAGCAGTGTAACTAAGGCCACATACTCGATACAGCAGAGCACACCATAAGTCTTCTGAGAAGCCATTAATTGCAATACAATTTCAAATTATAGTCCAATAGTTATAAGCGATGACCATTAACTGATATAGCAGAGAAGACCATAAGTCTCCTGAGAGCCACCATCTTAAAACTGACAGATAAGCACACTATCCATTTGATCAAGGTCATGTTTTTGTAGGACAAATGTTCGTCTGGTTATGTGGACAACACAAGCCAAATGTATTGTTTTCCATACAAATAGATGAACGTGTGAAATTTTTAGTCTTACAAAAATAGGGGTTTAAAGGATACCCAACATTGATTTCTATTTCATCAATTGAGTCACTATCGCATTTCGACCTGTTATGAAAACGGTCCATATTTTTGAAGTAAAGATTTTTGTTTATAAAAAAATTAAAAAAATATTTTTTAATCGTAAAAAGTAATATTTTTGTAAACAATTTTTAAACTAAAATCGTATTCAACGATTAAAATGTTAGAGGCTCGATTGAATTTTATTTGAAAAACATTACCCTCTAATTGCCCTCGTAAGGCTTGCTTTGAATATCTTAAACGCATACAAATGCATAAGAGAAAACGTTTGTAGCCAGATGGTAATGTAAGCCGCAAGTCCTTAAAAGGAATGTACACAATCAAAAAATGCCGGATATTTTGTTTTAAATATTGGATGCATGTCCAATCTGGCAATTGTTTGAAATTATTAACTTTACCAAGTTATCTTAACCTAAACATTAAGTTTATACTGTCGCAATATACGTATTCTATGTATACATTATTATTATTATCTGTTGTTTTGAGGCTAACGTTTACCAAGTTCAATTGCAACCCGAAATTCCCATGAAGCCAACGAATTCTGTCTCCTTAAGAGAAACTTCCTGCACTTCCTGCATTCAAACTTGGCAAACTTGCTTTTGTAATCTACTACTTTAAGCAGTACACGGCGCCATCTCTTTAAAATAATAAGGTTATGAAATGTTTATTTTTCTCTTTATTCCCCCTAATATTCCCAACTTAATCAAAATTTATTATGATTGAAAATCTAAAATAAACAACAACGATTTCATTTCCAAACTCAATACAAAATCGTATTAAATTTAAGTTAGCACACACACGCCCGCCCATATTTCTCTCAGTGTACGTACAAGTGAATTGAACTCACGTAACCGATAGTTATCACTGTTAGATACACTACTTCACTCTTTATGCTTAGTTTTGTAATACAAACATATGCAGCCGAACGCACACTCACACTATATCATCTTTCAGCTTGTGCAACTTGCCATAAACATTTTATGTGAACAAGTGATGTAAACGCTTACATGTACGACTACAATATGTTGGTTGGTTATTGCATGTAATCAGATGTGCTCAGATATTGTATATTGTGTGCAACAAACACACACACGTGCATATCGATATAGAGTGTAAAACTGAAGAATTTGTATCCAACAAGAACAAAATTCAAGAAATACCGGATGTAAGAACAAAATGTTTTCCATTTTAATTGAAAAGAGAAAAAAGAAAAGGAAGAAATCGATAACGTTTTGAAAAATTGTGTTGTAGAGAATTTTTAAAATAATTTTTATTTTTGTAACTTAATGCCTAGTGTTCGGTTATTAATTTAGTTTAAGTCGTTTGAAGTGTTTTCTGGAAGTTACCGTCTTAATGCAATTTAATTGCACTTTAAAATGCAACAGAAATTCAAAGAAAATTAATGTAAAATTCATTACAGATGGATTAAAAATATTACTTAATTGGTTTACTTTAATTAAAAGATTAACACATGAGAATAATAACCGGAAAAATATTTATTTACGAATTCCTGGTAAATCATTTACATCAAATAAATAAAAGGTTACATAAAGTGGTTCTGTAAGAAGTTGAGTGCATACAGGATAATACATTACAAAAATACATATAATACAAAAATAGTATTTAATTCTACTAATTCCGTATACAACAGTATTATACTCAATATTATTGCATACTTTTCAGAGTAATTATGGCAGTACAGGCAGTATGGCCGCGTAATATGTATGTATATCCCATATTGAATTCAATCCTAAGTATACGTATGAGTGATATTGGATTGCATTAATTCGGTGTACGACAAAGTTAAACTTATATTTTATTGCATACTTTTCAGAGTAATTATTCCACTTTTGATACTATGTGTATGGGTGCGTATAATTAATATATTTCAAATAACATTCAATATTAAGTATACTGTCAATATGAAGCTTTCTTATAATTTTTTCCAACAAAGCTGGCCGCATGGCAGCAATATTAGTTGCATATGGACTTCAAATGTTTCAAGAGTTGCCGGTTTACCAATATAAACGAACGACTTAACATAGCCCCTTAAAATATACAGTAGCGAGCAAAAAAAATGCAACGCTAAGCCGACTGATCTTTATGTGCGCCTCTTTCAAAAAAAAGTACGGAAATTAAACATTTTTTTTTTATTTTTATGCTCCACAAACTTAGTTAACAAATGCAGGTTACAATATCAAAATTTTTCTATCCACTTATTTTTATTTTAACATTTAAGAAAAAAAGTGCCAAATTTCAGTTTATTCATAACTTTATTTAAATTAAATGTAAATTCTTACAAAATATTGGTTAAAAATATATTTAAAACTAATAATTGGTTGCGTAGCCTTTATTTTCTATTACCGCTTGCAGTCTGGAGGGCATGGAATCCACTAGGGGCACGATGGTGTGTAGGGGTATTTTTTCCCATTCTGACTTTAAAATTTTTTTTAAATCCGTCAAATTTGAAGGATTTTTCTTCTTAGCTTCCCGATCTAAAGTCTCCCATAGGTTTTCTAAGGGGAGATTGTGACGGCAATCCAAAACTTGTACATCATGGTCGATTAGGTAGTTACGAACTAAGCGACTAGAGTGTTTCAGGTCATTGTCTTGTTGGAATATGCTGTTTGGGGGCATTTTTTCCAGAAGATGTGGGAGCATATTTTTTTCTAGGATCTCACAGTATTTAGTGGCAGTCAAAATACCATCGATTTTCACCAACGGACCAACTCCGTCATGAGAAAACGCATAAAGAATTTCGGTGAAAAACAAAAGTAACTTACCCCACACCATTAGCCATGTTTTACTGTTGGTAGCTGATATCTGGGGGAATATTTCTGCTTAGGTAGTCTTCTAATGTATTTTATCCCATCAGAACCAAAAAGATTAAATCTACTTTGACGTAAAGCCCGTGTTCGAACCCCAGGCCAGACATTAAAACGAAATATGAAGAAAAATATTTCTTCGGCGACTACCTTTCAGCAGATTTCTGGCAAAAGCTCTGAGAGTAAATAAACCTGCCTTGAAAAACTTTCTCAAAATCTGTCATTCGGAGTCGACGTTAAACTGTAGGTCCCTCCACTCAAGTATAAAATTAAGGCACACAACATGAGTGGTGTGAGAAGCTAGGCCGTAGTCCTGACTGAAGGGTTGTAATGACCAATTATGTATGTAAGTATGTATTGTCTTTTATTATTAAGGATAATAAGGATGTAAGAAAACAACTATGAGAATTTCAAAATACATTTTGAATACAAAACAAATACGTTTCAGATTATATGATGTTGCTGTACACATACAATGATAAATTAGGCATAAAATTGATTGATAGCTACAGGCTAAAAAAAAAGATTTCTTTCTCTTTTTGGTAACAAAAACTAAAAATGCCACTTGGATTCTAAGCAAATGTTAAGCCATCTTTAGCCATTCATGTTGACTTATGATTTTTTTTTATTAAATTCCCAGCAAATGGGATGACAAACGGTCATAAATTATCCGTAAAAGAAAAAATCTCATCAGCTAGCAATTGAAGAGGGTGTATAGGGGGTAGGTGGTGCTTGACATTGAAGATTTATTTGATTTTTATAGACTTATTTGATGAAATATTTAACTTTATTTAACTTTAATGTATGGTTGTTGTTGACAAATAGATTTGTTGTTGCTTGTGTTTCTTCTTCTATTTTTTATGGCATTTTTTATGGTTTTTGTTTGTAGATGTGATGTGGTTGAGTTACTGTTTGTTTATCTGTTTATCTTTTACTGTCTTTTATTGATTTTATGGCATTTTTATTATATGCTCCCACTCTTTCACTTTATTTCTCGCTCTCTCTCTCTGTCTTTTGCATACGATTTTTATGTTTCTTGCCATAGAAAGTGACTTGTTCCATGAGTGTTTCAATAGGATTTGTAATTTATTTCATTTTTTTATTTTTATCACTTTTGAATATAAATTAAAACATTATAATGATAGACAGATCTCTACCTAGAGATAATATGATAATTATCATGATTATCATATGAGTATAATTGTTTTGCTTCTTGTGCGCATTGAATTTATTACTCAATTTCACTTATACTCCCCATGTTGCAACCCCTTATGGTTTCTAACATTTACAAGAAATTTTTATTTTAAAATTTTGCTTTTTTACCTGTCTCGCCTAAATAAACATAAAATTTTTTATATTTTATTGTACAAAACAAAGTTTAAAACTTTTATTGTATTTATTCACAACACACAACACAAACGGTGGCATAATTAAATGCTAAAATAGATGGCTAACAATTTGCATGCGGAGAAAAAGTTTTTCAGAATTCATTGAAGTAACGGAGTAAAGTTTGTATGTATGTGTTGCCATCATTTCAGTGAGAAGCATAGGGAATAAAATATGGTGACCACAAAACTTTTCTCATTAAAAAAAAAATGTTCAAAAAGGAATTCCATTTTGCTTAAACACAATGGCTTGGTACAAGTGTGGTGTTTAAACTTTGGGACATCAAACTGTATTGAATTTAATTGCAAAATAAAGTCGTCTAAGTCTAGTGTGTAGTGGGTAGTGTGTTGTCTGATTAGACATAAGACCACAGTTCAAGCCTCAAGTCAAACATCTTCAACAAAACGAATTATAAAAAAAATATTAGTTCGGCGACCACCTCTCTGCAGATTTCTGTCAAAAACCGTGATAGTAAATAAAAATTGCCATGAAAAGTTTCTCAAAAAGTCCCGCTACTCATGTATAAATTTAAAACACACATCATAAGTCGTGTAAGTGGCTAGGCTGTAATCCTGACTGAAGTGTAGCAATGTCCAATTATGTTTGAATTTATTTGTTACTGGGCCTTTGACAATATTTTATACAACCTTCTACAAATCTCTCTAGTCACCATGCGTATGTGAGTACTAGTATTCAACGTAGAAAATATGTTAGAATCATAGTTGGACCAAACCTATAATGCCTTAGTTTAGGCAGCTGCCCTAAATCTTCTGAGCTAAACTGGTGTCTTAATAGCATAATCACCATCCCAATTAAGCAGTGTGTGTACTAATCAAACAATTTGAAAATATAACCCCAAATAAAGTGTTATTAACTATCAGAAAGAAGTTTTAGCAGTAGTATCGGCCTGACCTAATCGATTTTGGATAAATTTACTTACTTAATGCGCAACTTACCTTTGAAGCCTTTTAATCAGCATTAACGATCTAGCTTCTCATAGCACGCTTGCTGTGTGTATTAATTTTTATCCCTGAGTGGTGGGACATGTAGTTTTAAAGCGAGTGCGAATGGAGTTTTTGCCAGAGGATTGCTAAGAGGTAGTGGCCAAAGAAATATTTTTCCATTTTTCGTTTTGTTCGAGAGATTTGGGCTAAGGCTTGAACCTAATAAGGTTTAATATGTTATTTAAAAATACTACCCAAGAGTATTTCTACTATTCGAGGTATTCCAGTCCAGATACATGCATAATTTGTACTTTGATTACATATTTCCTCAGGCAATGTTTGAAAAAACGAATTCTCACTTACCAAACCATCTTGCCCCACTGTGCAGTGAATGTGAATGATAGAAAATGTGACAAAGTTATTATGCACACTTACTTCTGCATCAATCTCTGAGCACATATACTTTGCAAATGAAAATACATTGAAACGTTTTTTAACGAAATTTTGTAACAAAATTATGTAGAATTTCATCAAAGAGACCGAGAGGAGGAGAGTAAAAGGGCAAACGGTATATTGCTTTATGTTGAGAATAATTAAGCAAAAAAAAAACACTAAAAAGTGTTTGCACAACAGACAACAACAACAAATCACATTAAATGCTAGTTAAAGAGTACTTCCTGTACTCCTTCTCTAATATTTTTTCCATTTTTTCTGCCACTTTTTTTTACAGTGAAGCTCGAATTAACTCCATTTCTATACACAGACTGTGTATATATACTCGTCTACAACATTTAGTTTGTAAATGTAATGGTGTGTTTTTTACTTGTCTATTTATTTTTTAAAAAATAAAGTGCAAAGAACCAAAAAGAAAAAAAGAGCAACAGCGTTAGAAAAAAAGATCTTGAAAAAAAAATCAAAACAAAATTGTCAAAGTATAGTTATACGAACATGTACATATGTACACTCAAAAAAGGATATCACAGTTGGAATTTAAGCAAAAGTACATACATGTACATACATACATATCAAATGTATATTGTGCAATTAATTTGTATATGCAATTAACTTGTGGTTGCCACTAAACGACAAAGACAGAAACAAAGATAAAAAACTACAACTGCAACTGGTAAAAAATTCCTAGCAAAACTTTGGTAACCGTACAGTTCAAAATGAAGAGAAAACATTTCTTTTTATACCGCTTTATAATATTTTTTTTTTAATTAAATAACAAGTATACATTCTGTTTAAAATAAAATATTCAGTAATAATCAAATATTTGAAGAGAGAAAGCGAGGTACATACTTACTTACTTAATTGGTCATTCTAACCCTTTGGCCAGGAATAGAACCTAGCTTTTCCCACGACCCATGTTGCGTGTTGATTCATAAGTGGCAAGACCTACAATTCAATGTCGACTTCGAACGACAGATACGCTAAATTGTGCACAGCATTTTTTATTGCTGAGAGGAAGCAACCAGAAGGTTATTTGGATTTAGAATCAGTCTTTTTGTAATTTAAAATTCATAAAAACCATGGCGAAAAATTGTCTTTCTTTGTTGGTGTTTAAATTTGATGTGCTTTGAGTAAAGGTCAAGCTTGTTAACTTCAAAAATATGCCCTTAAGTCAGGAATAGAAGCTAGCTTCTCATGCGGCCCATGTTGTGTGTGATCATTTCACTCATAATTGACGACAGCTGCTGTTCAATATTGACTTCGAACGACAGATTTGCTGACTGACATTTTTATTACTGAGAGGAAGCTGGTGTAGCGTAACAGACCATAGGATTATTCGGATGGAGAATCAGTCTTCTTGTTTTTCAAATTCATAAAATTCGTAACAAAAGATTATCTCTCTTCAAATCTGAAGTGCTTTGAGTTTAGGTCAAGCTTATTAACTACAACAACACGCCACTTACCTAACGTACTTGGTCATTGTAACGCTATAGCCAGGATTACAACCAGTCATGCTAAGTGTGTTCACTTTACCCATGTGTGATGAGAGCGACAGTCGACAGCTAACGACCAAATTTGAGAAACTTTTCATGGTATTTTTTGCCACAAAACGTATGACAGAAAGTCACAAAGCGAAATAATAATATTTGTGAAAAACGTATATATTAGCCGACTTCTAGTAGTCGCTCAAAAGTGAAAATAACTACAATAGTTTTCATTCGATTTTATCAAACGAAGTATCAATCTATTCATACTTTAAGAATGCAGCAACTTATTTTATATTCTTTAATTAAATTTTGCAATTAAGAATTGCTAAACTTGAAAAACTAAGAAAAAAATCATATTTTAAAAGTTTACCCAATCAAAACTCATAAACTGCAAGCTTGAACCATATGCTTATGTATATGGTTTTAAAGGCTCATCTCTTCCCTTTTCAAAAAACTTTGGATTATGAAAATAGTATATTATACTGATCATTAAATTTGTGTAAAAAGATCAGCCGTTTTTGTCAAATAAAATAAGCTTGGAGAGTTCGAGAAAAATAAAAATAAAATATTTTTGAGTTCCTTTCAACAGAACTCACAACCTTCACTATGTCATTAGCTGGGTGTATTTTGACTTTCGCACCGTGTTATTAAAGAATATGTATACAATTGATTGATTAATTGATTTATTATATGGTTATTGACCACCGTGACGTATACTTAATAGAAAAATATTTTCATTGAAATCTACAACACTCATACGCTGGGGTGTGCGCTCTAAAACTATGAATAAATCATAGAAAAAATAATTTTTTTTTACGTATTCCATCAAAAAAAAAAAAAATTAATTATTTACATAAAATATCTGAATGTTAATTTATCCAATAATTTCTCCGTTTTTCTTCATTCTTCTAATTATTTGCCTTCTTCAACTTCGTGTCCCTTATGCTTAATATCACAGTACTTCAGGACATATCATATTTCGTTGGAACCCATTTAATTGTATTGCTGATTGAGTAGTATTTTTGCAATTTTATTAGTGTATTAGTATCCTCCTGTTGAGGTATTTTTGAAGGTTGTTCGTTAATTATTCTCCTTACCCAGCATGATTTCAAAATGTTGCGCAGTCACCTGCTAGTGTAGACTCGTTTATTGTGCTTCAGATGTGCTTAATATGTGCTTAAAATGTGCTTAATATGTTCGTAATATGTGCTTAATATGTGCATTTACTCCCTAGGACTTTAATGCATATAGAAAATTGGTTTTGAATCAATTGATACCACATTCTACGGCTTAGAAGTTATGAGGCCCATGAGCTAGGTTGAAAGCCTATATATTTATTTATTTGAACCTTTTAAAGTGAACTTAAATTTAAATATTTCTACATTTCAAATTCTGCTTCTAGGATGAGTTTCTTTAAATATTTAAAGACTTTGCTTACAAATTCATTTTGATGTCTTTTTATTATATATGAAAACCGCAATAAAAAATGCCATAAAAATTCTAATGTGTCAGCTATCGCTAGGCGTACATTCATCATAAAAGTTTATTATCATAAGAGAGATGATGTCTTGCCCTTTTTACTTAATTTTTCCATCACTGACCTCTGGTATTCAAAAAACAGTCATGCATGTCAATTTGTTGCCACTTATACAACAGAAAAGTTATCACCATGTGCCTCTTGTCAGGTTTTTTGTCATAACACGCTGATGAGTTCTGTTTTTGCCACCTACATACATATTGTCATGAAATTATATGTGTTTTTATGTTAATTAATAAAAATTATGTTCTTAATAGCGGCATATATGTAACTTTGAAGAAAACCTCTACAAATTATGTTCAACAATTATTATGAATAAATTTATGGGTTAGTTATAGATTATTATATACGTATAATTAGAGATAATAATTTATTAATAATATGACATTCATTATGGTATTTAAAATAAGAAAAAAATCAAAAAATTGTTTATCAAATATTACAACAACAACAAAGTAAATCACAATAATAATAAAAAAATCAGAATCAGAAAAATCCAGAACTTTGGGAAATAAAATAAAATTGAAATAAAAAGTTTCCTTTAAAATTTATTTTTCAAACGCCTTTCACACTTTTAATAACTAGGCCACCTAACGAATACATAAAGTTAGCCTTTACATTTATTAAAATATCATAGAAATTCATTCCTCTTGTCAATTATAAAAAGCCAATCGAATAGAATTATAAAATATTATTATGAAGCTGTACTTCAATGTAAATAAAAAAAAATTAAAAAAAAATCGACAATATTTGCTAAAGAATAATGAAAAGAAATAACAAAATAAGCGTTGAAATAATTTGCATGTAAATAAATGGCAAACAGCTGAATAGTATGCACCATTGAAATTGAGAAATAAAAATTATGCCAAAGCACGTAGCCACTAAGGCAACTGCAAAACACAAACAAAAACAACTTTCAACACTCAAAACACTGGCAGAATATTTTTTATATTTTATTTAGAGAATTTAAATAAACTATGTATGTATATATGTGGGGGAGAGAGAGCGCAGTGTGTGTGTGTGTGGGTATAAAGAGTAGTTTGTAGTTTTTTTTTTTTTTGTTTATGCAAATTGTAAAATAAACTATTAATTTTGTACTGACACTACCCTCTCTCTCTCTCTCTCTCTGTAACAACACAACATCAGTTCATGTTTTTTTATTGCAATTCATGTTGCTATTGCTGATGTTTACTGTAGCAGAAAAAAAGAAAACAACAAACGGTTAAAAAGTTCAGTATACACAATGAATGTATGTATCTCTCTCACTCTCTCGCTCTCGCTCTCTCCCTCTTCCTCCATCCCTCTTCCTCCCACCCTCTGTTCTTTACGAATATCTGTATTTTTGTATTGCTCTCAATTAGTGTGTTCTTGTTGTTGTTGTTTTATTTATTTCAGTCACATAATAGATGAGGTGTTCGATTCCTTTGCATGAATGCTTTTCTGCTGCATATGTTGCAGCAATGTGCACCATCATCATCATCATGTATCATGGTTGCTGTTTGCTTCATTGATTTTCTTTTTTCTATCTTGTTTTTAAAATACTCTCACTTTTGCTGTTTCTCTTCTTTGCTTCATAAGGTCCTGTTAGCTCGATATGTGGGTGTGTGTGTCAATGTTTATTATTTTACATGTGCAGTGGACAGTATTATAATATTGGCAATTAATGTTGATTATTTTATAATTTTATTCTCTGTTTATTTGTCTTTCTCTCTCACAGCTCTTCTATTCGAATGTTTTTATATGTCAGCAATATCCATTTATCTAAAGGTAGAATTAGCCAAACGTTCACGCAACGCAACGTGTATATACGTTCTACTTTAGCATATGAAAACCAATGTAAAGGCTTAAAGAAAGTAACATTTCGGTTCGGTAGTCTCTCATTGGTTTTTGTATTGCAAAAACGTTTGGCTAATTCCATCATAAGAGTATAGCTATACAGAGTGTGAGTAGTTAGCAATTGGATTAGTTGCGTTACAGTCACCAATTGCTGGTGCCCTTCTATATTTCCATTGAGTGTGTATGTGGTTCTCTATTCTTTGACAGTTCTAAGAAAATTAAGAATTTCAAATGACATCTAATTAAACTACAAACGTATTTTTAAGGAAGTCATTTTCAATGGCTTTACGTTCGATTAAATCGTATAGAAATCATGGATAATTCGATTCCAAACATGTAAAACTGAAACATTTGACTAAGTATTCTATGTTTTCTAGTGCAACCAGTTTCTTTACTTTAAAAGTTTAAGTAAAAATTTTTTTTGGACTTTAATTCTTTTAATATTAGATATATGCGTTAATTTCCATAGTTTTATTGTCATGCAAGAAATTTTTAAAAATATGTAACGAAAACCTCTTGTTACCGTCACTTTTAAAGGACTTTAGGGCACATTACAACCCTTTAGTCAAGATTACAAGCTAGCTTCTCACACCACTTATGTTGTGGATATTTATTTTATTCATGATTAGTGGAAGTTACAGTTTAATGTCGACTCCGGACGACAGATTTTTGTAAAACTTTAAGTGGCAATTTTTATTTACTCATAGAGTTTTTCCAGAAATCTGATGTGAGGATGTCGGAAAAAAAATTACTTCATTTTGTTCAAATGTCTGAGAAAAAAACGAGCCAATGAGCCAATACACGACCTACTAAACTATGGCAATGGAACAAAATGTGTAATTTACTATGTTGCAAGTATCCCAGTTAACTTTCGTGTTAATCGAAAGTAAGGATATAAAACTGTATCTTCCAAGTCTCTTTTTGTATTATAATTTCTTCCTCCTGTAACCCTTTATTTTTAGATTATTTTTTGCATATCTAAATACCAACCTGCTTGAACATGTCATTGCAGAAAAACAAAATAAATTTCAAATTTTGTAACTGTTTACTGCCAGTATGTTTGAGAATTTATTATTTCCATTTCCATAATTTGCTTCTATACCTGTGTTTTTGGTTTATTCAAAGGCTTTTCTTCTATTTTTCTTTACCTTTCTGTTTTAAACTCCATTTATATTCATTGTTTTCCTTAATACTAAGCAAGAAACTTATTGTTGATAAGTCGTAGCACAAATTGTTATGACGGCACTGTGATAACCATCTAGCAAAGGGCCCCAGCATGTCGTCTTAAAGTGCTGTGTAGGCCATTATGCAAATTAATTTGTATTTGCTTTACTAAGGTAAGAATATTGGATAGTTTCCTTAAGACCTTACGCTAAGGTAGGTGACATAGAGCTGGCATATTCATATAACAGAAAAAAAGTGGCTGGCTTAGGTACTGGTAGAGGTGACAAAGAGTAATTCAAATAAATTGTTTTTGTAATTTTTTTAACAAATAGTTAAAAAATTGTACTTTGGCTGTTATTTGACACTTTTAAATAACATGTTTAAATAATTGATTTTGAATTCTAAATACCATTTCTCTCGGCAAGTGATTCTGCCATAAAGCATGTTGGAGTATCCTCTTTACACGCACAAACTGCAGTTGAGTAGTATGAAATATTATTGTATTCATCTGTCTGTCTAGAAGAGAATGGGACAAAACGAAATACTATCCGGTCAGCAGCTTCAGAGCAGTCATTCTGAAAAATTTTTCCTTTACCGATCGTTCAATCAGCAGTCCTTTTTGAAAATTTCTTGGTCCAGGTACAGTACATCGAGCGCTACACAGTAATTCTCAACTACTCTCTCTTACCTAAACTTTACACCTAAGGACTGTTGAGCATGTAAAACGAACAGCCCGGATCAACAGGGCAGACCAACAGGACGGATCAACAGGAAACCATCACATAAATATACACTCACACCTACACTGAGACACTACAAAGGGCTTATTTTTATTAATAGTTCGGCAGACATACGATCCATAATACTGCGCATATTACATATTGCATATCCCTAAAATGTCTCCTCCAAAACTATTGCCCTGACATACTTCAGTAGAATGATTCCCTGTCCAACACCATACACGTCTACTGGAGTTCATGGTTTGCCTTTCTGGTATGCATTAATATCTCTCTAATGATCAGAGAGAGGTGTAGGTAGACTCTCTTTATTTAATTTTGCAGAATATAGCTTTTCAAACAAATCTCCCATTCCACAGAAAGGTTTTAAACCTAACCTATCAGCGGCGTGGAAATTCCTCTATTCCCAAGCTTACTGGTCTACTCATTAATTAGAATTCCTGCATGACTTAGAAGCCAGAAGAGCGTACCTGTATCTCCCTGATCAAGCTATATACATATTTCTAAGACAGTCCCACACCATTTTCGAGTTGACCCCATTAAGGTCAATTAATCGAATGTAATTCAGGTAGTATTGCTATGTCATGTTCTTTGTATTTTCTATCCTGTTTTCGAAATGTCCCTGTTCCTGAACCATTCGTATCCCACAAAATTATTTTTCTTTTAAACAGAGTATGTACCTTCTAGGTACTGGTTTCATCCAGACGATATTTCAGAAGAGAACTGCCAGCCATTTGTTTTAATAGGTTATGAAATCCGCTAATGAAACTCCTTGTTAATTTTTCGACCATTATGCTCACCACAGTTTCTAAAGTTCTGACCTTCACTACCATGTGCAATAGATTTAAACAGAGTCTGCAGCTTATCAGTAGTTCAGGTTCGCATTGGCCTGGCAATATACAAACTGATTGGAACATGGAACAGATGAATAAAATTAAATAAAATTACTGCTATATTGCTGCCCTCTACTGTTTACTTGAAACTTATTCACCATTTTTACTCCCGAGCGAACACCCTAGCACATGTTACAAAATTGTACCCATAGATATATATAAATGATAATCAACAAATGATAAGCAACACAACACAACAACAATAACGACAACAACAACAGCTGTAATAACAACGACAATGACAATAACATTAAGCAGTTTAAGAGATTTGTTACAGATATTAGAAGAAAAATACATGAAATTAACATAAAGATCTTAAGATCCCTTACAAATGTTTTCTATAAAAAAAAACAACAACGATACAAAAGTATATATGTGTGTAATGTATTGTCTGCAAGTGCATAAGTGTGTAAGAGAGTATGGTATAATGAGCGTGTGTAGGTGTAACTGTTGTAATAGGGTAAAGCCTTAAATAAATACATACATAATGACAAACATGAAATCTCAATTACATATACATACACTAACACTAACACATGTATACATGTACTTGCTCCACATCAAACGACAATTTACAGGTAAAGCTTAATTCTCTATTACTCTCTCTCTTTCACTCTTTCACACTCTTGCTCCTTCTCTACTTCTTGCGTTATTGAAAAGCAGCAACCTGTATATATTTGTTAGTGTATAAAGGCTTAAGATTTTATTATTTACCTTTCACTTACGTACATATTATTTGAGCCTCCCCTGCCCCCTACCACATTTCTTTAATTATGAGTATATTTTTCTCTTGCTACTCTCTTTCTGCTCTTATCTCTTTTACTCTGCTATATACTGTGTACAGCTTTGTTATTATGATTGTATATTTATTGTGTGTGTATGTGTGTTTGTGTCTGTATATTTGTATTTGTTTGAGTATAATTGTTGTTTGGTTATTAAGATAAAACCAGGGCTATTATTAAATAATAGTTTTTTTAAAAGGAACAAAACTTCTCTGTTTATTCTTGTTGCTGTTGTTGTTGTTCATCTAATATATATTTAAATAAAGTCGTAAATATTGTTTTTGTTGTTGTTTTTGTTAGTGTTTTAAACATAATATTGTTGTTAGATTGTTATTGTTGCACTTGTTGGCAATTATTATTAGAAGTTATTTATTTAAATTAAAGACATCTGCAGTCTGCTATTTTGAATTTAAATTCAAAATTAAATTCACATTTAAATTCATTAATTAAAGCATTTCTTTGCCAAAAAAAACAAAAAATATTTTATGACACCTATACAGTTGTCATTTAATTGTTAATTTACTGATAAAATGCTTAAAAAGAAATTAAGTTTAAAATCATAAACAAATTCAAGAATATTATATTAGGAACAGTCACAGATACGATAAATTAGATGTTTTTATGAAAACTTAATTAAAAGGAAAAATGTTTAAAATTGCAAGAAAATATATGTTTTCTTCTGGTCAGGGCTACGACCTAGATTAACTTTATACATGAGTGGCGGGACCTACACTTCATAGTCGACTCCGAACGATAGATTTGTGAGAAAGTTTTCATGATAATTTAATTTACATCCAGGCTTTTAGTCAAAAGCCTGCTGAAAGGAAGTCGCCGTTGAAATATTTGTTCATACTTCGATTTGCTGGAGATGTCTGAGCTGGAGTTTGAACCGTGGCCTCACGTCTAATAATCCAAAACACTACCTACTAGATTTCAGTGACTTCAATTTTCACAGTGATAACAATTTTAAACATTTTTAAAAATTTCAGTATAGTGAGACAAAGGGTTATTACCACCACTCCATATCAAATTTGTCAAGCCACCGTAGTTTAGTACGCAGTACGTTGGCACATTACACATGAGGCCATTGTTCAAACTCTACTGTTGTTCAGGTGACGTCCTTAACTATCTTGTTTTTACGAAATGAATTTGAGTTGCCGATCAGTTAATGAGGCAAACACTTAAAATAGAATCTTATGATTCTACTTAACACTTGTGGTAGTTATTAGCGAAGACATGCACCGTTCAAAGAATAAGAAATTTAATATCTCGGTTGTTAATGTCTGTCTGAAAAACAGGAAGTCAAAATTGGGTGGACTGATTAACTCTTCTGAGTGTGTCTTGCCTATGCCTTTTGAGACCGAAAGCAGTATAGTCAATACTGACTGAGTCCATAATAATCCTTCCCTAATAATTTATGAAAAATTATAGAAGAAATCATTACTGTCCGGCTTTACTACAACCAACTATACAAACATATAAAGCAGCAGTTCATATGCCAACCTCTGTAACAATTTCTCTGCAGCCTACTTCACTTAGGCATCTAAGCGTGTTAGAGAAATTATATTATTCAGGGAAGCCTAAGTGTTAGATTTACACTCGAGATTGTTGTCGTATTGAACTTTGGTCCTTCCTATTGGTTTTACATGCTCAACAGTTCCTATGAGTAAAGATCATGTAAGAGAGTGTCGCTCAATAACCTGTCCAAATCGCAAGTAATTTTCATATTATAAAGCACCCTGGTCGCTACATCGTTCAACTGCCTGCATTTTGTAAGGGAAAATAGTGAAAAAAATCTTTCTCTATAAAGGCAGTCGATTATGGCTTAATTTCATGATAAGCCTTCGAGTATGATATTCTAATTAGAATGACTGTAGATTGCTGTAGAATGAAGTCGCCGTAGTCTAGTAGATAATGTGCTGGCTTATTAGACATGAGGTCCAAGTCAGACATCTCCAGCAAAACGATATATAAAAAAATATTTATAAGGCGCCTTCCTCTCAGCAGATTTCTAGCAAAAAGTCGGAGAGTAAATAAAATTGCCATGAAAATCTTCACAAAAATCGGTCGTCAAGAGTCGACTTTAAACTCTATGTACCATTTATCATGTAAAAGAAATAAACACATATACACACAACATAAGTGGCATGAGATGCTAGGCCATAATCCTGATTGAAGGGTTGTAGTGACCAATTATGTATGTAAAGGAGGATGAGACTGTCACTTTCTTTCTCTAAAACTTTTCTGCGTTGTCTATGACCAATGAAGCTTTCTAGGCTAAGCTTCAAGTGGTTATGTAATACGAGTTTTATCGTTTGAGTTGTGCTTATTTTTTGCTCAGCAGTCTTGTAACTTGTTGATGATTGACCGTATTTTCGATCAGGTCTTTCAGTCCTTCTAATATAAAGTTTTTAATTTATTTTTTTTATTGTAACCTCCAAGAGCCCTCAATGTTATTTCATGCTTATGCATTCCTCATATATGTTTTCCATCATTTTTAATTAATAAATGATTTTATTTTCGAATTTGGAATGTAAATAAAGCACTTTGTCAATAAACAAACTTCCAAAGATTTTCATTAAAAAATTCAATTTTTTTTAAATTAATTTACACGTTCTTCTAAATTGTTAAAGAGAAAATCAAAAAGACAAACGAATGCTTTTATTAATTGATAACCCTTTGTAAACCATATTTGGAATTGGGGAAATATTTTCTGAAATTTTTTTTCTTTATCACAAATTCATTTTCTTTTCATTAGTTATCTTTACTTGAACTCTCTCACAATGGTATTGTTTTATCACTTTTCAAGTTCTTTTAGTCGATGAAAATCGCACATAAATTTTAATTTCTTTTTTAAACAACAATTTTCCATCCTTGGAGCATAGAGAGGGTGAGAGACAGCGACATATATCGGCAGTATATTTGATGTTTTCCTAGAGGAAGTCGCGGTGGTGTTTAGTGATAGTGTTTACTTCTGTATGTATGTATTTTCCCGTTTTTATTGAGTTTGTATTGTATAATGTTTTGCTGTTTTTATATTTATTTTCCCCCAAGTTTGTTAAAAAGTATTTCCCAAGCAACAGTAAATTCTTCTTCTACGCTGGCCTTTGTAACAACCTACCGGGAAACAATCTTATGTCGTTGCAAATAAGAAAGAAATTTTATCTTTAAGTTTAACACTTGACTGAACACCAACGAATGAAGGAGAGTACTTCGAAATCATATGCCTCTGTAGGGAAAATGGTTTTTGAGTTTAATTTTTGAAAATAAATCAACATTTTATTGTGCATAGGAAGGAAGACAATTTATTGGATGATTTTCTTTTTTTTTTCATTTTTATCTCACTTATTTCACAAGATAATTGCTTAACAACAATTCAATTGAATTCAATTCCACACCGTATTATTATTGTTTGGTTTTCAGCAACATCGACAACAACATCAGCAGCAGCTGCTGCTGAAAAAAAAACTTCCGGTAACAATTTCAAATCATATTGTGGTTTAAACCACATAAATTTCCCTTCGGGTAAAATTCAATTTATTTTCGTTTTGTCAGTAAATAAACTAAATAAACACAATAATTTAAAATAAATTAAATAATTCAAGGCTAAAGGCAGGGAATTTATTATTAATTTTTAGTTTATTTATTTAAACAATAGAAATCATTTACATTTTACAAAATTGAGACCTGACTCAGAGACCACAATACAATATTACTATCAACCATGTAAGTACAGTCCGTGTTATCGTTAACCTGTTAAATAGCTATCACCAGTCATAAAAGTCTCCACAAAATGGTCGTGTTGTGTAATAGCTAATGCGTTGGCTTATTAGACACAAGCCCGGGGTTCAAACACCAACTCAGACCTTGCGAACGAAACAAAATATGAAAAATATTTCTTTCGTTGACTTCCTCCCGACAGACTTCGGACCAACACTCTGAGAGTAAATAAAATTGAAATAAAAAGTTCGCAGTTCGTTGTCGAATTCTGGAATTGTCTGGTTGGTATGAGAGGCTCCCCCCAGGTCAGACATCAAAACGGAATATAAAAAAATAAAAATATTTCTTCGGTGACTTCCTCTCAGCAGATTTCTGGCAAAAACTCTGAGAGTAAGTAAAATTGCCATGAAAATTTTCTCAAAAATCTATCGTTCGGAATCGACTTTAAGCTCTAGGTTCCGCCACTCATGTATAAAATTAAAACACATAAAATGAGTGGTGTGGGAGCTAGGCCGTAATCCTGACTGAAGGGTTGTAATGCACAATTATGTATGTATGGTATGAGAAGCCAACTCACACCACTCCTGTTGTGTGTATTAGTTTAATTTCTATTCATTGCGACACCTACTGTTTACTGTCGACAGATTTGAGAGATCAGAGTTTCTGATTGAAATATTTTTTATATTCTTCATTTTGTTTCCTGACTAAGACAGAGGATGAACTACGGACTCTAGTCTAATAAGCCTACACACTACTTACTAGACTACGGTGCCTTCTTCACTTAAAGGTAGAGGTAGAATGTTAATTAGCTAAACAATGTTCACAGCAGTGCAAAGCTCATACAGTTTAAATGCAGAAATCATTATCAATTTGCATTGGATCTTGCGTAGACATAGACGTTAAGTTTCGAATACTCCCATATCAGCAGCATTCATACTTCTGCTGCATAAGCAAGAAGAGTATGAGCGACATGTAAAGTATCAGTTTCATTACACCATACTTAGGCCATACTACAACCACGATGTAGTGTTTGGATATTCGTTGAATAAAACGGCCCCTCAGTTGAACGAGTAGTTCACATGATCCAACACTTTGGAACAGGTGTATTAAAGTACCGGTAGGTTACATTGAAAACTGGAAACTCCATTTCCAGCAAAGAACAAAAACTAATGCATAAACATATCACCCTACCCTCGTAGCGAATACTCGAACTAAAACTGCAATTACTTTTTGTTTTCCTGTTTTTGTTTTTTATTCTATGAAGTCGTTTATAAATACTCATGCTCAACAAAATGTCAGGTAACAACAGTGTTGCCTTTATTAATATTTCATTGCATGACTTTTATTGATGTTGCCGCTATTGTTTTAAGTTTTTTTTTTTTTCATTGCAATTTTAGTCCTTTTATGCCACAGTGTGAATTCTAAAACATTAAACAACATATTGTTTTTGACATTTTTCAACAATTTCCGCCACAAGAACAATTAACATGTCTAAAAGGAAGTGGTTGTTAACACACACACAAAAAACCAAAAGTTTGTTCAAACTCATTCATATTTTTATTAAACAATGAATAAAAAAGTGTTAAAAAATAAACAACAATATTAAACTATTATTGTATTAACACTGCTTCCCATTAAAATTAATTTTTAATTAAAATATTTGAAAATAAAACAAAATAAATTTCATTGCAATGATTAAAAGATTAAATGAAACTGAGAAATTTTTTTGGAAAAAAAAATTTCATGTGACATTTTAAAAATTGGAAATGGTGTTCAATTGTGCATTTTGTTGCATAAAATATTTGACAAACCAATTATTTTAAATAATAAACCATTCATGTTAAGCACATATTCAGATATTTTGTAAAACTTTATTGGAATTAAAAACAAACAACAACAAAAAAAATGCCAGTAACGCAGGCCAACTGGTTTTTAGTGGATTTATAAACAAAAACAGAATTTTGTATTGAAGTTACTTGTATGGAAGCTAGTCTGTTTATGTACTTAATTATCTTAAATTTTTTAACTATTAAAGGCCACCAGTTGTATAAATATACCTCACATGTATAGGCAGGCAGATCCTTAAGAAATTGCATTCTGAGCCCATGATTCTTATATAATACTCCCTTAACACGATGATAAGATTCAATGTAATGTATTAGCAGAGTTATGGCTTGAACGTGAATTAAAGGTATCTCAACTTTGAAACATGAATCGAGAGGAAAGAAGCTTATGTTGGTTGGTTGATAAAGTTAGAAGAGAATTCTTTAAGTCAAACCTCCATCACTCAATTGGCTTCCCTTTTACATACATCCATACATACATAATTGGCCATTACAACCCTTCAGTTAGGATTACGGCCTAGCTTCTCACGCCACTGATGTTGTGTGCCTTAATTTTATACTTGTCCTAACGACAGATTTTGAGAAACTTTTTCATGGCAGGTTTATTTACTCTCAGAGTATTAACCAGAAATCTACTGAGAGGAAGTCGCCGAAGAAATATTTTTTTCATATTTGTTTCGATGTCTGGCCTGGGGCTCGAACCCGGCCTAATAAGCGAACACACTACCTACTAGACTATGGTGACCTCCCTTTTACCTCCTATTAACGAACAGGGGAGTATGTTTCTTACTTACTTACAACCCTTCAGTTAGAATTACAACCTAGTTTCTCACACTCCCCATGCTGTATGTTTACTTTATTCATGAGTGGCGGAACAGTTTGATTTTTGAGTACCTTGGGAATTTTTATTTACTCTCAGCATTTTTGCTAGAAATTTTCTGAGAGAAAGTCGCCGAAGAAATATTTGTGGTTTTGTTTTGTTAGAGATATATGGGCCGAAGTTTGAACCACAGCCTCATGTCTAATAAGCCAACATACTACCTACGAGACTGCGGCGATGGAATACTATCAAATACTGGACTATGGATATGAAGGGAAGACATAAACACATTAGAGCCGATTATATGATTCCTTACAAATTTCTGAACAGAAAACTCGATTTGGAACACCAACTGGTCTGAAGATTCTAAGGTTCTCAATGGGAAACTCTTAAGGTTTACAGTGGTGGCTCACAAATTAATGACAGGGTAGGCAATGATATATTGTCAAGCTACATGACCACTGCAGTATTTTTCAAGCAGAGGTCATGGCTATTTTGGAAGCGATGCAATACTTGTTGAGTGTCAAGATTTTCCCAGAAAATATATTGATTTACTTGAACATATCCTCTCCATGAATGTCAAGAATTCCTCAACTAAATTTCGGATTATTCAAAGATATCTTTTATATAGGTCTCGAAACATAGAGATATCGTTGAAAATTGTATTGCTTATGAGTTGGAATAAACCAATAGGTTCAATAGAAAACTTCGACATGTTACAGTCCGTAAGTATTACGATTGTTACATTTAGTTCGGATAACTTAATTCACAGTTATTGCAAGGAAGCTGTAGCTTGTTGGCAGCTGGAGGATACGTGAAATATTGCGTAACTCTGATGGACACATGTGGATAAAAAGAAGAACAAGTTCTCGCCCATTGCGATTCTGATGGGCCACCGTCCCTGTGGTAAGCTTGCCTAAAAGCTCGGCATTTCGGCAAATGACTTCCGTAGAAGCTGTGTGTTTGAGAAGGTGGAAGAGTCTATATTTCACATCATGTGTCAGTGCCCTGTTCTTGCCATAAAGAGGCGGAGTTATTTGAACGCCTTCATCTCTCTTGTTTAAGTGTTTGAATGTAGTAAGGACGGGCGGTAGTCGCCGTAGTCTGCTAGGTAGTGTGTTCGCTTATTAGACGTAAAGCCAGGGTTCGAGCACCAGGCCAGACATCAAAAACGAAATATTAAATATCTGCCTCTCAGAAGATTTCTGGCAAAAACTCTGAGAGCAAATAAACATGAGTGGTTTGAGAAGCTATGCCGTAATCCTGACTAGAGGGTTGTAATGGCCAATTATGTATGTGTTATGTAAGGACGGGCATAACTTTAGGTTGAATTTAAAATAAAATTTTTTTTTAAAAATTCTTTTAAATTTTTCGTACAAAATGAAATTCTTCATTTTAAGGAAATATTTAAAATTTTAAATTGAATTACCAAAATAGAAAACAATTTTTTGTTTTTAAATAACTAAATAAAATAAAATTTAAATTTTAACACTTAAGAAAATATAATTTTGACACATATTGACCATAACGAACATATTCTACTTTTAGGCATTTTTTTAGTATTTAAAGTACAACATATTTCCCATATGGTATATGCATTCAATATATAGTCTTATCTATCAGTAAATAAATTGTTATTTTATTAATTTATCTATGAATTGTTATAAATTTTTAAGGGGTTAGTTATGACAATTTGTTGACCCAATTACAAATATTTTATTGTGGTATTTTAAAATAATTTAAGGTTTTTCGAAAGTTTTAATGGTTTTGTGTTTTACCACAATTGAAGATTTTTTTCATTAAGGAAATCCAGTCGGGTGATAACAACAGAAGTGCAAGAGAAAACAGGAAATTATTTAAGCATAAACTTAAGCATAATACGACCTATTTAAATACACGTACATACAGAAATGCATTATTGGTCATTACACTCTTCAACGACCTAGCTTATCACACCACTCAGGTTGTGTGTGTTAATTTTATACATAAGTGGCGGGACTTACAGTTTAAAATCTACTTCGAACAACAGATTTTTCGAGAAACTTTTCAAGGCAACTTTATTTACTCTCAGAGTTTTTGCCAGAAATCTACGGGAAGGTAGTAGCCGAAGAAATATTTTTGTATATTTCGTTTTGCTGGAGATGTCTGTAAAAAAAGGGGGATTGAATAGTGGCCTCACTCAGATATTAAAAATGTATTTGATAAAATGAAAACACAACCTATCGCCATATAAGAAATTAATTGTACAGGAGTACCTGATAGTCTCATTAAGGCAGAGTTACTCAAGCTTAGGCTCTAGGACCACAGTTGTAGAATATGGCATACGATGTGTTTGGCCTAAAAATTCTTCAAATTTCGTTGAAGGTTCACAATTTTCCTAAAATTTTTCGTAAACCAGAATTCGTTCTTATAAATTAGAAGTAGAAAAGGGAAATAAAACCTATGGATTCTCTTCGAAGTCTGCTAAATATTAAAATTTAATTATTGCTGGACTGAGCTAGAAATTATATAAAAAGTTGTAAATGCTTTGTGCCGGTTTAGGTTTAGGTTTAGGTCAGCGTGGTAGCTTTGATATCACAAAGTAGCTATGTGCCGGTGGATGGGAAAGAACCTAAGAGGATGCTTCACCAGTGTAAAAAGATATCTTGAAAAATACCGCCAAGAAGAGTAGGCTATCAATTTTGTCCTATCACTTCTTGGAAAAGCATCTATATTTTATGGTGGAGCAACAAAAAAAGAAAGCGATGGTCTTCAAAGCTTGTTATCCAATTATATTGAGAGAATACCTAGCAAACATAGTCCGTAAACTTTACGTTAGACAGTGCAAGGGAGGTGATACTGCTTTCCGAAAAGAATTGAAATGTTTCATTAAAGCAATCTTTGAAGCTTTCCAAATAGCAGGAGATATTACAAAATACCATTATGATACTACAAAGAAATGACAGGAAACGGTTATCTAAGATGGTATACTTATGGTAACAGGGTTTGTTAGCTCGTCTTAAAAGACCGGCCTCTTTTTATTTAGCAGAAGTTAACACTCGGAGTCGCCATAGTATAGTAGGTTGTGTGTCTCTGCTTAAACCCCAAGTTAGACAGCTCCAATTAAACAAAATATGGAAAAATATTTTTTCGGCGACTTCCTCTCGGCAGATTTCTGGTTAAAACTCTGAGAGTAAATAAAAATGGCCATGAAAAGCTTCTCAAAAAAATCTGTCGTTTGAAGTCGACTTTAAACTGTAGGTCCCACCACTCTGGTGGTGTCAGAGACTCAGAGGTCTCAATCCTGACTAAAGGGTTGTAATGACCAATTATGTATCTAGGTATGTATGTAACACTTAGTGCCTGATATGAAAGGGACTTTATTATTTTTTTTAAATCGTGAGGATGTGAGCTAACTTACTGCTGTGGAAGAAACCATTGCTAAGTTGTTCGTTAGTTGGTTGGCTTTATGGTACCGAAGATATTTTTCTATCCATTGTATATTCATACAATATTTTAATATTTTCTTTTTTTTCTTTTTCTTTTATCATGTTCATTTATAATAAACAAGCCAGCGGCAATGAAAATGTTGCCAATGTCTTAATTTTTTTATTTTCTTTTGAATTTTTTCCATACAATAGGCAAATATTTGTTGGTTGAAAAAAGAAAACCAGACAAAAACAAAATATTTAAATAAGTTACAGATTTTATGAGTAAAAAAAAAAAGTTGTTTATTTTGTTTTTAAAATATTTGCAAATGCATTTGACACAAACATATTATTTTTCATATTTGTGTTGTAGCTGTATTTATAAAATGTCAAATATTATTATTCTAATAAAAAAAAATTCCAAAAATGGACAGCAAAAATACAAAAAAAAATCAACTTAAGAAACAATAACAGATATAAGATATGTACATATCAACTGCGAAAACTTTTTTTCTAGTCTGGACCAGAATAATTAAGTTGACAATTTGTGTCTGCATTTGAGTGTGGCAAAAAAAAAATTAAGCAAAACATCCTAAATGTATGCATATATTAAATAAACCAAATTAAAAACTTTTTATAAGGCATAAATTAAGGCGGTAATAAAATTAATATTGTATTGCATAACTTTTAACGAATCTTGTATTAAAAGAAAGAAAATCAAAATGAAAGCAAGAAAGGAGAATAAATTTATAGCAAAAAAAATATTTAAATTTACGACTAACATGCTCTGCATATGAGAATAATTCTTGGTACTTAACTGACTTGTTAATAATATATTTGCCATACAATTCTTAAATAATAACACGTTTCCTTTAGGCTTTTGTGGTTGTGCGTTTAATTGAATCGAATATAATTGTAATAATTTTTATCTGAAATACGTGATAATTGCTGTTGTACTCTCTTTAATTTATTTTCTTTATTTGCTCCTCTATATAGTGACAAAATTCATACGTATTGGCATTGCGGATAAGAATGATAATCCACCCTATTTCGATAAGAGTTTATATGAAGCGGAAGTCGATGAAAATGAAGATATACAGCATACGGTATTGACAGTAACCGCTAAAGATCATGATGAATGTAAGTAGAATTAGTGTTCCTAGGCTCTAGTCTTAAATTCTGAGAGAGTACAATTTATTTAAAATTTCATTTTTCTTTTAAAATTAATATAATTTCAGCATCTCGCATACGTTATGAAATCACAAGTGGTAATATTGGTGGTGCATTTGCGGTAAAAAATATGACTGGTGCTATTTATGTGGCCGGTGCTTTAGATTATGAAACACGTAGAAGGGTAAGTTAAATGAATATTAATTAAAATCATTGAAAACCCTTCAGAAATATAAGACAAATACTGCAATTAATAATTGAAAACGATTTATGGAAAATATAGTCTACTTTTGGGATAATCAGAGTCATATTTAAAAAATGTTCCACTTCCAAAGTGACCAAGAACGTATAGAAGGATATTGTCAACCTTTGTATATGTATCCCTATTGGCCCTAAGTATCCCTATTGGTTATGACTGTTTCAAGATTCCCCTGGATACTCGATAGATTATAAAAATCCCTGGAAGGCTAGATTTTTCGGAGTCTTTTTAGAAGTGCACAAATTTCTCCACACCTACATTACGAATAAGCAAAGTCTTTCAGTGAACTGCCACTAATGAATAAAATTAACACACAAAACATAAGTGGTGTGAGAAAGCCTGCCAAAGAGGTTTGCAATGATCAATTAAGTAAAGCCGTTGTGACGTCATTTGTCCACCCTTAAAGAGGAATGAAAATCTCCATTTTGAATTCCTGTAACAACTATTTTATTTCCTTCCTTGTATCATCACATCCATAAGCTCATTCGAATATTTCAAATAACTCCTCCGAGAACACTGAGATGTAGTGTCCACTCTTTTTACGGACCTCACAGCCATTTTACTGTCAGTAAACCTGTGCACTTCCGTACTCACTATAATCTTGTTGTCGTAAGGGCCATTATTTAATCCTGAATAGTACCACAATAAACAAGAAATTTTATGAATAATCTGATATCCGCAACCGATTTTGTAGTGTAATCAGTATCTTTGAACTGGTGTTCTCTGGAAGGCGTAATCTACTACCAACATAATCAATTTGTGTGGTCAATAGCTTCATTACTTTAACCACCAACGTATCTGGTTGTAATCAGTTGGGGCTGGTGAACAATATTTTATATAACGTAGCCCTAAAGGCATTTGTTAGCATTATCAGCTTAGTGTCCTTAGAGCGAGTTTGATAATCCATTTACTCCAAAGTGCAAATAGCGGCACTGTAAAATAGTATTAGTTCCACAATACAACTGTACACACAATATATGTACGTCTTTTAGGGTTAATGCCACAGTTTAGGTCTATTGCTGATTTCAAGTCATAAAAAGTAATTTCTGTCTTAGTGGTCATAAATTTCCAAGACATGTGACGTTATAGGATAGAGTGAAAGCATTGACCCTGCTTTGATTGAATTAACGTTCAACCAACACCATTTATAAACGATTTAAAATTTTAAAATTCTACAAAAATTATCGAAACGGTTTCAGTAGTAGTAAGTGTTCTAAATTGTGTGAAATAACAATAACTGACTGGCGTCGGTCCAAAAGTAGACTATGATTTCCAGCTTTAAACATAGAATTTAATTTCGAGCTTAATTTTAATATTTCTTTATAAAATTTCTTTACATTTTGAAATCTTTTTTAAAAATAATTGTTTAAATTACGCTTACGACCACGTATCAATAATAATACAAAATGCAACTTTAGTATGAGTTACGTTTAGCTGCATCGGATAATTTAAAGGAAAACTATACCACCGTTATTATACACGTTAAGGATGTCAACGATAATCCGCCGGTCTTTGAAAGACCCACCTATCGTACACAAATCACCGAAGAAGATGATCGCAATTTGCCTAAACGTGTGCTACAGGTTACTAACATCCCCATTATATATGCAACAAATTTTTTAACTTTTCAAACAAAATTTCATTACTTTAGATTCAATCAATCAAAAACGCTTTTTTTGTTTTGTTCTGATTCCAAGTTCGAATTTAATTTCGTTCGCCCTTGTTTTATTGCTTTTTATTACTCTCCTTCATATGTTTGCAGCAAAAAAAAAAGTTCGATTTTTTATGTTCATTTAGCAGTAGTTTTTCATTAAAATTTACAAAAATTTTATGCATGAATATTTTATATGAGAATTGTTTATTATTTCTTGTCTTTTTTTTATTATTTTTTATTATTATTGTTGTTGTTGTTTTTCTTAAAACATCAACATGAATATTAATTAAAAAATTTGTTGTTTTTAGTTTACTTCGCTAAAATACACTCTCACTACCATATGTACATATGTATGTATATGCACATATATGTAATTTAATTTTATTTTTTTTCTTTATTTTTTTTTGGAAGTGATTTTGTTAATTAAATTCATTGGTAAAGCGTAAAAATGATGCTTAAAACCTCTTTTAACTTCCATATCCCACCCAAAAAAAAAGAAAAAAAGTGAATGAAAAAAGATGGAAATGCCTAGTATTTTTTAGCTTTTCCAACTGCCACATATTTTTTTTTTTTGCAATTTTCCTTCTTTTGTATGATTTCATTTGGATGGCAATATGTCAATCACGTCAGGTTTATATCCATATAAATGGACTTCAATTTTTTCCTGCTTTATTTTATATTTTCATTGTAATATTTTTCTTCCGTAATGTTTGCAATATTTAACGCTTGTTTATATTTAATAGTTTATACCGTTATTTGTGGAAAATCTACAGCCACTGCTACCTTTCACTATACAGTAGATTTTCGCAAATATGTGATGATGTGTTCATAAGAGAAAACATTTATTTGTTTCATTACGTATAAAAATAATACCGAAAGATATTCTTTTTATTAAACGAACATATTTTGAGTTACCATAGTAGCTTAAACAAACATGTAATAATAAATCGTTGCATAATTTAAGGAAATCGAAAAATTGTAGTATGTTTTCAGGCAAAAGTTGTTTATTTACTTCAAAAATGTATTCTTTTAAATGAAAACTTTTTGTGGTAGAAACTAGAAAATATTACCTTAATGTCGAATAGAGGACTACTCTCCTCCCCACCCCATTCTTTGGAGCTAAATCAATCTGCTGATAGGTATTATTTAGAGTACTCTAATGCCTAGATCTCCGATAAGAACCCAGGTTTGTTCCAATACAACACAGTTTCCATATACGTTTTCTATTAATTCGTTTTCCTCTACATATTGGTGCTGAAGGGATTTTTACCCTTTACAAATGTTCTTTAAGTCTAAGTACCCACTCAGTTGGTCGGCAACTATTTCCCGATAGTACAATATTAAATTCTCCTAAACCCATTTAAATTCAGAAAACTCTCTCTCTCTCTCTGTCTCTCTCTGTTTATAAATATTTCAGTGTGTATAGCAAACTCCACAAAGAGGTGCTAAAGCCATTTTTAAAGATCGTTTAAAAGCTCATGTGACTGCTCATTGCCTAGAACTACTGCCGTAAGGCCTGTAAGGGATGATTTTATTTTCTTCATCTAGCTGAATCAGCTTGCCCAGGTAATCTCATTATAACCTCTAATCAATCTTACAAGAGCTAAGTCTTTGGATGGTGATCTGACTGCCAGATAGCATTGATATTTCGATATCGTTACCCTACATTCTTGTTTTACAAGTTGTCTTTGAATTATTCGTATGCGAAAGAATGATGCCTCTTGTACTACTTTATTCATGAAATTCTACAACCTTCTAGCTTTGCTCATGGTACAGTCAAGCTGGGGTTTGTCAGCCACTCTATATCTAAGAACAGATGAATCTCCTCACCATAGTCGCTATAGGTCTAATCTTCACTGCCATAAGAAACAGATTTAAATCCAACAGAGCTGCTACTGCTGCTGCGTGAGAAATTATTATTTCAACTGTAATATCAATATGTTCGCCACCATGAACAGTTCATCAAATGTTCTGTCGCTAACAAACTTATAACGTCAGTCCTGAAGTGCAGGGCCCTCCCTTCAAAGGTTTTAAACCGATTCCATCTCCTCCACATCATGGCAATTTCTGCAGTAATCCTGGTGGCCAGTGAAACTACCAATTGCACAGGCTCCCATTAGAATTACTGTCAGAATGCGAACCGTGTTCTTGTCGAACGCAAGTAGTTCAATGGTTTTCCCGCTGTCAACTACTAAACACAAGAGTTTGGAAATTCGGCAACCATGTATGTCGGACCACCCACGATTTATTGAACTCCATGCTGATTTTTCCAATTTGGAAAAGTATTCCTGTAGAGTATATCTCCTCTATCGTCTCCTCCTCAGACGTATCCAATTCTTTCCGTGCCAGTTCGTCCGCCTTTTCATTTCTCTCTATGCTACATTGGCCTGGAACCCAGTAGAGATAGGTGTTGTGTCGACGTATACGGTCTTCATTGCCAATTTGCCTCAATTTCTGAGATGAGGTATTCCCGTGAAGAGCTATACAGTAATTTCAGAATCATGTCTAGTTTTGTCTAGCTTTGAAGCAAACTAAAGTCGGAAGTAATTTACATGTTTTGCACGTAACTCATAGGATCATAAGTTGTATATAAATCCACATTAGTTATCCTTCAAAGGACATTCTTCAAACCATTGTTGCACAAAATTCAAAAAGTTATGCAAGACTACAACTGCCTTTACAGGATTTGGGAAATTTAATTGTCAGCTTCATTAATAATGTAACAAAAGCAAATTATTCTGATAGAAGACAATGAAATTTTCCAAAAAATTGCTTGCAAGATTGCGTGGTGTAACTATCATCTGAAAAAAAAACCTTGTAAACTTCCTTTAAAAATATTTAAATTTATTTTTATTGTTTTTGTTTTATTTTTAAGATTTTTTGTTGTTGTTTTGCAATTATTATTATTGTTTTCTTTATTTATTTTATATTTTTTATGTCGAATTTATTGTTTGTAATGTTGTTTACTTGCTCAACTGAAAGTATGAACTTAAATTGGTAGCCTCAGATAGTTTAAATGAGAATTCAACAACGATTATAATAAATGTACGAGATGTTAATGATTTGCCGCCAGAATTCCCGCAAACATCATACGAGCGTACATTAAATGAAGAACTAAAGGCACCATTTACCATCATGAAGGTCAGGTCGGATTTATAATTTTTTTTTTGTTTTTTTTTTTACTTCATTGGTTGTCATTAATTTAAAAAAAATTTATACGCATATCATTTCCTATTTTATTATTTATTAATTCGTATTATTTTTCACTTTATTTTTAATTTTTTTTTTCTCTCCTTTTTTTGTTTAAATAAAATATTTATTTAAAAATCATTCATTCATACTTACCTACTTACATGCAATACTATATCGTATGTCGATGTAATTGAACCATATGTAAATAATAATTGAAAAAAGTGTGTGTGTGTATTTGTGAGAGAGTGTGTCCATGGATTGATTGATATTTTTAATACCACAAAAGTAAACTTATAAAAAAGCAATCAAATTATTAATTATTTAAATTAAAGTACAGGCATACTGCACTTAAAATATAACAAAAAAAATACCCAGAAAATGTTATAGAATGTTCAGTTAAAATAACAGTAAATAGGCCTTCAATTGCAAAAAAATTTGCATTTTTTATTCGTTTTTGCTCACAAAAAATGTTGCTGGGTATTTAATATATTGTCACCACAAATTTACCATCATATCATCACACATTTTCATATTTTGTTGTTTGTTGGTCTATACAATTTAATGGGCATTGGGACTATGCTGTGGCATTTTGTAGTTGACAAATTAATAATGTGATGCAATAAACAAACAAAAAAACAAACAAAAAAGCATACAAAATTAATAATAATAAGTGTATTTCAATAATTATTATTGAGGTAAAGGTTTTAACCCTTGCTAACAGCACACAATAAATTTTATTTAAATTAACCAATTCATCCTTTTGTTTAATAACAACAAACAACAGTTGTTGAATTCACCGAAATAATTAATCTTTAAAGCAAAACGAAAATATTAAATACACGTATATAACATGTCAATAATTTAAATAAATTACAGCATATAGTTAGGCATACAAAAAATTAAAGCATATTTCAAGGGTGTGAAAATTTTAAATAATACAGTAGCATTAAATTGAAGCCGCAAACAGAAAAATAAAGAATTTTATGTGTTTGAAAGTGAAAATTTGTCTTAGCCATTGGTTTATTAGAGACATAATCGTATGTGAGGGTTCTGTGGGTCTTTTGTAAAAGAACACCAACCAAAGTAAAGAGCATATTATTATAAGAGACTCTTTATTACGCTGGATACTGACATTATTTTCAGTAGGGAAGTCCCTGGGTGTCGACAACTAGACAAGTCACAGTTTAACAATACGTGAAACGAGCTGCAGCAGCTAAAAAAATTAGATAAAAATTATTGAGACACTATGGTGCTCGTAGAAGCAACTGAAATATATGTCTGCTAACTTTGTTATTCCTATTACGCCTTTTCAACCCAATCTGAAAATACCTCGGCCTATGATCATGTGTATATGAAGTATATTTTGGGGCTGAATTAACTATGGTAGCTTTTTCTCATTACATGTTGCGAATCTCCGAACATTGCTATCTAAAAATCGCCAAGAATGCATTGTGGATTTTTAAACTTTTGATAATATTATTCCCAAAGGAAAACAAACAAAAAATTAAAGCATATTTACAGGTTTTTTTGAAAACTCAAAAGTGATAATTAGCACAGAGTTAAAGCTGTTAAAATTATAAATTTTTGTTAACGTGCCACATATTAGAGATCAGCTTACTAAAATTATATATTTTTCTAATATTTTTTTTAGCAAATTACGTTATTGTTTACCATTGAAAACAATAGTTTTAAACAATTTTATTATATTTTTTAAAATTAATTTTTAAAAGCAGTTTAAATTAATTATGCTTAGAAAACCATATATTAAAATTCTACGCTTCTAAATGAGTTTTGAAATAAAAACAATTTAAATTTAATGACAAACGTTTAAACTATTTGAACGATTAAATTTTTGCACAAAAAAAAAAATTAAAAATATTGAGTGAGTTTTCATTTTAAGCTGACATTAGGCAGTCATGTGTTAAATAATGGCAACAGTAACGAATAAATTTTTACAATTTAGTCGAAAAACAGAAGGTTTTTACGCATTCAATTCAGACCTTATTCCCTCACCACCCCATACTGCATTGACTATAGTTAATGGCTTAAATAATTTAATTCTGCAACTTTGTTTCTATATGAAATACAAGAGAAAAAAATCTTTTAACAACAATATACAAATTTCAGTTGTAAGTTCATTAAATAATTATTAAATGAATATGAGAGAGAAAAAATGTTGTTTTTATATAAAATTAACTTAAAACGTATTAATATTATATGAGAGGTAATTAAATAAATTATATATTACAATATAAAATAATATAATAACAAACAAAAAAAGAGAGAAAATAACCTGCACACATAATACATTACATTGGTTTAGTATTAAAAAATTATGGCCATTAAAAAATCTATTACAGGTCATTGCATAAATACAGGCGTTATATACTTGCCATAGCAAATATTAATTTCAATTATGTATTATTATTTAATTTTTTTGTTGTTGCATACATTAAGGCTTCAACAGCCATTCAAGTGGAAATAAAAATCAAAAAAAAATATTTTTTATTTTATTTTATTTTTATATAATTCTTGTATATGTTTGTTTAAACAATTATAAGCCATGTTCTCATTTTATTTTTTTCCATGTTGATAAAATTATTGATATTTTATTTAATTACCTCAATAAATAGTTTAATTAAATTGGAGCAAACAAATGCAATGTATAAAAAGAAAGAAACTTTTTTATATTCAATTAAATAGAGTGATTTAATATTAATAATAAAAAAACAGAAAAATTATAAGAGTCCTTAAACTGAAAAGTGCTTAAGTATGCAACAGTTTTTGAGAACAATATTGTTTTAATTCAATTTAGGAGTAGGCCTCAGTATTAATTGTTTGGTTAGGTTATTTTTCTTTTTTTTTTCGAACGTCCCCGGCCACACACTAACCCACCCTCACCCGACCGCGGAGGGCTCGTCCCCATTACGAAGGGACACGTACACACTACAGTCCGGACTATAGCGGGTAAGGGAAAAGTAATGGCAACAAGAACATAAATCAGCTAACAATCCACAGGAACTACCTATGACAAGCACGAAAATACATTTTTATATAATAATTTACAAATTAATGCCAGCATATAAGCTACGTTTTATATTACAAACACTACAATTAAAATCAATAAAATTATAATATAAGTTATAACTGATCTTAGCAAAGAATTCTTCTACAATTCCACTATACATTTAACGTAATTTTAACTACAGTCACTCAATACTTTGAAATTGTTTGTTTTTAAATATATCGATTTCATTTCGTTCTGATAGATTTTCATTATTCTAACCTCTATGCGTTATTTCATGTGTGTGGTGTGAGAAGCTAGGTTATAATCCTAACCAAAGGGAATAATGGCCATTTAGAGAGATAAGTAGTCTTTAGATTAGTATTTACTATCAAAAATAAGTTAATTTTGTTATGCTGATATCTTCCAATGTTCAACAATTTATAGCATAACATAAGGCACAACATCAGCTACAGCCTGCTTAAACAAAAAATTTAAGAAGAATGTACTTAGATTCGATTTAGTTGTTCGGAAAACTAAAAGGATTATATTTTTAATTTCCTAAAACAGCCGAGAGTGCTTTGTTATTTATTTCCAATTATGCCTAAAATTATACATCAGTTTTTATATTTTCTATGCCTACGATGCCTTCTAAATTTCAAAAAGTTTACAATGTAGTTTACAATCATATTGTTTCTGTTCGTTATTAACCCCCAGTAATCTAATTGCAATAAATTAAATTAAATATCATATTTTGTGCATGTTTTTTTTTTTTATTTATATTAGAGGAACTAATTTTATATACTAGAAAATTTGCATATTTATTATAAATAAATTTCGTACATATTGTTAGTATTTGCTGTAAATAAGTTTTCAACAACAAAATCTAACCGTATTTATTTTTATGCATAAATAAACATATTTTATTTACTTTTTTGCTTATAAAAAATAATAACAATAGAAATATTTAATTTTATGATTTCCACTAACATTGTTTTCAAAAACATACATACATATTTACCCAAAATGCATGTTTTATTTTCTGTACGATATTATTAAATTATATTTTTGTAAATTCAATTAATGTGTGCACATGTCAATAAAGTATGACAAAATAATTAATAATGAATTCTTTTTTTTTGTTTATTTCATTAAATATATTTTTCTTCCATGAAAAAACTGCTTTTGGATTGTTGTACCGTGGCAGGTTACCGCAACCGATGGCGATAAGGATCGTCCACAGAACATAGTATATTTCTTGACAGGACAAGGCATTGATCCTGATAATCCAGCCAACAGTAAATTCGATATTAATCGTACCACAGGCGAAATATTTGTTTTAAAGGTAAGTTTTTTATAAAAAAAAAAACAAAAATAGAAAAATAAATAAAGTTAAGCCTTAAAGTAGTCTTTGTTAACAATATTTCGTTCTTATGGAATTTCACTATAATTAATGAGTCTCCATTTTTGTTTTACTTACAATATAATTTAAATACAGTTATTGTGTAAATTATTCGTATGTTTGTCTGAGAAAAAAAATTGCCTTTATAATTACCAATTATGCCATGAGAAGGCATATAAACAAGCGCATGATAAATCCAAAAAATTGTTAATAATTATTGCATACCTTAAGGCTTGTCATAAGGCTTAAAATATATAATGAGCTTATAGGAGCCAACAACAGAGTGTATATTATTACAATACAAATATACAAGCAAACATATTTATCACATGCAAATTGTATTAATGCATTGTTATTTATTTCCTTCAAACTTTCAGTTGTTTGTACTTCCCTTCACTAGGTATTGGTGTTTCGGTTGTAATTGTCAATTTCCATAATTATTTTTCATTCTTATTATTACTATTATTACCATAACCGTGAATGTCCTTGTCGCCATCACATAGTCTGTAATACAATTTCTTGCTCTCGCCTACGCCTATGTAGTTGGTTAATGCCAATAACCGTTTTAAGATTTACAGTCAGTCTCTTCAGTCAGTTGTGTTTGGTTTTACATTTCATTAAAGCCGCATTGAAAGTCATTTTTCATTATGAAAATGATCAGTTCGTTTGCTATGAAATAAATTAAATTAATGAATATTTAAACAAACAAAAAAAAAGTCATAAAAGAAAAAAATGAAGCATACATTTCGGCATAAAAAACTGTTATATGAAGTACGATAATCCTTCGAAGAGATTAATTTTATAAAAGCTGAAAAGAAAAATATTTTCTTTTTTTGTTTTTAATTTTTTATTTAACTTTTTAAAGCGTTATAAAGAAGAGGTAAAAAGTAATTTGTATTTAAATCGTATAATTTAAATTTTTTTAAAACGTTTTTATTTACATTACTCTGGGATATTAATATGTCAGAGGATAATGATCCTTGCTTGGAATTTTAGAAAGAGATCGCCCGTCAAGATTAGTTTCTGGCGCGTTATACTCACTTTCGTCGTAGTTTAGTAGGTAGTGCTTTGGTTTATTATACGTGAGGCCAAAGACCGAAGTATTAAAATATATTTCTTCGGTGACTGCCTCTCAGCAGATATCAGTCAAAAACTCCCAGAGTAAATAAAATTCACATGAAAAGTTTTACCAAAATCTATCGTTCTGAGAGGACTTTAAACTGTAGGTCCTGCCCCTCATGAATAAAATTATCAGACGCAACATAAGAGGTGTGACAGTTTGGGAATCATAAGATAGGATTTTGGAATGGCCAGCACTAATAAAGTGCCAGCATAACTGAGCGTTAAATAACGTAACGTAGAAGTCCATTAAGAAAAAATAATATTTTGGAAGTTTCTTCATCAAGGAATTATTTACAGCAATATGTCAGAAAGCAGCGCCTTGAAAACGTTATGTTCAACAATCATCAAATAAATGTAACGAACTGTAACAGGACACATCTTATACTAATTGCCTTAATATAGCTGTAGAAGAAAAATTCTGGTTTGGAACTGTCTCAGCTATGTTATCCCATAGCTGAAGGGTAAAGAATAAAAATAGATATTCCCCTCAGTGCGCCAAAAAAAAAAAATAAGGCCCATAAATTTTCAATTTAAATTTTTTTCAATTACAACATTTTTGTTGCATTGAGTGGTTGATATGTTTGCTCTGAGTATATCCCTGCTCGTTCACAACCCTGTTTCAAAAGTCTTCTGGCAAAAGTTTTGAGTGTAATTAATTGCCATGAAAAAAAAAACTTTCCAAATGTGTCATTCGGGGATGCGATCTATTTGTTGGTCTCTTAAATCAATAAAATTAACATACATACATACACGGATAGTATCAAAAGCTAGTCTGTAATGCCAACTAAAGTGTTGTAATGGCCAACTGTGTATGTAAGTGTATACGCTTTTAAAGTAAAGATCTTCAACTTTTTTTCCTTTACGTTCTTACCGTATTTTTTTTAAATTTCATGGCCTCTTCCTTATTTTTGTTTTTTCTTTTTTTCTTGCCCTGTATTACTTAAACAATCTATAGTTATCGTGTGGTCTGTTTTCCGAAACTCATAAATGTTAAAACGTACTTCATTCATTCATTGATAATGGACGAGTGCAGTCACAAAAAGTACTTTTAAAAGTGCTGGAGTAAATTTGTCTTGGTTTTTAAACCTTTTCACAGAGAGAGAAAAACTTTAAGTTTTTCACCATTCCTCGTAATAGAAAGCAAAGAATACAAAAAGATTTTCATTTTAATTCCATTTGTAGAGTTAGAAGTGCATTTTTATGTTTGACACCAAAATGCATTGACACTTTACAAGTTTTTTTTTTCTTTTTCAGTTCAAATAATGATTCTTTCTATTCTGTTTACTAAAAAGTTCTGTTTCGTATTTTCTTTCATTTTACATTCTTTTCTAAGAATTTTTTTCTTCATGATTTTCTTAAGCACATAAAAGAAAAAATTGAAGAGAAAGAAGACAAACTTGACAAAAATTTCACTTAAACATTATGAAGTTCTGTTTTATAAGCTTTCAAGTGACTCGAACTACAAGGACAAGTACTTGTTTAACCAGCGTGTCAATAAAGCGTCTAAAAATAATGGAAAAAAATGCTAGAACTTAAAGTTCAACTTCATAAAAGAACTTTTTTAAATTGTGTCTTTAGCTTTACCGTGGTTTTTCCCCCTTAAACTTTCTATCTACTTTGTGCCCCTTTACGCTTCAAAAATATAAAAATCGCATGTATTGTTGCAAGTTAATGTCACTGTCAATATTGTATTGCGTTTGAGAAAGAGTGCAAATTTTTATGGATTTTTCTTTCACTTGTTCCGTCTTAATTTTGCAAGAATACACTGTTTTTCTAGGCGAATTTTTACCAAAGCAACTGCAAATTACTGCTTAAATGCAGCATAACCGACAAGACATTGTTGTTTACGTTACAGTTATAAAGTTTTTCGATAAATAGCTTAGCTTTAATGTTTCCTGGTGAAAAAAATCTCTTAATTTATGATTTTAAATGTCAGCATAAAAGTATGCTATAAAAATCATCTGAAAGCAGAGCGGTGTTCAACACTACAAAGTATGCTTTAAATACAAATAAAAATTTGAGCTTAATCGTATTAATCAGCTTATGCTTATGGTTAATCTTACTTAGGTGAAGAAGAAACCCATTTTTTAAGGCAATAAAATACTGAATGAGCTTGGGTATGTACAAGTGGTGCAATTTGAAAATCTTTAGGGATTAATCAGCATTCAAAAATATGTGACTGCTGTTTGGCAGTCATAAATTCGAAGATATGTTCTAATATTAAGCAGTTGGAAGAAAATTCCTCAAACTTCTTATTTACAAGTTTATAACCTTCCATGGAGGCCTCCAGGACAAGTTCTTCAGCCGAATTTGCAGTCATTACCTTGACGTTAAACAAAATACAGCAGTCAGCATGGCGAAAAGATGTTCTAAGGTTAAGCAGTTCGAAGAAAATTCCGCAAACGCCTTATTCACAAGTTTATAACCTTCTATGTAGGCTTCCACTGACTCACCAGAGCTGACCATGTCAGAGGACAGCCATCTTTGCTTGAAATTCTAGAGAGAAATTTCCCCTTAAAATTATTTTTAAACGCGTTATACTCACTTTCATGCAGAGCTTGGGGATTATCAAAAAAATTAGGCGTACGTACATAATTGGTTATTCCACTTACAACCGTACCGTTAGAATTACGACCTAGTTTTATAAACGAGTGGCGCGACTAACAGTATAAAGACGACTCGGAACCAGAATTTTTGCCAGAAATCTGCTAAGAGGAAGTCGCCGGAGAAATATTTCTTCATGTTTCGTTTTGTTGGAGTTGTCTGACCTGAGGTTTGTACCATGGCTTCACGTCTTATAAAATAAAGAGCAGTTAGAATATCGATCGATGTGGCATCACTTCCATCAAACATGTAGTGAAAATAGGTTTCGTGAATTTAATTTTTAATTTCTTAAATACTTTAAAACATGTAATGTATGCACGTATTCTTGTATGTGCTTGCATAAGAGAGAATATCTCACGAAATTTGTACATAATTTGAAACAAAATCCTGCTATCATTGTATCCTTGTAATTCCTGCTGCAGTGACACATAAATTAAACTGTTTACAGCGTAATTCTACTTAAATCGTTCGTTGTTGTTTCTCTTACTCAATTTTTTTTTTGTTTGTTTGTTTTCGTATTCAATTTATTACGTATTCTTTCCTCTTTTTTTTAAGTCTGATGTTAAACTCTATCTGTCATAAGCATCCTGACAGCCACAAAATGCATTATCCTATATACATAAAAAATACTAATGTATACGTAACACAGACGCGTACTCATACAAATACATTATTTGTGTGTGTGCATGTGTGATATGCACAAATACAAAAGGACAAAAGCTGTAGTTAACATATGCTGCATGCACCCTTTTTGAAAAGCGAGGCTATATATATGCTCATTGTGAATGCGTTAGTTGGCCTGATACTCTCTTTTTAGGGTAGAAGGGGAGACATGTGATTTTACGTTTAGTTTTATAAAATTTATTATATCCTTTAGCTAAATCTCTTACTCAGGCTCTCTCACTCTCACTCTCTCTCCGCCCTCTCTCACTCTAACTAAGAGTGTTAGTGCTTTTTGGGAAATATTTTATTTAATTTTCATTTAACTAACGTTGAAGAAACCCTTTGGTATGTATGGTGGAGAGGAACTCTTTCAATTTTTGGTGATCACACCAAAATTGCAACCAGGATTTTCCAGGCAACTAAAATTTCATTTACATTTGGCTCACGAAATTAGCATTTTAAAACGGCAATAACATATTATGCTTGTACATGGTAAATAGCAATTAAAACTGAAAAACTAAAGCAGCCTTTTAGGTGCTTTGCCAAAGAGAGAGAGAGAGAGCTCTCTTACTTAAAACATGAATGTGGGGATTAAGGAAAAGTAATTTGCGACATGAAATTTGGTAAAATATTTAATTTGTTTCGCACGAAAAATACCAGAAGACATATATTTTGACATGAGAAACCGAAATCCATAGCGCCTTAAAGGCTGCTAAAGCTTTGAAAGAAATATTTAATAGGCTACATGGAAAATAGGCAATCGTAAACATTTAGATTTTAATTAGAAACTGTATCTTGATTAAGATAAGTGTGTGTCATATATTAAAGGGAAGGTATCGACAAACTTTAGGGAAATCTATTGAGCAATTTAAATTAAAAATGTACTGCTGTTGCGTAAAGTTGTCTGTAGAGGATTTTATGATTTTGATATATACACACACATACATACAACCCTTTAGTCAGTTTGATATTAACTTTAAGTAACAGATTTGGGTAACTTTTTGAAGACATTTGATTTATTCTCGGAGATTTTGACAGAAAACTGTTGAGAGGTGGCCACCGAAAGTAATATTCAGACAGCTGAGATCTGATCTATCAAGCTCTCTTTCAAGTAAGCCAACACATTACTAAACTAGACCATGACAATCATACAAATACTGGATGTATGTTTGTGAGCTTCAAAAAAGGTAAACACATGTTTAGCCATTGAGCGAACATATGTTTTACGAAAGGTTTGCATCTCGTAATAACTTGTATGACATTTTAGAAGGTAGCCATTTAGCCATTGAGCGAAATAGTCCAAGCAATGAAATTTTGCTTATGGTCTGTGCAGTTAGAAGGAATAATGATTGACAAAGACTGCTCAAATCAGCTAAGAAAAGGTACGAATCCGATGAATTAGCGTATACGTCAAACACAAGACGGTATTGTAAATTCTCATAGCAAATGCTCGAACCAATGTTGCCCTTGTTGGACAATGAAGAGCACAGTTAATATGTTTGCAGTCGCTTTATACTTTCTTATAAAAATAAAATAAAAAAATAAACAAATTTTGAAATATCCCCCTTCCCTTATCTCTTTCTCTTACAACAACATTATTTTTAATTGTTCTTCTTCTTTTTCTTTCATTTCCATTTCAGCCTCTCGATCGTGATCAGCCCAATGGACGGCCCCAGTGGCGTTTTACCGTTTTCGCCCAGGATGAAGGTGGTGAAGGTCTGGTCGGCTATGCTGATGTGCAAGTAAATCTCAAGGATATCAACGACAATGCCCCGATCTTTCCACAAGGCGTCTATTTTGGCAATGTCACTGAAAACGGCACCGCTGGTATGGTAGTAATGACCATGACGGCTGTGGATTATGATGATCCGAACGAAGGATCCAATGCTAAGCTCGTATACTCAATAGAGAAAAATGTTATAGAAGAAGAAACCGGTTCACCCATATTTGAAATCGAACCTGATACCGGTGTTATAAAGACTGCCGTTTGTTGTCTGGATCGCGAACGTACACCGGATTATTCAATACAAGTGGTGGCCATGGATGGTGGAGGGCTGAAAGGTACGGGGACAGCCTCTATAAGAGTAAAGGATATAAACGATATGCCGCCGCAATTTACCAAAGATGAATGGTTCACGGAGGTGGACGAAACGGATGGTACCACGCTACCCGAAATGCCTATACTTACAGTAACCGTACACGATGAAGATGAAACTAATAAATTTCAGTACAAAGTAATAGATAACAGTGGTTATGGTGCTGATAAATTTACCATGGTAAGGAATAATGATGGCACTGGTTCACTGAAAATTGTACAACCTTTGGATTATGAAGACCAACTGCAGTCGAATGGTTTTCGCTTTAGAATCCAAGTCAACGATAAAGGCGAGGATAATGACAATGATAAATATCATGTGGCCTATTCGTGGGTGGTAGTGAAGCTTAGAGACATTAACGATAACAAGCCACACTTTGAGAGAGCCAATGTTGAGGTTTCTGTGTTTGAGGATACCAAAGTAGGTACAGAACTGGAAAAATTCAAAGCCACCGATCCTGATCAAGGTGGTCGCAGTAAGGTATCCTATTCCATTGACAGATCTTCGGATAGACAAAGACAATTTGCCATTAATCAAAATGGTTCGGTGACCATACAACGTTCTTTGGATCGTGAAGTAGTGCCTCGGCATCAGGTCAAGATTTTGGCAATCGATGATGGTTCACCACCTAAAACAGCTACGGCCACTTTGACAGTTATTGTACAAGATATCAATGATAATGCGCCCAAGTTTTTGAAGGACTATAGACCGGTGTTGCCTGAACATGTGCCACCACGTAAAGTCGTGGAGATATTGGCTACCGATGATGATGATCGCTCAAAGAGTAATGGACCACCATTTCAATTCCGTTTGGATCCCAGTGCTGATGATATTATACGAGCTTCGTTTAAAGTGGAACAGGATCAAAGTGAGTATAAAATTGAAAGAATATTTTTTAATAATCACCTTAATGTGATATTGTGCAACAGATGTGATCTGATTCATTTATCATTTATTTTTCTGATATTATTATTAAGAGCTTCGTATAAATGCCAGCGAATTGGTTGATCTCCTGGTTGATCTTTCATTCCAAAAAACATCTAAGAAATTTTCTGTCTTCTGCAACCAAGTGAAGGCAAAGAGAGAAAGAGAAGGGCTCAATCAGCAAAAGTTATTCACCCTTACATCAAAAACATTATCAAAGAGAAATAGGCAATGACAGGCAACTATCGCAGGACTCGCTTAGCTGAAGACTTATACAGTGTATACCTGCTCAAACATTCAGACATTCTCGCTTCTGTGTTCGACGTTAAGGCACAGCTTCACTCTAATCCTTTCGCAATTTAAGAAACATAGTCTAAAAATAAAATCAAATCACTTTTATAGAATAATTTGCCTGTAGTTTCGCTTATTCTTGGTGTCTTGTCTAAACAAACTAGTGATTCTCTTTATCTCTAATAAGCGGACACACTACCTTCTAGACTACGGCGGCAATGATCCCAGAGTAAATAAAATTGCTATGAATAGTTTCTCAAAAATCTGTCGTTCGGAGTCGATTTTAAATTGTGGGTCGGTCCCATGGCCGTTCATCTATAAAATTAACACACATAGCATAAGTGATTTGAAAAACTAGATCGTAATACCAGTAACTTTTAATTTTTTGTAATTTTTGGGTAAACTTTCAAAAAGAAGAAATTGTATAATTGCAGGATTTATTTTAGATTCCGAATAGTCTTTTAAAGTGGTAGTCATTCAAAAAATGTATCATGAGAATATATATGTATATTTTGATTTGTGGTGTCCGAATAAGCTTAACTTCATTCCTAAATAATACCTTCTATCTCAAAGAGGGTTCGTCGCCACCAAACCTAATCTGTTTAAACTTTCTTTTTAGTGGCTTACTAAAGGATGTTATTTTGACTGAAAATCTGCTTTTACTAGTTCGTAAATAAAATTTAAGACAAGTTATTAAACCTATTTTTTAATTAGTTTAATCAGTTATGAAAAGATAACATTTTCAGGGGATTGAAAAATATTCAAGACACAATTTTTGTGAACAAATTTTTAAAATAAAACATTTTAATTTCAACCTGATTTTCTAAGTGTAGCTTACGGATGTAAAATCGAATTTTAAATTGTTCTTTAATTAGAAACAATATTAGGAATTGACAACTCATTTCATAGTAAATTAATTGATTTTTACAATTCCTTTCCATCTAAAAATTTAATAAAGAATCTGAAGACTATTGTTGAGATAGTCTAATGGAAATCAAATATTCATATTGAAAAAAACTATTTTTTTTTGTTGAACCCAAACTAGTAACTGAATAGAATATTTATTTTACGGTTTTACAGCTGACAACATTTAATTGATTTTTTAGAAAATACGAAGACAAAACTAAACTACATATATTCTATGCAAAAATAATAAAAGAATAGAAGTGAAATGAAATAAAATGAAATAAAATAAATTTCGTAAAATATTTTTGCATTTCTTTGCACTCGTTGTGTGGTGTCCTTCAATTTGTATAGCAAATGAACTTCGATATTAAAATCCAATTATCAAAATGCAATAGTCAATGCCAAAAGAACAAACAGACAGACAGACAGCATATTGGCAGAGAGCAAGCCAGCCAATGCATTTGGATAGACATTTCGGTAATATTGTTGGTTATTGCAACAAAGTATTGCAATATTAAACGCCTGTTAATCTCTCTCTGTACGAAATGTAGAATTTTACAATTTAATTACCACTCAAATATGGTATGTAACACTACGAGATAGAGAATACATTTCCGAGCTTATACACTTTGCTATACAAGTCTTCATATGAAAGAAAAATTCCAAAAAAAAAAACCAAATCGAATCGAATCGAATATTCTTTTATTGTTTTCATTACAATACCCATAAGGTTATTTACTAAAGCTATTGTTTCGAATGCTGGTTTCTTAAATATTCTTTTTTTTATTTTCAAATACACACGATAAAGTTTGCATTGCAAAATTAATGATCCTTTTTGCAATGGGTAGTAGGTAGGCAGGCATGTTTTCGTCCAAGGACTGATGGTAAATGTTAGTTGAGCTTAAAACTCAAGTAATTACCAGAGTCAATAATGGCTTAAATTGAACACATAAACAAAATATACAAAAATAAAAATTAATTTTTCAAAAACCTCAAATTACATCACTTAAGGAAAAGTTCGATAAGGAAATATTGTACAGTAGAAAGCAAATCTGGAAAGCAATGTAAGGTAATAAGCCAGTCTTTTTACTAATGTCCTGCAGAAAGCACCCAACTCTTAGAGCAGCAGACAATCAGCTTAAACTAAATATACCGTTAGCCTAAGAAGTTTCATTGGAATATTATTTCGGGTTCGATTCATTATACGGTCCCCTATAACTATCTGAACAGAACCATCATCCCAAATAGAGACTACTTCAATGCCTCATAGAAAATATACATGTATGACCCACAGTTAGTATCTTTGAGGATTTGCACAGTCTTCCGAATCACTAGTGGAAGTCATGGTTATGTTCATTTCGATTAAGAGACTATTTGGTAGCAAGATTCCCAACCATTACACCAAATACTCGAAAGGCGTTGTCCCTAGGCAATGCTAGATGGTAGCGCCATTATCCTAAGACGTGCTAGAGCAAACCAATCACCTGCTTAGCTGCAACAACAATAATTTATTAAAAAACAGAAACAACGCAGCAATGCTTTATGGAAGCCCTATGCTCGCAAGAGAGGTTCTGGAAAAAATACTGATGTATGCATATGGACTGCAAGCCTGCCAAGAAGTCTCTTTTCAATGCCATATCGACTTTGGCCATAAAGGTTGTCATAGTAACTGATCAGCAATCTAAACTGCTGACTAGAACGGCTACCACACTGAAATATTCATATGTTATTCGTGTAGGGAGACTTCTGAGTTTTGTGTTAGACCGCTAGGTTGTGCTACCCCATAATAGTTTTTTCATCTGCTGTCTGCTTTTATGTGGCCTCGTTTTCTGTAGCTCATCATACCAACCATTGACATATCGTCCGCAACTTGATTCTTCCAACGTACGCTTAATCTCACATCGAATACCTAATTCGAAAAAATATACTCTTCCAACATGTCCGATTTGGATATTAAATCGCCGAACACTATCCATGTGGTTGAGGCCCTTGTAGAGCTGTTTCGAATGCGAGATTTTGTATAAAATCGAAGCAGAGATTTTGTATAAAATTTATTTTTTGAACACTCTCAAGACAACTGCATTGGGTCACAAATGCGTATATACTTCCGTGGTACAGAGGTTAGGACGAAGTGGTAGCTGTGCTCACCAAAACTCACTTCAGCACGCATAACGGCCCGTTGTGAAGCCACAGCGAAGCGACCCTGTACTGACCGAATTCCATCAAACTAGCGAGGATGTTGGTCAGTGCACGGGCTGCACATTAAAAGCACGACTACCGTACGCTGGAATCCAGCCTGAACCGGTCGCAGATAGCAATAGCGAATAGTAGAGCATTAATTTCTTAACACGAGAGAGGTTTCTGTCAACCAATTGCCTGTTAAAACTATAAGAGCTTGATCTCGACCCAGACATTATTTACGCTGTGAATGACGGTGTTATGGTAAATAAAGTTTCTTGACAACGTCGAAGGTACAGCTATCGGACGTAATCTAAACTCCGATACCTTGAATTTTTTTCTTGCCAACAACATACGCTTCGCTTTGTCTTAATTAACTACCAGACCTTGAAATCTTCTAGTTTTTTTGGTACTAAATATAGCATTTGAATAACTTGATATGACCAATGATGCCGATATTATCGGCAGACATTAGAAACTAGAAAACATAATACCATTTCGGTGTACACCCACTTTTTGTGTAGAAAACTCTCCTCCATGGAGTTGTCTGAAAATTTGCACTAATTAAAGTGAAAGTACCGCAACAATTCCCAATTTGTACTGAAAATTTTCCCAAGAATACATATGATGGTTATGATGGTGTTTGATGGTTTTCCTTGAATAATCAAAACCTTAATAAAGCTTTAAAACTTACTCTCCTAGAATTTTGCTCCAAAAAAAACTCTCAATTTAAAAGCACTTTAGCTTAGTAAAAGAAAAGGGAGCAAATGTACAACAACAACAAACCCATTAATTTTTAATACAACCATTGGCTAACAAAAAAATACCAACTCTTTCTCTATTTGTTAATCACTCCCTCCCTTTCTCTCTTTTTCCATCAGTATGCTTTAAAAAAAAACACCAAAGAAAAGCTTTAGAAACGGCAATCATATGTCAGACGAATTTTAAAATTAGCACTTACAACTGTGATTACCAACACAAAGATAACTGACAGGACACAAAATACACATTATTTTCACCAGACAAAACTGTTTAAAATTTAACTGTAAGAGTTATTAATTTGCATTATCACTCTTCATCTCTTTACAGAGGGCGCTAATGGTGATGGTATGGCTGTTATTTCCTCTTTGAGATCTTTTGATCGTGAACAACAAAAGGAGTATATGATACCGATTGTCATCAAGGATCATGGTTCACCTGCCATGACTGGCACCAGTACTTTAACCGTTATTATAGGCGACGTAAACGATAATAAAATGCAGCCCGGCTCAAAAGATATATTCGCCTACAACTATCAGGGCCAATCGCCTGATACTCAAATTGGTCGCGTTTATGTTTACGACTTGGATGATTGGGATTTGCCTGATAAGAAATTCTACTGGGAGTCTCAAGAGCATCCCCGCTTTAAGTTGGATGAAGATTCGGGTATGGTTACCATGCGTGCTGGCACCCGTGAGGGACGCTATCATTTAAGATTCAAAGTCTACGATAGGAAACATACTCAAACCGATGTGCCCGCCAATGTAACCGTAACGGTGCGTGAAATACCCCATGAAGCAGTAATTAATTCGGGTTCAGTAAGATTGTCGGGCATAACCGATGAAGATTTCATACGTGTTTGGAACTATAGAACACAATCCTTGAGTCGCTCCAAAATGGATAGATTCCGTGATAAGTTGGCTGATTTATTAAACACTGACAGAGAGAATGTGGACATATTTAGTGTGCAGCTTAAGAAAAAACATCCTCCTTTAACCGATGTTCGGTTTTCCGCTCATGGCTCACCGTATTATAAGCCCGTTAGGCTTAATGGCATCGTTTTAATGAATCGTGAGGAGATTGAAAAGGATGTGGGCATCAATATCACAATGGTGGGCATAGATGAGTGTTTGTATGAGAATCAAATGTGTGAAGGTTCCTGTACCAATACTTTGGATATAAGCTCCCTGCCCTATATGGTTAATGCCAATAAAACGGCTCTGGTGGGTGTAAGAGTAGATACTTTGGCGGAATGTACTTGCGGTGCGCGCAACTTTTCCAAGCCGGAAAATTGCCGTAATACCCCGTGTTATAATGGTGGCCGCTGTGTGGATACCCGCTTTGGTCCTCATTGCTCTTGCCCTGTGAGCTATACAGGACCACGTTGCCAGCAGACAACGCGCAGTTTCCGAGGCAATGGTTGGGCCTGGTATCCGCCTTTGGAAATGTGCGATGAATCCCATTTAAGTTTGGAGTTTATAACACGTAAACCCGATGGCTTGATCATATACAATGGACCCATAGTGCCGCCCGAAAGAGATGAAATGCTAATATCAGACTTTATTTCTTTGGAATTGGAACGAGGTTATCCTAGACTTTTAATTGACTTTGGTTCTGGCACTTTGGAGCTGCGAGTGAAAACCAAGAAAACTTTAGATGATGGCGAATGGCATCGCATTGATCTGTTTTGGGACAGTGAAAATGTGCGCATGGTGGTGGATTTCTGTAAATCGGCAGAGATAAGTGAAATGGAAGATGGCTCTATGCCGGAATTTGATGATATGTCTTGTCAGGCCAGAGGACAAATACCACCCTTTAATGAGTATTTGAATGTTAATTCGCCATTGCAAGTGGGTGGTTTGTATCGTGAACAATTCGATCCTTCATTGTACTTCTGGCACTATACTCCCATGGCCAAGGGTTTTGATGGCTGTATACGCAATCTAGTGCACAACTCGAAACTGTATGACTTGGCTCATCCAGGCCTATCACGCAATAGTGTGGCCGGTTGTCCGCAAACCGAAGAAGTATGTGCACAATCTGAACAAACTGCTCGTTGTTGGGAGCATGGCAACTGTGTTGGTTCGTTGTCAGAGGCTCGTTGTCAATGCAGGCCTGGCTGGACTGGCCCTGCGTGTAATATACCCACTATACCCACCACCTTTAAGCAGCAGAGTTATGTTAAGTACGCCTTAAGCTTTGAACCTGACCGCTTTAGTACACAAATTCAGCTGCGTTTCCGTACACGCGAACAACATGGCGAACTGTTTCGCGTTAGTGACCAGCATAATCGCGAATATGGCATATTGGAGATTAAGGATGCTCGTTTACATTTTCGCTACAATTTGAATTCATTACGTACGGAAGAGAAAGATTTGTGGCTTAATGCGGTGGCCGTCGATGATGGCCAATGGCATGTGGTGCGTATTAATCGTTATGGCTCGGCGGCCACATTAGAGTTGGATGGCGGCGAAGGACGTCGATATAATGAAACATTTGAATTTGTGGGCCATCAATGGTTGTTGGTCGATAAGCAAGAGGGTGTTTATGCTGGTGGCAAGGCGGAATATACGGGTGTGCGCACTTTTGAAGTTTATGCTGACTACCAGAAAAGCTGTTTAGATGATATACGGTAAGTGTGCGTGCGGTGGTCAAGCAATATACAGTGGGTAACAAAAGTTAGGCAAAGAAAAGAATTAAGAAATGCTTTTTTTGAGTATAAATTCATTTGTCTTTTAATTTGACCACATGTAAGATATATTTTTGCCACCCACTGTATGCTTTTAATACACAGCTGTCGCATAAAATGCCATCAGTGGTATATACTATATACGGTATAGCATTGGAGGCAAATTGAATCAATAGCTTCACTGCAACAAAATTATACAGAATTTTGCACATGTAAACAGCAGTCTTACACTCTGTGACTCTTGTTAGCCTTACCTCCCCCTCCCCCCTATCCCACTTAATTAATTCTGTTCTTTTGATTTTCTTGTTTTTGTTTTTGTTTCATTTTTCTGCTGATATATAGACTTGAAGGTAAACATTTACCTTTGCCTCCTGCAATGAACGGCACACAATGGGGTCAGGCCACAATGGCGCGTAATTTGGAAAAGAATTGTCCATCGAATAAGCCCTGTTCGAATGTCATCTGTCCAGAGCCATTTGAATGTGTTGATTTATGGAATGAATATGAGTGCACGTAAGTTCTATGTTTCTCTTTCTGTGAGTGTATGTGTGTGTGTTTTTTGAAAGAAGAACAACACACAGACACACAAACAGACAGACATTTAATTGTAGTCTGATACTTTGTTCTACTTTTTTTTCATTTTCATTTTATCATCATTCATTGTATATGTATGTGTAGTTTGTTTTCGTTTTATCCTTGTTTTCGGTTGTTTTTCATTTTCGATTCATTATACGTTTTTAATGGCTTTTTAGCTACGAACGAGAAAATAATACAAGAAAGAACTGCATTATCATTGCGTAAATCTTGGTTTTTTTTTCGTCTTCTTGCGTTGTATTGGGTTAAAAAAAATATTTAAATTTCATTTAATTTCAAAACTAATTGAAATAATTGATTTTATAAATTTGCAAAAAAAAAATAATCGAAAATTTTATTTTATGTTAGTGAAAACTCAAAAGATGGTAACACTGCTACACCTATTGAAATATCAAATTGTATGGAAATTTAACACTGTTCAACAACACTAACAGTCATCCTTCAAATTATTAACAACAGAAAAACAATTAATTAAGGATTTAACAACTGAAAGTTGCTGTAAATAAAATTATCATTATTTGGGGGGAAAATGGTTTGTGTTATAGGTCAAAGGTCAAAAACATCGAACCTTATCAAATCCACAATTTTTTTTAATTGCAAGAAGTTGCACAAAACGATTGATAATACAAAAAAAAACTTATTCCTTTCACTTATAATTGACCCTTAAATTTATAAGTTTTAATTCAATTCCTTGGAATTAAAAGCATGGGCTAATTTCGATGTTTTTGACCTTTAACCTCTAGAAATCAAACAAAATTGATTTAATAGTGTTCTTCATTAAAAAGAAGATTATTAATTTATCAATACACAATTCAATTGTTTTCAATCCAAAAATTGTCATACTTATGCCCCTCACTGTAAAAGTTTCGGTAAGGTTTTACATAGATTACACAGGAGCCCAAAAGTTAAATTCACTTTTGGACCAAAATGATCAAAACCGCCAAGGATCTTTCAGCATTTACTGGCAACTCCAACTATTTAAATTAAGTAGAAGTTCGTAGTCGCCGTAGTCTAGTAGGTAGTGTGTTCGCTTATTAGACGTAAAGCCCAGGTTCGAGCCCCAGGCCAGACATCAAAACGAAATATGAAAAAAATAAAGCTATTTCTTCGCCGACTTCCTCTCAGCAGATTTCTGGCAAAAACTCTGCCATGAGAAAATTTTCTCAAAATCTGTTGTTCGGAGTTGAAGTTAAACTGTAGGTCCCGCCACTCAAGCATAAAATTAACACACACAATATGAGTATTCCTGACTGAAGGGTTGTAATTATGTATGTATGCGTGTATAAGTTAAGCTTGAGCTCTCCGTAGCCTAGTAGGTGTTGTGTGGCTTGAGGCCTCGGTTCAAACACCAACACTGACGTAGTTTTCTGACAAGATCACTGAGAGCTAATAAAATTGCCCTGAAAAGTTTCTCAAGAAAAAAAATATGTTGTTCGGAATCGATTTTAAACTGTAGGTCCCGCACATACAACGTAAGTGATGTGTGAAGTTAGGTCGTAGTCCTGACTGAAGGGTTGTAATGACCAATTATGTATGCATGTAAGCTTGAACTGATTGATGGGATAAAGTACTTTAGTCTTATCTGCGACCTGGTGTGATCATTCGGTTCATATTTATTTTCTGAGTTTCTGAATGATGGGTATCAATCTCTAAAGAACTGTTAGCTGCAGTGTATTAAACAAATCTTTACAATTCGAACAACTTCTAAACAACACTCATCGTAATCTCAGTAACCTAGATACTTGTTGTCCTAATAACAAGAAAGTTGTTAAGATCACGACTTTATGTCTTACTAGTACGAGGATGTGGATATGGTCTGGTAGGACAGAATGCAAATATTTCTTTATAGCAGAACTTAATTCAGCTAACGACTTTTCCCATAGGAATCAAACTAAGACCGTTGCTGATCGATTCAAACCAATATCGAGAGTTGGAGTGTGATAAGGATAAAACAATTAGTTTCAGGTCAATGAATGATTACAATGTTTGGCTGACCGAAGAATCAATGTTTGCATGCTTGCGGTTAGCAAATGGGTCATATAAAGTAGTAGATTTCTCGTTGAGATAATGAAGCATTCTGATATGACGCTTGTCTACTATTTGAAGGGTTATTGAAGTGATGAGGAAATCCGTATCGCTCCCTCTTCTCACTTATAGATCGCCTACATTTAGAAAGTTATCATTTATAAATGGCACATCGAACAAACCTGTTCTTTAATGCAGGAATATCACTTGCTTTATAATTATAAGAAATATTTCGTTTTGATTAGAATTTCAATATGCAGCATGCGTATGATTTTTGGGCTGATTTCGGATCACTGTATTATTGTCAGTGATAATTCGCGAAAATTTTTTATACAATCTTCAATATTATGACAAAGGATAACACTATAATATACATACATTATCTTGCATTGTCCAGCGTTGTCTTTAAGTAGAGAAAAGCTCTCTTACTTTGACGTCTGTTGATGCTGGAAGGCTAGGGAATATTTAAAGATATTAAGACGTCAACATTGTTCACTGTGAGATTTTCATTGGCGATAAGCTTATGAATTCAAATTTTTAACCGTTTACAATAAAATAATTCTTCCACTGCTAAGGGTAGTATGGCAATGATAATAATGTTATACAGATCCTGTAGTCGATTTGGTCACATTATGACATGTGATGTTATTAATGCTAGTCAGCTAATGTTTATCCAGGCAAGCTGATGATGTAGAACTCCATAATTTTTTCTATTTGTTTCGTTTTATTTAAAAGCTATAAATCCTTAGAAAATAAAAACAAAATTAATCATAAGATCGCAATAAAAATAAAAAGGAACATACATGTAAAAAATAAAGAAATTCTTATTTTTAGAAATATTTCGCAAAAATTTAATTTTTTAATGAAGAAATATTTGTTACAAATAAATAAAATCTTAACCATATTGCGTATTAATATTCTACTGATTTAAAAATAAACCTTCGAAGTTAAATTTTCCAACCACTACGTATAATTTTGAAATATTTTAGAATTTAAATCAAAAATTAATAAAAATTAATTGAGAGAAATTGTAAGGTAAAGTTAGGAAAAATTCAACACTATTTCACGTTTTTCATCATTCATTATGCTTATCACTCTTTTAACTAAATTGTAAACCTTGTAAATCATTGTTCATTATTCATGTAATCAGTCAATCATATTTTTTTAACATACACATCCAAATCAGCAAATATTTAATTACATTTTTATTTTTCTTTTAAAATCATTTCCAACACATTTCAAAAACAATCATTCATTATTCATCATTCATCCTTACAAACGAAACCAATACCATATTCAAATATTCTTCACAGCAAAATTATAAGAACACGGACAAAACAGCTTAAAAAAAAAAACAAAAATTAAAAAATAATCACAATTTGTACATAGAAAAAGATTTAAAAAAATTTATTTGAGTTTTCTTTCAATTTTATATTTCGTATTCAGAGAAAGCATATTTTTGTTTTAATAAATTTCACTGTTTTAATTTCATTTTACAAAACAAATTTTAAAACTAGAAGAAAAAAATTATAATTTAAACTCATCTTCATTACTTGGTTTAAAGCGAAATCATTATATTTTGTAAATTAACAAAAAGAGCTTAACTGCAGTGTATTGAAATTACTTATCAGGCAAGGAGGTTATTGCCTGTACGTAAATATATTAAAAAAAAAACAAAATTGCAATATATTTAAATCAATAAGAACGGTGATTCGAAGCACAGTGTTTTACAGCTTAAAATTCGAATCGAAATATGTACATAATAATTCCCAGGACTATTGATTCCAACCAGAATTTTTTTGGTTTACGACTTCGCTTGGATTTTCACATTTAATAGAGATTTTCTCCATCACCACGATCATTATGATAGTATAGAGATTTGTCAATTTAGATGCCTTACTTTGTAGTATCTCAGCATTTGCATCTAGATGATCGCGTTGGTAATGAACCAAACTGAGCGATTTAGGTACATGGCTGTGCTAAATTTACAGCTTTATTACGAAGTGCTACTTAGATTTATTAATTATAATTAATTAAGATCGAAGAAAAACAAAATGCATAAGATAAGGCCACTAAATTCTTACAATCCTTGTCAATATTGTCAAAAAAAACTGACGTAAACTATTCGTACTCTATGCTGAGCGTGTCTTTGCTTAGCTCAGACTTGACCATGTGCATTATTTTATAGGAATAGTATACAAATATTGGAAAGCACTGGCGTCATTTATAGTTAATTGTCTCGATCATCCATGAGTTGGTTGTTGGATACTGCGCTAGACCAAAATACCTAAAAAATTCTTCGCAGATTCGAAGCAAGAGTGGAATATACTGATCTTAATTCTGTGCGAGATCTCATTGAAATACGTTAAAATACATCTTTACTGTAACCGCCAAATACTATAAAGATAGCAAAAAAAATTTCACGCTTTGCGGTTTAATGCCCGCAACTTCTTCTCAGCAGGTTTCTGGCAAAAGCTCTAAAAGTAAATAAAATAGGCATGAAGTCGTTCCGAGTTGACTTTAAACTGTAAGTCCCACCACTCATGTACAAAATTAACACGCACAACATAAGTGGCGTGAGAAGCTAGGTCGTAATCCTCACTAAAGGGTTGTAATGACCAATTATGTATGTATTATTACAATTTTCTTTAAAAATAATGTGGTTAAGCTCTTTTCAACGCATAAGGTTCACTTATTCATCACAAATATTAAGCTTTACTTGTCCATATTTTTTAATGTAAAAAAAATATACAAATGCTTTGGTTTCATTAGTTCTTATTTAAAAGTTTTTAAAAAAAATAAAAATAAAAAAATCAATATCGTTAATATCACTAACATTTCTTTTTCCTCATTTATGCGCAACGCACATTCTAAACTGTGTCGTTCTTATCGTTTTTATTTATAATTCTCTCAATAAAAACGTAACGTAACGTAACGTAAATGTAACGCAAACATAACGCATAACGTTATCACAACACACACCACTCAACTGCATTAAAATAGTTGCGGCGAAGGACGTGTCATGTCACCGGATGCTAAAGGTTGTATGGATCGTAATGAATGCTTGGATTTACCCTGCTTAAATGGGGCCACTTGTATAAATCTTGAGCCTCGACTACGCTATCGTTGCATATGTCCTGATGGTTTCTGGGGTGAAAATTGTGAATTGGTGCAGGAAGGACAAACTTTAAAATTGAGCATGGGCGCTTTAGCGGCAATATTAGTTTGCTTGCTGATCATTCTAAGTGAGCATAATGATAACAAATTTTCATATTTTCTTTGGCTTTTTCTATCTAAATTAAAAGGAATTAAAAAAAAACTACTTGCGCCCATAATTACGTATACATAATTTAAAAACAAATCAAATTTAATGTTTGATGTTTAAAATAAAAAAGAGAGACAGGTGAAGGGAGAGAGAGAGAGAGAATAAAAAATTCCACATTAAGGATATATGTCATAAAAATTTATCATTTTATTTGTTTTGCTTTAAAAAATAAAACATATTTTAGGGTTTTTATTTTGCAGCCTTAATACATGCTTCATTTTTTGCGTTTATAATTAATGTCTTTTAAGAAAGAAAAAAGAAAATACTAATAATGGAATAACAAATAATCCAAATAAAAAACAGTAAAATTGAATTAACGGAACAGTATTTATTGTTTACAGATTTCCTGTTTTTTATTTTGAAATTAAACACGGATTATGAATATAAATATGTCATGTTTCTTACTTTCCGTATCAGAAGTACTCGAACACCTATCTTAATCATTTGCGAATGACCTTACATTGTCCCATGATTTTTGTCATGTCATTTTTTCAATGTAATTTTGTTATAATTGTACCCAGAATTTCACTCTGAATATTATTTTCAAAGCTTCAATTAGTTCTGGTTCGATTTAGTAAATTCCCTCTTTGAAAAAATCCTCAGAAAATATTACTCATTGCCTGCTTGGTATGTCCAACTGTTATTTCATATTTTATAAAAAACTAGGAGACCGAAAAGTTTTGTTTGTGCATACATATGGCATTGAGAAATTTATATTTCTGATAAAGCCCTCAGATAATTTTTCACTCCATCATAGTCGTCCATCATAGGTAGATAGTGTGTTAGCTTATTCGACTTGAGGTTACGGTCAGACATTTCCAACAAAACTAGATATGAAAAAATATTTCTTCGTCGACTTTTTCTCAGCAGATTTATGGTAAAAACTCTAAAAGTAAATAAAAATGCTATCAAAAGTTTCTCAAAAATCGACTTTAAACTATAGATCCCGTCACTTAGTTCATAATCCTAACTGAAGGGTTGTAATGACCTTAGACGTCTGAGTTCAAATGAACAGAATACGAGGCCATAAGTGTAATACGTAGTCCGAAACTTAGAATAGAATATAATTTATTAACTGGAACTAACTCTTCACAGCAAGCATATGTATGTCAAAATTTTTTTGACAGTCATTTGATACAGACTACAGCCAGGTTTGAGGAGAATTTCGTGGAAAAATTCTAAAAATCTATAGATTGCTCCACGTATTATTTTTATCCGCCTTTTTATTACAATTAAGTGACTATTTATTGACTCTAAAGCTAAATAAATTAGTTAGCGGAAGTAATTTAACTCCAAGGACACACGCAATTACCTATCATGAAGAGCACGGTTATCGTTTTTTTTTTTTTTTTGTTGAAATTGTTTGAAATGTAAGAGTAAGTAGTAGTTGAAAATGTAAGAGAAAGTGTAATTTGTGACTTATACCCCAAATTGGAAAATTGATGAAAACCTGCTTTTTTGTTTTCACAAAGTCACCTGATAATCCACAAAACGCTCTTACTTGAAAGACACTAGCCATTTAAGAGTTCAAACTTCAGCTCAGATATGTCGAAAACAAAACTTGAAAAATCGACGACCGCCTTTCAACAAAAACAAAAAAGTGCGTTTTAGAATAATAAAATTATTATTTCTTTAATCCCGATTTAGAAAGTCAATATAGAATTCCCTTAAATATCTCTCTCTCTCTCTCTTTCTTAGTAACTTTTCAAAATAGTTTCTTTTTTTTTTTGTTTTAAGTTTTCATAAATGTTTCCTATCATTTGTTCATGTTTAATGCAAATCTTAGCTTTTAATCATCAAAAACTATAAACTTTTATTTCATTTCGATTATTATTTGCACCATTAGCTAAAATTCACAAATATCATCTGAATCATTTCATTTCATCTCATATTATATCATTTCATATTTATAACTTCATTCAAAATGTTTGCCTCAAATTTAAAGTGCTCCCCATTATCATCATCATTAAGCATCCATTCATGTATCCAAACATCCTTGAAAGATATACAAAATTTTTATTCTTGTTTTTGCAGTCAATATCTATTGTACATTTATATATATACATATATCATACATCTATGTTTTATTAAATAGAATCTTTAAAAAAAAAATATGTTAAATTTTTTGCATGTCATGTTCTCTCTCCATATCATACTACTCAGATGGATAGTTTGTATGTACCCATAATCACCCCAAAAAAGTGAACATTTTTAATATCATTTATCATCATGAAATTTAATTTTAAATTAAATTTAAATATTTATTTTCCTTTCTCTTCATTTCTTCATTCATTCATTTGTTCATTCATTTCAATCATTCATTTCAATCATTCATTTTCAATGCCATGACCGCCATTCGTTTATTAAATATAGTGCTTTTATTTAAAAAATATATTTCTTTCGTTTCTCTCCATTAAAAACCCCTCATAATTTGGAAACCCCATTTAAAAATAAAGAAAAACAACAACAACGAAATTTCAAAACACTGTCATTAATTTTCATTTTCTTATAGATGTAGTAGAAATGAATGTTAAATAATTTATATATTTAAGAATTATTATATAACTTATATCTATACATACAGATTTGTACGTACCGTTGCCTGGAATATATACAATATTTATTGGAAAATATTCATGCACATTTTTGTGGCTCGTGTTGTATAAATTCCATTAAAAATATTCGAAAATTCTTAGCCATTAAATAGTCCTTATTTTTAGTGTCTTAGTTTATTAGTTGAATCATTTATTATGTATTTAAATTACAAATTTAAACTTTAAACAGGTGAAAATTTCTTAAAAAGGTAGGTAAAATGGCAAGAAACATACTATAATTGATTGATTGATTTGAATGAAGCAAAATTTATGTGTATACAAATCATATTTGCAGGCAATAATGGTATTATATTTCAAAATTGATTCATTAGATATTATTGATATGAAATGAATTATATTACCATGCCTTCTTATTCATTAAAAATAATATCGGAGAACCTAATATTACACTTGGCCATGGTTAATATATTAAAAGGCTTCATAAAGTTTTAACTCCATAAAGTATGCAACAAGTTTTAAAACGTTAAGCCGCCTGAAAAGAACTTTCCTGTTATTGTGTGTTTTAATAATCCATTTCTCTTAAAAAAAAGTTTCAATTCATCAATAAATTTCAACTCAAAAATTATACGGTAGATACAGAAATAACTTTCCCTAGAAAAAACATTAAGTTTCACAGACCAAAGTTATTTTTGGCAAAGATAGAAAGGATCATTTAAAAGCAAATGTAATAAGTGTGTATGTTTAACCCCAGGTCAGACGTCAAAATTAAATATGAAAAATATGTTTCTTAGGCGACTTGCTTTCAGCAGATTTCTGGCAAAAAATCTGAGAGTAAATAAGAAATTGCCATGAAAAAGTTTCTCAAAAATCTGTGCTTCGGAGTCGAGTTTAAACTGTAGGTCCCATCACTCACGTATACAATTAAGGCACACAACATGAGTGAGAAGCTATGCCGTAATCCTGTCTGAAGGGCCAATTATGTATACTTTGTTTAAGTAACAAGATAATGCATTTTTTTATTACTATTGTCGCGTAGATACGCTGGTATCCGATAATGTAATGATTTAAATTTTTATTGGGTATCCTCCTATACCGCTGATCTGACAAACTACAGAACATTTTCTTTTCATAGGAGCCGAGGTGCTTCCTTCTTAACGCCGCATTGTTTCCAAGTATGTATTCTAGTGATCCATTTTCCTCATCACAGAAACTACATTTTAGACTTGAAGTGATCCATATTCTCGACAAATGTTCTATGATTCTAGAATCATTGGTTAGAAGGCCGGTTGCTATCCTTTCACGTAATTATAATGCTTGGAGCTTGCCATTCTGTACGAAATACATTTTTAACCCAGATATGCCGACGGGCAAACTAGTGGACCAATCTTCGTAGTTTTCCAAGATAGATTTATTCGGACAGATTACATTACAAAACTGAAGAGAAATTAAAAAAAAATATTTTGTAAATTGGATTTTGAGCCCGTACTACATGTAGTACGCTCGGCACATATGGAAGCAAAATACAGTATTTTCTTCCGATTTAATTAAATTTTATGGCAATGATTACAACGTAGCTGTTTACATTTTCCATCGGCTTGACGTGTGTTCTCAGTAAATAAATGATATTTTCGATCAAATCTGATGTCGCATGATAATCCCTATGGAAGCGTAGCTGAGCGTTTCCCGTAAATAGATATTAGCAATGAGGCAATGCGGCGACGAAAAGGTAAATGGTCGATTTTACCTCCCATATGTCTATGCAGGTGCCACGCATTGTGCTCTGTAAAATCAATGAGGTGTGTGAATATTGGCAAATACCATTTTTCGCCCCGTATAGATACAAGCTTCCCCTTTCCTACTTCCTCTCCTTTTTCCTCATTCCCTTATTATCCTCTCACGCAAAGGACGTTTTTGTACAATGACCTCCGGGTACTGTACATGTCAAGTACACGTCCTCTAACCTAAACCTAAACCTATAGATACGCGGTACAACCTGATATTTTGATCTGATCGAATAACGCCACCCATCTAGCGATTATATTCATGAACAAACAGCTTTTTATCTTTTCGATACCAACGTGAAATATTTTTGCCTGGTTCAACTGGATGGACGTTTGAGGCAACGTTTACTGTACCCCTAACTTTTTCGAACTTTACTGTTTTATCAAGACGGTTGTTATTCACAAAGTGCATCCATTCGTATTGCGTTCGACACAAAAGAATGATGAATAACCCTATCATTTGGCAATACGTTCGGCGTCTCGAAAGAGTATTGTAGACACTCAGTAGCATAATTCCAATAAAAATGTCGTAATAATTTTGCGAAACCTCTTCATCACTTTCCTCTAAGGCATTTATTACCTCATTTAATGTTAAAAACCTGAGAAAAAAAAATTTTCGCTTTCATCATTTTTACACACTAATGCCGAACGTACTACATGTAGTACGTCGTCAAATATATCAGCTAAAATCACATATATATATATTTTTCACATATAATTTTGTTACGTATTTGTTTTTACATCTATTCTAATTAAAAAAACATAGAAACGCGACAACAATAAAATATGCATCTGCAACTTTTTCTTAAAAATTACGTGACATCTTCGGACTTTTGCCAATTTCATAAAACTAAAATCTTTGGTTCAAAAAAATACTCATAAGCAATTACCCTAGACAAAATTTATCTAGGCATGATTTGTTGACTGTTATATTCTGTAGCATAACAACAAGCAGTTTTGAAAATTTAAAACACAGTAAACTCAGCAACCTGAACTTAACTGGTGTACTACATGTAGTACGCTCGGCATATCTGGGTTAATAAACACTTTGGGATTAGTTGATGCAATCGACCCCTTTTCCTCATCTTTCGGCCGTGAGATTATTTCTTCTCGAGGCTAATTGCACTGTCCTATTGAACTCGTATACGATCATAGCATAGGATTGAGGGTAACGTTTCTCCTGCAACCATTTTCATAAAAACAATGCACAATGCAATCTGCACTCCTTAGTGCACTCTAAACAGTCACTTTTGGTGATTGTAATGGCTTGCCACAATATCTTCTGTGCTCAGAACTTAGTCAGATTGTGTTTTTTTTTCAATTATTCGACAAAATCTATTGATTATAGTTAGTATCCTTGTAGATTTTATATATTTTATTTTTAATTCGTAATGTAATCGTAGTAATTATGATTTATTTAGAAGGATTTTCAAAAATCCTTTAAATTTACCAACAATATCACATACATATGTACATATATACCTTATGTACATAACATTTACTTTACCATGGTTTTTATTCCCCAATGATTTCAATCTTAACAAAAGAGAGATTTCCAAAAAATTAAATTTTTTTTTTTTTGCAAATTTATAAAAGAGTAGCCATTATTTTACAATGCCATCACCATGGCACCATGTTATTCAGTGGCTGTTGTTGTAATGGCCACACTAAAACGTATAAGAAAACTGAAAAACGATAAAAAGAAAACAAGGAAAACAACGAAAAAATAGAATTAAAATAACAAATTATTTCCTTAATAACTGTTCAATCTCATATACATACACTCATATTTTTATATATATGTATGTATGTGTGTGTATGTTTACATTCATTTAAAATGCAGATGTCCTGCTGGTTTCAAAATATCGGGCAGAACATGTGTCAATGACAATGAATGTCTAATATTTCCCTGTCGTAATGGTGGTCGTTGCCGTGACTATCATCCACCGAAAAAATATGAATGCCAATGCCCGATGGGCTTTACCGGCATGCATTGTGAATTGGAATTATTGGCATCGGGTGTATTGACACCATCACGTGATTTTATTATTGCTTTAGTTTTATGCACGAGTACATTGATACGTAAGTAGACACATATATTTTTTTACATTCTTTTTGATTTCAATTTTATTAATTGGTAAGTTAAATTAAGTTATTTTTTTTTAAAGCTAACACAACCTAAAAGTAGGCAATGTTTATTATTAAATTTTGTGTGTTATAGTATGTGAACGTTTAGTTATTAGTATTAAAAGTGCCATTAAGTATGCAATAAAATTTTAAGTACCAGCTATAAGAATGCTTAGATGCTTTTACATACAAAATCAATTATTAGAAGCAAAAGTGCCGTAAAGTATGCAGCAATAAGCATGCTGAGATAAATGTTTAGCGTTTGGATTCTCAACAGAGTTACTAAATAATAATCTTTTAGTGAGTTTTAACCATTTTTAAGCGTTCTTATGTTGTTATATCATCGTTATTTGTAAATAGCACATATTTTAATAATAAATGGCACTTCAGATATGAGATATTTTCCAGCTGACAGCCTTGCGAGACCGGCTGTAATTTTTAAACGCCTTAAAGTAGGCAATGTCTTTTACATATTTGGGATTTCTTATATGCCAAGTATAATACATTAAAACGTTTAAAAAACCATTGTAGAACAATTATTAAAATGTCTTAAAGTTGGTCTATCCAACAAAAATAATATCGAAGGACCTATCATTGCTTTGAGTCATGTTTAATAGCTTAAAAACTTTCTAAAAGGTTTAACTCTACGATTATTCAATTCTTCCTTATTTAAATGCCATAAAGTATGCAATAAATTGTATGTACTTTTTAAAGCGTAAAGCCGCTTGAAAAGTACACTTCTTTTATTGTGTATTTTATTAATCCATTTCTTTTGAAAATAAATTTCAATTTAATTTCATTTAATGATCTCGTTCCTGTTATAATATAATTATTTACGATTTCTCATTTTCATTTTAATAAGTATGCTGGAGAAAAAAAAAACGACAAAATAATCAAAATGACTCCTTAAAGTATATTGCAATTATGCCTCAATGCATACGTATGCAACAACAGCATTGATTGTGAAATTTTTGCCACGTATGGTCGATGTGAACAAATATCAGGATATGCTGGAGCATACATACAGTTAAGCATTGTTGTCCTTTAATGTTCATTAATTGAAATACACAAAAGTGGCAGCCTGAAACATCGTTCTGCCACTTTAACACTTTTATAAGGCAATTGTTTTTTTTGTCCTTCGCATTCATATAATAATGAAAAATTTAAAGGAAAACCCATTCATAGTTTCGTTAATTAATTTTCAACTGTTTTAAGCTTAACAATATGAAAAATTATATGAAAACATCATGCCAAGCAAGGAAAAAAATACAAAAAAAGAAAGAAAAACGTAACGAAAATAAACTTTTTCTCTGGCAGTATAAATTGAAAATTATACGTTTTCTTGACATACATAATGAGGCAGAAATCCCCAAAAAGGAAAGCAAAACCATAGTAATAACGGTCCAGGCATACATATGTATGTATATTTTCAATAACAAAACGTATAAATGAAAAACTTTTCCTCAATACTTGTTAAACAATGCCATTTTCGAAGTTAAAATAAATATTGTGAAGGAAAATGTTGCACACAGCGTCAAGAGGGCAAATATCCTCACGATTGGCTATAACGATTGAAGGAATTTTTGTGTTAAAGCTGCAAAGTATGGGGGAACATAAATTTTTTTCAAGGAATTTAAAGTGAGAGAAATTTGAAGAAAAATGTCACGTCTTGCGTAGAAACTGTTGGAACAAATTAAAGAAATTTATAATTCCCTGTACTAAGTTTTGCTTATGCAAACAATGCGCTAGCCTACTTCTTCGATGAGTTTGGTGGAATTCGATCAGTACAGGGACTTCGTTTGCCTGTGGTGTCACAACGTGCTCAAGTCTGCTTTGGTAGTGATCGCTTCGACCTAACCTAAGTTTTCTTGTTCGTGGCATATTCCACTTCAATAACTTGATAGACAGTCTATGATACTACAATCCTTGTATTCCTTTTAGTTGTTAGTTTATTTATTTATTTTTTTTCACTATGAAAACAAGAAACTTTATTTCCCGTTTTTATTTCTCCACTTTTGTATTTCAATAATTTTTAATTGAATTTTTTTTATTTTAAGTGCTGCTCTGTTAAAATGACAAACTTTTCAACCGCGTTCAACATTTTTTCCCGTTTTTTTTTCTCTCAATTAAAAAATTAAAACAACTATAGGCAGCCGGGACAGACGGATAAAGAATATTCTTAACTTGTTTAATATAATTTTGTTCTGACAAACAAAAAATTGAATTAATGTTTAATTATTTTATTGCATATTTAAAGGGATATACTTAAAATGTTGTTGCGTCTATATAAACTATATATCACCATGAACGACAAAGGCTTATAAGCTGTTAAATAAATAATTGCGTATAAATTAATGAAGAATTTAATAAAGTTTAAAGCGTATACCATAAACGGGGTAAATGCCATTTTAAGTTTACAAATAATTTGTTGCCTACTTTAAGGGTAAAAAAGGATCAAAGTTGAACTAGTTGTAGTACAATGTCATATGCAGTAAGACAGAAAATTTACCACAAGAAATGATAACAAAAATAGGGTTTTGCAAAAGATCTTGGTAAAGTTTAAGACCTGGTTGTTAAAAACGTTTCAAAATAACAAAAGAAATTGAATCTCAATTGATTTTTTAGGTTTTTAAAATTTTAAAGGATTAAATGGTTCTTTCTAATAAGAATTTATTGCTTCGTTTCTTGTTATTTTTCGATTTTTCATGACTTCAAACCTAACTTGATCGATGGCATAGGTTATGTTGGCTTTGAGAACCGCTGTGATTTGTAGATTCATCGCATAAATTTGTGTCTTAAGAAAACCCCACAAGAAAAAGTCTGTCGAAGTTACATCGCCTTCGATTGAAAAGACCATTATGCAAATGCCTTTCAACAATTTATACAATTTTAAAATGCCTCGGTGCCTAGAGTAGTGTTGACATTTGTTAGTTTAAGTCTGATTCAATTTGATTTCCACTAGAATCTTTGGTTTTTATACTACACCGGATGTATGTGGTCTTAATTCCTCAGCTTTTAATATCTAAAAGTATAACTTGTAATCGTGTTGTATTTTATTAATAAATATAAACATATATATAATGTAGTTGAGTAGCCAAAAAAGTAGATCCATTTGGGTGAACTACACAACTTAACTACAACATAAGCTGTAGACAGAATATTGTTATAAAATTTGATCTCCCTATGAAGTAGTAGACAGTCAACATTTTTTCATTAATTTTAATACAACTACACGATCTATTTTATCTAAAAAATTTTGTTTACTTTTAGGCTTTCATAAATTCATAAAGCATAACATACTTATAAGCTTATTAAGAAAATACTAATAATGAGAAAACATTGCCTACTTTATTTTAAGTATTTATTTTAAATTTATTTATACAAACATTGCATGTACATTTAAGAACTTTTATTTATAATAAAACACAGTTATTAAAAATAAAACAAAATAGAATAATATAATGCCATCATAATTTTAACCCTAAGCCGATAATGATAAAGCGCAAGTGGTTTTTTTTAAATCCAAATTTAATATTTACCGTTTTATTACAGCGGCTAAAAGCTTAATATTGCTCCACTAAATTTACATAATAATATTAATTCATAATTTTTCTTCTTCTTCCTTTTCTTATTTTCGCATAACTTTTTCCATAAATATGAAAAAAAAAATTTTTTTTTTTTTAACAATCCATCACATCCATTCACACGTACGTGCTTGTGGTGGCAAATAAACCGAAAAAAATTATTATTTTTTTAATATTATTTTGCTTTTGTTTATAATATGAAAATATTATAAATTTTATGTGAATTTATACGGTTGAACTGGGCAAATATACATACATACACAGTTTTGGTGTTGGTATTTGTTGTGTATAATCGTCGTCGTGAGGCGCATATTAAATATCCAGGACCAGATGATGATGTGCGCGAAAATATCATTAACTATGATGATGAGGGTGGCGGTGAAGATGATATGACCGCATTCGACATAACACCACTACAAATACCCATCGGTGGTCCCATGCCACCCGAGCTTGCTACCATGAAAATGCCCATAATGTGTAAGTACACCTCCTCACAATTTTATGCATTTTGTTTGTTTCACATGTTATTTTACTCTGGTTTTAAGGTCAAATAGTTTTATTTAAAACACAATATTTATGATTTAAAATTATTCTTTATTTTTCTTGTTTAATTTAGATCCCGTTATGACTTTAATGCCTGGCCAAGAGCCCAATGTGGGCATGTTTATTGAAGAGCATAAAAAACGTGCCGATGGCGATCCTAATGCCCCACCATTTGATGATTTACGCAATTATGCCTATGAGGGCGGTGGCAGTACTGCCGGTTCCTTAAGCTCATTAGCATCAGGTATGAGATTTTGTTCGAATTTTATTTTTTTTTTCGTTTTCGTATTGCAATAATAAAATTTAGTTTTAGTTTTGAATATTATGCTTCCAAATATAAAATTTATCAAAAAAAAAATAAAAATTATCAATATATTGCACTCAATATTCGTAATGATTAGAAACAGATCAGTAGTTATCAGTTTAGTTAGTAAAATCAGCATTTAGTAACCTGATCTAGAAATTCATTAAAGTTAAGTTCACATTCATAGGCAATTGAATTTTAATTCTCTAGATCATAATAACTCATATAAAAAAGTTCTTCAGATTTGTTGTGCGCCATTGAGTCCATAAGTGAAAAAGATTTTCAAATTAAATACCAGCAAAAATGACCGGGTACTTACTGAAGCTGGGCGTGTAATAAACACTACAACTCAAAGAAATGTAACCATTCTTAAAGTGGATTATTGTAGTAATTGAAAACGGTGTTGAAGGTCCAACAAATTTTATTTTTTTATTTACGATCAAGGCCCTGGTACATTCTAAAAATAACGTTCACACTGGATCCTTCGCAGTAAGAATGTTTTGTGCATTTGGAAATAAATGAGCGTATATTAGCTACAAACTAGATGAACGCGTAATTCAGATCTCTACTGTCCAAACATCGCTCGAACTAAGCAATGCTAAGACACACATACATATGTTTAAAGACAAGCCATAAAATTGGTGCACTTGGATGATAAGTTTTGGCGCATTCATCGAATATAGTGGACTGATTTCTATAATGTCTTCACTGGACAACCGAGAAACTTCTGAAACTAACGTGGAAGTTGTGTAAACTATAACTATTAAATTCTGCAGCCGTTGCTTTTATAATGACAAATACATTTTCGTTCGGGAATGAGTTCCAATATAGAAAATTTATGGTCAAAAATTTATCAAAAAAAAAAAAAAAACAGCGAATGCTGTTGAACCATGATCTCGATTAAAACTTTTACTTTATCGTAATGATTGGACCTTTCAATTATGAACGACGTTCAATGGCATTTAAATGATCAACACTGATGTGTTTACTGCAGTCGATGCGTTGAGGTAGATTCTGAAGACTTTTGCTGGGACCCTATACTTCCATTTTTTACAAAAACAGCGTTAAATCGTCTGATTTTTATGACCAACTGATGTTGCCGAAACAAAGAATTACTCTTTCTGAAATCTTCTCAAGTTTTTCTTTCGTTTTTGATATAAACTCTCTTTTCTGTATTCCAATACAATGCACTGCATGAGGTCATCTTCTGAGTGTTCATCTAAAAAATTCGAATTGAGTAAGGAGTCTAAAATAAGACGAACCTTCAAAATATAATCAATCAGATTCTGCAATGAAATGACGCAAGAAAAACGGCTTAATAGATGTAAGGCTTCAGTTCAAACCCCAGCTCAGTCATCCCGATCAAAACGAAATAAAAAAAAAATATTTTTCCGGTGACTTTCCCTCACCAGATTTGTGAGAAAAACTCAGAGTGTAAATAAAATTGCTATGAAAAGTTTCTCAAAGAAATCTATCGTTCGATGTCGACTTTAAATTGTAGATCATACGCAACATAAGTGGTGTAAGATCCTAATCATAATCCTAACTGAAGGACTTAGTTGGAAATAATGTTTCTGTTTAGAACATAGGACGTAATCCTGACTGAAGGGTTGTAATGGCCAATTATGTATGCATATGTAATGTTTCTTTTCAAGAAGAACAATGACGTGGTAGAGAAGTTTTTTAAACCTCAAATAGCATTTCGTGTTGTAACATTGTTCAGCTAAGTAAAAGCAACGAAGTGTAGAGTAACCTGAACGCTGAAAACATTACAGCAAGCACACAATCTCCTCTTATAACATTATCGCATACAATTGATGAAGTTACTATTAGGGGTTCTAAGAAAAGCATTCGAAATACCATTCTTACTTATCAAATATGTTGAAAGTTGCTTAAACATCTAATTTTTTACTTACCATAGCTTAAGGTTAAGTGCTAGGAAAATAATTATCAAAACTATCCTTGTGCACAATCAATCCATTTTTTTTTTTATTACTCACACCCTTTATTAACAAAATCGTGTAGAGTCAATTATAATTACTCCTAAATATCTTTAAAATTCCTACTGAGATTTTCTAGGTCCATTAAAACATAACTTAAATTTGTTATCAAAATTATAAGCAAACATAGGTCGCTTTAAAATCTCTATAGGATCACATAACATTTGAAAAATTTCATTGACATGCTAAAAGCTAAAGTAAATGAAATTTGTGCACTATTTTCCCTCAAAAACACAATTCATTATATTCAGAGGCTTAAAGAAATGTTTTTATACTTTTCTAGCATAATAATTAGTAGAGTCAAATGTAAATATTTTATAAGAAATTAATTGTTAAATTTGTTAATTAAAAAAATAAACCGATTAAATGTTTGTTTATTTACAAATTACAGGCCTACGCCTAAGACTACACTCTAATACAGCCGAATATTGGGTGTAATTAAATCAATCATACACAAACTAAACCAATAAAAAAATAATTAAAATGGAGCATAAAAGATATTTTATTGAAACCCATATTCTAAAGTAAATTTCTTTTGAATGCATTTCTATTCTTTTACAAAATATTTTAAAAAGTAACAATTAAGAAGAATTCACAGTTTTAGGAAAACTGGTTATAAAAATAATAAAGCAAACTTTAAGGCGTTTAAACATGGAATATTTAATTAAGAAATTTTATTTGTTCTTATCGGCTAAGTTTTGGAGATTATGTCGATTTTGAATTAAATTAAAAAAGAAATTAAATAAATTTGTATCCCGTAGCACATTGCTTGGAATTTTTATGCAGAAGTTTGTATTATTTTTTGAACTACGATAGGCAGAAATAGTACAGAATCTATGTTAGGCGGCAAAACAGAATACACAACTTGCTGTCACTGTCTGAATGGGAAATTTGTATGAGAATCTCTAAGGTTATTCTCGGCCATATGTTCGATAATTTTTCTAAGGGTGTACCGGACTATCTCTCTTATCTAAATTACTCTATTTTACCATAGACTTACCATAATTAAAGTTACACTGAAATGCTCTATGAGGCCTTTGGGGATGTTGTAAGGTTTCTTTCTTGTTCATAGAAGGTACTGTCAACAATAGGGAGATATTTTCTATAACAAATGTTCTTCGAATTAAATGTAGCACTTCTAATGTAGCACTTCTTGTAGTAGTTCTTAGAATTATTAATAGAACCTATTAAAGGTCATATTACTTTTTGACTGCTTGGGATTTTTGGGATATTAGAACTGCAGCAGTCGTCTCGGCGTGAAAAATGTAGAAAATATTCAGCATACTCAAGCAACTCTTCTGAGATCACAGAATTTCTAATTGTTGTAGAATGTATGGCAAATGTGGGCTAGTTTAGAGAGGAAAGGACCTCACTAAATTTCTAATAACAGTTTTGTTGAATGTATTACGAAAATGGGCTGGTTTCGAGAGGAAAGGAAAGGTTTACTTTCTAAGGGTATATGATGCTCAATGGATCCTCATCAACGGTGTTACTTTCACCCGCATCTCTATATTTTCTGATAGTCAGGCTGCCATAAGATCTCTGTCGAATATTGTGAATAATTCCAGGATCGTCAGGAAATGTCTCCGCTGTCTCGACCATCTTTCCGGTCACGCCCGTCTGCTTCCTCGGATGCACTACTTCCGGAATCCTTCTCAATCGACTTGGGGATGCCACTTGTTTCGGTCAAGCTGGCCATCGTGCGGAAATTCTTCCTAGACGACAACTTATACTGGGTGAATGAGGAGTCCTGCTCCACCGCTAGGCTCAATTGGCCCTCGATGGATAGATGGCACACCAACCAATTACTTGGACTTGGTCGTGACATCATCTCAATCACAGTTTCCATGCTTAAAGGTCATTGTGTAATGGGAAGACACGCGGAAAGAATGCAGCTCACATCCAACGACTTCTGGTGCAGATCCGCTGCGAAAGTGGAGACTGTTATCTACTTTCTTTGTCAATGCCTATATCTTGCGAGGTACAGATATAGGTTCTTGTGGGGTTGTCATGTTTTAAATATGTAGTCCTTGCGCTGACCAACTGCTTCTTCTTCTCTGGTTTGGAGGAACTTGGTGAGTACAGAGACTGTGTCCACCTGTGGCATCACAACGGACAGCTATGCGTGCTCAAGTGAGCTTTTGGTATCAAAGCTATTACTACAACCTAACCTAACCTCAGGGAATATGATACTTATATGATGGCCTAATGATCCCTCAGTAGTAGGTTTATCTGTAGGAACAGTCTGGTATTAATACAGGCCAATATAGTAGCACTTCAGAATGTTTAGTGTGAGTGTGGTAAGAATATTTTGAAATAATTTGAATGAAAATGAATATGTATTAAATTTGTGAAGAATAGCTTAGATGAGAGAACATCTATGTATTGCCACAAATACTGCGCACATACATACAAACTTGGACTTGTTAGAGAGTAGACAAGAACCATGATATCCAAATTTGAGAAAAAGAGTGGAATGTAAGCTTTTGTGCCAACTTAGACTTCTACGTGTTCCATGCTGCCAGTGGTAGATAGACGCTTAAAAGTAACTGCCAAATAGGAAGACATCATGACAGTTAGCGTACAAGTTCTCTGATGAGTATGAAGTAGACTTCTGTGTGTGATTTCATACACAGCGCTAATGCTTAGGGAATTTAGACTACTGTAGCAACTATAGAAATCAGAATGCAATGGAGGGTAGGAAATTTCTTACTTTCGCAGGATCTATTTGGAATTGCAAACTATTTTAAGTTTTATAAGGAGAAAGTGGTTGGTTCTACAGTAAATTTATTCACTTTGTTAAACACTTGTTTTATTTGTTAAACGTTTGCTTTATTTTTTTATGATTAAAAATAATTGACAGATAATGCCATTTTTGGCCTAACAAATCAAAACAAAACTGTGAATATAAAATAATTTTTTAAAGTCTATTCAGAATGATTTGTAATAATTTTTTTTTTGTATTCTTTTTATCTCTCTACTTAGGCACCGATGATGAATGCCAAGAATATGATTACTTAGGAGCCTGGGGACCACGTTTCGATAAACTAGCCAATATGTATGGCCCCGAAGCCAATAATCATACTACCGATTTAGAATTGTAAGCGATAACTAACTAAAACCAACAACAAAGCAAGAGACAAGAAATCAATTTTAAACTCTTAGAAAGATGGCAAAATCTAAATTAACAAATTAAACAAATAAAATTCAATTACATACATACGTAGAGAGTGCAAAGAAAATTTGAATCAAAAACAAAAGAAGGAAGAAAATAAAAACAAAGAAAAGAAATTGCCAAGCAAAACAGACAAAGAACGTAAGGAAATAAGATATGAAATCCTAAACAAGACAACATTAATACGAAATTGAAACTTTGAAAATTAAAAAAAAATAAAACTAAACAAAAACTACAACAAAAAAAAGAAAAATTAAAACTAAAACGAAACCATCACTACCAAAGATTTAAAGTCGTTTTCAGACTAAAAGGAAAGTAAAAAATTAGAAAACTAAAAACAAATGAAACGAAATGCTACATACATATATACATATTTCAACTAAATCCAATTACATTTGTATAAATACAACAACCCTACATACATACATACCCCTGTACATCAGTGCTTGTACTCGTCTTTGTACTTGTACTGGTACACGTACATACATGCATTCATTTATCTATAAATCATCAATACATCAATACATACCTTTTTAAAAAAACTTTTTACCATATACATACACATACATATACTGAAATGTACACTCACACAATCACACTCTCACACACTCATTTAGCATTTAATTTACGAAATGGATATGAATGAATAGAGTTGAACATGAAATAATAAAAAAAATCGAATGAAAATAAGAGAAAAAAACAAGAGAATAATTTTTCACTAGAAAATAAGCAGAAAACGAAAAAAAAGAAAAACTAATAATTTAGATTTATAATGGCTAAACTAAGGATAAATGATAAAAACAAAAAACAAAACGGATAATGAATTAAATTAAAACCAAAGTCTATACTTTATAAGTAAAAAAGAAAAACAGAAAAACATCAAAAATTAAATAATGAAACCAACCACAGATAATTATTTAAAAATTAAATTTAAGTTTTCTAGCATTTAAAACAACAACAACAACAAGAAAATAACTGATATTATTAAACAAAAGAAAAAACGTGAAAAAAGAACAAAAACAAAAACATTTTTACCATATTTTTTTATTGTAAATTTTCCTTAATTTAATATTTAATTTTTATGGTATACTCGTATATGTAAGTATAATAAGTTTATTTAAATTTCTATTTTTCTAAGTTGTAAATTTTTTTTAATTTTTTTCTATTTTTTTATACGTAAGAAAACAAAATAACTTCTTGGTAAAGAATGAAAGAAAAGAAAACAACGATTTTAAAACAAAATAATATTTTGATTTTCGTTTTATTATTTTCCTTAAATTTTTTCAAATTTTGTTTTTAACAGAAAAAGAAAGTTTTTCAAACTACACAGGAATTGAGTTCTAGACAAACAAATTACACAAATGAGTTACAAGAAGAAGAAGAAGAAGAAGAAGAGTAAAAAAAAATATTTTTAAAATTTAAAAACATGTAGAAGACATTAAACAAACAGCTGTATAATACAATATTATTGGAAAAAAAAACAAGAAAAAACAAAAACAAATAAAAAATAGTTAAACTTTGACATAAAAAGCAGAGAAAATCCATTTACACACATACAACGGTCCCCTACACACATATCCTGTAACATTAAATACATTTAAAATGGAGTTACATTTTACTCACACACATGGAAAACAGGTGAAAGATAAATTTATTGATATATTGTCTACCAAAAGTGGTAGACACTTAATCAGACTCTGCTGATTCCTGAGCAATAATATTCATTCCTGAGCAATAATATTCACCAAAAAAAAGTATTTAACTGTATTACTACACGAAGGACAACAAATAGAACTCGAAGGACAGTCAATAAATTTGTTATACTTCTTGCAATGTTGCAGCCGTTATACGTTAGGTTCGGTTAGGTTCGTGTGGTAGTTTCATACCAAAAGCTCACTTGAGTTGTAACGCCACAGGTGACCGCAGTCTCTGTACTGACCAAGTTCCTCCGAACTAAGGAGGAAAAGTTGGTCAGCGCAAGGTCTGAACGGCCGTTACCCGTAATAGTTATAAAAGCTTTCTTTAGGCCTATTGATAGATACAGATGGCTATCATACACTAAAACCATCCGAAGTGTGAGATTAAGCTATTTACACTCCAAATGTCTACCTTTTAGAGATCAGTACGACTATCTGCTTAGTAGAAGCCCAAGTGGATCCTTCTTTTATGGCATACTGATGCTCATGTACTCAAGCCTTAAAGAACAGTTTAATACTCTATCTCCCTCTCTACAGACCCTGTAGAAAGCATGGGACATAACTCCAATACATTTCTCATGAGTAACCAGAACGCAATATTGAATTCGTCAACCACGCAAAATGTAAGGCTTTGGAGCTTCGATGTGCTTATCGTGCGTCTTTCAACTTGTCCGAATTTGATACCGCCCACACTCCGTTTACTCAATCTATTACTGAATTATCAATTCTGAGCTACAGCATTTTCAATGTGGTTTACAGTGTAGATAAATCACCTGAAACTTTAACATCTACAGTGAAAAGTAGTAGTGAACTTTATATCGGAAGCCAGTGCTCTTGCATCTAACACTTCCACCTACAATGGTCCGCTAGTCTCATTGGGTTTACTTTTGCCGACTTATAACAGATGCCTGCAACCACCCATCTATTTTGTTTCGAACCATTTTTGAAGATATTTTTGAAATCGTTCACAAGGTATGTTACACCATTTTTCTATTCATAACTATCTAAAATAGACATTCTGAAGAAGTGATAATGTGCCAGAAAATCGTCAATTCTTGTTAGTTTAAGGGAGACTTATACAGTGACTATGTTCGATTATACGAACATGTGTACCTGCATATTCTTTTTACATTTTCTATTTTTCTACCGGAATTATTGCATTGCATTACTTTTAATCTGATGCGCAAGGTTTCAGTTGTTTATACCTCCCGTTTCTATGTACAGCTGTTGACATTAGATTTGGATTGGAGTTCCTTTGTGTGGCTGCCTCGACGTTAATTGTATTTCTTCTTCACAGAGCAACTTATGTTGGGTTTCATTACTTTAAAAATGCTTTAGGAGTTCCATACTTTGTTAAGTTGTCCATAGGCTTGATAACCCTTCGTAGAGAGTGTTTTTATAACCTATGATTGATATTATTATGCAGTCTGGGTAGCAGATCGATTATATATTTTCAGTGAGTTATGGCAGGAGTTTAAAGCTACACCGATTACATACATATATACACATCTGTAGTTAGTATTACGACCTAGTTTCTCACACTACTGGTGTGGTGTGTGTTGCTTTTATATATGAGTGGCAGCACTTACATTCTAAAGTCGACTCTAAACAGAACTGTTCATAATAATTTTCAAAGTCTAGCTTTCTTTTAACCAAGTTTATAACACTTGATGTTTAAGTTACTTTCACCACTATATTTCATTACAGAATGAAATTCTCTACAGGACTTCTTCATGTATTTATGTGATTTATGTAGTCATGGGGATTATGTTCGACTGCTAGTTGGGGTAAGATGTTCATAGACTTAGACGATGTCTTTTCCACTAAATCCATATCACAAGCTCTTAACACTACTCTTCGCTTAAACGATATCTACCTTACAAATATAATTAGATCGGTGGTAATAAGGGTCCATAGTGAATGTATAATGTAACTCTACTTTAAATACATACATATAAATACCATAGTTTTGTTAGGTTTCAGGTTCAATACCTTCATGGACAATAGTTTAACCCAATGAAACCTTTAACCTGATTTCAAACGATCGATAATTTTTTTTCGTACACAACATGCTTCCATCTAGTCCAATATTTATTAAACGACATTAAACCAACCAATCAACCAACTAACCAATCGACATGAAAAAACAAACAACCTCCAAATCCATATGTTATTTAGGGAATCCCCTTTATTAAACAAAAAAAAATATGTTTATGATTAATAAAAAAAACAAAAAACTGAAACTGAAAACTGTTATAAAAATAATAGAATCATTATTTAACAAAACAGAATTTTATTATAACAAAAACTACCAATAAAAAATACAAAAAAAATAATAAAAAAGTTAATGAATAAATTTGAAGCACCTTCCATAAATTTGTTTATGTTTTAAACCATAATAATTAAATCAACGTTAAATATTTTTTTTATTTTTTGCATTTATAGTTTCGTTAAATATAAAATCAATTTCACTCCATTGACATTAAAAAAATTTAATATTTATTATATTAAACAATAAAAAAACAACAAGAAATATACACATTTTTAAAAGGCAATTATTATTATTAAAGAAAGAAAAATAAAATGATATTAAATAATTATATATATATATATATGATGGTATATATACATTTAATGAATAATAAATTCAAATTTTACATAAAAAACAAAATAACAAATTAAACAAAAACAAAAACATGTAATGAATACCCAAAGACTGTTTTCGTTCCATCATTATAAAACAAAATGAAAAAAAATTATAATAAACAAAAAAAAAAAAAAAAAAAATAAATTAAAATTATCATACCACATACACATGATTTTTAAGATTCCATACACCCTCACCCAAACATACATAAATTCGTTTTCATTATAAAACTTGTTAAAGTTGCATTTCATTTAACTCAATTAAACTAAGTTTTTTAAGAAAAATTTTTTCTTTTTTAATTAAATTTATGATAGAAATTCAAACGACACAATGTACTTTGATTACAAATTGTAATCGCTAAGCGAAGAAGACTTGATTATGGTTTTGTTATTGAGCACCAATTTAAAAAATTTGCATTTGCTTCTTCCAAGAAGTTCATTATGAAATTGTGATGAGACCATGGACAGCTGCGACTTCTTGAGCTAGTCGGTTTTGTGTTTGCCGTTATCCAATGCATCGAAATAAGTTATTCGAAATAAAATTAAACAGAGGCAAACTTTGCTTGCATAGAACTTACTTCCTACATTATTACTAGTTTTCTAATTTTGATTAACTGGCAACGTTTTTATCAGAAGCCAGAACACTGATATCTTAACTTAAAAAAATGCTGATTAAGGAAAACTGTATTTCATAGAGGTTTCATTATATTAATTTCTTTTGCTAACCGCAAATAATAATCATGAGTAACAAGTCTACTTTAAATTTTCCTGCTAAAAGGGCAACATTGTCAAAAGGCATACATACATACATATGTTAGTTGATTGCTGATAAAATTTAAACAACCTATGTCATTTACAACTTGGCGTTAAAGTTTGGTTTAGTTAAAGGTAACTTTAGCTAAAGTAAACTTTAAAGTTACCTTTAACTTATTTTCGTTATTACAACCTACAGATAAAATAAAGCAATATGTCGTAACATTACCTAAATATATTAAGTATTTTTTAAACGTATTGGCAACGAAGAGCTTCTTTTTTTGTTGTGATTGCTAATTTCGTTTATATTTGAAGTTGCCATATTGAAAATAATATATAATATGGCAAGTTCAGACATAAAGCGAACTTTAAAAGTTTCCGTTACGAATTGCTTACTTTATACGCGCTATTCTCCAAACTTAGCCCCTAGTGACAATGAAGGAACAATTATGTTATTCTGGCCGCCTGCAACTGCATCCAATAAGGAAACAAAAGGGGTATGCGATTGACTGCCATTAGCTCAGCACTTTTGAACCATCGATCCGATGTTTTCAATGGAATAATTTCCTCGATGGTGAGAAATTGATAGCATTGCCTAAAAATCAATGGTTTTTTAAATTTTAAAACAACTTTTAGATACAAAATTTGTTCTTGTCTAAGAAACAATTTAAGAACGCAATATGGTAAACAATAAAAACTATTCAAAAAGAGTGTAAAGTCATCTTTCTGTAGGCTATTAATAATGGACATCATACCAATTTCAGAATTCTAAGGTCTGTCTATTTATTTTATTTAATCGATTTATATCGAATTTACATTGAAAACCTTTGCCTTCTCTTACAACTTACTTCGAAACAGGCATTCAACACTTCTTCATATTATTTGACTTACGTTTGTTATGTATGAGGTGGGTATAAGCCTGGGTTGTTGCTTATGTACGTCGTTCCACATGTTTAGCTTTAATTAAGTTTTAGCTCTCCAGAGTGAAATTATTTACTCGAAATGGAAATAGAAACAGTTACTAACTCAAACAGTTTAGGTGGCAATGTGGTCTCGCTGGTATATATTGGTATATATTTTATGTTCTTTGTGTAAAACTGTTTTGTTGCTTGCTTTGACAGAAGAGTTTCCCACTTGTAGATTTATTCTCTAACAATTTGAGGTTGAAGTCGTCGTGGTCTAGTAGGTAGAATGTTGGCTTATTAGACGTGAGGCCTTGGCTCCAACCATTGGTCAGGCATCTCCAACTAAACGATATATGAAAAAATATTTCTTCGGCGACATCCTCCCAGCAGATTACTCGCAAAAACTCTGAGAGTACAAATAAAATTGCCATGTAAAGTTTCTCAAAAACCTGTCGTTCAGTCGTTCAAAAACCTTTAAACTGAAGGTCCCGCCACTCATGTATAAAAAAAAATTAAAGCTCACAACATAAGTGGTGTGAGAAACTAGGTCGTAGCTTATGATGACCAGTTATATATGTATGTATGCAGAACTGTATTATTTGAATGGCTCTCAGTAATCCTCGTGGATTTATTTTGTTGGAATGGTATTATCTTCTTCAGTAATGTATCAATATTTTAAACATTAAATGCATCATCAGCTAGGTGCACGGCGGCATTTTTCAGTATAAGTTTCCTTTATAGCAACAACAGCAACAAATTTTTAATAGAAGCAATATTACCCTTATTAAGATTTTCGAATATTTCAAGTTTGTAACGAGAAAAGGCTTTGCAAGTCTTTCAATAATCGAGATGCACAAGGAACAGGTTTATACTGTGATGATATAGCCCGTAATTAAACCAACTCCTTACTAAGTAGGCCTGTAATGTTGTCCTTTTTCATTTTTACAAAAAAAAAAACATCACTAGTTTACCATGACTGGTGATGACTGTTACGAATTCTTTCGGTCAATACCAACCTCACTCTTCAAATGCTGTTAGTTTGATAATATCATAAATTTATTTAACCCTAATCAAGTCAGGAAAAATTTTTACAAATCCAGTCAAAATGTGTCTCAGAGGCACATATAAAGAATTTACACATTTTATCAAATTTTTTCTTCTCAGTTACATAAATCAAATATTATTTATTTATTTTCGCATTTTAAGCAAATTAGAACTTGTGAACAATGCTCGTTGCAAGTATTTTTGTGGCAAATACTGCAAGACTGCTTACACATTCTGCATATCTTCGGTGGGCACATATAACATCTACGTCGCACATTTGTCTGCCTTGGCTGGTTTTAGAATTCATCCTCGTGTTGTATGGAACGAACATTGGACAAATTGTTTTAATTTAATTTTAGAAAACTACGGCGTTTTAGATTTGGAACAACAAGTTCATGAATTAAATCTTTCAGAAATATCTTTCGTCGTAGTTGCTTTTGACTTGAGTTCCAATTTGGAAATTTATTTGTCCAAATAACAAAGGCTGCAATGTCTGAAATATTAATAAGATTGTAGAAGTGCACGAGTGACCAACGATTTGTTTTACGTTTGACGGAAAAGCTGTGTGCCATTTGACCAAGCATATCTACACCGCCTTTTGTCTTATTATAAACAATAATAATTTCTGGCTTGTTTTTGTTGTCAGAATTTATGTATGTTTGAATCGTATTGTAGTGATGAAAGTAACAAAACTAATTTATTGTTCTTTGGACCATAACTTACATATTTTTCTGAAACCATGTAAGGATCTTTCCGTTGGTTTTGTTTTGGCTGCTAGAAAATCAGGCGGAATGCATCTTTATTTTTTTTCGCAATGTGCCAACGCATGTTAGACCTTTCGAAAACAGTCGTTCTACAAATTCAAACGAGGCAAAAAAATTGTCGTATGTGATGTTTCGATTTGTTTTCCCAAATGGTTTGCACAGTTCTTCAACAATTCGCTCACCGACATTTTTACTTTTTTCAGGACCTTCTTGTCCTAGAAAAGGAATTCCATGAAGAGGATACCGAGCTTCTGCATCACAAATCCAAAAAATTTTGAAACCATATTTGTCCTGGTTTGATGGTATGTACTGTCGAAATGACACTCGTCCTCTAAATGGCACCAATTGCTCGCCAATTGTCAAATATGCACCAGGTTTATACGACTTTAGCAAGTTCCTAATGATGTGTTCCCCAATATCGCGAATAGGGGCAAACTTGTCCTTTGCTTTGCGTTGGGACCGTGTAGATTGGTCATCGAATCGAATATGGCGCAGTATTGTTACGAACCTATGTTTTGACATGCAGGCTCGGAAAATACTGCAACCAAATAATGGGTGCCAGAACTCTTCGTTACTCATTATACCTTGTTTGTTTAGTCCAGCATTAAATAATAGAACGATAAAAGATTGTATTTCGATGTGGTCTACTGGCTGCTAGTTAGCATTGCCATGTGTGCCTCATAGGCACATTTTGACATGATTAAGAACATTTTTGATTCGAACAAAATAAAAAATAAAAAAAATTTATTTATTACTTGAAATTTGTAAATTATAAAGAAAACAATTGAAACTAGGAATTCAAGAAGCAGTAAGAACTAGAACCTATATTTAACGAAGTTACTACATGATAAAGTGAAAAATGTGTCTGAGAGGCACATGTTGGCTTGATTAGGGTTAAAATATTAAGGCGAGCTATAAAGACACTGTTATAATCCTCTTTTTGGTCTTAAAGTCGAATCTATAAATTTTTGTTCTAACTCGTTTAATACATGCAAGAGAACATAAACCCTTTTATAAAAAGAAAAAGAAAAACAAATTTTGTTAATAAAGTGAAAATAATGGACATTAAAGCGAGTCAAAAGAGAAAATATAAAGAAAAACTATTAGACTTAAAAAACATTTAAAATAAAATTAAAATTTATAAAACGAAAAAATTTCAATTGATTTTTAAATGCAAATATTTTAAATAATTATTACAATTAAAAAAAAAAACCCAAAAAAAAAAAAATACTAGAAAACCATGCAAAAAAACCATACACTCTGTTAGAAATAAAACTGAAAAAAAATGTCTAAAAATAATTAAAAAAAAACATTAAATTTCACAATTAATTTCAAACTCAATTTAAAATCAAATCTTATTAAATTAGAGCATAATTACAGCAGATAATGATGATGAGAAATGAACCGAAAACTAGCAATAAAGCCAAGAAGAAAAAAATATTAAAAAAAAAAACTACGAAAATAAAACCCTAAGGATAGGGAAAAGGATTTCTAATTATTAATAAAGAAAGAAAGGAAGGAGGGTAGGAAACCTTTTCAGAAAGAAATTAGTGCAATTCATTGAAATATTATAAATAAAATATAAATATTATTATTATTAATGAAACAAAAAAAAAATAAAAATAATTAATTATAGAATAAAAAAAATATGTATTAAAAAAACAAACAACCAACAAGTGTAAATAAATTTTAGCACGTAAAAGTAGTAAAAAAAATTTAAAAAGTATTACAAAAAAAGTGTCATTAAGTCATTAATTATAAACAACAAAAAAAAAAAATGCATAATTTGCAAAACTTTAAACTAATTTATATATAGTTTATAAACAACAACAAAAACAAAAAAACATTTAAATTAAAAATTAAAATAAATTATAGAAATCATAAACTAAAAACAAAAACCATTACATTTAAACGATTTTTTTTAAGACACATTTATTCAGTAATTAAAAATAAAACTAAGACACACAAAAAAACCACACAATAAAATTTAAGAAAAATTAAGAAAACAAAAACAAAAAAGAAAAGAAAAATAAAATAAAATTCTTAATTATAATTGACGAAAAAAAGCAGTATTTGTATGTTTTATTTAAAAATTAAACGTAAATAAAAGAAATAAAACAAATTATTAGTCATGTAAGTGTAAAAAAAAAAACAATTATTATAATAATAAAAACAAAAAAATGATGTCCTAGTATGTCCTTTACATGATGATGAAGAAAAAAAAACAAATTAAAAAACAAGCCTACATAAATGAAATAATAAAATCAAGAAAATAATAAAAAGAAGAAAACACATATGAAATGTTAAACAAAACTAAAATCAAATTGCCTTTTAATTTACCGATTCAATTTAAAAGGTAAGTTTATAGTGTTTCTTTCAATACGTCCAGGACTTTTTGCATTTCCAAGCTCTTAACTCAAAACCTAATGCTGCGTAGCCATCGTAGTCAAGTAGGTAGTGTGTTGGCTTATTAAACGAGAGCCAGTGGCTCAACTCCTGGCACGAATATCTCTAACAAAACGAAATAAGAACAAATATTACTTCGACGACTTTCTCTCGGTAGCCTTCTGGCAAACATTTTCATAGTAAAATAAAAATTGCTATGGAGAGTTTCTCAGAAATCTGTTTTACGGAGTCAAGTCGAGTCCTACCACTTATGGACTTAAATAACACACATGCACACTCAGTAATTGTGTAAGAAGCTAAGTTGTAACTGGGTGGATCAGGCAGACAGAGCAATGGCGTTGGGGGGATTGATCGAAATGATATGTATCTAGAAGTCTGTAGTCTGCTATAGGCAGTTCAAGAACAGGTTTGCTGCTAGGCTGACATAAGGGCATCCAAATGTTAGTTATTGACTTCCAATACAGGGCATTGCAAGATTAGATCACTGACAAGGATCTGGAACAGATTTCAGTCATACTATTGCGGGGTAAGTTGCGATGAGAAGTAAGTGGAAACTATGAACTTCTCCTATGCGTTTAGTAGATTGAGAGGCTCCTTTGAAGGTTTGAAATCTCTGTGTCAAGAGCCGATACCAGGACCAGAGATCAGTAATGAGTATTCAAAAAGATGAGCAGATTCGAATCATACTCATAATTTCTGATACTTATACGCATTCATTCTTATTCTAATATCATACTCATACTACTCATATTCAAAGTTTGAAATACTAATCGTACTCATACTTAACAATACGTATGATGTTGTTGATTTCGACTCTTCTTTACTCAAGATTTACACGGAGCAGAAAATAAGTATGATTCGCGTACGAACACTACAATACTCACTAGAAGGTTTTGTATTTGCTTTGCATGCAGTCTTTGTCTTTTTCTGTTTTTGTAAATGCAACAACAACGAATCACTCGAATCATTTATGAGTATAATAAGTATTTTTCTAAATTTATGAATATGAAAGAGTAGGCGTATGAATCAAACATATTTCGAATGTTATGAGTTTGATGTCAACTTGAACTCATACTCATTGTTGTAGTGAGTACGAATGAATCAGAGTAATTGAATTTCAATACTGTTGACTCACTTATACTCAAAATTTCATGATTACTTATGAATAGCGAAAAAGCGATTCATTGCTGATCTCTGATCAAGATTATTCATAGACTCATGAACAGGTTAAGCTGTTTGAGAAGTGCTAGGGCATCAAGGTTGTAGTCGCGCTCTCTTGTGAGTTTGTGGTCCATGTTTCTTCCTCCGTCTCTTATATCCTACCTTTTCTACCTCTTCTCCTTTTCCTTCTCTCTCTCTCTCTCTCTCTCTTCTAGAACGTATTGTTCTTGTCCCAATGACAAGTACACGTCCTCAAATCTAACTTAACCTAGGTTGTAATCCTGTCTGAGTGGTAGTAAGTAAGTAAATAATGGTATTTCACGCTTTGCAATATACGCGTAAAAAACGAACAAAATCTGATGACGCAACCTTGGTCTGCTGGTATCATTGGATTTTTTTTTTTTGAAACTACATTGGAGTAGCCGTTACCGTTACGGGGGTTAAAGAGGGGCTTAATATAATATGTCTTCTCTATATTGAATAGTGAGTTCTATTAGCTCTGATCGATTTTTTTGAAATCGATGTGTTAAGAAACATGATCTAGATACCATGCAAAACCATAAGTAAAGTATGTAAACAAAACCCATAAATTCTCCACCATTTTTTGTTTTGTATTATTTACTATGCACCATAGAATTCTATGACCCAGCCACGCATGTAATTACTCCTATATTTGATTTTTCGTCAGTAAAGAAAACTTTTCAATAATTTTATTAGCGATAAAGTTAAAGGTCATCTAAATTGATTATTTAACCATGTCCACAATTATTTACGGTTTCCCTTTTTATTGCAAAACTTTTGCAGAAACTTTTTGGTCAACAAAATTGTTTTATTTTTGGCTTTTTAAATATTTATTTCTGTCTGTCTTCTTATGAATTGAAATACGAAATTTGAAATAAATTATTGCTTTGCTTATGTTGGGTTAATAAATCTTGTCTCTGTCGAAAATTCCAATGACAGATTTTTACCCAAGAAAAATATTTGTGTAGACAAGTTTAGTTCTTTTTAAACATTTTTTGTGATTGTTTTTCTTTTCATTTTAAAAAATATTTGATTTTGCACAAACTTTATACAAATTTGAAACATAAAGTTTTTTCTCTTGCTCAAAAGAATTCTTTTAAAATTTCCAATACTTTTGAAGTTTCATTTGTGAAAAGCTTGAGAAAGGGGCGACGGGTATGATAAAATGAATAAATTAATACTAAATTTTCCTCCATTACTTCTTTTACTATACAGCAAACCCATTTTATTTACTATCTGAGAACTTAACTAACTTCATAACAGTAAACAAATTTCAGATACCATCGTTAAGCCTATTGAGTACTACCTACAGAGCACAAAATTCGCTGAATCTTACATACGTACTTAGGCACAAAGGCTCATAATCGTTTTCCATGGTTGAAATGATGCAGACGTATAGTAGTCGCCGTTGTCTAGTAAGTAGTGTGTTCGCTTATTAGACGTAAAGCTCGGGCCAGACATCAAAACGAAATATGAAAAAAAAATATTTCTTCGGCGACTTCCTCTCAGCAAATTTTTGGCAATAACTCTGTGAATGTGAAAAAGTTTCTCAAAAATCTGTCGTTCGGAGTCTACGTTAAACTGTAGGTCCCGCCACTTAAGGATAAAATTAAGGCACACAACGTGAGTGGTGTAAGAAACTAGGCCGTAATCCTGATGAAGGGTTGTAGTGGTCAATTATGTATGTAAGTATGTGTAGGTATATTTGATTAGTTCAATCGTAATCGTACGATAGAATCCTCAAGTAATCTCAACCTTACCCAATCCAAGTGAAAGTACTTAGAATGCGGACAAATACATGCTTAAAGCAGAACAACAATATCAAAAGCTAAGTAAATAAATGCTTTTATACCAATTGCTGCTCGCTGGTTTAGTTAAGTAAAAGTGGCTCTCATCAGTGACCTATTTTTCTAGTTAGTTTCTACAAAGGAATGTTCCCAATGGCCGAGAAAGTGAATGACGGTCATATTATTGTAGTGTTATTAAGTTATTAGGTAGAAGACTCAAGGTCAGTGCGTGTGCCTTTTTTATTTCATTTCAGTTTTATCAATCAGATCCATTTATCTTTACTTATAAAGAAAACCGTCTGTCAACATATATTGTTGTGAAGGGTAGTGCTGAGGAGCTTTATACTGATTAGGTACGCTGCTTGATCTCCCTATACCCCGTTTGTCTATGAATTTTTGCTCAATGGATTCTTTAGAAGCAAGTCTAATGAAATAAAGCCTCATCTTCCTCTTCTTCTTATATATAAAAATGAATGTGTGTTTATTTGTTTGTGGGTTTGTTTGAAGTCTATAGACGGCTAAACGGCTGAACCGATTTTCTTGAAATTTTCACAGTATCTTCCTGTATGTCTGGAAGGAGTTATAGGCGACTTTTTACGTTGAAATAGGCAAATAAAATAAAATAAATAGAAAAAAAGTATGAGTGTTATTGTCTAACAAAATATTACGTATACGTCACCCGTCAGCTCTATGTAATATTTTAAGCACGACAGTAGTCTTTTTATATAAAAGAATCTTTCATATGCGAAAGCTGATTTTTTGTTTGTTCTGCTGACTTCAATGACGGGAAATCCCTTTTTATTTAAATTAAAAGTTAAGTGGTTCCTATATTTGTATACAAGAGTTAGAAGCATTATTTCCGTTAAGATTTTGTAAGGAATGGAACTGTTTGTGATAAAAGGTATGCTAAGTAAGGTTAGGGTTAAGAATTGATTGGAATCGTTTCGAAAATTAAAAAGAGTACTTTTGTTTTGTAATGTCTAAACTATGTATATATAAAAACAAAGAATTTTTGTTTGTATGTAACTTATAGAATCGTAAACTATGCACTTGATCATGTTATGATATTTAACCAAGTTGTTGCGCATGAGCTGGGGAAGATTCATAAGCTGGTATGACCAATTTCCGACAGATGGCGCCACTGAAAATTGCTAAAAATGATTTAAATCGTAAACTGTGCATTTAATCATGTTATGATCTTTAGCAAAATTATTGCGCATGAGTCGACGAAGTTTTATAAGTTGGTATGACCAATTTAAGACAGGTGGCGCCACTGAAAATTACTCAAAATAAATTAAATCGTAAACTGTACATTTGATCATGGTATGATCTTTAGCAAAATTGTTGCGCATAAGTCGACGGGGGTTTCTAAGTTAGTGCGAGTAATTTCCGATAGATGGCGCCACTAAGAATTATTCAAAATGAATTGAATCGTAAACAATGCAATTGTCATGTGTTGATCGGACAAATACCAGACATTTTAGGATTCATTATTTATGATTTTAATAACATTTACTATACTCATTCCCGTAAAATATTAATCACAAATGTGAAACATTTTAATTTTGGAAAATTTTTAAAAATGCTGTTGGATTCAATTGGATTGGGTACATTGTGAGATTCTAATAAATTTAAACGCATTTTTGCAATCATTCCTCCAAAGCAACAATTGGTCGACCTACACCTCAATCAGGGAAGAAAAGATCATTACGAGCCTCAGAATCAGACGAGCAACGAGCATTAAGACTGAAAAATCCTCGAGTACAAGCCACTGAAACCTGTTCGCATGAATCACTTGAACAACGAGGAGTGATTGCGTACTACTCAGGCCCGTTGGTCTGAAACTCCTGGACAACGGGAAACAAAATCAATAAAATGATTCAAAATTATTTGGATATTTGTGTGGTTAGTAATGTTATAAAATCGAATTGCATGTCATTTCTGCGACTTAAATCTGGATTAATCGGATTTCTGTAGCAGTTGAAATACTACACTACATCACTTTCTGGAATAAAATGCCTCTCCGAAAACTAGTTAGTATAGAAAATATTCTTCATCATCACAGTGTAACCACATGTGCCATGTCGAAACACACAACCGTACTCATTCAGCTGATATGCAAAATGGACCCTAGTGCAAATCAAATCTGTAATTTACGACAAAAAAGTGCAACATGTATGTATCATTACGATATCAATACCCGAAACAGTCTTCTGCTTCTGCAGTCTTCTGCCTATCTTTACTGATTCATTAATCTTGCTTACGCTTCGATACATGTCTTATAGCATAATATTTGAAAGAGAGGTGCTTGTAACTTCTCGATCTGAACGAACACCATGCTGAGTTTATTGGGGACCTTGAAAGCTGCCTGGCAGTTTATAACAAAAGAATATACCTGCCGCATATTAGAGAAGCTAACCTCTGGCCTACTCAATGGCTAGAGAAGAACTTTGCAACGTTGATCATACAGTTTGAGGGTAAATGTTGTGTTGGTGGACGTGGAAGCTAATGGTGCCCGGTCTGGAAGTTGACCTTCTGATGTTATGGATTTTCGGCTTTAATATTTCATGGAATTCATTTCCCTTCACAATGTTTTCCAGAAACCGATTTTGCTTATAAATTCATTCGCATTTTAAGTTATTCGTAACGCTACTAATCATACATGAATTATCATAAAACGTACATAAATACTGAACAGTGTTTAACGTATCCTTCATACATTTTATAATCTCGTAACAAAATAGCAACTAATTCATAAGCAATCATTGACACAATAATACAAAAAAAAAAAAAAAAAATAAGTAAATAAATAATATTTACAAAGTCGTTAGCAACGATTTACTTTAACCCCATTTTTATCAGTTTATTAACCTCCATTTCGTTTGAAAATAAATCGAAATACGTTTTACTCAACTTACACTCGCAATTTCCTTGACAACAAAAGCAAACAAAGACGATTTGACTTGATTTCGTATTTTCTGTAATTTTTTTTTCTTGTGTTCCTTGATGTTCCAGCAACTAACAAATACCAATTTCCAGTTGTAATTCCATAAATACCAGCAAATATATGAATAACAGTGTTGGAAATTTAAAAACTAGTAAAATATTCAATTAAAGTTGTATTGAACATCACTGGAAAGTAATTTTACGCTCTTAACAGTATATCGAACACTATATTTTATAAGATAACTTAGTATTCATATTCGTATTTATCCTGTGATTTTGTACCCTACAGTGCTTAAGGTGGTGGTGATGACTCCTCAAGGCGAAGAGTAACTTGACTTATCCACCTTCCCTAATCAATAAGATGAATTGGCTTGAACAACATGCAGTTCGTGTTAATCAGTTAGCTCATGGAGTTGTTGATGGTTCCAATATCAATGGAACTTATCGATAGTTGGACATCAGTTATCTAAAGCAGTTCTATTTAGTCAGACAATACAGGGTTTCTATAAATGAGATGGCACAACATTCTAGAAAAAGAAGTTTGCGTACGATTGTATGTTGTCAACAGTTGTGACCAGCAGGTTAGATCTCCATTTGAACTGACGATTGTTATATGTGCGCAAACGAGATGATGCCTTATAGTACTGGCTCGATTATAGTTCTAGTCTTTAGCTAGGTTTACAAACTAGCTACTCCCACCGCGCATGTTGAAGACCTACAGAAGTCGACCTTAGACTTCGAATGACAGATTTTTGAGAAACTTTGCAAGGTAATTTTAAATGTTGTCAGGAGGGAGGAAGTGTTGGAAGAAATTTATTTTCATGTTTCGAAATGTCTAAACTGGGGCTGGTACTACGTGTGTGCTGTCCAATAATTCAATACATTACCTACTAGCCTTCATAGCGGATTTAAACTGCTTTCGTTTATTGCAATTGTTACTGATGGTAATTGGTTAACTAGGTTAGAGGTTAGAGGACGTGTACTTGTCAATTGAGACAAGTACAGTAACCGGAGGTCGCTTTGACCCATTGTAACTAGATTTTGATCATTTATGGAGAACTAATGATTGCTTTTTTAACACCCGTACTAATGATTTTAAAATATATTCGATTCCATTGTGTTTAACAACTCTTCTATCATTTGGTAAATCAAATTTCTTTGATTTGATTGATGGTCTTCAAAACAATTAACTTTTTTAAATGGTTTGTTGTTTGGGTATCCAGTGTTATTTCTCAATAGACACAAATGTTTGGTTAAATTGGCATCCGCCCTAGAGAACTTGGTTACGACAATGTCCCGTAGTAGTATTAAAAGAAAAACATATCATTGAGTAGTGTGTCAATCAAGTCGAACTTGCTCGCTTTCATACTAGTTTATGCTGATATATCTTTGGATAAAGTGGATTCATACCCCATAAACATTAAATGGAAAACGAGTAACTTTTGCGCATATGTATGCGATGAATTCCAACCATATCCTGTAAATGTTACTGCACAACAACGAGAAAATTATTTAAAAAGGAAAATGTACAAATTTCATCAACAACAGAAGGAAAGAACGCAAAGAAATAAAAAGAAAATCTCAAGCTAAAGATCTTTTCTTGTTGATTTCCGTTTAAAGTTTCTCGAATATCTTACAAGCATATGTATGTCCATTAGGGTGGCACTTATTTTTGAAGAATGTTGAATTTGAAAAACAAAGCCCCTCTATATTTATAATAAAATAAATTTAGAGGTAATTGGTATTTGAAAATCTACATTTTCCCAAAACAAGTGCCACCCTAATGTACATACAAATAGTTTTTGTAAAAGGAAAGACACACATTTGCATACGATTATGTTGATACTGTTGTATTGGAAAATTGTGTATCTGTACTAAATTTTGCAGTTAAAGGAAATAAACACACAATTTTTAAATCAAAAAAATTGATACAAAACATGTAACAGAAAATGGAGAAACTTTATTTGAAAGTAGAACTGTGATACGGATTTATATACACACAGTGAAAGAAAGTTGAGTCTAAGAAAGGATTGTACATAAAATTATAAAGTTATATGGTGCACATTGTTTAGTAAAAAAATGTTGTACAAAATGCAAGTAAAACTTCAATTAATTTCTGAATTAAATTTTTATTTCAATTTTTCTTTTCGTTGGTTTATAAACAGACTTCAATCAACAATCCCCCCTAATGTTTGGTGACATCATTTGAACTTAAACTTCTATCATAAGTAGTGGGTTTTTGCTCCTAAATGTATGATATTTATCAGATATTAAACGGAAGACTTTATATCAAACAGGATTTAAAGTAAGTCGAATACGAATGCATTTTCATAACAGATTTTCTTATTCATGTAATATAGGAACAGTAACAGCAACAGTAACAGCATATGTAATTTAGCATAAAAGGACAGTTAATTTAGTGGTGAAAGTATAAATTCATTTAAAACTTTCATCAATTATTATGGCTTACAACTAAACCATCATGTAGGCTTGTTGTGCGCTTACCATTAGGAATATTAGCATATTTTCTATAGGAAGTCTGTATATTGTATAAACTTGCTTAACCAGTCCATTATTTTGAGACGAGTTTTGTCCGGTATAATATCATGCCCAAAATATTTGGATCTTGAGCTTACATAAGCTGAGGCTCATTTTGATGTCTTCAATACACCAGATCGCTCTTAGTTTTAAAACACTCATTAACACGTTGACTGCCAACTACGAGATAACTCATAGATTGCGTTCCCTCACCAAACCTGCCATTTTTGTGTAGCTACGAATAAACCCGTATGATGTCAGTGCTTACTTACTTAATTGGCCATAGGCGCCTCTGCTGCCTACGCCAGTTGGTCACACTAATGTATGAATGGGCTTCCTCGATTTGGTCCTTCCAACGGATACAAGATCGTCCTCTTCGCGGACTTACGCAGATTCCCGTCAAATACCCGTCCCGCTGGAGCATCCTCCTCCATTCGAACGACATGGCCGAGCCAGCGCAGCCGCTGAATATTAATACGCTACATAACGTCTATGTCATTGAGGAGCTCATATAGCTCACTGTTGGATCGGATACGGAAATCATAGCCAAATCGCAGTGGAGTTTTCATTGGAATACTTGGTGGGTTCCAAGCCCTACGCACAACCCAGATTTAACGTCCAGGGGATTGGATTTCGCTGCACGCATTAGTTAACATCTAGCGGATGTTAGAATGCCACCCAGAAGGGGTTACGAGGAGGTTGCGCGTCTACCTGAATACAGCAAGACAAGGATCGTCCTGGTAGTCGCCGCGTTGACAACAGTCAGAAACTTTGCCCTTTATATCAGTGCTAGTATCGATAAATGGCTTCTGGGAAAAGAACAAAAAAGCAATATTGGCTTGCGTGACCAGTTTTCTGAAAATTGCCGTGGCAGTCAATGTGTTATGATCGCCTCAGAGTATTATTGTACCTCTGCCCATTGTGACATTACTCCACAATATTCCCAGTTTTGTGTTTAATGCACTGTAAGGCATTGAGTTATCCAAGCTTATGGTATGTAATGTTCTAGCACTATAAGCCAGAACATTCGCTTTCTCATTTCCAAACACTCCGTGATAGCTGGGAACCTGCATAATGCTTATCATTCTATGCCTGGAGTAATTGTTTATTGGCTTTTTATATTCCAGCATGGTTTCTGATCCTGTAGTCCGATATTATTGCGCTAATTGTCATCTGACTAACCGTAAAAATATGTAAATGACTATACGTCAAGCTTCTCAGCAGATTTCTGGCAAAAACTCTGAAAGTATATAAACCTGTCATTCAGAAAGTTTCTTAAAATTCTGTTGTTCGGAGTCGGCGTTAAACTGTAGGTCTTGCCACTCACCTATAAAATTAACGCACACAACATGAGTGGTGGTAATGCCCAATTATGTATGTACGTATACGTCAAGCATACAAATAATTTGTAGCACATACCTACGCTTGAACGTTTATATAATGATCGCCGGAGGAAAAATTTGGTTTCTAGTTATTCCAGGTTGTGAGAGATTATATGTGTTACTATAACGAATGCCTTTTGAAGTTGCTACAATTTTAATCTCATCTTCTACCAAGTAAAGTTCAAACTCGCCACATAACAAAAACCCTCACCAGAGAGTGGTTGCATCAAATTCATGGATTGCAACCTAGCTTCACACATCACCCCTGTTATGTTTGCTTATTTTATTCATAAGCGGCGGGATCTATAGCTTGAAGTCGACTCCGATCGACTGATTTTTGAGAAAAACTTTATGAAAAGTTTATTTTACTCCCACAGCTTTTGTCAGAAGGGTGCTGAGAGCAAGTCGCTAAAAAATATTTTTTCAGATTTCATTTTGATCGAGATGTGTAATATCCAGTTGCTGTACTTCGGTGACATCAATTTTAGTTTTTTCTAGAAATCATGTGTCGCAGAACTCCAATAAAGAATTGAAATTTATTTTCATCTTTGAAAACAAAAGAACGTTATCATCATCGTCTGTCAGTTTAAAATTTCAATTTGTCCACTTAACAGAAACAATTGAGCATTTTTATACCTTCTCAAATGGCTTTTCCAAATCATAATCAAATGTCATGAATTTTATTTGGATTTTTCTGTATTATTTTTATGGAAAACAAAATTTGTTATATCCAGCCACACATATGATACGAATATCGAAATCATAATTCTTCTAATACACAAAGATTGTGTTGCATCCTTAAGCATTTATGCATAAAATATCCTCTGTGTGTAAGTTCTTTTTCATTTAAAATTCTTACTGTCCTGTTTGTTGATGTAATATATTCCAATGAAAATTTATAGATTTCTTCTGTATGACATTTATGACTCATAAAGTATTTTATATGCATACATACATATATATCGACTGGATATGTGTGTATGTTTTTCATGTTTCAAGGAATATCACTTGGAAAATTATTGCCTTTGCTATTGCATTCATACATGATATGTACGAGTATGTTGAAAGGAAAGCAAATGAAAAAGAAAAAGGAGGAGAACCTTTTTGATGGTTTTTGTGGTAAAGAAAAATCCCCGTATGTACAGGAAAGAATGAATAAAGGAAAATGAAAGGAAATTGAAAAAAGAAAATGTGTTTCCTTGCTTGTTTGTTTTGATTGAGTGCAAAAATGAAAAATAAAACGATAAAATCTTATCGCAAAAGAAACCATATGGTATGCGATTGTAAAAAATTAAGGGATTTTCTTCTGTATGGGGTTTCTTAAGAGAATTGGTTTCTTTCGTCTTATTTGTTTTGTTTCCTTTCAAGCAAATAAATATTTCAGCCTGTACATGTTCTATAAATATTGACAAATTTTTTACAAATTACTCTGGCTCGTATTATATGTTTGTGCTTTTTTATTTTTTTGACTTTAAATAAATTGAATGGAGAGTAGAAAGGCAATGTTGTAAATAAAAAGCCTTTGAGGTATTGATTAATGGAAGAAGAAGTCATCGACTTTTTTTGCTGACCGTTAGTGCACTGACATATTCCATAGGTTATAGGATTCCTACTAATTAAAAATGTTGAATGTTTGAGGTTATAAACTTTAGGATAAAACATACACACATGAGTGGCGAGATCTGTAGTTTAATATGGACTCCGAGTAAACAATTTTATTGACAAGCAGTTACTTTTGTTAACAGACATCTGCCCGAAAGCCATTGTCAGAAATATTTTTTTTTCTCATATTCCTTGTTCTCACGATATTAAAGCTAAGGTTCCTACTCTCAAGCGGCTGAGAGAAATTGATGGTAGAAATGTATTTTCATGTTTCGAAATGTCGGAGCTGGGGCTAGCACTACGTGCATGCGTATAATAATTCAACACATTACCTATTAGCCTTCATAGAGGATTTAAATTGCTTCCGTTTGTTACAATTGCTACTGATGGTAGCTTACCCATCGGTTAACTACGTTTCGATCACTTGTGGAGAACTAATGATCGCTTTTTTAACACTCGTACTAATGATTTTAAAATAAATTCGATTTCATTGTGTTTAACTACTCTTCAATCATTTGGTCAATCAAATTTCTTTGCTTTGATTGATGGTCCTGAAAACAATTTACTTTTTTAAATAGTTTGTTGTTTGGGTGTCCAGCGTTATTTCTTGATAGGCACAAATGTTTGGTTAAATTGTATTCCATTGAATTTAACAGCTCTTCAATCATTTGGTCAACCAAATTTGTTTGCTTTGATTGATGGCCTTCAAAACAATGTACTTTTTTAAATGGTTTGATGTTTGATTGTCAAAGCTGAAATAAAGATGAAAAGCTTCTCAAAAAGCTGTCGTTCGGAATAGACTTAAAGTATAGGTCTGTCTACTTATGTATAAAATTAACACACACAGCATAAATGGTGTAAGCAGCGTGGTTGCAATGCGGACCAAATACACTAGTGAATTGGATTTTAGAATTTAAAGTGTATAAAAGGCAGGCCAGATGAAGAGATTGTATACATACGACTTCGTATATCTCTAGAATGACCAGATTTTAAAAATACCTTCAGCCTTTTAGCCCCATAAAAATCCATAAAAATTTGTTATTTAAGATTCACAAAATAACGCCTCCTCTTTTTGTGACCTAAAACCAGTGTCAAAATTACATTTCCGCTGATGAAAATATCGTAAATAAAACACTGATAGACAAATGTGCCAGTCAATACGTTAATGTAGTCGGTTGCTATCCGGCGGCAACTTTTGTCGCTCATAAAAGATAATCTTTAATACCAGCAAACATTCTCATTTGATTCCAGTAAACATATTGAATATAAATAAATATGAAATTACCAGAACACACATCATATATGTAGGTATGTTTATATGTATGTCCGCATATATTTTTATAACAAATCAAGAGTATTATTTTCTATGATTCTCTAGAGTTTCATTTTATGGTGGTGACATTTTACTATATTTTTCTTGTATTTTATTTCAGTGTTTTTTCTATTTTTATTCTGTTGCTGTTTCTATTTTCTCGTTTGTTTTTTATTTTATTTTCTTGTTTTTTGGTTTTATTTTGTTTTGTAATCCTTTTTATTTAGTTTGCAAAATCCTTAAATCATTTTGTGGTTTTGCTTCGTAAAAAACGGAATTAAAACAACAACAGGAATAGCATAAGCAAACCAAAACCAACGAATGAATAGAACACTAGAATACTGCAGAGAATATTAAACGAATGCTACAGTTTTCCTATGTAAAAAATAAATAAAATTTCCTAAAACGAATAGACAGAGAGAGAGAGAGAGAGAGAGAGAGTAAAATTAAATGAATATAAAATATTCAATTTCGTTTTCAATTCCAATTCAAAGTTTAAACTGTATGGCAAATTGAATAACCAACATACATGATGTCTTTAAAGTTAAAGTGCTAGCTGAGAAGGAGTCTTATGTGGAAATACCAATACATTGTGAACAGGAAACCAATATTAGTTAGTAAATTAAAGAAGGTTTTTTGAAATAAGAGATGCATTTCTTTGTAAGAACCGTTCCCTCCAATTCAGACATTAGGTTCCTATGATAAGTGGCTGTTTTGGGCTGTAGTTAAATTATGGACTGCACGTTTTGTTGCTTAAAAAATTATGCCATGACTCATACAACACGTAAAATTTTTGCTTTATAGCATTAGAAAGACATTATGGCTATGCCAAGATCATGCCGTTGGCTGACCATATAATCCCCTAACGTTGGAGCGTTTGAAAACCAACGTTCATCAAGTTATCGCCGTGATACTGCCTGAAATGCGCGAACAAGTAGTCGAAAACTGCTTAAAAATGATGAACAGCTGCGAGCAGTCTAGGGCTAATACTATATTTCGTACACAAGGGCTACGTCCATGCATTGAGGACGAGAGCATCAGCATTAGTGGCAATTTCTACGGACGACGCCCAACACTATTTTTCAATAAAAAAAAAGTAAAATTAATTGACGCAAAGTAATTAAAAAAAAACAATATAGAGACTGGAGCCTAACAATAAACTACCAAACACGATAAGTACATACATACATACATAATTTGCCATTACAACCCTTCAGTCAGGATTACGGCCTAGTTTCTCACACCACTCATGTTGTGTGCCTTAATTTTATACGTGAGTGGCCGGACCTACAGTTTAACGTCAACTCCGAACGACAGATTTTTGAGAAACTTTGTCATTGCAATTTTATTTACTCTCAGAGTTTTTGCCAGAAATCTGCTGAGAGGAATTTGCCGAAGAAATATTTTTTTTTTTAATATTTCGTTTTGATGTCTGACCGGGGCTCGAACCCGGGCTTTACGTCTATTGAGCGAACACACTACCTACTACGCTACGGCGACTACAAAAAATACAATAAGTGGTGGGCGGAAAAAACAGCGATCAAGATACACTTGGAGGAGACTCAAGCCTAGAAATTAAAAACCTGTTAAAGAAAGTTGAATTTAATATAAATAAACTGTTGCGAATTGATATATTTTTGTAAGACAAATATGGTGTAGACGACTGAGAGCAAAAGAATACATAAAAAAGTAGAAATCTAAGAGCTTTAGCGAATAGCAGAATCGGTAATTGTAATTTCCATTGGATATCGAATAAATTCCACATGTAGGCTTTAGTAGTCTTATCAGTCATCTCAGAGGATGAGTTTGGCTGTACGCTAACCAAGCACTATGAACATAGAAATACAGAAACATAATTTTAAGTTTCTACCACAATATTTTCATTCGTTTAGGTCTCATACTATCCGTGAAAGTAATAACGTACTCGTAGTAATTAAACGTAAAACAAGATAAATGTATGTTCAGGGGGCAAGATCTTGCCCTATGGCCATATTAAACGTATAAATTTTATTTGATAGAAGAAAATATGTTGAGTGTTTAGATGTATATGTATATTTGTGTTTACGTATTGGCTGCATCCGAAGCAAACAGAAGATGAGATGTCTGTGTGTTCAATGTTATGGTTACAAAGGAGTTTGATTTTATTTTATTTCATGATGATGCCTCAAAGTCTTCTATTTTTTTTCTTTTACACATGCTGCAAAATATTTTATTTATTTCCAGCCTTTGTTAAGGCAGTCTGCGATAAGATTTGTTTCTCTTTTTTTACTTTGGCACAAACACAACAAGCAAAAGACCAGAAGAAAACTTCAACAAATCCTTTAACATGATCCGTTCAGGTATAATAAATCGATTTTTAAGCACATTTAACCATTTTTTGTTACCAAAAACTGGTAACAAAATAATTTCTTAGCCTCAGCAGACAACTTTTGTTCTACGTTTGCCATTCCTGCAACGTCTTTTATAAGAATCTTTGTTTGGAAAATATGACAAAGGGCAGGAGGGCATTGACTTGGGTTATTGGCTTATGGTACACAATAAATTGACAAGGATGAACCATAAATAAATTCTCATTGTATTAAAGTAATGAATGTAATGGAGCACAAATGGGGCAGGCGACAGTATAGCGAATGCATTTGCTTGATTACCTCTCTTTGCATTTAAGCAACCTTTTGTCGGCTTAATGTGTTTACGAATGGAGTGCCTACTACGGGTTGTTACAGTGCATAGCTTATTCCTGTTCATTCGTTCGTTCATACATTTCTTTCGTTTGTTGTTGATATTGTCGTTGAATACATATACATTCGTTTGTTTAAGTTATTAAAACCCTGTTAAGCCAACATGTAATTTACTTTTAGCGAAGTGTTTGCCATTGATTATTTATTCTCTCGTTAAAAGTCACACACACACGCACACACATACACACGTGGTTATGGTGTGTCCATATTCGAAAGATCGACCGTAAAGGGCAAAACAATAAAACAAAAGATTTAAAAAAAAAAATGGAATTGAATAAGACACAGACAACATGTCCTGCAGAAGTGCAGGAGGCTTTGTTAGATTTAAGTCCGTTAGACGGGAGAGTGAGGAAAAGCTTTGCAGACAATGGTGAAAAGTCTAGCATGGTGAGCTGACTAATAGAGAGCTTAGCAGTTCTCTGTTTAACTGTATAGGACTAGTAAGCCCTATCATTTAGGGAAATGCTTAGCAACCAGACTAAGGAATAAAAGAAAACAGTGTCATTTGGAGACTAAATACGCTGTCAAGAGAAGGACCATTTTATAGTTTACGGAGGGCTTCAGGATAGATAACGCGTGATCCCAGCGAGAAATATTTTAAAATCATGGATATACTTGCGGCTAATAAGCGAAAGTTACAGCCATCGAAAGATCTTCTTCAATTCTACGTGATTTGGAAGTGACACTCAGGGCACTATCCAAGCTATCCGGGCTCATATGAATAACCCGACACAATCGCGGGATTGTCTAGGCGATCGAAATCCGCCAAGCAAGGAAAATAGTATAATCACCTGCTAGATCTTAGTTAATATAGGAATTTGTGTAAATGAGCAAGCAAATGAAATATCAAGAAGGAAACTTCCACACAGCTATAGGGTCCGAGCATTTCGTTGGATAGGGAAAGAGTTGTTTGCGAGGGTATACTCTGCGGCTGTTAAGTTGGAGAAGCACAGTGAGCCTTCTAAACCTTCTTGATTTTTTACATTGAGTTTCTCTCTTCTGTCGTTCGGAGTCGACTTTAAACTGAAGGTCACCCGGTCATGTTGAAATTAAACACACACAACATAAGTGATGTGAGAAGCTAGGTTATAATCCTGAATGAAAGGGTGTAATGACCAATTATACATATGTATGTAGAGATTTTTTCAAGCATTAGACAGTAGTCGATCTGCTGATCTGGTACTTGTTGGAAATAGGGGTGATCTCAAGCCCAATATGTAAATTCTGTGATGAGGAAAATGAATGCTTAGAACCTGCTAATGCCCCTCAAAAAGAAACATCTCTGTATTAAGTATTCGCCAGAGAATTCTGTCAGTAAGGACACAAAACAACTTTCTGAAGTTTTTCAGAGTAACAGGATTGGGAAAATTCCTCCACAACTAATCCAACTACGCCGAATTCGTCCTTTGACAAATGATTATCTATTTTTCCACTAATGAAGGATATGATAAAAATTAAATTATCAAACTAATATTTGCTCGTTACTGTACGAATGTTGCCATATTATTAATTTATACACACCCGTACAATTGTATCAAAAATAAATTGTATATGCAAGTGTGTGTGTGTTTAATATTTGCATGACTGTGTTAGTCTGTGTAAGTATTTGCATATGCATTGCTATACCCTGTGCTACTACAAATGGTGGGACATGTTGTGCAGATTGTTGGTTACATTCTGATGAAGAATACTTTTTTATGTTTCCAGGACTCGGTACAGATAATTCCAATATTCTTTGTATATGATCCGATAAAGGAATATTTTTCAAGAATATTTCAAGTAATAAAAACGATGTCAGTAGATCAAATTCATATAACAGTTACTGTATGCACCGCAGCAGTAAATTCGATTTGTCCACATGAACTCCAGTAGAAAACATAGCAATTTATGCTTTAGTAGGTACATATGTATGTGTTGCAATAGAGTATTTCAAATTCGTATTGGACTGCCTATTGCTTTATTAATTGTTGGTTTTTATTGTTCTTGGTGCTGTTGTTTTAACAAATTTTATAACATTTAGTTGTTATTCTTAATGAAAATTTTCGCTTGTTTTAATTCGCTCAACTCAACTTTGTTGTTTTTTCTGTTCTGTTTGTAGTATTTGCAGTATTTAAACTTTCTTATACGCTTACATTTATTCACTTAATCAAACAGACACATGCTCACAAATATCATACATATGCGCACACATACATACATCTTTAATCTTATGGAAATGCTGGTTATATTGTTCAAAAAAGTGATTAAAGTATGGTAAGTGAATAAAATACACTAAAAAAATAATTTTGGATTTGAATACGGTTTTATATTTGGGCTGAGATGAGAGCTGTAGCTTCAATAGAATGCGGCCACGAGAGTGTGAAATATTTCCATGCGGTTCTCCAAAAGCGGAATTAGTTTTGCACAAGTGGACAGCACAACTCCATATTGGTTTTAGGAGTCAATTACACTCGTACAGTAAAAGGTTGTAATATAATTTGTTATGAGAGATGAGTCTCCATTAACTAGCCAGTATATTTCCAAGCCAAGCGTATATCGAGGGGAATGATAATATACCTTTTACACAATTGCTGATTTACTGCTCTATTGTTTATATAAATGAGAAACTTGAACAGATTTTGGTTCATTTAGTTTTACTGTTCAAAGATTCCACCATTTTATAAGGTGCAATATGGGGATCCTTACGGACCATTGCCCTTTTCATAAGTATATGTCATATGTCAGTGCTCTGCTCTTGACATCAAGAATCAGAAGTTTCTGACCTCTAATTTTCTGGCATTGTTGCCCAAACTCTCTAATATAAAGATAGCTGCAATAGAAAGATTTATTTTGGACTTAGTACGGTTTCCTGTAGGGAAAGTTTAATTTGAGTTAGACTTGTTTGTGGTATCATAATGGGCCTAAATGTTGGCCTAAGTGGGACCTTTTCCTAAGAGGGGGTTTCTTCCAGGGAAAGTTTGATTTCGAGTTACAATTGTTTGTGGTATCAGAATGGGCCTAAATGTTGGCCCTCTTCCTTCGAGAGGGGCTCCACTACCTAACCTAACCTAACTAACCTAAGATGCAAAATGTATTCAAATAGGTATTTAGTCGTTGTAGTCCAGTAGGTAGTGTGTTGACTTATTAGACGAGAGCCCCTGTTTCAAATCCCAACTTATAGACATCGAAGAACACTAAATACGAACAAATATTTTATCGGCGAATTCCCCTCTGAAGTCTTCTGGCAAAAATTCTAAGAGTAAATGAAATTGCAATGAAAAGTTTCTCAAAAATCTGTCGCTTGGAGTCGACATTAAAGAGCTTTAGGTCCTATCACTCATGGATATAATTAACACACACAACTTGAGTGGTTTGAGGTGGTTATCCTGACTAAAGTATCCTGTCAATACTACCAACAGATTATGGCATAAAAATCTCAACAGTAAAAAATGAATCATTCTGACTAAAATAATCCGATTCGCAGTTGGAATTGATGTTGCACATTCGTGTCTAATAAATTGAACTCAAGTTGCTGGCCACATTCCTTCTATTTAAGAATCCATTGTTCCTTTCTAAATTTTAACGAAGTATGTTATAGAGAGAGAAGAAAAAAAAGGTCTCTTAGAACTCACAACCTAAACCTGTCTTCAAGCCCGTATACCTGTCTATAGTAAAAGGGTTTTCCTAGGAGGGCTTCAAGTTTCTGAGTTCTCTTAGTACATTGACTGTACTAGAATTATGTAGAAAGCTGTACCTATACAGTACATACACACATACATAATTGGCCATTACAACCTCTCAGTCCGGATTACGGCCTAGCTTCTCACACGTATACAGTACACTATTTGCAATTTTCATTAAACAGACATTAACAGTAATGGTTGGTGTGCACTAAAATTATTACACGGAGTGTATTGTAGTCTCCTTTATTGTTGTTTTAAAGTCATAAAAGAATTAATTTTAATTTACAAACAACCCAACCCATATGAATAAATTATACATATAAATGTGTTTTTACACAATCGTATATACTCTCTCTCCCTCTCTCTCCCTTCTCTCTCTCTCTTATTCGCTCTCCTGCATTTCTTGATACTAACATTTGAGACTTCATCACCACAATCTTCCTATTGCGGCTAAATAGTGTAGAAATACAGAGAAATAGAGAGACCCGCACACATAAAAATATTAGCGGTGATACTTCTTCCTTTATAACTCGAATATCCTCTTGAGATATTTTCACACACACGCATGGCAAGTATAAATACGTAACTGTATGAGTGAGTGTGTGATGTGTGTTGGTAAAAGTACTAAAATATTTTATTACACATAAACTGAATTTTTAACTAAAAGCGAAAAAGTAAATGCGTGTTAGTGGGTGTGTTTACACATATACACATACCATACATACACATTATGTGTATGTGTGTGTATGTTAATATCATAAATTTCTACTTGATTAAGATTCTTTCTTTATTTATTTTTTTGTGTTTTCCACTCTTTTTCGGATATGATACTCATAGAAGAGATCGCATGTGTTTAACGGTTCCGTTTGTGAGTATCCGTATGTATGCGTAAGAGTTTATATTTACCACACATTAATGAAATGTATTTTGGTGTGCAATGGTCATCATCATGGCATTTTGTAAATATAAATCTAAAGGATTATTATTAAGGATAACATATATACGGGGGTTATGCTTAATGCATTCAGGGGAATTATTATTATTACCCTAGTTTTTGTTGGTTATTGTTGTTTTTGGTTATTTTATGGAAATGAATATGTTGAAATTTTTATGGCCACTGTATGACCTGGAAAGGCAAATTATATTAAAAAAAAAACAATTTTATTTTTGTTAAAACATTAAAAATAATTAATGTGAAGCTAACTGGTTTTATTATTCTATTATGCTTATAGAGTGGGTCCGAGTAATTAAATATATGACATGAATTGGTATTCGAAATGAGACATTAATTGCTTGTAATTAAAACCCTTTGAATATAAACCACTTGAGGATATTACTGCTAGTAAAAGAGGATATCCTAACATTAGATTAAGGATAAGTTAGGGAACAACGATGCATTAAAACTATTTTTGCATTAGATTATATTGCTTCTTGTGTTCTAAAAGACCCATCTTATCTGTGGTTACAGTTTTTGGGGAAAACCAGGTATAGCTTTTGAGAAACCAAGTGTTGATGTAACGTATCAGGTTATATGCATAATTCTAGTGCAACACGTACTGAGAGAACATATAAACTTGTTGCCCTCTTGGGGAAACGATCCCACTATTGACAAATATACATATCCAGGCTTGAAAGCACTATTAGGTTGTAAACTTCAATTGATTTTTTGATTTCTGATAGACTTCTAACATCGTTAGTTAGAATTTAGGGAGGAATAGAGAATTCCTGGATAGAAAAGGGTTGTGACCAGAGATCAAATTCCAATACACTGCACTTAATGCATTCAGGGGAATTATTATTATTACCCTAGTTTTTGTTGGTTATTGTTGTTTTTGGTTATTTTATGGAAATGAATATGTTGAAATTTTTATGGCCACTGTATGACCTGGAAAGGCAAATTATATTAAAAAAAAAACAATTTTATTTTTGTTAAAACATTAAAAATAATTAATGTGAAGCTAACTGGTTTTATTATTCTATTATGCTTATAGAGTGGGTCCGAGTAATTAAATATATGACATGAATTGGTATTCGAAATGAGACATTAATTGCTTGTAATTAAAACCCTTTGAATATAAACCACTTGAGGATATTACTGCTAGTAAAAGAGGATATCCTAACATTAGATTAAGGATAAGTTAGGGAACAACGATGCATTAAAACTATTTTTGCATTAGATTATATTGCTTCTTGTGTTCTAAAAGACCCATCTTATCTGTGGTTACAGTTTTTGGGGAAAACCAGGTATAGCTTTTGAGACACCAAGTGTTCATGTAACGTATCAGGTTATATGCATAATTCTAGTGCAACACATACTGAGAAAACATATAAACTTGTTGCCCTCTTAGGGAAACGATCCCACTGTTGACAAATATACATATCCAGGCTTGAAAGCACTATTAGGTTGTAAACTTCAATTGATTTTTTGATTTCTGATAGACTTCTAACATCGTTAGTTAGAATTTAGGGAGGAATAGAGAATTCCTGGATAGAAAAGGGTTGTGGCCAGAGATCAAATTCCAATACACTGGTCACTAAACGAATCTATCAACTTCAAACCAAAGGGTTAGTGCCGCAAGAAAATTTTGTTCTTATTTCGTTTTGTTTGAGATGGCTAAGCTGGGATTTGTACCGTGAACTCACGGCTAATAAGCCAACACATTAGACTACCGGCAGTTCGAGCAGAGCATATCCTTTTCGATTGATAATATTTCATTGCCTCCTTTATCACCACCTTTAAGCTTTAATGTATGAGAGTATCTTTTACATCCGTTTTCAACTTTTTTTTTATTTTCTTTGTATATTTTTTGTTGCAAAAAGCAGAGACGGATTTTCACATATAATTTATGCCATTAAATAAGCACAAGAAATGGAAATTATTTATAATGATTTACATTATCATCGTCCAATGGCCTCTAGAACGGAGATGACAATTCTGCTTAAATACGCTCTTAAATAACTGTGAAAATGTGAAAATCATTGCCATGTAGAGTTCTCATCGAGCGCAAGATACAGATAATGGAGACGTCGTTGTCTTTCAATGAGTTAATGTAAGAAATAACGAAGAAACAAACCACAACAGCTATCCAATGAATTGTTTTTTTTATATTAAAGAAGCGTTAATGGCTTTGAAGACATTACGTTTCGCCAATTACCTGCATTATCCGTTCATTTGCCCGTTGGTAGTGGATTTGCTTTCTCTTCATATTTTCTTTCATGCTGTCTTACTGTTTCTTTTTCGCTTTTTTTTTTTTGCTATTTTTAATTTGAAGTAAAAGTTGTATGGAATATTGCAATTAAAGTTTATGCAGAATGAATAAATGTAAGAATTACTTGGGTAATCTACTGGTGTCTACTGTCATATCAGTACTCATGTATTATTCTTCAGTATTATGAGACATTTTCCTTTTAATTATGGATAAAGCCGACTTGAAAACGAAACAGAATTTCGAGAAATGAGAGGCAATGAGAAATGGAAATCCTTCTACTTTACAATATTTGAAGTGATGTATGACATCAAAGCCACTGTGTAAGAGCGCTTTTATGAATTATGCGCAATGAAGTTTAAAAGAAGTTGTAAGTGAAGACGAATTGAAGGTGAATTGATTGGAATTGCAAAAAATTATACATTTTTTACGTCTTCAAATCCCTTAAGCTTCGTTACTTAAAATTTCTTTCAAGTAATCGTTCAAGTAGCGTTTAACCCTTAGAAAGAATCGATAATATGTGGGAGAGTCGTTGGTCTACTATTTGGAATAGAATGGAACGAAATGAGGAAACTCCAAATGAGGAATTCCAGGATCGGCTATAGAAAAATATTCTCAGAAGATTTTAGACAAATCTCTTCAGGCTAAACAAATTCTATCGACAAGCTTTCCAAAAATTTTTCATTTCAGATCTTCCTCGTTATTATAGTACCTACTGAAGTCAGTCTGAAGAATTATTTACCTGGATCTGTGGATGTCTGAGCCTCGCAACGTCGACCACATAACATCGAAATATCGGGAAATTCTTGAGTACCTAGAGTTTGTTGATATAACATGTCTAGCCAAAGGTGATTTAGAGAGAGTTCATACCTTCATAAAACTATCAGGCTGGCTGAGACATGTCAGCCAAGATTTATACCAGTTTCTTCGCAACGACTGCCACTTAAACTAACCCTAGTTTTGCCTAGGTTCTAGTGTCCTCAAGTTGATATTAACGACATGACAAATTTGTCCACTTTCTATACAAGTGAACCAATTTTCATACCTTTAATTTGCCTAAAACCTGCATGAGATCTCTTTTATGCTGCTTAAAAAAGGAATAAAGATCTCAAACGTTTTGGGTTGAACAGGTCAACTCCTTTAACCAGTAAGCATTAGCATAGCAATGGAATTTGGGTCTAATTTTCAACCTAATCATGTTCAAGGAGAACACTAAACGCGTATCACTTAGGATGCTTTCCAGTGTGGTACTTATTCTAGTGAATACAAAAACAGTTTTTTTATGGATATGACCATGAAATAATCCTTCGAAATCGAACGACGTATTTAAAAAAGTTTTCATGGCAATTTTATTTTACTCTCAGAGTTTTTGCTAGAAAATCACTGAAAGGACATCGTAAGAACCCAGAGTTGAATCACAAAATCCCCTCTAATATCTATCTAGCAGATAGTGTATCTGCTAGACTATGGCAACTGCAGTGTTGACTCTGCATATGGGAAATATATGTATGTACGTGGATTGAGCTTATCTCAATACAGCAATCTTTATGGATTTGGGGTAAAGATTTTATTTTATTAATGAAGTTTAATGATCGACTGTACAATGGGTCAACTTGAACTCCGGGCACTGCACTTGTCAAGCACACGTCCTATTAATGATCGACTGCGTATCACGATATGCTACATCGGTTCGAACTACAGCACTGTTCATCACTTCTCTCACTAGCATCAATTAATGCCGGTAAATCATTTGCGGAAGATATTGCCATTGAAGTATCGTTTTTATATAGAGAAGCCTGGCGGGCGGTACATTAGTTCTTTAATTTGGTGGTTCGAGACCCAATATTACTGGTTAGGTGTGAGATACATTACAAATGCGTGATTCTCAGCACTAAAAAGTACAATCTTTTACAAAAGACTCCTTTACATTGGAAATTGACCAAAACACTTGTGTGTACACTACTACTTCCTACGTTTTAGTTGCATTCTTAAATTTGTTCATCATTTAAAATTCCTATCGTTTCAAACGCTATTTGTTAACAGCATTATTTGAACATGTTATTGTTGTTGTATTTATTTACATCCCCTGGCAAACGATTAAAAATTCATGAGCCAATTCAATACAGCGACCGTTGAAGTGCTTGCACTCAACGGACTGCAATCGTGTTTAAGTGATTGCAAATGGTAGCGGCTGGCTACCCTTTCAAGGATTCTGTTAATTCAGGTAACAACTGAAGTCACGTGTAAATGCAGTCATTTTAATCAAATTGTTGAACAACAAAAATGAATTCAAGAAAAAAAAAGAAACGCATAAAACCCCGGAAAAATACACCAAATTGTTTAACAAAAGCAAATGGCTATATGAAATGCTCATAAACAAGCAACTTAATGTTCCTTTTAAATGTAATGGCAGCCAGAGATCTGGGAGAACTCAACAATTTTTTATTGTCAATATAAAGGGTCTGGTGTTTGACTATTATTTATAAGAAAGGAAAAGGAGAAGAAAGAGAGAGAGAGAGAGAAAAGAAATCGAGATTAAAAGCAACATGTCCGGTCTTAATGCCGTTGTTGCAGTAATAAATATAAGCGTGCAGTAATTGCATCTTTTGTTGAGGCAGCAGATTTTTTTCGCTGCTTCTTTGTTACTGTACATACCTTCCAGAAATCTGTGTTATGGTTACCGAAAGGCATGTATAGGTATGCATCAATTAAATGTGTGCGTGTGTGTGTGTTTGTGTATTTAAAAGGAAATTCAAAGGTGTGTCATACAATTATATGAAAACGTTACTTTTCAATTATTTACTGTAATGGTATGCCATAGTATATGTCTGTGAAGGCTTATAAGGAAAATGTTGTTACTCACTCGCATACACACACAGCCCCATGACACATTTAAAAACTGCTAAAAGCCACCTTCAGTTGTTAATAGTTTGTAAAAAACGTGACGAAGTTTTTTTTATTTTATTTTAACAAACATGTTGTGAATGTAACGAAATATCGCTGGAAAAAAAACAACAACTCAACATCCATACACAAACACAAACGTAGTGCATGGCATATGAAATAAAATTACTCAACGAGTTACTCACGGTCATAATGGCTACAACTTATAGAAGTAATGCGTTGCTTATGGGATTTAACAGTTATGTGACTTATAAAGTCAGTTGCTTGGCAAAGGATGTCAAATGTTTGTTAGTCAGTCAGTACCATATTTCTATTTATCCCAGTCATTCATTCGTTAAATTGTAATAGACTGGCAGGTATGGGTATTTAAAATTGTTTATAAGAGATTTGCTTTAGGAAAGGATTTGGTTTTGAGATAAATTAGGTTAACTGAAGTGGGATGTGTTATTAGCTATCCTGATAAGCTGACGATCGCCATAATTTGGTAGATAGTGTATTCGATTACTAGGCGATATCATGAAAGTTTAAACCTTAACTCAGATATCTGAAAATAAATTGTTTTTCTTCCAGTGTCCTCTTCTCAGCAGTATTCGGGCAAAAGATCTGGCAGTAATTAATTGTTTGGGTGACAGAAGAAATCAGAAACCAGTTCAGTTTAGATATCGACAAGATACAGAGACCAATCTAATCTGCAGACTCTGTTGGACTTAAGACTGAAGACCAAAATTTTACTGACTATGATTAGGATAATGGGAGAAAAGTTTCACACGAGAGACTTTAGCAGATTTCCTGAGTTAGTGAATCGACTGGTTGATATATCTCTCCTTGAAGGAGTAGCCTATGTGGTATGCGGGCAAGTCACAAGAAATATTAGAATGATGTGGTAGTTTGAAGATGCTGTCCGAGTCCATATAGAAATTCGTAGTTATTCTCCAAGCAGCAGTCTGATCCATGGAAAAATGTGCTCAATTATACTGACAATCATCCGAGTATTCGATTGAAGTCGCCGTTGTTTAGTAAGTAGTGTGTTGGGTTATTCGCCGTGAGGCTACGGTTTAAACCCCAGGTCAGAAGTCTCCAATGAAACGAAATATAAAAAAATTTTCTTCGGCGACTTCCTCTCTGTAGACTTCTGGCAAAAAATCTTTGAGTAAATAAAATTGCAATGAAAAGTTTCTCAAAATCTGTCGTTCGGAGTCGACTTTTAGCTGTAAGTCCTGTATAACCACATCATAAGTGGTGTGAGAAGCTAGGTCGTTAGGTCCTCTTTTTTCTTTGACTTTTGTCACTATTCACGTAGCCCTTGAAGCATATGTTGCCATGTACTCTAAAGCAGGCACACACACAGACACTTACACATACTCTAACGTATAATTTTATAAATTGACCCAGTAATACATTTTTATACCATTTTTCAACTCTCATGCATTAACGTCAGCATTCATAAACGTCATATTTCCAAGCATTCATTCATACATACCAACATTCATTCATTCATTCATCAGGTATAAACGCTTGGTGTACATACACAGTTTGGACGAGTATCCATAGTCAACCATGCCTTTAACCAGTCATCCGTCTCTCCATTCGACCATTATTATTGTGTGCTTAATTCGTTTCTTGTATTTGTTTAGTCGCTACAATTGCAGCAGATTCCTTCCATTTCCATTCATTCCATTCCATTCCTCTCTATTCACTCTCTTTATACGCATTGTATTCAAATGTTTAAAATTCCAGAAATTTTCTTTTGCGAAAAAAAAAGAAAACAAAAGTTGAAAGGAAGGGAGGAAATGATAAGAAAAATTGAAGGTAAGGATATTAAAAAAAAACCCATAAGAAAGGAAAAATATTTTTCTTTCATACAAATTGTTGTTGATTTGCTGCCATAAACAAATTTTCAATTGATAGAGAAAAAGAGAGAGAGATGGAGAGAGAGAGAGAAAAGTAGAAATGCAGCTGGATTTGAAGACTTCATACGCGGACTGTAGATTGTAGAGATTAAAAAAAAAAACTTTTTTTTTTATATGTATTGGCTAGTGTGTGTGAAACGTATATTTTAGCGGTGTATGTGTGTGTGTTTATGAGAGAGTAAGCGAACGGATTTATTATTTTCTGATATTTAATCTCCAACTATTCATTCATTCTGCACAATAAAAATTAATTTTATGGTTATTGCACCGATAGACAGATTGAGAGAGAAAATGACGGACATTAAATCTGCCACCTGGACGACTGAAAGAAAAATAGAATAACAAAATTATTTATAATAGGAGTTATTACTGTACATTTTCTCTTACTTGGCCTGATACTTTTGTGTGTTCATAGGGCAAATCATTTGCTATAAAATAATAACATCATGGGTTTGCTCATTACGGTAAAGGTAAAGGCAGATCGTGACGCTGTGGAATCTTTCAATCTTTGAATTTAAATAGAGCACTCAACTATGTGATGTGAACCTGATTCTGTATATATTCTCACACGCCATCTTGTAATGGGTAGATAAGCGGAGAGACTTATTTTATATGCCAAAGATCGCTGTCGAGATTGCTGATCAGTCAACGACTATAGTCACTTATTTCACTCTTTCTCGATAGCTCAACAGAGCTTTTATTTCTTAACATCAATTTAATCAGGCTGGCTTCAGGCTGTATAAAAATCGCCCTAGTCTAGTAGGTAGTGTGTTCGCTTATTAGACGTAAAGCCCGGGTTCGAGCCCCAGGCCAGACATCAAAAACGAAATATAAAAGACTAAAATATTTCTTCGGCGGCTTCCTCTTACAGATTACTAGCAAAAACATTGAGAGAAAATAAAATTGCAATGAAAAAGTTTCTCAAAATATGTAGTTCGGAGTCGACGTTAAACTGTAGGTCCCGCCACTCAAGTATAAAATTAAGGCAGACAACATGAGTGGTAATCCTGACTGAAGGGTTGGAATGGCCAATTATGTATGTATGTATGTATGATTTCAAGCTTTATTGAAGAAAATCGTTTTAAGTTGAATCCCCTGTAGAGATGTATGTTGTCACATCGCTTGTTATATTCTAGTTGGTATCCTATTCTGTCCTATGCTCAATACCGTAAATTTTTCAAAATGTAGTGAAGTTTTCAGGTCCCATTGTGAAACTCAAGCTTGTCTGGGAACCAAACATTGAATAGACAAAATAAATAACCTCCAGCACAGTATATGCCTGAAGGCGAGCAATATATTCTATCTGAAGCCATAACGCTCATTGTGGGCTTTGGAGACAGTGATTCTACCCATGTAGTGACCGTAGTCTAGTAGGTAGGGTGTTGTCTCATTAGACGTAGGGCCACGATTAAAACCCCAGGTCAGAAAAAATATTTTTTCGGTGACAATGCTCAGCAGACTTCAGGCAAAAATGGAGGGAGTAAATAAACCTGCCATGAAAAAGTTTCTCAAGAATCTGTTGTCCGGAGTCGACTATAAACTGTAAGACCCGACACTCATGTATAAAATTAACATACAGAACATAGGTGGTGCAAGAAGCTAGGTTGTAATCCAGACTGAAGGGTTGTAATTACCAATTCTGTATGCATGTTTGATTTTGCCCATACTTCTGTAGGGCTACTTATTGTTGGTAAGGTCAAAAAATAAGCTTAGACAATGACTTTCAGGCTATGCCATACACTGATATAGTCCGAAGGTGTATGTAGCCACGCTTTTATTCTTGTAAAAAGTAGTTTATACTCCAATAATACTTCAACATCTGATAATTGCACAATTAGGGTCTGCCTAGTGAAGGAATGCAGTATTCTTTAACCCCAAGTTTCTAATATCAAAAAAGCTGATAACTGTTTAAGGTATTGGGGAGTAGGCGACAAAAGTATTTGGCTGCTTATGGCTAGCCAAGCAATTCTAAACGTTTTGGGTAATATTTGTACGACATCCTGATTCAGATTAGAAGATGCCTTGAATCTCTCAAAGAGATAATGTTTACCGCTGTCTTTGGCACTGAGGGAAATTTAATCACTGCTAAGCTTTTAATTTCATTAGTCAGGATTACAACCTAGCTTCTCACACCACCCATGTAATGTGTGTTCATTTTATCCATGAGATGCATGGACTACAGTTTAACGTCGACTTCGAACGACAGAGATGAGAAAGTCTTCGTGGCAATTTTAATTTAATTTATGCTCAGAGTTTTTGACCAGAAGACAGCTAAGAAGAAGTTGCTTCGAGATGTCTGATCTGGGGTTAGCACTACGGTCTCTTATAATAAGGCCACACAACACCTTCTAGACTACCTCACCTAAAATAATTTCAATGCAAATTGTTCACATTTCTCTGTCTACCTATTGTAAATAAATATTCTTGAAATTGATATACAAACTGCAAGGATTAGTCCTTACTTCACCACATTTTTCCACCTACTTTAATAGCATTTATGGTTAACCACCAACAATATTGTTGGTAGTATTAAATAAAATCATCAACAATTTTAAGTTCTTTTTTAAAATACTTTTAGGAGATGGGGAAAAAACCAGCAAAAAAAAAAGGAAACTCCTGAAATTTTGTAACAAAACTTTTGCCTTGAAAAGAAAGGAAAGCGTCAGTAATAAAATCCAAAACTATAACAGGATAATACTACGAGAACGTTAAAAATAAGGACCTGAGAGAAAATAAGCAAAAAAAAGGAAACAAAAAAATATCAGAACAAAACACACACACCCATGCACTCGTTTGTTATGCAAAATAAATGGAGACTGAGAGAAACAAAATTTGAACAGGAATTGAAATGAAAACATGACGGGCAATATAAACAAATTATGGAGAGAAAGAGAGACAGACAGAGAGAGAGAGAGAAACGTAGAAAAATGTTGAAAACTTTATTAATTTTACAGATTATACCACAGAAAGATACAATGAAATGATGGAAAATTAAAAAAAAAAAAATTAAAAGAAAACAAATAAACGAATAAAGCACTCGCCAAAGAAAATAAAAATTGTTCCATGAAAAGTGTGATGAAAACTCGGTTTGTGGTTTGCAGTTTGTTCTCCATAGTTTTTTTGTTAAGTTTATCTTGTGGATTGGTTTGGTACAGTTATTGTTATGTCTTCTTTCTCAACGCTCTTGTTGTTCTTTTATTTGGATAGTTAAATCAGTTTTTTGGTCAGGTAGTTTTTAACTTGATTTAATGCAAGGACGTGTTGTATTTTTCCTTGTTTTTATATTTCTTAAGAGTAGTTTTTTAAATAAACACAGTTCAAGTTTGTTTCAATTTTCTTTACTGCCCCCAAAACTTAGATTGTGTGGCTGTCATCAGTCTAAATAGTCGTCAAGTTTTAGTAAAAACCATAAAGTTTTTGGACAAATTGGACAAATTTAATGTCGAAAGAGTAATTTTTTGAATTTTTTTCTACAAACAGCCTTTCGTTGGATCGAAAACTTCGTAGGCTAATACATAGATGCGCTATTAGTAAAACATTTTAAAGATTTCGAACTGTAAGCTTGTGGCAATAGAATAGCAAATTTAGTTAAAAAAAAAAGAAAAAACGTTTCATCACAATAAATTTACATGAATTGTAGCAGACCTCGTTTTTATTGATTTAAAATATGGTGCCCTGCCTTTGCTCTCATTTGGTGTAGGTTGTGGCAAACTTAAAGACAAGTCATTTTTTGTTATACTCAATTGGCTATGCTTTAACCTTCTATTGAAGCACTAAGACCCAATGTCAAGTAATATCTGGTTATCGTTACCTATGGACTGCGAACTATGGTACCCGTACGAATATATATTAAGGGTTCTGATGTTAGACATTTGTATGGACTACATGGCCACAGTAACATATTGCTACGAAAATGGAAATGGTGTTATTAAAATAATTAACAAAAGCTCCAAAACCAACATAATGGACTTGTTTACATGATCAACGTATAAGTAAAAATATAGCAACAAAAATAATGGGCTTGTTTACATGATCAAAGAATAAACAATAATGTAACAACAACATCAGTGTATAAAAAAGGGATAAACAAATTAAACAACAACACTACAAGGACAAACGTAAACAAAATCCACAAACAACAATAATGAAAACAACTTTTTTACATCTTTAGATCTTTCCCGAATGCAGCCTTTCTCCTTGGAGAAATGAGTAATATTTCAGTCAGTCTTGTGTGAAGACACGAGTTGTGGTTGAAGATCTCCGCTATAGATCTGAACACAGTATAAGTGTTGTTGCTTACAAAAAGGTTGTAAGCAGAGAATGAATAACAATTTAAGTTAATTGTTGTTGTGTTAATCAATTTTACCAAAGGTGGCACACGGAATTGTGCAAACAATAAAGAGTTGATTTAAAAATAAACACAAATTTATTTTTGTTTTATTTGCAATCTACGAACTCGTATTTTAAACGGGTAAAAACGTGACAATATTTTAGTTGGAGGTTATGGCTGTATTGAAAGCGACGCAATGTTAGTGGAGCGATGAGTTTTCTCCGGAAATTCTCTCGATTAACTTTGGCAGCCAGGCGGTGATCAAGTTTCTTACGTGCACTCCTGTCCCGTCCGTGAGTGACAGATATTTTTTAGAAAAATTTCTAAACAATTAATTGCCTCCAGTACATAGGAAAATCCTTCGAGACTGCATTTCTGACAAATTGGATAGAGCAGGTACAGATATCATATTTCCCGAACGTACTGAAGCCAAACTGTGATCCAGTTGCTAACGTCCGCTCCTGTCCCGTTCAAGAGTGACGGATATTGCTCAGAGAAATTTCTGAACATGTAATGGCCTCCAGAACATAGGGAAATCGTTAGAGACTGCATTTCTGATAAATTGGATAGAGCAGGTACAGATATCATATTCCCCGAACGTGCAGAGGTGCTATGCTCTGTTCAACTTACCTGAATGAGAATAAGACGCATTGCCTTATTTCCTTGAATCACAGGTATATCTATCGCACTATTGCGGTTCTACTAGCTAGCTACGTAGGTAATGTTTATGAAAATCACTTCGTTCATGTGCAACTCCTGCTATATCCCCAGTTTAATACTGTGAATTTTTTACTTCAAACTAAAAATAAAGTGAAGTGTTTGGACCTCATTCCAGAGTTCTAATTGATATGGGGAACAAGTAAAGGATATTAAAAGCCACGAGCGCAATATATACTGGAAGGAGAGGAATACATTCTATTTGACGTATAAGCTCTAAATGCTAGTCGGGGCCTTTAGACATGATAATTCTATACAACTTATTTATGGACGCGAAGTTCAAAAAATAGCTAAGACTGTCATTTTCAGGCTAAGCCATATGGAGATAGGATCTGATTCTTGCAAACAGCAGTTTATATTCCAGTAATATAGGCTCTCACCTTCCATTTTCGTATTTTGGCAACGAATTTTACTTATAGAACTATAATCATTTCTTTTCGATTGGCTTATCACAAAATAATGTGTATTGTATTGAGGTCTACTCGATTCATTTTAGATCGATGTCTGTTGTTGGTGGGGATATGTAGAAATCCTCAAGATGAGTGCAATATTCTCCAACTCATAGTTTCTCGTATCTGAAGGGCTGACAACTGTCTAAGGTGTTACCGAGTATGCGATGGAAATATTTTTATGCTTAAGGCTAACTAAGCAATACTAAGCACAAAATCACAGAAAAGTACATCCAGCACGGGAGGGACAACATCAGCCTTCTCTGGTTCCTTGTTCTCAAATCATTTTTTGTGAAATTCGATTAAATGACAATAGTCACCTATAAAAGATTTCCACCTCCTATACAAAAAAGAAAACTTTACCTTCCATTAAATTTGCAAAAATAATTTGTTTTTAAATAAAATCCACATAAAAAATGATCAACAAATAATCGAAAATTGTTTATTTTTTCATTCGCACTGTGAATTAAAGAAATTTTCTCCAAAAAAAAAAAAAATAGAGGAAAAACATAAAGAAATTGGAAAACGGAAAATGGAATTAGACATTCGTTGCACGTTGTTTAATTTCTACGTGCGTTGTTAGAAATGCGCGTCTATTAATATGTTGAATAAACGAGAGTCAAATATATTTGGTTTTTATACCGCGTTAAACAGGACCAAGTTATTCACGCTATACTCATTGTCCTCTACAGTGTGTTTGTAAACGTGTTTTGTGTACTTTTTAACCAAAATCTAAACGAATACAAAGGAAAATAGATGTGGCAAATAAGAGGAAAGAAAAAACCATTTTATCGAATATTAAAATGTGTGTGGGGCTTTTGCCAAATTATTAAACTGCAGATGAAATAAACTCCATTTGTTTTTGCCTTATTAAAATACAACAAAAAAAAAAAAAACAAAATAATGGAGAGAAAATATAAAACCAAAGGATAGGAATACATTACGGAAGCGTTTCATTTCGTATTTGGATACGAATGTGTATTTAGCAAAAAATGTGTAATTGAAGATCGGAATTTTTCAAGTAAAGGTGAATTTGTTTAAAAATAACTTCATTATTGACGATAATTTAGAATTGTTTTCTCCGATAATAGACTTAGAACAACAGAGATGAAACGAAAATCTATATGAATATCACAATTTGATTGACTTATGCGACTTATAATTCCATAGTATAAGCTTTAATGAACTGCAGAATACAGGATCTATTCATAATCAAAAGAATTCACATTCTGGGCAACATTTTTTGATACTACATACATACATACATAATTGGCCATTACAACCCTTCAGTCAGGATTACGGCCTAGCTTCTCATACCACTTCTATTGTGTGCGTTAATTTTATCCATCAGTGGCTAGACCTACAGTTTAAAGTCGACTCCGAACGACAGGTTTTTAAGCAACTTTTCATTGCAATTTTATTTTGTTATTTTGTCGGCGAAGATATACATTTTTTTTGTTTTTTTTTTTTTTCTTTTCAATTTCGTCCTGGAGATGTCTGACCTGGGGTTTGAACAGAGGTCTCATGTCTAATAAGCGAACACATTACCTACTAGACTACGGCGACTTGAATTACAGATTAGTTTGACTAGACTCGACTACAGTTTACACAAATAATATTCAATCCGGAGATCAAAGTTTTCGTAAAGGAACTCTGCTCCTTTATGTTAACAGGTAAGGTAAAAGGTTGCCCCATCCTAGTTCTTAGATACCGAGCTCTTGCAAAAGTCATTTGACAGAAAGCCAAATCTATAGGCATGTTTTCCAGTACGACAATGGGCGGTAAACATGCGTCTTATGGTCATAAGATAATCAGTTTTCTTATCCATAATAGAACAGCAGAGCTTAACAATACTACGCGTACATTCTTAAGCCTCTCCGTAAGGAAAGTGTAGTCGTCGTAGTCTAGTATATAATGTGTTGGCTTATTAAAACTGCCTCTCAACAGATTTCTGGCAAAAACTCTGGAAGGAAATAAAATTTTCATGAAAAATTTCTTAGAAAAAACATATTGTCCGAAGTCGACTTTAAACTGTAGGTCCCGCCACTCATGTATAATAATAATACACACAACATAAGTGGTGTGAGAAGCCAGATTGTAATCCTGACTTAAGGCTAGTTCCTACTATAAATTTATATTCCTGCAGTCTTAGAATCTAATTGTTGCTAGCTTTGACAAAAGTTTTCCCACTTGTAGATTTATTCTCTAACAGGTTGAGGTTACGACTAGTTAATGAACAATTATGTACGTATGTATGTAACGGAAATTTAACGTTAATTTGTTGTTGCCACATAAGCAAAATCTTTAACATGCATACATACATATTTTCTAATTTGGTTATCAGCATATAATATTTGCATATATAAAAACATACATATTTCTACAGTTCATTTATTATGACAAGCACACGAATGCAAATATGAAATGAAAACAAAATTGTTTGCAACTTAAGTATGCCATTAAGCAAGAGCAGCTGCAGTAGCAGCAGTTTAACGCAGAATTTGTCGAACAGGATGTCAGGCAATTTCTTGTTTTTAATACCGGAAATAATTTCAAGTAGAAAATTTTTTAAAGAAACTGTTCTAAATAACTCATGAGAAAGTTTGCTTTTTTTTTCTTATTTCCTTTTTAGTTTTTAACTGACATTTAAAAAAGTAATTACAAGTTGGCATCGTAGGGAAAATAGTTATATTTTGCATAGCTTTTGTTTTTGTTGTCTTGTTGTTGAACATATAAAATTGTAAAATAATTTATAAAACTTTACTTGACACGCTTGTCACAAAGTGTGTTATAAAGAAATTTTTTAATGAGAAGTAAAAAAGGAGTAAAATTTTGAAAATGAATATTTTATAATGAAACAGACACTATTACGTGGTATTAATTAAGCTGCGATTAATGTACTCAAGTGTTTGAAATATTTATTTGCCAAATAAATTTGTAGATTGTTTAATATTTTATCAGCATAAGACTAAAAACTTTGCTCATAATAATCCCTTATTGATAATTCTTCATCATCAACATCATCATCATGTAAATACATCGTATCGTATGTCTTGAACTTTATTTTCATTACAACAGCCCCGTTTAACACTTCAATGCTTACTTTATACCTCCATTTGCTGTCATTTAAATGTCATGCAAGTATCATCATCAATGGCCTCTCTTAATGCCACTTTGTGGCATTGAACAAAAGCAAAATTATGCTGCTGTGCTTATTGTTCCTGTAGTTTATTAGCATTGTCGACCGAGAGTACCTATTGAGCACAATTCTGAAGTTAGTACCACATACATATGTACAATAACTGTGCAGATAAACAATAAACAATAACAACAAGTACACAACAAAACAAATAAACAAAACATTCATAAGATATTCATAGACTTACTTGCTTACATACTCTTATACAGAAAATAAATTTAACATGAACTGTAAAGTGTATAGCAGCAACGACTAGGGGAAAACTCTATAAAAAGATGGCAACCGTTCTAAAAACTTTATAACTCAACAAACTGTATTTTACGTGCCTGCGATATAGTGAAGAGATTAGGTGCGACGGTGGTCTGGAACATGTGGAACCCGGACTATTGCAGCGTATGTTGCGATGAGTAGGAGTTGGAGACTATCGAAAACCTCCTCTGTAACTGTCCAACCCTTAGTAGGTTGAGGTTGAAGACCCTTGGGAGGATCTTCTTTGAGGGTTTGAATTCTGTGTCAAGAGCCGACATCATGGCTCTCCTTACATTCATTAGTAGCTTGAGCTGAATGAGAAGTACAAGGGCTTCATTTGTGTAGTCGCACTCTCTCTTGAGTGTTTGTATTGGTGTTTGTGTTTGTTGTTGGTCTGTGTAATTACCCCGCTTCCTTATTCTACCTTTCCTACTTCCTCTCCTTTTTTCCCATCCCCTCCTTTATCCTCTCACTAAAAAGGCGTTCTGTACAATGTGTCAACTTGATCTCCGGGTACTGTACTTGTCTCATTTGACAAGAACATGTCCTCCAACCTAAACCTAAACCTCGTGGAGACAGGAACCATTAAACACGATTTGACGAGAATCAGATGAATGGTTGCAATCATTATAACAAGTGTTTATGAAACTACAGCATTTAAGCCATTGTTGACTATCCTTAATGGGTTAAATCCAGACATATTAGCGCAACAAGTTGCTGTACGCACGAGAACATTGAGGCTGTGTGCTAAAAGACCATCGAAGTATAGAAGGTATGTATAGTCATGGCAAAACTTTTGTTGACAATAGAGCGGTCTCTGTATCTCTAGAGTAAGTATACGCCACATTTAAGGTTACCTAAGAATGCCAAGGATTTCTTGCAAAATAACCAAAATCGCTGTGAAGAGTGTAAAGTTCATCGCCTCTTCGTTGTGTACCCTGGATAATGATAGTAGTCTACATGGTATCTTTGGTCCACAAATATATCTACGGCTTGTGATTGTAGTTGTATTAGAACTAATAACAAAGAAATTGAATCTAAACGGTACTCTGCCGTCATATAGTGATGCCATTAGTATAGTCCAGACAAATTTCATGATCCTGCTCGGCGTTAACTACATCAATTAACTGTCTAGTGGTGCCATAGTATTACCCTGACAAATTTAAGAATGCTGCTCAATTTTAACAACGGCAATTCCCTATCTGCTTCCTTTTAGGCCTCCTCATAGGATCTATGTATAAGGATCGAAACAATCCTGATTTTAAACATGCGTACTTTGAGTTTACAGTGCCCTTTCAAAAGAACGTTTATTAACCTTAAGGTATTTCTGAATAATCTAATGCATGGCTAAAATGTCTTTGTATTGTAATTTCTGAAAAAAAGTATAGATTGTCTATTTGGTTTGGGAAAAGACTTGGTCTATCTACATCTTCCTTTTCTACGAGTACACTCTTCAAAACATATCTTCTGGGTTCTGCCTCCATTAGTGACTGAGAATTTCGCATTTTCCAAGCTTATTTGCCTGTTCATTATCTCATTAACTGGTGTATGTTCGGTTGAGACTGACTTCTGATGACCCCTGAGGGTTCTGAATCATCCTTGTCGAAATAAATACGTGCATAAATTCGATCGGTTGATACTACAATCTTTAGTAGATTTTTAGTTTTTATTTCGACTTCTAGTTACCTCGATTTTTCACACTCTTCCTCTTGAGAACGTGATTTTTTTCTCTCCTTTTCTCTGCTACCTTTAAAGTAAACTGTGTTACAATATCTTCATCATCTTATGCTATCATTACGATATTACTGGAAGAGATTTCTGAAGCCCAAGCACTGCTGATAAAAATTTCCGTGGAGTGTATAACGCTTTTCGTAGAAACTCTTTCAAATCTTTTCTACCGTTGAAACTTTGACAAAGTATATCTCAACTATGGATTACAGATTAATGTATGCAGATATCTACTGATCTTGTCTTCACATTTTAAAAAAGTTAAAAATTATTTAAGTTTCAAATCGTTCAACAATTCAAAACCACTACAATAAATTCTGTAGCATAAGCACCATGGAAAATATTTCAAAATATTTTAATATTCACTTGCAAAGCTGTCATAACGCGCATTAGAAAAACGTAAATATGTAAGGAAAATACGAACAAGAAGAAGAAAAAAGAAATAAAACATAAACCATGAAAAACAAAAACAAAACCGATATAAAGAAGACGCTTGATAAACAATATGGAAAAAATTTACTGCAGCAAGTAATTTCCTAGACAAGCTGGAGTTTGAAAAACAAAAGCATTGTAATAGACGAGTTTGAGTGTGGAGCAGACAATAAACAAGTTGAAGAACGATAACAATAATAACAAACATAAATAAAAAAGGTTATACATCTACACAGTATTGGGTATATTATACTTGCATATGTGTATCACAATACATAACAATACACTGTGTATGAGTAACAGCCTTTTTATGTTACTCATACGTCATGTGTAACCTCAGATGTAAAATAAATTCTACAACATATTTACATACACAGTACTTGGAAGTTTATGTATGTATGAGTACTTGTAATAACGTTGATAGGGAAATAAGCAAATTTCCTTTGACAAAATACTCAACAGAAAAACAACTAATACTCGTACACTCTCATACACATACTCACACACACACACGCGTATACTTGAAAAATAAAGAAAATGCCATAAAAATGGCGGAAGATTTAAAGCATTTTAGATGTAATGTTTGTCAAATGGCATACATGCATACAGTTCCGAGATATTGAAACCCACACATACTTAAGTGATAAGAAAGTAGCTTTGAAGAGAGTGAAAAGAAAAGCAAAATAACGGTAATAATCATCAACTTCCCTGTTAAGCCAAAAAATCATTTATCAACAATGTTCATACGTAATAGGGAGCAAGCTGATGGAAAGTGTCGTGTTTTAGTCACAGATTGAAGGGAAATTCCCTGATTTTTACAAAAATTATGGGATTTTCAGAACTCCGGATGGGTGCTGTAATTTGTAGGCATTAATATCAGTCCATAACTGATTAGGAAATTTACTGTAGATTCCTCATATGGATTGGGGTTTATGTCATGAGATATGTTATGGCCTTACCTTCATAGATGGCTATCAACTAGATATAGGAACAGTTACAAACCAATTATGTTATCTGTTTTGGAAAGAAAAACATTATATGCGGAGAGAGTCAGTCGACTTTCACTACTAAGAAACTCATTCTTTCATGGTAATGCATGGAGATAAAAAACACGCCGTCAATATCTGAAAGACAATATAGAGATGGCGGTTGTTAACTGCTGAGACTCAGACGATTGTAGTAAGCTATCGTACTGACGACTAGTGCTGGACGTACTAGAAAATATCTTACGAGACGCGATGGAGAAGTGTACGCAATATTTGTTTGGAACGTAAGGAACGTAAGCACTGCTATAAAGTAGATGAGCAACATGTGGTCGCGCTCCGTCCATAATGTGCTCTAATACCGTCGAAAACGTTCTGAGGTTGGTAAGCATTTGTAATCAAAACTGTCAAACTCATAAATGGAAGATCACCAAACTAGAGGTACTCCATGGATCTTTCCTCTTGGAAACGCTGGAAAACTTGGCAAAAATTCCAATTTTCCATTGAGCATCCATCGTCTAAAAATCTAAAAAATTATACAGATTCTGTAGAGTCTGCTTACAGAGCTCGGCATTGCACAATTTATGTGAATAACGAGAAAGAATGAAAAGAACTAGCCCGTTACCTTCAAAGAGAAAGCAATCTGAATTGGCAATGTGCTTTTAAGAGGATTTGAAAAGCGCATCAGCTCGTGGAAGCAGCTGAGTAAACATCAAACATTTACGAATAGAAAACACCGATCTGACTAGGGTATTATAGATTTCGATTGAATCATGTGTCATCGAAATAGTGTAGAGTAGAAGTGATTTTCTTAACAAGTGCTGGAGAAAACTACTAGACCAACGTTTATTAATATTTCTTCCTTCATATTGAACACCAAGGATAGATACCCTTATTCATTTGTTTCTACGCCAGATCTTCCATGATAATCTCCGATACAAGGGCTTACGTTCAAACAGTAAAAATAGGACTGTTAAGGCCGCCTTGTATACCGTAACACCAACAACAAAGAGGTCGGTAGAAGAGAAGGCATATTTTTGGACAAAGTGGTACTTCCAGTAAAACTATAGAGTACTCAATATCGATCTGGAGGACCCTCCTTATAACATTAGAATTTTGTGATGAAAGAGCTGCAAATTGATGTTAGAACAGGTCTATTGTCTGTCAATTCCTTAAATTTTTAACGTTTTTGTACATTTTACTGTGGACAGAATGAAATTTGATGTAAAGAAAGAATAGTTACCACCCTATTGCTGTCTAAATTTATTTTTTCTTTAAGAAACTTTAAAAAATTTAAAAAACACCAATACAATCATGTGTGCAAGTCATAGAACTGAGTGACGATCTCAATATGTCTACGCAGGCAACATTTTTATGTCCCTTTTGTATTCACCTTATAATACATAGATAGAAATCTTACACAATAAAAACTGAAATACAATAAGCATAATAGCAATGAGAAGGTTTAACGTAAACCTTGTGAACTCTTCAAATACCACCAGCTGGTTATTATCATTTGTCAACAGCAATCAGCAACAAAGTAAAACAGAATGTGCAATAAAATTTCAAACAACTCTTTTGTTGCAATTGCAACAGATTTATCTTTTTTTTTTGTTGCCGCATAAACAATTTTAACGAGAAAAACAAACAAAATAATTTGCAACAAAAACATCAACAATAACAGCAGATTTGACATCATAGTTTAAGGTTTCAAGTTAAGAATTTCAACTGTGGTACCAAGTTTCTTGTTCGTTTTTATATTATTTTTACAACGTCATTGGCATAATCTGAGCAGTAGATGCCACTATACTGCTCTTGCCCTTGTTGTTGTTGTTGTGCATATCAGTGTCAACAAAATCACACAAGTTTTCACTGGCCCCCATGACGTACACACAGGTATGAAGTTTAGTTGTATAGCAGATAAATGTGTAAACCACTAAACACCCACACATAAAAATATACACACGTACAGTCACACATACGCACGCTCACCTGTAATAGAATATTTTTGCTGTGGCATACTGCTGTTCGTAACCAGCCCCATGTCCTAATATCGTCCCTCATGTGAAAATTAATATCCTTTACATAACAAAGTAAATAATTTTGTGTGCTTTTAGCCAAATGCATGCAGTTGTTATTGTTATTACTGCTACCATGTAGAGACTGCTGCTGCTGTTGTTGTTGTTATGTTACAGTATCCTTTTAACAATTTTTGGTTTTGATTTTACGAAAATCTGGGTTATTTGGTTGTGTTGACATACACTTTTTTATTTTTCGTCAATTTATGCTGTTGGTGTGTGTGTGTGAGTGTGGTATCTTGCTGTTTTGGAATTCCTGACTTCAAGGAGAACTGGGTCAGCAGCATATTTAATATGATAAATTATCTGAAATGGAATTTCTTATCAATCAATCTATAAATAAGTTATTACTGTACTTAAGGTGAAAGGAACATCTGACGCAATAGGGAATATTTTTTGGACCTTTAACAAGAGAGTTAACAACAGGAAATGAAAGGAATTTAAATGCGATTTATCAATAAAATAGAAACTTTTCTGTCCAAGAAATCGAATATTTCATCGTACCTCCATTTTTCTTTATTTTGTACCAATTCGTTCACTTCGATATGATTGAAAGTTTCGTTCACAAAGATCAGCAGAACGAATTCCAAACTGAATCTAAGGCCACCATATATTTGGCCGGCTTTCTGTAATCGATTATACTGTTATGTTTTTACCTTTTAAAAACGTTTAAAATATGAGTTCGTAGATTGCAGATAAAATAAAAATAACTTTGTGTTTAGTTTTATTTTAAATTCTTTATTATTCGCACAATTCTGCGTGCTACTGTTCACAATTTGATGTAAACAACAACAATTACTTTTTACTTTGTTATTCCTCTGTTTATTCCCTTTGCATAAGCAATAACAATCACTAAACAATTGTTGGACAGATCTTCCTCTTCACACAAGACTGACTGAACTTCACTAACTCGCTCGCCTGCTTTGCCTTCTATATAACAGGTTAAACAGTCTGATGAATTTCCTTGAATTGTTCGTGGCTTCGCCTTCTCGAAATCACTATAAATGTAAACATCGTTGTTTCACTATTATTGTTTGTGCATTTTATTTACATTTATTCATGTAGTTTTTGTTGTTATATTTTTGTTTACTTGTTTACCATTTTACAGTTAAGTGATGTAAAAGCAAAACACCAGTAGCCATTGGCACTACGGCATCATTGAACTATATACAGCTCTGAGATTGCCGTGCTTAATGCTAGAGCAGGTGTTTTCGTCTGTTTAGGGACAAATACCATGAGATTCTCACCTAAAGTTGCTTTTGTCGTTTCCTCTGCAAATTTTTCTATTAGGAAGACCAATGATAACTAAACAGTGAGAAAATCTGTTAATTTGCATTTCTTCGCACTATTCAGTTTGACGTACAGAATACCTGCTTCGACCATCTATTCTAGAATCATCTGTGTAGGCTTTGGGGTTGTTATATTCAGTGTCCAATTGCTGGATGCGTTTTGATCGTCCAAAAAGTCTGCAAAAAAAATTTAAAGTCCAACATTTCTAGTTGATAACCAATAATCTTCGGCTAATTTTTACTTTCCAATCTAAACAAAATAGTGCTTAAGCTGCTGATTTGGCTGTTTTGGTGGCTTACTTCACTTTCTGTTCATTTTAATAAACCCGCCTAAAGTCCAACATAAACAACGTTTAACAAATTTCTTATTCAAACGCCCACTTGCCATATTCCTTTGGGGGAGGGTTTATTAATAATCTCTTGCATAAAATTTACATACGCCTGTGCATGTGTTTTATTTCTGACCAAAAACAAAAATATATTTTTCTTGCCATAAAATTGAACAGAAACAAGAAGAAAAAAAACGAATTTTTGGTTGTTATTTAAACCATTTGCAGTTGTAGCTGTTTGAACTGCTGCTGCATATTTTAAAACAGTTTGTATTTCAGTTTCACTGCAACATGGCAGTTTTTTTTTATTTTCTTTCTTTATAGACTTTTAATTTGTTTGCATAAATTTTATTAAAAATATATTTCAAACACACATACATACACACTCTCTTTCTCACACACACACACACAATACTGGGGTAAAACAACTACAACTGCAATTGAAACTGAAATATTTCAAGCGTGCTAAATGGATTTACAAACATGATTCTTTTAGTATTTTTGTAAAAGCTCTCAAATTTTTTAGAAACTACCAAAAAAGAGAGAAAAAACTGTGTGTTGTTTTTTTTTTATGTATTTCAGTTCTATTCTCTAATATTTTATAGAGAAAAAGAGAAAAAAAAAATACAGTAAAAGCGAAATATGAAATAAAAATGAAAATGAAAAATACGATGAAAACTGAAATGAAAATTGTTGTAATATGTGGCTAAATTGTAGATTTATGAATGCTGGCTGGCATAACTATATTAGTATGTGTGTGTGTGCGTGTGTGTTTAGGAGTTTGTATGCGTTTAAATGTGTATTAGTAAATTTATCATGTATTCTATGTATGATTTAGGCAAATAACTGTTTGTTTATGCACATGTTTTTCGAATTTTTTTTTGTGCATAACCAGAGATGGGAGTCTTTAAAATATATTTATGTTTACTGATATAAGAGTGCCCGATACCGAAATGCTCGCGCCTTTTCCGTCAGCCATTATCCATCGGCAGGACTAGTATTTGGTATTACCTCGCGAAGGTTTCCAGCACAACAACAAGCCCTTGTTCCACACTATTTTCGTATGCAACATTTGCTCGAGAAGCTAGATGTTTAATTATCGAACTGCTAAATAGTTATATTCCCTTCCTTCATCTTGATCCAGACATTTGAGGTCGAACATCGCCAACTAAACGAAATTTTAAAAAAGATTTCTTTCGACGACTTCCTCTCAGCACTTTTTTGCAAGAATGAATGAAAAATTGCCATGAAAATTTTTCGTTCGGAGTCGACTTTAAACTGTAGGTCGCGCCACTCATGTATAAAATTATAACACACAACATAAGTAATCCTGACGGCATGTTTTTATTTACGTAGTCCGCCTTCCCATCAAGTTTCTGTCATTTGTTTATAGAAACCAAATTGTTCTTCTCTTTTTATAGTTTGTTTTGTGTCTTCAAGAAGGTGGGGGTAGATCCACCTCAATTCATTCGTCAATATGTCTATTGACATTTGCTCAGACCAATGCCACTTCATCGGATATCAATTATCATCTTCAATCGTGCTTAGCCGATAGACATAAGACTGCTTCGTCCTTGTTTTCGTTGGGGAGAGAACTTACCTTATATTACGATGCCTACTACTTTCCATCTACAGTGACACTTACATTTCGAAATCCGTATTCGATGCTTGACAGAGCTCCTCTTACTTTGTGCGTAGATTATCAGTCGATCATATGCTATATTTTTCTTATATTTCACTTCTCATGCTAGGTTTTGGGACAAGTGTCAGTAGCTGCTCTTTGCTTCTTCATAGAAAAACACCCTCAACTAAACATTTCTGAAATATAAAGGACCATGCCTTGCCCAAATCCGGCGTTTTTCTATTTCTTATATTTAGCCAATGTAGTATGCAGACGCCCTTTCGTAACTTAGGGCCTTAGGTGCCTTCAACGTTGTCTAAAGTCATAAAAATGGGGCATCCCAGTCATGGCTGATTTTTAGCATAAATACACACACATATGTATGTATGTGTGTATGTATGTATAAATATGTATATTTAATATAAAAGCAATAGCCAACACATGTAAATTTATATACACAAGAGTTGATGACAAAATTTCTCTCTTTTTTTTTCCTCTTTCCATAACTGCATATATTAATGTGTGGTATGTGTGAGAAAGTGAGAATGAGAGAGAATATATTTTTTTTTCATACAGTTTCGCTTTTTATATACAATTTATAGAGTATAGAAATAAAATTGCAATTACAAAATTGTGTGTGTGTAATAATTTACAAATGAATGACATGATAAATGACAGCAGCACCCGGCTACTATTAACAACAACAACAACTTCAATAACAACAATTACAAAAACAGATGTTATATTGTATTTGCTACAACAAGTATTAGTTTTAAAAAGGCAGTAACAAATATAGATTTCTGTGTGATCCTTTTGGCGTTTTAATTAATGATGATGATAAGCTAATCGGTCACCAAATTCGATCATAGAATCGTACCATTGGATTCAAGTGTTTGCTATTGATTTCGTGATCCATTCATTCCAATTCTGTTAAGATTTTGATGTCAATTGATTGCTATTTTCAAAGATAAGGATTCAGTGAGAGATATCTGCTTTTCTTGAGCACATACATAAGGCTTTTTGAAGCCTATAAAAGTGAAACAGGCACTTCTATTGAAGGAGGCAGAATGCAGCTTCATTTAGATCCTTTGTGGCTTAGAAATTTTCCGATGATACCTTCAATTATCGGCATAATGCAACAAATACAAAAGGTTATGCTAACGGAAGTCGCCGTGGTCTAGTAGGTAGTGTCTTGGCTTATTAGACGAAAGGTCCGAGTTCGAAACCCTGGTCAGACATCAAAACGAAAATATGAAAATATTTCTTCGGCGACTGCCTCTCTCAGCAGATTTCTGGCAAAAACTCTGAGAGTAAAAATTGCCATGAAAAGCTTCTAAAAAAATCTGTCGTTCGGAGTCGACTTTAAACTGTAGGTCCCGCCACTCATGTATAAAATTAACGCACACAACATGAGTGGTGTTGAGAAGCTAGGTCGTAATCCTGACTGAAGGGTTGTAATGGCCAATTATGTATGTATGTATGCTAACGAAAATGCATTGAAACTAATAACACAAGAATTGCATTTGCTATGATACGATCTGTTTGAAGATATGTTAACAACTACAAAGCAAAACGTATTACACAATTCGAACGTCAAAAGTATTCTGTGTTACATATATTCATACACACTTAATTGATCATTACAACTATTGAATCAGGGTTACGACCTAGCTTCTCCTGTTCTGTTTTATTGCCACCAAACCTAGAAATTTACAAGTGTAATCGACGGAAGCAAATTGAGAACATATGGAGGCCGAATCGAATCCGAAAGTTAACCTGCTTCTGTGGGGGAATGTCAGCACAAGAGGCAATTTGCAATTATTCTATGGAATCCTCAAACAAAAGAAGTCTGAAAAGGTTGATTAACACAGAATTCCAAGCTGCAAGCTAGTCTTGGAATGTGTCATATTTCACAACAGTGTATAATCAAAGTGCATGGAGCTGTGAGTGGTATCATCTTTTCAAAACCTGGATCATTACAGCATTTTTTAGCCCCAATTGTCGACTATACGGTCCGCGATGATGTATAATATGGACTTACACATGCGACTATTCAGCCACTGAACTTTAACATAACGGCCTCATTGAAGAAGATTACAGAGCATTCAGTGAAACTTCAGAGCGGCTATATTGGACATGGTGCAACCATAGAACTTTCGTGTAAATTCCCTACGTGGGCAACCCGAGCGATAACCTGCAAGCTTGTAGTAATAGATTCCACCAACGTCACAAGCGTAGTTTTGGGTATGGCAATATTGCGAAGTAAATTGTTCGTCCTACGTTAGTCAACAAGCCATTTAAGATTCCCTAAATATTTCTTGAAAAACAATACAGATATGGTTTTGTGAACGTAATGTGGGCTGAAGTTCGCTGGGAAATCAAAATATTTTCAATTTTGTATTCTGCTGCCTATTGTTGTCAGACTCAGCTATGGATTTAAAAGAGAAATTTGCCATTGATGTCTGAAGTCTTCTTTAGTTGTAAGAGAATTTGTACTCATATGCTTAGTCACTAGGGTAACAAGTTGAAATATTATGGACAATTTGTTTGATTATTTCTTGATCATTGACAACACCATTGACAATACGGACAGTGATGTCTAGTAAATGCACAACCAGTTATGCTTACTTTATTGACTCATGCCCAATGGATAAGGAATCGAATGATTTGTGTTGTAAGGGGAACAACATTTTATTTGAATTATTCCCTCCTCTTGTGCTGCTGCAATTTGTTTATCATTTTGCAGACATTGTCATACAATCAGTTACCGTTTTGAATCAGTTCAGTTGGAGTTGGTTCAGTGCGATACGGTTTGGTTGCATTGGGTTTGTTTCAAAATTTCTGGGTGGTTTTTGTGGTATCAGTGGTTTTCATTGTGTTTTTGCTTTTACTGATATGCTGCTGGTTTTGTCACTCGTATTGATCGAAAAGATGTTGAACAGAAGTAAGAAAACAAAAATAAAAGCAACTAAAAAAACAATGTCAGTTATCAGGTGTTGACAGCAGTTTGTTGTTGCTGTTGTGGCTGATGCTGTTTGTTATGTTGTTGATGTTTTATGCAATATGATTAAATTTTTATTTATTACACTTTATGTAATAAATTTCTTGACACATACACACCCACATATCCACCCCAAACATACGTGCACACATACACCGACATAGCGGTGTATAAATCTTTAAACTGTTTATGGAATTTAAGATTTCCTTTCCAAATTTTGCCATAATTTATCGTAATTTTCCAATTGTCTGGCCATTGATTTATTATGAGAGCATATGTGGAGTGAAGTGTTAGTGTCAGTATTTTGATATTTTTGAAACTGTGTAAGCTTTAATGGGAAAATACATCCTTTATGGAGTACAATTTTCGGAAATTTGTTTCACTTCATTGCAGCCTGTTAGATGAAAACGGTTGATTCCTTCCTTAATTGAATTAAAGGAGAAAATCAAGTAAATTATAAATGATCACAATCAAATCACAGTACGCACACACTTATAAAGTGAAGGCAATACATATGTGAACACTAATTTTCTTGAATTTACTACACGTGTTTTCAGGGGTTTTCTTGCAGGCGCTCGGACTGATGTGATTTATACTGATTTCAGTAAGGCTTTTGATAGGGTTGACCATAGTATTTTGCTTCTTAAACTGTCATTAATCGGTATTCCCAATATTATTCATCGTTGGCTAGGCTCCTACCTCTCCCTTAGGACTCAGAGGGTATTGTTTAGGAATGTATTGTCTAAGACTGTATATGTTACTTCTGGTGTTCCGCAGGGTAGCCATTTGGGTCCTTTACTGTTTTTATTGTTTCTTAATGATCTTCCTTGTGCTATTTCTGATTGTAATATTCTAATGTATGCTGATGACGTTAAATTATTTTATACTTTTGATGATGATCATGGTCAGGTTGTTCTTCAGCGGAATATTAATTTGTTTGTAACTTGGTGCAGAGTTAATTTAATGGATCTTAACTTGAAAAAATGCAAATGCATGGTTTTCTCTCGTGGTGGTGTGATTTCGCCCACTTATGTGATAAATTCTTGTCCTTTGGAGACTGTGGCTACATTTCTTGATTTGGGAGTATTATTGGATATGAAACTCTCTTTTGTTGATCATATTAGTATGATGATTGGCAAGGCTCGGGCTGTTCTTGGTTTTGTGAAAAGATGGGCTAGGGAATTCATTGATCCTTATATAACTAAACTGCTATACATTTCACTTGTTAGACCTATTTTGGAGTATGCGTCTATTGTTTGGAATCCATACTATCGTTGTCATAGTGATTCAATAGAGTCTGTGCAGAGGCAGTTTTTATTATTCTGTTTACGTGGCTTAGGATGGGATTATGCCAATGGATTTCCGCCATATGAGGATAGATTAGGTTTGATAAAACTTCCAACTTTGGAACGTAGAAGAACTGTTTTAGGTGTTTGTTTTGTTTTTAATCTGGTTAGAGGTGATATCGATTCTGAGTTTTTGCTTCGTAACCTGAATTTCAGTATTCCTGCAAGATTTTCACGGCACTATCGTCCTCTTTCCTTAGATTTCTATAGAACTAACTACGGATGTAATTTTCCTTTTCGTAGATTATGCAATGATTTTAACGTATATTACGATTTGATTGATTTTAATTGTAGTGTTTGTAATTTAAAACGTAGCTTATATGCTAGCATTAATTTGTAAATTATTATATAAAAATGTATTTTCATTATAGTTATAGGTAGTTCATGTTTATTAATTGTTTATTCAGCTTGTGATTAAGTTCTGTAGCTGATTTATGTTCTTGTTGCCATTACTTTTCCCATACCCGCTACAGTCCGGACTGTAGTGTGTACGTGTCCCTACGTAATGGGGACGAGCCCTCCGCGGTCGGGTGAGGGTGGGTTAGTGTGTGGCCGGGGACGTTCGAAAAAAAAAAAAAAAAAAAAAAATTAGGGCAACTGACTTCCTTTTTTCTGAGATATATATAAAAAAAATACAGATTCCATTTCTGTTCTTCTATTTTTGAGAATTTTAAAGTAATTTTTTTCCTATAATGCTTTTAGAATTCTCTGAATAATGCAACTAGTGGACCTGGCTGATTGATCTCTCGCAGAGGATATTGTATACATCATAACGGAAGTTCAGACACCACCACTTCTCTGTTTAACCATCAAACTTCTCTTAGCCACACTGAACGTAAACACTTTATATATTTTACAGAGAGTTTTGTTTCAATGTAACAATACATGACAACCCTATCAACCTTCTATCTGCATTTAGGCCTTATAATGGCGATTGAGATTACCTTTAGCAGATATCATCATAGTCTAACAGGTAGTATGTCGTCAGACATCCCTAATAGAACAAAATATGAATAAAATATTTCGTCGGCGATTTCCTCTCAGGAAACTCTGTGAGTAAATAAAATTGTCAGGAAAAATTTCTCCAACATTTTATCCTTCAGATGTCTGTAGATCCCGCCACTTATAGATAAATTTAACACATACAAATGAGTCGTGTGTGAAGCTAAGTTGTAATCCAGGCTGTAATCCTGTAAACCAAAAAGTTAAGTATAAAAACATATTCATGACATGTGTGAACACGCAAAAAAAAATACTCGGTAAAGTTTGTTGTTTTACCATGATGAAAGTATCAGACGATCAATGCTTAAATTTTTTTTTATCAAAATCCGTGCGCTGAGACAAATGCGAAATCAACGAAAAATTGTCTGCAGTGGCGAAGCTCATTTTCATCTCAGTGGATATGTCGACTAACAGAATTGTCAAACTTACTGTGAACAGCAGCGAAAGGTAATTGAAGAAATTCTAATGCTCGCTGCATGTCTTCTTAGAAGCCTTTAAAGACTTTTATTCGGTTTAAAGCCCCTATTAGCAACCTCTCCTTCTTGCTATTTCTAGCAATCTATTATAATTGATTACATATTTCTTTTGACACATTTTTTTTTCAACAGACTAGTTTCTAAACTCAGCCATGTAAATCAGTTATTCTTCTATGGATTTTATAATTCTTCTCTCTTTTTTTTATTTTTATTTTTTGCTACTTCCAGTTGCCTTTTCATATTCATTATGACTCTTTATTGTCGTAATGATTATAATAAAAAATATCCTTTTTTTAAAGGCAAATGACTACATTTTAATAAGGACGACAAACTTGTAGCATTTGCCACATTTGAAAATTTCCCTTCTGCTTTCGTTTTTTGTCTGGCTGATTGGTCGGCAGTCGCAGTCTATAGTCTGGTACAAAATCAATGAAAAAAAAATAAAAAATACGGATTGGCATAGTTGCCAAGAATATGAGAATAAAAGAAGAGATTTTACTGAATACAGATTCTCACATTTTTAAGTGCTAAGAAATGCTGTCAAAGAGGGAACAGAAAATAGTTTAAAAGTCAATAAAAAATTATGTCATTTAGCTTAAGTGAGAGAAAGAGAGAGAGAAAAAGAAAATTATGATTAAAATGCACTAAGGAATGGAAAATACAAAATTAATACGACAATTACAATAGCATAGAGAGAAGGCTGTAGAGGATATACAATAAGAGGTGTAATGAAGGAATGAAATTAAGTCTAAAGATGTTGAAATTGATTTAATTAAACAGAGTTAATCAGATAAAATTTTTAATTCTTATAAAGTAAAATTCTTTTTTCTTAAAATACTACGTCTTCAAAACTTCTGCAAGCATATGTCTCATGCACTTAGACCACCTATTGATCTTAATGTTATAAGGTTATCTAAAATCCTAGTCTATATAGGTGAATGTTACAGGCACGTAAACCAAGTAGGAATATAGCAAAACATTTACATTGGTTACTCATACATACATACATAATTGGTCATTACAACCCTTCAGCCAGGATTGCGACCTAGCTTCTAACACTACTTATATTGCGTGCGTTAATTTTATACATGAATGGCCCGACCTACTGTTTAAAGTCAACTCCGAACGACAGATTTTTTAGAAACTTTTCACGGCAATTTTATTTACTGTCAGAGGTTTTGCCAGAAATCTGTTGAGATGAAGTAGCCAATGAAATATTTTCATATTTTCATTTTGATGTCTGACCTGGGGTCTGAACCATGGTCTTACGTCAAATAAACCGACACATTACGTACTAGACTACGGCGAATTCACTGGTTACTACACTACAGTTCAATTCCTAGTAATGTAGAACAGAAATTGTTTACTTCCAATTTCGGCAATTGTTTTAATAATGATCTCTAGCCATCGGGCATGCTTTCAGATGGATCCCGTAGACATCATAATATAGACACCGACAGTCTACAGCAGTATACATCTATAAGAGGATAAACTTAAGGCTCACGGGTGATTGCAGTGTCCTTCAACTAGAAATATCCGCTACACGTAGGGTGTTAAATCGACTTATAAAGAGCAATAGTTTCGGGAACGCTGACACCTCGACTATCTATGTGTATATGTAAGTTCGGAGCACTATTGTGTAGTACCGATTATTGCTACATATTTGCCTGTCTAATGAAAGACTGTGAATTTAGCAAAGGTCTGCTGCAATGAAAATTTCGAAGAAAGCCGTAATTTGGCAGTGTGAAAGTCAACAGGAGTTATTTAATTATAGCAGGCTTGATTTGAAACTTCCAACGAATTATCATACAAATCATTCCGAATTCTGTGTGCATCTACAGGGTGTTGTAATTCTACATTACACTTACAGGAACCTGTAATGGAAAAAATTTAAAGTTATTGATAGATTGACATAGAACTACATAGAAAGTAACCATGCTGCAGTAATAAAGCAGAAGACTTATTAAACAAATTCGAGACAAGGAGGACAATAGATAAATCCAAGTGTACTAAAACTGTAATACTTATTAAACAAAACAATTGGGCATTACATTTCATGTCAGGTTTATTTACTCTCAGAGTTTTTTGCGCGAAATCTGCTGAGAGGAAGTCGCGAAGAAATATTTTTTTCATATTTCGTTTTGATGTCTGGACTGGGGCTCGAGCCCGTTCTTTACGTCTAATAAGCGAACTCTCTACCTACTTGACTACGGCGACTAAAAATACTTATTCTTCCGAATACTTATTCTTTCTAAAAAGGACAAATGAAAAATCATGTTGGATGCCAGCCATGCTGCTTAATGGATTAAAGGTGCGTGCACCTGGAATCTTCAGACTATTCTTTACCATACCATCACAATAGATGTGTCAGTAATACTTCACTACAGTTTTCACTGCAATTTCTATAGAAACGATTGTTGTACCTTCTGTCTGGCAGTGGTTAGTGTATCCTGCCACCGCTTTTAATGCGGTTTTCCTTGATGGCCTCAAAAGATTATCAATTTTTAACCTATACCTTTAACCTATAACGAAATTTACTAGAAATAGAATTTGTTGTCAAGTATTTCCATGTGCTTGTATTTGCTTAATCTCAGGCATACAGACAAAATCTCTGAATGCCTCTGGTGAAATAGAACAGACTTATGAGGAGGAAGTCCATCAGCATTTTCATTTGCATTGTTATTGTAGACCCTGGAAAACAGGACAGACTTAATTGACGGTTTGGTTGCTGAGCATAATAATTTTTCCTAGAATGGAAGCCCATTTGATCGTGAAGACCTCCTTCTCAAAGGCACCGCTCTTGTTAAGTACAAAACGTACATCTTGTGCTTCCTGTATTGAGAAAATAAACGTCAGTTCCACAGTTTTACTCTATAGGTATCCGACATGCCTAATACCTGTGTAAGGTTACTATCCCTATTTAAACAAAAAAGAAGGCACCGTACTCAGTCATTATGGTCATAAGTATGATTGTGTATGTGCAAGTGTATGTGTATTTATGTTTTTTGTTGCCCTTCCAATTTACTTGGCTGAGTATTAAAGCGATAAAACATAACTTTGGTTTTGGCAACATTTGGATTTTATGCTGTCGTATCATTACAAATTTTTTTTTCTCTACTATAACTGCTCCGCTCGCTTTATGCCTTATGCTTATGCCACATTGTAATTGCCTATGATAGGTACTGTTATTGTATGTTGTAATTGGTGCAGTTATGTATGTATATTGGTTGCACAAACGAACTTATGACCAACAACGAAAATGCCAAGAGAAAAAAAGCAAAGAAAGTTAGAGGCAAAGAAAAAAGAGAGAAAAAAGTAGAAAACAAACATGGATCCTGGCATATCCTTCTTAATGTCATAACCTTAATACACACATGTCTCTGTTTGCTGTGTGTGCTTACGATATACCTTACGATTTGCGTGATTACATATCCAAGTCTGATTATAACTATCGGTATACGAGTATGGATTCAAGTATTTTTTTAGAATTCCGTCTTTTTTCTTTTCTTCGTTTTTCTACAATCATTGTTATTTTCGCGTTTACAAATGCCTGCAGCAGCAGAGCAGAGCGGAGAAAAAAAACAAAGTTTCGCTGTGGGCAAAACGTGTTTTTATACTTTTGCTCAGCTTTAGTTTGTGCCACCACGTCATATCGTGTGATTATTTTTTAAAGTTTCTGTAAATTTGTAAGTTTGTTTATGCGTTTGTTTCTCTGATTTTAGTTTGCAAAATCTTGGGGTTTGTTTGTTAAACCATATGTGCCCTTGTTAGCAGAGCATGTACCTGTAAAAAGAACATAAACTTTCCTCTTCAGTTCAGTTGCCTGTGGTAATTTGAATGTGTTTGCATTACATTTTGCTACAGCTTTAGAGGAAAATGCCATGCTACAGTGGAGTTTCTCAAACGTTGTAAAGAACTTAAAAGAAATTTAAAAAAAATAAAAATTTTCTTTAAGTTTGGTTTGCTTTATGTTGGGAAGTCTTTATGGAAGTTTAGAAGTTTCTTGGAAAATCTCAGTTCATCCTTGACTGATGGAACTAATATTGTTTTCAAGAATATTGAGTTTTCGAAATGAATTTGTTTTGTTCCAGAAAGCAGCCAACAAAATAAAAAATTGAAAGAATTTCAGCAGTTTCGAGTGGATAGTCTAGAAGTTGCAATGTCTCGAAGAAAATTCCTAGCTTCCATATTACCAAGAAGGGGAGGGTATTTAGAATTCGTTTTGTTCTCTATGCCAAATTTTACTTTTCAACTTAAATTTTGTTTTACTCGTACTATTTCTGTGTTTGTTAGTGGGTTTTCTTTCTTTTTTTTTTTTTTTGCTCGAGTTCTTGTTTTCATACACTTTCAGGTAATTCTTAAGAAATTTAATGTTTTTTTTTTGTCGAATTCCAAGAAAAATTGGAATATTTTGTTTTGAAATGTGATAGAAAAACAAACTTTAAAGTTTCTTTTATTTGCTTGCAATACTTAAATTTGACACTAAATTCTCTCATTTAAATGACAAACTAAACAAACATTCTTCGGTTGTTCTGCTTTAAATATGTTCCATGAGAAATAGTTTCAAAACCAAAAATAAAAAAAGGAAAACATCGAATCGAATAAAAGTCAATTTATATAAAAAATTCGATTGCTTTTTGGAAATGGCATCTTTGAGAATTTGACGTTTGAACAATATTTAATTTTTTTATGGTAAAAGTTTTCAAAATGTTGCTTTATTTTAAAGACAGAGTTAGGTCACATCTTTGAAAAGCCATCAGTTCGATGACTTATTTAAAAAAGTTATACACATACTATCAGAAGATGTTGTCTATAGCTTTTTTATGGCTACATTTTTAGCCAACAGTCAGTTCACTTCGATTTCAGTCTCTCCTGTCATTATATATTTCTTAGAAATATTCTTCATATTTTAACTGTTTTAAGAGGCTCCGCAAAGACCAGGGTTTTAATATGGGTTTAATCGTGGTGTTGCAGTTAAAATAGTTCAATACGAACTTTAAAAATCCAAATGTAGAAAGAATCTTAAAACTAAAAAAAGGAATTGAAATGCTTCAATCATATTCAAAAAAATCCATTGACCAAGCCCACTGAAACCTTGCTCATAAGCGTGGAAAATAACAGCCAAGAAAAGTCAAGCAATGAAGAAGAGAAAATAAAATAATGAGTAAAGTTCTTCAAAACTATGCTGAACAAATTTTCGCAGACGACCCATCGGAACCCTAATAATAGGGTTCTAGACTTGCAACGATAGATTAATGATCTGCTTAACTGGAAAAAGTCTTTAAAAAAACCGAGAAAAGGCAGAAAAATAACTAAAAGAAGGAGAGATGCTTTCAAATCGAATGTCAGTTTAAATAATCTTAATGCTTTATCACCGTCATCGCATCAGCTTATTTTAAACCAAAAAATACTCATGAAAATGCTAAAGAAAAACTACTCAAGACTGAAATGATGTCAGCAGTGTCAGCCGTTTATATCAACTCTTTGAGATGTCAGTAATCCAGGACACTTACTTAATTGGCCATAACTAAACGCACATTGAATTTCGGCCTGCACAACCTGCTATCATCTCGCCCAAGGTGCCTCTGCTTAACGCGCGATTTTGCTAGTGTTTCACTCCAATGATAGGGCTTCCTCGATTTTGTTCGTCCAAAACAGACAAGGTCGTGTTCTACGTAGGCATCGACTAATCCCCCAGTCAATTAGACATCTCGCCGAAATATTCTCTTCGATGTGAGCGACATGATCAAGCCAGCGCAGCAGCTGGATTGGCTAGTTAATACACTGCTCGATGCCTATTTCGTTGAAGAGCTCATATATTTAAATTTTAGATCAGATACGGAACTCATAGCCAACTCGCAATGGACACACGATATTATGAAGGACTTTTCTCTAGTATATTCTCAAAACCGTTGTATGGGTGCCTAACAATGTTCCTGTGTCGAAGTCATAGAGAGGCACGAGAAATATGGGCGATTTGTAAAGCATTTGCCCGAGAGAGGTATGTTCTACTCTATAACTATTGAGACCATAGTAACATCTGTTGATAAGGCTGATACTTCTCTTGATCTCCTGGCTGACATCATTTGTGGTGTTATCGCCGGAGCCAAGATAAACAAATTCACTCTCAACAACGAAACTATAGTTAGCGGCCATAATTCTGCCGCATGTTTCCACTTGCCGACAACATATGCTCCGTGTTGCCCTCATTTACTGCCAGACAAATTCCTGTTTAATAAAACTCTCGCTTGTTACGAGACACCTTCTTCCACTGAACGCTCATTATGGCAAAGTTGAAGACTTACCAGTAAAATTTTCATGAAATTTCGCTTCATACGTGTTGGCTTACTTACATGAAGGCTGCCGTTTGGAGTGGACGTTAAACCGTAAGTCTCGCCACTCATACTTAAAATAAACACACAAAATATGAATGGTATGATAAGCTAGGAAACTGCAATAGTAGATTGTCATGCCCAATCACTAACTGGCTGCCTGGAATTTTAGGCTTTTGTCGCACTTTGCACTTTGGTGGACCTAACCTTTAAGATAGCATTACAACTTCTGTACGTACAACGTGTGGTTCGATCCCGAAAAATACTGCACAATGACTGAATTCTAAATTGTCACTCCGTGTACTCATCAATACATTCACGTAGTGGTGTAATCCTAAACGAAATGTATATATAGATACCCTGTATATCACTATGAGTTGCACGGAGACGGTGTATCTTTCCATATATTTCAAACTCGAGTGCAGTGTTTCTTATATTCCACTATAGAAGGGGCATCTTCTTATCTTCCACTACTAACGACCCACAAAACGCTATTGGGATAAAAAAATATTCATTCTTCAACTTTATTTTCCTTTCCCTATTTTGTCTTTCATTTCATGTTGTTTTATTTCTTTCTCTCTTTCAGCGTCTGATTATTTTTCTGTGTATGATTATTTGTTGTTCTGTCTGATTGTGTCTGCTCTGAATTGATTTGCCTGTCGATTTGCTTTACATTCCTATTGCCTGCGTGCACTTCAAAACTGTGCACAGAAATTGAAAATCATTTCCAAACAATAACATCTCGCCCAAGGCATTGCATATTTTTTTTTTGTGATTTTATTCATTTACTTTTCAAAACAATTTTAAATATTCCTTGAATGCATTCAAATCAAATCCTTCAAATCCGTTTTTAAAGTTTCGTTTAAAAACTTTAATATTTTAAATGTTATCTTGGGCATTTTATCTGTTTTATCTGCCAGTGATTTAACAACAATTGACTCAAAGCAATTGTTTTATACTCAGTCTCTCTCTCCCTCTCTAAAGTATTCCAAAGAGACAAACTTTCGAAAACATGTCATGAAACTTTCTAATAGAAATTGTTTTCTAAAACAAAAAAAAAAAACATTCATTTCTTGGTCATTTTACTGGAAATAAAAACGAAATAAAATAAAATGAACACTGAAAAACCAAGGCTTACGCAAAGAATACTTGAGTAAAGAATTTCATGAGAGAGGATGAGCAAAAAGGATTAGAAAGGAAGAAAATTAAAAGAAGAAGAATTTGAATTTAAATCTTTAATTTGCAACTTGAATAAGTTCTTGTCGCATAAAAGAGGAAATAAATCTTTAAGTAAAAAAAAAAGAAAGGAAATGAGTGGAAAAATAATACAAAAATAATTTGCTTTCAAAAACGATATCTGAAGATTAAAAAATGAAAAATTTAACGGACCTCAGTGTGGTGACTTTTTCTTATTGGTTTACTAGAATTTTACAGACATTTTTTAATTATCGATGACTTGTTGATCAAGACTATATTCGTTTCTGCCACCTAAATTTCTTATGAAAGCATTTTTAAAAAGAATTTTAAAATGTCACGCCCATCCGTTTTGTTCCACTTTGACACCATAAAAAGAATTTTCAGTCGTGTGCTGGTCTGCGAAGGATAATCTTTCTAAAACCACATACTTTATGCTATACATGTCTTTTTCATAAAGGACATCTGATTGTGGACGATTGATCAGAGTATTGTACTATTCATTACGTAGAAAAATAATTATATATTCGAACTATCGAACAATACTTCTACAGAAGAAGCTCTTCTGATGTAAACACATGCAAATGGAACGTTCATAAATACTACTCCTCTCTTCCATATCTTCACAAACTATTTTTTTCTATGATGGAAGGACGTATGGACTTTCCCCTATGCAGCTAGCGGCTCATTTTTTGATGCGAAACGAGAAAAGCGCAGTTAAGTTCAGGATTCATCCAAAAAAAAAAAAAGTTCCAGACGTGGCAATATCTAGGCAATAAAGTGACAGACCTGGTTTCATTTCTTCTCAAGTATGGTCTCTTCTTCTCTTTCTGCCAATGTGAAGTTTGTTCAGCAGTGTTCTTCTGTGAATATCTCTACAACCGGCATTACCATTAACTGAGTTGGATTGCCAAGCTTGTCGTACGTTTTCTAATGTTTACTGTTGTCCATTCATGGTGGCGGTGAAGCACCATTTCAGATGTGCAGAATTTCAACGCGCATAATAGGTTTGTTAAGTTGCTTTTTTGGATTACAAAGATTTTCCATTAAAATTCTGTAACTACGACTGTATATTACTATACACAAAAAAAAATTATCAAACGTATTGGCTATGGATCTCTTATGCGGTACAATATTTTATGATCGGAGGTTGAAATTTGTAGACGAATGAAATGAATTGTTGATGAATAGCTGAATACATACATACATACATACATAATTACATAATTACGACCTAGTTTCTCGCACCACTCACGTTGGGTGTATTAACTTTAATCCTTAGTGGCGAGACTCCACAGTTTAAAATCGACTCCGTGTAATAGGTATTTGAAGACCTTTCATGGCAATTTTATTTTACTCTCATAGTTTTTGCCAGAAGATTGCTGAAAGGAAGTCGTCTAATCAGTTCATCTGTTTTAATGTTAGCTATAGGCTCTGATATTTGCAATATATTCTCATTGACGTGCTGCAGTATTCATATTAGAGTGGCTGTAGCCTAGTAAGCAGTGCGATGGCTTATTATACTAGAGCCCCTGGTTAAACACATGATTCAGACATCTCAACTATAGACCATAACGAAGTGTGAAAGGAAAATATTTCTTTCTGCGAAAACTGTCCCATAAAAAATTGGTCATGCGGAGTCGATTTTAAACTGTAGGTCCCGCCACTTAAGGAGTACATTAACACATACAACATGGATGGTGTGTGAAGCTAGGTTGTAATCCTGGATAAAGGATTATAATGGCCAATTAAGTGAGTTAGTAAGTAAGTAAGTAAGTTTTGAAACCACTAAATAGAGTTTGAGTTCGAAATCATGTAAAACTGTTCAATAAGTTCAATGTATAAAGATAGTCAAGCAACCAAATATTAGAATACTAGCTTTGTATAGATGTTATTTTCAAAAGTTACTTTAAGTGGAAGTGACCGAAAACTATAAAATAATCAATCGTCTTTAGAAATATAAAGAAATCATTTTCATAGTGACCAACATTATTTTACAAAGATGAAAGCACTTCTTGATTCAATAGTTTCGTTTTGGTGTTGTAGAATAGAATATAAATTCTAAATTTTCTACGACAAAAAGACATTCATTTCACATTTAAAATATCTTTTTTTTATTATACAATAAAATATTTTATTTCTCTCTAATACAGGTGACTCCCTATAAAAATGTCGTCCTTTTTGTTTATAAAAAAATATGAGAAAAAATATTACTTCTGCCAGCTTTAAATGGCTTAAATACAAAGCATACCATCTTTTGATATGTAAAATGAGAAAAATATTTTAAAAAAAAGAGAAAAAAAAGGAAAATGTTCCCAGAGAATAAGCTTTTTAAATTGGTATGTAAATGTTATTTTTCTATTAAACAATAGAATCACAAAATGAAGCAGAAGAAGCAACAGAAAAATATACAACAAAATCTTTAAAAAATTATTATAAAATAATATTACTTTCTTATGCATGTGGACAGGGGAGAGAGCATAGGAGCTTATCAAAGACGTTGTTAAGGAACCAAAAACAGAAAAAAAAACAAAAATCCTGTGCTTTTTTATTCTTATTTTGAATATTTTAGGGCTTTAAAGTACATCAGCAGAAATGGCATACTAAAAATAGAAGAAGAAAAAAGAAAGAAATTCTGTAGAACAAGTATAACCGAATAGAATAAGTGAAATATAAATACGCAGTTTAATGTCATCATAGAATACAAAGAAATACGAGTATATATTTTTTTGATAAGAACAAAATGAAAAAATTGGGAAATATACAGTGTGTATAAAAGGACCCTTAACAGGATAATGATAATATATTTGCAAGAAAAAAAAAAAGACAAAAAACGAATAAAAAAAATAAATGTATGGAAGTGGGGAACGATAACCAATGCAATAAATTTACATTAAATTTATTAATAATTAACAGAACTTTACTCTGATAACACAAATGCTCGAACGAATCGAGGATAATGTTCGATAATTACATACATACATACCACGCATCGTACTCATACTTAACAATATGCATGATGTTGTTGAATTCGACTCTCCATTACTCAACATTTACAAGAATCACAAAATAAGTATGATTCGCTTACGAACACTACAATACTCACTAGAAATTTGTGTGTCTGCTTTGCTTGCTGTCTTTGTCTGCTTCTTTCTTCTTTTCTTGTAAATGCAACAACAACTAAGACTGTAAATTTTGTTGAATGATTCGGATCACTCGAATTATTTATGAGTATTATAAGTATTTTTCTAAATTTATGAATCTGAATGAGTAGGCGTATGATTCAAACATTATTCAAATGTAATGAGTTTGATGTCAACGTTGTACTCATACTCATTGCAACCTGTACTTATGATTTAATGTTAGGTTAGGTTAGGTTAGAGGACGTGTACTTGTCAACTGTGACAAGTACAGTACCCGGAGGTCGAATTGACCCATTGTATAACGTCCTAGCTTCTCACACCACTCGTGTTGTGTGCGTTAATTTTATACATGAGTAGCGGGACCTACAGTTTAAAGTCGACTCCGAACGACAGATTTTTGAGAAGCTTTTCATGGCAATTTTTACTCTCAGAGTTTTTGCCAGAAATCTGCTGAGAGGAAGTCGCCGAAGAAATATTTTCATATTTTCATTTCGATGTCTGACCTGGGATTCGAATTCGGGTCTTTCGTCTAATAAGCCGACACACTACCTACTAGTCCGCGACGACTTCTTGATTTAATGTTGTAGTGAGTTCAAATGAATCAGAGTAGTTGAATTTCAATACTATTGACTCACTTATACTCAAAGTTTCATGAGTACTTATGAGTAGCGAAAAAACGATTCATTGCTGATCTCTGATACATATATAATTCATTGATTACAACCATTACGTCAGGATTACACCCTAGCTTCTCACACCACTTATTTCGTGTGTGTTTGTTTCAAACTTGAGTGGCGGGTGTTACAACTTAAAGTCAACTACGAACGAGAGATTTTTTCATGGCAATTTTATTTACTCCCAGATTTTTTGCCAGAAATCTGCTGAGACGAAAATGCCGAAGGAATATTGTTTCATATATCGTTTTGTTGGAAATGTCTGACCTGGGCCTCACGTCTAATAAGCCAACACACTACCCAAGCCGTTTTCAATCTTTAGTGCCGAATAGACAAATCTGTATTTTTCGAAAAAAACTCTGTCAAGTAAAGTCATACATATGGTTACAAACTGGAACCCCCTAAGCAGTAGAACAAACAGCAGCTTCATCTAGAAGTTTCTAAAATAAGTCGCAAGCTGCTAAAAAGTTTTTTAGGGAGACGATTCAGTAGACAGAACAACAGCAGCAGTAGCTTGGCTCTTTCAATCTGATCATTTTGTTCCCCTCGTGCTCATCGAACATTAATAAAGTCGAGGCAATTATGAAAAAAAAAATGTTATGAAAACCTAAGCATAGGGAGCGCGAATGTAGATTATAAATGAAAGAAGATAAAGCTTCCTAGACGTTGGGAAAGCCCGAATTAATTAAGAAACACAATGCAGTATGTCCACGGGAATGGTTCAAGTTGATTGCCTTTCTATTCTGAATACTGAACTCCTATGGGAACTTTATTATAAAGCATTTGAAAAATGATTTGTATTTTGTTTAGCATACTTTGCTGCTTTACAAAATGTTATAAATTGACCGGCAGGGAAGAATAATTGAAAGATTTTTCATAATAATTTTTACCCAATTTCCTTGTTTATAAAGGAGTATTGCCCAGTAAATGTTCAATACAAGAGTTTATGATGGCCATTTAGCTTAAATATAAAATATTTAAAACAAATTATTAAAAACAAAAAAAAATTCTTTTTCTACTATAAAAACATTGTTTCGTTCGATTGCTCTTTAGATGTTCAATTGAAATTTTTTTTAACGCAATATTAATACCGTGATTTCTTCTTTAAAATATTCTCATCAAATTAAATTCAACTCTAAGAGTACAACGAAGAATATTTCAATTTATGGCTGAATGGCTCATAAAATCAAAATCAATTTGGAATGTACAATTTAATAAAATTTATCGTTCATAACGAATATCAACAAAAAAATCTCAGAGTATATCGTTGAGAAATAAAACTCAAATAAAAAAATGTTTTCTTCATGCGTTCCATTATTTTCGAAATTCGAATACAGAGTGTTGTCTCACCTAATCGATTTGCTTTTATGAGTTTCATTAGCATAAATTGCATAAAAACAGTATTGCTTTTAATGAAGTCATTAAATTATTTAAATTATGAGCTTAGCACAGCTATTGCAATACACCCCAGATAGTATGTTTTGTTAATAAACTTTGTCCGGCATCTCTTTGTTGCAAGAGAAGCTAATAAAAATGAATACAAAAGACCAACACACATATGCATATTAAACTTTTCAAATACACCCACTCTGAGTTCTGAGTTCATTTTCTCATATAAAAACAATAAACAAATGTGTATAGACGAGGGTCGTTTGTATGTAATTATAAACAAACATTGAAGAGAGCAACATTTTTTTAAACAAACAATAAAAGCAGACAAGCGAAGAAATTGTACATCAAATATTCATGCAAAATTTCATTCCATTCAGGCATCTATCTGCGAAAGTATCAGCTTACTTACTAACAAAATATTTCCTGAAACTTTACAGAACTTCTCGTTCAAATAGGCTGCCATAGGAATCTGATTTCAATGCACAATTTTGTCCATTAATTTGTTTGCAGCAAATGGTAACTCATTGGTAGGTCACCATCATATGTATATCGGGCTTAGAAACAAACACGGAGACTGTGGTTTGGCTGAAATAGCCAGTACTATCAAATTCAGCAACACCCTATGTGATCCAGCAATTGGAGTCCATTGGAGTCTTTGAAAACATTAAGATTCCTAATTTATACTAAATTGCACTCCTTAGCTAATACTTCATGAGTACCAGAGACGATCTACTCAACTGGTGGCAGAATTTTACCGTAAATCCAAGCAGGAAAATCAGCTTACTTGTCTCGACAAGCATATTCTAGGCTTCCCTCTACACAACTTTTGTAGATGTTATAAGTGGGAAGAGTATCAAGAGATTGTCTGTTACTTAATATGACTCTGCTCAGCTCATTCACGAAAAAAAAAAATTCTGAGGACTGGAATGGAATTTAAGTCAGAAATGAATTTGAAGCACATTTACTGGGAGTTGAAATAGCGTCAACCAAACAAGATTTTCTAATGGCGTACATAAGTGAGTTCTTCCGTAAAATGTGGTAGCGCAATAGGCCTAATCTTAAGTGATGTCAGGTATTCAGCCTATGATCTAACCTACCCTCTTCCCATAAATCACAGCATAATGCAGCTGAAGTGCAGCTGAGAGTGAGTTTTGCATCTGCGAAAAAAATTTAGACAACAATCCTTAGCTACGAATCAATCAATCAATCCTTAGATACGAATTCGATTGACATGACAAGCATAGTAGCATTTCAAATGACCCTCGTATCTGTATTGCAAATCCATATGCAATAAATGTTGAAAATGTATGCAAAAGAAGAAATTCTAATAACAGATCCTTTAGTTTTCGTTTTTTCTTTTTTTTTTTTGGTTTATTTCACAGCTTTAACCTCTTATCCTGTATATTCCTTTACTAATTGTATGAAGTCTTATATAGAGATTGTAGAATTTTCTCTTTTTTTTTCTCCTTTTTATGAGTGTTTTTCTCATTTCATTGTTGTCTAGAATACTAAACAATTTATGCACTCACATGCTATATTGAGTATTTCTAGTATTCTGGATACTAGGAAGGTCCAGCAAAATAATTTTTTTTTTTTAACAAAATAAGCAGACCAGAGATAAAGCAACAAAAAAAACACATTTAATAATGAGAAAAATACTGTAGGAAAATAAACAGAAGATTTTTATTCTATATTGTCGAACATTATATTTTCCAAAATTGTTCGATGGCAGTGTGTTGCAAGCTACTGCTGCAGTTGCTTTGTCTAGTTTTAAATGCAAAGAAAGGAGTACAAAAATTAATCGGATTTGTTTGCATTTATGAGGTGTTGAATTGTAATTAAAAATTAACAACAGATTCTTTAATGCATTCAAGTGGTAATATTGCTCATGGTAATGCAGGAATAAAAGTCCTGTCTTTTCTGAAGCTACAAAGTTATGTTGCCTGCCACTTTGTCAGCAATTTAGAATAATTATTAAGAAGACTTTAAAGACAACTGAGAACATAATAGAGAACAACATACTGTTACGTCTTTACTTTTAAAAACGTTTAGAATATGAGTTCGTTGATTGCAAACGAAATAAAAATAAATTTGTGTTTAGTTTTAGATAAATTCTTTAATGTTCTCACTATTTTATGTGCCACTGTTCACAACTTGATGTTACAACAACAATTTACTTAGTTCGTTGTTCTTCTTTAAACACCAACAATTGTTCGGCAGGTCTTACAACGGCAAACTTCGAACCGTGACTATTCTTTTCACACGCAACGCGTCTTCACACAAGACTGACTGAATTCTTATCACTCATCGCCTGCTTTTTATATGCCAAGGTTGACAGTCTGATGAATGTTCCTGAAGTCAAACGTTCGTGTCTTCGCCTTCTCGAGATCTCTATCGTTGTTTCATTGATGTTTGTGTATTTTGTTTACGTTGTGTGTTGTTGCCTTCTTGCTTACTTGTCTATCCTCGTTTCTTTCATATGTACTGCTGTTGTTGGTATATGGTTTTTGTTTTTTGAAGCTTTTGTTTTTCATTTTAATGTTAAACGATGTTACACCATTTCCATTTCCGTGACAATTCTTCTTCTTCTTTTTCTTATTTGAATAGATTTAAATTTATCTACAAACCTACTTTGTATTAAATCATGCTCAGAACAGTTAATAACTAGAGAAATCTGTGAGTAAAGATATTTCTTTCTTTCTTATGCATATTCGTGATTTGAGTTTTCCGAAGTTTTTTATTAGTAGGCCTCGCTATATACGATAGTCTCGGGCATTAATGATTGAATGAATATAACAGTACACTCCCGAAAAGCTCTCCTCGTATTTTTAAATTGATTACCTGTCGAGTAGTAATTTGATTTCTACTACTGTAGACGATAGTAATGCTCCGCCGGGATTGGGGTGCTGTCATCAGGAGTTCTAGATGATTCCAAGACTAAGGGAAATGAACGACTGTAGTATCACGTCTATATATCTAGTTGCTACTCCGTTCATCAGTTTTCCTCCTTTTACGTACTTCTCGTTAATTTCAATGCTTTACCTTAACAAAACTTTCTACAGAAACTCCTTGACTTTAAGGGAATTCATTTCATTTCCGGTAAGTAATTCAAATTAATTATTTTTATTGACCTTGTAAATTAAATTTTTTTTTCAGCTATTTTTACTGCCACCCAAAAATTTAGGGCAATGAGTGCTGCTGAAACAAAGTTTGCAACTTTAATTGGTTGTTCAAAAAAAAAATTGTTGAACAAATCGGTTTTTGTTTCACGTAATTTTGCGGTGAAAGTATTTTAGTCCCAACACAAATTTCACTACACAACAATTTAAAATTGAAGTGTGTCCACAAGAATTCATAGCAAAAATTTTAACGAACAACAGCCATAAATTTTGTTGATAATTTCGTAGCACTTGTGCCAAGACATACAACCAGAAATCAAAAGACAGAGCCAAAGCCATAGCCATAACCGTAGCCAAAGCAACAAAAGACTACTCAACCATTCACTAATAAACACTAATAACATGGTGTGAAAAAGAGCAGGATATGCCTGTGTATATGTGTGTGAGTGTGGCTATGAGCTAATACAGGAAACAGATTGACTAAATTCAACACTCCCACCCGTACAATATAGTAGGGTAGTCGGGGATTGTGTGAAAGTGTTTAAGTGAGTATATTTGAGTGTAATTAAGTGTAATCAGCGATAGGGACTTGTCATTTCGTAGCATACACACACATACATACACGCATAAATGTGAACATATTCTCTTTTACGTAAACATACAAGTCCGAACACAAAACATCTTTGAAAGTTCACTGACAATTTTAAGAGTCTTTATAGGTTCTATTAAGTGCATGTGTGAATGGTTTTGAGAGTGTGTGCATGCATGTTTTATGGTTGCGTATATCGTTTGAAACAATTTCTATAGAACGCCAAATACTGTGGAATTTTTTCGCATGTATTGTTTTATCGATTGCTAGTTTGAAAATTCTCTCAAAAGGACAGTTGTGCTTTGCTGAATAGAAAAAGTTTAGGTGAGGTTACACGTACATACCTTTTTGCTTTAAAAGTATACTGTGAGCGTTAAATTGTCAGGGGTTTGAGCTTAATTCATATTTTATTTCTTTAAAATATAATGGATTGATAAGTTTAGTTTTTTTTAATTCTATTGATCTTTGGAAACTGTAATAGTACTGTGGATGTCAATGCAATGAAAGTAAAGAGGATTATAAGTCCACTTCTAATATAGATTGGTACCTAGTTGTACAGCAAGTGTCCTCATGTTACCAATGAGGTTAAACCTGTGATAACGACCGAAGAACACTCAACACTCACTTTGGTAATCGAAACTCCCAAGCCCTGTAATATATCAGAAATTGTGAGTCCGCCATTGCCTGTTCATCAGCAATTCTATTTTCGACAATATCCGTCACTCATTTTATTTTATTTTTAATCAGGTCAGACTACCTATACAACGTGTCTTCCAGGCATCAGTTATACTGGACTCTATAAACTTCCCCCAAACGTAAGTAACGTAAGCTACACTAGAATTCACCATAATGTAATAGGGCTTGCACCCCAAGGCAAATAAAAAGTCAAAACCTTTATCCTTTGACCCTTTTAAAGAGGAAAAGTGATTTGGTTGTTATCTATTACTTCTCGATTATGTAGAGTCCCTCCAGTGGAGTTTGGAATAAGCAATAGAAGTTCAAATGGGTATGGTGCAAGCATAGCATACCATGCTTGCCTTCAGCTTAATTATTATTTGTTCCTTAGCGTCTTAGAATCTCTTTTATTTCCTTGCTTGGTTTAGATTCCATTATCAAGTTTTTGTTCCACATAGGCAAGTGCATAGTCTACTGTCCTCTTATTATAATCGTATCGGTGCAGTAAAACATTGAGACCAAACGATCTAAACAGGTTTTCTCTATAATCAGCGTACTGTCCAGTGGTATGATAACATATGATCTAGATACTAGGCTTGAAACGTCCAGCTCTCAAACGGTTCCTGGATAGCATACTATAATTCTCAAATCTCCATACAACTACAATTACTTAGAAAACGTTTATATTCATCCGGCCTTATTTGGATAAATATTCTGTCTTTATTTATATTTTCTTTCACCGAGTCGACCCTCCATATGACAACTTCATCTATCCTATCATTGCCTTAAATTTTCACATGAAATAAACATGGGTTACCTATCGCCCTAGTCTAGCTATTTAGCTCTTTTAGTTCTAATTAACTAATACCTGCTGTACAAAAACAATACCCTTTAAGCATGCCAAGGTTTAGGCTGCTCTTTTGTTTCCTTTTGTGTCTATTATGTGTGATGAATATTCTTTTAAGCAAAATATCTCCTAAAGTATGTTAGTATATGTTAGTGTTGATGTATATATATGTTAGTGTTGATGTATGTATGTGTATACCATATTGCATATGCATAAGTTGCTTGGCAGTGTCCTTTGTGTATTTAAAGTTCCAGTGACCCTTTTGTTGAGCCAATAATATACAAAATAACGTGTGTGTATGCGTAACTAAAAGTGGCTTTATGAAAAACATGCATTTAAAATGCATTTCATTTCAAAGTGTAGCAAAAAATAAAAGCTTAGAAATATGAAAAATTCTACAATTAAAGCTTTACAATAAATCTTAAAGTCTTAAAGGCTTAAAGGTTAATATTTTTAATAAATTTTAAAGAAGTTTTTTTTTTTCTTCATTTTCTTTAATAGTTTTTATCCTTTGCTTTCAAATTACATTCAAGGGGTTTGAATACTTAATTTGAGTGTCTTACAAAATATCAATCAAGCAATCAAGATTAAATTTAATTACCAAAAACAATTCAATAAATTCATAAGGCTTTAGGCCCTGTAATACGATATGGTGTGGAGCTGTTGTAATTACAATATATTACAGTGAAGTGTAATGAAGGTGAAAGTGTCTTTTAAAGCTAAACTTTAACTTTAAGAACAAGTATTTCACTTCCAATGACATGTCCTCTCAATTGACTGAAACTGTATTTAATAAATTGTGCATTTCCTAGGTTTTGTATTCTAAAAATGTGAAATGAATAGTTAAGCTTGTAACCTTTAAGTTCATAACTTTCCTATAAACATGCACATGCCATGTTACCTACACATATAATATATATTTGCATGTATGAACATGTGTATAAACTATATATGTAAGCAAATATTATTGAAACATGAGTTTGTTTATTCTAAACCTTACAGTTTCAGATGATGAATGGGTGTAGAAGCCAGCAGTAACAAAAGAGTTGGAAAAAAAGTTGGAAGAGAAAATTCCACTACTTCTTTTAGGTATAATTCTTCTAGGCAACTACAGCTAGGAATACATAGTTTAGGATAGACTGATATGATCCAAATGCTTTCAGTAAAAGCCATAGTCGTCTTAGACTTCTAGCATAATCATATAGCATGAAATCATTCAGTAAAAATTCTTATAATAATCGATCCTTTAAAGCTTTCTGTTTATGTTGGTGGTTCACCATTTCTACTCCATGCCTTATTTAATCTACACCCGAGAATGTATGTGTTCATCGTGGTTAGGAAATACAGAGGACATAATATAGCAATACAGTGCAACAACTCCTAAAGTTTGAATCGAAATTAATATGGGACTGTCTGGGCAACCTAAATTACCTGTAGATTCGTAATAGGATAAAATGTTGTTGCCATTAGGATAGTTAGGACAATGAGCAGACCGATAAACTTGCCAGACAGAGCATAACTTCCACACAACTTCTGGGGCCTGAAAATTTCTGTGGAATGGAAAGATATATCTGCAAGAGTCTACCCGACGAAAGAAAAGATAAATAGAGGCGGACATTCTTCATAAGCTAGTCGGAAGAAAACCTCTACAAACTTTTATTAGACAGTTATAGTAGAAAGAGGTTTGAGCATTGCATCAGGCTATCCAGCTATAGTAACCGGTTGTCTGACGGGGTATTATAGACTTAAAGAATATTTGTAAAAAATAAGAATTTTTTCAAGCACAATATTTATGTTTTCTGATGTGTAGAACTTATCACAACAAATCTATTACAGATTTGAGAAGAGACGCAATACAGCAATATAAAGCTTCTAAACATAAAGAGGGGAGATCTTATGATATTGCCGGAGGAGACTAAGATCTCACAGAAGGTTAAGTCAAGTTATATAAATGAACACTTCGAAAAGAGCAATAGCGAGGAAAGGAAGTGATATTGGTCGATAAAAATCATACAAACCTTTTAGTAGCTGGAATTTATGCAAGACTTTGATCGTCACTACAAAGCCTCCAGTGCCAGGAAGTCATACCAACATTCGGGGAGACTGCATCGTTCCTTAGAATTTTCTCGATAGAAGATATGTTCGCGGAGGTTTCTCATAATGCTCTTGAGATCTATAGGGACAGTTTGAAAATACTGGCCAGAGTAATTTGTCGTATATACAATATATTCGGGATTCTGATTAAACTTTTGTATAGGAAATCTGACCACTGAAGTACTGTCTAGGGAGATATATGTAGTCGCCGTAGTCTAGTAGGTAGTGGGTTCGTCTATTAGACGTAAAGCCCGGGTGCGAGTCCCAGACCAGACATCAAAACGAAATATGAAAAAAAAAATATTTCTTCGGCGACTTCCTCTCAGCAGATTTCTGGCAAAAACTCCGAGAGTAAATAAACCTGCAATGAAAAAGTTTCTCAAAATCTGTCGTTCGGAGTCGAGATTAAACTGTAGGTCCTGCCACCCACGTATAAAATTAATGCACACAACATGAGTGGTGTGAGAATCTAGGCCGTAATCCTGACTGAAGGGTTGTAATGGCCAATTATGTACGTATGTATGTATGTATATTGAACATATGAAAGCAACAATCTGTTTACTCGAACAGACAGCTTCTTATTAGCTCCTTAATGAAAGTTCATTGAACATTTGTGCTCGACCATGACTGCCGTGAATAGCTTAGGAAAATATTGGATCACTCTTTATATATTCTGTGTATTTTCAATCTATGATATGAGAAGTTTTACTTCGTTCGTAAAGCACTCCTATATATCACTGAACTATTCTGTATCAGAAGTGGATTAATAATCTTCTTTCCTTGAATATCATGACCATCCATTACACTATTTTGGCTTCCTAGAGGATACGGCCACTTAAACGACGTCTACAGCTGTTGTAATACTGCAGAAGAGTAGTAAACTGTTATTCAATGCCCGGCTTCTGCTTTTTAGAGGTGGAGGATTTTAATTTCCATTTTTGCACGAAGTCTCTAAAATAGCGACTAGAGTAATAGCGTTTCATTTTTGGGTAAAAATGGTGTTTCATTTGACTGTTGAAGGACCAGATTGAATATTAATTTGTGGTCTCACAATGGTCCGACCCTCCGGCTTAATGGGATCCTTAGCTTTAAAAGGGGCCTGATCTAATATAATCTAAGTCATCCTACATTAGGCGTTAGTCATATTCGGTTGTTGTTTTATTTTAAACCTTCTCTTTTCATAGCCTACACGTGCATTAAAAACGTATCAAATCAAAACAAAATTCCCATTACAACGTAGAAGAATAAAATATGAATGAGAAAATAATACCTCTTGTAAGTTTAAACGAATATTTCTGTAATAAAATTTTGATTTTCAAACAAATGCACCTCGATGGTGCAGGATGTGTGGAGAGGCAAAGGAAAAGGAAAGGGTTATTTAAAACACCAATACAAATACATGCTCAAATATTAATAATCTCTGACATAGAAGAGAGGATTGAAAACTGAAAATTTGCAAAATTGTTATGAAGTCATATGTAGACATGGCTTATAAAATATGTGCACATGTAATGAATGTTATTGGAGTTATGAACCTATAGAAATTTCCTTCTGTTTATTTTTCTCTTTTTGTAAATGAAATATTTATTTACTAAAATGTTATACACATGCATACATAACATATGTATGTAGACATATTCACATATGCACATACATTTGAACATATTGCACATACATGCCATTAAGTGCAATAGTATTGAAAGCCTTTAGGCAGAGTTTCATATTTGCAAGTTGAATGCTGTATATTCAGGTGCTGTATTGTATGTGTGTGTGTGTGTGTTTTGTTTAAAATCATTGATTCATTCACACACATACTTTTACTTTCTAGTGTACATATATATTACACAGATGCACATATGCCTTTCTTTCTCTCTCTTATATTTATTTAGTTTTTGTTTTAAGAGGAAAATATACTCTACTGACATTGTTTGCTGTTTGATTTTCCATGTTGAGTAATTTTCATTCCAAAACTCAGTTCACTTGCTGGTTTTTTTTCTCCATAGTTTTTCTACGTGCCCTAACCTATTTTAGTGTAAGTAAGCCAGCAAAAAAAAAAAACAACAACAAAAACTGTAATAAAATATAAAAACAAAAAAAAAGGAAAATTCACTTTTAACTACTCATTCTCTTACTTTTTTTCTGTGTTTTTGTATGTAACAGGTACAACTACCCGTATTTTTGCTGTCAGAAATTCTATGAACTGTTGTTCAAAAACCCAACAGCTTGGGGGACCTGGACGGCGGTTGGTATTTCATAAAATTTTTTCTCTTTTTTTTTTTTGCATATTTCATTTTTATGTTTCATTTCTCTTTTTTCTATAGTTTATCATGTTAGTTGCCATAAAAATCTAAACAAAACAGAAGGGAAACGAATTTTTTGTTTATTTAATTCAAAACAGTATAAAATGGCATAAAAGACTATCGTAAGGTTTATTTTTCGTTCTTTTTTTTCTATTTTATTTTTTTTATTTTCTTTAATATGACCTTTGGGTTTCAAGTCTTTTGTTTAACCGTTTTCGAAAATAAACTTGACCAAAATATTGGTTGGCAGGCAACAGCAGGCATTTTATTTCATAAAAAAAAAACAAGTAAATTGTGCCATACGGGTATTGGGTGGCGTATAATTATTATTTGCATTTTCGTTTCTTGGTTTTTTATTACTCATACGTAAAATTTAAAAGGTAGTAGAAAGCTGTACCAAGTAAATTCAATTGTGTTTATAATATTGTTGTACTGCTATATGTACTGCATGTTTTGAATTAACTTATGCACTGTTGAAGATAAACAATTTAATTTCGTTTTTTTTTCTTAAATTCCGTGTTCTACAGTCACTCCAAAAAATAGTGTCATATCCTGTTAAACAAGTATTAACAATTTCATCTCGGAAGTCGCCGTAGTCTAGTAGATAGACATGAGGACACGGTTCAAACCCTAGATCAGACATCAAAACGAAATATAAAAAAATATTTCTTCGACGACTTCCTCTCAGCAGATTTCTGACAAAAACTCTGAGAGTATATAAAATTGCCATGAAAAGTTTCTCAGAAATCTGTCGTTCGGAATCGACTTAAAATGTAGGTCCAGCCATTCATCTATAAAGTTAAACACACACAACATAGGCGGTGCTAGGTTGTAATCCTGAATAATGAAATAAGTGTACTGTGTATTGTGATGGAAGTCATCTTTTTATCTTTTCACCTTGCTTGTGTCCACTAAGCAACCGTATTCGAAATTCCATGCTTTTAGCTACAGAAGAGTGAAACACAAGACACATTGTGGTGATTCTCCAGCCATATACATAACCTTCTGACCCTTAGATTAGAGTTGTATACCATTTTCAGTCGAAACATAGATTGTTTGGGTAGGAGCTAGAGTAATTCGGGCATATGATCTAAAGTAGTCGCCTCTTTTTATATGGGTTATCTCCATAATATCTTCTCAAATCATGCTGGATGTTGCTCGTAAAGTAATCATCCATCACTAAAGTTAACTCCCACCCTATTACTTGTAATTTCCTTTCAAGTATCTGTTTTGATGTCTTAATGACTTAAAGAATCTTCCTTCAGGGCTCCAAGTGATCCTAATTTCAAAGTCTTCTTTAGAAGCTTGTTGCTATCCTCAAACTTATGCTGCATAGTCTGATGCATCACTCAAAACTCTTTCTATTGTAATTATCCAGTTAAACTTTAGATTATCTCAAGCCTATTTTGGTCAAGAATAGCTTTCGCCTCTCTCCATCGTCGCTTTCACTGAACATTCTCCTCCAAATACTTTTCTTAGAGAAGATCCATGGAATAAAGGGGACTTATGAATCGAGACTGTTACTGTGGTGTCATCAAATACACGATATGTTGTCCTTTCTGCGAAAGGTGGTTTTGAAGAACAATGATAGAAATCAATAGCCATGGATATGATGAACATTACCAGATACTTGCATTTTACATAATAAGGTGAGGAATTATGATAGAATTATGTCAGAAAAATATCAGACGCCGTAGTCTAAAAGGTAGTCTATTGGCGGTGAGGTCACGACTCAAACCCCAGATCAGACATCTGCATCAAATCAAAATATGAAAAAAAATTTCGCCGGCAGATTTCTGGCAAAAACTCTGAGAGTGAAATAAAAAATTAACATGAAAAATTTTTCAAAAATCTGTCGTTCGGAGTCGACTTTAAAGTGTAGGTTCCACCACTCATGCATAAAATTAACACGCACGAAGATAGACTGTAATCCTGACTGCAGGGTTCTAATGGCGAATTATGTATCTTTGTATGTATGATGTGAGCATAAACAAGCAATAAGAGAACGAATTATTAAAAAAAAAATTGAAAATTAATGCCCCATTATGCGGTCATAATCATTCATACATACATACATAACTGGCCATTACAACCCGTCAGTCAGGATTACGGCCTAGGTTCTCATAATCATTCGTCATACGATATAATCATTCGTCTTTTGCCATTCGAGGGTCATTTCGAGGTGTGCTAGGATTTCTATAGCACAACGAAGATTCCCAGAGAAATCTTATCTAGCGATGTAGCTTGATGTTGTTTTCAATATGTTGCCAGTTCGTTATTCATTTATATCTACCGATTTCGTATTCAATGGTTTTGTTGTATTCCGTGGCAAGTAGACGAACTTTTTCAATTATCTCTGCATCGACTGAAATACATTTTGGGCTTCGTATATCCTGTTCACAATATCTGCATAAAAACCGCCGTCTTTACTGATGGTAGCGCCTAGATTAGAGTAAATATTCACATGGCCCATATGCATTAATTTCTTTGTTTTTATACCACAAAGCGATAAGCGAAGAGAAAAATATCATCGGTGTTAGCTTTAGCGGATGCTATATTTTTGCTTCGACACAGTCTAATAGCAGTAAGAAGAATGCAGTTTTGCAATTGAGCTGTCTTGAAAGACTAACATTCATCTTCTGTGGTTAAAGTTTATAATTTATGGCGGCATGTCCTTGCAATTTCGTGTATCTTACAGAACCCGTAGAGATGAGATCTGAATAATAATTCACAGGGTATTTATGTATGTGATCCACACAAAATCTTTCGCCAATCTGTTCTTTTCGAAAGGCAGTTTCCACTGTTGGTTTTAACTGATAATGGTAGGGAATGATGGAGTCTATAAGAGTTTACATATGAGATAATTTAAAAGCTTCGTCTCTTTTTCCACAAAACTTGGTAGATTGATAAACAAATAAATAACCAAAGAAAGAAACATGTATCATATGAAATGACTTTATTATGAACAGAAATTATCATTTGTTTTAATTAATTTCATTCAGTAAATCGAAATTTAAACTTCACATCTTATATAAAATGCTTTCCAAAATATGCCACAATTATGCATAAAATTATTAGAATTGTTTCCATTAAGAGATGACAGCATCTGTTAACCGCAACACTTCAACAACAATTATGCCAGACAATAATTGAAATTCCTTGAAATCAGAGTAAAAGATGAAAGGTTTGTCTCTATATTTGATTGACAAAGACTGTCAAATAGTTTCGATATACAAAATAATTTATTTTAATTTCTTTCATATTACTCACATATTAATACATTCATTCATATCCTTTTCATATCCTTTTCATATCCTTTTCACATCATTTCATTTCAATTTGTTAAGCTTAGCAACAACAATTCAGAATATTTTTAGAAATTATTTGAAAACCATTTAACAGCATACATTACCACATATTTTGTTTGATGATTGATTTTGTTTTTGTTATCGATTATACATACCACCGATCAATAGGTGGTATTCTCCATTTTCATTCCATTATGTAATTATGCCCGTTAACATATTTTCATTGATTGATTGCTCGATTACCAAGATTTTTTTTTTGGAATTTTCTTTGAGTTCCTGATAACATGAATGACGATGCAGGTGGAATTATTGAGATGATGAGAGATTTATTTGTTTGTGACAGTCTGTGTGTATTGTAAAATGTAATTCATTGTAATTGTTGTTGTTGCAAATAGAGTTGTAATTGTAATTGTTGCCATAACTATGCATAATTATTATACGGTTATCATTCATTGTTTTTTCATACACGACATAATTATACGAATAATTAAAGATTTTGCAAAAACAACAACTACAAAAGAAAATGAAAGAAGAAAAACAAAAGAAAAGAAATTTTATTACAAACAGTAAAGAAGACAAACTAATTAAATATTCTTAAGCCGGAGGTCATTAGGTAACAGTGGGTTACACCACACTGATATTACAAGATAATAAATTTATTCAACGAATATATTTTTATGAAGACCTAAGGAATACAAAGTGATTAGTATAGAAAATGTAGAAGATAAGAAAAGCAAACATTAGTCATGAGGCCTCAGTCCAAACGTCAGGTTAGACATCAAAAAAAAAAAAAAAAAATTTCTTCGCCGACTTCTTTCTAGCAGATTTCTGGCAAAAACTCTGAGAGTAAATGAAATTGCCGTGAGAAGTTTCTCAAAAAATCCGTTGTTCGGAATCGACTTTAAATCGTAGGTCCCACCACTCAGGCATAAAATTAATTCACACAACACGAAAAAATTGAGTTATAAAAACAAAATTTTATAGAAGGACCATAATGGCAAACAAAATACAACAACAAATCAACATTTAGATTCTAGAAATTGTCAGACAAAAAGTAAGTGAAGTATAAATATAACGAATCGTTACCATACGAAGTCGCCATAGTCTAGTAGATTGTGTATTGGCTTATTAGACGTGAGGCCACGATTCAAAACCCAGGTCAGACCTGTCCAACAAAACGAAATATAAAGAAATATTTCTGTCAACAGATTTCTAGCAAAAACTCAGAGATTTGAATACAATTGCCACCAAAAGTTTCTCAAAAATCTGTCGTTCAGAGTCTATTTTAATTTGTAGATTCCGCCATTCATGGGTATCATTAACACACTCAAAGTAAATGGTGTGAGAAGCTAAATCATAATCTTGACTGAATTATGTATGTATTAGTGATCAGCAATGAATCGTTTTTTTCGCTACTCATAAGTATTCATGAAATGTCGAGTGTGAGTGAGTCAAGAGTATTGAAATTCAACTACTCTGATTCATTCTTACTCACTACAACATTGATTTATAAGTACAGGTTACAATGAATATGAGTATAATGCTGACATCAAACTCATAACATTCGAAATATGTTTGATTCATAGGCCTACTCATTCAGATTCATAAATTTAGAAAAATACTTATAATACTCATAAATGATTCGAGTGATTCGATCCAAAGTTAACAAAATTAACAACATCATGCGTATTGTTAAGTATGAGTACGATAAAAACTTCAAACTTTGAATATGAGTAGTATGAGTATGATATTAAAAAAAGTATAAATGCATATAATTATCAGAAGTTATGAATATGATTCGAATATACTCATCTTTTTGAATACTCATTGCTGATCTCTGGTATGTATGTAACGGTAGCAGACAGTTGTGAAAAAAGCAGGACCTACGTACACTATAAATACAGTATGATCTTTGGACGTGCGTAGTGGCTGCTAACGAGCACAGAAAAATTTGTACTTATGACTTAGAACCTTCAGTACGTTATGAAAAAGTCATTGCTTAGGCCGTATTCTAATGCAGCAGTCTCCATTAGATTCATCGATAATGTAAACCTAAAACACATAGACTTTGAGAAAACTTTTGACGGTCTGTGGACGCTAACCAGATATGTAATCCATTCCTCACAGTCACTGTAATAATGCTTGACTATATAAATTCGTCGTGTAATCTTACTTACTTACTCAATTGGTGATTACAACCCTTTAGTCAATACTACAAACTCGCTTTTCACATCACCCATAATGTGTGTGGTAATTCCAAGAAAAAAATTGTTTTCCGGCGACTTCCTCTCAGCAGATTTGTATGTGAAAACGCTGAGAGTAAATAAAAACTGCAATGTAAAGTTTCTCAAATCTGACGTTCGGAGTTAACTCTAAAATGTAGGTCCCACACTTATGAATAAAATTAGCCTTCACAACATGGCTACACCAGAAGCTAGGTTATGATCCTGACTGAAGAGCTGTAATGAACAATTATGATAAGTTCTGTGTTCCAGGATAACTGATATGTTGATGAGGAGAAATATTTTTCCTCATTCTGCTGAATAAGCATGAATTTGTTAAGTGAAGCAGATGTACCAAAAAAAGACTCTTTGGCTAGACTGTCTTCAATAAACGCATATGGCTAATGGAGTTGATTTAAACTATTGCCAAGACAAATAGGCATTTGCGAGTTATTACATACGGCAGCCAACAGGTCTAGCCTAAGTACCTTAATTTCGTTGGGGATTTCAATTAATTAATTTTTTTTCGAATTTTGTTCCACTACATCAGTTCCTGTGCAAATACTGTATAAATCTTAAAGGTATTTTCGAGGTGATCCTCTTCCCTTTCCTATTTAATTGTTTTCCTATACAAAAACAATATTTGCAACAATAACATGAGCAGCAGCAACAGCGGCAGCAACATTCATAAGACATGCCGCCAGACAAATTAGACAAGCGAAAGAATAAACGACAAACGCCAATAAAAGCGAGAAAAAAACAAAAAGACTTCTGCTACACTTCGAATGGTAGAATAGAAGAGCAGACATTATACACATACAACCAAAGGGAAAATTATGCCAAGTATACAACGATGAACGCCAGCCAGGAAGGACAAGAAATACTTGAAATTGTAAAATTTCTTAAAAAAAAGACAAAAAAAAACACCGACAAACAAATACAAGAATATAATGTAAGAACCTTAGAAGGAATAGCAAAAAAGAACAAAAAAGTGGAAACAGGAGGGGAAATTAGTCTTATGCACAAATACAATAAAGGACAATGCACTCACACCCTTTAAATCCCAGCTGTGAGTAGAACCTTTTCTTGGTATTTAAAAGAGAAAGAAAGGAAAATAGATTTCCATGAGGACATCGTCATCTTCGCAAATTTACATGTTCTTTTGAAATTCTTCTTTTGCTTTCTGATCTTTTTTTCTCGTTTCGTTGCTATTATTTTCTTTTTATATTTTCATTCTTTAAAGAATTTTTCTGCGTTTTTTTCTCAGTTATTTTAAGATGAGATATTCACATACAGGTTTGTGTCTTTGAAAGACTTTATTTCTTGAGGGTACAACTTAATTTGTAATATGGGACTACGACTACTATTTGCATTGTGTAATGAAAATTTAAAAATTTAAAATAGTCCGACGTACTCCATACAAAAGAAGGCTCTCTGAGTCATTGCTCAAACGTTAAATCGAATGGGAAATAATATAGGATTCTCAATACAATTGACAGATCGTCCTTATAGCTGCTTATCTATTTACTTACCTATTTAACTCGTCATTTCGAACCCATAGTCAGGATTAGAACCTAGTTTCTCAGCAGCATGTGTCAAGAAGCGGCGACAACCACAGTTACAAGTTGATTCCGAATTGCAGACTTTTGAAAAGCTTTTCATGGCAAGTTTTAGTCCCAGAATTTTGCCAGGGGAATGTTTTTGTTCGAGATATTTAAGCTGGGGTTTAAACCACGATCTTGCGTGCATTCTGTACAACACACAACCTATTAGATTCTGACGTCTTGCAGCAACGAATCCAGCACAAATTATCTCAAGGAATTCTTATATCCTATTTTAATATCGAAACAGCATTTGGCCCCGCCACTATGTATAAAATTAACACACACAACATGTGTCACGTAAGAAGCTAGGTTGTAATCCTGGCTAAAGGGTTGTAATGATCAATTGAGACCACAAGAAGTCCATTATCATATTCTGTTTAAAGTCGTTGCAATTTCGGCCTCACCTTAAAAAAACTAAGACTCACAGACCTACTGCGAAGGAAAGAAGTCTACATACACTGGTGTATGTGATTTTTATCAAATTGAAAAAGGTGTTATGGCGCTGTCTAAGGCAGTTGCAATTAAAAATGTTTGAAGACAAAAACAAATATAAAAAAACATCGCCTAGAAATTATAAGAAAACTACAAAAAGAAATTAGCACATACACAACTGTATGTAGACTTTTTTCTGTAACTTTATATCTTCACCAGATAGGTGCTTGTTTTTCGTGGATTAGATGAGGGTTTTCTGATTGTCACATTCAACAATTCTGTGTAAATACTGGAAATGAGCTTTATCGGAGCAGACCCCTTTATTCGAAAAATTGCAAAGTGGAAGTCAATCACTTGCTTCCATCACCCCATAGAACGAATTGGTAACTCATTCCATGGTCTGCAAATTCGAGCTTCCGAATAAGTTGAATTTTGGTCGCATGAAACTGCAGGTCTGTTGTAAAAATTCGTAATGCTTTGTGAAATTTTAAATAGTTGAGAACGATGCTGATGGCAATATCATCGCTTACAGCAGCTATATTTCCTAGAGACTAGTCGTCACGTTGACATACAGTAGTCTAATTGTTCACATGTGACACAGTTTCCTCAAATTTTTTACCACTCTTCGAATGATTGACACTTTAGATGCACTTTCTCGGTTGAATATTCTTTGACGTTTGCAAACAGTTTCTGCATTACTTTCCAAGTTATTGCAATAAGTTGCCACATTTATAGTGTATTGTTTTATAGCATAGCACTCGATTTTTAATAGCTATCTGCGTAGAAAAGGATCCACATACATACATAATTGGCCATTACAACCCTTCAGTCAGGATTACGGCCTAGCTTCTCACACCACTCAAGTTGTGTGCCTTAAGTTAATACTTGAGTAGCGGGACCTACGGTTTAACGTCGACTCTGAATGACAGATTTTAAGAAACTTTTTCATGGTAGGTTTATTTACTCTCAGAGTTTTTGATAGAAATATGCTGAGAGGAAGTCGCCGAAGAAATATTTTTTTCCATATTTCGTTTTGATGTCTGGCCTGGGCTCGAACCCGGACTTTACGTCTGATAAGCGAACACACTACCTACTAGACTACGTCGACGACGGCGAAAAGGGTCCACTAACTTTAAAAATATCACTCTTAAAGATATACCTTTTATATCCTTGTTTGAATCAAATATCGACTAAGAATAAGATTTTAAATGTCGAAGACATGTATCTCGAAGTGTACTACCAGACAGGATGCGCCAGGACTCCATACTCGTCGCGAAAACTAAACACGAAACAGGAAAATTGATTTTTTTAAATTTTCTAAGATTTAAATTTTCTAAAACTTTCCTTGACCTTCCCCTGCCCGTTCATTTAGTATAAAAGATATTGTAATAGAATACCATGTGATATTATTTTTAATATTTAAAAATCCATTTCGAACTGACTGCCACAATAATGATGCTGTCCAAAATGCTTTTAAAATGCCATTCATGTGTCATATTTTTATTTATTTTTCTTTTTTTTTTGTTTGTTTATAAAATTAATAACTTCTCATGTTTTCAACAGTTAAATAATTAATATTATACTTAAATGCTACACATATGTACATACATACATGGTATATAGTTTACTTTTGTGTTTTTAAAGATGAAAAAATAAATATTTTCTCCTTCATTACTTCTTCTACAATTACTTCCAGAGACCACTAACTGCGTAGACTTTTATGAACATTTCAAAATGAAATGCAGCAACTGGCAAAGCAATCCAGCCAACCAGCCAGCCAGTCAGTACTAGACTTTAGTTTTACAAATCTACTGCATCATAAGAACGGAAAACATAAAAAGAGAAGAAGAACAAATAGTAGAAGAAAAAAAAATTTAAAAAAAAAACTAAACCAAGAAAAATGAGAAGAATCCTGTCAAAACGAACTAAGGAACATTGAACATTCGAAAGTCATGAAGTTAAATTCAAACAACAATTACGATACACATGCCCATACTCATACTCACAGTCACATTCAAACTCGTACTTGTATTTCAACATGGCAAAGAGTAAAAAATCAGGAGATTTTTGTAGAGAAAAACTAAAAAAAAAAATAAAATTCTAAGAAAATTCTACACACAGTAGTAATAGTAGTGATGGTGGTAGTGGTGGTAGTGGTGCTAGTGTTGTTGGAAAATTGTGAACAAAAAACGGCAAAATTATACAAGACATTTTACTACATGCAGCTCTGGATTTGAGTTATATTAATACAACCATGGACATAATATTAGCAAAGCAAGAGTTTTATTTATCAAAAATAAAATTTTTTCCCTTTGTGGTCTCAGTATGTCCATTTAAACTCCTAAAGTGCCATGATACCTTTACGTACCATATCGTTGGAAGTACTAGACATGGTAGCCTGCATCTCAATATATAATTAATTTAATTTCACCACCATATTTTTGCTCTCATCTGTAGTTGGAAAACGTCACCAAGACTATATACAGGCCATTCGGTGTTTCATTGTTGGTTGCAATTGAAAGATTAATGCTCTTTATTGCTCTCTACAACGATCACTAACCACTACCATCTATACCACCTACCCATACTAATTCATACAAAACATTGTATAAATTCCTAAATACACACACACGCACATACTGTATATATAACCTTACTCAGCCATTTATCGTATTTGCAAATGTTCTCAACACAATGACACGTTCTCTGGTGTATACAGGATACACCCCAGAAAAGTATTCCATTGCAATGACACAATCACTTGCAAATATTATCATGTTGATACTGATACACCATGGCATGTATGAAATGAATGAAAGTGGTCATCGCTACTAGTGAACGATATGATTTTATTTGTTACTTTGGGAATTTTGTTTGTAGCTGTTCGGGGGTCAATTATGTGATCAATTTTAAAATGTATTCCCCAAAGGTAGCCTTCTCAGGGTACGTTCTCCGGATTATCAGAAGTTGTAGGTTTATTAGTTTTAATCGATAACTTTATCGATCACTATCTAACACTTTAAATGTATTATCAGACTTTTCTTTTCTAGATTTTTTTTAGTAACAATTCTATTGCTTTTCCGACTGATAGGATCTAACGTAATACGGGCTCCATTTCTCTTTTCTGATCGCAGAATTTTAGGGATTAGAAAATTAAGTGTTCTTGACTTTTAATTATCGTTACAACTATTGAGGTCCGATCGACAATCGTCCATCACTATGCTAAGATCATTGGAATATTTTGAAGAGTTTATATTGCGCCCTTCAATCCGAATTTTAAGCGGCACTGCACTGATTTGATTGATGTTTAGGAATGTTTTTATGTATGGTTTGAAGTGGGCTTGGCGGAGAATATATTGTTGCTGGCAAAACAATGCTTTTAAGCCACTCACGTGGAAACTTACTACCTCATACCCAATGAATATTAAAACATCATGAAGTCTAAGGATATTCACCATCGTCAGTACCAAAAACAGCCTTATCGCCTTATTGGTATGATTACAGTGTAATCAGAATTCCGATATTATACTTGAGAGCACGGTTCAAAGCCCAGGTCAGACATCTCCAACAAAGCGAGAAATAAGAAAATATTTCTTCGGCAAATTCCTCTCAGCAAATTTCTGGCAAAAACTCTGAAAGTAAAATAAACTGCCATGAAAAGTTGCTCAAAAATCAGTCATTCGGAGTCAACTTTAAACTGTAGATCCCAACATTCATGTGTAAAATTAACACACACAACACAAGCGGTGAGGGAAGCTAGGTGCAAATCCTGTTTGAAAGGTTGTACGAACCATTTATGTTATGCCAGGCTTTCAAGCTTAGGTTAGATTAGGGTCTTTGGAATTCGAGGTTACCTCACTTCAAGCGAGGTTCCACTGTAAAACCAAACATTTCAAATCTGAAACATCGGGCATGTAGCAGCAAGATTTAATAGTGGCATCAATGGTCTGCAAAGCCATACCTGGGGTTCTATGATACATAGAGAGTGTCAGTGAAGATTAGTCTCTCCAAAACAAAACCTTGAAACACCCTTGCCTCTATCAAGACTTATCATTGCTATCAGATTCGTAACACTAGATCCAGTACGAGTAGCAGGACTTAATTTTAAGGATTAGTCTATTGTATCCATTGAAGAAAACTTTACTTCATCTATTTCATGCTGTTAGTCTCACGATTTTTATTTTTCTTTTACCCTAATAGAGTCCTTTGGGTTTCGTTTAATATCCCTTTCATATTTATTGATTTCTCGTATTGTTGTTGTTTGTTTTTTTTTCAGTGTTTATTTGTTTATTTTGTTGATGATACTGATTGTCTTCGACATGTTGTTCTCATGGCTTACATATGTGTTAGTATTTTGATTTCGGCTTTTCTTTTTTATTTTTCTACACTCATTTGGGGTCGTTCGTTCTCTTCTTTAATAACTATTGACAAATTCTGTTGAAGTCAATGTTAAAGGCCTGATTCCATAAAATGTTTACTTAAAAGGAAGGAAAGTTGTAATAAAGACGAGAACATATACATTTCATTATGAAAAGTTAGGGGTGAAAAGTTAAATACTTAAATAAGTTTTTGTAGATTTTGGTGACAGTAATTTAAAAAATACAGTGGACCCTCGGTTAACGAACGCCCCGCATAACGAACATTTCGTATAACGAACACTTTTTTATGAACAAAAAAGTTTCGCTTAACAAACGAAGTTTCACATAACGACCAAAAAAAAAGGGAAAACCTTAATTGCATGTAAAATTTCTTTCAGTTTATAGCAACGAAACATTGCTTTGAAGTGACTGAAAAAACCAATTTATAGGAGTTTTGGATGATATTGTTGGCTGTCTCAAAATTATTGAAACGGCATGGAATGGCGTTACTAAGAGAACATTTGAATCTTCTTGGAAAAAACTTTGGCCCGATAACTTTGCCGAAAACACATTTAAAGAATTCGACGCAGTATCCACTGATCTAATAACCAACGAAATTATATCTTTAGCTGAACAGATTGGGTTAGAGGTGGATAGCAATAACATTGCTGAGCTTGTGGCAGAGCACAATGAAGATCTGACTACTGAAGACCTTGTGAAATTGCAATGTGCTTTGGAACAAGAAGTTAAGCAGTCTAGTTTATCGAACGAGGAGAAAACAGAAGAACCGCAATCGTCTAGTGCAATCAGAGAAATGCGGAGTCTGTGGCATCATGCATTAAAAAGCATCACCCCAATCAGACAGTGGCTACACGTGCAACAGAATTATTTAACGATAATGCTGTGTCTCATTTTCAACAAATTTTCAAGCGTTGTCAGAAACAAACGACACTAGACAGTTTTTTGTTAAAAGAAAATTAGGTATACATATACCCATTATAAAAAAATTAATTTTCTATTTTCCTTTATCTTTGAGATATATGTATGTATTGGTTTATTTTTTCCGTTTTAAAAGTTTTGAAGTATTTTTTGTAACTTTCTTTTAAATAAAAGTTCAAATTGAAACATATTAGTGTGTAGTTATTTCGATCTGGAACGGATTAATTTATTTTACATGTATTTATATGGAAATAGTCGTTTTGCTTAACAAACGTTTTGCACAACGAACGAGGTGCTGGAACGAATTAAGTTCGTTAATCGAGGGTCCACTGTATTTAAAATATCCAGTGAACCATTAAATGGTTTCAAAACTCACATTCTGACAATCGTAGTTCATCTGAAAATTAAATTAAAATTAAAATTGAGTCTATTATACGCCTAGTTTTGAAGATTTGCACCACCATCCACATGAACTCCAACTCACACAACAATTAAAGCCAAAAGATATGCTGATTGTTTACCAGAGTAACAGGTTTCAATGGAAATTTGTCTATCGAATTATTATCAGTAACGAAGCTTTTTTCTCTCTCTCTCTCTTGGATACGTTATTAAGCAAAAGTTTCGAATGTGGTACTCGAAGGACCTAGAAGGTGTTATGAAAAATTAATTGCCGCCAAGAAAAGTTTCTGTTTGGTGGGCATTATTGTCTGGAGATGACATTGCCATTTACATAAATCACTTTGCAATAACCATTGCCCTCAATATAGAACACTATAACTATTAAAAACAACAACAAAAACAACAACTTGATGTAAACAACAACAATTGCTTTTCTTTGTTATTCCGCTATTTATACCCTTTGCATAAACAATAACAATTACTAGACAATTATTCGAAAAATCTTTGTAACGGAGATTCTCAAACCACGATTACTCTCTTCTCGAAATCTCTATAACTGCAAACATCTTTGTTTTCATTCATGATTGTTGTTGTTGTGTAGTATTAAAAACAGTTGTGCTGCTATTGAAAATTATGAATTGAATGGCAATGTGATAGCAGCCGATTTTGGCTTTACTACATGAGGAAAAACTAAATTTTTCGTTTTGATGGCATTAATTGACCACCAAGATCATGCGGTTTGATTACTTTGAAAACCAATATTCATTAAGAAGCCAACCCAGACGTCAACGCAGTCTAGTAGGTGGTGCGTTTGCTAATTAGACGTGAGGTCGTGGTTTGACCAGTAGACTCAGACTTCCTTCAGCAGTTTTCTAACACAAAGCCTCAAATAAAATCAGTCATTCGGAGTCGACTTTAAAGTGTAGGTCCCGCCACTTATATATAAAATTAACACAAACAACGTAAGGGGTGTGAGAAGACCTAGCCAAACTGAAGAGTTTTAATGATTAATTATGTATGCATGTAATGCATAGTTAGTTTTATTTCCTTTGACTGCTTACGCAGATTATCTCCTAAAATTTAAAAACAAAGTGGTCAGAAACAATTTCAAGAAGACCAACTGCTGCGTGGGTGATTAATTTAAATTAAATTTTGAAACCCAAAAAGGATGAATCAAAATGTATAAACATACCGAGATGACTACATTTATATTACATGAATTGAATATTCCTTCAATATGTTAAATATGTGTAGGCAGTATTGACCACTAAGGCCACCAATTTTAATTAATTTCAAAATCCTTTATAAGTAAGCCTAGGAATCTATAAATTACAGTCCCATTTCAATAAATTTTTTTTTTTATTTTCAAAAATTAATTTCACTTTCAACGCTTTGATCAGTGACATGAATAACTCTCATAACTAATAAATAATTTTATGCCTTTATTTATAATTTATTTGATACATATCTATGTGCCTCTATACCACATGTATTATTGCATTGTATGAATGTGTCAAAGTGCGCATACATTAATAAATTAATTACGTTTCCAATAATCTTTTTTTTCCATACGCAAGATACATTTCACATTTAAAATTTTACAATTTCATTTGGCCAAAATGCATTTATCAAACCAGATGTCATAAATAAACGCATCTAAATGGACGACAACCACATGCGATTCAGGCAAAAGAGGGGCATTTCATTAAGAAATTCCAGTAATTTTCTGATTGCATTTGATATTCACAGGCATTTTTGTTTAAGTAAATAAATAATATTGTGTGAGCAAAACCACTGCTTTACATACAATTTGAATCGAAAAAATATTTTAATTTGTATACAAATTGCTGTTCAAACCAAATGCTATACAAGGACTATAAAACAAAATTAGAAAATATTTTTGGAAAATGATGTTGAATGTTTAAAATTCAAAATTATTCGCATACGCCACCATCATCACCGCCAGCACCAGGCAATGCAATGCAAATAGGAGAACAGTTTCTGACTATTTAACCAATAACGACTATGACTTTTGAAAATTGCATCCTCTCTGGTTATTGAAGAGCAAGAGCAAGTGCAACGCTCGAAAATAAAATGAAAAACAATGTCAGACAAATTTGGTAGTGCCAACACACAGAAAAACGAAACGCAAAAAAAACTATTTCGCCAACAAATAGCTACAAATGGCTGGAGAGAAGAAATAAAACTGAATGCAAAGGATGGAGAGACAAAAAATATATATTTTTTCCTGTTTCATTGCTCCCTTTTATTCGTTTTTTCTTTTGTCACTATTTTTAATTTCTGTTGGCACAGCGCCTATTGTAATTCATGATAACGAACATATGCTTGAAATAAACACTGTTGATGGACGGTCTAGGGAAGACACTATGAATATTAATTTTTGTAGAAATTTTTTTAAAGTCTAATTAGCTAAATTAGGCCCATTAGATCTCACAAACTTTATTAAAATTGCATCACCTAATTAATTACACATACTCGCTATCGCCTTCCCAGAAATTGGGATAAAAGATCTGAACAGAAAGGAAAATATTGAGTCAAATTCCCATACAATGAAGACTTCATACAAATACTTAAACGATAATTGTTTTAGCACTGCAAAGAATGTCATTCAAGTCTTTGCTTACTGAAACTTTTATGGCAATTTTACTTACTCACAGAGTTTTGGCAGAAATCTGCTGAGAGGGAGTTGCAGTTTTTTCCGATTTCATTTTGTTTTGTTCACGATATCTGTCCTGGAATTTGAAACATCACGTCTATTAAGCCTTTTTTAAAAACGTTTAAATATGAGCTAGTAGATTGCTAGATAAAGTAAAAATAACTTTGTGTTTAGTTTTAATTAAAATTCTTTATTATTCGCACAACTCTTTGTGCCACTGTTCACAACTTGATGTAAACAACAACAATTTCTTTTCTTTGTTATTCCTCTACTTATACCCTTTGCATAAACAATAACAATTACTGAACAATTATTTGACAGATCTTTGTGACGGAGATCTTCAAACCACAATTACTCTCTTCTAACTCACCGCGTCTTCACACAAGACTGACTGAACTTCACTGGCTCACTTGCCTGCTTTGCCTTGTCTTTTATGTGACAGGATAAACAGTCTGACGAATGTTCTTGAAGGCGAATGTTCGATACTTCGCCTTCTCGAAATCTCTATAAATGCAAACATCGTTGTTTACATTCATTATTGTTATTTGTGTATTTTGTTTACATTTATTTTTGTAGTGTTGTTTATGGATTTTTGTTTACTTGTTTACCATTTCTATGCTGGTGTTTGTTGTTATATTAAGCATTACGACGATTTGTAAACCGGTTTGTTTACTGCATTGTTTTGTTTTTGCAGCTATTCTTTATAATTTTGATGTTAAGCGATGTAAAAGCAAAACACCAGTATCTAGATTCTCATCTTCGTTGTTTGGTGGGACCTACAGTTTAGGTTGACTCCGAACTTTAAGTTTATGAGAAGCTAACGTTACAAAAGCTGGCACAACGGAAAATTCAACTAAAAATTCAGGTTAGGTGTTGTGCTATGTCGAATTCACCCGTACAATTTGGAAGCTTAGATCTACCCTAGGACATGACTAGTTAGAATATGTGTGAAGTAATAATGCGAAGTGTGATCTAGGACCTAGGATAAGATCATATGTTCATCTACTGCTTTCGCCGACACTCTTTAATAGACCGTGAGAGTTTCTTCTGTTTCTCCGAAGGCTAAACTCCTTTGTGTGGACATTCATCGGCAACATTTAGTGTTCGGACACTGTTTTCTACGCCTAGAAGAATCTTAACGCGGCGCATCTATGAAGCTATACTATCTGTCTCATAAAGTGAACTCAAATATATGCCTAAAAGCTTGCTATTTTCAACCGAAGAAGTGCTATTCATCATTCAATGGGAGCCTGATTTAAAGCCCAACTGTTGCCAAATGTTGTTTAAAGTTTAGAAACAATTTTTTCGCCAAGGAACTGTATTGCCTCATGTGAAATCATCAGTTGATCACTAAGATGTAGTTTTATTTGTTGCCTTCGCCTGTGTGCATTTATCAGTACCTCTTCCGTTTTCTGTATTACTCAGTGCAAGTCAGCATCATCCAGCCCTCAGTCATTATTCTTTGAGTCCAGATTATCAAGAAATTTGTCCACCAAAGCACCTCTCCCATTTTATTATTGTTAATTAACTTTTTTTCTTAATAATTATGTTTTATTCAGGGAATCGAGTTACTGTTGTGTTGGAACAAGTTTAAGACAACAGGATTTGAGTACGCCATAGCCTACGTTGACAATATCCTGTATAAAAGCATGCAGTTCTTAAATAAAAGGAACGCTTGCACCTGTACGGATGGGAAGTCTTGTTGTTTGGAATATAATCAAGAATTTTAGGAACTTCACTCATTAAACCATCTTGTTACCACTTCATGTCTTTTCCCACGGTGCAGAAACTTTACTTTATAATGGAGAATATTTATCATGCTATACGGCGTGACTGCTAACAGTTGACACACGTTTTTTTATTTTCTCGCAAATATTGGTGGAAAAAAAGCTCTAACGACCATGAAAATTTCATTTCTTGGCGTACAGATTAATCTTATCGAGCTATACTAAGCATATCTAATAAAACCTCCATGCATTAATCAACAACAAGAGATCAACATGTAACAAATCTTATCAGATGTTTGTTAACAACAAACATAACAAAAACAACAACAAAATAAACATTAAGAGAATATACTCTGGCCATTTGCTACTGCTGCTGCTCCAAGGATCTCAGAGGCAATTTTCGTAATTGATTTTCCATATTCGTTTTACGTGCAGGATGATGACGCTTGACTGCCTGCATAAAAAACAATAAAATTTCGAAATGCTTGAAACACTCACACACATGCACTTATGATTGGCAGCAGTATAGGCTTACCACGCAGTCGTTTTATCAACAACAAAGAAGAGATTGTAACTGTATAAGGCTTTAAATAAAAATTAGTGGAGTGGAGAATGTGTGTGTGTGTGTGAAGTTTTTTATTCGTTCTCTATCTCTCTCTCTCTGTTTCTTGTGTTAAATAATTTTTGTTCATTCTTTAGCAATTTTTTCTTGATTATTTTTTCTCCTTTTCTCTCTTTTTTTGTTGTTCGTTGTAGCAGTTTACCATTTTAGTTGTTCTCGCTATTGCTGCTTTTGTTGTTGTTGTTGTTGTTGTTGCTATTGTGATTATTGCTGTTGCGATTATTGTTGTTACGTGATTTATGGCTTCACATTTGCCTCACAAATGTGGTTTCCACGTTCCATTTGAGTTTTTCTTTCCTTCATCTATTTCTCATTGTTTTTTTTTTCACTTTTTTTTTGGTCGATGATTTTTGGTTTTGTGATGTGTAAGAGGAGGCATAGACAAGTGCGCTAAATTGATTTGCGTTCGTATTTATGTTGCACGACTTCTGTCCAGACATAATTGAAAAATATTCCATCAAAAAAATCCATGATATTCTATGCATATACTATGTATGTATCGTATATACGATACGTACGTATCGGTATATATCTTTCAATCTCTCTTTGTAGCTGTTGTTCTCTTGCTTTGTTAGTTATTTTTATTTTTGTTGTAATTTTTATCTCTATTGTTTCAATTCATTTCAAATTCCAAATGTTACAAGAGTTGGTTGATGGTTTTGTGGCTTGGAGTTTACAATAAATGAAAGCGTTTTTCCTTAGTTTTTTGGAATTCCTGTATAACTTACAATTATAACTATTACCAGCTGTTTGGGGTGGGCGTAGTACTTATTATTAGAAATTCAATGATTTACAGGAAAATTCTGGCTTTCGTAATGAGTTTCAAAAGGTTTATTATTTGCTTAGAAATTTATTTTTACTTTGAAACACAATATTTTGTTTCATATTTCAAACGAATTCATTTGCAATTATATTGGATGGTTAATTCGTAAAATTGCTGTGAAACATTAGATTGCACAGCGAAATTATTCAACTGTAAAGCAAAAAAAAAGTAATTTTTTTCACTCATAATCAAATTCAAAGGAATTCAATACAATTTTTCTTTTAAAAGGTTAAATTTTTGTACTTAAAAAAGTAAAGCATTTCATAAGTGGGCTTTGGTTTAATTTGTTGCACTAACAATACCAAGCTAATTGAATTAAATAGGGCTGTCACTTGCACTTACAAATACATAATTGGTCATTAAAATCCTTCAGTCAGGATTATGGACATTGGTTTTATGAACACTTATGTTGTGTATGTTCAATACATGAGTGGCGGGACCCACAGTTTAAAGTACTTAAATAAATATAAAGGGTCCTCATTAAATGTTTCCTATCTTTAAAACGTTTGCGAGATATCATCGAATATCATTGGGACACCTATTGATGCCATTATGTGTGCAACATACATACATAGCTGGTCATTACAACCTTTCAGTCAGAATAACGATCTTGCTTCTGCCACCACTCATGTTATGTGCGGTAATTTTTTATTCTGTATATCTGCCCAACAGTTTAAAGTCGACACCGAACGACAGATATTTGAGAAACTTTTCATGGCAATTTTTATTTACTCTCAGAGTGTTTGCCAGAAATCTATTGAGAGGAAGTCGGACTAGTATCTCAAGTTCAAATTCTTCAACTAATCAGGATTATTTTGGAATAACTTTTGCAAAAGCCCATAATGTGCTTAAAAATCAAAGACATTGACAATGAATTATAATAGGCATTCCAACTGTGAGTGTATCAGAAGGCAAATAATTTTTCATTTTGCTGATTAGAATTTTAAATAAGTTTAAGGGGCTTCCCTTTTCAAATAATATATGTATTTTGAAGTACCCAGATCTCAACAACCTTACGTCACAAGAGTATCAGGCAGCAACTGACATATTTTACATAGGGGTTTGCTGCTAGGCAAAGACAGCCAGGACAACACTATTAATTCGGCTTCAGTTATTGATTTCCACCAAAATCCAGAATATTTCGCCAAAGTTCAAATCGAATATCGGCAGACCATTATTAGTTAAAGCTATCAATAAAACAACGGCTTGGATAAGTTTATTGCGTACTAGAGCAACAGGCTTTTCGTGCAGATTTTTCGAAAACCAAAGAAGAAATTCCGGTCAACATGCAAAATTCCGTTATGTTCTGTAGGTGCCATTATTATTCCGGGAAGGGTTATCGAGCTATCTATAACTTACTTAGTTGATCATTACAACCCTTCAGTCAGGATTACAAACCAGCTCATCACACCACTTATGATGCGTATGTTAATTTGATCCATGAGTGATGAGACGTACAGTTTAATGTCGACTCCGCATGACAGATTTGAGAAACTTCATATTTACTCTCAGACTTGAGGGAAAGAAATACATTTGTCATCTAGTTCATGATGTCCGAGCTGGGTATTAAACCCTGTGCTTTCGTCTAATAACCCAGCACACTACCTACTAGACTAAGGCGATTGCTGGGCACCTAACATTTTATTTATTTATTTAAATAAGAATGAAAACAAAAAGAAAAATCGAATCGAATAGAAAACAAAATTATCAGGAGAACGGCCGGACATTAAAGTAGAACTCTTCAGGGTTACACCCCGAAAGAAGTATCATACGATACTCCAAGAATTAACATGGATAAAGGATATTATCAAGAGGACGTCCAAGCATTAGAACGAAACTCTCAGGGCTTCAAGTCCCAAAAAAAGAACAGCTGAAACCATACGATGCTCCAAGTATTTACATATGAAAAATAGGAAAAAAATAATAAAAGGAGTTGTAAGAGAAGAAATTATCGCTAATTTAATCATTCCCTTATAGTTTCATACGAAGTAACACTTCACCATCATCATCTGAAAGCAGTAATGAAGATGACTATCATTTATCGAATGTCTCTCCCTTACTAAAATGTATTAATAAGAATATTATCCTTTTAAAGGATATCCAAGCATAAACAAAAAATCATACTCTTACTGTGTAACATTTTCTGCACAAAATGATAATCTTTTGTAACTCTTTTCAAGCTCTTCTAATGCTAAACGCTATTCGCATTCTCTTGAACATTAAAACAGTTACTCTTTTAAATTAAAGAGGTCCTGTTAGCAGGCAACTGTTAATCTACAGCATAAGCGACATTTAGTTTAAAACTTATGCTTGCTATTGCTGTTACATTTGGATATAAGTACAGCCAACTTATTCTCTTATATCCTGAATGTTATTTATGACTCTCTCTTGAATGTTAACAAAACTCTGTTATAATTTACATTCTCTGTTATTTGATAATTTTTTTTTTTTGTTCACTTTGGTTTTCATTGCTGTTTTTTTCTTGTTTTTTGTTTTTTTTTTTCTTCTTTCACCCACTTTATAAAACAACATGTGAAATGAAAACTTGATGGAAAAAAATGAAAAGAAAATGAAAAGAAAATCCAACAGCAGAAAAAAAAATAAATCTCTTTAAAGTAGTTTTTCTTACTTTCGCATTTTATGAAATGCTGTTGTAGTTGTTTTTGTTGTTGTTGTTGCCGTTCTTATTTATGATATAAAATATCCATTCATTCTTATGGCAAAAACTTGACATAATTTGACTTTTAATACGTCACAAGCTTCATGCAAATTTACACAGAATGATACAAATGTTATTGGATTCGTATTGTGCTCTTATTTCTTGAGAATTTTTCGATTTTCTCGGTTGTTCTTTTTTTTGGATTTGTAGGAAATTTTCAAATGGATGGTTATCAGTTTTGTGAGTGGAATCAATGGTTATTTTCATTTGAAAATTTTTTCTGTGGAAATTGAAATTTTTATAGGATGTCTGTATCATAAATTAAACATTAACGCTTCAAATGAAACTACGATTTATAGTAGAACTAGAGTTTCCTTAGAACAGTAACCAAAACTCTCCAGTTCATAATTTTCAATAGCAGGTGCTAATCAAATGTAGAGAGCATTCAGAATTGACCAGTTCTTCCGTAGCTATTTAAGCAAATATGCTCTTAAGATACCTTTAGAGTATAATATGCACCAAACAGACAAACTTTTTTAATTCCAAAGCTGTTCTACAATGAATTCTGAGTTCTTTGAGTGTAAATTCTGCTGGTTGCCTGAATAAAATTTATTCGAAAAATCAACATTGAAAGCATGTTGCTCTAGCCCATAATCAACGTGTCTACGTGAATGAACTTGAAATTGATATGGATGGAGGTGCAAGTTCAAAATACGCCACAAAGGCCGAAATAAAGATTCAGTAGGTAAGAATGCCGTCGAATCGACAAATGTTTTCGCTAGTGCTTACATTATTGTAATGCATTGGTTTGACCTCATTTATATACTTCCAGTTTCATCAAATTTTGTTTGTAATCCTGCTAATGCCTGACACAATAAGACGACTGTGACAACCATCAATCCTTTCCTAAATAAATGATACTTCAGTTGAAGGATATTTAAGCACGCACTAAATGGATAACCCAGTATAAGACAGGGATCACTTCCAAAAGGCAGGTAAATATGATGTAGTGTAGTGATGAAAATGCTTAACTACAAATTCGGAAAAAAACCGAGTTCCAATCCGTAAGTGACAAAAGAACTGTCGCTACAGTTTTCAAATTGAAAAGCGATAACAAACATCATAAGAAGGTTAAACTGCAGCAATTCTTGAGAAACTCATAGTAGATTCCAACTACCTGCATGACCCAACTACCAAGCAAACGAATAAACAGATGTGAAAGCTCTAAGCATTCGATTATAGCTTGTCTTATCATTTCTATGCAGTTACCTTTGATATGATTTCCTCAAATTGGTCCTCCCAACGCAGTCTAAGTTGTGCACTACGCTGTCTTGACTTAGTTTTTGAGTCGATTGGGGCCATTATCGCTAAACTCGAGCAGAGCCAAAGAACTTTGGAGGGAACTTTTTTTTAGATTATTTCTACGAGAAATACGGGAAGGACAGGAACAGCTTGTAAAGCTTTTATTTCGCCATAATTCTCATAAGAGTTACATTAATAGTTATTGTCTTATATGGTCAGCTCATATTTTTTATGTGCTTTCGTACTTGCTTCAGTATAACCCTTCAGTATGGATTACGACCTAGTTTTATCACACCACCTATGTTTGTGTGTTAACTTTGTACATGAGTGTTAATTTTATACAAGGCGACTCCGAACGACGGTCTGTCAAGAGACTTTTTCATGGAAATTTATTATTTACTCATAGAGTTTTTGCCAGAAATTAGCTAAGAGGAAGTCGCCGAAGAAATATTATTTTTCTTCATTTCGTTTTGTTGGAAAAGTCTGACATAGGGTTTGAACCGTGACCTCACCTCTAATAAGCCAACGCACTACCTACCAAACAACGACGACTTCTTTCCTTTCAAGCTTTAAGCGGAGAAGTGCATATGTAGTTCATGTCCTTTGATCTAGTTTTACAGTTACAACAGGATGCAGAATAGTTTTGTCTTTTAGAAAGCTTTTTACATTAAGTGTGTGGGCATCATATTTACAACGTTCTACACTACACCTTGTCCTAAAATAATAATCGCAATGCAATACCAAATATTGGAACCCAATCTTTAAAATCGCAACAACAAATCAAAAACAAAATCGTACATTTCACAATTAATTCGTAAAATCTAAAATTATTTTCAAAAAATTTCCACATATTTCCAGAAAAAAAACAAAAGAAACCCAAAAATTTTCTTCTGTTTATTGATTTGTTATCAGCAATTTCCTCGCACACACACACACAAATCATTTCAATAGAAACTGATGAAATTTTATTTTCTATGCCACTTTAATTTATTGAGTAATTTGATGAGCACACAAAGAAACAAAAAGTACACACACACACATACATTAAAAAAAATGAAGCAACGACAAGCATTGCAATGGAAGCAAATAAATCACATAATTTGCAAGAAATTTATTTGCAAAACGAAACGAAATACACAGAGGGCAACAACAAAAGAAAAGAAATTTTCTGCTCATTCACACATGCATTGATACACAAATATTCCAACAAAACAAAACACAGGATACATGATTCATATCCTGCATACAGGCCATACACAGACACAAATATATACGTACACCCACACAGAGAATGGAAAAATATTGTATAAATGCATTGGGTTATCTTTGCTAGTGTGTTACCAAATTGGCATGGGGGGAGGAGGTGCCTTTGTATTTGCACGAATCGGACCAAAACCATAAAACAAAGACAGTCAAACTGAATTGTGAGTTAGAAGTGTATGCATAAAGAATACTGGGCTTGCTCCTCTTCCTCGCCGCCACAAGCAATTTGAAAAGATGACCGTGACAAACATGTCTCATTTCCCACAAAATAAATTGACAGGCAAGTGTTTTAAGTGGTTTAAAATCACTGGCTTTCATACAATATACACAAGTGTACACATACACTCCCCAAATGTATACAAATAATTAAGTGAAAGTGCGTGTGTATATTTGTAAGTGTATCCTAAACGCACTTGTATTTGCAAGTGGAGGACCCGCATTTGCTCTTATTCATATGTTTGCTTATGTGATTCATTTTAAGGCGGTACAAATCTATAAAAAAAAATAAAAATTAAATTTTCTAAGATGTGAAGGATGCTGCCAGTGCTTGAAGATGATCACCATAGTCAACCAATTGTTTAAGGAATTGCCAAGATTGAAAGAAATTTAAAGAAACTGAGGCTAGTACAGATCAATCATGACCAATCCTGTGATTCATCATTGATTGATCATGATCAAGCCTGTATTTCATCATTGATTGATCATTATCAATCCTATGATTCATCATTGATTGATCATTATCAATCCTATGATTCATCATTGATTGATCATGATCAAGCCTGTAATTCATCATTTATTGATCATTATCAATCCTGTGATTCATCATTGTTTACTCACTATTAATCCTGTGATTCATCATTGATTGATCATGATCAATCCTATGATTCATCATTGATTGATCATGACTGATCCTGTGATTCATCATTATTTACTCATTATTAATCCTGTGATTCATCATTGATTGATTATGACCAATCCTGTGATTCATTATTGATTACTCATTATTAATCCTGTGATTCATCATTGTTTACTCATTATTAATCCTGTGATTCATCATTGATTGATCGTGACTAATCCTGTGATTCATCAGTAGTTACTCATTATTAATCCTGTGATTCATCATTGATTGACCATATTCAAGCCTGTGATTTATCATTTAATACTTATTATTAAACCTGTGATTCCTCATTGATTGATCAGGATCAAGCCAAAAAAACCTGAGAGTAAATAAAATTGCCGTGCTTTATTTTACCCAAGTAATGTATGACAATAGCTTATTTTTACTTACTAAACGTATCTCTTGCATAGCCCATCCAATTATGGCCGATCAGCTACTTGATCGCCAAACGTATTATAAAAATTATATGCATTTAAATTGCAACATTTGTTTGTGAAACAACCAAGTCATGCAACTTTTACATCACCACATACTTCTAACTCTGCCCACCCTTCCATAACCTAGTTTTTATTTTCGCCCTCTGAGAGATGGTCACTTCAATAAAATAAAAGAATAAAAGTGTGATAATTTTTTAGACTTTTATCACAACCCATAATAATAAAAAGCAATCATAAAAATAACGACCACCCTAATCTCTGTTTATAACTGCAGCTTATGGACACACATACACACATCTATAGCAATACAAGTGTGTGATTGCAAATATTATAGATGTGGACATAATTGTTTATGTTGTATTCGAGTGTGTGTACATGTATGTGTATTTAATACCAATAAACATGTTGCTGAATAAGACCCCAAAAATTACACACAATCCAACACAATTACCCCTATAAATAGAAAAACTGACCAAATCTAACTCAAGGAACATTTTACCACAATTGTTTGAATAGTAAAGTGTATGAGAGTGTATGTTGATACACATTCGCACACACACACATACACATCCAATCATTTGTAATAGAGTCATATCAGTTGATATTGTTTGAAAAGTTATCGCCAAAAAATAAACGTACACAAGTGTATGTGTATATAGAAAAAGTTATGCACCAGAATTACGGAACAAACGAGTGAACAAGCATACAAACATACAAGTATACAACCAGAATTATAACTGAACTTATGCAGGACACAAGAATTCAAATCGCACTGTTAAGTTTGTCATTATCATTGTTTGTATGCCAAATATCCTGATTTTTGTTGCGGCTATGTTCTTCTGTGCTCTTGCTCTCTTTTCTGGCCCTATTAGTTGTTTGCCGTATTTGATATAAAAGCTAAAAATTCAAAGAGTTCCACAGAAATATTTCTGACGAATTTGAAGTTTAACACGCACACATATACATATACATACATATACATAGTCCTTTACATATACCCATACAGCGGAGTACTTGTGCCTACAATTTGCATAACAGGGTTAAGGAAATTCTACAAGGAAGTTTCCAACAATACATAACCTTAAAATGCCTTCATTTATTGTTTTTCAAATGGGCTGGAGTACTTTGCAAATAAGAGAGATGCAAGGCTGAGAGTAACTAGTGTTTCTGTGTTGAATTATTTGAAATGAATTGCAAATTTTTGAATGTAAAAGTAACCGCTTTTGGTATGAACTTTTAAATGCAAATGATTAAAAGGGTGGACAAAAGAAAAATTGTACAAAAAAAAGGAACTCTTTTGTTACAGCTTAAGGAGGGCATTGTTAATAGAAGAACGCCCACAGAAAATTAAAATATAAGTGCCTCGAGTTCTATTGGAATTTCGTAACATAGTTTTTAGTAAATGCAGGTCCAATTAACGAGCATAAAGACATAAACCTTCAAGTCAGTGCAATCAAAGACTCCTATCCAGCATGTTCATGCCATTCCACTATTTTTTCCCCCATTTGGGTTAAGATCGTTGAGATGAAAAGTTCATAATCTTTGTTTTCCCTTTTTTGTGGAGTCAATGATGCGACCAATTTCCATTCACTGTTTTGTAATCGCAAGCATCAAAAAAGCTGCCTCAAAAGACCGTCAACGAGGATCCATACATTCTGAAATATTCCCCAGCATGCCATAACTTGTTACATCCCAATAGAAAAATGAATGAATGAGAGACCTTACGTACACGATAGAAGATATCGTAATCTGACAAAACTCGTAGGCATTTACAAGAGAAAATATAGGTCATCGAAAGATGTGTTCAATTCAATTTGGAAAGATCGTACAGAGGACAGGACATACATAAATGCAATCTTTCAGTCAGTATTACGACTAAGCTTCTCACAGTATTTATGTTGTATGTGTTAATTTTATAAATGACTGACGGAACCTACAGTTTAACGTCGACTCCGAATGACAGATTTTTGAGAAACTTTTTCATGGCAATTTTATTTGCTCTTCGAGTTTTTGCCAGACATCTGCTGAGAAGAAATCACCGGAGAAATATTTTTTCATATGTTGTTTTGTTGGAGATGTCTGACCCTACTAAACCATGGGGCAGTACATAACTATACCATCTGAGAGTCTAGCTAGCATCGGAGAATTCAGCTGCCCTGAGATTGATACAAAATTGGTATGGCACTGTCCGGAATAAGCTGAGCCGGCAGTTACCGGTTGTAAGCCAGTCTAAGCTTCTGCTATAATGCGAATAAATTGCACGACTAGGGTTAGACATCTCCTGACGGGATATTTCACGACTGAAAGGACGGATTACCTATTCGTATTATATACAGATTGGTACTTGTATAACATTAACGAACAGCAAAAGAAGGCATTTGGACGCCCAACTATGTAGTTTTAAGCAGGGATATGTCCTTACTGACACCGACCAGTTGGCTAGTCTTCATCAGATCAATGATGTTAGGAGGTAGGGCTTCTCTATACAGGGCATGTACAATGAATCATATGACCGCAGTATTTGTATCACTCTCTACAACAATGTTTGTGCTACTATTAAGACTTTCCCTTGCTAATATTAATTCTATGACACCTCATCAAATGGTTCAGGACCAAGTCCTTTAGAAATAGCAGTACATATGCATAATTTAACCAAAGCTGTTTTTGACTCATAAAAGTAGCGTCAAAAAGTTGCTATCTATAGTAGCAAACGGTGTAAATAATGGTCTTCAAAATTGAGCACATTAATGTCTGAGATTGAGTTGTAACAAAACTACTAGGAAACTCCGTTTCCCACAGTACCATGCCAACTGCAAAGAATATAGAGGCCCCTTTATATTTTAACAACAATTCGTCCAATTCTAATTGCCAATTGTTGTCATTCCGTTGCTCTACAAGAATCATTTAGAGGCCCCTTTATGCTTTAACAACAATTCTTCTAATTCCAATTGCCAATTGTTGTCATTCCGTTGCTCTCCGAAATTGATCAAACACGGGAAATAAACTTGCATCCGTCGACTTTATAGTGATGTGACATGCATACTTTCATACAATGCTACATTCAGACAAAAAAAAATTATACAACATTCTAACCATTATGCAGCTGTATTCTATTCTTTTTTTTTTTTTTTGCTTTCCTTTTTCATCCATGGCTATTTTGCTGGACCATTATAAAGATTCCTGTTTCTTTTGTATTTTAACACATTCATTCAAAACTTTTTTTTGCTCTCAAACCGCTTAATTAACTTTGAACATGTTTTCCTTTTTTTGTCCTTTTTTTTTTCTTCCACTTTTTACACACCCTACCCTACTAAAGCATTCGCTTTTGATGGGACCATGTCTGCTTTAATAATTAATTTCATTCATTTTACTCTAAATGCCAGTAGAGTATCAGTATAGTCGCTAGTTATCTACTGGTTATCTACGATTCTTTTTCTAACACTTAATATTCTTCTTCTTTTTTGAAATTTTTTTGGAATTTCACACATCTGAAGTTTCTAATTTTTTTTTGTTATCGAATACTTTTTACAGAGTTCCCTGTATATGATAACAGAATTGCAAAAGAATATTCGTGTGTGTGTGTATATGTGTGAAATTCCCAATGCAACATTTATTCTTAAACACTGGACTCCTCTACAGGTATGGATGCATAGTAAAAGCATTTCAAATACAAAAGAAAAAAAAGAAGAAAAAATCGTTGAAGAAATTTCTATTTGATGACAATTGATGTGCATTGATTACACTGAAGCTGCCACCTTAACGCTCATGTCTGCCGGTAACGCAGCTGTTAATTTTTTAAACCCTACACTTTCTCTAATACCCTACAGGTTTTGTTTGTCTCCAATTCATAATCAGGATTACTTCCTTTCAATCACACTAAGTTTTTAATGGCACTCTAAAGGGATTATTATTTTATTAGAGCAACGATCCCAAAATCAGAACAATCTTTAACAATTCATAGCCCTATTTTGGGGAATATTGGTTTGAAACTGCTGCAAAATTTTTTTCGCTCTTAGTGGACTCCAAATAAACTCTTCCATAGGCCAACACAAAAGAGATACAATTTTGTAGCACCATTTGTGTAGAATCGATTGTTTTTTTTATTCGAATAAAAATAGTAGAATTGTGTAGGCTGTTGTACAATCGACTTTAACTTTGTTTTCTCCAGTTGTTGATGTTATTGTTGTTAAACATCAGGCATGTTGCTGGTAGTAGTTACACTATAATATTCAGTTGTGATTTTCACATTAATAAAGAGTTCTACAATGGAAAGTGTTACATAAGCCACAGCTACTTCCATAAATGTTCTACAAAAATTAATTACAACCTTTTAGTCAGGATTAAAACTTAGTTTCTCACACCACCCATGATGTTTATGTTAATTTTTTCCATTCATGTTCGTCGATTGCGAACAACCGATTTTTGAGAGGCATTTAGTGCCAGAAGACTGTACGCCACTAACTACACTATCTTTCGAGATGTCTGAAGTAGAGTTTTTAACCATAAGTTCTCGTCTAAGTCTGCTTTGGGATAAACTGATATTATTCCCTGATGATGTCATTGGTCAGTATTTCTTTGATAGGATTAGTATTTGGGAGAACTGTTACTGTCATTTCGCAATGGCTTTACAAAACAAAATTTTTTTATACAAAAAATACGTTCAAGTTCATTATTATCTCCAATTCAGAAAAAAAAGTAGGTAGTGTGTTCGCTTATTAGACGTAAAGCCCGGGTTCGAGCCCCAGGGCAGACATCAAAAGGAAATATGAAAAAAAATATTTCTTCGGCGACTTCCTCTCAGCAGATTTCTGGCAAAAACTCTGAAAGTAAATAAACCTGCCATGAAAAAGTTTCTCAAAATCTGTCGTTCGGAGTCGATGTTAAACTGTAGGTCCCTCCACGTATAAAATTAAGGCACACAACACGATTGGTGTGAGAAGCTAGGCCGCAATCCTGACTGACGGGTTGTAATGGCCAATTATGTATGTATAAACTTGAACGTATGTAATTTATTAAATTAAAATTTGCCAGATATTTCATAATTTTTTGACGTTAATTAGACGCCAAGAACTTGCAATTTTACCGACAAACTTCTAACATCAAACTATCGCCGATATATCGCCCGAAATATGCCAAACCATTGTCGAGGACCACGTCAAAAGGATCGAATGTATTTTTTAGACAATGACAGTCCAAATGTTATGCCGAAATAAACGTTTTATTGGAGTCATGGCCTTGTATGTCTCATTTATATTCACTTTTAAGGTCGAGCAGTGAATAATCCCTTGGGACAGGTTGGGTCACGTCATGTCATTACAAGTGCAGTTCCATTCGGAGATTATTGGACTTTTTGTATCGTACTAGAAACAAGAAGAAGAATAAAAGAAAGAGAATAAGAAGAACAATTCAGGAAGAGGAACAGGTTTACTATGCCAACTTTGTAAGAAATATTTGTGCATCTATATTCTAAAAATTAAGTGGCATGAAAATAATTGTCTTATAGTCGTACACATCGTCATAAGAACTTCAGAAAGTCCCCTTTAAGCATTCTTTAAGAAGCCTTAACTTCGTGGCAGATATTTGCGTTCGTTGAAATTTGGAAACTATTGGCACAAAATCAGCAAGTAATAAACAAAGAGTACTGCATGTATTAAGCAACATTTCGCGAGTCCTATAAACAAATCTGACTACTTAAAGAAGCTTTAGTGAAGGACCATAAATTAACATGAGAAAATTGAACATAAAACGTCATGTCTTTGGTTGGCGGACTAATTTGGTGGGCTATTAAGATTATGTTAACTGGCTAGTGAGATTAGAAGGTAATTAAAGAGTATCGGTCTATAACAACCACCAGTCGACGAGTTAAATCAAGCAATAACAAAAGAGGGATTGAAGATGATAAGCAGAAACAGTGCTCTGTAAGAGATCACTGAAACAGCTGCAATATTTTAAAGGATTCACCTATTATCTCTTATCTTCAATCGATTGTGTACATCTGAGTCAGGATTTTTAAAACTAATTTGATGGCAGGTACCCCGACATAATATTAACATATCTAATTAAAATATCGAAAGTGCAATATTTTTTATACGATGCAATAAATACATAAGCGGACGAAATTATCTGCTGCTTAAACAACATTTTGTATTGCCACAGCCTGTGTATGTTGTCTTGGGTCCAGAAGTTACTATAAACGTTGCTGTCATCGATATTGGAAGTCACCGTGGTCTAGTAGGTAGTGTGTTGGCTTATTAGACGAAAGGCCCGAGTTCGAATCCCAGGTCAGACATCAAAACGAAAAATATGAAAATATTTCTTCGGCGACTTCCTCTAAGCAGATTTCTGGCAAAAACTCTGAGAGTAAAAATTGCCATGAAAAGCTTCTCAAAAAATCTGTCGTTCGGAGTCGACTTTAAACTGTAGGTCCCGCCACTCATGTATAAAATTAACGCACACAACATGAGTGGTGTTGTGAAGCTAGGCCGTAATCCTGACTGAAGGGTTGTAATGGCCAATTATGTATGTATGTATGTATGTCATCGATATTGAGTTATAGTTGGTGACGTTTAAAATGCATACATGCATTGATACACAAACAACTTCACTCAATACACACTTATATTGCAAGCTACAAAAACAAGAAACAAACCCAGAAAAGAAATTGTTTTTGTAACAACAAATTTAAAATTCCTTTGTTGTTGTCGCTTCTTTTTGTAGTTGTTGTAGTAGTTGTTGCTGATGACGATGCCAGCGCTTTTGATTGGTGTTGTTGCTATTTCTCTATGGCATGCATGAATAATTCATTACACATCGCCTTCATAATTTCCCATCAACACAATTCGTTTCCCTCATGTTTCTTTGCTGTTGAATTTTCCTCTTTGTTTTTTCTCTTTTCGTTGGCCTTTTTTCTCTTCGTTTTTTTCTTGTTCGATCCTTTGGCTGGTGGTTCTCTCCCTCCCGTATGTGAGTATGTGTGCGTCGGCAGGGAAGTGAGTAAGTGTGCCTTTATGTCTTTCAATATTATCCCATCTCATTTGCTTTTTCTTTTTTGTCTTTTCTTTGAATTGTTTGTCTTCTTTAAAGCAGCAACAACAGCAATAGCAACAACAGCAAGAGCAGCAGCAGAAATAGTAAATGGTGAGTGAACTTTTCTTTTCCTGAATGTTGATTTTGTGGTTTCTCCACTTAAAGTCCCCAAGTTGTGAGGGTTATGAATGAAAACATGAAAATATCCCGCATAATTTAAATATGAGCATAAGAAGGACATTGAAATAAACTAAAGGACTTAAGAATGTCATAAAAAAAAAAAACAAACAGACAGACAGACTAAAGAAATGTTTCCGAGCAAGTGAGTGTATATGTCTGCATAGGGTAATACGTATGTACCAGCCAGTATTTTGTGCAAAGATAGGAGGGGAGGGTATCATAAGAATCACATATTTTTTTATTAAGCAAACATTGACCTCATTACCAGCCAAGTTAATATGGTAAGTGAAGGAAGCAACAGCAGCAACAGCATCAGCAACAGCAAGTGACAAAAAGGAATTTCGAAAAGCATCAGTAGTTATCATCAGTGCCTTCCTCTTTATTAATAATATTGCCCAGTTAATGTGAACGACACTTAAACATTTTTATTATGAAACGCAAATAGACTACGAAAATTAATCTCTTCAGTTGTCTTTCGCTCTTAATAGACAAAATGAAGAAAGGAAGCAAAAAAGGAATAATTTTGTTGCAGTCTTTTGGGAACGGCGACAATGGAAGTTCATTTAATTAAATTTAATTAATCGCCAGCCAAACATTAATTGATTGACTCTAGCAATGAGACCACTTTTTTTGTTGGCCAAACGATTATTGATTAATTGTAGTTCTATTTTAATAACGGCTATCTAGATACAGGGTCTTTCAAAGGAAATTTAATATTTAGTAGAAGCTGAGTTGTTTCTAATTTAAAAATAATATCGTCAATATGTAAATTGAAATGCAACTCTAAAAACAGGAAAATCTCTTCACAAAAATATATGCAACTATTGCACAATATCTCATTCAAGATTGCCTCTTCTATCTCTTTGAAGCCTGGAAGTCCCTTAGAATTTAAATGGCACATACTGTGAGTATGATGCATAAAAGCTTTCGATGATCTAGAATTTAATAAGAAGCAGGATACACCTAAAATGGTTTTTAAATATTTTTGGGCACAAAAATACTCCACGCATAGTTCAGTGTACTTGACAAACAAATAAAGAAAAGCATCAGAGATAACAGGAGAATATGTGTTAAAAATTGGCACAAGATGCAGAAGATCCTGCTGTACATAGCAATGTGAAAAATCTGTATCGTACTACTAAGCAACTTGCCAACAGAAGTTTCACTCTTCAAGTCTCGAACTTCTAGTTGGTGTTCCGGTGTCCGTAAGAATGGCTACCTATCTACTAATAGATAAGCTGACGTGTTTCTTTCTAAGATGAATTAACGCCACATAGATTCTAATTCGTTTTTATTATCACAGATCTAAATATTGGATTTGAAGCAATCCCTATCTAGGAATACTTGCTCCCACCAAATTGCTCTTCACACTCCACAGAAAAGTATTGACGCTATCAACACAGCTTATTTGGTAGTTTATTCCCGTGAATTCCCGTATTCATATGATTTGGCATCCAGCAGAGTGCGAGCAGTTATCTTTTAAGAACTCTGCGAGTATATACAATTTCCATAAAAATCTGTCGGTCAGAGTTGACATTGTCGTCCTCTGCCATGGATAAAACTAACACACACAACATGAATGATGTGTGAAGGTAGGTGGTAATCCTGACTAAAGTATTGTAATGATCAAGTAAGTACATGAGTAAAAGAGTATCAAGCCTTCAAATTGCTCCATTCACTGTTATAACTCAATCCATTTGTCCTTTCTATAATCTCCACTACTATTGCACTCATTAGAACTGGTTTTTAATGCCCCTGTTATATCAACGCGTACCAGTCGCCATATCTGATCAAATTCCATTAGATATGTTTTCTAATTCGTTTTTTCTGCCAAAATAACGGGGCCTGCATAGGTCACAATTGGTCCTAATTGCATAATGTTTTGGATTCACCCTTTTAATTTTCCTGCAAGTCTTCGATATATCACGGTGGCATGCTTAGCTCTCTTTGATCCCTCTTGCGTGATCGCTCACTGTTCAGAATTATTTCCAAATTGTATATTGTTCCATTTCTGTTATATTACATCACATGAGGCTTGCGTGATCGCTCACTGTTCAGAATTATTTCCAAATTGTATATTGTTCCATTTCTGTTATATTACATCACATAGGAATCGAACATATTTATTAAGGAAGTTTTCTTCTTGTAAATGGCAGTACTATGATTTTGCTCGGGTTTATGTTCAATCACGCTGTATATGTTGGATCACAAAGAGATCCTTCAAATTTGCGCCTTGTCATCAGAAGGTTTCATCTTCACTCGAAGGAATGTTATCAAATGCAGTCTTTCTATTAAGAAAAGACCTATTAGTCGTCTCCATGCAATATATGCGTGTTGCTTTAGGATGCAGTTTATTACTTTCCATAATCTTCCGTTTTTACAAGTATTGTTGGCATACACCCAAGAGCAATTGCGCATTAATTTAATAGATATGGTCTTTGTATTTAACATTAAAATTATAAACAAAAGCTGTAAAAACAAAAACAATGAACTTGTTTACATGATAAACAAATAAACAAAAATATACTAACAAAAACCAGTATAAAAAATGAATAAACAAGTAAACAAAAACGCAACAACAAACAACAATGTAAAGAAAAATACACAAACAACAATAATGAAACAACTATGTTTACATTTATAGAGATCTCGAGAAGGCGAAGCCACGAACATTCGACTTCAAGATCATTCATCACACTGTTTACGTCGCCATATAAAAGGCAAGGCAAAGCAGGGAACGGAGTCAGCAAAAATTCAGTCAGTCTTGTATGTTGTTATTGTTTACGCAAAAGAGTGTAAAGAAGAATAAGAAACTAAGCAATTGCTGTTGTTTACATCAAGTTGTGAACAGAGTCATACAGAATAGTGCGAACAATAAAGAATTTAATTAAAACTGAACACAAATTTCTTTTTTTATTTTATTTGCAATCTACGAACTCATAGTTTCAAGTTTTTAAAAGGTAAAAACGTTACAATACTTTCCAGTTCAGATATGATCAATATCCTATCTGTTTCCATTGTCAAAATCAAGCGGCCTATCATCTCCAATTCAAAAGTAGTATGTTGACAGGGGCACCAACCATCATTATCTTAATGACATCCAACATCCTCTCTTAATGATCCTGGATCTATCTTTCACAAGAGCTTTATGTACTCTTGCTGGTATACTTTATATTTTAACTTCACATCTGTGGCTACTAAATAATTTAGTTGCGTTACCTAGTTGCCTGCACAGCAAGTGTCTTATCCAAAGGCATTTTCGATCAGAAATGTCAGTCTGGAAATGTTGTTGGTTTATTGGCATCTAAAATTCGTTAGTGTTCATAAATGTTAAGACAAAAGGATTGTCAAACATTTGGATGGGAGCTTGGCTCGTGTTCAATTGTATTTCAGGTTTTTTATGCATATACGCATATTGAAGAAGACTTCTTTCTTAAAAGCCTAAATGACTTACATCCTCCAAATCAGTGTTCAATACCCAGAACATTCTATTTATTATTCACAGTTAGGTAACTGGTATATGAGATGGGGTTTTTAAAATTTCTCCATTTTTAAATAGCCTTGTTTTTTGTCTTGTCAAAAACTCATTTTTTCTTTAATTACAATTTTGGCTGATGAATTTTTAATTAAAATATATATTTCATATGAATAAAAAAACAATTGTTTGCTTCGGTTTCTAATTTTCATAATTGTGCATATTTGTTTATCAGCAATACGTATATTAAAAAATAACAAAAAAATAAAAGAAATTAAAAACAAAAATTATTAAAAATATTGTACGATTACATGGCCAAATAAATGAAAGAAATTCAAAAAATAAAAAAATAATGACATGTTTCGTATTCGAAATTTGTTAAATATTTTGTATAACATTTCTGATAACTAATGTATAATTTATTTTTTTCCATTATAATAAACAATAATAACAACAGCAACAACAACAATATTAAATGATATTTTTTGGTTTTTTTTTCTATTTTTCTAATTTTCCTTTTTTCAACAAATAATAACAAAATATGCTTAAAGGACTATTTTCCATACGAATACATATCATACAGAAAAAACACACACATACACAAAAAACAAAAAAAGGAATCTAAAAATTTGAATGCATGAATGCATGTCAAAATAAATTTTTACCATAATTTTTTAAACGAAAATAGAAATAATGAACAAAAAACCAAACAAACCAAAAAAAAAAACATTCCAAAAATAAAAACAAGGAATTTTTGATATTTTTAACAAAAATAATAGAAAACACAGACAAAGAATGAAAACTTTACTTCAAATGTTTATCTTCCTATTTGCAGAATGTATTTTTATTAGCTTTTGTTGGATTTTTTTTTTGCATTCTTTTTAATGTAAACTTTTTCTGATTTCTATACTCTTTCTGTACTCTACTACAGCATGGTAGGTGGTTCCAGAGTAAACTCTACTTTGTTTTTGATATTTTAAGATCCAAATCCGAAAAAAAGAAGGAAAAAAATATCGAAATCCAAGTTTAGCCCACTTAGCAACTCAAGCAAGCTAGAAAAGTGTCAAACCCTAGCAGCAGCATACCCATCTCGGCCATTTAAGAAACTTCGTTAAAAAATTGCCTTCACCTCTGCAGAAATAACCACAAATTGTGCAAAATGAAGGAGTGTCAAAGATACTAGTCAAGTACAAGTTACAATATCCTGTCAAAAATCGTATCAAGATCTGAGATGATTTCCAGTTCCCAATATACATTTATTTATAGAACATTCCTATCAGTCTGAAAACTTCCCTGTTCCATGATCGAAAGTTATCTTCAACTTATCTATCAGCCCGAAGAAGTTTTCCAAAGGAGGTCTAACTCTTCGGAGTGCCTTTTTAAACGTATTGATTTGCCCCGAATCATCCAATAATGCTCCTCGCTCTACCTGTCCTAATGTACTGAAGTCGTCATAGTCTGATGGGCCACTGTTCGAACCCCAGGTCAGACATCTCCAACAAAATGGAATATGAAAAAATATTTCTTCGGTAATTTCCTCTCAGCCGAATTCTGGCAAAAACTCTGAGAGTAAATAAAATTGCCATGAAAAGTTTCTCAAAAATCTATTGTTCGGAGTCGACCTTAAAACTATAGGTCTCGCCACTGATGGATAAAATTAACACATACAACATACATGGTGTGAGAAGCTAGGTCGTAATCTAGAATGAAGGCTTGTAATGACAAATTATGTATGTAATATACTGCCAATCAGTTGCTTGAAGACACACAAGGATAAACACCGCATCCTTAAAATCGCCGACTACTAGGTAAACTTTGTATCGTTCCACCGCTAAGTATATTATTTACATCAAACCAGTGCTTCATGTTTAAAAACCCCAAAGATCTCAGGTTGCCGAAATATAACATGCTAACCACATAGTCCCTATGCCTAAGTCAATAGTCCACAGAATCCCACCATACAAACGACAGGCGTTGCGGCCAAAAAGACACATCATTACACTTTATCCAATAACTTTTTCCCATTCGGCACCTCCAAAGCCGATCACCACAAAATACGGCTATATAGGACCGTGACCAAGGGACGTCGTCAAGAAAAATATTCGAGAGAGATTAAGGCTCCCTGAGACTTAAGCCGAGATTTCTCCACTTTGTAGTCGAGTACTTTAACCGCTGACCACATTCATTTGACAGTATTTCACCTCCTCCTATTGACTAACTCAAACTGTCCCTCTAATTTTGTGACAATTAAACCATTTACTAATCTACCTCATAGCATAGGTTACCAAACAGTGGACCTTTACAGGTTGTAGTTTTCCTAGTCCTTGGGTAAGTGGGTATATTTGTTTGCGATTTCATATCCGAAAAAATAATCATACAAAAATTCTATCAATAAACCAATCGGTGGCAATGGTGGCGGGTATGGTAAAACTTGTTACATTTTAATTTTAAATAAAACAAGATACTAAATGCAGCAACAACTGCAACAAAACCCCGTATGTAAATAAAAGAGGGAAAAACAAATTTTTATTTCAAAAATATTTTTAATTCGCAACCAACAAACAAAAAAAAAGGCCAGCATAAGTGTGAATATGAATAAAAAAAGCCACATCAAAAACCACAAAAATTACAATTATTATAACATTTATGATGATCATGTTACTGTTGCCGTTGTTGTTGTTATCGTTGCTGTTTTATTTGTCATTTTCTGTTCTCTATTATGTTTACATATACACACGTGTATTTTTACAACAACCATTACACATACATACACAGCTGCATACTTTTAGCTGTGAAGCAAATACAATACAATTATTAATAATAAACACATCCACATGCATATATACATGCATATTCATTTCAATGGATGGGAGAAGAAAGCATTTCATTTGTAATATCTTAACACGTTGACTGCCAACTACGAGGTAAACTGTAGATTGCGTTCCCATTTAGGGTGCCAACTTTAAAACTGTATTACATCAGTGCTAGTATCGATAAATGACTTCTCGGAAAAGAACAAAAAATCAATGTTGGCTTGCGTGGCCAGTTTTCGAAAAATTGCAGTGGCAGTCAACGTGATAATGTCCTTGATTGTTAGCATTTCTTTGATTTCTTGAGCCTAAAATAATTCATTCCAACGACATATTTTGTTTTACTTCAGGCTGACAGTATGATTGATTCACCTTCATTTACGATGTTTTGTTTGCTTCAATAGAGATTCTCTCATTGGTTAGGTTTGACGACCTTCTTTGACGATGGTATTGAGCTAGATTACCCGGAATTTGACTATACTTCACTGGTTTATTAGAGCCTGTCAGTTTTGTATGATTGTTCTATATAGCCGTACAACTGAATAGACTATACATACATTTGCTTGGCTGGGAATGTGCGAGTTTGTTTAATTCCGGTTTTATTGATCTTGCAAAATTCACAATTTCAAATCACTTCTGTCTGAACATAGGATATCTTCACTTAGGATATCAATTAACGCGATGCTGAATAATTGAGCAGAGTGCATTGGAAGAGCATTCTTGTTTTGCGCCACTTTTGTCAGGAAACGCTTTATTGATGCTCTCATTTTATATTCATTGACAGCTTTGAAGAATATTTCCAGTATGTGTACCATAAACGCAGTTTCAATATTGTAAGTCTCGCATGAAATTCGTTTGGGGATTTCGTGACCTAAAATCCGATTAAAGTTGCCGTAGTCTAGTAGGTATCATGTCGAATTATTACATGTGAGCCCATACATCAAAGCCCATATCAGACATCTCCAACAAAACGATATAAAAACATTATGCTCTTCGCCGACTTCCTTTCATAATTTTTCTGAAAAAATCTTGTAGTTCGCAGTCGATTTTAAGCTGTCGGTCATGCCACTAGTATATAAAATTAGCAAACGCATCATAAGTGGTGTGATAAGCTGGGTCGTAATCCTGACTAAAGCGTTGCAATGACTAATTATGTACGTATGTATGTACGTAATTAACGAATCGTCATTAGGCAGCACTAGACCTCGCAACTGTTTAACCTTTAGCACCAAGAGTACTTTCGAAAATTGTTTTGTAAGTCACATTTTTTGTTGTCATGCTTCCATGAATGTCGCTTATTATTCAGGGAAACGTGGTGGACTTTTCTATGGCCCTCCATTTGAGTCTCTGGTCATAAGGATCTACCCTGAACTATGTTGCAGACGTACTGACTAAAATGGCTACTGTACTGGAAAATCTTTTATATGATCCTTGCATAGAGGTCCACATACATATATTATGTTGTACATGAGTGATGTGTTTGGTATCTACGGTGAGCTGGCAGCATCGTAACTCAGAGATATCGAAACAGTTCATTTTTTTCATATCAACTGAACTTTTTCCCTGTGGCCTTTATCCTCACAGGACATTGTCTAGTAAGGAGGTATGTTTATCACATAGAAGTTCCCTCATGTTAAGAAGATATCATCGCCCATATAATCAGCTAATGCACAGTAATTTGCCGAACGAGGGCGAGAATACTGACGACCCTGACGGAATTATCAGAATGTAGAATAATGGGCTACACTTCCATCGGACATGATCTTTAAAAAAAGGAATAACTTATACGTCGTGCGCCTAAAACCTCTCTTCTAATAATCTCTCAAACGAATTTACATTTTTCCACGCAAAAAATTCTTTAACACTTTATGTGTGTGTTAAACGAATATGCCACGTTTTAATGTGTTCAACATATTTTATTTTACAACTCAACTGAAATGAAACCGTTGGAATATATTAAAACAAAAAAGACAAAGTGAAATAGAAAATGGAAATAGAAATGAATATAAAAATAAAAATAAAAATGATTTTTTTGTAAAATTTATCAACAACAATTTCATATTAAACACTCTTTTGTTCTTGTAAATGTTAAATGGCAGGATATGAATTGGTTTTGTTGCACCAGCAATTGTTATTTTAGTTGCTGTTGCTGCTGCTGCTGTTCCATTTGTTGTAGCTGGTAAAAGTGCTGGAGATTGTTGGCAAATAATACTTTTCATTTATTATTTTGAAATGTAACAACAACAAAAAATAAAAAACAAAAAACAAAAATAATATAATGAAACAACAGCAACAATAGTGTGAGTTACAAAAATAATATTAGAAGAGCAATTTATTGCATGATTATTGCCAGTGTTGTTGTAATTTTACAGGATATAGAAACCAAAAAGGGAAACAGGATACAGGATTATAATACGGCAGTAAAAGACATATTTTATGACGCTACACAAAGGTTAAGGGGCTGTGTGCCTATAGCCATAGCAAATTGAGTTTCAGTTCCTGGTAAGAAAATCCATGGAATTGTTCTAACATGTAGGCAAAATGAGATACGCTCCAATCTGTCACTTAATCTGGATGCTGTGTAGCTTCCATAATCGCTTTTGCATCGTAGTCTAGTAGGTAATGTGTTGGCTTATTAGACGTGAGGCCACGGTTCAAACCCCAGGTCAGATATCTCCAACAAAACCAAAATATATCTTCTGTGCTTCTCAGCAGATTTCTGGCAAAAACTCTGAGAGTAAATAAACCTGTCATGAAAAGTTTCTCAAAAAAATCTGTCATTCAGAGTCTACTTTAAACTGTCCCGCCACTCATGTGTAAAATTAACATACACAAGATAAGTGGTATGTGAAGCTAGGTCGTAGTCCTGACACAAAGGCTGTAATATCCAAGTATTGCATGAGAAGTCAGATTGATCGCTGAAGAAAATTTTGTTCAAAAATCAAAATTTCAAACTTATTGCTCTAGCATCCTATTATTATATTTACGGCCTTGTGAATGGCCAGATAGCATTCATTTTTACAAGAGTTGCATGTTATATGCATAGACGAGCAAATCCAATTTCAAAAAACCCCCTTAATAAGCCACAAGATGGCCCAATTGCTCAATAACCCCATGAAATCGACAACTACGGATTATTCATATTCATTACACCACAAGCCATTGATGCTATTGATGACATTGCCTAAAACGCTATATTTTGGTGGATGCATTTAATGCATACGCTATTCATAACTGAGGTAAAAGATGCCAAAACAAAATCCCAACGTTGTGCACTGAAAGGGTATTGCATCACAAAGTGTAGCTTGTTTCTAAAAGCCAAATTAGAAAGCCTTTACTCAACTACCCTGTATGTAGTTTTCATTGTCATAAGCCTTCATACCGCAGAGATACATATTTTGAATGTTATTGAATATGCAAAGCGTTTAGCTAGAAGCTTATGAATTTGTTGTTTTAAATGCTCTCTTCCACAGCTACGTCGCCCCCTTTCTAGTTTGTGGAAACGAACAACGCGTTCGTTATTATATGTTCACATGGGCATTAGGCGTCATGCATCAATTCGCCTATTGAGCGATGGTGGAATATGAAATGCAAAAACCAGGCTATTTGTGTCTAAAATTTTACATGCCTAGGAATAGAGCCTCTTCCATTGGTGTTGCAGGCAATTCTTGTTTAATGAATTCATCATGCTAATTACAAAAGAATAATTTAAAATTCTTTCTTTGAATTTAAGGAATAAGAAAAAATTAATTAAAATGTTAGAAACAATAAACGTTATAAAGTCTAGATTATAAACGCTATTTAATTGAATTAAATTTCGAAAGATAAGTACTTAAGATAATCTAGTTTTCAACCCACATAGTAGAAATGGTCAATGGTAGAAATATGTGGTAGAAAAACAGCAAAATTACAACAGCAGTGCAATAACAAATGGATGTAAAAAGTTTAACTTCTCGAAGTTGCCAAAGAAGGAATAAATGTCGTATGAATAGAGCAAATGGCTGTGTCTAGCTCAGAATAGAATTTGCAAAGAAGTGCCCGGACCGCAGACATTGAAAATACGAAATATAGAAGTCGTGGCGAAGAAAACAGATCAAATAAGTGACATCAAAAAGGCTGCAAAATACATAAAAGTGCAGTGCATGACAGAAAACAGGCGATAAGAAAAATGTGAAGTCGCCGTAGTTTAATAGGTAGTGTGTTGGCTTAATAGATGTAAAGCCCGGTTTCGTATCCCAGGCCAGACATCAAAACGAAATATGAAAAAAAAAAATATTTCTTCGGCGACTTCCTGTCAGCAGATTTCTGGCCAAAAATTCTGAAAGTAAATAAACTTGCCATGAAAAAGTTTTTCAAAAATCTGTCGTTCGGAGTCGACGTGAAACTGTAGGTCCCGCCACTCACGTATAAAAAATTAACACACACAACATGAGTGGTGTGAGAAGCTAGGCTGCGATGTGAGAACCTATTTAAACAGTTCTAGGGTTTTACGAAGGATCATTCTGCTGATATCTCATGGTCGTCTGTTATTTTTGCCAATATGAACTTGACAGTATGAGGTTATTTTTCTGTACGGTTGAGCAGTGGCCACCGCTTCCTACTTTAATTAGCTGGACATCAGCGATTGACTTTGGTGACCTTTCAAGAGCTTACTATATCATAGTGTTGAGGTCCTTTTTATTTTGCTTGAAAATCTTGAAAATCTGCTGTTTTCCGTTTCACATTTTTCTTCCGTACGTAATTGGCCATTACAACCCTTCAGTCAGGTTTATGGCCTAGCTTCTCACACCACTCATGTTGTGTGTGTTAATTTTATACTTGAATGGCGGGACCTACAGTTTAACGTCGACTCCGAACGACAGATTTTGAGAAACTTTTTCATGGAAGGTTTATTTAGTCTCAGAGTTTTTGCCAGAAATCTGCTGAGAGGAAGTCGATGAAGAAATATTTTTTTTTTTTAATATTTTGGTTTGATGTCTGATCTGGTAGCCTTATGTTCCCTAAAATAATCAAAGGGAATAATTATAATCAAATTAATAAACAGTTCCGTTATGCCACATCCTTTTCATATTATTGTTTTTTTTTTTTAATTCTTCAATTCTTCACGTTCTAGCAGTAACAAAATTATATTTTTGATTTTAATAGAAATTTTCAGAAATTAGAATCCAATTCGCAAATGTTTGTTCTTTCTTTTTAATTTTCCATAGACAGATAGAGCAGGTAATTTAATATGCTTTTTAATAAAATTCTCCTTAAAGTACTCCCTTTTAAATTTGTGCCTAATTATATACATATGTACCAAGCCTAGGTTTATTTTTATAATCGAATTTCTTCTTTTTTTTCTCGTAATTATATCTCTCTAATTAGAAATCTAATTATCGTATTTCCAATATAATGATATGCCAAATGAAGATTAGAAAGGCAAAATTATGTAAAGAAAATTAATTATTCTGATGATTTTTATTGCGTGATTTATAAAAGTAGCATCACATTACAATGCCACCAGAAAAACCTAGACATAGAAAACGTGTTTATGATGTCCTGGCTGATTGACAGACTGTCATAGTGTATGTTTGCATGTCGCCCCCAGTGGAATACAATTACCCAATCAAATAACAAATACGCGACTTATTTAATAATACCAATCAGATATACCAGATACCAGATACCACTTGAATTTACACTTGAGATTACATGTGTGAATCCTTTAATAAAATATTCTTTTATTTTCGCTTTTCTTGTTTTTTATGATTTATCTGTATTGGTAATAAAAAAATCAGAAAAATTATTTATTCAACTGAAATAAATTTGGAACAGCACCAATCTCCAATCTCCCAAGACTCAGTTCAATTTTAAATCGAACGTGTATTGTATGGCGAATGATAAAATGAATTCGAAGAAAAAAACAAAAAAAATAAAAAAAAAATTAAGTCAATACTTATGCTGTGAACATTAAAAAAGAAAGCGAAAGTGTCACAAAAATTATGTACGAATTATGCGTACTTTTTATGAATAGCAAGAAGAAGCAGAAGAAGAAAGAAGTACAAAATCTTTCTCTGCAAAATCAAATCCAACAAGTGAAGGATTTTTTTTTTAAAAACATATTGTATTTCTGCTAACACACGCACGCTCACATATGGTATGTTTCCCCATAATTTCACTCAAATACATATTTCTAAGAGTTTTTCCATTTTGTTTAAAATCTAGAACAAATATTATTAATGCCAGTCGTTGAGTTAACAATTTTTTTTCTTTCCTTTATTTCTTCATGTATTCTGAATGACACCATAAATTGGAAAAATAAATAAAATTTGGGTGAATGGGAGAACTAAAATGTAGACACACTTGACATTCTCTATTTAATGCAGACGAAGAATCAGAAAATCTGTCAGTGGCATAGTGAAATATATGTATATGAAATGTCAATACAATGCAAAATAAAAAGGAGTGAAATATTACAGAGTTTTTAAAGCTATCAAAAAACATTTAATGAAAACTCACCAAATTTTTTAAGGACTAAAGATCAAGCTATTTGCTTGACTCCATTAAAAGACAGACTGTTTGAGAGGACTCGTCTATGTAGAAATCCAAAACTGTTATTTGTGCCTTAAAAGATGCTAAGTGTGTACCTCTAAACTACAGTCAAAAATGAAGGAAATCTGTTTTTAAGGGGGTATGGAGAAATTGCTAGGCGAGCTATCAGTATAGCGTATCCAAGAAGGGAAATTTTTTGAGTCCACGTAATTGATCCTTAATCTGTGTACCTTATTATCTCCACAAGGATTTTCGGGGAAATAGAGCTTCTGTGGTCCAGTAGGTAGTGTGTTAGCTTTTAGAGGTGGTTCAAACCCTAGCTTGAACAAAATATTTCTTCGGAGACTTCCTCACAGCATTCTTCTGGCAAAAACTCTGAGAGTAAACAAAATAGTCATGAACATTTTCTCAAAAAAAAAAATTTCGTTCCAAGTCGACTTCAGGCACTCATACATAAGAATAATTCACACAAGATACATATTGGGGGAAGATAGGTTGTAATTCTGACTGATTAAGTAAGTATCCGAGAAAAGTACACGAATATTGAGGCCAGAGCAAATCCAAATCTCCTATTGACCCTACAAAACTACCATGGACCAAGTTCCAAAAAATCTTCTGTATGGCCTATATTTTATACATGTTCAAAAGCTTAATTATAACATATTTTAGGGCTAAGAAGCCTGTAAACAAATGCCTCGCAAACTTACCGAAACACAAGCTGTCAGGTAACTGATTACAAAGTTATGCACTATCTTCCTGTTTTTAATAGTGTTGCTTAACTATAATGGATCTTGTTTTTTTAATGAATCCAATGCCTTTCAATGGATTGTGAATATTTTCAGGAAAAAATTCTGTCATATCTTAAAGTAATCTAGTCGAAATCTATGAAAATTCATCCTATTCTTATTAGGCTATCTCAAGTCTATCCCAAGACTGTTGAAAAGTCCAACATTGATACATTGATGAGTAGCGAAACAGAAAAATATTCCCATAAACTACAGAGCGAATGAATACCGAAATTTCTAGCGATTTTTGACCTCGAGAATCTCATTTAGAATATGGAAGCTTAACACAATAAGGTGTTCGATTCCAATAAAGCCATATGGACAGTCTACTCAATCTCTAAAAGTGCACTGAAAGTGACGTTCTCGCATTCTCATTACTGAACGTTGTATTCTCGTCACACAAGTAAGACGCATTAGTCTCTGTGATTTGACACTTTCTGAAGTTGCTAAAGGAGAAATTAAGTTTTCATTCGTTAATTAGACGGGGACCAGTGCAACATATACGTGAGATATTGCTTGAAAAAATTCAAATCAGAGGTTCCTCTTAATTTTAATTTTTTGCAGTTCCTAACAGAAATCTGCAATGAGTATTCAAGAAGATGAGTAGATTCGAATCATACTCATAATTTCTGATACTTATACGCATTCATACATATTTTAATATCATACTCATATTACTCATATTCAAAGTTTGAAGTACTCATCGTACTCATACTTAAAAATAAGCATGATGTTGTTGATTTCGACTCTTCTTTACTCAACATTTACAAGAATCACAAAATAAGTATGATTCGCATACGAACACTACAATACTCACTAGAAGGTTGTGTGTTTGCTTTGCTTGTCGTCTTTGCCTTTTTCTTTCTTTTTTTTTTTTGTAAATGCAACAACAACTAAGACTGTAAATTTTGTTGAATGATTCGAATCACGTATGAATCAAACATATTTCGAATGTTATGAGTTTGATGTCAACGTTGTACTCATACTCATTGCAACCTGGACTTATAAATCAATGTTATAGTGAGTACGAATGAATCAGAATAGTTGAATTTCAATACTGTTGTCTCACTCCTACTCAAAGTTTCATGAGTACTTATGAGTTGCGAAAAAAACGATTCATTGCTGATCTCTGGTTCTTAACCATTCATAATAGATTGTTGTGTTACCTAGGTAGTAAACACGAGCATATCTGGTATTGTTCATTAGAGACATAAGTCTTAAAACCTGTGGTTAAAATTTATTGTTAAATAATAGCAACTCACATTGGTATTCCTAAACATAAATTTAAATATTTCTATCATTTCTACTCAGCTTCGATTAAGATTTCAGTTTCAATAATTCTTATTACGTTCTTGAAAGAAAGAAAGAAACACAAACAAATACATTAACTTACCCTTCCTCTCATCAACAAGTCAAGAAGGTGCCTCCAACAAATACATTAAAAGCGGGATAATAAACGATTCTCTGTCTCGAAGTACCTGTAAATAAAGGCGAATATTTTCTTAATTAAGTTCTGGTGAAGAGAGAAAAAAAGCAATTTTTTATTTATGGAAAATAAGTTTCTGTTCACCAGGTACGCTTTGGTGGCAGCGGGTACATACAATAGCCGCAACTTAAAGAAGTGGCATTGACGTTTACCACGACAGCGACAACTCAATAAATGTCTGCCCTCACCATAGGCACACCCATCCACACAGATAGCGGAGGGAAACAAAATTTCAATGTGAAAGGAAATATTAACGTGCACCCTGGATTTTTCATTTTTATTTTCTTTTTCTTTCGGCTTTCAAACTGAAAAGCAAAAATAGCTTAAAGGCATTTTGCAGGTTGCGACATAACAACCATATGGTTAGGGATGGTGCCCGTCATATGAACATAAGCCAGTAAAGCAGAATACCATTGGGCGGATAAGTAGAATAAAAGGAAATGGGACAGAGAAATATTCTCGGAAATTGCAGAGAGGATTAATTGATGTGTTTTAAGAACCAAAACAAATTTTCAACATCATTTAGAATTTACAAACCTAGCAGTGATAATGAGATATTCGATTCCAGTAATGCCTTATAAGCAGCTTCTTACTTCTGCATATACAAGAGAAAAGCTTTCGGCCTTCTACAGACAGATGAACTCACTAACCAGTTGGAGTCTGACATGACAAGTACATAACTGTTCAACAGTCTGAAGGATTACGACCTATCTTCTCACATCACTTGTGTTGTGTGTGTTAATTTTATGTATGAGTGGCAGGTCCTGCAGTCTAAAGTCGACTCCAAACGACCGATTTTTGAGAAACTTTTCATGGCAATTTTATTATACTCTCAGAGTTTTTGTCAGGGATCTGCTGAGGAGAAGTCGCCGAAGAAATATTTTCGTCTAGAATAAGCCATCACACTTCCTACTACATTACGGCGTCTTTATGTCTGACATGAGGCCCAGATAAATCCAGATGTCTTAAAAGATAAAAAAATATATCTCCAAGAGGAAATAATTCGTACTTTCATTTATAAAACTCTAGACAAGCATTTCTAATTAGTTGTTATCAGCTGTGTGTAATCATATTCACATAAAAAACACTTTTCAGCGCAACCCTAACCCTCTTACAACTGTGAATATGAAAGTAAAGTCCTCTACGCGAAGCAACATACTACAGGTACATTTACATCACAAACATTTCTCATATTTTTTTTTTTATTTGTTCCGTTCCTTTTCCCTTTCTCTCCCTCTCTTTATGCTTATTTTTAATTTTATAATAAAATTTATTTTCCATTCATCATTTTATTTTATTTTTTTCGCTCTCTCTTTCTCTCTCTCTCTCTCCCTCTATTTTTCTTTTTTGTTCTCGCTCCAACAGGCCTAAGCGTTAGCACAGTAGAGGTCCTTAAGTGCTTTTGTATGCTGGTGTGTGTGAGTGAGTGTGCTTCTGTCAATTCCAGTTTTTTTTTTTTTTCTTTTTGTCGTCTTGTGAAAGGATAAAATCGTATGTGTTAAGCAGCATGATGACAGCCAAGTTGAAGCTGTTGATATTGATTATGTTCATAAAATGGAAATTAACAACAACAAACACAAAAAAAGAGAAAAAAAAGAGTAAAGAAAAGTTCAATACAAAAAAAAAAATTATCATAAATAAACCAATAAACGTTTATAAACAACATTTAAATGCAGCATTCAAATAAAGGAAGGGGGTGGAAAAGGAGAATTCAAACCAAATATAAATCAAAAAAAGGATTTCTTTAGAATTTATTTGATTTTCTATAGCCGCGCATTGATGATTTCAAAAGTAGCCTTTGAAGTGGGGTTTTCAAAAAAAAATCCTTTTACAGCTTTCAATGGCGGCTAAAATTTAATTATTTTCTATGGCGTAAGGCTTCATTGTATCACAGATTTTGTATTTTATGTGAAGAAGAACAAAAATTTTATCAAAAGGATCAACAGTTTTAAGGCTTAAGCATGTTGACAATTCTACTTAACATTAGCATCCACATGCGAGGAGGAGTAATGAAATAAAAATTTAAGCGAAACAGTTTTAAAGCTTAACAAATAAATTTTAAATGGAATTATTCCAATTCAATATAGGGATTTACGTGATGCTTTCAGAGTGTTTTCTTTTTTAATACAAAAATTCTGAAAAAGATTTGCAAGTGTTTATTGGTTTATAGTATTACGAAGTAAGTGAAATACTTCAATACAAATGTAAATAATTTTCTTGATACGTATTTACATACTTATTACAATACAATTACAATTATATGCCAATTATTATTAACAGATTAAGTAATACCACAATAAATGTAACAAGCCAGAGCTCTTGTTAGAATCGATGCTTACTACGATGCTTACATTAACGCAGTAAGCCAACAGGTTGCTGCTTAATTTTTCTTATATAAACACGTCCTCAATAGAAATCATATGCCGCAATATTATGGGAACACCCTGGAACTGGTGATGATTGAAAGGCTGGTTAAGGGCATACTTGCACAATGAACATGCGGTGTGGTGTCTAATCTTCCACATATATTTGGGGGCAATTTCAGTGTGCTTTTCCTTTCACCTAGTCGTCCGAAAGCTGAAATAACAAAAAATAGATTGAAAATACGGAAACAAGGCAGAAATGCTCCCAAGAGAGGAGCTGGGAAAGAACCCTTTAAAACTGATTTAAATAGGAATGAAGATATTGTTCGATACAAGTACTTTTATATTGGCAAACCCAGATTTGAATACCGGTAATGTAAACAACTGACTTCCTACTACCGCTTCGACGTATAAAGATACATTGACGATGGGAAGGCTTTAAACTTGAATGCAATAGCTGTATGAAAGGTACGTAATAGATATGCTTAAACTCTTAAGAAGAACGCTCAGTATGGTTGTGGTGGCCACTACGCGGCACGCATGCGAGATACATTGGTCTTGGACACCCTACAAATGATTTTTACTGAATCTGTAGAGATAAGGAAAATGATAAGACTATTCTTCATCTACTGGCTACATGCGCGGTACCTTGTCGTAGAAGGAAAAAGCACCTGGATGCCTACTATATAAATAATTTAAATGAACTGTCAAGCTTTGCTAATCACTGACGTTTTATGTCAAGAGTATGACTCTGACATATGAGATGAAAGGCTGTCCGTTATTCTTCCTCAGACTCACAGCTCCAGCAGAAGTCATTTGCCAGAATGCCAAGTTTTTCGGCATGCCTACCAAAAGGACGATGGCCAGTTATAATCGCTATTTTACGCTTAATAGTCATACCATTTAAGCATAGAGGTGAGTCGATCATCGCGTTATCAATATGTGTCCAACAGAGTCTAGCAACATTGCATGTACCCTCTTGCTGTCAGTGGATAATTTCCAATTTAACTAAAACTATCGGAGTGCCTAGGCACTGTAACAAGTCGGAGACTGCGACCTCCGCACTCGCTCTGCCCAGTTCACTTGCAAGCAATTTCCAATGATATTCCTTTGTTCCGGAATCCATATAAGATCCGAAAATTTGCCGCAGAAATCCTCAGCATCCATGGACAAGGCGGAGATTGCAACTATGTTGGTTAGGGACTTAATCGAATCCATTCTGTCCGAGTAGATATAAACATTTTGAGGGAAACATCCACTATTCAACTGTGCCTGACTGGCAATACTGCAGCACTTATTTTCAATCCAAATATCGCCCACCTAAGCCTTTAAAGAACAATTTATTTCAACTCTTTTTTTCGTGGTTTTCTGTTGATTTCCAAGGGAACATAACAACAACAAAAAGTCGAAGAGCCTTAAGGTAAACACAGGTAAACAAATGGAAACACGCAAGTCTTCATATACCCATACCTTAAGTAAACCACACGTACAACAATTACACGAAATTATTCACATGCACACATGCATATACTAACACACACTTACAACAGGCTTTATTTTCCCATACTCTCTCTCTCTCTCTCTCTCTCTCTCTGTCTCACATATGAATGTAAACATTGGCATGCATTGCATAAACAAGTTGCTGCTAATAAATATGCAAGTGTATGGGTGTGAGCCTGGATATCAACGAAGAGAATTGATAACAATGACTCTTCCTAAAGGAAACTAAACATTCTCATACGCTTCTTCTCATATTCGCAATTTTGCAGTGAGCACTGAGATCGCATATGTAAAGAAACGAAAGAAAGAAACTCATCATGGCAATCAAAGGGAAACAAATGCTCGCATACATACACACACCCACACATTTGCTAACATGTATTTATTGATGTTGTAAGTGTTGCTTTGTTGTTGTATATTTCAAACCTAGTTTCCTGTATTGCTCTGCTCTTTAAAGAAAATGTTTTACTTTTTTTCTGTTTTTTTTTCCTGTCTGTCTGTCTTACTGTCATTTTCTGTTCGCTTCTCTCTTAAGGTTCCCTTCCTCTCTTTTTTTAATATTTTTATGGCGTTGCTCGTTAAGCGCGAGATGAATGAATCAGTTCTTGATTTTTCAATTTATTTGCAAGTGGGTAGCGAAAGTGAGAAATTGATTTCAACATTAAAACTGCATTGTAATCGAAAATTGAAAAGCGTAAAAATTGTATGAAAAGCATAAGATAAGAGAGATAGAGAGAGAGAGAGAGGGAATATTGTATGAACCGCGATTTAACGTCTGTTTAAATTCAAATTATTTTTCCAGTTACTGTGTATAAATTGAAATTCAATCAGGCAAAATAATAACTTTTGAATTGCTCGTTTGCACAGACAATTATTTTGGCTTTAAGGAGCTTTAAGTTTTGAGGTCATTAAATTTCATTTGAGCTCACATAGCCGCCATATGAAGTGATGCATTTGAGAAAATTTCTAATTAATCGCTTTCAGGGACTGGCATCACAGTTTCTCATAAAGGCATGGTTCGCTTTTCATCACGTGGAAAATTAGTCCAGTGATCGATTTAAAATCAAGGCGTTATCAATATCAGAGATGAACACTTGCAAATGAAACAATTCATGAGCAATAATGTCTTCCTCTTCCACCGATCTACGACCTCTGCAATAGTCATTGGCAGCTAAGCGACATCACTATGCTTGCCTATCCGTTGTTTAATAACCCGTGTGAATAGATTTAGTGTCACACATACATACATGATTGGACATTACAACCCTTCAGTCAGGATTACGGCCTAGCCTTCCCACACCACTCATGTTGTGTGCCTTAATTTTATACTTGAGTGGTGGGACCTACAGTTTAAAGTCGACTCCGAACGACAGATTTTTGAGAAACTTTTTCATTGCAGGTTTATTTACTCTCAGAGTTTTTGCCATAAATCTGCTGAGAGGTAGTTGCCGAAGAAATATTTTTTTTTTCATATTTTCGTTTTGAAGTCTGGCCTAGGGCTCGAACCCGGGCTTTACGTCTAGTAAGCGAACACACTACCTACTAGACTATGGCGACTACAGTGACAGAGAAGTCCCAAAAATCCAGGTAAAGTTGTTGATTAAGTCAGATAAGTCCAGGAATGTTGGAAGCTTAATTCTAAGGCAAACAATAAATATTCTATGGACAGTTTAACAGACATACTTTCATATGAGGATTACTAATCAGTAGGACTATGCCTTCCTCAGAAAATTTATTAGTTCTACAATTAGTCAGGATGTCTCTTGAGCCGCGGCAAAAATCAACACGTTTAGTTTAGAAAGTTGCGCTAGGAAGAGAAGATAATATGCTGATAGTATGAGCCGTCTTTGAGCAGCCCCTGCGCTCACCAACTTCTTCTATGAGTTTGGTGGAATTTCGCCAATGCAGGGACTGAGCTTACCTGTGGCGCAACAACAGGCCGCTATGTGTGCTCAAGTGAGCTTTGGTAATCAATGCCACCACTTCAACCTAGCTACCTATGAGCCTACTTCTTCATGATCAATTTCGGCCTGAAGTCTCCTTAGTCTAATAGGTAGGGTGTTGACTTATTAGACAACAGAGTCAAAGACAAAACCCGATGTCGGACATCTCCAGCAAAACGAAATATGAAAAAATATTTCTTGGACGACTTGCTCTCAGTAGATTTCTGGCAAAAACTTTGAAAGTAAATCAAAATTGACATGAAAAGTTTCTTAAAAATCTGTTGTTCTGAGTCGACTTTAAACTGTAGGTCCCACCACTAGTGTATAAAATTAACACACACACAACATAAGTGGTGTGAGAAGCTAGGTTGTAATTCTGAGTCAAAGGTTGTAATGACCAATTATGTAAGATATGTACGTATGTATGTCCTTCCGCCTGAAACACAGGTCAGGAAGGAGAAAATTTAGAAGCGCCTGCGTACATTTCTACTGAATTCCCATAGCCGCCAAAGGTTTTGATGGATTTTAAGAAGCTCAAACGGCTTCTTAGTTGTTAAAAAGGCACAGAAACAATGCAAATGAGTAGTAAGAAAATGAAGGAGAGACACTTTGTGACAGCCCTGTTTACCGTACCAGTGGCATGATACGATTACCGAATACAATAATAGTTATATGATCTCTTCTGAGTACACATTCATGCATAGAATTTCTAAATATCGATACGAAGACACAATTAAAACGAACCCACTGCTGAACTGACATCTGACCCATCACCATTTAAAAATTCTTTATCATCACATCTTGTTCGAGAACATCCTTTAAGTCCTGATTATGGTTGAAGTAAAACAAATTGTCTGTTATCATAACAAAATACATTTCAAAAGCACATTTGATGCAATTAACATTCCACTGGCAGATCACTGGAGTACATTAGTAGAGTAATTTCATTGCAACTAATGCATTCAAAGGACTAATTTAAGCTTTGGAATTTTTTTTGATCTTAACTAACGTAAGGAAACCTTTAAGACCAAATTTAAATCACATAAAATATTCTTCAAAAGCTTCAATATTTACTTTAAAACACTTTCTTTGTTGATGCTTTTTATTAGATTTTCTTTATGTCTGCTTTGCTTTATTTCCTTCCTCACTCACATTCTTTTTTTTTTTTTTTTCAACACATTCAGGCATTTGTGTTAAAAATTGAAAACCAACAACCAGACAATAACTTGCTGCAAATGAATGCGATTGTTTTAAAAACACCTTGAATTCAGTCACAAAAAAAGAAAAAAGGAACATCAGAGAAAGAAAAACGAAGTATTGTTCCAGTTTGTAGGATTCATTTGCAAAAGGAAAAAATGCAGATATTTTGCAAGTAAGGATGTGTATGTCCAAACGGATATTTCCATTTTGTTTTCTATTTTTGTTGTTTTTGTGCGATATATCCTTTAAAAAATCCTTAAATGTCCTCTTCATTCATTCATCTTTAAAGATTATAATGCGAAAAAAACGAATGAATATAAAAGTTTTTAATTTAAATTGAATGGAACCCACAATATGTTTTGAAATATTTTAATGACGAGGGTGAGATATTTTTGTTTTAAATCCTAAATAAATAATAATTTAATGCTCTATTAAATTTCGGTTACATACATATACAATATTTAAAAAAAAAAAATTCCTCCATTTAAAAACGAAATTAATAGGGGGTTAAAATGGAAATTAAATTTTTCATGAATTATTATACCGTGAATTATTTTTACACACAATGAATGTTTTTGCTAAAATTTATGATTTTTAATGTAAAATATTTGGTTTTCCATTTGAAATTCAGAATAGTAGTCCCAGTAAGCCCTAAAAACAAACAAACAAAAAAACTTTGTCATACAAAAATATACAAATACTTCATATTGACTGTCATAATTATATTGCAATATATGGTGGCTTTAACCCTCAAGCGGTTAATTTATATTTTACATAATATAGTATATTTCAGGCGGAGGTAGAGGTCGTAATTCATAGTAGAATAGGGAATCTGCCAGTATTACTACTCTATCTCATAGGCTAGCGACAATTAGATCTTACTTGCTTACTTAATTCGTCATTACAACACTTTAGTCAGGATTACAACCTATCTTCTCACACCACCCATGTTGTGTGATTTAATTGTATCCATAAGTGGCGGCACGTAGAGTTTCAAATAGAATTTGAATTAAATTGAGTAACTTTTCATTGCAATTTTATTTACTCTCCAAGATTTTGCCAGAAATCTGCTGAGAGGAAATCCCCGAAGTATTATTTTTTCAAATTTCGTTTTGTTTGGGATATCTAACCTGGGGTTTTATCTTTAAGACTGTTGTCTAATAAGCCAACACACTACCTAGTAGACTACGGCGACTGCTGCTGTCAGGAAGACTTCTTCTTGAGTTATATTGGCATTGAGTACCGCCGTGGTTTGTGGCTTATTAACATTTACCTGCAACCTAAGAAAAGTTCACAAGAAAAAGACCAACAGGGTCAAATCGCTCAATATCGGTAACCAGTTTACATCGCTTCTACATGCGATGACCATACCTTAAAAATCCTTATGCTTAGTAACAATACGGCATAAGCTGTTCGAAAAATGATGAATCCACATTGAGTTGGTGTCCAGATCATCTAAACTATAGTGCTCGCCATTCTCAGTGATGGCCAGACTCATGTCGTTTCAAAGGAGTATAAATCGGTGACGGTCGGTGACCCAAAATCCACATCAAACAGTGACTTTTTGGAATTCTCGGACCTCAAGTAGATTGGTATTATACCAATACCGATAATTCGATAATAATTTTGTTTGTTCACGTACCCATTTATGCAGTAACAGATGATTTTTCATTGTAAGTTACGATGCGTTGTCAACTGATCCAGAGCTCAATCAGCGAATAGACGTCGTTGCTTATTGCCAATTACCTTCAGTTCTTGGGTCAGTCGAATTTAGCATCGTTGCAGACCCAAATTCTTATAATGAATGCAAAATCGTTAATAACGGATTTTCCTCTTCTCTGCTCTTACGAACAATTGACCTGTTTTCGGCAGATCTTGTATTTCGTGGAAGTACAGGTTTTGGTCGATTGTTTACTGAACATTAAATTAGCCACTAAATTGCAAACAAATAGTTCTCTCGTAGGATGATTATGACGATCCTGAAAGGGTCCAAGCGCTAGAATAGAATGCCCATTTCGTTGAAACAAATTTCTTATTTTCACGTGTTGTGGAATGCTACATTCGACCACGACATTTTGACAAATCAGACTGCAACTAATTTGAAAGACGTAGTTTTAACATGATGGTCGCTATCGACTATCAAGGTTCGAAATCCCCTGTTGGAAAAATCAATTTATAGTGCGATTCAGTCATATTTTTAACAGCTGACTACGCCCACAACATATCAAGTGATTATATTTCAAATGAAGGTTTTCTTCTAAATATTTTAAATAAATAAAGAATGTTTAAATTGTCCCCAAAAACTTGGACAATAAAACTTTTTAGCAGCAACTTAATAATGACTGCTATTGGTCTATGAATAAAACGAGAAAAAGCAAAAAAGAATTAAATTCAATATGGATTAATTTGCATAAATAATGTTTATTTGTAGCGATACACAATAAAAGATTATTTTTTCTTTATATTCCGTAATAAAATATAAAATTTTCTACAAAATATAACCGAAAAAAACTTCAAATACTTGTGACTGTTACTACTAACAACACTATTGTGTAGTATTATGTAAAACGTTTGTTTGTTGTTATTGGTGACTACTATTTATATTATCAGCTTCTAACTGTGGCTCTCTCTCGCTTGCTCACTTTTGTCTACCTCTTGAAAATTAATTCAACACTTGAGGCAAATTTATAAGAATCCTTCTGTATACGACGACGACGACGACGATGATGATGATTTCTATACAAATGGCAACAAATACTTGGTCACCGAATGGCATATGAATAGATTATGGAATATACAGTATAGGAGTGAGCTAAAGTAAGTGAAAAAAATTTGCATAATATTTTCCAAAGTCGTAAAATCCATTTTAATGAAAAATTGCAATAATATCCCTGCAGCGGTAACAACAACAAAAAAAATAAGAAAAAGTACCCCAAAGAACAAAAAAAAATTAAAACGAAATAGAAAAAAAATATTAGATATAGCGAGAAAGAAACTGTGTAACATCAGGTTCAAACACTAACCAAACGACCGACCGTCGTTTATGTTTCAAATTGCGGTAACAACAACAACAACAAGAACAGTGCACGATAACTTTAAGCAATTTTCACAAATTTATTCATATTTTGAATCAAGAAAAAATAAAAATAAAAAAATATTAAAAATAGTCCCACAACTAAACGAATTTTATTTCATTTCGTTTGCTTTTCTTCTTTTTCCGATTCATTTTTGGTTTACAATGCTACTTCTTTGGCCCAATAACGTTTAGGCACTTTAGTTAGCAGACTTTTCATGACGAAGAGGACCAAGAATATAAAGAATAGACGAAAAAATTTATCAGTAAAATCTTTAAAAAAAATTACATAGAAATTTATGGAGAGCCACAGAAAAATCTAAACAAATACGAGGATCGCTTTACATAAGACCGAAAGGAAAATAATAAAAGAAGCTTTCAAACAAAAATAATATTTGTATGGTTTTACGTTTGTATTAACAAAGATTGGTTAAGTACAAGGACTAGAAGCAGTTTAGTAAACACAGCATACTCTGTGAATGCGAATACTAATCGAAGAAGTCTAACTGGCTGCTAAGTAGGTATTGGCTGATCGCAGTTTAAATTGTAAGAGATAGTGGAAACCATAGGCATTTCATATGCTTGGCATTACTAAGATGCAATAACTACGAGTTTTTCACTCTTTTCGTAACCGTAGAGGTAGTTTTCACTAGAAACTCTTTTTGCCCATTGAGATTGAGATGGGGCAAACCTTAAACTAATGTATTAGGCACTCTTCTCGAAGATTAGTCGGGATAGGAAGTTTTCCTGCAAAACTTATATGCCTAACAGAGTGATAAAAGACTCCCTTAGCCTTAGGGCTTGTAACAAAGCATTTGGGAAGAAAAATGAGTTCATGTCTGAGAACTGCATAAAATTGCCATGGAAAGGATCTCAAAAATCTGTCATTGGAAGTTGAATTTAAACCATTGGTCTTGCCACTCGTGTAACCAGGTCGTGTTCCTGACTGAAGGGCTGTAATGAGTAAGTAAGTAATACAGCAAATAAAAATATCTGCCTGCATTATTATTAATGGCGCCTTGGTGCGGGAGATAATATTATGGCTCCCTTCACTGATCCCTTATTATAAGAACTTTGCTGTTAAAGTAGCCAACGTCTCTAGGCGATAACACGGTCACTTAAGAATTCTAAGGGAATTAGGAACTCTACCGAATACTGACAACGTGATACCATACTTTTGACTCTTTCTCGTCTTCCACGGATGGTTTGAAACTGGAGTTGTGGTTGCTTCAATCGTTTCGGGACTCTCTTGAGAACCTACAATCTCAATATTGAATCTGTCATCACCATGTAGATGGTTTTAGATACAGGCAAGATACTGCAGCAAATCTGGCTGAATTTGTATAGAGGTCACATGGAAAAACTTACCGAAACTTCAATACGCTGCGAAGGTGGTTGAAGTCATTTCTGCGAATTACGCATTTATGCGTACCGCGTTGGACATATGACAAACGAATACTGCAGTAGTTGTAAAAAGTTGCCCAGTGCTATGTCGGTGCAGAAAAAAAACACTTTCTTGTATACTATAACTATGATCTGTATAATCTATCGGGAATAGGAGCCCCAGCAAATGGACAACTTTGCATACCTTCGTAACCGAAGATGAACCGTACTTCAGATACCATACTGTAGTCCAAAAACACTCAATGGTTAACATCAAACGACCGTCCTGGATTGATTAAATGAGTATTTAAAAGGAAATGGACGTCATTTGATCCAGAACCCAAAGTTTTTAGTCGGCACATGTGCAGTTTCCATTGCAAAAATCCACGAACTAGACCACCAGTTTATTGTTTGCGAACGTGAAGAAATAGCTTAGTGGTAAGAGATTTGATTCCAACACTTCAAGAAATTTATTTTAATGATCTCGACAGATCTGACTGACTGACTGAAGGAATAAAAAATTACAATAACATTGGACAAAATGTATTAAGTTTGGAGGAAACTCTGTTAAAATATAAAATTCTGATCATTTGTACAAAAACTTTTATTTGAACTGCCCTCGTATTCTGTTAGTTCTGTGGTTTTGAAGATTTGTAACCAAACGAATCGTTATGGATGCTACTCAAGTTAAAGTAACCAGAGCTAAAGTAACCAACAACAAAACAAAAAAAAAGTATCAATTCATTTGAATAACTTTCGTAAGCCATTGATCTTTTGTTGGTGGCAATAAGAACAGGGTTTTACAAAAGAGGCTGCGAATGAAATGTCATAAAAATGTTTGGCAAGAAGATTATGAAAAGAATGAGTATTCTTGTATAGGAGGTCTATGTTCTAAATTAAACAAGAAATGCAACATAAAAACATGTCATAGTAGTTAAATTCTTAGTGTTTGAAGTGAAATAAAAACAAATATCCACATTCTCTGAAAACACCCTTTACTTCAAGGCACTTCGTTGAATATTTCTTTTTCAATAAAAATTTTTCATTTTTCATTTTCATTTCATTTTTTTATAAATTTCTCTTCATGTCAGGCAACAAATGAATGAAAAGATTTTTTTTCCTGGTGTTTAATTTTGTATCAGTCTCCTTGCGTGTAAAATCTGATAGTCAAAGATGAAATCTAAAAATTCCATGATAAAATTGTGGCAATAAAATATAATACAAGAAGCGATAGTGGCAGTGGCATTATAAAAATTCATAGAAATTCTTAGAAAATATTGGAAAATTATCGAAAATATTACTCTAGGCAATGTCATGAGTTGTTTCTATTCAATGGAAGCAGAAATAATAAAATTTCATATATTTTATGTTAAAGGTCAGCTAAAGAAAAGATTGAAATAAAAATTCTCAAAATGACATTGAATTAGTTCAGGATTCTGAGTTAATTTCTAAAGGAAATAATGAAACTTTTATAGAAGCTCGAACATTTTCTAATTCGTTCTTAATTTTTCTTTTTTAATTCTGATGTATTTAAAACAGACTGTTATACTAGGCCTAAAATAGTCTCCCAAATAACATTGCATCCAACATTTACCACCTAAATCGTTCATATAGCTCTCTGTCCTCTTTTCAATTTCATAGCTTTGCTGTGCTCTCTTATTTGTTGGTTTTTTATCTTCGATTTTATTAAAGAAAATTTCCATTTTTAATAAAAAAAAAAAAAATATTCCCCCAAAATTCATAGAAAAAACAGTTACAGTAACAGTAACAGTTACTGGATAATATTGCTACTGTGGCTCTAAACTGCCACCAATTGCACATCATGTAGCATTTTGTACGAAAGAGTTTTCCTTCGAAATGTTATTGCATTTGATTTATATTTTCTTGAATATATTTTCATGAAAATGTTCAATTTCTTGCGTTACATTTTTATTTTTATTTTCATTCACGTATTCATATATTTTTGGTAAATTTAAATAAAAAACATTTCACACACACAAACACTCATATCTATACATACATACAAATATGTTGTGGTTTTTGTTTATGAATTCCGTTTTATTTATATGACTGTTAACATAAATATACGATATTTATGCAGAAATACAGCTGGTATAAGCTAATTAGAAAGGGTAGGTTAAGTTAAAACTATGGACTGATGCTTGCAACTGGAAACTTATAATTCATTCTTCAGTAAAGAAAGTTAGGGGCACCGTTTAGATTCAGGTTATTGTGACATATTATGACATATATAATTGATCCTTACAACCCTTCAGTGAGGATTACGACTTAGTTTCTCACACCATTTATGTTGTGTGTATACTAAGTCTACCCACGACTCCGAACGATAGATTTTTTTGGGAAACTTTCCATGGCAATTTTTAATTATTCTCACGATTTTTGTCAGAAATCTGCCAAAAGGACTTCGCCGATGAAATTTTTTTCCATATTCCATTATGACCTGGGGTTTGAACCGTTGCCTCATGTCTAATAAGCCAACACACTACCTACTAGAATATGGCGACTTATATACTAGACTATAGCGCTCATATAAGGCCTACAAAATCATCAGTAAATACATACATACATAATTGGACATTACAACCCTTCAGTCAGGATTGCGGCCTAGCTTCTCACACCACTCATGTAGTGTGCGTTAATTTTATACGTAAGTGGCGGGATCTACAGTTTAACGTCGACTCCGAACGATAGATTTTTGAGAAACTTTTTCATGGCAGGTTTATTTACTCTCAGAGTTTTTTCCAGAAATCTGCTGAGAGGAAGTCGCCGAAGAAATATTTATTTTTTTTCATATTTCGTTTTGATGTCTGGCCTGGGATACGATCCCGGATTTACGTCTAATAAGCCAACTCACTACCTTCTAGACTACGGCGACTACAAAACCATCAGTAGATACTGAGCAATATATTCCCAATCGACATTGTTTCAAGACAACATAAGCCAGTAGAATTAAAGCATCCTTTCCAGCACTGCAGATTTTCTTGTTGCATGGGAATTAGACGTTTTTCCATACTTAGCAGAGCTTTTGAAATCGGGCGTAAATCGTATATAAAATTTGAGGATATTATTGACCATTTGATTCTTAGATTAAAGATGCTGTCAACATGGATTCTATGATTCTAACACGGCAATCATTCAGAACTAGAAACCAGAATAGAAACCGAAACTGCTTTCTGCTTTTCGTACTTTGCACTGGGCCTGTGTCGAATAAGTTCGTCTCTATAGCTCCAGCAGAAGTCTTTAGCAGAAGTCTTAGCAAGGGTCTTAAATCCAGCCTTAGCAAAATTCAAAATTGCCCACACGACAATGACAGATCGCCTATTATTTTCTTGTTAACGTATATCTCCGCAAGTTTTCAATGGGGGGCTCCAATATAGAGAACTCACCAGAGAGTTCGATAGTTATGACTACGTCTGACTAGCTTATCCAGGATTACTCTACGACTAGGTAACCATACGATATGATTGTTGTAACTCCATAACATCTCATTGCACGATTCGCAGCAATCATAAACCGTCTTTGGGGTCATGACATTAAAACCCAGTGTTTTGACAACTGTGTGCTGATATACTTTCCATAGATATTTTCATCCTCAACAATCCTTACCGCAACCCATATCCTGAACATCTCCTACGTGCGAAGCAACAGTTTTACGAAATAATTTCTATTCTAACGCTATCAACTGTTGTTGCCTATGTAACTGAGAGTGTACCAGTATAAGTATGTGTTGGTTGTAAGCTTACATGTCACACTTACAAAATACTTGCGGACATACAGACGAACATTGATATTATCGTTGTCGTTGTTGTTTGTTTGTCTATTTGTTTGCTGTAGTGGCCAAAAGCACAACAACAAAACAGACTAGCGATACACTACAACGGAAATTATACTTGTTCGCTTTCTCTTTCTCTCTCTCTCTCTTCCTCTCAATTTTATTGTATGGTAAGTGTGTGCTGGTATTGGTGTTGGTGTTGTAGCTGCATATGGACTTGTATTATGAGTTGTAATATAATGTCCTTGTACCACCATACATACATGTGATATTTTGTGTTGTAACTTTTTCTATTTCATTCTGTTTTTTATTACATTTCATCTGTTTTTTTTTACCACCACTTTTTATTTCATTTCATACAAAATTTAAAAGATAACGAAATAAAATTATGAATCTGTCCAGGAATTTCAGAATTTGTTTTCGCGTATGTGTGTGTGTGATATTTGATATCTTTTGGTGTGGATCTTGTTTTTTATTATTTTTTTGTGTGTGTTTTTGTTTTTTAGCATTTTTTTATCTGCCCTTTTATTTCATTTATATGTGGCCACATTCGTATTGTTTTTCAGTGTTTTTTTTTATCACGTCTTCTCTTCAATTTTGTTGCATTTCTTTTTTATATGGAAGTTATGTACAATGAAGGACGATACAGTGCTTAAGTTTTAGGAAATAAAATTATCACACAAGGGGTTGTTTTGTGTCCGATTTTTTTTTGTCTGTTTATTTGAAGCTTTTATCAAAGCGACATAATTTTAGGTGGTGAACCCTTTTTGTAGGGTAAAGTCCAAAGTAGGCCAGAGATTATATACTTATTGTGATATCACAAATCAATTACGAATGCGGGGCTCAAACGTTTCCGATTCCTCTAACAAATCGAAAATGAATCTTGGTAGTACACTAATCCTTGTTTTGGAAAGTTCAGTCAAACTCTGACAGAACGGAAAATCAATAGTCTTCGCTTCCGATAGTGATAAATGATGTGAAAAAGAGTCTCTTTCTTCTCCTTAAACTCATATTTTCTGCAGAAGTCATTAGAAGGAACGTCAAGTCTCTACGGACATACCTTCCAGTAGGGCAATGGCTTTTTAAGCAAGGAAAACATAAAACTTTACAGACTCTGTCTAGTAGTGAAAGTAATAAAATAATTCTGAGTGTCAGTTGGTCCAAATGTTTGATTCTGATCTCTACCGCCAGCAATTAGAGATATTGAAACAACCAATTCATTTAAAACAGACATAGGCGAACAATAGAAACGATGTCGTATTCTTTCATTACAGCGCCATACTACACACATCTTTGACAACACAGCGAAACATAATAGGTTCGGATCGTAGAGGTGGTTTTTTAGTGGGTTAAAGTCCCTCACTGTTGTTGCAGTGGTAACAGTGTCTTATGACGATTTTTTCACCTCGGAAACAAAAAACAAAAAAACAGCAAAACATAACAGAGCTTCGTATGGAACTTTTAATGCGCCCATCATACATATATCACGAACCTTGCAACTTTAAATTATTATTTTTCTCCACATGGCAGAAATTTAAATCCATGGGAGTCTGCAATACGCAAATGATTCACTCAACACAAATGCTGTTATCGATCAACACGACACACATTTGATTAAATTCTTGAACTTGAATTCAATAAATTTTTACTCGAAATATGTACTCATGTATGTAAGTCTTAATGTCATCGTATTTTTTGCAAAACAATACTTTATCGCTACTCACTGTTGTTTAAAGAATTTTTTCTCTCTCTCTCTCTCTCCCAGTAAAATTTGAAACAATTGAAATTTTAACCAAAGACTTGTCAAGCTTATCGGGCGTTTTTTAAAGGACTTTCAAGGATTTCGTAAATTTTTGGTTTTTATTAAATAACTACAGATAAGATTGTTGTGTTTGTATTTGTTATTTGCATAAAACTTGTAAATTTTTCTTTAGAGCTAGTAACACATTCGACATTTTAGTTTAACTTTGTCAACCTTGGAGTTTTTTAAATATTCTCATGACATTGAAGCATATATTAAGTTTCCTGAACTTGTGACATTAGCATCCGAGACGAGTTCGGGATAGCAATTAAAATTAAGTAGAATTTTATTCCTTTAAGAAGACTTTCGTAATTGTAATGAAATTTATTTTTAAATAACTAAAGTGGATCATTGTGGTTGATAGGTGGTTGAGAAGCTAGGCCGTAATTATGACTGAAGGGAAGTGGATTATTTTAGAAGGAAAAATGGATCAAAATCGAAATTCTTATGTAAACGCCAATGGCCGGTGCGATGAGATAATAATGTCAAGGTACTATTCAAAAATATGAATTGGGTGTTCCAAAAGAGACTTCCTAAGTTCGACGTTTGATAATGTCTTTCTTGTGGATAGTTTATCATATCAAATTAGTTGCCATTTATTCATTGTTTTGCCGAATCACCACAAACGACCATTGACAACTACGTATGACTGCGTGGCTCTGGAGCTGTTGGCAACTGATCCTAATTTTCATTGAAAAATTATCTTCAGCGATGAGACCCATCTGTGAATAAATGAAAAAACAAAATTGTCGACACGAATCTACATCAGATTCAAACTGTCCCATGAATTGCGAAAAGGGACATTGGCGTCCTTGGTTCATGTCACTTTGAAAAGTAATACGGCCAGGCCATCACTGTCAACGACGAGCATCAACTTCTTAATAAAATGCCAGGATACCTGCGACCACTACATGGTCAATAAAGTGCCACTGCATGGCGTTCATCTCAAGAATTGAAGATGAATATTGAATATTTTAAACGAGCAATTTGAGGTCAGTAGTCGTCGTAATCTAGTAGGTAGTGTGTTCGCTTATTAGACGAAAAGCCCGGGTTCGAGTCCCAGGCCAGACATCAAAACGAAATATGAAAAAAAAATATTTCTTCGGCGACTACCTTTCAGCAGATTTCTGGCAAAAATAAACCTGCCATGAAAAAGTTTCTCAAAATTTTTCGTTCGGAGCCGACGTTAAACTGTAGGTCACGCCACTCAAGTATAAAATTAAGGCACACAAAATGAGTGGTGTGAGAAGCTAGGCCGTAATCCTGACTGAAGGGTTCTAATGGCCAATTATGTATGTATGTAATTTGAGGTCATGTTCGTCTCATGTGGAGGTGATGTGAACTGACCAACGGAATCGTGAGACTCTAGCCCATTAAACTTTTTCTTGTGGCATTTTCTTAATTTGCAAGTGCTCATCGGTCAAATTCAGATTTCTGGCAAAAATAAACCTGCCATGAAAAAGTTTCTCAAAATTTTTCGTTCGGAGCCGACGTTAAACTGTAGGTCACGCCACTCAAGTATAAAATTAAGGCACACAAAATGAGTGGTGTGAGAAGCTAGGCCGTAATCCTGACTGAAGGGTTCTAATGGCCAATTATGTATGTATGTAATTTGAGGTCATGTTCGTCTCATGTGGAGGTGATGTGAACTGACCAACGGAATCGTGAGACTCTAGCCCATTAAACTTTTTCTTGTGGCATTTTCTTAATTTGCAAGTGCTCATCGGTCAAATTCAGCCAGATTTATGCTCCAAAGTCATGGAAAGTTGAACATTTTGAATTGCCTTCACCCGGAAAAGCCGTGACAGACGTTTCGATAAACAACAAATCTTTGTTTTCTTCAACATTCTTTTGTCGATTTTATTAACATAAGGGAGGTGAAGTCAATGATGCCAAGAGTAAAAGAATGACCTTTTTTGATATTAATATTTTTATTCAATGTTGTTACTTCAACAACTACTTTATTAATTAATCAATTTTTTAAAAACAAAAGCTTATTTATACATACTTAACGGGATTATTTAAACTTGATAAAAATCATGAGATTTAACGGGATTAACAATAAGAAGAATATTTGATAATTTATAAGTAAAGAGTAAAAAGAGATAATTAGTAATTAGGAAAATAGTTGATAATATTAAAAGTAAAGAATATTACATAATAAATGATATATAAGGAAATATTTGATAAAATGGAATTTAAAGTAGAAATGATGAATAAGAATAAAGTAAGTTAGTAAGTTACAATTAAAATAGTATTATAATGTTAGAGTGGCGTACATATGTATGTTTATACATAACTCCCCCACCCTTCGACGATACATAACTCCTGGAATGTATTATATGTACATATTTCAAAAATATAGTAGTTTTCTTTGGAAAATTAATTATTTTTACGTCTATTTATATAACATCAATTTTACAAAAATGTATATTTCTTAAAGCTATTTATTTTAATATTTCTTTTTTATTTATTTTTGTATTACAATATTTTTTTAATATATAGTGGTATAATATATTTTTTATCATTGATTACATAAATTTTTATATAAGCATATATCTTTTTTGTGTAACAAGTTTTATTAGAGCTACAATGAACAATGGAAATATTTTATGAATCTTATTTTTTCTTTCTTATATAATTTCTACCGGTTACTTTTCTTTCAAATTTTTCATCTGGTATTTGATTTTGATATTTAAAATTTCTTTTTATAATTTGTCGATCACGTTTACAATCTTTTTCGTCCAAAAAATGTGTATCTTTCTTTTCTTTTACTTATTTTATATACCTAAGACCTATCGTCGAGATCCTGATCTTTTTGTTGCAATTTAAACAACCTAATATGTTCATTAAGTGTAAGATGGAATCGTTCAATGTCTGAATTTCCTGTGTGTGTATTTGGAGACGTAAAATAATAGTTTATATTCTCCGACCTCAAGAAATCTCTTATAAGAGCAGTATTGAATTCATTATCTGCTATAATTTTTACCGGTTTACCTAAAATGGCAAATCTTTCTCTAATTTTTTCAACAATACTTATTGAATTTTTATCAGTCAAATAATGTATGGATACATGTTTTGTCAGTTTATCAATACATGATAAAAATGTCGTATTCTTATTTAAAAACCATATATCCATATGTACTATTTCATTTGATTTTAAGGGTGTTTCAGTCACACAAAACTTGTTTTGAATAGGTAATCTATCAAATTTGCACATATTACACACGACACAATTATTAATAAATTTGTGTATTTCCTTTTTCAAATTCGGGTAGTATATTATTTTTCTCAATTCTAAATATGTTTCCTCAATACCTCTGTGATTCTTATCATTATGAAATTTTTCCAGAATATTCAATAGTTTTTCTTTCTCTAAAACATCTTTTATAAAATTAGTGCACTTAACAAACTTCATTCCTGGTACATTAGAAAAAAAATGGATTAATGTTTGTTGTAAATTTTTATATATTTCTAAATTACTACAAAAAATTCCTACAGTACCCTTTATTGGTAATATTTTTTTCAAAAATTCCAATAACTTTTCCTCAAAATAATATTTTAATGTTATATTGTGTCTTATATTTTTAAATACGTTTTCCTTTTCATATCTGAAACTATTTCCCAACATAATTATAATTTGATTCTTATATATATTTATAGGTGACTCCGAAATAAAAATATGGTCATTTAAATTATCTTGTCCACTATGAATTGTTGCTAAATCTGAGCTAGGATTTTTCTCCTCCTGTAAAACGTTCACTTCTAGACGACTAAGATAATCTGCTACTACATTAGTTTTGCCCTTAATATATTCTATGTCAAAGTCGTATTCATTCAGTTGAATCTTCCACCTTTGTAATTTTATATTAGGTTCTTTCAACGAATTTAGCCATGTTAGAGGACGATGATCCGTTTGAATTTTAAACTTTCTGCCAAACAAATATGGCCTAAAATATTTAACTGCCCAAACAATTGCTCAGAGCTCCTTTTCAATGGCACTATAATTAAGTTCGTGCTTGTTTAATGTCCTTGACGCATAAGAAACTGGATGTCCATTTTGGGAAAGCACTGCTCCTAACGCTGCATTACTAGCATCGGTTGTTAAAACGAATAATTTGTCAAATTTGGGATATGCTAAAACAGGATTTGTACATAAAATTGTCTTTAATTTATTAAAGCAATCAATGTAATTCTGGTCATTAGCGTCAATTATTGAACTTTTTTTCAAGTTTGAAATAATAGGGAGAGCTATTCGGCTATAATCTTTTATAAATTTCCTGTAGAAACCAGTTAAGCCTAAAAATGATCTGGTTTCTTTGATTGTTTTTGGAATTGGAATTTTTTGAATAATTTTGATTTTATCCGGATTTGGCCTTATACCATCCGGAGTAATAATATGTCACGTTTGAAAAAATTACACTTATCTACCTGTACTTTGAGATTATACTCTGACAGTCTTTGAAAAATTTTCTTCAAGGAAACTACATGTTCCTGAAGTGATGTAGAAAACACCAAAATGTCATCTAAGTAAACAACACAAATGTTGTTTATAAAATCATGTAGCTCCTCATTTATCATCCTTTGAAAAGATGCAGGCGCATTTTTTAAACCAAAGGGCATACGCGTAAACTCATAATGTCCTGTTGGCGTGGAGAATGCTGTTTTATGCCTGTCCTCGGGTGAAATTGGGATTTGATGGAACCCCTTTGCCAAATCGAGTGTGCTAAAATATTGCGAACTTCCTAGTTTTGTGAATAGATCCTCCATATTAGGAATAGGAAATTTATCCTCAATTGTCACCTCATTTAATTTCCTATAATCTACCACAACTCTCCATTTTTGTTCGCCAGAATTATTCAAATTTTTTGGAACTATCCAAATGGGAGCATTATATGGACTACAAGACTTAGTTATTATTCCTGACTTTAACATCTCACTAACTTGTTTCTCAACTTCAGAGCTGTGAACTTGTGGAAAACGATATGTTCTACTGTACACGGGAATATCATTAATCGTAGGTATCATATGCTTGTATTTACCAACAGATGATAAATTCTCACCCTCTATATAAAAAACTGTTTTGAATTCTTTGATTCGCTTTGTCAACTCTAATAATTCCTCGTCATTCAAATTTTCTGTTTTTAATTTATTATTCAGATAACTAATTCTCGGTTCATTGAAGTTTATATCTATGATTATGTTTTGAAAGTACGAAATATCCTTCTCATTGTACGGTTCCGAAGATTTTTCAAATATTATTGGAATTTTTGCATTATTGGTTATTAACATATTTTCATTCAAATCAATTTTTGCACCTAATGGTTTTAAAACATTGCAGCCTATAATTCCATCAAATTCATTAAATATTTCGGCCTCTAACAGTTCAAGTTTGGAATTAGGTAAATTAAATTCCTTAAAGAAAGGAATAGTAATTTTGGTTGTTGTTACTGTTTTCGAACAAATAGTATTTAAAGTAATAGGATATTCTCACTCAGATTGAAAAGAAGAATGAAATAAGCCTTTCCTAACAAGTGTAGTACCAGAACCTGTGTCTATCAAAAATTTTATTGGAATAGATTTAGTTTTCAACACTATACAGGGTAAATTTCTTCGGCCCTTAGCTGAAAATTTGATACTTCAACACAATCTACGTTCATAGGAACTTCGTTTCTACTACTTTTTGTCTGTCCGCTACCATTTCCATTCATATTTCGATTTCCATTAATTCTATTACCACCATTATTATAATTACCCCTAATATTTCTACTATTGTCATAGCTGTCATTTCTAAAATTTCCACTATTTGTATTAGAAAAATTCCTGCTTGGATAAAAATTTCGATTTACAAAATTTGGATTTTCAAAATTATTCATATTGTCACCTCGGTTTTGTAAATTACTATGAATATTTCTTGAATTTGTTTGAGGATTAAATGAATTTGGATATTGAGAAAAATGATTCTTTGGATTACTATTGAAATTATTAATATTATTCATATTAGAAAAAGAAGATTGTAAAAACTGTGAACTTTGAGATTTATTCATATAAAAATATTCTGTTTCAATTAAAATTTCTTTTGCATTTAGCAAAGAAGATGGATTTCTGGATTTCAATATAAGTTTCGGTTCATTAGGCAATTTGCTAATAAATATTTTTAAAACCATTTTTTCATTATTTGCACAACTATACCATCGTTCATTTTCTCTATCAACACTTGTTTTTAGATTTAATTTAGTTTTCAATGATTCTATATAATCATAAAATTGATTAATAGAGGTTCTAATTTGAGAAGTTTTTATTTTATTAATAATATTTTCTATGCTATCAGAAATATTAAAATTAATTGCTAGTATTACCTTAACTTCTTCCCAATTTGTTGGATTGTTGTTGTTAATCAGCGACACATTAACCTCATCCACGATTTTATTACGTATTCTTAAATCGAATAGTTCTTTAAATGTTGAATCAACATGTTGACGAATTGCTTCAACATTTTTGATAAACATCTGCAATTCCTCTGGTTTCCCATCAAACTTAGGGACATCAGCTAGTAGCTGGAAGGGAATCATTGTTGCCATAGACATCTTCCTTTAATTCTTCCCTCTATCTCCACAAGCCCCTTGCTGATCCTCTGGCAAAACCGGTTTATGATGTTGTTGCTGATTTTAATATTTGTAGTAGTTGTTGATCTATTATTATTATTTGATTTTTGTTGTTGTAATTTGTGTTATGCACTTTTTGTTTTATTTTTGTGCGTTACAATGCATTTACATTAAGTTCGTAATGAAGTTGTTGTTATATTTTTTTTTTTAGTTTATAATTTTGTTATTCATTGATCTTTCAAGGTCAGTTCTTATTGATTGATATTTTCAAGGTCACTTTTTAAAATTAAATTTTTAATCAATTTTATATTGAACTATTTTTGTTGTATGAATTTTTACAAAGTTTATTTTATTTAAGTTATATTGTTTAACTATATTTTATCACACTTTTTATTGGGGAAGAAATATCCATATTGTGATTCTGTATTCATAAATATTTCTTGATTTTCTTATATTTTTACACAACCTTTTCACTTTTTAATTTTATTAGAAACAAGATTTGTTTAATAATTATTCTGTTTGATTTTTACTTCACTTTGATTTTTACTTGACTTTAATTTGCACTTCACTTTGATTTTGAATAAATTTAACAATTTTAAATGTAGTTCGTAAGCCCGACTGCGCCAGTAAAAGAATGACCTTTTTTGATATTAATATTTTTATTCAATGTTGTTACTTCAACAACTACTTTATTAATTAATCAATTTTTTAAAAACAAAAGCTTATTTATACATACTTAACGGGATTATTTAAACTTGACAAAAATCATGAGATTTAACGGGATTAACAATAAGAAGAATATTTGATAATTTATAAGTAAAGAGTAAAAAGAGATAATTAGTAATTAGGAAAATAGTTGATAATATTAAAAGTAAAGAATATTACATAATAAATGATATATAAGGAAATATTTGATAAAATGGAATTTAAAGTAGAAATGTTAAAATAAGAATAAAGTAAGTTAGTAAGTTACAATTAAAATAGTATTATAATGTTAGATTGGCGTACATATGTATGTTTATACATAACTCAAGGCGAAAATTCATATTCTTCTTTACAAGAATAATCGACAAAAGAATGTTGAAGAAGACAGAAATTTGTTGGTTAACAGAACGTCTATATTTAGATAAGGAAAGATGGTTTTCAAAAGAAGAGAATACAATCCTCTCTCAAATAATTCATTCAGGATGTCAATTCACCTCTAATCCCCCAGAGAGAGTAAGATTAACAATGAGCTTCATTGGCTTAAGAATCACTGAGGCTAGAACTCAGAATTAAACTTCCATACCACTGCCACCCAACACAGGAACTCAATACCATTGTTCCAATGTAATGACAGCTGGCAACCCTATTATCCTAGAACCTTTAACTTGTTCACTTAAAAACCCTGATTAATGAAATCAAAAAAACTAAATATTCTAAAGCAATAGTATGTCATGTACATTTCAAATACTATCGAATACATGACACTGAAATTTGATTAATAAAACGAAGGATATGCTTTGTGGCACCTCTATACTGTTCTGCTGAATTAAAAAAGGAATAACCCTCTGCCCGGTTGCCTGGTAAGGACATCCATCATTTCCCTTAAGATTTAAAACAACATTAATAAAGAATTCCTTTGACGTTCCACCTTATTTCTGTTCTTTAACTGAAGGATAATAATTCAAACAGTTTATCTGTAAATCAGCACATGGTGACAATTTGTTAAAATATTAACTGATCCACTTGCAGCGTAAGATTTCAACCACAAAATATGTTTCAAAACCGAGGCTACATGTGTACGAACAATATAAACATTTCATGGCTAAAATCTGTCACAAGAGAGTATATTTATTGGCCAACAACAAATCCATTAGTTCTATAAATTTTGGCTGAAACCAATACGTAAACAATCATCATCATTATTACCAATACCAATACCAACACCAAACCAAAGGCACAGAATACCACAAAAACCATCGTCTTTTAGCAGCCTAATGATTGAAAACACACACACAGCAGAATAAAGGGGGACAAGTTTGAGTTGGAATTTGTTTGAGTATTTGTGTATAAATAAGCAAATAATTGTTGATAAATAATATACCGTTATATGGATGTGTGTAAATGCCAATATGTGTGTTATTGTGGTAACAAACCCTAGAAACATAATAGAGGGCATGGTGCTACATAATTAGCACATTAGTGTCGATACGCATATGTAAACAACAACATTCTGCAACATTTTAAACAAATTTAAATTCGCATTAAAATTTTAACGTGTAAAATATCGCATTTAAACTCAACTTAATCCGTATAAACTGATGCAAATAACTAAACATTCTGTTGCAAATTTTCCAATTCAATATAAACCCTTTTTGCGGCAATCCACCAAGCGACAAACCATCAATCAATCGTTAACAATAATTATCACGCGCCGAGTAAATTCTATTGAATTTCAGATGTGAATTATTTAAACAGTTTTAATACCCAACACGTGTGCAACAACATTGTAATAAAATAAATGCAAAATAAGCCGCTAAATTGTAATTAGTCAGGCTGGACAGACTGGCATACAACAGCATTGGTTTACAAGTTTGTATGTATTTTTGAAATGGAGTTTTTTTTACAGAATTTTTAATATTTTAATCACTCGAAATGAAACACGAAATATGGGATCACTGGCCCTGTAAGATGCCAAATATCATCGGGATTTTGTAGTCTCTACGTAATTCCTTTGTTATAAAGAGTCCTTCATTAAGAACTTCCTATGTTTATATTTATATTGAAATTTTGAAATTATGTGTAGAATAGAACATCGCCGAAATGTCTGCTACGGCTTATCTATGAGGAGCGCATCTGAAATGTCAAATTTTCCATTAGTCTGGCACATAGAATCAGAATGAATTTGACCAGTGACATAGATTGTGTTGGCTTTGAGAACAGCAGTAGCTTGCGACTTATTTAGGTACACATGTGACTTAGGAAAACCCGTCAAGAAAAAGTCTAACGGAGTCCAGTCGAACGATCACGTTGGCTAGCTCTCATCACCTCTGTGTGAGATAACCGTGCCTCGAAATCACTTGTGCAGATTACCTAATGTTTTATGAACTGTGTGGCATATATCCCAGTCTTTGTGAACCACAGGTCGTAGATGCCAAGATCAGCCAATTCCGGACACAGTGCTGGCATAGCCTACGTCTTTCTCAAAGAAATATGAACCGATGACGCCAGCAGCACAAAATCTACACCAAACAGTGGCTTTTTCGAGGTGTATTAGTCAATCTTGGATCTTATGTGATTAGAAATTCGACAATTTCGTTTGTTCACTTACTCTTTCATCCAGAAATGAACTTCAGCGCTAACGATGATTTATTGATGGAAATTATTATGAAATTATTTATTGATGCCATCTGCTCTAGAGTACATTCAGCGAACAGACGTTGTTGTCTTTAGTCGTCTATGGTGATGTAACAAAACTGACCGAATAAATGACAACTAATTTGATAGATGTAGCTTAAACAAGATGGCCGTTATCAACTGTCAAAGGACGGAAGTCGCTGTTGGAAAAGTGTGATGCTGACAAGCAATGGAGACAGAATGCAACCATGACGCAAGCGCTTTCCACTAGAATTTTGCCACTTATGGGACCATTATTTTATTATTACATTTCGCATTATAAAACAGTACTAAGCAAACAATGCTCCTCAGTCTTATACCTGGCAACGTAAAATTACAATTCATGGATGGTACACATACATGCATTATTGACCACTACAATCCTTTAGTCAGGATTACGGCTCAGTTGCCTATAAATTTAATGCACAAATGGCGGAACATTGAGTGAAGCATAGAATGACAGATTTAAGCAACTTTTTTTTATAGAAATTAATTTAGTCTGGGAACTTACACTCAGCCTTTTGGTGCGATTTGATCGAAAGAAATATTTTTCTACAAATATTTTCCATAAGATAGGAGTCTTGAACTCTCGTCTATCATGCCACTAGACTGCAGCTATCACATTGAATAAATTTAGAAAATGATTGGCAGTTGGATATTTCATATGTCTGCAGACCAAGCTAAAGACAAAGCATTTAAGGGCAACTCGAAAGCTTTTATTCTGAAATATAATTTATTGAGGACTTTACTAAATTTCATGAGATTAATATGGGTCTTTTTACCGCTGTTTGCAATTTCGAATTGGCCTAATTTAAAAAAACATTTCACATCCAAATCAAACATAATTTATTCAGCGATTTATCACAAGTTTAGTGCCAAACTCTTGCACTTTGTCTTGCTTTGTCTCTTAAAAACTCCTTTATAAGCAGCATGAATGTATTTGCATTATAAACATGCATATTCATATAAGTACTATACAATTCGAAATTTATTTCTGGTTGTCATATTTTAGTTACGTATTGTTTGCCCACATTATACGCGATTTTTTTTTATTTATTTTCGCACCTGTAGTTTTGAAACAAAACTTAATAGTTTATATGTATTTATCTCCACACGGGCATTCACAAAAAATAATCATAAAGAATACTAGAAAAACAAAAATCACGGTTAAAAAAGAAAGAAAAATATTAAACAACATCAATATATCCGCTTCCTGTTTAGTTCATATTACACGTACTTTTATGATTCAGTAGTTTTTTTTTCTTTCTTTTTTTGTAGCAAAAAGAACGATTTGATTTAAATTTATATTCTCTCCAAATGTTTCTCTATTTCGCCTGTTGTTGTTGTTCAATTTCTAGCATTTTATGAAATATGCAGCCAATCTCGCTTCTATTTAATACAATGCACACACACGCACACACATTCAGATTTGCGTTAATATGCATACACTCAAATACTTTCAAACACATACAGTTCGATGCATACATTCTCACCTATGATTATGGGGGATATGAGCACGTTTCGTGCTGAAACGAATTGATATATGCATGTGTGTGTTTGTGAGAGAGTGTGTTGTAAATGTTTTTTTTTGGATCATCTATGACGATGATACACTGTAAAAGCAGAATGTCTAGAATACTGTTTACGTTTCTTTGATTATTTAAAGACGTTGCATTAGACGCGGAGTCGCCGTAGTCTAGTAGGTAGTGTGTTGGCTTATTAGACGTTAAGCCCGGATTCGAGCCACAGGCGATTCGGCGACTTCCTCTTAGCAGATTTCTGGCAAAAACTCTGTGAGTAAATAAACCTGCAATGAAAAAGTTTCTCAAAAATCTGTCGTTCGGAGTCGACGTTAAACTGTAGGTCCCGCCACTCACTTATAAAATTATCACACACAACATGAGTGGTGTTGGAGGCAAGGCCGTAATCATGACTGAAGTGTTGTAATGGCTAATTATATATGTATGTATGTATTAGACGTGGAATAGACGAGAAGCCGTAGTTTAAAACAAGTCTCAGATATCTCAAGCAAAACGAAATCTGCAAAAACCTGGTGACTTCCTCTTAGCAGTCTTCTGGCAGAAACTCTGTGAATAAACAAAATTGATCAGAACAGTTTCTCAAAAAATCTATCGTTCGGAATCGGAATTATATAAAACTAATATACACAGCATTAATGGTATGACAAGCTAACTTTTAATCCTGACTAAAGGATTGTAATGACCAAATTAAGTCTAGATAAGCCTATGTGCATATACTGGTGTGACATGTTTCCCAACTTTGCTAGCATTCTCTTAGAGAATATGAGAGCTCCTCTGATTTCTGATGCCGAGACGGTGCTGCACCATACATATTATTAAGCCGGCAAAGGTTTTCTATCAGTATTTTCCCGGGCATTGAAGCTATTTCTTCTTCGGATATTATCTGCTATGTGAACAAGCCTTTTATTACATTCTGCATTATCTACCGCATATAGATGAGCTTCACACATTCCCATATTGGTGCTGCATATAGAGCGCCGGACAAAAGCCGTCTTTTTAAATCTCGCAGAACACCAAATTCGACATAAATTTCTCAATGAATTTTCAGCTTTAATTTGTCAACTACTGTTTTATGCTCAATCTCGCATCAATTACTACTCCAAATTGCTTTATTGACTCCTGTGATATTACCACATATCAAGCAACATATATTTTCATTTGATGCCTTCGTCCTGGCAGACTTATCTTAACCGCTTCCGAGTTCAACATTATCCAGGCATCTCTTTGTTCTTCTAGAATGGTAAGCGCGTTTGTTTTCATTTTTAACGAATCCTCCACATAATCTAGAAATGATGCACTATCGTAGATTATAAAGCCGCGGTTAGTCAAACGTCCGAGGAATGTAACTGAACATACGTTCGTTTTTAGAATACGAAACACAATGGGAGTGATTTCAGAAGCGTAATATAATTTTGTTCAATTACGTTAAGTTGGCTAACAAGGCCTTGAGCCTCGTACATTTCATTCCAAAATATTGTCCACGTACACAAGCTTGTAAGACGCCGTCTGTGACTCCGCATTATCTAGCAGCTGGTTCTGTTTCATGCTAATATGCGACTGAAATAAATACTTATTGAGCGTAATAGGTACACAGATACACGGAAACTATCCAACGATATCACAACGTTGTTCCAGATTTTTGACATAAAATGTGATTATCACACAGAAAATTATCACCGTGTTACCACTGCTATACGCTACCTGTACTATTGATGGCCAACCACATTTTTTAATATTTTCAAGTCCAAACCGATAGTAGTTTTCTTACGCATTGTATTTTATGTCGTAATTGCCTTCACCTAAAAGATCATAAACATTAAAAGTAAAAATCGCACTCATTAGCCTAATAAGTCAGCTAAATAGGCCTTTTTGTAGTTGTAATAAAAATATAAACGAATTAAAAAGGATTTCTTTCAATGTAACGGTATTTCAAATACAAAATGAAAGAGTGTTTGTAGCAAAAAAAAAAAACGACCAGCATAAAAGAGTACGAGAAATGAATAACGATGGCAGTGTGTTAGTGCATATGGAAGTACGTGTCTATGAATATATATGCAATATATTTATGTACAAGTGTATGTGTACGTGTAGAAGAGAGTAAATGATAGGATTCATTTGATATATCAACTCCGTACGTAGTCGTACTAAATTATTTTGATTTCTCTCGTACATATTCCACAGCATTGGCTAACAGAGATCATACAATAACAGTTGGTTTTTGGGAGTGTGTGTGTGTGTGAATCTATCATATGTGTCTATTTATGTGATTGCATTAGTGAGTATGTGTGTCTAATAGAATTTTTAGTTATACACACATGCATGCATGTATGTATGGTGCTGCACTCATTGTATATGTTTTGTTATAAGAGCTATCTATCACTATGCATTTTATGATAAAAATTTAACGTACGTTTACTATTAGTATTTGTGTGATGCACTATGGAGGAGTGTGAACAAAAAAATTTTGGAAATATTTCTAATTTGAAATTGATGTGGTACTCTTTCTTAGATTAGATTTTGTTGATAAAAAAAAATACAAATTTTGATGGAAACTTAGCCCGAAACCTACAATATTGTTCCGGCAAACTAAGTAAACATTTTCAAGGAGGTAAATGTGATTCTGTGGATACGTTAGGTTCAATTCTTATCTGAGCAAGTGTTGAATATTTCAAGCCTTACTTAAAATATAAACCTTAGCGTTTGCTTTAACCTTATGTTCCCATAAAATTTAAAAGAATTTCTCTATATTTTCGGAGTGCCACTCTTTCCCACCACTGAGTGTGTATTGCGTATTGCCAACTAGATGTTTAGATGTTATTTATAAAACTCTTTAATATTACCATTAAAAGCACACGAGTAACTTCTGTCTTTGCCTCTTTTGTAACAGACACAAATTTTTTTGTGCACACTCCTCAATTACAATACAATAAATTTTTGTTTTTGTTGGATGATTTTTTACATGTTCTTCCTGCACAAAACGTGTCGACAGTTGTCACATCTGTCTTTTTCTGTACTTCCATGTATATTTTGTGTCTGTTACATGATATTGAATGAATGAATGAATGAATGAATAGTTGCATATAATATGGGTGCATAGCCACGGTCACATGCATGTTTTGTACATGGTGTTTCAAAAAAATGTTTTGTGGAAGTATTAAAGCTTTCAAAATTTATCATAATATGGAGATCTCAAAAGAAATCTAACAGCAGAAGGTCGACAGTATTCAGCGTCAGAAAACCTTCTAAGACGGCGGGGTACATGCTTACTTGTCATATTGAAATATTCTCAGATGATATGACTTTCTTCTTTGAAGAGCAGCCATTTAACAAGCATTTTAAATTATGTTATCTTTTCTTCAGAGCACTGTTTATGTACGTCAAGGAGTACATTTTACCTCTGTTGGAGCCATGTCACTTAATACAGGAAAAGTAGGTCCACCTAAGACTAAAAATTAACACAAGCGAAAGAATAAATGTTTCTGAAAATGTCACACAAGATGCATCGCTTGAGGTATAAAGTAGACCCAGCCCATGTGAGCAGTCAAAAGGCTTGATCCCTCAAGTTACTACAATATGGCAGATCCGTAAAAAACTAGTTATTTTTTTCTTAAATAATATGACGTCCTTGGCAAAAAAAAAGGAAACGATATCATGAACGTATACTCTGCTGGATGTATTTAAGCATAGATAACCTAGTACACTATAGTACAGGGTACTGTTTTATGAAGACTAAAGTGGTACAATTCACCGTAGTCCAGTAGTGTGCTGGCTTGTTAGACGAGAAGGCGTTGTTCTAACCCCTGTCTCAGACATTAAAAAAAAAAGAAAAACTTTTCTTAAGACTACTCCAGACTAACAAGTTGTAATGACCAAATAACCGTAGATTGAGCCTTAAAGTAGACAATTCGATTTACGAAAATGTAACGGCAATATGTACATTGAATAAAGAGATTGCAATGGCGGCATGCCTAGCGTATGAGTAATATTTTGAAAACGTTTATTGCTTATACACTGTGATGTTTGTGTCTTGAATGTTTTTAAGGAAATTTTTTAAATATGTTTTTTTTGCAGAAACTTTTGCTTTAAATATTATATTAGCAAGAAATGAAATTAAATCAAATACTTTAAATTGGATTTTAGTTCGTTTTAAAGCTTAACTGCCAAAATTGTGTGTTGTGTGTTGTGTAAGATTCGGAAAATTATATGATTATATTAATAGCGGCATTACAATAGGCCCAAATGCTGACTTAAGTAGGACTTCTTCCTTCATGCGGGTTTTTATATACAGCCCTTCGGATATGGCTGGACTTTACTGACGACTGTCTACCCGTAGATTTAAAAACTTCATAATTCTAGATCATGTACCACTTTTGATACATACTTGTATTTAATAGAATTCTGTAAATTATTGATAGATTTTTTACAAACATTTAAATATGTTTATTTATTTTAATTCATTAAAAAAACTATTTTACATTATTACATTTTGTTATCACTTTTATGAAATTTACGCCAACTTTTTTGACATGCTGTACATTGCAACAAAAAAATGAAAGTCTTACTTACTTACTTAATTGGCCATTAACAACCCGATTAACAGATTTCGGCCTGCCTTAAAACATCCTTCGAGGCGGCTTTGCTTCTTCCGCCACTACGCTAGTTGGTCACACCAATCGATCTGGCCCTTCAAACGCAAACAAGCTCTTCCTCTTCGCAGACTCCCGCAGACGCCTGCATCAAATATAGGTCTCGCCAGAGCATCCTCCTCCATTCGAACGCCAAGTCGCCTAATGTTAATACTCCAAAACCGACCAAAAAATTTATGTCATCGACCAAGAAATTCAAGTCATCGACCAAGAAAAATGCAATCATCGACCAAGAAATGCAAGTCATTGACCAAGAAATGCAAGTCATCGTCCAAGAAAAATGCAAGTCATCGACCAAGAAATGCAAGTCATCATCCAAGAAAAATGCAAGTCATCGACCAAGAAATGCAAATCATCAACCAAGAAAAATACAAGTCATCGACCAAGAAATGCAAATCATCAAGCAAAAAAATGCAAGTCATCAACCAATAAATTCAAGTCATTGACCAAGAAATGCAAGTCATCGACCAAGAAAAATGCAAATCATCGACCAAGAAATGCAAGTCATTGACCAAAAAAGGCCAGTCATCATCGAAGAAAAATGCAAGTCATCGACCAAGAAATGCAAATCATCGACCAAGAAAAATGCAAGTAATCGACAAACAAATGCAAGTCATCGTCCAAGAAAAATGCAAGTCATCGACCCAATAAATACAAATCATCAACAAGAAACAAAGTGCAAGTCATCTACCAAAAAAAAAACAACTTGCGAAAGAATACGACATTTTGTTGTATATATACATATAAATGCATATGAACTCAATGAGAATTATTAAAATGTTTAAGTCCATTTAACTAAAATTTTATTTTTATCCGTATTTACATAGAGCACTTTATCATATATCCGGTTCCACGTAACGCACGATCATAAAGAAATCTATTTTGGAATCCTGGAGACTATGGCTATCCAGCCCACTGAGTCCGTTTCACCACTAGGTCCATTTTTTATCCGATTTTGCCTTTGTTGCTTATTGGAAGACATCAATTAACTTCGTCACCTATAAAGTAGCACAAACAATTTGACTGCAAGAGAGATCATTGTGAACCCAAGTCAAGCTGACTTTAGAAATTTCGCTTAGAATGAGGACAAGCTTTCAATAATCGAAAATAACATCTCTTTCTGGATGACTCATTAATTTCTTTATGTACGTGTACGGCTATAACGACGAGTATCATTTAAAAATGTTGTTCAAAATATATTCCATTCTCTATAGATATATGTATGTACGTAGACATGCCTACATACATACATACATGTATACATTCTAATATTTACATCAAATTCAATGTTTGTCTATGTACGAGTATGAGTATTTAAATATTCCCATCTGTGTTTAGTTATATGTTGCATGTTAATAATGCATATGTGGCAAGACAAGCCCTTGTAGTATCGGTAATAGGTAACCGATTCTTTTTTTGTTTGTCACACTGTTCAACATACTATGACTAGAATATTTCCCAGGTTTTTTGTTATTTTTTTGAGTTCGTTTTTGTTGTTGGCCCAATGCCAAATCTTAATTTATACGACTGCCATAAATTTATAGTAGATTTTGTGTAAAAATATAGGAAATCTCTCTCTCGCTCTCGCTTTTTTATTTTTTATAAGCGTTGCTGGAATATAAAAAACTGATGATGATTTAAGAGTGAAAATATAATATGATTCGGCTTAAATTGTTGAAATACAATATGCACGTATGCATGTACGTAGGGATGTATGATAATAAAACTATTAAAGTATTTTCTAAATGATTTAAGGAATTAATTATTTATTTAAAAAAAGTCAGTAGTGGAAATCAAAACTTAATTTTATGGATTTAAAAGTAAATGTCAGTTAAAATCACAATTAATGAAGATTTATGGTTTAAAAAATAAATTAATTTCTGAGGGCTGAAATTTAAAAGTATACGCAATTAATTGACAGACAATACAATGTTAATGAGTACATGGTATGGTTTTCCGTTTCCTTTCGAGTTCGAGAACTTCGGTTTTATGATAAGATAAGAGTTATCCTAGTTTTATACCCAGGGCAACACAAATTCGGAGTTAATATGTCTGTTTATTATACAATACAGACTGGGATGCTTTAGATTTCTGCGGCAAATAAAAATTTAGTATTCCCTTTCGATCTTTTTCACAACACTGGGCTATTACAAAGCGTCTGCTCCATCATAAGAGATAAAGATCTGGTTGGTCTACTACAAGCTGAGGGAACACGAGTTATTTTATAAATATATTCTAGATTTATGCTCAAAGCAGGAGGATTGCAATTAGAAAGCGCATAAAGGTCTCAAACAATATTCATCACTAGGCTGTAAACCATATCTGTAAACAGCATAGGCTATTCTCTCAGTGATGTTAACATCAAAGTTTCGGTATAAGACATCTAAGGCTATGAAATTTTGGCTCATATTGTTAATTTAGAAGAGCAGACGTCTGAAGTTGATGCTTTAACTCAATTTTTCAACATAAAACTCACGGTCTACAAGTAAAGCGATGGCGCTAGTTAACAAGCCACCCACTCAACTTATAAAGATTTCCTATATTTAGTATCAGACTGATAGAAAGTTATTGCGCAGTAAAGAGTAATTTCACTGAATCGCCGAACGATATGATTTTTATCAGCAGTTGCCCGCAGGAATGAATTCCAGCGTCGTGTTGAGTGCAGTGATGGTGGAACTTTGATTATTGGGTGTCGAGACAAGATACCTCCTGATCTTTTTGATGCGATATGCGAACCTATTTTGAAATGCAATGTATGTGAAGCATACTCAGTTACTTACTCAATTGATCATAACAACCCTTCACTAAGGATTAAAACCAAGCTTCTACCCCCAACAATGCTGTGTGTTAATTTTATTCATGATATAATTTTAAGTCCACTCTGAACGACAGATTTTTAAGAAACTTAGTATGGGAATTTTATTTTACTCCCAGAGTTTTTACCAGAAATCTTCCGAGGGGCAGTCGATATGTCTGGGCTGGCGTTTATACCACGGTCTGTGTTGTAATAAGTCAACAGCAACTATGGCACCTTCATGATACATCGTGATTCATGTAATACATCCTAGGTAGGCAGTTTATTGGCTCGTTAGATCGTTAGTTCAAACCTGACATTTCGAAAAAAATATATTTTTAGGCGAAAGCTATGAGAGTAAACAATTAAAAATGCTTCTCAGCTCTGTCATAAAGAATCAAAATTGAACTATAGGTTTTCTGAAGTTAACACACACACAATATGGATGAAGTGAGAAACTAGGTTGTAATACGGAATAAATCTTTTTAATGGCCAATTAAGTAAGTATATAATATACTAAAGGAGACTGAAGGAATTACGAATGGATTTTTATTATAAAGAAATTGTTTAAAAAATGTCTGTGAAAGAAGAGAAGAAGTACGTCGATATTTTAACTACAAAATCGCTTACAAATCAAATGGATCTCAAACAAACGATGTAAACGGCTGAACCGATTTTCTTGAAATTTTCACAGTACATTCCTGTATGTCTGGAAGTAGTTATAGGCTACTTTTTACGTTGAAATAGGCAAATAAAATAAAATAAAATAAAATGAATAAAAAAAAAGTATGAATGTTATTGTCTAACAAAATATTACGTATACGTCACCCGTCAGCTCGATGTAATATTTTATACACGACAGTAATTGAAATCTACATATAAAAATGAATGTTTGTTTGTATGTAATTAATAGAATCGTAAACTATGAATTTGATCATGTTATGATCTTTAGGAAAGTTGTTGCTCATGAGCCCGAGGTTTCTAAGTTGGTATGACCAATATCCGACAGCTGGCGCCACTAAAAATTACTAAAAATGAATTAAATCGTAAACTGTTCATTTGATCATGTTATGATCTTTAGTAAAATTGTTGCGCATGAGACGACGAAGTTTTATAAGTTCGTATGACCAATATCCGACAGCTGGCGCCACTAAAAATTACTAAAAATGAATTACATCGTAAACTGTTCATTTGATCATGTTATGATCTTTAGTAAAGTTGTTTCGCATGAGCCGACGAAGTTTTATAAGTTCGTATGACCAATATTCGACAGCTGGCGCCACTGAAAATTACTAAAAATGAATTAAATCGTAAACTGTTCATTTGATCATGTTATGATCTTTAGTAAAGTTGTTACGCATGAGCCGACGAAGTTTTATAAGTTCGCATGACCAATATCCGACAGCTGGCGCCACTGAAAATTACTAAAAATGAATTAAATCGTAAACTGTTCATTTGATCATTTAATGATCTTTAGCAAAGTTGTTGCTTATGAGCCCGAGGAGGTTTCTATGTTGGTATGACCAATATCCGACAGGTGGCGCCATTGAAAATGACTAAAAATGAATTAAATCGTAAACTGTTCATTTGATCATGATATGTTCTTTCGCAAAGTTCTTGCGCATGAGTCGACGGAGGTTTCCAAGTTGGTGCGATTAATTTCCGGTAGATGGCGCCACTGAAAATTATTCAAAATTAATGACAAGACATTGGTCGACCTACACCTCAAGCATGGAAGAAAAGGGCAATACGAGCCTCAGAATCAGACGAGCAACGAGCATTGAGACTTGAAAATCTTCGACTGCATTCCGCTGAGATCCGTTCGCATGAATCACTTAAACAACGAGAAGTGATATTAAAAACTGATCGAATGCGTACTACTCAGGCCCGTCCGTCTGAATCATTTGGACAACGGGAAGCAAAATCCATAAAATTATTCAAAATTAATTGGATATTTGTGTAATGTTTTTCCTTCAAATGTATTTTAGTTGGTGCCGCATCAACGCGCGCTGGGTACAACTAGTATAAACATACAAGTCAATTCTTCTATAGAATGATGACATTTCAATGTCTATAAGACCTTTTCTCAAACTTTAAATTTAAATAATTTTATTAGAAATCTTAAATAAAATTTCTTCATTTTCAATTTAATTACTGTGTGACCTACATTTCTCATTTCACTCACATAACGAAATGCAGTTTTCGGTTTCATCCGCAAATATGTGGTGACTTTACCACATTGTTTAGGTGACAAAAACAACAACAGAAAAAATCATACCAAAGATTTACGAAATTTTCACACAAATCTTTGCATTAAAATTTATGACAAAAATCTGTTTTTAATTAAATTATTAACACACATAAAACAACACACTCATGTATTCATTCATCACTTATTTCACTACTTATGCAAATGCAAAATGCAAGAACTCATAAATAATTCATCATAAGAAAGGGAAAATCATCCCCAAATTTAAAGAAAGAAAAAAAAGAGAGAAAACAAATGAAAACCCCAAAAACCAACTGAAAATGGGAAAAATGGAAATAAGAAAGGAAAAGTTTTCAAATGAAATCAAAATTGCATAAATCGCATTAAATTATTGTTACGTAAATGAAGTTTCATTCACTCCTTACCTCAAACACGAAAGTCTATTAAAATAATAGCAAAGAGAAAGGGGGAAGGGGAAAGGAGCATCATACTTACTTACAGGCAATTATAGTTCATGAAAACTAATTAACCTTTTAGAATAATTGCTTGCTTATGCTATAAATATATGAAGAAAATAAAACAATTTAAGTATTAATAGAGAACAAAAACAACAAAAACAAAAAACAAAAAAAAAAAGATTTTTTAAATTTATTCTAACAACTGCAACCCTAAGGAACATAGTCATGCTAATGCATCAGCACCTAACAGTTGATGTTTTGAAGGGAAAATTCTCTTCTAAATAAGGGAGAAATAATAACATCTGGGGGCATTGAAATAAATTGAAATTTTCATAAGTTTTTCCTTTGAAACAAAAACAATTTAAAGTTTTCATTTGTATTTAAAATTTGTTAAGGATAATGCAACGGGGAAAGTATGAAATTTAGTACATCATTTCTTATATTTTTTTCTTTTCGTCGGATTAGATAATGTGACACTTTAAATTCACCAGATTTTTTCTGTAGTTCTCTCCGACATAGAATATCGACCCACTGAAGTACTTAAATACACTTTAGAAGTTGCCGTAGTCTAATAGGTAGTGTGTTAGCTCATTAGACGTGAGGCCTCGGTTCGACGGTCAGACGTCAAAACGATTTCTGACGATTGCAAATTTCTGGCAAAAACTCTATGAGTAAAAATAAAATTGCCATGAAAAGTTTCTCAAAAATCTATCATTCGTAATCCACTTTAAAGTGTTGTAGGTCACTAAAGGGTTGTAATGACCAATTATGACCAATTACACTTTAACATGTAAAAACCTCTATTGAAAGTTCGCCAAATATTGATGTGTCATGTGCCCTAAGGACAACTCCTGTGCCAGAACTCCGAGTGCTATCAAAGTCTCTGGCAAAAGGTATCTTAAGTTATACTTCAGTCTGTAATAGCCCTTAAAGTACCAATTTCAGAGACTTAAATTTGCTGCAAGAAAGCCCTGATTTCCATGTTACAAATAAGAAATGGTTTATCTAGACTCTGACCAGCACAACTATGTCAGAAGAAGTAAATCCTTAAGCATTTCGCCTCTAATTACGAATTAATTTTTATCATTTTTCGGGACTTTAGCCCCTTACCCTTCCTGTATAGAAATGCACACTAAATTGTCAACAAGCTGTTGTCATTCACATACCAGTTTCGATTCAATTAAAGGGCTTTAAGAACCACTTGACTATCCGAATGTATGTATATTCATGAGAGCACTTTTCATTCTGCTGTGGAGAGGAAGTTTATTTTTGGGTTCGAAGGCTAATAAAATCGATTTTATAAGTGTGCGCCTATTGATTCCTCGCCCTGTTGTAATATTTTTCAGTTTGAATCCGTCAATGATAACCATAGAGCCTAGCACAAAATTTCAATCTGAAGAGTCATGGAGAATCACTCGAAATTTTCAAAAGTTGAATTTTCTTAGTGACTGCTCATCCCTCAAGGCCCTCAAACGTTGCCGAATATTCTTACTTTTCAGTGCCGAAATACGCTTTCATATCAATCGATTAAAAAGTCTTCCCTCCCTATCTTGACCGCAATTGCAAAAGTTTTCATCGGCACCCTACCCTGGCACTGTCTGCTCTACTTATGATGTTTGTTGTTCATTTCATTTTTACTGGGCTAGACAAGTGGCTTCCTGGATAGATTATTTGAAGAGAAGATTTTAAAAGTTACAACAACTAGAATGAACAATTTAACGTCTGCCGTTGTTTCCCAAAACTGTGATACACATGGTATATGATACTCAAAATTTTATTGATATTCAAGACACTTTGAAAGTCTCTTATTGAGCGAGCTTGTGAAGAGCCGAACATCTCCAGTGGACTCTGCAAGATATTATGTTTTCAGCTCTGCCTGGCTTTTGCATCCTGCATTAAGAAACAAGGTAACACTATGATGCGACCATAGACACGATTATGTTATGGAAATTGTGATACATGATGGACCTCGGGTATAAGTCTTTTGGAGCGAAAACCAGTATTTATTATTAACATGTACCAGGGAAATATAGATGAGTGGGAACATAACCTTCATTCATTGTATTAGTTACAGCGCCCTGGCCAAAAACAAACAAAACTGTTGAATAGTAGACAAGAAGGCAAGGCAATTAACCGAAAATTTATTGATTTCTTAAGAGGACAGACACTACAACTAGAAATGTTATCATTTCAAGCACAAGTGGGGACTTGAAAGGGTATGCCATCTATTTAAGAAAAAGGAGGCATACATTGCATTGGAAAATATTTGAAAATGAATGTTAAAGAAACAAATTCATCGACTGACTATCAGTAACATAGTGGCCTTCACTCGAAACGTTGAAGCTATTCTTCTGAAATTCATAACGAAAGTATTTCTTGGCACTGTCATCCATCTGAAATTATGAAGATACTTAATGTTACTTAATTTAACGAAGGCAAAAGCTGATCTGAGGTATTTCCTTTTTTAGCTCCAAGTTTTAGCACAATAAAGGCTCAGTTTCCAATGTCTTGTTTGTACAATCCTAACAATAATACCGTATTGCTTACGAAAACTGTTGAATTATTTTTTGATTGAATATTGAATTAAGTTTGCAGCTTACGCAGTGCATTGTGGACACTAGATTTGAATTTCTTTGTATCATAAATTACGGGGAAGACGTCTGCAGGATGGGAGTTTCCCATAGAAATAGACTGAATTTGGTCTGTAACGCCGTGTGCGCTCTACTGGCCAATCGCCCACAAACGGATGTGCTCGTCGAGGGTTACGTAGAAATACATGATTTTCGGAAACATTTCCATTGACAGTCTTGCATTTCCAATTTCAGTACAAATACGAATTCTTAAAAGAAAAAACCTTTCAAATATTGTAACCCTCAGTAGAAAGCTCTTTAAAATGAAATTATTTTTTATCAAAACCGAAAAGTAATTTCAAAGTTAAAATGTTTCTTCTTGTCTTTGCATAAAACCAATTTGAAAGATTTTACATCCACTTTTATCTTTGTCTACCTCCATATACAAAATTGCAATCATTGCTATCCTTATCCATTTAAACTATAATATCCTTAAAAAGCATACACTTAATAAGTATTTCTCTAACAGTTATTAACCCCCCCCCCCCCCCCCCCCCCGTCTCAATTAAATAAACGTGAATAGTTTGATACCTAAAACGCAATATTTAAATCTGTACGTGCATTTATATGTGGGTGTGTGTGTTAAAAATGGTAGTAGAAAAATCTCAATTGTTGCATTAAAAGAGAAATATTGTACACATATGCATACGTATGCAAGTATCACTGTATGCCAGTATTTGCGTGTTTTCTAGCGTATACTCTTCTGTATTGAAATTCTCTTGGCACTGACTTGACACAAATGTGACAATGTAATGTTACCGCCAATGATATTGTCTTTAAACATCCTTATAGACTTCCTTTAGACACAAACACAATTACAACCACTGCACTTGTGCTTCTGCACATACACCGATACTGTACTCCGTACTCGTGTAAGTGGAATAAAAATGAAGTAAAATGACTGTCTCAAAGCAATACATACATACTTATTTCTATTGTTATTATTATTACTTATAAAAGCATGTGATAGTGACAGTGATATTGCGTGCATATTCATGTGCATGTGTGTGTGCGTGTGTGTTAGATTAAAATCTATTTGTTGCTATACAATGTATGTATTTATGTGTGAGTATGTGTAGATAGTTGCTAATATTTAATACAATTGTTATGGCACTTAAACAGATACTCACACAGATAGTTATTCGCATACATACATGCCATCACCACAATGCCAAGGAATTCAGACGTTTATGCCTGTGAGATATCAAATAATCTGATGGCATATCATTGGAGCCGTTTCAGTTTGTTGGTTGTTGTGTTTTCGTATGTGGGCTGATATTGTCTTTGATACTACACCGAATAAATGTTTTAAGCAGGCAACAGCACGTGATGCCAATAGATAATTATACTCTGGGAAGTTTGATAAATTTATGTACACTCGTACTCTAATTTACTCACATGTACACGCTCGCACACACACACGCAAGTAAATAAATTTAAAAATTTATTTGCACACCTACTGACTACACTTTTCCAAAAAAAATTATTTGCATACTTATCAAGAGACAACATCTTTTGACTTTTTGCCAAAAAAAAAAGAAACTAATTTTGGAATTCTCATTGTTGTTGTAGGATTTAAAGTTTTGATTTGGAATTGATTTAAAGTTTTAAATCAACTTATAAGAGAGACGAGAGATAGCAAATGTTTTTGTTTTGTTTCTTTTTCGTTCTCTTAATATATGTACACAAGGCTATCACAAGGCATATTCCCCATCATCTTATATTGTTTTTTTATTTTGACAAGTTTCAGTTTAGTTTGTGAAGTTTTGGCAAAAGGTAATTGGGGTACTGTCTCATGTCCAAGGACGGTAATTTATAGCTTATCAATTTCATCAAGAAAAAACTACACTTTCTGTAAGAAACCTAAAGGGTTGTCATATTGAATGTAACATAGGCGAATAAGGTTCTCTTGCATAAGACTTCCAGAAAAATCATAAGTTTGTAACGCGAAGATGCTGCTATTGTTACCTATGGAAAGAGTGTACAGGGAGGCCAACCTGAAAACAACACAGGCGGAGTTTTATGATCTAAAGGCTGGCATACGTCATCGTAATCGGAAAAAGGAAAATGTGTTGTATGTGGACATGAGAACACATGTTGAATTTGACGACGGGTTGCATACGAAATATATCAGGAGCATCGTAACTTTATAAAACGAGCGGCTCCCAAGAAGAAGCTCTGGGAAGCATTATGCTAACTAACTTAGCTGTTAAGTATATTAACTGTGGTGGTGTGGGTATGCGTAACCATATTTAGGGTTATGGGAACCTGGTCGAGGGGCATTGTGACCCACGGGTCACCATCAACTGCCTCCTTAACTAACAACTAGTCGGAATTTTTCCAATGAGACCAAGTAATACGAGTGAACTGTGTAATCTGTAAGCAAAATACTACCTTATAAAGGGAGGGCCCTTACGGTGGTCATGGAAGTTTTATCGATTGGTAGTGGTGCGGGAGCCTGCACATATTTTTGAAGTGGAAGTCTATGCCATTAAAATGCAACTCTTACAGAGGGTACAGAGGTCGGAACAAAGTCATACTGCCCATCAGTCAGCCCATCATTCAAACTATTATGAGGTCGACTGTCTGTAAAGCTCATTTCTGTAAGCCACCGTTTGTTGCATGCCATTTCATGTGGGATACAGGGCAGTGGGGGAACAGACGATCATGCCACAAGGGTTGCTTCCACATCGCCAAAAAGTTGCGTTGCAATGGAACGTACAATTTGGATGAAGCAACTAGAATCAAAACCAGGCTCAATATGTAGATTCTAGGAAGATGTAAAGGAATTTATAACCTGTGTGGTATCTGAGTACTCTCCTGACGACAGTTCCTAACTAGAAACTAAACACTAGCACCACAAATAAAGGCTTTTTCAAGACGAATTGAAGCTAAAGGACGCTAAGGTATCAAAAAAATCATGACGGCCACGTTTTAATCTGCTTTGATACCGGACATTATGCGCACTTATGCCCATGAGAATTAAAAAATACAGCATTTGGATAAGTAGGGACATTTTTCATTTAAAAACAAGAGAAATCAGATTCCCAATATCAGTTTCCATAACAAAAATCCATCTTTTAGGCTTTAGGTCTTAACTCCAACAGTAAATTCATCTCATTTCGAATGGTCTCAACAAATCTTATATTTTATTAAATGTTATTCGAAAACCTGTATGCCATTAAAAAAAAAAAAAAAACTATGAACTTATTAACCTACCTTCGTAAATGAATAAAATATCTTCATTTATGTTTTGATTTTCGATTTTTCACGGTACTTTTTTCAATGCATCTGTATTATGCAATGCCTTTCAATTAATGGTTCTTTGGTCCAATAAAATATCATTTTCAAGCAGACGCCCTATTTAATATTGACCTCCTATTAATGACGGATCCAATTAATCGCGGAATTGTAAGTATGTATCTGTGGCAAGTTCTGCTATTTGTATGTGAATACACTGAATGCCCAGGTTGCGATGCCTTTACCACATGACAATTGGCTGCAGCTGAAATTTGAATGAACAGCTGCTGTTCTCTAGTGGTCAGCTCGCTACTCCGTTGGTGGTGGTAATGGTGGTGGAGATGGCACGTCCATTCGTCCATCCATCTGTGGTGGTAGTGTGGATAATGTTTGCTGATGGCTATAGTGTTGATGGTGTTTAATTGTTGTTGTTGTTATTGTTGTATTGTCATGTTGGCACATTTTTGTTTTTCCCCACACAACTTTATTTTTTGTTCCATTTTCAGTTGGTCTTTAGTTTTTGCTCTGTTTTCATCAGGGATCTCCCTTTTGTTTTAGTTTCTCTGTATATCCTGAGATACAATATTTTCTCTCTATCTCACCCTTTTTTTCTTTATGTATGTGGATGCAAAAATTTAACATTGTAAGTGTTTGTTTGTATGAGTATGTATTCATGGCTTTTTGTAACACATTTACATGAGCGTTCAAATTGGCTGGTTGGTGCGTATGGTTGCGTGTTTTCATATGTGCGCATTGCAACATACTGATGATGTTGCATTTTGAGAAGAAACCCCCGTTTTGTACATTCTATATAAGGAGAACAAATTAAAAAAAAAAAGGAAACAAAAAGACAGAACATAAAGAGGAAAAGAGATAGAGAGAGAGAAAGAGTATACAATTTACGTGGTGCAATATGTTGAACATGCCAAATGTTTTAATACCGTTTAAAAGGCATTTTTTAATTATTCAAACCGATTACAGGTCGTAAGTTAAGCATTTCGCAAAATTAACCTTTTGAGGATAACATTTTGAAGTTTAGTTTGCAAACTAGAAAATACCACAATTGAGGGGTTACAGAAATAGCCTCACAGAATGCACGATTTACGCTTGGTATATTGAAATAAAATCACAAAAACTTTTCGTTTTAATATCACAGAAGAGGAATTTCAAACTAAACAAAAATGAAACACACTTTCGAAAGTAAAAAAAAATACCGAAATCTAGTGAAAATCTTTACAAACACGAGACAGAATGTTGCAAGTACGTGTATTAAGATTAATGAATGAAATTGTTAAAGTCATGCAGTTGCAATTCGAGAGTTTTTTCTGTTCACATATCCAACCCCACCTTACTGTGGCATATATTTTGATTGACAATGACAACTTGCCAATGCTTGGCAACCATTTTGAACCGAGAATAGTTATATAACCCAGTTGAAAGGGAAAATGAAGTGACTATGATTGAGTAGAGAAAAAAACATGTTGATGCAATAGTTAGCGAATAAAAATTTATAAAAGCTGGGTAAATGCACATAGAGTCTAATGAGCGTTAAAAAAATCCTGCCTAGAGGTTTAAATAGACCAGAGGGATCTAGCCCGATATGGATAAAAACTGAGGAAAATATTTGTTTGTTTGTTTGAGGTGGAATAGATAGTTTATGGGCTTGATAGACTAGATCTTTTCTGTTCATGCCGCAGCCTCAGCTCTAATATCTAATATCAATATCCGCTACGTTACATACATATGCATTTCGATTGCCTCAGTTAGACTAGGTTATCTCAGCTCGTTTTGCAGAGAGGCTCAACTTTTTGTGGCAGCAGTAAGATACATGGAACATTACAAGATTTTGTTTTGCCAGTGTCCTTCTCCGCTCTGTTATCCTTGACTGAAGTTTTCCTTATAAAGATAGGTGATATAGCAGGATTCGATACTGTCAAAGAATTTATTTATCTTGGCTCCGCCGTTACCTTCAAAAATGATGTCAGTCTGGAGATCAAGCGCAGGATAACTCTTGGTCTCAATAGGCAATTGAGTAGCAGCGACCTCTCTCGTGTGACAAAACTAATACTCTACAAGACGTTTATCCTCCCCGTGCTTCTTTATGGCGCAGAGGCATGGACCTTATTAAGCACTGATGCTGAAGCCTTGAGAGTATTCGAGAGAAAAGTCCTAATGTCCAGTGCGAGTTGGCTATGATTTTCTCATCCGATCTAACAATGAGCTCTATGAGCTCCTCAACGACATAGACGTTGTGCAGCGTATTAACATCCAGCAGAGCAGAGCTGGCTTGGCAATGTCCTTCGAATGGAGGACGCGGCACCGGCGAGGCTGGTATTTGATGCGGGGATCTGCGGAAATCGGCGAAGAGAACGACTTTGTCTGCGTTGGAAAGACAAAATTGAGGAAGCCCTGTCATCGATTGGTGTGACCAACTGGCTTAGGCGCGCAAGAAGCAGAGGCGCCTGGAAGGCCGAAATCCGTTAATCGGGTTGTTAATGACCAATTAAGTATATAAGTAAGTAAGATATAGCAGGATTCATTCTTGAGTTAGGTTGGTTGCGTTTAGACGATATTTTATGCCGGGTTGAGCCTAAACGATAGCCTTAGTGGAATATTGCCCTTCAAGGAGGACCAGTCACCTAAATTGCACTAAAGAAACACTAAAAAGTGACAGAGATTTAGCAATTTGTAAGAAGACAATAAAGGCTCGTTAATCAATGCCATATAAAGTGATGTTTAGAAAACTTTAAAGGCATTTCTGTGTTGTTTCAAGCGTCTTTATGACATTTATTATCGCATTCCATTCCATAGCAGGAATTTGTGAAAAGAGGCATTGATTTTTGTCCTTAAGGCATCAAAACACCTATCCCAGTTACCTTCAATTATAATGCAAAACAAGGCCCCACTTAAAATACAACATTTTCATTCCTTTGAAGTAAAAACGTTTACCAGGCGAAAATGGACAACGTTAAGGCAGCTGCTGATAAATGGTGCAATTTGGTGTTTAAGACAATTTTACTGACGATAAACGCTGGTAGAACTACCGTGACAGTAATTTTTATATGAACAACACACTGCTTTCTACGCACACAAAATTCTTTGTTCCTTTTACGTTGCATGCGGCATATCATATGTTTTATCACCAACCAGACGTTCCTACTGCTTAGCAAACCACAGATAACTAAAGGAGTAACGAAGACAATGGGAGCACAGAGAGAAGGGGGAGGGAAGAGGTGAGAGGAGAAGCGAGTAGCTCTGGTTAGAGATCTAGTTTGACTTGATGTGTATTGGCATGGCTGAGTTATCGAAGAGTTTTAATAGAATTTTCGTTGTACATTCAGTTTAGATAAGTGCTGATACGTTTTATGATTTTTCTTGCTTTTTCTTTTTGTCATGGTATCGTGCCTTTCTTTGCTCAGTTTCTTTTTAATCTTCCCTGTTGGATGCTTACTTGCCAACATTTTTTTTTTATTTTTTTTCATTTGCTTTGTTCGTATGGCTGACTGGCTGGCTTTTGTTGCAAGTCAAAGTTGTTGCACTTTTAGTCTATCGTTACAGCTGCCTTTTGTATCTGTGAGTCTTTATAATTGTCAGTTGGTGGTTGTGGGTGCTTTTATCTGTTTTTATTTTATTTTTCCTCTCTTCGTTATGCTTTACTTTCGGTAGCTATCTTTCACCACTACCACTTTATTTATATCGTTTGTGTGTGTGTAACATTTGAAAGTGTCCTTGACTGGATTTGGCCAAAGGTTTCATGACTTTTAAAAGCAACAATTTTTTTCCATTTTAAGAAAACAAAAAAGCAAGAAAAAATTGTCGTACCGTTTAGATAGCTTGTGAACCTTGTTACACACTTACCGATTGTTAAAATTGAATAAAACTTTGCTCGAGCTGCTTTTCAATTTTAGCACTTTATCCACAATTTGATGTTAAACAAGTACAACATTTTCAAAATGAAGATGCCGCACACCACAATACACCATCAAATGCAATAAAGACAGGCCAAGGAATAAAAAAAAAACCACAATTGAATCCACCTATTGTTTTAAGCCGCTTAATGTTCACCGTGTCAAAAGTAACGTGTGATAAGGTAGAAAGCATAAAAACGATAGAAATCCAGATAAATGGCTGCTAAAAACAAGATGACGATTAAATTACCACAATTTGACACAATTTCTGACAGTTGTAGGGAAATTTGTACATTTATTTACTCCTAGTTTTTGCTTTTCCATCTAACTTTGAGGAAGTCTTTGTTCGTAGTTTATAAGGAAAGGAAAATAAATCAGTTTGATGCAAACACCTGTCAAAATTATATATCCCATTAAAAAGATTCGGAATATCAAGGCATATGCATACATATATACATAACATACATAATTGGTCATTACAACCCTTCAGTCAGGAACTCAAACCAATTATGTTGTGTGTTAATTTTATAGATGAGTGGTGGGACGTACAGTTTAAAGTCGACTCTGAATGACAGATTTTTAAGAATAGTCTGAGTTTTTTCCCGACCACAGCTGTGAGAAAGACGCCTAATTTTTTCTCATATTTCGTTGTGTTCGAGATGTTTGTCCAAGACACTATCTACTTGATTATGGGCATCTCTACCATACTATAATCGGACTGAATTCGTCGACAAATGGGTCACATTTTGATCCTGATTTTGATCGTTTGGGCATGGATAGAAGTTGTTATACTTCTCCGTCGGATTTAGGATTTAAACCATGGTCTGACGTCCAATAAGTCAACCTTCGACTTCGACATGCATCTCTACAGGAGTTTTAATTAACAAACAAAAAAATTCTTCAAATTTCGGACAAACGAAAATATGAAAAAATATTTCTTCGGCGACTTCCGAATAAAAAATTGCTCAAAAAATCGGACTGTAGATCCCGCCGCAAGTGGATAAAATTAACACACATAATCTAGGTGGTGTGAGAAGGTCCTAATCATGCCTAAAGGTTTTTAGTAACCAATTAGGTTAAGTGAGTAATCTGCCTCATCAATAGTCTGCCTCAAAACATCTTCCAAAATTGATTCCTAAAGTTCAGTACCATGTTAAAGCAGAAATCAAATCCATTTATTAGACCAGTGCTCGTCAATAATTTGTATTCAAGTGCTATTAGATGCAATTATATTCGTAATCCAGTGCGTGAACTCTATTAAAAACGTACCTGACATTTCGAACTAAACGACGTGTGATAAAATATTTCTTCGGTGATTGCCTATCAGCAATCTTCTGGCAAAAACTCAGAGAGAAAATAAAACTAACATTAAAATTTTCTGAAAAATCTGTCGTTCGTAGTCGACTTTAAACTGTAGGTACCGGCACTCATATTTAAAATTAACACACACGACATAAATGGTGTGAGAAGCTAGGTTTTAATACTAACTGAAGGGCTGTAATCATTAATTATGTATGTTATGTATGTAGTGGTGCTAAATTTGCCTAATCTTTTTCCGACTATTATTGTTACGGTTTTCGCTGGAGATGATGAACAACACCAAGATGACCTATGAAACAGTTGTTATCCTTTACAATAATAAGACAACTACCGGTTAGTTTTTTATACGAGTTTATTTATTTAAATAATTATTTCTATTATAATTTTTTTTATATATTTTAATACTATAATTAACATTTAAATAATTTATTATATGTATGATTGAATGCATTATAATGTATTCAATGTAATGTATTGTGTATCGCATATGAATATTTTCTTGGTATTTTGAAGATGAGTTTCTGACTCATCCATGTTTCAATAATAATTGTTTATATTTTTATGAATTTATTTATTTATTTATTTGTTTTAAATTTAATTTAGCAAATTAACATTATTATTACGATAGACTTAAGTACTGGCAAATATTTGTTTAATGATACTGACAAAATACTGTTCAAATTTCTAATTTTCTTTTTTTGGTTTCAAAAGTTTAACTATGCTTAGGTACTTATGGACATTAAGACAAATTCTTATTTTTCATATAATTTTTTTCATTAATTTTACAACATAAAAAACATTAATATTACCATAATACGATTAATAGTTGTTATATTGATTAAATAAGTAATCGTGTTTATAAACATCAATAGCAAAAACAAATTCTTATTAATTTTCAATTGTTTTTCTCATTTAATGTAATACGTTTTCCGATTGTAAAGCACAGTTAATAATTGTTATTCAAGTTGAAGTTGAAAATGATTACGATTTTAATTTCGTAAATTTCAATTAATTGGTTTAATTGATTTTTAATTAATTTTTTAATTAAATATCCCTGCAAAATCCTTTATTTATTAATATTTTTTGTTTTTTAATTTGGTTAACAAATTTTAGTTCCACAAAATGTTTCAATTTGGCTAATAGCAATGTTAACCCAGCTAGTATATAACACATGTTAATCTACATAATGTTAACCTAACATTTTTTTTAACATCTTCCAATAAAGCCTCTCAAACTAAATTTATTTCGTACAGAAAGTATATAGATTTACGAATTCTATGTTTTTTTCCTTTAGCGAGTGTAGAAACCTATTTTTTAGTACAGACACCCACCACTATAACATTCTTAACAGCTACACCTTGACAAGAGAGCCGGTTTTAATTACCACTATTATTACGACCATTATTGACATCTTGTAGGGGTACCCATTGGGCGGTGGCATTTTTGGAACGGAACATTTCCTCGAAAAATATTTTTTCATCAGGACGTACATCGGGACCAGAACCAATTAGAGCTCTGCCTAAAATTTCATTTGAACCTAGGAAAACAAACATATTTTCTTAAAAAAAAAATCTACAAGTTTTACCATTAAACCTACCCAATAGGCCATCATGTACCACTTGCAGTTCAATGGTGGCATTTTTTAAAGCCTCTTTATTCACATCAAATGTCAAAGCCTCATTGTACACAGGATTGATGTTGTTACGCACTACCGCTGTTTTACGTTTTTTGTTCTTCTTACCCGGCACCATTAAAGTCACCTTAATATAGGGATCCGATGAGTTACGTGAATCATCAACAATTCTTAAATTTCTAGCCTTTATTACAACCACCGTTAAACGTTCAGCCGATGGTAGGTAGGCTAAAGTAATCATTACATCACCCAGGTCCACTTTCATATCCTGGTATATACAAACTTAAATTTAAATTTTCTTTGACTTAAAGTATAATAGTTAGGCTTACCTGCTCAGCACATGAACCCAATGGTGTCCAAAATTTCTCTTTCTTAGTCAAATCCAAATTGGCTAAAGGTATTTGAGCGCCACCTATACATACATGCCGTGAATAGGCATCAAAATCGTAGAGTAATATTTCAATGGTACGCTTTTCGATCGCATTGGGACTTTCTTCAAAAACGAAATCTTCATCGAAAACTGAAATGAAAAACGATTTTTAGGGTTTTTGAATATGCCCCAGAAATTTTGTGCTTCGCTCTTGTATTTCGCATCTATTATGTGCCTGTGTTTAAATTTTTGACTTAACTTGAACAATCCCAGGACTTTCCGGAATTAGAAATACGAGTTACACACGTGCGCTAAAATACCATATGGGATACTAAGAAAAAACAATTGCCCAATTACTTGGACTCCCAGGATGAACCAGACATGGGGAATATTATGCCACTTTGAGTCTGTATGAATGAATGGACTATATAAATGGATTTAAGCTGCATAGGTGCTACGAATACCGGGCATTTAGAGAGCACACCGAAACTATGAAACACTTTATTTGCAGATGCTGGACATCCCAATATTTCATGAATGATACGTTTTAAACATTATTCAAGTTATAGTTTGGTTGTACTTCTATTTCATGGGTCCAGGCGGACGTAGCTCTCATTTGTATTTGATAGTCTGCCTGTATGATGGCGTCCATAATACACCCACCCTAACACCTACCTATGCACAAAACGATTAAAAGCAGGATCACAATGTAACCAATTTGTCGACGAATTCAGTCCGATAATAGTGTGGTAGAGATGCTCATAATCAAGTAGATGATGTCTTGGCTAGACATCTCGAACATAACGAAATATGAAAAAAAATTTATTCAGGCGTCTTCCTCACAGTCGTGTTTAGGAGAAAAGTCAGATTTTTCTTAAAAATCTATCATTCGGATTCGACTTTAGACTGTAGGTCCCGCCACAAATCGATAATATTAACACACATAATCTAAGCGGTGTAAGAAGGTCGTAATACTGACCAAAGGTTTTTAGTAACCATTTAGGTTAAGTGAGTAAGATGCCCTCAAGAAACACCAGCAATAGTCTGGCTCACAACATCTTCCAAAATTGATTCCTGAAGTCCATTTACTAGATCAGTGCTCGTCAACTCATATTCGGGTGCTATTTGATGCAATTATATTCGTAATCGAGTGAATGAACTCTTCTAAAAACGTACCTGGATTTAATGTCTTCTTGTGTATACGAGTTTGCCAGAAATTCTTCTTCTCAGGCAATAAACGAATCTTAGCATAGGGATCAGCGGTGCCACTAAAACCACGAGGTTGGAGATTTTGCGCCTGGAAAAATAATAGCGTTTTACATAAAATAAAAGATCATCAAATTCAATACCAATCTTTACCTCTATCAATAGAACCGATAAGATGCCAGCATGAGGATCATAAACAATGCTAACATGGATGCTGCCCTTTAGATCCTCATTTTGATTAGAGCCCTTTTGTAGGGAATTCTAAAAAGAGAGAGCGAAAATATCATGAAACATTACATATATTACTCTTAAGCCGTAGGCTTACCGTTCTATACAAAGCCATATCGATTTTCGTATGATCCAATTTGGCATTCATCGAGGAAACCTTAGGTCTGGTGGGATTCATGGCTAAAACCACATGTTTATCAGAACGCGCAATAGGTACCGAGTTACACGATGACATGGACAATGTATTCGATTTTAAGCTGCCCGTGGGTGAGGTGGGTGTTGAGGGTGGCGACTCATCGGCCGAAGTAGAAACCTGTTGTTGTATGGTCTTTGAGGTGGTGGGTGGTGGCACCCAAAAGGTGGGGTCTTCTGTGTTAATAGAGGTGGGCGTGGCATTACCTTTACCTATAGAGCGCGAGCATTCGCTTATATTGTCCACATTGTAGCCGGAAGCGGTCGCAACTAAAGCATCTCGGCAATCAGCTTCTTCATCCTTATTGTTGGCCGATTCCAAGAGATTCTTTTCGAACCAATTCAAACGATAACGACGCGAACAAGTGGCATAAAATCCTAAACCCACCACAGAAACCACTAGGAAGGAAAGTGAAGCGTATATACCAACCTGGGCTAAGGAAATGTCTTCTTCGCGTATAACAATATCCATGGTGAAGTACTTTAGGCTTTGAGCGAATGGATGAAACTGTAATAAAAGAAAAGAAAATAAAATGAGAAAAATGAATTGTGGATTCCAAAAATAGGTGTGTAACTATACTTAATGCCGAAATAGATTCAAGTCTACACTTAGCCAAGACACAGTTATGTTGTACAATAAAATTTATGATTTAAGATTTGAAAACACATCCTTGGCCCACTGTAACTACCCACTCTCCCATCCTTTTCATAACAAAAAATCGTGCTGTAGTTATAAATATTTGCGAACGCCATTGACTCACTTTGAAATTTTAAATGTTCATTCGTTCGTTCGTTCATATGTGTACCAGCAAGCCAGCCAGCCACCCAAGCTAAGCATAAATGCTGGTATTTGGGGGGCTTTTATTGCACAGATTGAAAATTTTTCGTTAAACCCACATCCTTTGTTCTTGTGCTAAAATGGTTTTCATATTTCCTTTTATTGATCCTAAAAGCAGTAAAGCTCTCGCTCTCTCTCCCCCTTTCATTTGTTAATTTTAGAATGTTGTTGCTATTTTTGCTGAGTTGTTGCTATTCATTGTACAAAGGGAATTTCTTGTTTTTTTTTTTAATTGAGACACTTCTTTTATTTTTTGCTATGCCTGTTCCCCTATAATGGAATTGAAATGGAAAACTTGATGAGATGAGCTTGATTTTAGCGAAAAAAATAATAGTTTTCATTATTAAAGGATTAAAGGATTACAGGATTTGTGATAATTGAAATCTCAAGGAGAAGCTATTTCTTCACGGACAATGAAAATGGTCTTTGGGGAAAGAATTATTAAAACTTTTTCAAGATTTTAATCTTTTTAAAGGCTTCTGTAAGTACTCAGTGATAAACAGTATGGATTTACGAAGGATTGATTTACTGCCATTACAGCAATTACTTGATGAGCTACAATTACTATCTTCAGCTCCAATTGGTTAGGACACCCAGTTCTTTTATTTAAGAACTATAGGACATCACCGTAGTCGCCGTAGTCAAGTAGGTATTGTGTTGGCTTATTAGACGAAAAGCCAGGGTTCGAGCCACAGGCCAGACATCAAAACAAAATACAAAAAGTATTTCTTCGGCGACTTCCTCTCAGCAGATTTCTGGCAAAAACTCTGAGAGTAAATAAAATTGCCATGAAAAGTTTCTCCAAAATCTGTCTTTGGGAATCGACTTTAAACTGTAGGTCCCGCCACTCAAGTGTAAAATTAACACAAACAACATTAGTGGTGTGAGGAACTAGGTCGTAATCCTGACTGAAGGGTTGTGATGGCCAAATATGTACGTATGTAGGACATCACAAGGCATATTGCCATCTCTTCTTTTTACTTCGTTGCTTCTTTTCAATTAAAGTGAAAATTAAAAATAACCATCAAGAGTGAAACGGAGCCCTTTTTTGAGGGAAGCTGTCGAAGAGTTGTTGGTGCATATCGCAACATACCTTTGATTGGGTCTACAGAGAGAAATTGTGCACAGAGTTGAATAACCAGAGAACAGTTTTTGCAGCCGTCGTAGTATAGTAAGCAGTGTCTTGGCTTATTAGACATTTGGCCACGGTTCAAGCCCCAAAAAAGCATCTTGAACAAAACGAAATTTGAAAAATATTCTGCGTCAACTTCCTCTCAGCAGATTTCTGGCAAAAACTCTAAGGGCCATTATTACAACTTGTCGTTAAACTTGGTGTTAGTTAAAGGTACATTTAGCTAAAGGGAACTGGAAAGTTACCTTTAACTTATTTTCGTTATTACAACTTACAGATAAAATTTTTCAAAAATATGGCAGTGTCGGAGCAATGTCGATAAAACTGCTCAATTCTACAAGTTTTTTTCAACCCAGTGGCAATCGCGGGCTTTGTTTTTTTGTTGTATATGCTCATTTTGTTAAAATTTGAAGTTGCCATAATGAAAATAATACATAATATGGCAAGTTCAAACATAAAGTGACCTTTAAATGTTAAAGGTAGGATGATCCTCCCTTTAGCTTAACGATCACTTCTATCTTATTGGGTACTCATAATAATGAAAAACAATTTATCTGCCAGTTAAAATCCTCCCTTTTGTTAACGGCAAGTTGTAATAATGGCCCTAAGAGTAAATTTAATACGTTATGTACAGCTGATTGCAAAAATGTTAAATACCGATCACATCGATTGTGTGATACAATCTCCTCCGAATATAGAGGGCCCAGACAGTTTGCTTACGCCATGACATAACAGATCACAAGAAGTGCCGCCGTATTTTCACAGGCGATCAATCTATTGTAGTTTGAAGTAATTTCCGGCCATTGTGTAATAGTAACGCCTATTTGACACAAGAGTTTTCCATTCAAAGACTTTTCAATTAATCTGCAAATGTCCTGAATTGTCGAAAAATATGAAAAGATTCCTTCGCAGGAATTTTCATGGAATAAAAATGCCCAACATGGTGCTTATTGTTATGAAACTTTATGACTTTATTAGTTCATCTGAAGTTTCGTGATGATAACTATTGCGGAATGTACGTAATTAATTAAGGGCCTTTAAGAATCGCTTAACTATTCGAAAGTATAGAGAGGTGGGTGCCTCTCGTTTCCATTTCTTTGGGCATATTCCGTTTACTTTGATGCCATGAAATTAACGGATACATATACTATATATGTATATTGGCAAGGATGTATGCATACATAAGTATCATGCATACATATAATGACCAATTTATACTTTATTTAGGATAACAAACTAGTTTCTCACACCACTTAGATTGTGTGTGTTAATTTTATACATCAGTGGCGGGATCTACAGTTTAAAGTCGCCTCCGATCGATAGATTTTTTTTGGAGAAACTTTTCATGGCAATTTTATTTACTTTCGGAGTTTTTACCACAAATCTGCTGAGAGGACGTCGCCGAAGAAATATGTTTTCATATTTCATTTAGTTGAAGATATTTGACCTGGGGTTTGAAACACACTACCTTGTAGACTGCGGCAACTATTAAAAAGGGCATGGATTACAATTCGAAACCAATTGTGAAAGCTTCTTCCAACTCTTGATGTCTAACCAGGGCTATGAATTTTTATGAATTTTTGTGAAATAAAAGCAAATAAAATAAGAAATTGGTAGAAAAGTAATTTGTCTTCTGAACTCCTCCTTTACTGTTAGCCGGAAAATTAAATTTCCATTTTAAATGAGTTGTACAGATATTTCCATTAAATGGAGGCTCCTTTACTTTTATCACTAAACCCAATTGACAAATCTCTATGCATTGATTGCGTATGAACTGTTACTGGTTTCGATGAAAAACCATACAAAAATGAATTCACTTGAATTCAGACATTGAAATTCCTCGGAAATCTTTCTTAGTTTGTTTGCATTTCTGGCTCAATGATTAAATCTTTGGTGACAACTTGTTTGCAAACGCAAATACATAACTTGTCCAACATCATTAGTCAAATTCAAAAACAATTTCAAAGAATTCCAAGCTCTAATCATACAACTGAATGGCTTAAGATTTCCTTCATTCCGGCTGATGACTGAATTATGGACAGATGAATATGAAATGTTTCTAAATAAATTTGCAATGACAACAACAACAACAAATAATTCATAAATATTTCTACAGATTAATAATAAAAACAGCAGCAGCAGCAATATTGTCAAGAGAGAGAGAAGAAAAAAAAATGGTTTTTATTTATTATGATGTGATGATGTTTATTGACAGCACGTGCCATTATGACTTACACCTGAGTGGGAAAAAGTAAAAAATATTCGATTAAATGCTTGTCTCTCTGTTTGTGTAAAAACTAAGAAATAAAAAAATATTTCAAAGAGCAACAGTTCAATATTCCTTAGGGGCGGAGGGCGAGTAGCTATGATTTACGACTAAACATTTATCATACTGGGTTTAAGTATGTATGCCAACTGACATCATACAACAATTTATGACACAAAGCCAATAAAAGTTTCATGGAAACGTAAATGAAAAACAGCAAAAAGCTACACACCAAAAATAATTAAAAATAAATTAAACAATAAAAAACAAACGTAAAAAAGTCGTGAAAACATTACATTACAACCGCCATCATTAATGGCAAATTAATTGATTAACAACGTATACAACATTAAATTTTTTTTTTTCAAATTAATTCCTTAAAACAACAGTTCATCATATTCAATCAAATCAATACAACTACATTCTGCAGTTAAAAATTTAATTTAAAAAAATTGTTCCACCAGTTCAGTTTGATCTTTTAATTACAAAAAATCTGTATTTAAACCTTAAGGCTCGCATTTCCAGTGTGGTCAAACATCAAATGCAAACATTTCGGTTACGACGCGATGCGATGAAATCAAGTTGAAGGTTACAAACTGTTGACATGACATTTTTATGAACTTTGTACACAAACAATCTGGCCTTTATTAAAAGAAAAGTACTCAGTTTCAGATTCATTTTCACTCAGCACTCAGTGTCCAGTAGTCATCTTCAACATTTTCTTTATTTTCGTCAACTTTCTGTGCTGGCATGCCAAGAGTATCATTTGAACAAACAAAAGTTTGTTTTTCTTTTTCTCCTCTTTTTTTTGTTGGCCTTCGAATACATTCACTTACTCTTTAATGAAAAAAAAAGAAAATGTTTAAACTAAACATTCAACAACGTCCAAAGTGAGGTTAATTGTGCATGTCATTACGAGTATTTAACCCATAAAGACAAGCCGGGCTAAGAAGAATACATTTGAAATGTATAATTACAACAAAAGAATCATTATTGACTATCCTACCAACTAACCCTTTGAATGGTTGCTCATCATAGCAAAATCCACATGAGTTTGGTAACTACTAGGAAGCGAGAAAGACAACAAAGCTAAGTAAAGGTAAATGATTCATCTTTGTTTCCTTTAGGAAGTAACGAAGACGGTTAAGGTCTCAACACCCTTAACAATTGAAAGAATTAATGATATAGTATTGCACATGGCTCTGATATTAAAATTTTGAACGATATCCTGGATATCAGAAAGTCATCCGAAAGGTAGACACACAATCGACCACAATCACATACACACATACATACATAATTGGCCATTTAACCCTTCAATCAGGACTAACTTCTCACACCACTCATGTTGTGTGAATTAATTTTATACTTGAGTTAAATACAGTTTAACGTCGACTCCGAACGACAGATTTTTGAGAAGCAGGTTTATTTACTCTCAGAGTTTTTGCCAGAAATCTGCTGAGAGGAAGTCGCCGAAGAAATATTTTTCTTTTTTTCATATTTGATTTTGATGTCTGGCCTGGGGATCGAACACGGGCTTTACATCTAATAAGTGAACACACTACCTACTAGACTACGGCAACTACCGTACCTAATTCACAATAGTGTTTGGTGTTATATGGACAAGTTTTTTTGCTGTTACGTTACCGTGAATGAATTTTAGATCCACTATAACAACAATGGATGACTAGGAGAGTATACACTCCAAAGAGGGTCGAGGTAAATCAATATAAATAAATAAATCAATAACCTCATGGAGACTTTTCTTTGTGTCATATTTGTGTATCACTAGGTATCTTAGTGCCATAGACAACTGTCTCGGATTATGCCCTTCCAAAACCGATGTTTCTGTTACACTCCCCTGGGGAAGCAGCTTTCATATCTATATGTGTTCACCAAGCCTTTGGATTGTACACAGTAAACTTATATATATTTCTTTTTTTTTTCTTAAAGGATAAAACAAACACTGTCTATTTTATGACAATTTGTTGACAATCAAGAAAAAGACTGCGTTTCACAAGGACAATTGAAATTTCTGTTGCAAAAATTCTTCAATTCGGATATGAATAGTGCCCTTATACGCCCTGTTCTAAGCTTTTAGTTCCGATTGGGCATTTCTTATGTCAAAAAAAAAAAAAATACTCATATCACATGTTGTTAGTGTCCATTCGTCAAATTCAATGCAAAAGAAGTTGGAATTTATCGACCCATAGTATTCGCCGTTGATAGTGATGGGATGACCAACGTGGTTCCCAAGAAAATATTGACCGATGACAGTGACGTTTTCGGGATGCATAGAACACTCTTGGATTTCATGTGTATTGTCATTGTCCGGCACACTACAAATTTGTTTGTTTGCACACATATTCATTCGTCCACAAATGAGTCCCATAACTGATGATTTTTCAATAAAAATTAGAGTCAGTTACTAACTAATCCAGAGTCCATTCAAGAAACACATGTCTTTGTCTATACACGTCCGGGTCCTTTACTAACTAATCCAGAATCTATTCAAGTCGTTATCTACAGTCATCCATGGTGATTCTGCAAAATATACTAAATAAATACCAACTCAATTGACACATGTAGCTTCAACAAGATGGCCGTTATCAACTGTCAAAGTTCGAAAGACCCTGTTATAAGACATATTTCGATGATCTCGACAGATTTTTTTTGTAAGGCAGCTAAAATTAGTAAACGCTTTGAAGAAATTATAAGAGACAGTGTTAAAAAAAACAAGACTATTTATCTCATAAATTTTGTTTTATTTAAAGGGTCAGAGATACATTTAGTCTATGCGATTTTGTCCTGAACGATGTTATTAGTGTAGTTGGATGAAACCGCTTTGCAATGAATTGCTAGCCAGATCACCTGATAGAATCTATGAAGATCAGATTTGTGTCTTCAATTGCTACAATGGATTTTAAGGCATAAGTGAATTAATTGACTGGAGTTCACAATTTCCAAAATTTTACAGGACATATGTACATAAGTGTTCCGATTGCCTTAGTTAAACTCTGTTGGCTGCAAAAGGGCACGAAAAGTATTACTATACGAATTTGATTAAGAGAGAAGAGGACTAATTATCTTCTTTTCTGTAACATACGGCCGTCAATTGCATTATTTTGGATGTCATTAGCCTATTCGATTTGGAAGACAAGTCAAGAGATACGTCATTCACTCGAATATATTTTACAAAACCTGTGGCTTTAATTTTGAACCCTGAAGACGCAGATCTCTGAAATGCTGTTATTTTATAACTGTAATCCTAAATTACAATATTTATAAAACTAAAATCTTAATTCTCTTTTCTACAATATTTTTTTATTTTATTTTTTTTAATTTCCTTCCATTAAAATTTATTTCTTTATTCTCTCATAGCTATTTGCAATTGTTTCCCTCAACAATGATTGCAATTATTTTCAATTCTTCTTTGCAATTCTATCATTGTATTGTAACGTTTCCTTAGAAACATTGTAATTAACCATAGAGGAGATATACATCAGTATCTCTCTCTCCCCCACAATGGGTTAATAAACTGTCAACTTCAATGGCAAACAAATGAAAATGCCAGTTAGAAAAATGTATCATTAGCAGACAACACAACATTATTATTAACTTTTGTATTTGTACTTATGTACACATATGTATGTATATGTTACAGTATAATTATGCATTTGTGTACTTGTAGTTCGAAAAAAAAATGACAATTCACGCTAATGTACCAATAATGATTACTTTACAGGAGACACTTTTCTAGCGTAGAAGTGTCTACAAATTTGTCATGATACTGCTTAAGGAGTTATTGTGGCTTTTGATAGGATACTTTGAGGAAATTTCTTTAGTATTAAAAAGGAATTTGAAGGATAAAAAATCCTATATCTCTACTCGGTATAAATGGGAAACTGCAGAATCAATTATGGAACTCAGTGAGACTGACAATGGCCCTAAGAATGAATATCGAATGCAGACTGCATCATCAGGGATAGTCGCCGTAGTCTAGTAGGTATTGTGTTCGCCTATTAGACATAAAGCCCGGTTTCGAGCCCCAGGCCAGAGATCAAACCGAAATATAAAAAAAAATTGTTCGGCGACTTCCTCTCAGCAGATTTCTGGCAATAAACTCTGAGAGTAAATAAACCTGCCATGAAAAAGTTTTTCAAAATCTGTCGTTCGGACGTTAAACTGTAGATGCCGCCACTCAAGTATAAAAATTAAGGCACACATGAGTGGTGTGAGAAGCTAGGACGTAATCCTGACTGAAGGGTTGTAATGGCCAATTATGTATGTATATGTATGGATCATCAGGGAAAGTGTTGTCTTTTTCTTTGGCGAAAATTCGAATATAGGTAGGGGAAGTCCAATTCGATTATAGTTGAGTAATATTTGAAGCCGCCGTAGTCTAGTAAATTTGAAAACATATTTCTTCGGTGACTTGCTGTCAACAGATTTCTAGTAAAAACCGTGAGCGTAAATAAAAAATTGCCATGAAAAGAAACTGGCTGACTGAAGGATTGTAATGACCAATTATGTATATATGTATTAAAAGTTTCTCAAAAAAATCTGTTGTTCAAAGTCAACTTTAAACTGTAGGTCACGCCACTTACTTATAAAATTAACCCACACAAAATTCCTGATGTGAGAAGCTAATTTGGAATGCTGGCTAAAGGATTGTAATGACCGATTATATATGCAGGAATATGTTTATTTAAACATAATAACTTAAATGCATCAGTTAGGAATCATTCCTCCAATCTACAAGCAAACATTAGTAAACGTGTGCATGTGACAGCGCGTTAGTGGTTCACTTGAGAAAAAAGTTTTATTTATAGTGGAGACTCTCTTATGTAGCAACTGTCTTACAATACATACAGAGCTTCTTTTTTCTCTTTAAGCTTGCTGTTGGAAAATGTGATCCAAGCACTCACATGTTTACTTCTAAGGACACTAAGGAAACGAAATGAAAACGAAGAAAAGTGTTAATCTGCAACAATTTTTATCATCATTAAAGTGTAAACGATAATAAATTTTCATCATCTTATATTAACTCTCACACATATGTACATACAATATTCAGGTGTTTAAATATACATATCTCCACAATGGCGATGTAATAAGATTTGTTAATAAGAGATTGGATATAATGAATTCGAACGTTTTATTTTTATGTTTATTAAATAAAGGTAACACAGCCAGCGTAATATTTATTGAAAAATATTATCAATTACAGGCAGTCTAACAAGGAAATTTATTTAACTGAGCAGCTACATATCTTCAATCTGTCTAATATTTCACCATAAAAATCGATTGATTGATTGATAAGAGAGGGAAAATATATTTTCGTCCACTATTATTACACGTACATACATTGGTATTAAATAGGAGACAAAACTAGGCGCCGATTAAGTAGTGAAATCCATAAAACAATACTGCTTACAGGTTAGATAAGATGCTGACAAAAGAAAACCAAAAGCTAGATTTATTGGTCAGTTTAACCAATGAATGCTTGTTTTTATTGTAAGTACTTAGGTGGACTGTGTAAAGTTAAGGAGACCAGCCATCGGTACTTTAAGGTCTCAGACTTGTCGGTATAAGTCTACATCATCAATGCGCTCTTCATTAAGGTGTAATAACCATATTTTATATAAAAAGTCAGTCCTTGCTACCAACATCCTTAGCTTCTTTCAGTCCATTTCTAAGAGATGTATCTTCCAGAAAAATTAGGATCTCATGCTTGAAAAAGTTAGGCACCATACGCCATGCGTTCATTATTATCCATTGGCATTATACTGATGATAAGTTGTATTTTTAGAAAATGATTCTGTGTTAGCCAATTAGAAGCGAGTCTGTAGTTCACTCCCAGCTCGCACAACTCGAACAAAACGAAATATGAACACATATTCCTCTCAGCAGCCTTCTCTCAAAAACTCTGAAAATAAATAAAATTGCTATGAAAAGTTCTTTCAATCTGTAGTTCCGAGTCGAGGTTAAACTGTATGTCCTAAGGCTCATGAATAAAATTAACATACATAACATGGGTGGCGTGAGAAGCTAGGTGGTAATCCTTGCTAAAGTGTTGTAACCTAGCTTCTCATACCACATATGTTGTGTGTATTAATTTTATATAAGTCGACTCCTAACCACAGATTTTTGAGAAGCTTTTCATGGCGTTTTTATTTACTCTAAGGTTTTGCCAGAAATCTGCTGAGAGGAAGCCATCGAAGAAATATTTTTTCATGTTTCGTTTTGTTTACAATGGTGTTTGAATCGTGTCTTCACGCCAAATACTATACTACCCATTACACTACGGCGACTTTTAGAATGGTATATAGAATGATAGTCTAGTAGGTAGTGTGTTGGCTTATTAGACGAAAAGCCATGGTTCGAGCCCCAGGCCAGACATCAAAACAAAATACAAAAAGTATTTCTTCGGCGACTTCCTCTCAGCAGATTTCTGGCAAAAACTCTGAGAGTAAATAAAATTGCCATGGAAAGTTTCTCAAAAAATCTGTCGTTCGGAGTCGACTTTAAGCTGTAGGTCCCGCCACTCATGTATGAAATTAACACACACAACATAAGTGGTTTGAGAAACTAGGTCGTAATCCTGTCTGAAAGGTTGTAATGGCCAATTATGTATGTATGTATATAGAATGATAAAAACAGAACACAGTTCAATAGTAAAGTGTAACTCTTTGATTTGAATGAAAGGTCAAAGGTTTTTTCTCTAATTTGTAGGTGAGTAGTGGTTAAAGTCCATGATACAATAAGAAGCACCTCACACTAGACTATAGCTGAAGGCAAACAATTTTTCGAATTTCAATTAATTCAGAGAGTTCAAGCCTCATGCTGTAGACCCCAAACCCTTCAGACTGAGTAACATGGACATTTAACAAAGAAAAAAAATAGATCTGGCAAGACCATCACCTCTTAGGAGAAAATAGAACTCAATGAATACAGTTTTTCACAACGACATCCCATAGAACAACACAACAATTTTGTAACGATGGAACCTCCTTAAATACATTAATCACCTGCTTAGCTGGAAAAACTCAAAAAAGTTTTGTAATAAATATTCAGTGTTATGTTAAAATTTCGCCATGCATATGAAATGCAAATTAAAACAATTTCCATAAAACAATATTTTATGCAAAAATTGCTATTTTCTTCACTCTATTTTCCTTACTTCCATTGTGTGCATTAATTTTCTTTCTTTAACAAACTTTTTATGCGCGCTTGTTTTTAAAATTTCACAAGTAATTAAATCCATACCAAAGGGGTTACCAACACTACCCTGAGTAATATATGAGGAGAGTACGGACGAAGTGTCTTTTAAAGATTTAAAAATGGAAAATATGCAAAAAATGAATGAAAGAAAAAACATTATTTTCCATTATATTGGCGTGTTTATTCTGTATAAGAAATGTTTTAAACAATGAAATGCAACAATTTTCCATGCAAATTTCGATTTAAAGAAAATGGAAAATTTTGTAGGAAAAATTTTTTTAAATTTATTCTAATGTATTATGCGCAGCATTTTAATAATAAATAAAAAGAAAGAAAACACAACAAGAAAAACAAACTAAATAAAGAAAAAACAATTTTACATGCTAAGCGAGTAAATAAATAAATAAAAATATTTACGGCCAGAGGCCAGTAGAATTCAAAGGATATGCGTACAAGATATATTTATGGATTCATTATCCTTTCGATTTCATATTGCTAACCGCCACTGACACCCTCCCATGTCTACATCAGAAGCCTGTTTCTTCAATTCTAAACCAAAAGCATGGCAACAAATAAGAAAAACTAAGGAGTGTAGGCCACACATCACAACAGCAAACAGACAAAATAATCCCCGATATGCGTTACGTTGTCAGTGGAATTTATTTCGCTGTTTCATGTTGAACAACAAGTGTTAAATAAACAACTCAAGGACCGACATTATTTGCAAATTCATATCCTTGTATAAAATTTACACTTAAAGAACAACCTGTGGAAAACACAGGCAACAGGATAAAACAATATTAGAATATCTACACATACATACATACCTACATGGTATGGTTTGCTTGTCTTAACTATATGAAAAAAGGTTTGTATTTGTGTGGATTAAGAATCCATTAAAAAACAAATACAGTCAAAGCTCGGTATAACGAACGATATATTGTCAGGCCCTTTCGTTATAGTGAAAAATTCGTTATATCGCAACGTTTTTTTTTTATCAAAATTTTATTAAAAAAAAAAGAAGAGTATTAAATCATTTTATTAAAAATATATGCATAAGTCCTTAAAATAACGTTTGATTTATTTAAGTTGGTGAAAAAAATCATTTATAGACGTTTGTTTGCAAGTAACTTGAAGACTCATTTGAAGAGCTTCTTCCTGTATTTCTCGAAGTACTAATTATTTTGAAATATTAATATTATTTTGGGAACCTCATTGTATACATTTATCAAAATATTTTATTACTTCAGAATGCTTTATTTCCGTTTCATTATTAGAAAATTGGTCCACTGATAGAGTTTTTCCTCCATTACGGGGTATTCTCCCTTTCTGAGGGATCGACGGTTTTTTGATCCATTGTTTGTAGTTTCAAGATTTGAAGAGATTTTACTTTCCATTTTGTTAAATGTACATATGGATGATTTTGATATTTTATATTTGTTTGAAATCACTGAAAGCGATAATCCATTTTTGCACTCTTCTAAAATTTTTATTTTTTCGCTTAAGGAAATTATTTTTCTATTTCCCATCTTTTTATAAAATAAAACTCACAACTTGTTACAAATTTTTCAAAAGTACAGTGAGGTTGTATACAATGAAAACCAACGGTACTTTAACGAAAATTTTTGGTGTTCTCATTTGTTACAATCTTTTTGTTTTTACCATTTTTTTATTTAATTCATTCGTTATAATGAGCTTGAAAATTATAAAACATTCGTTATATAAGGTAGTCAATGTAAGAAATTTACTCATTCGTTATATCCCGAATTCGTTAAAGTGATATTTGTTATACCGGGCTTTGACTGTATAATGAAATACGATTTTTATATCCTTGAGAGGGTTTACCCTTATTTCATTAGAAGGTAAACAATAAAACAATAAAATTAAATTAAAAGTATTCTTTTAAATGCCATGAAATTCAAAGCAAATTTAATTCAAATTTAAATCCAATTTAGAGGTTTTTTCTTTATGTTATGCAAAAAGAGTTCTTAGTGAGTCAAATCACCTCCATCTCTGGCACCACATACCATGGAAGATACATCAATGTGCGTAACATCTTAGCTGCTCCTTCATTAGTCACATATCTGTTGTTGCCGTTGACTATTTAAATTAACTTTTCCCCTACGTTGCAAAGTTCGGTGGGGGCAAAGCCTACTTAGTAAACATGAAGTCAGCTTTCTTAACTTAGCGATCGACAAGGTCTTCTCTTCTACCCGGGTTGCATTAACCGAGAGTGGAATTAGTTTCTAATTTTCAGGCTAATCGCAGCTCAAATAATAATAAAGTTTTTGGAATAAACCTTTATTTCCTAAAGAACAGGCTTGTAAGGTGATATGACGTAGAAGAATTTGTTCTTGTAGCAACAATGTTGTTACCTTCGCTTGCGACTGTCCTTAGGAAGTAAGGTGAGGGTAAGCCTTGAATACTTTCGTATAGGAACACTTGGCCTTCTTATATATTTTAGCATTGAGTTGTTCTCATGGCCATTATTTCAATCTGAATATAATTTCAAATATCTCACTATTTAGTGATCATCTTAGATTCAATAAGATTCCATATGCAAAATTATTGTGATATCACCAGAATCTTAAGGGAGTTCATGTATCACGAAGGCACTTACTACTGCATTTAAGGGTTTGTCACGAGCACAGAAAACTTCAATGTTCCCAAACTTTTCTTGCATTTGCGGATTTGATGAACACCAGAAACTTTGGGCTGTCGCATCACACCGAGCATACGGAATACGCAAAAAAATATTTCTTAAGCGACTTCCTCTCAGCAGATTTCTGGCAAAAATTCTAAGAGTAAATAAACCTGCCATGAAAAAGTTTTTCAAAAAGCTGTCAACTTTGAACTGTAGGTTCCGCTACTCATATCTAAAATTAACACAAAAACGGAACTGATGTGAGGATGCTAAGCCGTAATCCTGACTGAATCGTTGTAATGACCAATTATTTATGTATTTATAGAAACAAATCCGACTTCCCTTTTTCTCTACTCGAAAACACATTTCAAACGCTGTTTGATTTCATTACCATATGGCTAGTGAGGAGACAAAAAATTTTAAAATTTTACAACAAAATATGGCCAAAAGCCAATGCCACTGGTTGCTTTCTTTAATGCGTTTAGTTTACATGCATTCGAATGTTTTTTGTCGTTCTTCTTAGTGATTTATAGTTTTTCATGAAATATGCCACACAGTTTAATATCGTAAACAACATTTTTTGGTAAAATAAAAATTTAAAAACATGGGGTTCCTTTAACACAGTGTGTGCTAAGTTAAGCTCTCTTTTTAATTTTGTTTTACGTTGGGTAAAGAGATTAAATTTTAATACTTCATGTTCAACAGGTTTTTCATTTCATTTCATAGATTTTCTTTGCCTTTAGGAAACATTTTGCAATCAATTCTATCTTTCGTGCCTGAGCGTTTACGGAACATATGAATATGTTTTATACGAGAGTGGTGGCAGTTAATCTGTAACTTTTTTAATGACATATACATGGGTTTTCGTATAAAAAAAACATCAACTGTTGTGACTGAATACCACGGCTTCTCCCAATTGTTTATCTCTTTCAAAAAATCAAATTTATCAGGGACAGAAAATAGATATGCTTCTTAAATAACAACGTTGAGGACAAATCTCTTTTCACCAAGCTATTCCTCTGAGAAATGATTACTCCGCCCTAAATCTTATGAATAGCTCTCGTTGATGGCCTGGTGCCTTGAAGTCTTTTTAAGATTTCTCCACCGAGTTTAAGTATATTTTTTTCTTAAGTATATTAGTGTCTGAAGAAGCATTCAGGAAGATGGGCCCTTAAGGCCCCATTTGACCTCATTATCTCTCATGTATGGTTTTCTACCTTGAAGCATATTTTATTTACCGCTAACCAGAAAGGGCGTACGCACACATTAAGGATGACCGGGTTCCTATATCTAAACTAGTTAGACCACCTTAGCAATTTGATTTGTCTTTCACTCTGTTATTGCTATACATGCGTACATATTCATCATTAAAATCCTTCAGTCAGGACTACCACCTAGCTTCTCATACCATTTCTGTTGCGTGTGTTTATTTTATATACGTGTGGCGGAACCTACAGTTTAAAGTCAACTCCGAACGACAGATTTTTTGAAAAATTTTTAATGGCAATTTTATTTTACTCTCAGAGTATTTGCCGGAAATCTGCTGAGAGAAAGTCGCCTAAGAAATAAATAAAGAAAGTCAACGTAGTGCATATCTATACCTAAAGTACAACCGTTTGTGCTCGCTAGGACAGTGGATCTCACAATATATAACAGAGAGAATTCGTTTTTTATTGACATTTCGTAGAACTCTCCTCCTACAAGCGTTTTTCCTTGCTATGTAAATATACTACTCCCTCTTTTCTCAATCTCATAAAATATTTCCTAAGGTTCAACACAAGCCACAACACTAGTAGACAATATCACCTGAATGTTAATCGTAAATGGGAAAATAAAATTTCTATGGTTGTCATTATTCATTAGCACTTACAAGAGCAGCGCCGGAATTAGCCAAAGAAAACCCTGAATTTAAATTTGATTCCATATTTTGATTCCTTAAAATCATTGACTTTCAAACCGAATCGTTGTTTTAGCAATGAACCGAGAATGTAAACAAAATACAAATAATTCTAGTATTTGGCGGTACCACTGTCTGGTACGTATTATCATGAGGAAATACCACCTACAAATTCCCTTTTAAAAAATACAGTCTTGTATTGATAACATTGTTTTTAACAAATTTTTAATTTCGCTTCAGAGTGTGTTACAGATTGATACGGATTTCAGATATATATACTGATTGCGCTATCGTAGCCAAACAGTTGAATATACTCAACTGTCTGACAGAATGAATCAGACAACTGTTTTATTGGACTTGCACTAGCTCAAGAGTCTACGGAGAGTTAGTATAACAAAGGCAATTAAAACCTATCATACAGCGACTCTAGAAGCTCTGTTAGACTATGGTTTGGTTGATGGAAGACAAGTCTAATATGATGTTCATTTGGGGATTTCAGGGTTTAAGAAATCGATTGGCTGGCAAATCGATTTGCTCCTTAACTATCCCCTGGGCAGAACCAGTAGTGCTTTGCAACAAGACTTAATAACAAAAATGAATGGAATAATCTATAAGCTGCATGTTCTCTTAAATGAGGGACTGTTTTGTGCCATAAAGACGGCTCGAGAACGAAACAGCAGCAAGAGTTTTTGGTCCGAGAATGAAATAGTTCGTGCCAATGGGAAAATTCAAGGATATCTTCCAAGCAGTTGTCTACTTTAGCGAAAGATGTGCTCAATTCAACTTGTAGAAATAGCACATAAGATGGGACAGAAGTCACCGTAGTCTAGTAGGTAGTGTGTTGGCTTATTAGACCTAAGGCCACAGTTTAAAGCCCAGGTCAGACATCAAAACGAAATATGAAAAAATATTTCTTCATCGGCTTCCTCTCAGCAAATTTCTGGTAAAAACTCTGAGAAGGAAATAAAAAATAGCCACGAAAATTTTCACAAAAACATGGGTGGTGTTAGAAGCGAGGCCGTAATCCTGGCTGAAGGCACCAATGTAATGGCCAATTATGTATGTATGTATTTAAGACGGGACATAGCAATACTATATGACAGCAACGCCTACATTCTATCACTCGGCTCTTATGAACAAGGGAGCTTCCAAACCATTGAATATATTGGAATCTCTCTGTAGAATGGGAGTGAATGCTTTGAAAAGGATGGGGAGAATAAGGAGAGCCAAAAACTTTTCTCAAAGCAAGTGCATTGGAGGCAATCAAAACTATTGTATGAAAACTACAAAAATAGGAGACCTGAGTCATGCATCAGACAATAAAGAAATAACCTGAGGTTTATCACAGGTTGTTGATAGGGCCCTGTAGACTCAGGGTATATTTATTTAGAATAGAGAGCTGTCTGTCAGGATGAGAATAAATTATCAAAACAAATTCTTGGAACCTATAAAGCATTAATGCATACCAGGAAAAACACCAGAGTGCATAACAACTGCTAGGCAGGCAATTGACATTGTTGTCTCTGAGCAGCATGCCGAAATTTGTTAGAGCAACAGGCTTGGTGGAACGTTATGAGGATACCGTATAACGTTTGAGGCGAGTACTTAGGCACCTTATCAAGGTAAAATATAATTATAATCTCAGACTCATCCATACATTTATGCAGTAGTCTTCACAAAATTAAGTTCTTTTTTAAATTGTTACAACTTTTTCCATTATTTCAAGGATATTTTTTTTTGTTTAAATTCCTTTAAAACCATAAAAATATAAAGTTTTTCGTAAACATATGTTTAAGAACACTGCCATTGATTAATGAAAAGAGGAAAGTGCTTGAAATCAAAACCATTCACTGCACCAACTGTGTGTATAAATTGTGTAAAATCAAGATTATTTCATAACATTTTTAATCAATTAAAGATTTCATCTGTTTATGGGCAATTTTCAAGGCTCAAATACCCCAAAGGTAAGAATGTAAATAATTTACGAAACAAAATTACTCTATCAGTAGATGACTCCAGAGATTTGACGTCTATACAGCACCACTAACACAGAAACACACACACATGCTGCTATTAGGTTACTGTTTGCCTAAGGTTTACTTTGTACGCGAACATAAATTTATTGCCTATTTTAAGGGTGGTTGTAGGGGGGAGAGAGATAGAGAGAGATCCTTTAAATTTAATAAATAAAATGAAATGAAATGTTGTTATTTACTTACCCTTTTTCAATAATTTTTTGTGTTTTTTATTAATTTTAAATAATTTATCTTGTCTTTATGTTGTCTGGTGTTTAAGTAATTTGATAATAATTTGTTATTATTGCTGCTGCTACTCAAAATCTCGACAATATGTTACAAATTCATGTCATTCCCAACTCAATTTATCATTTTCAAAGTCATTGCCACACAAAAAACGACACACACTCTCTCATTTATTTTATGTTTCAGCGGAATAATAATAATTTTTGTTTATGTGTGCGTGTGTATGTGTGTATTAGTAACAGAATTTATCTAGTTTTTGTTTTTTTTTGTTTTTATTTATTTATTATCGTGTCATAAACAAATAATTTTTTATCTCGTTTATAATCGTTCAATAATATTTATTTTGTTTTTCCCTTCTCTGCTTCCTTTCGCTTAACAATTTATCTTTATTGTGTATTGTATATATTTTGTAGATATTTTTCTGATTTTTATTATTCCCTTTGAACGCTTAAATTATTTTTTATTGTTATTATCGCCTGTTGTTTAAGCTTCTGAGGTACAATTATAACTACAATCGCAATACGCACTCACTGTGTGTTGTATCACGAGGTTTTCGATGAAAACAAAATTCAAAATTGCAAAAACAGAAGGGATGTTTGCTTGAATGTTAACTTCAGTCCAGTGTAATCAAGCTTTTTTCTGTTTAGCATTGTAATGAAAAGCAACAGTAAGTTATACCGTAAAGGTACAGCAATACTTTCTACTTTAAAGCTATTGACAAACACAGAAGTATCTGAGTTAGGTATTTACAGCCAAAGATATGCAGTTGATACAGCCTTGATGGCCTCAGGCAAATTTAAAGAGATTTTTGGCGACTTACATTCAAAGAGATACTGAGATTGTAACTCGTTAGCGCATGTATAAACCCGGGCAGGACCACAATAGTACCATTCACAGGAAGAATATTCGATTCCTGGCTGAAATAATATCACATACATTGGAGGTCAAATATCTAGGAAAACACTGGATAGTAAATTGTCACGAAGGACTCATTAGAAAGCGTATCGGGAAACACCAGACATGCAATGTCTGTGCATGACAATCCTGGAAAATTGATAGAAACAATGATGGTCAGACCAAGGGAGACCCATGGAGGCATTGTCTGGGCACACAGAGTTGAAGACAACTCAATTGGAGTTAAACAAGATACAGATAAGTGCGTGTGTTAGTATAATAGAGGCAATGAGAACTTGTACTGCAGCAGCGCTGGATGCTCTGTCGGATTTAAATTCGCTGCACATTCGTGGGTCCACTGAGGAAGACGAGACTGTTGTTCACTTTCTCTGCCAGTGCCCGTCTCTTGCTAGGTGTAGATATAGGTTATTTGGCTCCCCATTTCTTGTTAGCTTAACGGAGCTATCATCTATTGACATCAGGGATATAGCTTCGTTCATCAAACTTTCTGGCTGGTTTTCCAGTGCGGGGTAGTCGTGCTTTTGTTGTGCAGCCCTTGCGCTAACCAACTTCCTCCTTTTCCCTGATTTTGGTGGAACTTGGTTAGGAACTTGGTGAACGCAGTCCCTGTTCACCCGTGGCATCACAACGGGCCGCTATGCGTGCTCAAGTGAGCTTTGTGATATCAGAGCTACCACTCCGACCTAACCTAACTGCCCTGTGCACAAACGAATCATGGAACAAAAGCAGAAACCGTTTAACGGCATCGAAAGATGTGCTCAATTTAGCTTGAATAGGAAGTACAAAAGACAGGACATAGCAATACTATCTGTCAGTCAGGCAGCCACTCAAGCACTTGCCTCTTAAATCAAAGATATTATATGATCGTTCAAAGAATATGAATTAGACAGAATTTGGTTACCCTCTGCTGCGTTCCAGGCAGAATGGGGGCTCAACAGAAGGGAAGATATACAGAAGCAAAGACTACTATCAAACCACGTAGTTTTGAAGCAATCAAAACTTATGTTGGATATTAAAAAAAAAATAGGATATCTGCATCAGACTATCAAGAAATAACCTGAAGTTGAAAAACGCTCTTCTGATAGACTCAGGGTGTATTCATTCAGAATAAGGGTTGTGTCCAGCCCAACTTGTTTATTCTTGGAACCCGTAGGTTATTAACTCACTACAAAAAAAAAACAACTGACTACATACCAGAAAATGTCATTTTTGACACCGATCAGCATCCTGAAATCAAGACGATAGGAAGATACATTACAATGAACAATCGTCGCTGATTCTTTTGAAATATAAGTTAGTGTAAAGCAATTTATCTTAATGACATACATATTGTACTGTGTATTACAAAATTCTCGGTCCCCTTTTACTGTATAAATTCCTTCAGTGACAGTGATATCACGATTTTTTTTCGCATTTTCTTTTTTATTCGTTTTTTTTACATTCGCCATGAAGCAACAAAGCAACAGCTGTCTTTTAGTCACAAGTATAGTTGTGCCCCTTTTTTCAACGCATGCCTAGTAATTAAAGCTTCTGGTTGTTATACTCAACCAATGTTAATAAAATATTTAGAAGAGCTTTTAACATTTTCCAAAATCTAACAGAAGGCAGATATGATTGTAGTACTATGCAAAGCTATTTTAGTTTGTTACCAAAAATTTTTTTTTTTTTTTGTTTGACCAATTGAGCGTACAAGATATTACACATAGAAATTTCGATCTTCACACAGCCACATTGCCTCTGATTTCTTGCCTCCTAAAATAGATTTGAATAACACTTTTATAAACTTCTGCTTTCTAGTTCTAGAGTGATTCCTGAGTGAAAAGAAATTTTTTTTTTTTATTTACTTTACGTTGAAATGTTTAATCATTTCAATTAAATATTTAATCACTTTAATTATGACGTTTTAAAATGAAAGAATTTTGTATTTTTTTTTTCTTTTTTTTTGCCTTCATTGATAACAGCATTCAAAAGAAAAAAAATAAAAACATGGAATTTCTTATTAACGGCCAATAAAACCATAAATTATGTATGTCGCGATTATGGCTTGTATGTCTGTCTGATAGATGGTAATATAAAAATAAAGTCATCATCTTATGAAGCATTTTATTGATTTAATTTTACTGCATTTTGTTTTTGTTGTATTTAAAAAAGGAATAAGAAAACAAAATATTGTCAAAGATTCTGCAAGAATTACTTGAGAATTTTATTGCGTCGTTAGAGTACTCATTATAAACTCATAAATGTTTTGAATTTTTTTTTCATTTTTTTTTTAAATCATTTGCAATAATTCAATATTTTTATAAACTTTATCGCTTTTGGTGTCGTATTTTATTGGAATTGAAATGAAAATGGAATAGAAAAAGAAAAAAAAAACTGCAACAGAAAAATCATTCATGCTACTGGTTATTACCAGCAAATGGAATTCAATCTTCAATTAAATTTTACAATCTAATGTACAGTGGTAGGGCAAGGCACTGCCATTTAAGCAAATTCTAGAAAATTTTTGTACGATTTTTTTGTTAAAGAAAATGGCCTTGATTTTACGTGCAAACAATGACTTGAATATTTCATCTTCATTTGTTGTGGTTGTTGCTTTTCTTCGGCATTATCTTAAAAAGTCATAAATGTATTCCCTTTGACAGTCATTTTATGATTTATTGCGCAATTAAAAATGTTCAAATTGTCACAAAAATTTAAAAATAATTTTCCACAATCACTCTACGCAATCTTGTGCGGATGCAGACACATTATTTTTGTTATTATTTCTTAAAAAAAAATTAATTAAAAAAAGATTTCTGTTCTTAAAGTGCGAATAGGCCACACACCTTTATGAGTTATGGCAATAATATAATAATAATTATAATTAAGCAAACCATCCCAATGTGATGGAACCAACAGATCGTCTGACAAATCTAATACCGAAATGCTAAGCTTATTCACGTATATCTCTCTAAGAACAGTGAGACAATGCAACTGCTAGTAAGTAACATCGTAACTTTTAATAATCTCGAGCAATTAAATAGTCGCCATAGTCTAGTAGGTAGTGTGTTGTCGGTTCAAAGCCCAAGTCAGACATCTCCAACAATACTAAATATGAAAAAATATTTCATTCGGTGACTTCCTCTCAGCAGATTTCTGGCAAAAACTCTGAGAATAAATAAAATTACTATGAAGAGTTTGTCAAAAATCTGTAGGTACCCATGTATAAAATTAACACATACAACATAAGTGATGTAAGAAGCTGGGTTGTAATCCTTACTGAAGGACTGTAATGGCCAATTATGTATGTATGTATGAATGTAACTAAAAATTTCCAACAAACCTAGAAAGTATGCCTTTAACGTCAACTGATGCCAGGTAAACCCATTTACCAAGAAAAACGAACATAAAACTATATTTTGCATCACGTACTGCGGCCTCTGTTGACTTATAGTGCTGCACCTAGTTAATTACACTCTTAGTACGCCCAGCAGCCAGACCCAATTGCTCTGATATCATATTAGTAAATCCCAACAACAGCAATGCAGTTGATCTAGTGTTACATTTACAGGTGCTCCCTATGATCTGGAAGTACAGTGTCCACAAATATTTATGGTCCAGTTTCAGAGCAAAACCCGCTGAACTACCATCGTAACTGAGTATGATTTTGGATGTTGGTGGTGAGTGTCATTTCTATATTTCCTCCTAATTTATATTTCCAGGATGAGTTCGATGAAGGTGTCTTTAAGCTGCTTTTTGGAATAGATTTGCACCACCTGATTTCCTTTCCACCCCTGATAACCAGGAACCTATTTTACAATAATTTTTTTCAGAGTGGTCAGGTTGTTGAATTGTGACACACTATTCCAATACGCTGGAAATAAATGAGTGAAGACTTAAAAGTTTGAGGACAGATTGACTATCCAAGAATGTTTTTAGTCTTATATACATATTTTCCATCAGATAGAATTTCCACCACCTTCAGGTGTCATAGAGTTCTTACAATAAAGCTGTAGTGTTCTACTCTTTCTACTTTTCCTCTGTGAGTACTACTTTTGTGAGTAAGCATGCAATCATTTTGGGCTAGTACGTATGTCCTGGTAGTCTGCTAGGTTATTAGTGTGAAGATCGTTTGATCGATTTCTATCAGAGACCCTGATCTGTTACACTACACCAAGCATATGGTCAAGGTTACTCAGCTCATATATAATTAAATAAAATTTGTAATTGTATTGTAATTAATCAATAAAACAAGAATTTGGGTCAGTATTCCACTCCAATATTTCAAGTGACCAATTAGATTTCCTGCTTTAAGTTTTCCTTACAATGAATCCCTGTATAGCAGTTGTCCCACTTTATATGATTTTCAATTCACAAGAGCCACCCTACAGGGGTATGTGTTATAGCCCCTGTTAAGCAAATGTATACTTATATATATGGACATAATCTCGAGATAGCCTGTGTGCATACAGTCTTTCGCCGCCACCACATGTAGGCTTATTCGACGTAAGGCTACGGTTCAAGGTCAGTCATCTCCAACAAAACGAAATACGAAAAAATATTTCCTCAGCGAATTGCTCTCAGCAGATTTCTGGCAAAAACTCTGAGAGTCGATAAAAAAAATTGCCATGAAATGTTGTTGAAAAATCTGTCCTTATTAGTCGACTTTAAACTGTAGGTCTCGATACTCATGCATAAAACTAACACACGTAACATAAGTGGTGTGAAAAACTAGGTCGTTATCGTGACTGAAGGTTTGTATATTGTTAAAACCATTTTTTCTGTTACAAACCTTTTGAAGGAATAATTTTTTGTTTGCCTTCTTGTAGAGTATTTAGCACATCAATATTGTATTACTCGCGAGACAGCAAATCGATAGCAAATGCTGTAACATAATCTTGATTTGTTTCGAATGAGTGCATGACAAGTTGGACAGATAGACAGGCACACTGATTTGTTTAATTATTTAATAAATAAAAATTTATTACAATTATTTTGAATTTAAAATAAAAAAATCTCTCTAAAAAAATATTTTATAAATAAATAGAAAATTAAAAATTTTTTAAAATTTTACAACAAAAAATAAATACGTGCAATAAGTACTACATACAATAGCTTACAAAGAATATATTTTAAAAATAAAATACAAATTAAAATCACCTTAGAATTGCGAGCTTATATGGTAATAAGAAGAAGAAGAAGAAGTCTCTATGAAATATGTTTCCTTTCAAATAAATAACGTGACTTAGTGTACAGGAAGGAAATGCAAGTAAGAAATGCAATGAAAAAATACTATGGAACTGGACGCCAAACCATAATAGTCTTGTTTGATAGTCTTAAAATAGAATTAAAAAAAAAATTTAAGATCAGCTTAGAAAATAGCTTAAGCTTAAGTTTTTTTTTTATAATTATACTGCCAGATTTTATTCGGGTATACCCGTCTTTATAACCTGGCCTGTGGCACAACGAAATATTTTCTCATTTTCTGGCAATTCACCAATCAAATAGTCACGCATTTGTTCGATGGCATCCCGCGAGTGGCCAGTGCCATGGAAAGCCAATGTGGCATCACGACCAGCATAGTCCATTATAACATCGGCACCGCCAGGATGATCTTGTAAAAAGCTGGTGACATCATAAACACGATCGTAAATAACCACCCAGCAATCGCTGTAATCATCATGCTTGGCCACAGCTTCTAAAGGTATAATCGGCAAAGAGGATTTTTGCGCTGTTAAAACTTTCAAAGGAGGCTGTTGTTTCTGTTGTTGTGTTGCAGGGGGTACAATGCGTAAAGCTTGTAGTAAACTCGTAATAGAGGTGGTCATGGTTAAGCGGAAAACAAACAAGCACGCTTAATTCAATTTAATTAACACGATTAATAAACGATTTATTATGCTTTATCACCGCAATTTATTTAATTTTTTTTAATATATGAACTTGAGTTAATTAAACAGGCTTTTTATTGTAATTAGAGCGCTACTTTTAATTGCAAACGATTCTGTAATCTATAAATCTTGTATTTTATGCTTCTTTTTAAAATATATTTTTTAATATGGTTTCACTTTTTTTTTAATCGCTTTCCGAATATTTCAACTGTCTTCTATGAATTCTAGTGAATGAATGCTGTTCTCGTACATTATCTGTAATGTTTTTATATTTAAAGCTTTACTTTACTTAAGAGATTTTCAGATAATAATGTTCACTTAGGTACTATATCTCTCGGGTAATTCAGTTTTAATGGTAATCGTTTAACGAATACACATTCGTTTTTATTGCTCTTTTGGTTTACGAAACTGAAACTGAAATTGAAATACAATTCAATTCGTTCGTAAATTGTAACAGTAATCTCACTTGCTGTGGTTGACGTTTTCATTATTTCCCATGAGAGAGACGTGCAGATGACGAAATAATCTGTCGGGAAGTAAAAATAATTTCTTTAGGAAGCTGAGATTAATTTCTCTGATCTTTTTAGGCGGTGAAATATTGAAATTTAATTGCATCAGTTTAGAGTTAAACAAACAAATATAAATTCTATTGATACACTACTAAATATGTATTGCTTTCAATTTAAATGCTCGTATACTCATAAATTGTGTGGGTGATCAAGTCGAATCCTCTTCACGGGTTATCTGTTATGCATAATCATAATCTCTCTAGTCAAGAGTACAACCTAGCTTCTCACATCACTGATGTTATATGTGCTAATTTTATCAATGAGTGGCGAGACCTACAGAAAATTTTTTATTTACTTTCAGAGTTTTCGCCAGAAATCCGCTTTACTTATTAGATCATTACAACTAGGTTTCATATTTTGTTTTGTTGGAGATCTCTGACCTGGGGTTTGAACCGTGGCCTCACGTCGAATAAGCTAACACAGTGCCTACTACAATACGGTAACTTCTAGCCACTACACGTACAAATGCACTTACTTACATACGTATGTATTTATTTGATCACTACAAGTCAAGAGTACAACCTAGCTTCTCACATCACCTATGTTGTGAATGTTAATTTTATACACGAATGACGGGATCTACAGTTTAATGTCGACTACGAACGCCAAATTTTCAAGAATTCATCATGGGAATTTCTGCTTGTTGAGAGGAAGTCGCCGAAACTAGCTGTTAAGCCATGGGATCTAGAGCTAGATAAGCCAATACATTACATACTAAGCTATGTAGACTTCTTTATTTAATTATTAATATATTAATGAGAGGAATAATGAAACACATTTTACTAGACCTACTAGTATAATCCAGAATTTGTTTCTAACAATTTGAATTTTGATCTCTTTCACCTCTCTCAAGCCTTTTCACGTTTTAAATAATTTTTGCACGCGCTTCTTTTAATCGATAACGCGTGGTCTTTAATTTCTTGTAATTCATTCACTCTCTCATAGACAGCGCCATATAACTCAATCAGAGAGGCACAACGTAAAATACTCAGATGAATAATATTTTTTTTTTTTTTTTGTTGTTGTAACTCACTATCAGTTGTAAAACGTAAAACCGATTAAAAATAATTATTGAGATAATGTCTTAAGCTCACATTCATAAATCATTTGTTAATAGAGAATCTAAATATAGACACCAAATGTATGTATTAATGAGTGTGTAAGAAAGAGCATAGTTTGCCTGCAAATTATCTTTTTTTTGTTTTTGTCACTACAATTTGCGATAAGAGATGAACGCGTTCTCTAGAAACCCACAAAACAAAACAAACAAAAAAAAAATGAAACAAAACGTGGTTTCATTTTCATTTCATGTAATGCGATATGAGTTGATCTGTCTGTCATTAATTCACTTTTCATTTTAATATGCGTACTCATCTCATGTAGAATATGAGTGAGTATCAAGCAGTTGTTTGTCTTGTTGTATTTCCTTTATTACAAAAAACCACAGATTTTGTTGTCATAATATTTTGTTAATATATCGTTTGTATTGTTTAAACAAATGAGTTCTTAGAAAGTATGCTTATGCTGATGGGCTATTCAAAAGAATACGAGATAATAGATAAGAGCGAAATTGAAATTGGCGGGAAAAAAAATTGTTGTTGTTGTTATTATCAAATTTCAGGAAGATTTATAACAACGCGCTGTTTGTGTACATATATTTTAAAGTGCCGATAGCAGCAGTAACTGACTTCAATTTCTGTTGCCAGGAAACCAATTTTTTAATTATTCCGGTTTATATTGCGGTAGCGGAAAAGAATTTACCCCAGAAATGATGATGATCAGATTGAATGGAGCATATTTATATAGCTTTAAGTTGTCAGCGCTTGATTTGTGAAATGAAAATTTAAAATCGAAACTTAATCTGTGTTACATGTTCTGGGGAAAAGTAATATTTTATGATACAAAAAATATTTCATTTAAAAAAAAATGTGCCAATTTAAAATACATAACAATGTGACACATATACTGTCTGCAAACATTTGCTCTTTTTTTTTTGGGTGAATGAAATAAGGTTGTTCGATTAATATCCAGTTTCCGCAATATCTCTAGAGGCTCCGGTTAGATCGATAGTGATCGAGTATCAATAATTTCTTCGACAATAAAATCAATAAAAAATTCCTCGCCTCTTAACTGAAGCGACAGCACCAAGTCTTTCAACTGGCAGGTGTTAGTTGATTCATATCAGCATTTGATAGCAGCATCAAGCACTATTTCATGCGAAAAAAAGAACCATCAAAACAAGACTATGTTTAACAAATATTATGGCAACTCTGAGATTTAGGTTTCTATAGTAAAAAGTAGAACAGAATACATATACCGAACATCTAGAGGCCTCAACTAGACATGAAAATTTGACATTAAAAAATTTTTAAAAGTCCGAGTGATTGTGAAAATCATAGGCCGTAGGTATTCGAAAGGTTTCTCAAGTGTAAGTGAGGAGTTTAACACGTTCACGCCGATGCGTACCACCGGGGGTTCCTACTAGACTGCCTTATCGGGCGGCGCGTACCACCGGTGGCTCTCACTAAACTGTCTAATCGGGCGGTGTATTCCACCGATGGTACGCAATTGATAATGCTATTAGACGATGCGTAATACCAAATATTCGAATGCCGAACAAAAAAAATACCTGAAAGTTACGGTCTCTTAAAAGCATTTATTTTTAATAACTATTGTAATTAATAACGTCTTATAAATATAACAGCCGCCAGTAGACGACAAGCATGAATTAAAGCGCCGCGGCGTGAAAGTGTTAACCAAGGCCAAGGTGCGTTCATCAGCCAATAAAGTCGTAGCCTAGTAAATATAGTAGTAGTATTGTATAAGCGTATTAGACGAGAACCTGTGTTTTAACCCTTGGCCTAGACATGTTGAAAAAACCTATTTATAAAAAAAATTCACTTTCTTCTACTTCCCCTCAGCAATCTTGTGGCAAAAACTCTTAAAGTAAAATAAAGTTGCCATGAAAAATTTCTGAAATCTGTCATACATAATCGACATTAAACAGTTGGTCTCACCACTAATAAATACAAAATTTACACACAGCATGGGTGGTGTGAAAAACTAGATTGTAATCTTGGCCAAATGCTTGTAATGACCAATTATCTATGTTGAACACGGTAACTGTTTAATGCGGATATTAAAATTGGTAATTACAAGGTCTGAAAAAAGTTATTTTGTATTAGGATATGAAAGGGTTGAAAGAGTTGAAAGCGTTGAAAGGGTTGTATTTTAATCAAAAAAAAAAATTAAGTAGAAAAACTGAATTGTACCTCTAATGAAAGTATGTTGGCAGCATATGATAAGCCGCCTCTTAATGTCAACGATCGAAAATGGCCTCTAAAGAGGCTAGGAATGACATTATTCTTATACATAAGTGCCACTTAATATTTTTCAGAATTGAAAAAAACTTAATTGAATTTTCGGCCTATTTATTCTGTACACTGATAATGATTTTTCAGAATTCAAAAAATTTTGAATTTTATGCTTATTTATGCTGTACACTGATTATGATTGCAGGCCTACTGATAAGATTAACGGATACGCTGGTGTAGTACTCACTGAAGTTTTCTATATCATGTTAGAAAAAACTACAGCAGACCATTTACGTGATGTACTGCAAAATCTTAATTGAAGCAAAAAAAAATTTGAGAATGAAAAAATAGAATGGAAACCGAATAAAATAGAACATTAAGATGCTCCTTGAAAGGACTGAAGCAATAATAATAAAGGCAATGTAGCCTTATCCTATTGGAATACTTGTTAAATATAAGAATCAGGCAAAAGAGCTCATATGTAATAATGAGTAGTAATTAAGTTGAAATAAATTCTTATTTTGCATTTAAAATGATTAAAGTTTCCTTAGAAAATAATTTAAAAAATATATTTTACAATAAAATACTAGGCAGTACGATTTTTACACACTCTCATTGTTTTTATTTACAATTGTTTCAGTTTGTCATACAGCAATATCCTGTCAAATCTATTGGTGTATAGTATATCACGAATCTGTCCAATCGTTTGACACTTATGATGTTAATCAGTCGCCTAAAGTTTTTGTTTTTTCAATTTCTTAATAATATTCCGTATTATTTGGTGTGATTATCAGTAAAAGTTTTTAAAGTTCAATTAAAAATTTAATGAGTTTATTTCACTTTCAACTGGAACGTAATTTTCACTTTTTTTTATTTATTTTTTTAATTGCATGTGACGTATTTCTATTTTCAAAATATAGAAGAAAAAAATTTTTTTTTTGATTCGAATTCGTTAATATTTTTGTCTGTTTGCCACCAATAATTCACACGCGCGGCTAATCTTTTATTTTTACTCGTGTTATCGTTTTGATAGTAAAACACACGATTCTTGTTTATTATTTGTGACATAAACGTGATCAGTTTTCTTATTTATTTTTTCTGATTTGCTTTTACTATGACTCGAAATAAATTTTTTCCCCTTAGATGCTTACTTATTGATTACGGATGTATTATTGTTGTTATTGATCAGATTATCAAGAGCAGCGAATATCAGTTTTAGGGTTCAGGATACCTGGCATTCAAAAAAGCAGGCTGTTGACAATAAATAAAAATAAACGTGTATCATAATTAATATTAAATTAAAGTAACTGTAAGTAAATAACCATGCCCCCTACCATTCAAAAGGAATGTAAAATTTGATTATATCTACAAATAAAAATATATTCTCTCTGTGTATATGTATACAAGAAATCAATTTCTCTTTCAGAATTCAATATTCTTTCACCCCAACTGTCAATAAGACGTCAATCATTCTACGACATATTTTGAATTCCTATTGGTTAGTTGCGCAATATTGTCTGGGAATGTAGTTTTTGAAAAACAAAGTTTTGACAAATATTTACTCAAAAATACGTCTTATTTTTCTTTTATAAATTGCAATAATATACGGCAACATTGCAACATTTTTTTAATAGAAAATCGTCAGAATAATAAATACTAACATGTGAATCATATACACTGTGAAAGCACGTAATTTAAAAATTCTACTTTTACTTTTAATTGTCAGCACATTCCTTTAGCTAGGATTACGGCCTAGCTTTTCTCGCCACCCATGTTATGTGTATTCTTTTTATCTATAAGTGGTAGAACCTATAATTCTCATCGGCCCCAAACAACAGATTTGAGAATCTTTTAATTGCAATTTAATTTACTCTCAGAACTTTTGCCAGAAGTCTTACAAGGCTTTTTTGAGATGTTAGTATTTAACTTTGAAGGGATGTAAAGGGTCCGCCAAATAACTTGTTTTTTTTTAAAATGCTGTAAAAAAAACTACTGAATATTTTCTCAAATTTCTTTTTTTATTTGAAAGTACAATCCTTCCGGTTAATAATGGAAAATAATTTCATTGAAATGGCTGCCTCGGCTGGCCATACAGTAGCCTACACGAGTAGCCTACAGAAGATGCCGATTTTGGCAAAACAATCATCTTTTCAAATGAAGCTCATTTGGTTTTGGTGGGTATGTAAACAAGCAAAATTGTCGCATTTGGGGCACAGAAAACCCGCATGCATACATTGAAAAGCCGACGCACCCAAAACGAGTCACTGTTTGGTGCGGATTTTGGTCCAGAGGCATAATTCGAAAATGAGCAAGGAGTGGCCGTTACAGTCAATGGCGATCTTTATCGGGTCATGTTGAACGAATTTTTGTTCACAAAAATTGGAGAAGAGGATATTGGCAACATTTGGTTTCAACAGGACGGCGCTACGTGCCACACAGCCGAAGCTAAACTCGATGTTTTGCGCCCTGTTATTGAAGATCGCATTATGAGCCGCAGAGCTGATGCCGTTTGGGCACCTCGGAGCTGCGATTTTACAACGTTGAACTATTATTTGTGGGGTGCCGTCAAAGATAAGTGTTACGCCGGCAAGCCAGAGACAATTAACGCTTTAAAGGGCAATATTCTTGAAGCCATTGGTGAAATACAGCTGCACACAATCGATAATGTGTTTAAAAATTGGACCGATCGTGTAGGCTACTGCATGGCCAGCCGAGGCAGCCATCTGAATGAAATTATTTTCCATTATTAACCGGAAGGAGTGTACTTTCAAATAAAAAAAAAAAAATTGAGAAATTGAGAAAATGTTTACAGCATTTTCAAAAAAAAAAAAAAGTTATTGGGGGACCCTTTACAACGTATGATGTTTATTTTAAATCTTGTTAGCGTTTGTATGTCATTTTGAGGGATATGAATTTTCATTTAGCGAAGTATTGATGATTAAATAAAAATTTCTTTGAGAATAAAGAATTTTATGGAAACAAAAGGAAAAAAGTATAACTGAAGCACTGCGATTGCTTACTGAAGTTTATTCTGATGTAATGATGAGATCATACAGAAAAAGGGTGAGGATGGTGTATTCAGAGCGTTTTACCTTGACATGATAGCCACGAAAAATGAACAGTAGCCGCGCCCTGGCTTTGCACGTCTTATAGTCCGAATATTACCCAGCCTGACAACAATTTGTTTAAATTTAATAAAAAAGTGTTTAGCCTCCTGCCTAGTATGCTTGGGCTTGTATCCAAGTATAACTACTGCCCCCAAAACGATGACATAATTTTTCACAATAAAAACCCGAAAGCTTCTGAAAACCCACGTTAGTTTTCAAATGAAAGGAACAATTTCTGCAGGAAGGGTTTCTTACCCATTAGCCAACAGATTATTACCAGGTATGATCTTTATGGAACCTGTATACTACTTAAAAAGTTTGCTAATGTAAGACAACAAATTTATGTTTGACTTCGTTCCATTGTAGATGTAGTTTGGATAGTTCGGTTGTGATTTGGCGTTTCCAGGGGGTTCCAGTCTATGGCTTTCTTTGTGATGTCATCTAATGGCTTACGAAGAGTGTGCCCAAGCCATCTCCACTTGCGTCTTCTTATTTCCCTCTCAATTAGTTGCTGGTTTGTATCTGACCAGAGTTGGGCATTGGATATTACGGAAGGCCAGTAAATACGCAAGATTCTACGCAGGCATTTGTTAAGAAATACTTGAAGAGACTGGAAATCACGCGGTGCCATATTCCATTTTTCCCAATCGTACAGTAATGTAGATTTAACGTTGGAATTTAAAATTTAAATTTTCGTGCTTCCCGATATGTTAGACGATTTCCAAACAGGGTTAAGTTGGGCAAAACATTGCGTGCCTTATAGCTATAGCTTAAATAGTTTATCGATATTAGTTATAAACGAATAACAAGTTATTGAATAAATTATTTCGTAGTATTAAGTATGTCTTATTTGCATTAGTAACACAAGCAAATTTTTCTAACTTTATGTTACTCAGTGTAAATTGATAAAACTGGTTACAAAAGCATATTTTTTCTTCGACTCATCCTACCGAATAACTTATTGACACCCATTGAAAATTGATATCAATTATGATGATAATATTGAACAATGATATGTATGTTCAGCTCTATTTCCTGCAAAAATGCTGCAAATTTGTAATGAAAAAAAATCTTACCTGTTATACTACTGGATGTTTAAATAGGTACAAAGCGGATGTAGGAAAAGCTTTAAATGTTACGAAATATTGTAAGAGAAAGAATGAAACGAAAAATATAAAAATAAGCAGTCAATAAAAGTATTTTCATTACCAAATATCTTTCAAATATGCATACAATTATGCTTTTACCTTTCAAAAACGTTTCAAATATGAGCTCGTAGATTGCAAATAAAATAAAAAATAAATTTGTGTTTAATTTTAATTAAACTCTTTATTATTCACACAAGTCTGTCTGCCACTCTTCACAACTTTATGTAAACAACAATTGCTTCGTTTGTTATTCCCCTGTTTAGACCCTTTGCATAAACAATAACAATTATGTACTAGACAATTGTTCGACAGATCTTTGTTACGGAGATCTTCAAACCACGATTACTCTCTCCAAAAAAACCGCGTCTTCACATAAGACTGACTGAAGTTTTACTGACTCCGTCACCTGCTTTGCCTTGCCTTTTATATGGCAAAGTAAACAGTCTGATGAATGTTCTTGAAGGCGAACGTACATGACTTCGCCTTATCAAAATTTCTATAAATGTAAACATTGTTGTTTTCATTCATTATTGTTTATTTATTTGTTTATTAATTACAATACAATTACAAATTATATTCTAATTATATACGAGCGGAGTAACTTGATCATATGCTCGGTGTTCTATCACAGACCAGAGTCTCTGGTGGGAATCGAATCCACGACCAACACGCTAATAGTCTAGCACACTACACACTAGACTACCAGGGCGCCCCTATTGTAATTATTGTTGTTCGTGTATTTTGTTTACATTTATTCATGCAGCGTTTGTTGTTGTATTTTTGTTTACTTGTTTACCATTTTTTATACTGGTGTTTGTTGGTATATTAAGCAGTGCGATAATTTGTAAACAAGTTCATTGTTTTGTTTTTGTAGCTTTTGTTTATAATGTTAATGTTAAGCGAAGTAAAAGCAAAACACCAGTATCTAGATTTTTCTATTTTTCGTAACAATACATACATTTATTATGAATATGAATATTATTAGGAATATCTTCCAAAGTCCACTTTAATAATTTTTGGTATTTGAGACCTTTCCTTGAAGGCAATTTGAATTTTTGGGACAAATTATTATCAGCACATCATAAAATTCTATTAATATTCTTAATTTTTTTATTTAATTTTTATTTTAAAAACTTGTATTTTTTCATCACAATTATTTTATTTAATTTTTTTAATTACCGCATAAATAGGTCAAGATCTATTTAAATGAACAGAGACTTGCATATTTCACGTTTAACGTTTTAGTTTTTAGAAATCTAATAATTTAGAATTCAAATAAGAGAATTTAGTCTAGAACGAATCTATTTTAGGCTACACAATTAGAGCTTGGTTAAATAGGTATTTCGTAAAAGTTCAGAAAATCAAGTGATCAAAGTTTAGAGTGGAAAAAAACCGATTTAAAGCGTGTAATATGTTAACTCAAAAATGGTAATGTAGGGTAAAACGATACCTCATGGAGAGCGTTCTGCGGCAGGCGAGAATCCATCGTAATGACACTTGTTTAAGTGGAATACATCGCTATGATTAGTCACTCCAAGAGATATATTGCCGCTGCCCTTAGTACGATGGAATGAAAGGCTGCCAATATGGATCTGTCAATAAACGAGGGCAAAACGAAGTGTATGTTGTCCACAAGTAGCGAAGTGCGGTATATCAGTTGCAAGTTACAATCTTCAATTATGCCTTCGATTTTACCAAAGAATTTATTTATCTTGTTAGTTACCAACGAAAATGATGTCAGCCGTCAGATCATATGTGGATTCACTTAATATGATCTCCAGAAATCATTTCCGCTTGATGACCGTAATGCTGTACAAGTTGCTAATCCTTTACGGTTTTCCATGGCTTGCAGACATATACACCGATGCAGCTGCCTTGAAAGTATTTGGCAGCCAATGTCTACATAAGATCTTTGGTCCACTGCGAATAACGATTAGATCGCTTCGATCTAATAACGAGCTGTATCAGCTGGTCAACAACATGGATGTTATTCAACTCAATAATATTCAGCACATACTTAGGCTCGTCCCCGTCGTTCGAACAGAGGGAAAATTCTGGCATTATGGATATTTGTTAAAAAGGTCAGCTGATGTCAGCGAAGAGGATAATCTTATCAGCGTTGGTAGGACCATGTTGAGGATATGTTTTCCTTTAATTCATTGCCTTGTTTCAGTTTTTTGCCTGGAAATAACAGATATTGTGGACAAAGTTACTGTTGATTATAGTGATGAGTTTCGTTCATTGAGTCCTACACTTTCACAATAAATCAAGTCGCCAGATCTTCCTACGATGTTCGTTATTAATGTCATCTGCTTTGGGGAATTAAGGAACTTCTCGATGGTCTCTTAATTCTATAAAATGTGTCGAAAATGTGTTGTAAAATGATTTGGTTGATTGGGTCAATATATAGAACCTATTATCAAAACTCCAGTACAGTGCACGATAAATTCCATTAATACATATAAGCCGTGCTATAAACATTAGTATTAGCACTCGAACTGTTTACAGGGTAGTGCTTAAAGCATATGCCAATTAAATTGCTTGATTATCTGATAATCTTTAATGTAAATCCCCCAAATTACAATTACAATTTGTGTTTCTCTTTCACTTTTTTTTTTAATAATTCTTTTATTGACTATATATTGCTTGTGTTCTTATTTATTTTTCTCTGTTATCCTCAATAATTAATTAATTAATTAATTTTTTTATATGTATAACTTAATTACTAATTAAATGAAATGATTCAAAATATATATATAAGTTTTGCTTTGGCTGTTTCGTTTTGTCGTTATCATAATTCTAGATTTTAAAAAATATCACTTACAATTTATAATTAAAAAAAAAGATAGTAAACGGACTAGATTTTTATAATCAAAATTAAATATTTTACTTAAAATTATTTAAAATTGCTGCTTCTTTTCAATATAAATAGTTTTATAATTATTTCTTTTGTTATTTTATAAATGAAAAAAAAGAATATTTAAAAAGAAAAACAATATTACCATGTCATAGTGCATCTGTGGTAAAAGGGAAAAACTGTGCGAGACCAGATACATTAAAAAAAGGTTTCAAAATTTTAAACTTACATTTCCGTAGAAAGAAATTTAATTAAGAAAACGAATTTACAATTCCAGTGACAATTAAATTTGTTTGTGTCTGAACAGACGATTGTAATTTAAGAAGTTAAAAGTGAGCAATTCATTGTTTTAGGGGCCGTATTTCGGGTCTGTCAATAGGGACTTCTGAACTTTGTCTGTTGAAGTCATCTCATTGCAGCTAAATCTACATCATTAGTTAACTTTTATTCAGTCTGTTTTATCAAAATCACAAGTGTAGCAATCAAGAACATGTGCAAATAACAAAAATGGCTGTTCTGGTCGGCTATCGTACGTATTTCTTTTAGATCGACGTTGGCTAGGCCATTACCATCAACGGCGAGTACTATAGGTCGATGATCCTCTTCATCTACTTCCTGGCCTGGACTGGATGATCTAACCAACGACATACGGTTTCAACAGGATGGCGCTACATACCCTATAACTCGTACCACTTTGGATATTCTACACAAATGATTTGAGGACTGCGAACCGTCTGATAAATGTTCTTGAAGGCGAACGTTCATGACTTCGCCTTCTCGAAATCGCTATAAAAGTAAACATCGTTGTTTTCATTCATTATTGTTGTTTGTGTATTTTGTTTACATTTATTCTTGGAGCGTTTGTTGTTGTATTTTTGTTTACTTGTTTACCATTTTTTTTTTTATGCTAGTGCACAAATGATTTGATGATTAGCGAACCGGCTACCGATAATGTGCGCTTTTCTTAAGTCGCAGGTACATATATGCAAAAAAAACCCACTTACTACAGCGAACCTCAAAGCCAACATAATCAATGCCTTCGGTCAAATTCCGCCTGATTTATGAACCAGAGTAATGGAAAATTGGGCGTTTCACATGCACTCAACTCAGAGAAGTCGTTGCGAACATTTGAACGAACTTATGTTTCACACATAATGGCCGCAATAGGTGTTTTAAAGGATGATATCTCAGACATGTTTTAAAGATAGAAGACCCTTAATGAGGACCCTTTATATGTATTTACGTATATGTATACTTATATTTTAGGAGCGTATAAGAAGTAATATTTAGCAATATTTGTTTTGAAAGCTTCCACATTGAGGCCCTTATGCTAGTATATTCGACTAGCTAGTATGTCACGTTGCTCGTTGCTGCTGTAATCATATGTAAGATGTGGAAGTAAAGTAGAGACAGTTGCAAATGTGTTTCTGGAGCGAATTGTAAAGTTGAAAACAAAATATTCTGACTGTTGAAGATTATAATTCAAGAGTTTCAATGAAGCGAAGACCTTCTGGTTGTTTCACAAAATTTAATTCATACAAAAAATAAAAAAACTATCCAGAGTGTCACATAATAATTGATTTCAATCTGAATCTCATTCATTATTTAATTCTCGTTAAATTATAAAAAAAAAAAATTATTTCCATTGAAAAATGAAAACAGTCTGATGCAATCGTATTTCCAAAATGTATCAGAAATTTGTTTGCAGGCGATAACAATCAATTTGAAATGGAAAGTCCTATAATTTTAATTACGAATTAATAAAAAAGAAAAATTTCGTGTAATTTATTGAATTTAATTAGTTTTTGATTTGAACTCAAGTTCAAATGAATCGTTCTCGTTTGAAGTTTATTTATTTTGTTTTTATTTTTGAAAAAAACTTTTCTTTCCAGAGTCTAGTTCTTCATGAATGAATGAATATTCAAAGACAGCGAACTTATAACATAAAGACGCTGTATTTTAATTTGTGTCTGAGAGTCTTATCTCAAATTAAATATGTGAAGTGAAGCGTGGTTAGAGAAGCCATTTCTTCTGTCATTAATTTATATTTAGACATGATACGCACGCCTTAGAAAAAGACTTCAAGTGTTCTAAATTAAAGAATAATCTCTTTCTAAGTGATTCAATTAATAACTTCATACAAAGCATTTTGAGGGAGTTCTTGAATTGTTAGCATTTCTTCTACTCTTATCTTACTTAGTGACCTTCTCTTTTGATTTGCCTTTTCAATGTTATATTGAGATTCATGACATGCAGCAATGTAAATATCAAATAGGTATTCAAAGAACAAACGAATTTGGAGTGAAGAGCAGCCAGAGTGAGTTCAAGAGCTGAAATATTTGCGGTTTTGTAAAATTTATATACTGCCGACTTTATCGGCCTGTACTTCTTCTAGAACAATGAAAATCGTAACATAATTGCAAGGTACTAAAGAATGCTTCCAGACAAGTAAGAAATTGATTCAGTTTACAAGCAGTTTTGACAACACGCTACCACATCGTTCTACAGAGACAGCAGCTTCATGAAATAATCTTTAAAAAGTAAGTGGCATCAGTTTATTATCGTCCCAATAGCAATTTCATTAAGTTTTTGAACATTTTTCATATATTTTCTAATTTATAAAATCTAACCGCTTAGAAAATTCACCCTTTGCATTCAATCAAAAATAAAATAATTAGGGTTCATTCAAGTCTAACCTAAAGGCAATCAACATGGTACATTTCAGGCGTAGCACAAAAAATGTGCCGTCTGCAGGCAGCAGGGATGGGGCTCATGGTTCATCAAAATATATTTCAAAGCTTCAGGAGAGTTTGCTAGAGAGTTATTTTACATACCTTATAAGTGACAGAAAGGACTTCAGCGTGAATAGTAGGGTAACCATTTAGTTTTGAAAATTTCTTTTTTTCATATTCTGTCCTAAAAAATAAGGCTGTAATTCCGGGCCATCGGCAGCTGTGTTTCAGAATTTCTAACTACTTATCTGAGTCGCGTATGCGCTATTTTGGGCAAGTTAACAATCTTCTCCCTCTAGCTTTGCGGAAATGATCAGAAGCTATTACACACTTACTTAATTGGTCTTTACAATCCTTTAGCCTGGATTACAACCTAGTTTCTTACACCACCCATGCTGTACGTGATTATTTTACACATGAGTGATGGGACCTACAACTTAAAGTCGACTTCGAACGATAGATTTTTGAATAACTTTACATGGCAATTTTATTTTACACTCAGAAGTTTTGCCAGAAGACGGTTAAGAGGAAATTGCCAAAGAAATATTTTGATCTGGGATTTGAACCACGGCCTCATGTCCAATAAGCCTAATGGACTACTGGGACTTTGATCGGAAGCCATTGCCTTAAGGAAACCTAATGTAAAAGCCTCTGCTAGTGAGCCAACATCCATGTGAATAATGTTAATAAATTACATGATCTGTTCGGTATTTAACCATAACCGGACATGCTGTAGCATGCTTAAAATTAACTGAAGCATATTTCGATGTGGTATCGACAAAACCTTGAAACACAACTTTTATCACAAAGATAATCTAAACAATGAGTAAAATTTCATGCCCAACATTCATTAAATGGCCGTTTCAGCAACTTCTGTACCCTTACGAAGAGCCTTTAGAAAATAGACATAAAGGTACTGGCCTTAACATGAGAGTTATATTCCGCTTTCGGTACATAAAAATTAAAATAAATTCCGAACTAAAAAATGTTAAATATTCCCTAGCCACGTTACCTAATTCCGGGCCCCTAAAAATCCTTCCCTTTTTTAAACAAATAATACATACACGAAGACATACTAAATTCTAAAGTTAACCTTATAAAATCCGTTAAAGAAACGCTTTAGTTTTAACTACTGCTACCAGGCGGATCATTAAATTCATTACCCGCACTCTGTAGCAGAGCTTGAAGTTTTGCGGCAGCGGGAAACGAAGCCAAATCTAAAGGTGCAGCTCCGGTAGTACTTTGAATGTAGGCTAGAAGTCTAGAAATAAAATGAACGCAATAAATATTTCATTCACAATTTATTAACAAACAGGTTACTAACCTTCTTAATTCCTCGATAGCATTCTGTTGCATTAGAATATAATTTTTAGCCAGTAGTAGAGTGGCAATTTTGGAAAGTTTTCTTACCGAGGGCGAATGAGCATAGGGTATCACATTGCGTAGCTCATCCAAGGCATCATTTAGATCGTGCATGCGACGACGTTCTCTATATATTTCGTAGAAATCAAAATAAAATAAGAAAATTCTTAAGAAAACAAAACAATCGCAGCCTTACCTGGCATTAATATTTAATCTCACAGTCTTGCCTTGACGATTCTTTTGTTTGCCACCACCACCACTACTACCACCACCACCACTTCCACCACTGCCTGAGCCCAAACCCATTGCCGACATTGGCCCCGATGTATTATTACTGGATGAGGGTGCCATCATTAGACTGGGACTTGTTTTCTCCATTGCTGCACTGGCTCCCGAGTCGGGTTTATTTTCATCACCAGGCGGCAACATGCCTAAGCTTTGCGCATAGAAACCACCCAAACCAACAGATCCCAATGGTGTTCTCCGTCCTGGCACACTTTGTGGTGGACTTGACGTTGGTCCGGGATGACCGGCAGAATGTGCACCCAACATATTAGCTGTCGGCGGTATGGGTGGATGTGTATGGCCTGGCAAGGCAAAGCCAAAGGGTAAATTGGGGTGATCCATTTTTAAAGGCTACAAAAGAAGGGATTTCATTTAGAGAGCTTATAATTTTGCATAAAGTTAAATATATTTTGGATATTGTATTGTTCTTTTTTTCTGCTTAGATCACCAAGGATCAGGAATCTTCGCTTTGCCAATTAGGATAGGGTCCTAAAATATGCATAAGAATTTCTAGCTTCCTCACAAACCCTACAGAAATAAGGGGTACCTTAATAGTCCTTGTCATCAAAGTATATTGTCTTGTTAAAAAAATCTATCCATCATGTATGTAGTGATCCCATACCCAGATTCAATACCCATTCCGTTCTAGAAAGGCTAAGTTTGGATATGTTACAATCTCATCTATACCGCTAATCATTGCCCATTCCTGTCTGATTATCTGATGATTCAGTCCAAAAAATATTTCCCAAGATGCCTAAACAATCATTTTACCAAATACATGCATTTCACTGCTCTATTCCTTGACAGCTCATCTGAAATCTACAATGCCGCGCAACAACGCACGTTACCACCTCACCTTTCCTGAAAACTTGTGAGAGCCTCACTGTAGATAAAAACGAACCTAAATGATGATCTTTTAAAGCCTTTCCACATAAATAGCTACCCATCAACCCGATTCAATCCACTTCCAGACATCTAGAACATCTCAATCTGGAGGACATTATACACACCAGAACGCCCATATGAATGTTTTACACCATCCTTGGAGTACACACCCGCAAGAGTGGCTTCATCGGTTTTTTAGGCCACCTACATATGTATGCATAAAGATCGCGTTATCGTCTAGTATACTACCTATGTTAGGCAATAAAAATCCTGGCAATTCCAAATTTTCCTAACCTATCAAGACCCCCTTCAATTAATCTCAAAAGTTGCTTGGCGTTAGTCCTTTACAACCAGCGACAAAAGAAGTAGTCCTAGGGAGTATACCCAAAGACACCTGATGCACTTCTGACTGCATAGTAATCTCTGAACCCTTTCTTTATAGTTTCCAAGATATCCAACCTTTTAGGACAATTTGCTAATTTTATCAGCATTACAAAATTGTCCTATTTATACCACTTGCAACAAGGAACCTCCAGACTGAAGTCAGTAAAAACCTTTCTGTGACCATAAGCACCACATCTTGCGCATGCATGAGTGTATCAAAGCAATGAATGATAAAATAACAAAAACTACTTTAACATGGAATTGTAATAATGAAACAACAGAGATATTTAGAATATAGGGATAAAAACATCAAGCTACAACAATACAGTCAGACAAATTATCAACAGTAAGATTCTAGAACTTGCCAGGCCAAATATTAACGAAGTACGAACAGAGCTTAAGGTGCACTGTTGAAGTTATATACTGCTTTATGCCAAACTACAACAACAAAGGCATATAAACTGGTTATAACAAAGTCACAGTGAGAGTCTAGAAGTTGCCAGACTAAATATTAAGGCAGTAAGAATAGAGTTGAAGGTACACAGTTGAAGCTATATACTGTGGTAGTTAGATCCTGTGTAATAAAAGTATTGAAGTGTGTTGTTAAATAAAAAAAATATGAATGATTTATTTAAATAAAAAGCAATGGCAACACTGTTGACTCAAGTTGTTTAACAGTAAATGCTAACAGATGTGTATGTAAAGCATCATCTGTTGATGAATAGCTGAACGAAATAATCACTTGATTTTTTTTTTAGTAGATGGCGTTAAAGTATACGAATAGAGTGTGAAAAGCAAAGGAATGAAACATGGTGGTTGATAAGATAAGCAAATGAGCAGATGAGCATAAACGAAGAGAAAATATTATTTAAAAAAAATAATTGGTTTCTTTATAATTTACATTTAATTTTTTGTTACACTGTGTATTATTATTTTACCTTTTATAACTGCTGCTGGCCCCTGCCTTCCGGGCTGAGTAAAACAAACACTTTCAACAAATTTTTTTATTCCTTTTAAATTGTTGCAACTTCACAACTTTATTTCTAATATTCGTATTTATTTGTTAATAATTTATTTACTTGGCACTTAACTTTACCTCACTTCACTTTTACTTTTTTTGTTGTTTTTATTTTGTATTTCTTTGCTTGTTTTTTATTTATTTATTGCTTTTCATTTATTATTCACCAATTAATTATTTACAATAGAAAAACCACAGGATTATTTACACTCTCATACATTCTGGGTGAACTATTCTGCCTGTTATGGATGCTGCTGCTGTTCTACGTGTTTTTAATAATTTTTGTTTTTGCCATAAAAATTCTTATTTTTTTTTTTTTCTATCAACACCACCACCACCATCACCACTATTACCATCTCACACTCCGAAGTCGTAGTCCTTGTTGTCCTTTCGTTTTTAACAAATGATTACAACAATGGAGAAACATTAACACCGGCGGCATTTAATATTAAAGCGTTCAATTTTACCACCAACTCAATAGCACAAGCGGCAGCAACAGCAGCAGTAGCTTTTATCAACCAGCCACAGCATTATGAATGTATGCATGTGTTTGTGTGAGTGTACGTGTATGTGTGTTGGTACTGCGGCAGCTTTAGTTTTTAGTTGTGTTGACATGGTCTTCATACAATGTCAACAACACAAACACTGCTATTGTGTGGTAAATGTTGGCAAATAAAAGAAAACCGAAAAAATAAAAATACACCAGCCATCATCATAAGGGTTGTCAACTTGAAAAATGTTGTTCAAAACAACAGAAAAACGTTTCAATTTTCTGTTTAGTGTTGTTTGTTTATGTTAACGAAATCCCTTCTGTCTTGCATCATTAGTTTTAGTTCGTTACACGTAATTTCGGATTCATTAACCTTCTTTGTAGATCTTAAGTATATCGATAAGTCGCCTGTGTAGCCTCCTATTGTCTTAATTTTTTAACATAGAAAGTGTAACTCATTCATGTCTTATGCCAAACGTCACATATTGTATCCAAAAAGCCTCCCAGTCACGCATTCAATACTCCGAGGAACTGCTGCTACGTATTACTTTCAGTACATTGTCGAACCTTACGATCTGAATCCGATTCCATTTTTACGTGATATTATCCGAATAACGCGCATTTGAATAGGCGGTTCTGAGCATTTGGAGTCTTCTTCAATAGCTGTACGTGCTTTATCAGGAATCATTTTAAATAGAGACTTCGATCCATCATCACTTAGAAGCGTTTAAACACCATCCTTGCTATTTTCTTTGAGTCGAAAAAAATCGCTTAAAACTCTACAAAAAAATCGCTATGTTGGCAATGCTGTGATAAATTCTATAAATTTACTTCAACTAACATACATACACACACACAAACTGTCTCACCTACTTGTACGCACCACTTACGCTCCCTCAAACATTAACAGTTAAACACACAAAAGCCACCACTATTACGACCACTGTTTTGTGGCATCCTGAAATCTGATTTTTACATGATTTCGTTCGTATTTATACTTCTACTTTTTTGTGTTTTTTTTTTTTTTGTTTCTATGCTTTGTTCTTTTCTTCTGTCCTGGAACAGAGTGCGAGAGTGAGTGTGTGTTTCAGTTTTTATTTTATTCACTTTATTTGTGTTTATTTGTTTAAAAAGCGTTCTTTTTTGTTGTATTTAATATGAAGTATTTATGTTTGCAAGCATTTGAGTAAATGTACAGGATCTTCCAAGTGCTAGTTTTATTTTTCTTAAATCGAACAAACAAACAATAAACTTTCGTTTTATGAATGTGGAATGTAAAGCAGCTTTAGCTTCAGAGGCATCCACACATTGAATTTTGTTGTGAATGGCAGAGGTGGTTTAGGTTGAATATTAATTTTTAAGGATTATATTGCTTCAGGTCTACTTTATCTTTTCGAGTCACAAGGATACATACATACATACATAGTTGTCATTACAACCCTTCAGCTAGGATTACGAGATAGTTTCTCTCATCACTTATTTTGTGTGTGGTAATTGTATACATAAGTGGGGGGACCTACATTTTAAAGTCGACTCCGAACGACAGGGTTTTGAAAAACTTTTCATGGCAATTTCATTTACTCTCAGAGTTTTTGTCAGAAATCTGTTGAGAGAAAGTCACAAACGAAATGCTTTTTCATTTTCCTTTTGTTGGGGATGTCTGACCTGGGGCTTGAACCGTTGCCTCACAGATAGTGATAGTAATAGTCCCACAAAATTACCTCACATATGATAAAACTGCTGCTCCTGGCGGTCTTATTATTTTAGAATTCCATGGAATTGTTCACGCAACAATCAACATACTCAAAATCCTTATTCTCTCTTCCACCAACACTAAGTATTTTACATATAACTAAATTGTCCACGATACAGAACCTTAAAATTGAAGAGATTGCTACGATCACAATCAGTAGGCCATCTGGAACGTATATTAATGCAAGGGAACTCAAGATCTCTGATCAGAGCTCAACAAATTAAGTGAGCTCAACACAAATCTGTTATTTAGAGTACTACCTATGGGTACGGATATCTTTTCAAATCCATCATAAGGTTCGCTTCTTCTCTCTAATGCCAACACTACGCTACCAAACGATTCCGAAGGATTATGGATATGAATATTGCTTCAAATCCATCATAAGGTTCGCTTTTTTCTCTCTAATGCCAACACCAAACGATTCCAAAGGGTATGTATTTCTCGCTGAACGTAGTTGCTAATAAAGTCCCAGGAACTTTACTCCGCCCAATTACCTGATAAACTCAAACTTGATAGATTCTTTTATTTACACAATTCTTTCAATAATTTTAAGTGTATAATGCTTGCGTATCTGTGTGTGTGAGTGTATCTGTATTTGTGTGTGCGTTATTAAGTATTTTTTGCATTGTTATAAACCGATTCGGGTTTTAATGCGATTCTTTTTTGTGTTCCTTTATTCACTGTTTGTTTTTAATGTTCTTTGCCAATTTCTCAATAACAACAACAGTCATAATTTTTTTTTTTAGTACAAATCTTAAACTCAGTGTTCGGCATAGATGGGCACTTTGCAGTACCAGTAAAATTTCAGTAAAAATTGATTTTTACTGATTACTGAAAAAAATTTCAGTATTTAGTAAAATTTTACTGTTAATGCAATCTAAATTTAAATGAAATTTAAATGAAAAAAAGTAAAATTTTACTGTTAATTCAATCTAAATTTAAATGAAATTTAAATGAAATTTAGATTGTATTACCAGTAAAATTTTACTGAATACTGAAATTTTTTTCAGTAATCAGTAAAAATCAATTTTTACTGAAATTTTACTGGTACTGCTAAGTGCCCATCTATGGTGTTCGGATAACATAACTTTAAATGAAGAATTACAAATAATGCATACAAATAAAATCAAACTTATTAGCAAAATTGGAAGTGGAAGTAGAATTGATCATGATTGAAGTACATCCTTAGAATGCTTTCTGTCGATAATCTAGCTTTCCAATAAAGTCACGTGCTTTCGTGCAAAACTCTGTCCAATTCTGGAATAATGGTAGAACAGTATTTATTCTTCCACCAGAAGTCATTTTTCCTAATACCATGTCCTTTGGCACGCCAACCGAATGGCTTGTGAGAATCGCTATTGTGCAATAGATGCTCATACAATTTAAGGATACAATTGAGCAGGCCGTTTTCTTACCAAATACATACCCACTAAAGTCTAGCAATGGTGCATGCACTCTCTTACTATCAACGATAGTAAGCGTCCCTGTCCAGCTCTTCAGCAATGCGACTTCCAAAGATATCCCTATGTCTCGGAATGCATATAAGAGTTGCCTTTGAATGATCCGTAACTTCCAAAAGATATCTTCGGCGTTCATAGCCAAAGACGGACGTTGAAAATACATTCATTAGGAAGTTGATCGCAGTCTGGTCGAGTAAATCTTGAAGTCTTCAGGGCAAGTGTCTACAGCCAACAAGCATTGTGCCGCTTTCAAAGTGACCACCACCTTTGCTAGAAAAGCACTGTAATGTTCAGGCAGATTATAAAAAAGTCTATTATAAGATGACAATGGTAATTGGAGGATTTTTTGTCATTATTTTCTATTCTCTCTCGGATACTACTTTATATGGCAAAATAAACGCATTTCCTCATCCTGACTACAAAATATTCTTGTATACCCTACATGGACTACTTACAACAGCCGTGCTGTGGTGTTAATCTTCTTCAGTTTTTCATTACGGATTATAACGATAACTGTAGGTTACCGTTAAGTGACTCAAAGATTGCTCTTCTGATTGTTTTCATAACGAACTGGCTCTCTGTTTGCCTGATAGCCTGCCTGTCACTACCACAACAACAACTATAATACAGTCGTACTTTGATAATGAATCGTCCGTCGTTGCCACAATAAATGTTTTTACGAGAAATTTTTTTTATTGTTGTTGTATGTGTTATTTGTATCGGATATCATTGGATGGTATGTACGTGTTGGTTATAAATCAATGATACACAACGGCCACCAACACACACAAACCATATAAATGTTACTGCAGCACACTAACACAAATGAAATCCATTTAGCACGAGTAAATTCATTGAACTGGAATCGTTGGGAATTTACAAGAATGAAGAATGAATGAAAGGAATGTTTTTTAATCTTCGAATGATTCAAATTTCTTTCTTTCTTCTTCTGTTTTTTTTTTTTTTTTTTTGGTTCTCTTTGTTGCAACATTCTGTTAAAGCTCTTGTTGTTGCTGTTGTTGGCGAATGTAACATTTAAAGGGTTTCGAAAGAATTTTTAAACTTTTTGCAGTGATTTGTAACGATAAGATATTTATACTTGAGTTTCGAATTAAATCGTTAACAGGCTCTAAGTAATATAAAGTTACGAGGGTGGGTTTATAAGTCGGTCACATTATATATTTTTCTCCTTATCACTGAAGTGACAACACTGTGCTTGAGTCAGTTGGTTGACCCCTGTCCCATACGTTCTTGTATTAAGCATTTGGCTTGGGATTCCGTTTTCCAGTCTCGATAGCAATTAGGATCTTATCGATCTCTGTCCTATTGAGAATTACTGATAGTGTTTGACCAAAAAAATCCTCAAGAATTGCCGCAATTCTCGACTGACAAATGTTGAGATTTTCCTAAGGCCGCCGCGATACAAAGATAGGAGTCTTTCTGGCATTCTCCTGCAACTTAATTCTTTCCTTGTGCCAATATGGACTAGATTATTGAACGTCTTCTATGAAGATCTCCACTGCACCGTTTGATATTTGGTCCCATTTCCAATCTGATACCCATTCTTTGCCTTCGAGGGTTCTTTAGCCAATATCATGTTCTACGGAATCGACAAGCCTGGTCTTAATCAATGGCCAGTTTACTCATTACATATTGTCATATTATTCTAAGGATGTTTTACCAGAGTAGTGAACTCAGTAAGAAGAACTGTAACTCTACTCGAGTGTGGTTGGTATAGCTATTTCCCCGAACAGACGAATGTGTATTCCTTCGATATTCACAGAAATATGGGCATCTGGCCTCTCTTATTCCTATAGAAACTGTTTGTAATTTACCATTTCCTTGCGCAGTACGATCAGTTAAGCTGGTTCTAATAAGGAAACAACAGTCTTAAGATTGAGTCTACAAGATGAGTCTGGCAGTAAATGAAGGCAAAACAAAGTATACGTTATCGACAAGATTCTCAGATTACGGCGGATAACTATACTTTTGATACAGTCAAGCAATTCATTTATCTTGGCTCCGCCGTTACCACTAAAAATTATGTCAGTCTGAAGATCAAGCGCAGGATCACTTTTGCCGACAGGTGCTACTATGGTCTCAATAGACAATTGAGTAGCAGAGACCTCTCTCGTAAGACAAAACTAATACTCTACAAGCCGCTCATTCTACGCGTGCTTCTTTGTGGCGCAGAAGCATGGACCCTATTAAGCACTGATGCGGTAGCCTTGAGAGTATTCGAGAGAAAAGTTCTACGTAAGATCTTCGGTCCACTGGGAGTTGGCGATGATTTCCGCATCCGATCCAACAATGAGCTGTATGAGCTCCTCGACGACATAGACGTTGTGCAGCGTATTAATATACAGCGGCTGCGCTGGCTCGGCCATGTCGTTCGAATGAAGGAGGATGCTCCAGCGAAACGGGTATTTGATGCGGGGATCTCCGAAAGTCGGCGAAGAGGACGACCTTGTATGCGTTCGAAGGACCAACGATTGGTGTGACCAACTGGCGTAGGCGCGCAAGAAGCAGAGGCGCCTGGAAGGATGCGTTGCGGCAGGCCGAAATCCGCTAATCGGGTTGTTAATGACCAATTAAGTAAGTAAGTCTTAAGATTAAATCGTGCTACTGTTGAAAGCTAAAGGCAGTCATCAGGTTAGTTAGTTGGTTTATAATTATTTCGGTTTCAGCTGGTTGCGAATTGTTCTGACGCCTTCTCTTCCAGACCTTATACTACCAGATCATGTCAAGAAAAACAGGTTGAGCCATATATTTCGGAACTACACCAGGGTTACACATTAGTTAGATATCGGCAGGGTATGTCCTGTAGTTGACAGCTGATTAGGAGCGTTTGTCGCCTATTTATTAGATTATTAATAAACCAACACTTGAGTGTAATAGATATCCAATAATAGACCGATAATATATATTACAGGCATACCATGCTTCCATACTTATCTCTTCTTATGCCCTTATAGGGCACTTTTAATTCGTTGAATGCTTAATCGCAATAAAAAAATGTTTCTTTCATCTTTTTTGATATTGTAACTGAATCTAATCGTTTTACGATGGCGTTACTGATGTCGTTTTCATTTCGCCCCGAATGTAATCAAATTCAAATCTTTTGTTGTTTTTGTTGCTTTTGTTATTGTTGTACGGGTTTGTGTGTCACATGAAAAATTGTGTCTCTTATCCGTTGATAACATTTGTTCCCTTCGTTACGATTGTTGCCTTGTTAAGGGATGATGATGATGAAACGTTCTCTTGCGCTCTATTATTATTTGGCATGCAGCACGAATGAATGAATGAATGAGCGAATGATTAAATGAATGAACGATTGAATCACAGCTTGCTGATTTGCCATAATATTTCTCTCTATAGTTTTAATATGAATTTTTGAAGTTTTATGCGTTACACTATGTCTAGTAGTATACCGAGTAGAGTATTTATAAATGGGTGTAGATGCGAGCAATTGGAAGTTCTTTCTCTCTGTTGTGTTGTCTCGGTTCGTCCTTTTATGTGAACATTTGTTTTACTGGAACAATGCCACAAATGGCACATGCCAACAAATTTTTTTTTTTTATATTCCTTTCCTCCCCTCTGCCATCTGCAACTTCTATTTGCCGTTTGGGTTTGTAGTTTAAATGACGAGATTTTCGGATTCAGTGACGTTGAATTGAATTGATTTGAGAAAGTGCAGCTGCATTGGATAACCGGTTTTATTAATGGGTAATGGGATTAAATGATATTTCATATGAGTGATCACAACTGCTAGTTTTATACATTTAACTCGGCATGTAGTATGTAGTTAGGTAAGGTAAAGCTTATTACAATTGTGCTTAGATGGCAATGATGTAGAATACGATGTAAAATATTGCTTCAAATGGGAAAGAACTGGTAATAGTCATATATGTAGATATGCCATAATGATATGCAGATGATAGGCTTGTAGGAAATTCTGGTGATGTAACTGTATGCCATTATAGTTGAGCCTATTAGGTTATTATCTCGACAGAGAGAACAATTCTGAAGACAGCTCAAGTGGAGTTGGACAAAATACAGAAGCAATGATAATATGTTCTATAGCAGCATTTGAAGGTCAGTTTTGTTTAACTACGCTGCACATGGTGCCTATGATTGCACCATATTCAAAGCTCTAGAACCTATGATTAAAGAAATAGGGGACAAGACTTGCTTAAGATAGATTAGCGGATTTCGTGACTTAATGAATTGAATGACTGACAGCTCCCTCCTTAACTGCCCCGTGGACGAAACCAGTAGACTCTATAATTTTGTAAATGCTTCGCTACGAGACTCAGTAAGAAAAGTGAAAACAATCAAAAAACTAAAAAACTAAATCCTCTTTTAAAAGAGGGACAATTTTGTGCAATACAGATGGGCCAGAAATACATCCAGGAACAGAAGCGTGAATTTTTTGTTCCAGAATGAAATATAGGACAACTTGCGAGTAGTTTCCAAGCGAAAGTCTATTTATTTATTTATTTATTTATTTATTTATTTATTTATTTATTTATTTATTCAAGTCAATGGACAAATTCCTTACTGACTAATAACAAAAATTGGTACGAATAAAATTAAATACAATTACAAACAGTTTCTACAAAAATAACGTAACTATTACAATAAAAATTAGGAAAAGTTAAGAATTAAGAAAAACAATAATATTCCGTTTTATAACGCAAGAATTTAAAGAAAAATCAACAAAGTCTGACAAATAATTAAATTGACGGCAAATTCTAGTTAATGGATCAGCAACAGCATAATTAGTTCTGCAGAATTGAATATAAATAAGATTATAACAGCGGAAGTTACGACGAGGAACATTGAATTTAACAGATCTTAACAGAAATTCACAGCAAATATTACCATTGATCAGGTTAGTCATAAAAGATATATTTAACATCGTTCGACGACTCTTAAGGGTAGGCAGTTTTATTAAAGCCAGTCTGCTAGTATATGAAGGCATGTCCGAATAATTCCATCCAAGGCCACGCAAGCAGAAGAGTAGAAATTGTTTCTGAACAGATTCAATGTGTTCACTGTAAACATTATAGTGAGGATCCCAAACGATAGAACCATACTCCAAAATAGGTCTGACAAGCGATATGTATAGCTGTTTAGTAATATATGGATCAGTAAATTCCTTTGCCCAACGTTTTATGAAGCCAAGAGTGCTTCTTGCCTTATTTACAGTCAAAGTGATATGATCATTAAAGTTTAATTTTGTGTCTAATAGGATCCCAAGATCAATAAAAGAGTCCACTATTTCCAGTTGATGACCTCCAAGCAAGTAATTAACCGCGACAAAATTACTTCTTGAGAACCGCATACATTTGCATTTTTTAATATTCAGCTCCATCATGTTGTACTCGCACCAAAAATAGAAATTATTGAGATCACTTTGAAGATAAATATGCTCAATGAAATTATTAAAGGAGAGAAAAAGTTTTACATCGTCAGCATACATTAAGATATTGGCAAAATTAATTATGTTGGGAAGATCGTTTATAAACAGCGAAAAAAGAAGTGGACCAAGATGGCTGCCTTGAGGAACACCAGATAGCACATAAATATATTTAGATAAGCTATTGTTCACACATACAGTCTGCTTTCTACCAGTCAAATACGACTCTAGCCATCTTAAGCTCCTATGGTTTACACCCATTAAATCCAATTTAGTTAACAGTAGTTTGTGATTCACTTTATCGAACGCTTTGCTAAAATCCGTAAAAATTACATCAGTTTGCTTCTGTTGAGAAAAGGCCACATTTACCATGGATGTTAACTGAAGCACATTAGTCGTTGTTGAGCAGCCCTTTCGGAAACCATGTTGATGAGGTGATAGTAACGATGAAGTATGATGGATCAAAAAATCGGCAACCAGTTTCTCGAACATTTTTGGAATAGCACTCTATATGCCTATGCCTATGCCATCGAAAGATGTGTTGAATTCAATTTGGATCGAATTTACGAAGGACGAGCCACTCGAGCTCTAAGCTTCTGTGCGATAAAATTGAAGATAGTATAGGACTGCCTGGTGAAGCTGAAGCAGCTAAGCTGTCTCTCTCTACCTAGTCCCAGGTGCTCTGCAAATGTATGGCAATGAGCAGGCGCTTCTATGCCACCTATAAGGCCATAATGTTTCTATAAAAAGGGGCCCGATATTTAGAAAGGTATGCTCAGGACAAGCGGACTTAGTCTACGGCCTAGTCTAGGCTTTTCTTGAGAAACTAAGATAAGGGAAGATGGAAAATATGCATCAGACTATTTGGGAATAACCTAAGCTATCGTGACAACACACTCTAAACTCAAAGTACGTTTGTTTCGAATGGTTATCGTATCGAATTTTGTGACAATGAGAATAAATCATCAGAACACCTTCTTGAAATTAGTCATGTTTTAATGCATCCTAAGAGAAAGCACTTGAGGGTATATCAATTGCTGAGAAAGAAATTGTTCTTCCTGCCAGCGAGTAGAATCTCTTGAATATTATCAGGCCAATAGGCATGGAAAAGACAATAAAGGGATACAATATAAAGTTTGAGAGGAGTACAATAGATCACAGTACCTCTTCACGACAATACTAACAAACTAGAATAAGGAAAATTTATTAAGGAACTTTGCTCAGCATACAACCCATGGGAACTTGTACGTATAAACCGTAGATCGATATACGTAACGTAATTGGTCTTTACAACACTTCAGTCAAATTTACGATCTAGCTTCTCACACCATTTATGTTGTATGTGTTAATTTTATACATGAGTGGCGGTAACTGCAGTTTAAAGTCGACTCCGAATTTCTGATTTTTGAGGAATTTTTCATGGCAATTCTACTTTACTCACTGAGTTTTTTGCCAGAATTCTGCTGAGATTAAGTCGCCGAAAAAATGTTTTTTCATACTTCGTTTTGTTGTAGATGGCTGTCCTAGTATTTGAAATGCGGCCTTACGTCTAATAATCTAACACACTACCTACTTTACTATGGCGACTGCAAGTAGACTGGTATGCTCAATTTATTTCCGAAAACTTTGACATCAAATATGACTAGAAATAAATGATAAAGAATCGATTAAACCTGAATAAGCGCTAAATTCTTAAACACTATACAGTTCGCTTAAATAATTCTTCACAGTCCAAAAGGGGCAAAAAGAAATGCAAATTGATTCCATCACTTATAATTCATGGCTCAAATTCAAATTCGAAAAACTAAACTGCAACTACAGATTGAGCATAAATTATATCCAATAAATCAAATCAAATAAAAGAGAAGAGAAGAGAAGAAAGAAAAAAAGAAATTAAAATTTACCCGCCACTACTACTACTACTACTGCTGTTACTGACACTAACACGAAATCAATTGCTTGTTTAACATTTCTCGTGTTTCTAAATTAAACCCCAATTTTTTTATATCAAATCCTTACTTGCATAGGCTGTCTAATCGGTTGCCTGATGTTTTCTTTACAATTAATTTCCTCATTTACAGATTTTCTTTTTGTCCATTTTCACAGCTTTTCCATTTGATTTCTCCCCCCAAATTACGAACGAAATTTTTACAAAGCCACCCGGGCCGCTGGCATTATTTAGTGAAGCAAAGAAAAGAAAGAAAAACTTGGCAATTATTTGTAAAAATAGAAACGATTGAAACGAATGAAAATGTGAGAATGAAAATGAAAAATACCTTTTAGCAGATGAAGTGAATAAAAATTTGTGGCGGCTATTGTTTTTGCAAAAACGGTTTTTGATTGAAAACAAAAAAAAAATTGGTTCTGAGCCTTGTGTGCGTATTTGAGCCGGAACAAATGCGTATTTCATTTGATTTTCGCTGATTTTGGAGGTATCCGATTGCTTTCTGTTTCAGTTTCTATGCGAGTGTATTCGTTTGCACTGCTTAGTTGGATGATGTCAGATGTTTTCGAAATATCCGTCATTGTTATTTCTTTTAATTCACTACTAGTTTTGCAAATGCCATCGAGAGTACAGTAGTGGGCAGAACAATAGCAGTATCAATATAAAGATAAAGAAAGGAAAGTTTGATACAATTCTCCAACACTTTGGCTTCAAACGTTAACACGTTGACCGTCAATGCAATTTTCAGTAAACTGGCCACGCAAGCCAACATTGACTTTTTGTTCTTTTCCCAGAAGCCACTTATCGATACCAGTACTGATATAATACGATTTTATTCGTAGCTACACAAGTGAGGTTTAGTGAGTACGAGATAATTAGTAGTTGGCAGCCTAGAAGGAAACGTTATCTACGGGTTACCTCCTAGCCGGCAGTCTACGTGTTAAATAAAACAACACACGTAAACGTTTTATTTCCATATAATGCTTGGTGGGAGCTTCATATTACCTATGAAATATAAGGCGATTTAAATGGCCACCTCTGGTTTGCTGAGTGCTGCTTTTTCGCGGCAATTCTTTTATTCTCCGAGTTTTTACCAGAAATCTGCTGAAAGGAAGTCGTTGAAGAAATATTTTTTCAGATTTCGTTGGAGATGGCTGACCTGGGGTTTGAACCGAGGCCTCATAGACTACGTCAACTGCAAACAGTTATGCAAAATATATCCTAATAAGCCGTAAGACATGTACAATTGCTGAAAAGGCTTTGAAATGGACAAATTTGGATTATCTTCCACAGTTTCTGTAAAAGAACCAATATTCTCAGCAGCGTGTACAGCGTGATGACGAACATGTCTGACCACATTTGTAATGCTTGCAGCCTCTCCAAATATCTTTATAATCTTGCAATTTCCTTGCCCAAGATGTCGATTCTATTTTAACCACCTCTTTACCAAACAAATGATACTCAAGATAATGAAAGGAAAATATCAGCACTTCGGAGGAAAGTCCCCTTTGAAAACAACCGAATTTTTTTCGTCGAAAATCTATCTTTCGACCACAATTTTCCTAAAGTACTTATAGAAAAAATCAATAGTTTTATCCCCCTTCCAAAACAAGGTCTTGCAAAAATTTTTACACAACTTTGTTTTCATATGATGCGTGTGCAGAAAGTTTAGTGGTTGTGCCATGGCTTACATAAACTCTTACTTTATGGTTCAGAATTTTTTTTTCTTTATCTTTTCCAGATTCCTTACACACACATTGCAAATAAATTGTGTAAAAATGCTTTCCGAAAAACTATTATAAATTCTGTGATTTCTAAACGCACCCGAACGACACCCCTTCATTCTGTACTCAACGTATAGCAGCAGTAAATGCCATAGTAGCAAGACAGAGACAGAGAGAGCTAGAGAGTGAGAAGGAAAGGATAAAGATTCTAAAATAACACACAATGAATGAATGGCATGAAAAATTTAATAATTCTTTTGGGATTTTACTTCATGACCTTTTTTCCATTCGCTTTTTATGTTTTTTTTTTCTTTTTTTACTCTTTTATTCTACTTTCATTGCATTGGCATTGTTATTGTAATTTTTGTCTGTTTAGAGAATTCATAATTCACATTATTAATGCATATCTTCAATGGGTACTCCTTCCTCAAACCACCCCTTGGACTGTTTTGAGCTCTGAGGATTCAGGATAATGCAATTTTATATAAAATCAAACATATACACACATACACATGCTTTTACAAGTAAAGGGTCGTTATAGAATGGGTTTCTTTTGAAATTTTGTTTTACTGATACTGGCAGGGCTTTCTGCTTGATTTTGCCGCGTTTGATTAACAAAAAATGGAATTCAATTTCACTCACGAATAAAAATTTAAAAACTCAGTTCTTCAGTTAAAAATGTTGCTACTGCAAGGGGCAGTATTGAAGAAAATGAAACATTTGCCAATTGCGTGAGGTTTGAGTTGAGGTTTAATAAGAACTTTCCTATTTAAACCCATATGTAAACAGGTTACTAGGTAGTGTCATTTATTTGATGTCGTCTTAGTCTAGTAGGCAGTATGCTGGCTTTTACGACTTGAGGCCATGGTTCAAACTCCCAGTCCAGACATCTGGAACAGAACAACGTATAAACTAAAATATTTCTTCAGAGACATCCTCTCGGCAGTTTCCTAGCAAAAACTCTGTTATGAAAAGTTTCCACAAAATCTGTCTTACGAAGGTTTCGCCACTCTTTAATAAAATTAACAAAGCTTAGATTTTTCTCGTTTGATATACTGTGACATATCCCAGGATGACAGTGATGCCTGGCAATAAAGCCCGTTTTAGGTACAGCGTACAAGGACAGCGGTTGCCATACCTCCTTATAACGTTGTTGAATCTTTGCTCTTTGTGTTGTGGAAAGCAGGAGTAATTTGGAGTGGAATGAAGTTGCCTAAAAGACTCTTAAGTGTCTTTGTTGTAATGACCAATTATGTATGTATGTATGTATGAAATAAATGCACACGTTCCTGAAAATTGTTGTTAGTTAGCTTCATTAATTCTAACACCATTGAATAATGCCTGGAGTCTTTGAAAAAGACAGTAACACATTCAACAGGCATACTCATGTGGGTTCCTTGCCTCAGAGGCAATGCTAAAGCTAGAAATGTATGCTTAACTTCCATGAAAAAATTCGAAAAATAAACTCGAACTTAAAACACTCTGTAGAACTAAATAATAGAGCATAGTACTATTCCCAATGAAATACAAACATTTTTTTATTGTTGTTGTTATCATGCTCATCATTAGATTTAAAGTTTTTGTTCTATTATCCACCACCAGTACCCCTCGTCCTTTCTATTCTGCAATGCTATTTGTGACTTTAATTTTGATTGTAATTGTATGTACGTACGTACGTACGTGTGTATGTTTGTGTTTTTGTAATTGTAAGTTGTACATTGATTTAATTTCTTCATCAATTTTCATTGTTTCCAGCCCAAACCATGTCTATCGTTTGTCTGTCTGCCTGCATGTCATCCCTGCCTGCTTGTCCTTTCACAATCTGCCGTATTTTTATTGGGTTTTTTAATAAAAAAATAGTTTTCGTTATCAGTTTATAGTCAGCTGTAGATATACTCGTATAGACAAACTCTGCTATTTTTTTACACAGTTCCCATGTACTTTTTGTAGTTGCTTTTGCATCTATTCTTTAATTTTCATTTGCATAATTATATATCGGGCGTTGACGTGATTTGCATAAATTTGTTGGAATAATTTCTTTTTTTCGCTGTATCTTGCCTTCTCTCCCTCTGCATAGACAAACAAGCGTGCATTCTAATATACCAACAGCTGTATAACGATGCTTATTTTTTTTTTTTTGCATTTGCTCTTCTGCTTTGGTCTCCCCCTCTTTTATATATTTTTGATGTTTTTTTTTTATTCTGCCATTTTATTAAAACAATTTTGTAGTTTTATAATTTATCTGCATTTAATTTTTAAGCTGATTTGCACATGCTAATTATGTATGTATGTACGTTGGTATGTTGCTATCTGTATTTATATTTTTGTAAGCATAAATTAACACAAACATTGTTGTTGGCTGCCTGCATGCATGCATGCATGTATTCATGCATATTTTATGCATATAAAAAAGTATTTAAATAAAGAATTAAGAATCGATTGAATCTGAATACTTTGAGCCCCCTATAATAACAAGTCTCACCTATTTACGTCTCTCTAAAACTCAAAAATATCCGATACATTATCCTAATACTGGTGGTATGACTGTGAGGTATACTTATGATGGATGGGTGGGTTATTTAGTTATTTATGCTACACTCTGGCCCTATAAGATCTCCAGAGCTGTAAAAGAAAAAAATTAAAGCTTTGCCCTCTAACTTAATGAGCTGAGCGTTAATGGTTCCAGATATCTTTGGGAGCTACCTTGGGAGATATCTTTGGGGGATACTTTCTTTCAATATCTAATTAAATGCAATTGATGACAACATTTTTAATGTTCTTAATCAGATCATGACTGCATGAACAAATAAGAGTACCGACCAACCGTACAGAAGCTAAAATTTACTACTTGAAGTCAATATCTTCACCGTACTTGTTACATACATATATACATATTTTTATATTTTAGTTTTGATGTCTGACCTGGGGCTCGAACCCTGGCTTTACGTCTAATAAGCGAACACACTATATACTAGACTACGGCGACTACCCGTACTGTTACTCCAGCAATTTACAAGACTTGGGTGTAAAGATATGTGGTTAGCTTCCCTTTTGTAGTAAAAACCTTTTTTCTTTGGCTGATTTTCAAATAGAGCTTCATTTCTTTTTAATTCTTTAGTAATACTCTCTCTCTCTCTCTCTCGTTATTACCTCCAAGACAATAAAAGAAACCATCCATGACCAGATCACGGCAGCAAGGATATGAATAAATAACAATCAGTGCAAAACTAGGAAATTAATGCATAAGACAACAAGTCCGCTCAAAAATGGTATTGGGAAGTACTCAACTTAATCGTGCTTTAATTAAGCGATCTACTGGAGCGAGGTATAATACGAGTGCATGCTCGCCTTATGATAGAACTCTTTGCCAGGAATACACAGTTTTACACTGAGCTTATGTTCATATGAGCACACGCTCTAGTGTGTTGGCTTATCAGACGCAAAGTCACGGTTCAAATTCCAGGTCAGATATCTCCAGCGAAATTTGAAAAAATATTTCTTCGATGACTTCCTTTCAGCAGATTTCTGAGAGTAAATTACGATTCAATTGCTAATTAAATTATTTTCTGAATTCAAAACGTTTACAAGTCTTTGCTCATCTCTTTTGATGTTTTCCTTTCATCTTTGAGGATAGTTCTTGTACTGTCTTGTCTATGGTAATAATTGCTGCTCGTAATAGTTGCTTTCAGATATATGAAAGATTAAATCCACAACCTTAAGTAGTTTCACGTCCCTCTACCTACCTAATTGGCCATTACAACCCTTCAGTCAGGATTACGGCCAAGCTTCTCAACACCACTCATGTTGTGTGCGTTAATTGTATACATGAGTGGCGGGACCTACAGTTTAAAGTCGATTCCGAACGACAGATTTTTTCAGAAGCTTTTCATGGCAATTAGTACTCTCAGAGTTTTTGCCAGAAATCTGCTGAGAGGAAGTAGCCGAAAAAATATTTCCATATTTTCGTTCTGATGTTTGACCTGGGATTCGAACTCGGGCCTTTCGTCTAATAAGCCAACACACTACCTACTAGACCACGGCGACTTCACGTCCCTCTGGGCTGTATTATTCAGTTTATTTCCTATACTGAAAAACAAATTGAGAAACTTAATTTGGAATCAGAAAGCCATGTCCGATATAAATAAATTATGGTTGCACAATGGGCCTCAGCACTGGCCTAAATGGAACCTTTCTCTTTAGGATCCGCAACTTAAGTCAACTCAAATTCTCTTGCTTATAAAATTACTTTTTTCTTGTTTAAATATATGAAATGCAGGCCAATTAAAAAAAAAAAAAACACTTCCAACATACTAAAGAATTGTAGATTTTTTGAGTTCATCAAAGAAAAGTATTTACCGGGAAAACAAATACCATATTAAGTCGCTTTCGCCATATACATTTGTATTTACGTTGGTGTGCGTTAGTTAACCTTTATGTTGATTCTCTTTATCTCTCTGCTAACCTTTTCCTCTTTTTCTTTCAGCTGACATTTTAGATTTCCTTTTCCAATTTCTTCAATTCTGTGTTCATTTCATGCCATTTGTGTTTTTACGATTTCGTTTCATGCTAATTTGCATAACGAAATTTCATTTCACTTCGAATCGAATCGTATCGTATCGTATCGTATTGTATCGCATTGTATCATTGAAATTCAATGTATTTGTACGTTTTGTTTATCATCATATACACACACACATGCAAACACTCAAACAACGAATTGAAAGGATTTGTTTGAAAGCAAAAAACTGTACATCCGTTGATACATTTTAACCGTTAACGCTTCACACTCCTCAGCATTACGATGACAACAATGATGAGTGAGACACATGATGAGTACAAGTACGTTGCTGTTGATGTTGAATGTTTATGTCATTTTCGATTCGAAATGAACAACAATAACTAGCAACTGGGTTTTGTTTGTCGTAAATGTTAACCGGAGGCCCTTAATTCGAATTTTCAATTCTTGTTTTCTGTCTTCTTTTTGGCTGTGATCGATAGACAAACAGAATTTTTTGATGATTTCTAATGCAATTTTTCTGTTTCAGTTTCAAATTTGAATTTTTGATTTAGATTTTGTTGATACGATTCTTTTTTTTTCTTTTTTTTTCTTTCAAGGAATTAATAACGCCACCACATAAGCCTACTTTAGTCAGTACATTTTGAATAATCGTATGTGTAGTTCCAAATATGCTTTACTTCTTTAGTTTTTATAAATACCGATGGGAGTTTAATTTGTTTGTTACATAGAAATTTTTCAGTGAAGATCGCAACCTAGATTCTCACACCACTTATGTTGTGTGTGTTAATTTTACACATGAGTTCCGTCGCCTGCAGTTACAAGTCGTTTCCGAACGACAAATTATAGAGAAACTTTTCATGGTAGTTTTATTTACACACAGAGTTTTTTTTCATTCGACATGTCTGACCTGAGGTTTGAACCATGGCCTCGTGGCCTCACTTCTAATAAGCTAACACTAAAGCTCGTGCTTAACTACGTATTTCTGGCAAAGAGTTCTACTATAAGGAGAGTGTGCACTAGTATACTTATATTTGATTCCAGTAAGTCCGCTAAATTAAAGCACGATTAAGTTGAGGACTTCCCAATTCCACCTTTGAGAGAGACTTGGTTGTGGCATCAACTAACCATATATTCGATAAACTTTCGAGGAATGGTGAGTTAAAAGAAAGAAGTCCAAAATAAGCCCGGAAAACACAACAAACGTGGGACGAATTTTAGTTGCTTTTGGCTCTTTAAAAACTCTTAGAGTAGAACAGAATTATTTCAGTGATTCTTGAAACTTGTGAGATACACTTGAAAGGGTCCCCTTATACTCAAACATTTTTCTATTGGAACATAGTGTTGCCATAAATATGCCACATAATATTCAAACATTTTATGAATTCAGATTAATTGAGGGGAATAGAAGATAAGCGATTGAATAAAAGCGAGAGAATAAAATTGATTTTCAATAACAATTCATATACGAAAAAATTATTACGTGTCAATGGTGATGATTGAATGGCAACATGCGTCATCAAAAAATAAATGAAAAAACAGGGGATAAACAGTTATCAATAGAAATAATTCCTATAAAACACTAACGTACGCATGTATTTATAATACAGAGAGAGAGAGAGAGAAAGAGAGAGAGAGATACGGAAATGAAATCAAATTCATGGAAAACAGAAAAAAAAATAAGAAACAAAAAAGTGTAAATTCGGCAAATTCTTGTTTCCTCTCTCTCGCTCTTTATTCTTTTTACATCTTTTTTTTCTATTGCAAAACAAAGCAATAATAAGCAAAACCAATAAAAACAATAAATAAGCCGTTGGATTGAGATGATAAATAATAAATTGTCATGAATTTATTTTCGTAAATATAAGATGGTGGTAAGAGAGCTTTAAAAGGACAAATCAGACTATGAGAGTAGATTGATAAACACAGATGATGCGTGATAAACTGCTGATTGCGTGTATAGTATGTATGTGTGCTACACCCCCATATTCTTTTGTATTATAAATGTGTAGTTGTAGCTGCTATCAGTTAAAGTGAACTTCCGTTTCCAGTATGATTATGTATGTATGGTTATGAATAAAATTGCAAATGTTGCTCTAAACATACTCGAGGCAATAATTTCAGGTCAGTCAGTTCGTTTTCTAAACAAGGGTATGAAGGTAAAGTAGATTTCTTGCTGCTGCTATAATTTAAGGAATGATTAATGGCACTTTTGTGAAACAGACAAACAGACAGACAGGCAGTACACTTAGATTTGTCAAAGTCATTATTTCATTTTATTTTCAAAAAAAGTAGAGAAAGAAAAAAAGCAAAAGATTTATTTTCCTTATAACACCCAGGGGAATGTTTGCTTATGTTTGAAAAATTTCTATTTTTTGTTTTATCTCCCGGACACTTTGAAACCCTTTTTTATCTTTTAGGGTAAGTGATGTAACATTTCTAATGTTTTCCTCTTTGTTATTGCTAAACATTTGCATTTTTTCCTACATTTTTCTATTTGTAATCGTGGCCCGTTAGAAAGTTATTTTAATAATTTCAAATTTAAATTCTTATTACAACCACCACCAAAAAGAGTCTTTCTTTACTTTAGTTATATAACAAGATAAACCGACCTAGGTGTACCGAGTGTACTGTACCTAGGGTTGGAAAATCAGGCAATGTTAGCGTCATGCTGAAAGCCGTAATAAAAGAAACAGGATCTAATGAAACCAGAAATTAGAAACTGTCACTCATCAATTTAATAAGTTTTCATAGATCTTTTGTGTACAAAAATGATTTAATGTTGCTTAAGACCTTCAATGAAAGCAAACACAATGAAATCTTAATTGAAATTCAGTTTTAAATTGCATTCATTTGATGAAGTTTTTTTAATGACGTTTCTTTTATTTGCCTTTCAATTGAAATGTTTTAATAAGACTCGTCGAAAAGTAATTGAAAGTAATAGATAGTTTAGGGAATCTGCTTAATAATGAGCCGGTCTTTGTTTGCCTATTACAAATGATGTCTTCTTGTGTGCGTTTTATAATATGAGCACTCAATCCCCATTTTGTCTTCTGTATTTAATAATCGATGGGTATTTGTAGTATAACGTATTGACCGACGGATCGACCATTTGGGTCTTGAGAGTTTTAAAAATTAAAAAGTGTATGAAATATTTAATTGAATCACGAAATAAGTGCCTGCAACGAGGTTTTGAAAGATTATTTCATGTAAATGTAGGCCGTGGTTACGCTGCAGATCTGTAAACTCCGATTTTAGCACACTTTCTCAAACCTGCTGGTATCGCACTAATGATAGCTTTGATATAGTCCTGCAGGACTGAAATTGTTGATGTATTGTCACCGTACAATCATTGAAAATATGCAGGTCCAGGTTGTCCAAGATCCTGTGTGTATCCAAAGAAGATAACGAGACATTTAATGACTACCAAATAATAACCAGGCTGAAGCAATTGTTAAGATTGTTATAACACTCCTATGCAGAGGCCCAAATAAATGTGAATTTTACTCATACTCAATGAAAAGATTGTGTATTGGAGTCACTTGGAGAAGGATCAGACAAGTCTGGCACGGTATAATATATACAAAACAAAATTCGTGTTCAATTTAACCAGAGTCCATCCTAAAAAATCTCTAAGAACAGAGGTCGGAAATACCTCACAACGACTTCTGAGAAAGCTGTAATGATGAGTTTGGAAAGGAGACCAAGAAATACATTCTTTGTCCTTGAAAGAAGAAGAAATACTAGCCAGAAGTCATACCGTGTTTTCCAAAAACGACTTCCAAACTTGGATAGTTGACAACGACCATCTTCTCGAAACTGCATCTGTCAAATTAAATGTCATTTATTTAGTCTGTTTTGCAAATCACTATGGGCGGATATAGCATTCAACAACTCGTGCAAATTGTAAAAAAAATTTTTTTTTATCAGAATCGGTGTTCTGTTCAGGAAACGTTTTTAAAGAAAAATTATTTTCAGCGATCAGGCCTATCTCTGGATGAAATGATACATGAACAAACAAAATTGTGAAATTCAATACGATATCAATCCAAAAAAGTGCTCAATCCATGACGAAAAAGTCACTATTTAATGCGGATTTTGATTTAACGACAGCATATATGCGAACTTGTTTGAAGACTACGTTGACGTTGGCTATAACAGTCAACAGCAAGCTCTATAGATCGATAAAAATTGTATGATATGGATTGTAACATCTCATGGACCAAATATCTCATACTGCTTTGCAATTTTACAGCATTGGACTTGTTCTTGCAGGGTTTTCCTCTTAGAGAAGTCGTGTCTTATATTTGAACGACGTTATGTTCTACGCATAATGGCATCAAAAAGCCTTTCAAACGAATGAAAAATATCGATGATATCTCTTTCATTTAAAGCCACCGTAGTGTAGTAGGTAGTGTGTTGGCTTATTAGACGAAGCCCAGCTCACACATCTATAACACAATGAAATATGAAAAATATATTTCTTCAGCGTCTGCCTCGCAGCAGATTTCTAGCAAAAACTCTAAAAGGAAAGAAAAAATTGCCATGAAAAGTTTCTCGAAAATCTGTTGTTTGATGTCGACTTTAAAGTGTAGGTAGGTCCCTACACTCATGTATAAAAATTAACACACACAACATTAGTTGTGTAAGAAACTATATCGTAATCCTGGCTGAAGGATTATAATGACTAATTATGTATGTATGTATGATATCTTATTTTATTACAATTTAAAGATAGGAAGGATTTAAAGAAGCACGAAACAAACACAATGAGAGCATATAGCACTGGACCACTCTGCACTCATTTGCTTACCGCGTTTTAAAAGAGTGTTTGCATACAGAAAATAGCCAAATAGTGAGAGACATACATAGGTGCTTTGAATGCTTTTTTAAATCTATAAAGACCAGGCACACATAAGTTGATTACAAGATGGGTACTGAATGTTTTTTTTTTCTCTAAAGCTAGGTCTTCATAAAGTAAAACGCTGAGTCTAAGGTTTATTACAAAAGGAATTATATTATTAAAACACTATTACAACTGTTGGGATCTATACTATTAGGATTAGGAATAGGGGCATTACCTCTGATTTTTTAAAGAATTACTTTACCAGCTAATAACTTCAATGATTGTTTTTATAAAATCGTTGAAAACAATAGAGAATTTAAAACCATTTACTGAATGAGAACATAAATTTAAATTTTAATTTTCGAGCCTTTTGTTTTCGTAAAATATTTCATAAAGTAATCACTCCATTTAGTTAAATAAATGCAGTTTTAAAATAAAATGATTACAATTAGAAAAATCAATTTTAATAGCAATTATTTAAATAAAATGATTATAAAACCCTTTAATAATATTACCGAAAACTATTTGAAAAATTTTAAACAAAAAGCTTATATTTTGTATATAAAGACAAACAAAAACGAAAACAACAAAAAAATAAATATGAAATAAAATGCAATTATTTGCTAGAAAACAACAACAACAGTAACAAAAATGATATTTTTCAATAAAATTTATTTCAGGACTACATACATATCTACATATTTATGCCTGACAGCTAAAAACAACAATTATTAAATACCATTAAGAGTGTATGTATGTATGTACGAGTATGTACATATATGTAAATATTTTTATTGAAAATACCTTTGTATTCGAATATAAATACAAATACGTATTTATTTGTATTTAAAAAAACCAACAACAACAACAACAAATAAAATAAATACTCAGTCTACCTGAATGATCTCGAAAATAACAGAGAGTAGGAGGAGGCATGCAAACAAATCCACACACAAAATATTTTCTATGAAAACGAACGAAGTATACAAAGTAGAGGAGTAGAGAGTAGAGAGAGTGTTGAATATAAATTTCCATGAAATGAATTTTTAAATGATAAATAATGATGATACAAATCAATAACGTTACTAACACACACAGGCATATGCAAATACACATACACAAATGTGTATATGATTACAAATAGAAAGAACTTTAGAAATACACACACACGAGGTTTTAAATTGTAGTTACGTTAACGTTTATTTAAATACATACAGGCAAGCCCACTCCTACAGCAGTGTAACTACAAATTACTATGGCAACACACACTCTCACACACACATACACATTTACATACGCAGTAGATAATAAACATGTATGCTGCTGCATGTACTCACTTGCATTTACAAGCGCACAAATGTTGGATCGTAAAACAAAACCATGGAATTAAAAAAGAATAAAAAAACACGATAGAAAAAAGAATATTTTAAAATAAAACAACTCTACACGTGTAAACAAATAAATTTGCTTTCTCACCCATAACACTGGTGGATTTATCGGTACAGTGCATGAAATAATAATACGCACAATAAGAGATATAACTTCAGTATTTGTATACATTAATATTGCAAACAGAAACCAGTATTATCACTAGAGGAGTCCCAATAGTCACATTGGCCGTTACATTACCGCTTCACAACTTTACATTAGCCATTGAAAATGAGCCGTATCCCAATGATGACACTCCCTACAAATAGTTCTTTTTCATAATTTTTTCTTTACTTGTCGCAATGTGGGGTAGGAGAAGCTCATTACAGAACCGCCGATATATCACGTTCTCTATGGGATATTATGCATGTGGAAATGGTTTCATATACAATTTAGCAATTTCCCCGTCTACTGGTGCCTATCCGGGGATATTTTTCTTTGTGGTGGGATGGTAGAATCTTTGGAGAATTACGAATTGATGTTATAGACTGTTGAATTTAATTCCGCTGTACATGGTGGTGATAACCAAAATTTTTTTAGCCTTTGGATAGGTAGATAAGAGGCAAGTTCAATGTAAAATTCATAAAGGAATTTCGATGCCTAAGAAATCGATTGACTGGCAGAGCTTCTTCCTTGGCAGAACCAATAGACTTTTAATTTGGAAATATGATGTGCAATGAGACAATGAAAGGAGTAGCCTCGATTCTGCATCACTTTTAAAACACGGGCTATGGTATACAGATGGGTCAGAAACGGATCTCAGGCAATGAGTAAGAGTTTTTGACCCAAGAACGCAATATTCCGAGCTTATGGTGAAACTTGCGGGTATGCGCAATTTTATGCCATCAGATGGGTCAAGAACGAGTCTTAGAACAGGAGCAAGAATTTTTGTTTCAAGAATGAAATATTCCGAGTCTATATGGAAACTCGCGGTTATGTTCCAAACGGAATTCTATGCCATTAATACTATCCTACAGTCTGGCCATCATTCGAGCACTCACCTTACCTGAGGTTAAATCTAAAATAGTACTTAACTGTCTGGGGAAGCTGAATCAGCTTAGTAGGCAAAATAAGATTACCCTCTGCTAGGTTGCAGGTCAAATAGGATTATTCGGCAATGAGCAAGCGAACGAGGTTACGAAGAGAGAAAGGACTTTGGGGCGGACGATTTCAAAGGTGTGCTCAAGGAAAGAGAAGATAATGAGACGTTAATAGTGGAGAAAACATTACCGAGCAAGAGGCAGAAAATCTACACAGTTGAAAATGGCTTGGAGTAGGATGGTTCCCATGGTTTTAATTGAACCCTAAGGTTCAATTTTTCGTTGTTAGGTTAATCGGTACGGTACAACACCACGAGGAGCGTATCGGTGGCAATAAAATAACATGAACTGAAAAGGCTTATGTTTAATAGCTTCATGAAAGAACAATTTTTGTGCTGTATTGCAGAAAAATGTATATTGTAAACAGGCCAGCGGTAGTGAAAATATTGTAAACAAATGTATTTGTGTTAAAAAGATAGATTTAGTCAAACGTCACGTGAAACAAATACACGAACGCATTCAGAAATGATAATGTAAACGTGACTCCAATAGTAAACATTTCAATTGTCCTTCTAATTATTACAGGCACTGTATATAAATTTTATACTATTTTATAATAAATTATAGCCATTAGCTATACTTTTAGCATTTGCATGTAACATCATTGTGAATATATGTTTATGTACATATGCGTGTATGTGTCTAGTTGCACGTACTTATGTTATATTTCTCTGTGTATGTGTGTTTGTATGTCTATTAAAAAGATAAAAGGGACACAAATAATTTAAATTATTTATTACACACGCAGTTCGAGCAGAACAAATACACGCATACACACATTCACTCTCTATTTCTCTCTCAGACAGAGACACACACATAATACTCTTTGAAAATAATAATTTTATTGCTTTCGTTACGTTTGCTTTGCCTTACTTTGCTCTGTGTTTTCCTAACCAATTGCCAGTGCAAAATGTCTTTTTCTTTGGTTATCTCTTCTAATATTAATTATAAGCTTTGTTACCTTAAAGGCATTCTCTGCCTTTGGCAAAAACAACTCATTTAAGATTTAATAGAAGCAATTCATCATTAAAGAAAATCTGCTCTTAAGTTAACCAAATAGGCATACAAATTTCATTACAACATACTACGACGAGTGTGCATGAGTAGAACGAACATAAATTTGCATTAAGAGGTTGATTGTGAATTCATAGGTAAGAGTTCTGAAAACCATGACAGTTTAGAAATTAATTGTTCGAATATTTTTTTTTGCATTTTGAAGTTCTCAGGGAAATAATAACCTTTTTTTCCTATTGTGTATGGCATACGCCAAATAGTGAACGCAGTACGTAAGACTATTATTAAAAGCTGCTTATGAAACATTTGTATTTCTTTAGTTAGATGTTATTATAAAAAAGAAAAAATTCTAGAGAGAGAAAGAGTAATAATGTTGTATTTAATTCCAACAAAGTTCTTATTACCTTCTCGATAAATAATTCTCATTTCATTCATTCATTTCTTTCAACCAACTTAACAGCCAGCCACCCATCCATCCATCCAGCCATCCATCCATCCATCCATTAGCATTCAGAATGCAATACATTTTGCTAGAAATGAAATAACATTTTTAGTTTTCCTTCCTGCGAAATGGAAAATTTGTATGCTGGGGAAGTCAACTAAACAGCATAGAAGGAATTTCAAACAACTTCTTAAAATTCTTGTATGCTATCATGGAATAATATTGATCCGATGACTGGTTTTTTTACCTAAAAATGCTCGCTAAGAGATATTTTCCTTTTGGCATACCTTCCCCATGCTACATGCAAACAATCTACGTTGCAAAGAGTATACAAATATTTAACGACACACAATATGTTGCAAGTAGCAAAGAAACTTAATAAGTTTGAAAGAAGTTTATTTTTTTCTTTCTTTCTTTCTCCAGTTTGCCAAAAGAAAAGAGAATATATCGCATTAGGAAATCGAGTAAAACTTTTCTCTAATGCGCTCATACATAAAACTGAATAATCGTTTAAAATATGCACATTGGTTCACGCAAAAAAAACTTAAATTTAAAGCCATAAAGGAAGAATGGGATAAAAAATGGGCCTAGTGGGCTGCATAGCCATAGTCTTAAGGCTTCCAAAACAGGTTTCCTTACGAATGAGCTTTATTTGGAAGCTGAGATATAGCCGTCGAAGCTAATTGATGTCTTCAAATAAGCAACAAAGGCAACATCGGATAAAAAATGGAGCTAGTGGTGAAACGGACCCAGTGTGCTGGATAGCCATAGTCTCCAGGATTCCAAAACAGGTTTCTTTATGGTCGTGCGTTACGTGGAACCGGATATATGATAAAGTGCTCTATGTAAATACGGATAAAAATTAAATTTTGGTTAATTGGACTCCAAATTTTTAATAATTCTCATTGAGTTCATATGCATTTACATGTATATATACAACAAAATGTTGTATTTTTTGCAAGTTGTATTTTTTTCTTGTTGATGATTTGTATTTTTTAGGTCGATGACTTGCATTTCTTGGTCGATGACTTGCATTTTTCTTGGTCGATGACTTGCATTTTTCTTGGTCAATGACTTGCATTTCTTGGTCGATGACTTGCATTTTTCTTGGTCGATGATTTGCATTTCTTGGTCGATTACTTGCATTTTTCTTGGACGATGACTTGCATTTCTTGGTCGATGACTTGCATTTCTTGGTCGATGACTTGCATTTTTCTTGGACGATAATTTGCATTTGCGATGACTTGTATTTTCCTTGGTGATGACTTGCATTTTTTGGGCGATGGCACAAATGTTTTGGTTGGTTTTGGAGTATTAACATTAGGCGACTTGGCAATGTCTTTGAAATGGAGGAGGATGCTCTGACGAGACCGATATTTGATGCAGGCATCTGCGGGATTCTGCCCAGGGGAAGAGCTTATTTGCTTTGGAAGGGCCAGATCGAGGAAGCCCTGTAATCGATTGGTGTGACCAACTGGCGTAGGGGCGCCAGAAGCAAAGCCTGGAAGAATCCGGAACAATGTAAAATAGTTTTATTAAATATTTAAATTTTGTAAACAAATTTTCAATAATTTGCAAAATTCTATGAAATACAAGTATGTATCAAAAGTGATACATGAGCCAGAATTATGAAGTTTTTATGGCTCAATCTACGGTTAAACAGTCGTCAGTAAAATCCAGTCCTATCCGAAAGGCTGATCCTAAAACTACACCGACACGGTGGCAAACCCGCATGAAGAAAAAAGTCCTACTTAAGTCAGCGTTTGGGCCCATTGTAATGCCGCTATTAATGTAATCATATAAATTTCCGAATATTACACAACTGGCCCACAGTGCAATGTTTAAATACAATTTTGGCAGTTAAGCTTTAAAACAAAATAAAATCCGATTTAAAGTATTACATTTAATTTCATTTCTTGCTAACATAATATTTAAAGCAAAAGTTTCAGCAGAAAAAATATTTTAAAAATTTCCTTAAAAACATGCAAGACACAAACATCGCAGCGTATGATTAATAAGCGTTTGCAAAATATTACTCATACGCTAAGCATGCCGCCATTACAATCTCTTTATTCAATATATTGCTGTTACATTTTCGTAAATCGAATTGCCTACTTTAAGGGGTGAGTGCAGTAGTAATAGAACATAAAGCACGCTTAGCAATAACATTTGGTCAGAATCTGACGGAGATATTCGTAATACTTGAATCCTATTCGCAAGGAATACATAGGAATAAGAATACAATTACTTTTAAACGGTAAATCTGTTCTCGAAGCTCTTAGAAGTTATAAATATATATGTCCAGTGCATTACTAGAGAATGATAACGAGTTCAATAATTTCTTTTACTAGAGTGCTAGAGAGATGAAATGCCGGATATCTATGGCAAGAGGAGACCCAGAGAATATTGATTGAAATCGTTGACAGGAATTTTAAGAAAGAGAAGGTGATGATAATCAATATCCATCGTAAGGATATACTGAGTAAAACTATTGGCCAAGACCAATGTAAAAAATATCCCAGAGAGAGACTTCTCTGTGGACTTAGACAGAAAAATGTTAAATAAACTTTTAAAGGGACTTACAGGTCATTATGTTTGTAATATATAGCTGCATAGGAGGGGTATATACATATATACGAAACTACATTCTTCAGATGCTATTTTTGGAGAGGTGAATTCGATGAAGCACTTGAGCACGGTGAACTAAATTTACTGACTCTCCTATTGAAGAAGTGAAATGGGTTCCATGACGGTCCTAAGTTCATGATTGACAAGGGGATGCACAGAAGATTAACAGGATTAAAATCTACTTTTGAGAACACTGACAGTGAATACCACAGCCAGTAGTGGTTTACTTAATACCGTTTAGGAAATCTTCATGTCAAATATACAACAAATTGTCATCGGATATTGTCGATGTGAGATGTGAACGAAATATTTCAAATAGCAAGTAAACTTACTTGCCCGTACTTATGTCGTTACTTAATTGGCAATTAAGAACTCGTTTATCGGATGTCGGCTTCTTCCAGGCGCCTTTTCTTTTTGCGTACCTTCGCCAGTTGCACACACCAATCGATAACAAGGCTTTTTTCAATTTGTCCTTCTAACGCAGACGAACGTGGTGGCGAACATGTCAGTTTCACCGGTGTCGGAACTGCCGGTTTCACCCGAAGCTCGAGGTGACTCAAACCTACCACTAAGGGACACAATGGGCTGTAAGGCCACCGAATGAACTCGACTGTGAACGGTAAGCTGCCTGCTAACCTAACCTAACCTTCCGCTTACACCGGCAGTAAATATCCGTCATGCCGAGACATCATCTTCCTCTCAATGAAGAGCCCATGCAGTTCATTTTTAGATCGGCTTTTTGGAATGGAAATTAAGGTCTACTCGCACTGGACATACATACATAATTGGCCATTCCAACCCTTCAGCCAGGATTACGGCCTAGCTTCTCAACACCACTCATGTTGTGTGCGTTAATTTTATACATGAGTGGCGGGACCTACAGTTTAAAGTCGACTCCGAACGACAGATTTTTTGAAAAGCTTTTCATGGCAATTTTTACTCTCAGAGTTTTTGCCAGAAATCTGCTGAGAGGAAGTCGCCGAAGAAATACTTTTTGTATTTTTGTTTTTGATGTCTGGCCTGGGATTCGAACTCGGGCCTTTCGTCTAATAAGCCAACACACTACCTACTAGACCACGGCGACTCGCACTGGACAGTATATTTTAATTTAGGCCGTTCCCCATGTATACATTTAAGGCTGCTGCATCGGGGCTTAATAGTGAGATGAAACAAGTAAACACCAATGACTATATGGTCTTGATTTAGAGTTGGCCACGGTCGACGTCTGGATATCATATGAATCAACGCAATGACACTGGAGTGATCGGTAAAAAGGTGTCTAAACAGGAGAATAGTAAAAGAAAAATATCTGGCTGGCAATCTCAGTTGCATTGAGTTTAAAAAATGTATCAATCTTCAGTTGCGATTGATAAATCACATGGCCATGCTTTTCAACGAGAAATAACAGAAACTTTTCAGAAAAATGGCAAAAGATTAAGAATCCTGATTGAATACATTTGTATTAAATTTTCAAACAATAGAATGAAATTTAATTTTGAATTTAAAGCGTTTTTAATGTCAAAATTATTTGTTTAACACTTAATGCTTAAATTAAAAATAAAATCTATTAATTTTGCTGGTGCTGCTCTCGGTGACTTTAGAAAATAAAATATTACAGGAAAAGCCGGTCATTAAAAAGTTTTTCCATTTTTTTCTTTTCTTTTGTACACTTTCTATGGCTGCGCGTATAGTTTTGTTGTAACCACCCACTGGTGAACAAAAAAACAAAAAAAATTGGAATTTCTAAAAGTAAAATTGTTGCAACTTTGTTATCGTATGTATATGGCTGCTTAGTGAGCAACAGCAATAAGAAAACTAACAAAATAACACAAAAAAAAGAAAAAAATTTCGGCTTATTGTTGAACACAAATAAAACCCGGGTTCATATACTTTTTCCCAACCAAACAATTCCCTCTCAAACATTGCAATCGTTGCCTCCTCCCCTCAAATAGTGTTAAATGGGTGGAGTGAGGGTTAAAAATATAAAAATTTTTTGGCAGTTTGGTGTTTTTCCTGGAGTTCAGATAACAGCAATAGGAGAACAAATACATGGTTTTTGTTAGCAGCAGTGAGGCAAACAAGTTCTGTGTGTGGTGTGGTATTCAAGTAGCATTAGTCCTCTACATTGTTGCAGGATATTAAACTTTTAAGATGAAAAAAAAAATCTTCTTCTTTTTTTCTCTTCTTTATAATATACTTTACATGTAGAATGGTAGCATGGTTGTATATGTATGTATGATATGGTATGTGATTCTTAAATATAATCATTAGCAAAAGAGTATTTCTAATTGCTGAGCATTTAACACTGAAGAGACTTGTAGATTTTAAGAAAACAAAACAGAAAAAAACTCCACATCTAGCAAAGAATTTAAAGATGCCAATCGAGTTCTTAGCAGTTTTTGAGCTGCAAGATAGATAAAGTTTGAAAAAAATTTTGAAAATAATTGCTTTTATGAAAGCAATTAATTGTTGGTTAAAATGTTTTCAAAACAGAATGTGGAAAGTGGTTAGAATATCGTTATTAAAAAAAATACAAACGAAAATTCTTAATAAGTTTAACAAACTAATTCGATCTCTTCCGTATAAATGTTCAATAGAGGTGTTTGTCTTTAAAACCGAATTATTAAACCAAACAAATTATTTAGTTTTCATTAACCAATGCCCAATGTTATACAGAAATATTTGAAAAATATGTGGACTTTTTAAGGAAATCAGAAATTTGGATTAACTTGATCTGAATTGAAACAGAGGGCATGAAATAGTCGTATGAATAGCGGCCACTTGGATTCATTAAATTTAAATTAAAGGTTACATTAAATTGGCAGGAACATAAAAGGCTACATTGTAATGTCGATACCATCGGAAAAATATATAGCCTAGTTGGCATATCTCAGCCATCCTAAAAGCTTTATGAATATGTCTGACCTGGGGTTTGAACCGTGACCTCACCTCTAACAAGCCACTGCCAGCTAGACTATTGCTAGACATGCTCTGTCAAAAATTTCCAAGAGTTCTTTTGTTTAGGCTCTCAAGAGCCAAAGGATGACAGAGAAGATGTTCTATGATCTACACTTCCTTCTCAATATAACATATTCTGCAGAACTCATCGTGAGGTACTCCCAGCCAGTGTCACCGCATAGTTGCTAAGTGGCTCCTAAGATTTTGCTGAGGTTTAAAACAGATTTTGTTCTGAACAAATCCATAATGGGCCAGATTTGTCTGGCCTCCCCATTATGCCATTTTTCTTTTGCATGAAGTTTTTTTGTTTTGAATGAAGTTTATGTGAACAGTATTTGTTTGAGCATTTGAAGAGCATTTGAAACGAGTTTCCAGCTGCCTTTAGATACATCATGTTGATTTTATTGTTACTTTCAACTTTCCCGCGTCCAGAAACACATATGAAGATAACCATGGAATGTCCTCCTCCACATACAGTCGACATTTATTGACAATCTTCGATGAGATGTAAACGCTATTTAGGAATGCCTTGGTCGTTTTACTGTTGGAAAATACTCGGGGTAGTCTACTAGGTAGTGTGTTGCCTTATTAGACGTGAGGCCACGGTTCAAACTGCAAATCAGACATCTCCAACAAAATAAAATCTGAAAAAATATTTCTTCGGACACTTACTCTCAGCATAAATGTAAATAAAATTTCCATGAAAAAGTTTCTCAAAAATCTGTCCTTCGGAGTCGACTTTGAACTGTGTGTCTCGCCACTCGTGTGTAAAATTAACACACACACAGCATATGTGATGTAAGAAGCTAGGTCGTAATCCTGATTGAATGGTTGTGATGATCAATTACATATGTATGTATGTAAATATGCGCACGTGTATCACCACTAATACCCCATTAGCATATTTGCCTTCTGGATTCTGTTATCCAGAAGTCCGTATGCTAAGTGAGCTGTACTGAATCCAAAAATATTCTCGTACTTAGTTTAGTCTCGAAGCATTCGCTAACATCTGTACAGAGTCGTTTACAGGGGCGTCACACGGTTTTTTTATTGCCTGGTATAGACGCTTTCACCCTTATAGGGAAATCATAGTGTACAGCCCTGTAATCTTTGTTTCCGAAAGTTGCACACTAGAGTCGCCATATCGGTTTACTATTAAAAAGCACAGATAATGTAAGTTTAAAGTCCAGGCTTAAAAGCCATTTTAAATTATAACCATACAGAGAGCTGAAATTTTAAGTCCCCAATTGAGTTGTTTCTTAATAAAAAAAATTAAAAACAAGAATAAACTTCCACTGGATATTGTAACAGGAAAGCTCTTTTTTCAATGGAAATTTCTGTAATTTTTGAGTTAAAATTGTTACTCCATAACACAATGAACACAACAATAAATGAAAAGCTTTTACTACGAAAGGTATTTTTTTGTTTTGGTTTTTATTTAAAACAAAAAGCTTAAAAATATTACAAAAGTAGTTGGATTTTATTGATTTAGATGGGGAGTATGAAAGACAAAAACAAAACGAAACGAAATGAATTGAATTGAAATGGCAAATGATGATGAATGTGTTGAAGACGACGCAATAACAATAATTTATTGCTCTATCGGGAGAATGTCAAAGTCCTTGAAAAAGGAAATTGTAACACAAAAGAGAAATTCTATCTTGAGATATTTGTAGAAGTGTATGTAATAAAGGACAATATATCTGATCTTCTCCCCATTTCCTTAATTTTTTTATCAATGTATCAACTTAAAGGCTGAAGAAAGACGGGATCGGTTATAGACATAAAAATATGGGGCGGCATAGGTATGTACCCCGGGCATTAAAATTTCATTAATCATATTTTCAAAGAAAAGCCAGTGATTAGTCAACCGCAGCACGTCCTATGATGAAAGGGTAACAAACTTTTGTTACCTAAAAGCAATGCTATCCCTGTGGTAGGGAATCTTACTTATGGAGTCCTACTTTTTACTCAACATGTCAATTCGTCTGATTTACGCACAATAATGAGTGTTGATTCTGGTGTAGTAACACACATAACATACATACCTACATCATATGTCATTACAATCATTCAATCAGGATAACGACATAACTTTTCACATCACTTATGTTGTGTGTGTTAATTTCATACATGAGCGGCGGTACCCACAGTTTAAAGTCGACGCCAAGCGACAGATTTTTTGAGAGTAAGTGTCCGAAGAAATACTTTTTTTAAATATCGTGTTGGAGATGTCTAACCTGGAGTTTGAATCGTGGCCTCATGTCTAATAAGTCAACACGCTACCTTCGCTACCTTCTAGACTACGGCGACTTTAAACAGGCCGAATATGAACGATGGCATGAATTTTTATTTGCTTTGAAGATCGCTGTAATTAAGGACTTATTCGTACATACCAGTGACTTAGGACGGACAATAAAAAGCCTAACGTGTTGAATAGCGGCATCTCATTTGCCAGTTCACACCACCTCCACGGGTGATAACCATGCTCTCAAATAGCTCGTGCTGAATAGCCAATATGGCACGAAGCGTCGACAATTTAAAATCACATTTCAATGAAGAAATTGAAATTCAACTACTTCAATTCATTCGTACTCACTACAACATTGATTCATAAGTACGGGTTGCAATGAGTATGAGTATAACGTTGACATCAAACTCATAACATTCGAAATATGTTTGATTCATACGCCTACTCATTTAGATTCATAAATTTAGAAAAATACTTATAATACTCATAAATGATTCGAGTGATTCGAATCATTCAACAATATTTACAATCTTAGTTGTTGCTGCATTTACAAAAGATGAAGAAAGAAATTGACAAAGACAGCAAGCAAAGCAAACACACAACCTTCTAGTGAGTATTGTAGTGTTCATACGCGAATCATGCTTATTTTGTGGTTATTGTAAATGTTGAATAAAGGAGAGTCGAAATCAAGATTATCATGTGTATTGTTAAGTAAGAGTACGATGAGTACTTCAAACTTTGAATATGAGCAGTATGAGTATGATATTAAGATAAGTATGAATGTGAATAAGTATTAAAAATTATGATAATGATTTGAATACTCATTGCTGATCTCTGATCCACACTAAACTGAGACTTTTTTCGTGCTACATTTTAATCCCATGAAATCATTTCCAATTCTAGAATTTTGTTTGTTCAAGGAACTGTGCATCCAGAAAATGGACTCATCTTATACGCATCGTTGTCTACAATCTATGTTAATCTATCTATACAGATTTGAGAAAACCGACTGAATAAATCACAACTTATTTCACAGATGTAGTTTCAAAAAGATAGCCGTTAAAACTGTTAAATTAATTAGAGGACCGAAATTTCATTTGCCATGCTGAACGGCAGAACTGGAAACTGGGTCACGTATGACAATAATGCGTGAAAAAGGATTGACATCATGAAAGGTGATTCTATGTTTCTGATGAGTGTGAAAGACTATTGTTCATTATGAGCTTCTACAACTCGTAGGGATTAATTCTGACCTCTACTGTCAATAAAATTGGTCAACTGAAACATGTTGTCCCTGCAGAAACTGAGGGAGATTGGCTAGATACTTTTCAAGCATTCACATTATAGCTCGAATCTTGCATGTTTAGGTTATCATTTGTTTTAATCTCTGCAGAAGGGGTATAAGAGTGTAAATCTAAAGGCCATAGATATCCGCAAACGCTAATGTAAGAAGCCAACGTATTCTAACTTCCTATCTTAAAAACTTTCGCTCACTTTTATTACATTTCCCAACAACAACTTTAGGCCCACTGTGTTAATGACAGACTACAACACCCACATCTTAAATCCATTTCAAAAAACTCACTCAATAGACCCTTAAAAACAATTTTACTCTCTCGAGAGATGCTAAAAAAATAATTTATTTTCTCTTTATGCATACAAAACAGTACTCTTTGAGTGTAACTTGTACTAAACTCATACAAACACACACACACTTACACTGTTTTTCTCTTTTTTTCTATTTATTTGTATTTAAAGAGAACACAGCCAAAGTAAGAACGGGAAAGAAAAAAAAGGAAAAAAAGGCAAAAACGGATGCTCACAATTGTGCAAAGAATTTCCAATACATAAACAGACTGTGCTAATGTGTGCAACTGGGAATAACAAATACATACACAAGATACACTACCACACAAGATACACACACATATGTATACAGCAAGTATACTTAATAATGGGAGTAATTTTAGTTTGTATGTCTATAAATGGCGTTTCTGTTTCTTTATGTGGGTGATGTTAAAAGCTTAAGAGTACATGTGTATGTACATATACATGTACCAATACCTGTTTGTTTGTTGTAACTGTATATGAATATGTATTTGTATTTGTGTATGTATATGTGTGTTAAGTGTATTTGTGTTTTTATATTCGCATTTCTCTGTGAATTAAAATTGATGGCAGGCAACTTGTGTTAAAGTTATCATACGACCAGAGAATACATGAATTTAATTTTTTTTTGTTGTTGTTTCATTGTAGCCACAACGACATGAACAAAAACAACGCTATTGACGATGATAACGATGTGCATGATGATAATGATGATAATCATGTTGATTGTGATGTTTGGGGATTTCTTCATTTTCTTTAAACACTTATCAAGCCATATTGCACAGTGTAACAAAAATTCAAGTATTTGTTGATTAATATTGTTTAAGCATATATATTTCATTTACATTTTACGGTCAAATTAAAGTTAACCGTTTACGCAAATGCCTCCAAACGACGGCAGTCACGATTGCACTCACAACCACCATAAAATGAGTATCAATGTGTACTACAAGAGTCCCTTCATTCGATATAGTCCCCAGGTCCCCAACCTTATAGTCCCTACATCACAGTTAGTCTTTTTCCAGTAGTTCCATTTCTTTGCCGGGGCCTCCAAAGCTTCTTTTCGTCTACTGTGTTAAGGTCTTAAATTCGCAAAGAGAGCTTCATTACAAAATTATACGCTTCCAACTCCATCCATATGGATCCAAAGTCACATATAAATCAAGAGAGAAATAAATGATTGAAATCATATGTAGGAATACCCATAGATTTCTTTTTATTACACCTTATACTCGTATATGAAATTATATTATTTTCATCGACATTTGCGGTGTTTAAAAACACTGTCCAACATCGTCTTTATAATTATGCGTATGAGTGTTGTTGAGTGTGAGTTTTATTTTCTCTTATTTTCTTTACATTGATAAGTATATATGTGTGTGTATATAGTTGAAGGAAACTAAAAATCATTTTACTAAGTGTGTGTATTAAAATTTAAGAGATATTTTGAGAACTCGTGTGTTTTTATGCCAAGTACAAAGATAAAGAGAGTATCTGCATGTGTTAGTCTGTGCCTGTGTGTGTGATTCTCTATAGAATTTAGTTGTAGTAAAAATATTGCCTTTGTTGGTGTATTTCTTATTGTTTTCTTTTTGTTTTTCTTTTTTTTCCTGCCGTTGTTGTTGCTGCTGTTGTTATTTTTATACGCATTGGGGATACTTGAGTATCGTTGAGTGCTTTTACCGGTTGCTGTTGCTTTGCTGCCACAGCTTCTACGTTTACTTTTTAAAATGATGATATTTTGTTGTTGTTTTTAATGATATTGTTTTTGTCTTCTTAGTGATAACGATGGGTCTGTTATTATAATATATACACTCACGTAGTTTTGTTATTGTTGCTGGAGCTGATGATAAACGTGCTGCTCATACAAAATGACCAACCAGTTCAGGCTTAAATCGTAATTTTTGCTAAGAAATGTTTCTGAGTTTAAATTCTCTTCAAAGCAGAAAAAATTTAATTTCTACGAGAATTTTATTTCAACGAATAACACAAAATTGATCAGCAATTTCACTTTATTACAGAAAAATCATTCCTTTTAACGCCTTCTCTTCTTTTCCTTCCTTCTTGGGTAGCAAAACAAAAAGAATTCGAAAATTGCAACATTTTTATGGCCAACACACCCAAAAATTTTAAAGTCACAGTATAGCTACCAGCCTTGTGTGATATTTTAAATTGTAATAATTTCTCTCTTTAAAAACAGAAACTTTTATTAACTTTCTTATCCTGCCTTTGCCATACTCCCACTGCTTAAGCACAGAGAGAGAGAGAGAGATAGAGAAAGAGAAGAGAAAACAAAATACAAAAAAAAAACAGAAACAAATACAAGAGCAGCAAAATAAATAAAAACAATTTTTTTTTTCGTTTTTCGTTTTTGTTTTCTTTTTTTGGTTTTCTGTTTTTGGAGTAAAACGTTAAAATAGCAGCAACAACAACTACAACAATTTATATTCAACATGGCTGCCAGGATTCTGTTTAAAGGAAAAAATTGCACTGTTGCCAATTTTATACTTTCATCCACAACAAAACCAATACTTACTCTCACTCACTCTCTCTCTCTCTCTCTCTCCATCTCACTTTATAAATCCCTCACTCTCTTTAACACACTCATTCCCATACATACAGTAGCGAGCATAAAAAATGCAACGCTAAGCCGATTGATCTTTATGTGCGCCTCTTTCAAAAAAAAAGTACGGAAATTAAAAACTTTTTTTTTATTTTTATGCTCCACAAACTTAGTTAACAAATGCAGGTTACAATATCAAAATTTTTCTATCAACTTATTTTTATTTTAACATTTAAGAAAAAAAGTGCCAAATTTCAGCGAGCAAAAAAAATGCAACGCTATGTTATTCATAACTTTATTTAAATTAAATGTAACTTCTTACAAAATGTTGGTTAAAAATACACTTAAAACTAATAATTGGTTGCTTAGCATTTATTTTCTATTACCGCTTGCAGTCTGGAGGGCATAGAATCCACTAGGGGCACGATGGTGTGTAGGGGTATTTTTTCCCATTCTGACTTCAAAATTTTTTCTAATTCCGCCAAATTTGAAGGATTTTTCTTCTTAGCTTCCCGATCTAAAGTCTCCCATAGGTTTTCTAAGGGGAGATGGTGACGACTAATCCAAAATTTGCACATCATGGTCGCTTAGGTAGTTACGAACCAAGCGACTAGAGTGCTTCAGGTCATTGTCTTGTTGGAATATGCTGTTTGGGGGCATTTTTTCCAGAAGATGTGGGAGCATATTTTCTTCTAGGAAATCACAGTATTTAGTGGCATTCAAAATACCATCGATTTTCACCAACGGCTCAACTCCGTCATGAGAAAACGAACCTACCAATAAATTCCTTAAAATAAAGAATTTCGGTGAAAAACAAAAGTAACTTACCCAACACCATTAGTAGTGAAAGTAAATTTAATCTTTCTAGATCTGATGGGATAAAATATATTAGAAGACCGCCTGAGCAGAGATATTCTTCCAGATATCAGCTACCAACAGTAAAACATGGCTAATGGTATGGAGTAAGTTACTTTTGTTTTTCACCGAAATTCTTTATTTTAAGGAATTTATTGGTAGGTTCGTTTTCTCATGACGGAGTTGAGCCGTTGGCGAAAATCGATGGTATTTTGAATGCCACTAAATACTGTGAGATCCTAGAAGAAAATATGCTCCCACATCTTCTGGAAAAAATGCCCCCAAACAGCATATTCCAACAAGACAATGACCTGAAGCACTCTAGTCGCTTGGTTCGTAACTACCTAAGCGACCATGATGTGCAAATTTTGGATTAGTCGTCACCATCTCCCCTTAGAAAACCTATGGGAGACTTTAGATCGGGAAGCTAAGAAGAAAAATCCTTCAAATTTGGCGGAATTAGAAAAAATTTTGAAGTCAGAATGGGAAAAAATACCCCTACACACCATCGTGCCCCTAGTGGATTCTATGCCCTCCAGACTGCAAGCGGTAATAGAAAATAAAGGCTAAGCAACCAATTATTAGTTTTAAGTGTATTTTTAACCAACATTTTGTAAGAATTTACATTTAATTTAAATAAAGTTATGAATAACATAGCGTTGCATTTTTATTGCTCGCTGAAATTTGGCACTTTTTTTCTTAAATGTTAAAATAAAAATAAGTTGATAGAAAAATTTTGATATTGTAACCTGCATTTGTTAACTAAGTTTGTGGAGCATAAAAATAAAAAAAAAGTTTTTAATTTCCGTACTTTTTTTTTGAAAGAGGCGCACATAAAGATCAATCGGCTTAGCGTTGCATTTTTTATGCTCGCTACTGTACATACACGCATACACAAGCGTGTGTATAACTGTATACGCGCAAACAAACAACTCTTCCATTACCAGCAATAGCAGCAGCAACAAGAACAACATGTTTTGTGCATGTATTAATGTTTAAGCAACAACGACAACGGCAACAGCAACATGATACAGTGGAGTCAGATGATTGATAAGCATGGCTTAACTGCGAAAGTTGGTGTAGCCACTTGGGCATCATCAAACTTCCCAAACACTGTTACTGCTGTGCGTGGTTAGCATTTTTGAGCCATCCTGTGGCTAGATAGGTTCAGCGATAGAAATCGTTGAACGATATTTTAATTTTATGCCTCTCGACATGTATTATTGGGTCTCAGTGCTCCACAAAGATGGGTGTGAATTTCCTTAAACTGTTTCTAGGCTTCTTTAAAGCAATTATGGGTCCTCCCTATATCCACCAAGAACTTGATGTGTCTGGTATGTATATAATGAGTTATTTTGTCCACCTTCTTCTTAATTTTCTCAGCTTCTGTAGAGGAATCCCAATCTCGCATAAGAATTCAAGGAAATTATCTGTTGTGCTAGCATTTGCAAGGATCAGCTTTCACAACTTCAATGCCCCATGTCTAAACTGACAATCAATCGAATTCATTCGTTTTAAGTGTGTCCCACTGTATCTCATTTAAAGCAACAGCAATGGTACGTACATCTACAACAGAAGCAACAATAACAACAAAATATAAATTCAAAATCTAAATAATATTCTGATGGTATTTGAAGTGTATAAGAATATATTTGTGCATAGTATTGCTGTTGTTGTTTTTTTCTTTTTTCTCTTCTCTCTACTACTGTAAATACTTTAATACGTGGCGGAATTGAAATTTAATTAAATACGACAAAAATAAACCAAAGGCCTCCAGCTTATCTTAAAAAGTCGATTAATAATCTTACAATGCTCAATTTTCCCCCCAAACGAATCAGACGAATATCTTGTTTAACACAGCCCCTATAGGTAATATGGGCACCAACGGTGTGAAAGCTCAAATTCTTGGATCCTGTACGATGTGTTTTGCCTGCCTTGCTCATTCAACTAATCTCAGTCTTTTCACGAATCAAGGTCACATGAGTTAATTGTTCCTATGTCAGTCAGACAGATAATTCTGGCATGTCCCGTCGTTTATAACTTCTGTGCATGTTAACATGAATACTTCTTTCGATGGTGTAAACTTTCGCTTATAAAATAAATACCTACTAGTTTTCCCATAGGCTTTGAAAATATGATTCCGGTCTCGAATACGCCTAACATCCTTCACCACTAACAGTATTCAAGCTACCTTATAACAAAAGGACAACTTATTTTAAAAATTCGGCATGTTGTCAGCCTATCTGAGCCAGTTGACAAATTCAGCTGAGTAAATACTTCGCACTCCTACTAAGTTGGATTTGAGAATGCTATTGCGATGTATATATCGACAGGCCAAGTTTCGTAATTCAACTCCAAATTTCTTCATTCAATTCTATTAAGCAGGTTTAAAATGATCGTCTCGATCCGCAGTGCCATTTGCTCTGTACACTTCAACATCCTCCGCTGAGCTGGTCTTTCACTAAAGTATACAATTTAAAATATAAAATTGAACAGAGTTTCTATCGCTGCATCTTTTATTATACCAGTTAATATCAAAAGGGCTCTTCCTCGTTATTATAGATTCTGTGTAAGTTGTCATCGTCAGAGGTGTGTCCCCCGTACAGTTTCCCGTATTAAGTTCTGATATTCCCAAGATGGATTTCGGTTAGGTTGAAAATAAATACTTTTCTGCATATATCCATAGCAAAATGGAATTGTCTTGTCTCTTTGGAAATGAGTTCATAAATAATTGGTCATTACAACCCTTCAGTTAGTTTTATACATGAGTGGCGGGATCTACAGTTTGAAGTCGACTCCAAACGACATATTTTTGAGAAACTAATCGTGGCAATTTTTTATTTACCCTCAGAGTTTTTGCCAGAAGAATGCTGCCTCCAAAGAACCTATTGTTCATATTTCGTTTTGATGGAGATGTCGGCCGTCGCGTTTGAACCGTGGCCTTACGTACGTACTAGACTGCATCGACTTCAGTGTGGGTTCATTATCCAGAAAAATTTAAACACAGTCAACAGGTTTTTGATAGTTTTAGAAAAGAATAGACGGGAAGTTGTTTTCATTGGCTTAGTTTCGCTCTTGGCTGTAGTGATTATTACAGTCGATAAGTAAACAGAAATAGAGGTTTTCACCTCTAACGATTTTTGGTACATTTTAAATTGCAACACCTACAGCATGATGGTGTATCTTCTCTGGCAAAATGAAACTTATTTGTTTGTGTGTGTTTTTTTGTTTTCTTTTTTCGTTTATTTTATGAAGAAAATTCAAACAAAAAAAAAAAGAAAAGGGAAACGATAAAAAAAACATAGCAAAGGAGAGAAAAATAAAGTCTATAATTAATTAAATTTGTTATTTTCGTTGTTTCCATTGTTATTAAGTGTCTCTTATTGTGTGTACAAATGCAGATACGCTTACACACCCATACACATACATACATCATAATATGTTGATATGTATCCATAAATGCAGATATGTATACGTGAACATATCTGTGTATTTAGTTATGTAGTACGTAGTGGTAAGTGTGTATGAATTTATATTTTAAAATGTTTTCAGTCTGTTTTTATTTTTTCTGTTTTTTTTATTTTTTAATGTCGCATATAATAATGACTCGTTTTATACTCTATTTTATGGCTTAAAACTCGTATGGTTTTTTAGATTTTTTCTTTCGTTTCTTTTTGATTTTTTTTATATATCAAATGAAAATATGATCAAAAAAGCAAGCTTAAACTGCTGAACAGAGAGATACCAATGAAGAGGGGAAGTAAGCATTAAAATTACAACGATTTTTAAAAGCAATTTTAACTTGTTTTTAATGAGTTTTATGTACGAACAAGTTTTTTCAATTTTGATTTCGTTTTTTATTTTTATTTTATTCTAAAAATAGGTGTCAAATAATTGAGAAACGCTTTTTGGGTTTTATTCTGTTTATTTTTCATACTTCAACCGACATGTGAGATGAGAATATAAGAGTGCATGTGTAACGTATTTTAATTTATTTTTAATGAAATTCGAATGCTTTCAAATTTGTTTTTTAAGAACAATAAAGCAATTTATCTGCACAAAAGAATTTAAAAATTGCTTAAGGAGGGTAATTTTTGTAACCCAAGAAGTGTTTAAATTTTAACAGAAAATCTACATTCTGGTTACAATAATGGATGTTTATTTGTAGCTTTATTAACTGGAAAAACATTTATTCATTGTTTTCTCTTAATCTGGACCAATAGCTACGCATTTTGAAGATCAACGGATCATAATCATAGCAATAATCATAGCAATAATCATAGCAATAATCATAGCAATAATCAGCTCATAATAATATTTCTAGAAGGGTTCATGATATATTTCAACTCTGTTTCTTATGTCTCTTTATTCCATCTATTTTACTACCTACTCAACTGACGCTAAGATTCTTGGAACTAAAAGTGAAAGAGGCATCACAAAAAAGAAAACGTGAAGAGCTAATCTAGACTCGAATTTCATTATATTGACATCTAAGGGGTACAAAGATATTAGCAAAAGCCCTTTCTCAGAGCAATCCAAAAGTTTCAAATAAAATATCACACATAAATCGAAAGCAAAATGTCCAAGTGAAATCAACTCTGTGCAGACACTGTCTTGTATTGCCATTATCAGATCCATTAGTTACACTCTTCAGGCCAGTTCGATGCTCTATCTTTGTCAATCTCTGAGTAGTTGACACCAAGATTTAGTAGATCTGGTAAATGACGCACTTTTACATTGGTCACGGCAATATCCTATGGGAAATGTGTGGGTCTATTTTAGCGGGTTGGATGGATTATGTAATACCTTCTCAGGGCTTCAAATTAAAATTTATTCTAGAAAAAAATTACTTTCCAAAATCATTCAAGGGAGAGTGATATCACCCTTCGCTGTTGGCTCAAAGACGGAAAAGGAGTCAGGATCAGATATTTATTGTGATAAAGTTTTTATTTCCATCTCTCTCAAATTGCCCGATAATAACAGTGTTTTCAAAACGGAAATTTACGCAACTGATTAGGAGCTGGACTGAAGATGTCTGCATCACATTCGCAACACCAATATAGTAAAAAGGAAGCGTGTTCTAAGCTTCACAAGTCACAGTCATAGCTTAGCCGATAACATCGAACTGATGTGGAATTAATATTTGGGCGTCCTAAGGATTGGCTGAGGATATCTGGCAGCATCGCTTTCTCAACTCCACTGTAGTAAGAGTGAAGCGTTTTTTCAGCTCCACTTAGTCTCTGGCCTACCTTAGTCAACAACGTTGAACTGATATGGAATTAGAATTCAGGCATCCGAAGGAATGATGATGTTGAAAAGTGGGTTCATTGGGGGTTGTCTCTTGATATAGCTCTTGCACAGGGGTACATACATTTCGTTTATTTACGCTGTCGGATACCACATAAGGACGCGCAAGGAAATAAATAACGTGGGTTGATCTTCATCAATAGCAGCACTTGTAGAAATTCTAAAATCCGCTGACCTTTTCTTTCAAGAAAAAAGACCAAGACTCTCCTATCTTTTAGGAGTGAATCGATAACATTTCTAAAATGATTATCGATCCTCTTATCTTCCAACATAAGCTGGAATGGCTTATGTATATAATGACAATTGTAGAAGTTATCAGGAGAAGGAATCGATACAACCTTCTTTGCGACTGTCCCTCTTCAAGGAAGCCTAAACTAAAGAACTTTGGTGTATATCCTGGTGCCTCAGTTCGATCGTCTTAAGGATGTAAAAAGTGTGATTAATCTAGTAAAGGATAACGGATATCGATTTTTAAAAACAAACGTGTTCACATTTCAAAGAAAAAGTCTTTGCGGCATTGGGAAAACCCTGTACCTAGAACCGATCTCAAGTATACAGTTACAGTTAAATAGAAATTAACCGGAATTTGGCTTAATGTAGTAGTTAAACCGCTCTGTTACAAACCTAAACAATCCCCAATTCAAAGTCAGTAGGAAGCGAATCCATTAAATAATCCATCGAGAAATTCCCAATTGAACACAGACTACTTAGTGCCATTGAACGCAGACTCCTTCGTAATTTGCGAAGCAGTTGGGAAAAAATAAATTTCATACAAAAATTGTGAAAACTCTTGAATTAAGCTACAAGTTGTTCGTTGATCAACTTTATTCTAAAGATTTAGCACCAAGTGACTACAAATTACATGCTTATCCACACAATTCTCCAAATTTAGCACCGTGCGACTACTTAAACAGGATAAGATTTGATTCCAACAATGAAATCATTTGCAAACACACTTATTGTGATGGCCTATTATATGAAAGGATGAAATAAAAGAGTACCAACACCGTACCTACACAACTCAGCAATAGCGACTCTTACAACGAGTCCATTTGTTGTTTTTTTAAAAATCCAAAAAGAATTTCTTTTTTCCAAATAAATTTTCAAATCTAAAAATCTAATTTTGAATTTCCTCTTAAACCCTAGAGTCGAATTAAGTTTTCGTCCTAAATGATGAACAAGAAAAAAAAACGTAACTCCTCTGCAACATTATTAACAAATATTTCAAAAACTTTTTTTTTATTTATGTTTCTTTTTTTTCTGTTTTTCATTTCATTTAAAAAATTTAATATTAAAAAATGATAATGCAGTAGTTGATGGTGTTGTCGTAGTTGTTGTTGTCATTGGATCTGTGCAAATAGTGAATTTCATTTCATTTTCCTACAAACGAGAAAGTCACACACATTTAATATTGTATGTGTGTGATGGAAAACATGGCAACGCATAATAAATTTTCCTATTTTTCTTACGTTTTTTTTATATTTTTTTGCTGCTACTACTGATTCGCAATTGTTGTTACTTTTTATGGATACTAAGAATTTTCAATTTTCTTTTCTTATATGTGGGGAAAAAAAAAATGAAATGAAATAAAAAAATTAGGAAAAAAAAGAAAAATAGAAAGCAAATACTTTGAGAAAATACTGTTACCATTTTCAATATAATAAAAATGCATAAAAATATGTACACAAGAGACAGGGAGACAAGAGACATAAACGCAAATAAACTACACTGGGAAAAATCTGAGGAAATTAAAAAAAAAATAAATCACTAGACAGAACCTATTAGTTTGGGACCCTATAAGTTTGGAAAGTGCTTCGCAATGAGACTTAATAACAAAAACTAATGGTACAGTCTGGAAGATGCACGCTCTCTTAAAAGAGAGACTATTTTGTAGTACATAGATGGGTCAAGAAAAGACAAACAGTAGCGAGAGTTATTGCTTCCATTCCAAGCGGAAGTCTATACCATCGAAAGATAGGAGATACAAAAGACGGAGCATAGGCCGCCACACGAGTACTACGCTCTTATGAGGTTAGATTTAAGCTATTATGCGCCTATCTGGAGAAGCTGAAGAGCATACGCCGCCATTTAAATACTACGCTCTTATGAAGTTAAATCGATAATAGTATGAAACTACAAGGAGAAGCTGAATTGGATAGGTAGATTCCAGGGCATGTGAGAATTCTTGGTAATGAGCAAGCAGACGAACTTAATGGAGAGGAGCTTCCACGTCGTTGATACTGCCAGAACTCCTCTTTGGAATGAGGGCTGATGTTTAGAAAGATATGCATAACGAAAGGTATGATAAAGAGAAGCGAACAGTCTTTTAAAGCAAGGGTTTTTAAGGCAATCAAAACTTACATTAAGAGGAGGTCAGATTCATTCATAAGATTATCAGGAAATAACCTCAGACTGGCAACCGATCTTTTGACAGAGCACTGTACTGTACTGTGTGTCATCCTGGAACTAAACATCTGAGTGCATGCCAGCCGCTGGGCAGGGAATTGCCATTGTAGACACCGAGCAGCATCCTGAGACTTGTCAGGCAATGGGATTATAGAAGACAATTTGCTGGGAATACAATAGATTGTAAAATTCTGTACAAAATGATGATTTCTTTAAGAACAATATTGACTAGGCCATCACTGTCAACGGCGAGCTTTATGAGTGTCTTTTAGCCTGAAGGGGATAATCTGAATGCCTAGGACATGTGTTTTTTTTTTTTAATTGTTTATTTATTTACATTCTTCATAAACATTAAACTACATAAAGACTAGTTAACAATATTAATTTAAATTATACAATGTCTCGTACAAGAGCTCTCTAGTATAAATGATATGTATGTATAACAATAATTACTTTTGTGGGTATATATTAAATTGTATGTACTTCAAATGAAGAATATATTATTTTATATATTTGTTATGAAAACATTACATTTTCCTAGGACATGTGTTTTCAACAGGATTGTGCTACGTGCCACATAGCTAATGTTCACATTGGATATTATGTGGAGTTGAGATCAACTTTCCACCGACATCATGCGATTTGATCCCATTTTACTTTTTCTTGTGCGGTTGCTTTCCTAAGTCGTAGGTTTATGCGAATAAGCCACCTACCACAGCCGACTAATTAAATTCAGCATAATTTAAGCCATCGATTTATTTCAGTCTGATTTGTGCGTCAAATCCATGGAAAATTTCGAATACCATATACTTAGAGTCGCCGTGGTCTAGTAGGTAGTGTGTTGGCTTATTAGACGAAAGGCCCGAGTTCGAATCCCAGGCCAGACATCAAAAACAAAATACAAAAAGTATTTCTTCGGCGACTTCCTCTCAGCAGATTTCTGGCAAAAACTCTGAGAGTAAAAATTGCCATGAAAAGTTTCTCAAAAAATCTGTCGTTCGGAGTCGACTTTAAACTGTAGGTCCCGCCACTCATGTATAAAATTAACGCACACAACATGAGTGGTGTTGAGAAGCTAGGCCGTAATCCTGACTGAAGGGTAGTAATGAGCCAATTATGTATGTGTGTATATACTTAGAGAAACCTTGGCAGACATTTAAACGACATTATAGTCCGCACATAATGACATCAATATTTCTTACACACTTTATGATCCTGCAGTGGATGTTTCTTGATCTTCTTCGGTCCTAAAATAAAAATGTTCCATAATAATTTGTCACTATAATATAAAACTCTTAGACTCCAAAGTTTCGAAATGATTTAACCACAGTGTGGTACTTTTAATATCCATCATAACTAAGGCACAATACTTCTTCTGACATTCATACTTACATAATTCACGCCACTTATGTTGTGTGTGTTAATTTTATACATGAGTACAGTTTTACAGGCGATTCCCTGCGACAAATTTTTTGAGAAACTTTTCGTGGCAATTTTTATTTATTCTCAGACTTTTTGGCAGAAATCTGCTGAGAGGAAATTGCCGAAGAAATATTTATTTATAATACGTTTAGCTCGAGATGTCTGGCCTGGTGTTTGAACCGTGGCCTCACGTCTAATAAGTCAACACACTATCTACTAGACTGCGACAAGTTATAGAGGAGGAGACCTTTTGAGTCTTTGGTGGGAATCGAACCCACGACCCTCATTGCAATAGTCTAGCACACTACCCACTAGACTATCAGGGCACCCCTTTTGCTATTAACTGCGATGGTAAAAGATGCAACAGTAGAAACTCTTACCTTCAAATTTAAATTTTAAATTAAACACCTTAGCGAAAGGCCAGAGCGATCGAAACTTTGCTCACGATATTGAAAGAAGTGTCGAACTCTATGTTCAAAGGATATAGTGCTGACGAAGCCTTCTGATTATGTATATAAAATTTTTTTCTCGATGGATGTGACATAACTTTTTATGATTTTCGTTGCTGATTTTTATCCTCTCTAGGACACATAGACCACGTTGGTTTCATGGTGGCCTTCCTTGAATGTACTGTTTAACCTGTATTACCTTTGTTGTGTGTTTAAAGTTATATTCGTACTTAAATTATTTTAATTTGAAATTTCCATTTCTTAACTATTTCAAGACATAGTATCTTGGCTTCCTAGATTTGTTATGCTATTCTATACGTCCTCGATTTGTTTCTATTTCTTGTAAAAAGTTGAATGTAATGTGTAATGTAATATATATATCGCAAGAGAACATTGAAATATTTTAATTCTACGTGTAGGACAATTGTAAAAATATTGCAAATAAATGAAATGCTGATGATGCTTAAATTTTCTTGCCTAAACATTCTTCGTTTATTCTTCTCTGTTTTCTTTTTCAATTCATTTGATGATGCTAGTGCTGGTGTTGGTGTTGAGGTACTGGTACTAGTACTGCTGCTCATTCAGGCATTTGCGTGCAATAAATATGTTTTTTTTTTTTGTTTTTGTTCCACTTTTTTCCTTTTCTTTTTCTTCCGTTTTTATAAAATTTTTCTTTTCAAATCATGCAAATTTTCTTTTTATTTTTCTATCGTTTTTTTTTTTTGCCTTTAATGCTCATTGGAAAATTTCACACACACACAAACACACGCACACACATAGTCGAGCATTACATTTATTTATTCAAACAATTGTTTTGAATTGCTCCAGATCCCAGTTAGAGATCCAGATCCAAGTAAATGCTTGACGTGTGCAATAATAGTAAATAGATCTGTACGCAAATATAGTTGTAGATTTCTTATCCTTTTTTTAATAACATTCTAGTTGTTATTGTTGTTGTTATTATTGCAATTGCAGCTGTCGTCGTAGTTGCAGTTGTTGTTGTTGTTGACTGAAAATTGAAATGGAAATATGTAATTTATTCATGGCTGCATATCGAGCATTAATGGTTTGAATTTAAAAAAATTTATCAGCTTGGCATGCTTGCATGGCAGCAATAACCAGGAATTCGCATTTTCGCATCACCATTTTATAGCACAATTCCAATAAAAATGTTACTATAGATTGGCAAAAAATGAGAGAAAAAAAACGAAAAAAAGCAACGAAAAAAAAACAACGACTATAATAATATAGAGACGAGATAATAATAATATTGCGGATGATTTTTATTACAACGGCTGCTGTCTGCAAAAATTGACAAAGAATATGTCCAAATGGCCGAACACTTAAATTAACAAGTGCAACGTTTGCAATATTATTTTTAAACGTTTCGTTGTTTGCATTTTAATGAAGTTTAAAAGCTTTTAGTTTAATTAAGAAAAAAATCTTATAAAATGTCATGACAAATTTGATTTCCTATCACGGTTGCTGATTCCTTGCTTACTCAGTTTTCAACACACAGCTTTGAATTAATATTTTAATCATTTCTGGATTTAAAAAATAATGAATAGTACTCATAGTATCATCCAGCATGGTTTTAGCCTTTTACGAGTACTCGTCTTCCAAGCAATTTTAGAATTAAACATTTCACCAGGGTGATGACATGGATCATCATCGAAATCTCAGCGGAATAATATGTGTTCATCACAATTATTTTTTGGGCATGTAGTTGATCCATCTATGGAGGTATTTCTAGTAGCAATCAGGGTCATTCAAAACCAGCGACATGTAAAAGTTTAATTCGCAATGTTTTCACTCCAGCCAAGAGGTTGTATTACTGATAAGGCGTTAAACCCATCTTTACTTCAATTCTTCCATTTGCACGGGGAAAACTATCGTTCTTCTTTTTTCAATATGCAGCTTGTTGTGGATCTTCAAAACGTCGAAAGAATATTCATTGCCTTGTTCTTGGCATTAAAAGTATCGCTTCATCGCACATTATTATGAAACCAGTTATCGGCGTAGCACAGTGTTTTCATTGTCATCTTCACGAAGACCGCTTCCGACCATATTGAGCAAGCATATAACATAATCAGTGTTCAGACTGTCATCCGTAACCAAGTCGGGTCTTGCAAAAATCAAATAACATCAATAAGTGCTCTATGCGGGCAAAGTACCCAGATAAATTCGATACCACTGGCCGAAAACATCATCGCTGTCTGTGAGAGTGCATAGGAGAATCCAAGTTCGTCGATTTAGCGTCGCTCACGAGCACATAGACTTTAGCAACCGTCGTGACTTGGGTCTGCAATTGCACAAAATTCAGTTAATCCAGGAACTGAGGACAATCGACCACAGACTATGACGTGTGTTCATTGAATGGGCTCTGGATCAGATGTCAAATGACCCTAATTTTCATTGAAAAATCATTTTCTTGGGTTTTATCCTATTTCTGCATGAATGGGTACGCGAACGAACAAAATTCGATGCGATACCTATCCACATGATATATAAGAGCATCTAATGCATACCGAATTGCATGCATCTTTGGTGTATTGTTAGTGTGAGTTATGAGTTGACGGCGTCATAAGTCCTTATTCCTTTGGAAACGAGCAATATAACTCGAAAATTACCATCTTGTTTTAGCCTGGCGGCGCCTTGTCTCCCACATCTCATGCCACATTGGATGTAATAAGAATGATTTCTGATTTTTTGAAATATTTTAAAGGATACGGCTTTCGAACCAAGTAAAAAGCCAAGAACAGGTCTGTTATACTCTGTCTAGATTTAATTTTTTTTTTTTAATTTTTTTCAATTGCAATTCTAGTTATTTTAAGAACATTTTTTTGCTTTTAACCAAATTATGCCTGACCTATAATTTCTGGCCATTAAATTGTCAAATTGTTTATAAAATTGCTCCTTGTCAAAAACAACAAGAAGGTTGTGGCTGTTTCCTAAAAAAAAGAAAACGTATTTATTTTAGTTTCACATTAAAAAAGATAAACTGAAAAAAACTGCCCCTTTTAAGTTGTCATTATGACCTGTCATTTCTAATTTTCATAATATTTCCATAGAATTTTCAGGTTTTCTCAAAAATTACTGTTAATACCCTACATGGTAATATATAGTATGCATGTAATTTTCGTAACGCAAATAAACAGGGACCGTAACTGTTATAACTTTTATCGTAAAAGTCAGAAAATAAAAGTTATTTTTTGACTTTTATTTTTTCGAGCAGAAATAAAAGTTACGTTTTGACTTTTATTTTTTCGAGCAGAAATAGCAGTTATTTTTGACTTTTATTTTTAAGAGCCGTAATAAAAGTTATTTTTTGACTTTTATTTTTAAGCGCAGAAATAAAAGTTATTTTTTGACTTTTATTTTTTCGAGCAAAAATAACAGTTATTTTTGACTTTTATTTTTTCGAGCAGAAATAAAAGTTATTTTTTAACTTTTATTTTTTCGAGCAGAAATAAAAGTTATTTTTTAACTTTTATTTTTTCGAGCAGAAATAAAAGTTATTTTGTTTTTTTCAAACCAAACATTAGTGTTTAATATACCCAAAACTTAATTCTAACAATTTTCTGACATAATTACTTTAATTTTTTTAAAGAATTTTTTAATAAATATAATGAATTCATCATGAATTGAATCAATAATAACTTTTATTTCTGCTCGAAAAAATAAAAGTCAAAAAATAACTTTTATTTCTGCTCGAAAAAATAAAAGTTAAAAAATAACTTTTATTTCTGCTCGAAAAAATAAAAGTCAAAAATAACTGTTATTTTTGCTCGAAAAAATAAAAGTCAAAAAATAACTTTTATTTCTGCGCTTAAAAATAAAAATCAAAAAATAACTTTTATTTCTGCTCGAAAAAATAAAAGTCAAAAATAACTGCTATTTTTGCTCGAAAAAATAAAAATCAAAAAATAACTGTTATTTTTTTTCTAAAAAAAAAAAATCATGTTTTTAAAAAGCATCGCATTTTATAAAAATTTGATCCAAGACAATCAAAATGGTATACTTGGTTTTGTGCTCCGACATTTCCTTGCGGTTGCTTTTTTTAATCAAAAATTCAAAAATAACAGTTATTTTCGGTCCCTGCAAATAAAAGAAAAATAAATTTTTGTTATTATGATCTGCTTAAATTGAGACTCGTGTTCAGCTATTCAGTTGTATATTCTAACAGGCTCTTGTTTTTAAGCTGAGAATAGGTCCCTGGGTTTGGGTTTCCATTGAAGCCGTTCTAAAATATGATGAAGGTTAGTTAGGTTAGCGGGTAGCAAGTCACTTGGTGGCCCATATGGCCCATTGGAAGATATTTAGGTAGAGGATGCTTGTAACTCAAGAAGATGCAATAATACACACAATTATACCACTTACAATGATACTACAGTCGTTCATTCTCTCTTGTCTTGGAACTTAGTCCCCCTAACTATTTCCTATTGATCAGTTAGATCGTATTAATAGCAGACACTAAAATCATTTGTCCTTCTCTGACTTAGCGCTGACCATGTCATATGAAATGTGTCTAAGGTCAACAATTTTCCTATGAGTGCACATAATGGAATCACCTGTAATGCCTTCAACCGCTATGAAGAACATTCTGCTTGAGTTTGAACAGACTTTTCGTGTGTCCTCCATCCAGCCTCAATTATATGTGCATTGCTATCTTACCTATATCCCAAGCTGCCCATGACGGAAACCGACTTAGTCTCACATGAATTCAATGCCACAAGGCCTACTTAAATTGAAGAACATGTATTGGGCCAACCGGAAACGCTTGATTTAGTAAATTTAAAATCTAGTACACTAGTGCTCTAAATCTAGTACCCTCAACTTTATGATTTGATCCGTATAATTCCTTCTTTAACTAATGGTTTCCTAAAGTACATACAAATGTAGGCTACCACATAATCGACCTTCTGTAAATTTTTCATTTGTCTTCTTTTTTATTCTCTTCCAGCAAAAAAAAAAAAAAAACGAAAACATCCACTGAGAAATGACATTTGCACTTTGTAACTCTTCTCCATTGTAAACAGCTTCACAAGAACACCATCCATACCCTCTCTCTGATTGTGCATTTTGGGCTCTTAACGCGCACCATTATGTGTTGCAAGGTATACCGTATACACCACCAGTGGAAATATCTACGTTCATCACATTTCCATAAAATTTTGCATATACAAATATTTTCTTTTCTTTCTTTGCTGTTGTTTCCTGTAGCTTTTAAGTTTTGCTAAATGTTTGCAACGAAAACCATCACCACACCATGTCATTTATCTCGCAACCACCACCAACAAAAAAAAAAAATTAAATACAAATTCTTGTTCCTTTTAGGAGATTTCACTCTGCGCCCGCTGTTGACTTGTAGGGTTTGGGGTTTAATGTTCAAACCGCACACACCACTTCAAAGCAATTTTATAGAATTTTGCGCTGCCTAAACCATAAACCACATTGTTAAGCTGTAAGTGACTGGCGGACTGACTAGCAAACATCCTGCCAGCTCTCCTAACTATCGCTTTGAATTGACGTTCAGCACAATAAAATTTAGATTTAAAATGGGTGGATGATGGGTGGGTGGGTTGAGTATACAAGCACCTCAACCTCAGCCACATGATTTTCTTTTTTTTTTTTTGGTGAAAATTCTGTTGTTTCTGTTGTTGTTCGTTTTGAATTTAATGGTTTTGGGATTTCAGTTCGTGTTCAAGAAATTCATTATTTTAGGAAACAAAAAAACTAGTTTTTGTTCAGGGAACAACAAAATTTTCCATCAGAAAAAATCATTAAAACTTCAGGTCATAGGATACATGTATGCAAAGAAACTGTAACTGTGTGCGTCACTGCGTATATGAAAATTCAGAAATGAAACAGTGCAGAAAATTTCTAATAACGCCCACAATACTGTGGGACAATAACCAGATTGTTTCAATCAAAGGTCTTTAAATAGCCGTTAATTCAGGATATAAAAACAGTTTCCATAATATAGAAATAGGAGTAAGCGTGATATACTAAGCATAAAAAATTTCTCATAAGTCCTCAGGACTTCTATCTTTGGGCATTTAGAAATCAGCTGACTCTCCAAGAGGATAATATCTCTTGAAACAAAGTTGGACACATTTCGCAGAGCAGCGACGTGAGCAGCTACATATGCAGTGACACAATTTGATTGCAAGAGAAGGACACTTAGCAAAAGCCTTCAGAAGATATTTTACTTGTTAGGTTAGCAGTAGGGCTGAAAAGTTTGTAAGCTAGCGTGGATAAAATCGAATATTCCCACCCACGAGACTGTAGCTCCATGGAATGGTAAGTGTTTTAGAATAATATGTTATAATTATGTCACTAAAAGCTTTTCTTGTTCGAATCGCAACAACAGACTTTAAATCAACACCAATTGTTAAATTTATACTCGGTAAGGCGACTTTTGTCTTCAGTGGCTTTTAAACATCATAATTGTTAAATATGGTTACTCTGTGCTGTTCAGCAAAGTTCAGTCAATTTTTGATAAGTCATCACAATTGCTTTTAACGTAGGCATATTATGCTAAGCCCTGACAAGTCAACTTAAGGTCAAACATTGTTAATTCTATGTTTCTTTAAAATGGTAAGATTACAAGCTTTAAAGATAAGAATGAATCATTTCATTGGATTGTAGGACAGCTCATAGCAGATAATTCTGATACAATCTCACTGTACAGTCAGCATAACCTTACATGTCGTCAATTCATTGTTGTTTTTAATACAATGATTGCCTTTTCACAATAGTTCGATTACGTTACTGATCGCAATTTGTTCCCCGAATTTTTTTTCATACCCTGAGTTACTCCCAAAATCCAATATTTTTTAGATTGTCATGCGGCTCATGATGAATACCACTACAATGCTATATATTACCTACAGATATTGCTCTACCATTGGAACATTTAATTTTTTTTAACGACAAGAGTCGACTATATTTTGCTGTCATCCAGTACTTGTTCTTATTTTACAGTTATTTTCAAAACAATATAAATTTAGATGTTAAATCGCACATGCATGCATTGAATTTATTCATCTTCGCTCACCGGGCTGCTTTCATTCGGCCATATTCTTTATTTTGCCACCACTCTTGTCCAGCATGCTACCCAGATAGCGGAAACAAACCCCTGCTACAAGGGGATTCTTATTTTGTAACATAATTTTCTGGATCGGATGTTTGCTTATTAGACGTATAGCCCGGGTTCTAGCCCTAGGCCAGACATCAAAGCGAAATATGAAAAAAAAATATTTCTTCAGCGACTTCCTCTCAGAAGATTTCAGGCAAAAACTCACAAACAAAAGAGTAATTAAACCTGCCATGAAAAAGTTTCTCAAAAATCTGTCGTTCGGAGTCGACGTTAAACTGTACGTCCCGCCACTCAGGTATAAAATTAAGGCCACAACATGAGTGGTGTGAGAAGCTAGGCTGTAATCCTGACTGATGGGTTGTAATGGCCAATTATGTATGTATGTATGTATGTATGTAATTTTCTGGATCACCGCGAATTACCACACACATATGTGAGTAAGTATAGAGAGCACTCAAATTATTGTTATTATTAAAATTATAAACAAAAGCTACAAAAACAAAACAATGCTGTAAACAAACCTGTTTACAAATTATCGTACTGTTTAATATACATAAAAACAAAGACCACCATAAAAAATTGTAGAGAAGTGGTGCCTTAAAACTGCAACCAAACAATCGATTGTACTCCGCTTTAAACTTTACAGGGTATCCTTATAATGTCGCTTCCAAGTAGGGGTGCCAGACGTACTGTTTTTAACTGTACATGTACTGATTTTTTTCAATTGTACTGCTTTATTCACAACACCCAAATCAGTACGCAAATGTGCTGTTTTTTACCATTTGTACTGTTTTTGTACTATTATTTTTTTCTTAAATGCTTTTTATGTAGCCATACAAAACATGTCTCTATTTTAATATTTTAGAACAAAAAATTTTGTTCTGAGCAGACTGCAGTAGTAAGCTTTTTAAACAAATGTTTCCAGACTCAAATGTAGCTTCTAATTTTACATGTGGTAATACAAAGTTATCGAAGATCGCTTCTAATATTTTGGCGAAGTATTCTATTGAAACTATGCTAAAGGACTTGAATGATGATCCCCCTTTTTCTATTTCAACCGATGCGTCAAACAAAGGAAATATTTAAGGCTTTCCAATTGTCCTCCGATACTTTTGTAAGCATACGGGAGTAAATACAAAACTTTTGAACTTTTATGAGTCAAATTTCGAAATGTCAAAAGATATTGCTGATTCGTTGAAGTCTAAATTGGAAGGCAGAAATTTAAACTTGGCCAACGTCACCAGCTTTTGTGCAGATAATGCAAATGTTAAATTCGGATCCAAACAAAGTGTTTTTGTTGAGCTTAAGGAAAATAATCCATATATCATCGGTATCGGATGTCTGTGTCATATCATTAATAATGCATTCAAGAATGGATTGAAACTTTTATAACTCGATATAGAGAATATTGTAATAAAAGTTTTTAATAAATTTAGCTCATCAACAAAGAAGACTTCAAGCCTGAAAGAAATGTTCGAGTTCAGTGAACTCGAATGGAGTGAAATGCTTCGTCACGTGCCGACACGATGTGAATTAATTTTAAAAATAAACTATGAATACAATTGTAATAAATTTTACATTTTTTTAAAAACAGAAGATGGGAAGAATGGCATTTTAAAACATATAAAAAAGTAATAAATAACTTTAAAAAGTAATATACAAAACTATTTTGTACTTTGAAAAGAAAAAATATAACATTGTAACTTTTTATATACATATGTCTATCTATCTAAAAAGCGTACTGTTTTTTCATTAATTGTACTGGTTTTTTGTACTCAGTGTACTGTTTTTCCAAATTCCAAATCTGGCTACCCTACTTCCAAGCCAATTGCTCTGACAAATTCCAGAATGCTTTTCAATGTCAACAATTAAAATTCCCCGACTAACTTTTTATATGCCTGGAAACAATATATGCCTGGTATCAAGAATTTATTCCTTTGATTTCTTTTCATTGCTACAGAATGTATATGTTGGGCTCAAGACAATCCACTTACGAACTAAAAGCATTCTGGGTCTACGGTGCCTTGTCAAAACAGTGGTTACCAACTTCAGGTCATACCTGGATAGTCTGGATGGATAGTCAGATCTCAAGTAGATAGAGGAAGCCCAATGGAATAAATATTAATACTGCTTGTTAGTTATCGTTCGTATAGAATTCGTCTCATAGCATTCGCTTATAGGCCTCTGTCAAGCCTTAATACATATATTCTTTGCATTCTTGTGCGAGTGGATGTATATACAAATCGTAACTTTGCTGCAAATTTGAAAGTTAATCATATCAAGTCAAACACTTTTCGAAACAGTCCATTATAATATACATTTATCAACTACTAAAACTTATTCCAGTTAAAATAATTTTATTTTCTATTTCGTTAGGCTTATACCGCAGTGGTCATCAATTCAATGCTTTCTTTATATGTGAGTCCCTTTAAAAAAATATGTTTAAGAACTCTAAAATATTTAATTTAATAAAATATTTGGGTTAGTTTAGGTAAGGTTACGCAACCATCTTAAAGGAAGAGATCCCCCTTTGGCCAGCATTAAGGCCCATTAGCTCATTAGGATACCACAAAAAGTTCTAACCAGAAATCAAACAAATCTTGCTATTTCCGCAACCATTATATAAGAGAGCTCTGTTAAACCCTGTCAGTAAGTGAGAGTTCAAAAACCTCTGTCTCTTTACAACCAGAGCAGGACACTAATTTCTCAAAAAGACTGGGTCTTCCTCTTTCTCAGACCCAAAGCTCCTGCAGAAGTCATTTGTAATAAAATATTTACTTTTCTTTCTTTAAAACGAAAATAAACGAGTTGACCTTATAATTATGAAACACGCTATTACAGATAATATCAGAAAAATTACACAACAACAGTAATAAAGTATATATGTATGTAAGTGTAGTATTTCGTAAAAGTACATGAAGAGATGAATAAATCTTCAAAACAAACATAATCGAATATAATAATGTCTTAAGAAAAATAGCAGTTTTCAACATGATAGAATAAGCGATTGCAGGCAATATTTTAATCGAAGTATTAATCGTTACAACCATTTAGTTAGCTAAAGCTTCTCACATCATCCATGCTGGTGGTGACTTTTCAAAAAAAAAATTTGAGAATCACTTTTTGTTGCAATTACTCCCAGAGCTTTTGCCAGAAAACTGCTGTGAGAAGCTCAACAAAAAAACATTTTTCCTACATTTCGTTGAGCTAAGGTAAGTATAATTGTCAACCCCTCGTCTAGTAAACCAACAAAGAGCTTTAAACTGAAAGAAGTTTAGAGAATAAACAAGTCAAATAGTCTGGTACCTATCAGAGATTAACAATGAGTATTCAAAAAGAATAGATTCGAATCATACTCATAATTTCTGATACTTATTTTAATATCATACTCATACTGAACAATACGCATGATGTTGTTGATTTCGACTCGCCTTTACTTAACATTTACAAAAATCACAAACTAAATATGATTCGTGTATGAACACTACAATACTCACTAGAATGTTGTGTGTTTGCTTTGCTTGCTGTCTTTGTCTTTTTCTTTCTTCCTTTTTTGTAAATGCAACAACATCTAAGACTGTAAATTTTGATGAATGATTCGAATCACTCTAATCATTTATGAGTATTATAAATATTTTTCTAAAATTAATAAATCTGTATGAGTAGGCATATGAATCAAACATATTTCAAATGGTATGAGTGTGGTGTTAACGTTGTACTCAAACTCATTGCAACTTGCACTTATAAATCAATGTTGTATTGAGTACGAATGAATCAGAGTAGTTGAATTTCAAAACTTTTGTCTCACTCATACTCAAAATTTCATGAGTACTTATGAGTAGCGGAAAAAATAATTCATTGCTGATCTCTGGTACCTACATATATACTGTAAGCATTCAAATACCTGGACGTTTCCAAACATGGTTCATTAATTGTTCATTCGGTATATTATTCAATACTTTCTTTTGAAAGCTCTTTAGGGAAAGTTCTACGTACATACATACTACATATATACATAACTGGTCATTAGAACCCTTCAGCCAGCATTACGACCTAGCTTCTTATACCATTTATTTTGTGTGCGTTAATTTCATACATGAGTGGCGGGACCTACAGTTTTAAATCAACTCCGAACAACAAATGTTTTAGAAACTTTTTCGTGGCAATTTTTTTAAATTTTTCACAGAAATATGTGAGAGGAAGTTGACAAAATAATTTTTTGGTTGGCCTGGTGTTTGAACCGTAGCCTCACTTTTAATAAGCCAACACACTATCTACTAGACTATGACGAGTGAGAGTTCTGCTCTGGAAAATCAGTTCCTTAGTTCACTACACTAGGTGGTAATGTAGCGATAAACGTATACTTCTTTGATCCGTATTTAAAGTAACGAGTTTATAAGCCAATTATTTTGTGTTCATATGGTAAAGCAAACACAATTTTTTTGTAGAAAATTCGTATCAAAACTTGCAAAATTTATATTTTGAATATCTCGTCGAGGAGCATAAAACAAAAGAAAATACAGTGTGGCCTTAATAAATTAGTTTTTGTTTCTAGAGATTGATGGTAATCACACAAAAACATATCACAAACAAGAAAAATTTAGTAACTTCCTTGGAAAGCAACTAAGCCCACAGAGAAAATGTGCCCATTGGTTATTGAACGATAAAATTACTTGCACAACAAAATTCATGAATTTATCCAGTTGATGGAACAGGAATTCTCATCATATCCTTTGCATCAGGAACAGTAGAAATTATTTCTATTATTTGTCACTACTTTTTTACGGTTAAAGTTGAATTCCGTTCGCTCTTGGCATTCACCGCGTGCCTTATGATCAAAATACATAGAGGCCTACAGTGGATACCAGGAGAAAAACGTATAACGACGAACACAAAACACTTTTCATAGCCTTAAGCTTTTCTAAAGATTTTGTTTTTCACACTTGAAGAACACTTTTATTATTATTATACAGTTTATTAATTTTATTAATAAATTTTTTATTCCTTTTAAACACATTTTTAATTCACAAAAAATAATTTTTTTTATCACACTTTAACTCTCATGCTGAACGTTGTTGTTCCATGCGCTTTTGCGATCATACTGTAATCAAATGCTGCTGTGCATGACCATAAAACCAGAGACGTAGAGATCCTTTTTATGTATTAAGGCTCTCCCGTATCTCTGTTATTGTTACACATTCTTTAAATGCTTACCTTTAAGGGAGGTTTTCTTTTGAAAGATCCTGCTCTCAATTGTATGCTTTAAACTCTTTTCATGTAACGTGATTCACTCTTTTGTTTTACTCTCAATTTTTCATCCGTGTGTGTATATACATGTATGTAAGTGGGTATGTATTTTGCGAATCTATAGTATGTCTGTCTGTCTTTTGGTCCTTTTTAGGTAAATAAAAATTTATTTTTTTTCTTCGGTTTTGTGTGCATAAATCCTGTTTTGTTTTAATCGTAACAGGGTGCAGCAGCTGCCACCACCACCATAGATTTATTTGCTATTTTTCGCTCTCTCTCTCTCTGTCTATTGTTTTACTGTCTATTGTCCTCTCAAAGGTATATTTGTTATTGTTTATTATTTGTATTACGGATTGAATAGTATGTCTTTTCTTATTTGTCGATTTTATTTATTTATTTATTTTGTTTTCTAATGTCTTTGTTTTTGTTTTTGCATTATTGACATTTTTACAAATAAATTTCGATATTGTAGTTTTTCTTTTATAGTTTCGGGAAAAACTACAAAAGGCAAATGCTTAAGAAATATCCTTTTGTTATAGAGAATTTTACACTGTAAACTGTTATAGTTGTAGGTAATAGTGCCTTCAAAATTGTATATATGTTGTATATTCTTCTGCAAAATATCCTAGAGTATCAGAGTCTTATTTAAGCCAGTATTATTGAATTTGATAAATTTGTTCATAGAATTTCAAAATAAATCCTTGATGTCGACAAATACCTGCATAGTTAAAATTTAAAAAAAATTAAACAAATTTTAAATTTAATTTCGGGGCGCTCTGGTAGTCTAGTGGGTAGTGTGCTAGACTGTTAGCGTGAGGGTCATGGGTACGATTCCAACCAGAGGCTCTGGTCTGTTACACTACACCGAGCACATGGTCTAAGTTACTCAGCTCGTAATAAGTAAGTATATAAAATTTGTAATTTTATTATAATTAATAAATAAATAAATTTAATTTCAATAAATTCAATTACTTTAACTGAAATTAATTATCCATTCAGGCTCATAATATAAAAGCAAAATTGGAACTTAATTTGGAGTTGCTGGGTAGGATACTTTCGTCATTATTTCTACATATCGATGACATATCGACACAAGAAAACTAATGAAGTCAAATCGACAAACGCCTTAACCACTATCCTGTTGTAATTCAAATGTATGTAGTCGTCCTAGTCTAGTAGGTAATGGATGAACTTATTACAGGTTCAAACTGCAGGTCAGACATCTTCAACAAAACGAAATATACAAAATATTCCATTGACGACCGCCTCTCTGAAGGTAAATAAAAATTACATGAAAAAAAGTGTCGCTCGGAGACGACTTTAAACTGTAGGTCTCCCCACTCATCTATAAAATTAACACAAACAACATGAGTGGTGTAAAAGCTAGGTAGTAATTCTGATAGAAGGGTCCTAATGAAATTATTTATGTATGTAAGCGCCAATAATTTCACACGAATTTGTTGATTCCCCTACATTCTCAGCAATTGGTTGTGTTTTACGGCTTATAATGACGTGTTTTGAATACAAATTTGCACTCCTAACTATAAAAAAGACCAATTCATGCTTTGATTAAAGACGGCTGATCAGACAGATACTGGAGTAATTGACTTTCTTCAGTGACAAAAAATGGAATCATTTGTTTGGCCTGCAATCGAAGATTATGAACTGAACGATATGTGCTCGCAATGTCAATTTGTTACCTTGGTCATACATATGACGCCGTTATATTTTTTATGCGATTATGACAAAGGACATGTCTACATGGACGTAACAAGCAAATTTTAGTCTTAATGAGCCAATTAACACGAGAACAATTGTGCTGGCGTAAAATGATAGTTTATAGGCACGAGGGGTGAAGATAATGCTTTTTCGGTGGCGTAAAGTTTCAACCAGCTACAACCCCGCATTATCAGAACAAAACTAATACATGCACATTTAAAGAAATTAAATAAATTGAAAAGTACTAATACATACAAAGCTGTGATACGTATACATTTCATGCCAAACTAATATTCATCCCGTGTAATTTGAAAAGAACAAAAATTGTGCAACTGAAAATTGTTCTCGTGTGAATAGGCTCAATACCACTTGCCATTCTTAGCTCAAACAAAGTAACGATTAGCATGCAACATAACATAAATAAGCGATGCATAAAGGCTAGGTATTAGGCTAGGATAAGGATTAAGTTTTTAAATAAACTCTAAGTTTTACTGGCTGTATAGCAAATCATTTTGTTCCTAAACAAATATTTCTTAACGAGAATTTACTAAGTAACAAACAGTTAATGCTAGGGACAGTAGCTATGTAAATCATACCTAAAGAGGTATAACCACCTCAATTCTGTTAAACGAGTACATTATGTTTATTATTATTATGACAAAAGATGTATTCATACTTAATAGCAGGTAGAAAAAATTACAGAGCCATGCATACATTACTAAATTAACGCCTAAAAGGACATAATAAATGTAAGGTCATCACGTGGGACATTAATTTGACTTCAAGTCCTTCAAGAATTCGACGAATTTGCTTTTAAATTATATTAGTTTTCTACTAAATCACTTCATCAAGCTCTCCTTTTTTTTTTTTTTTGTTAATTTGACACTTAAAAAAAATCAAATTTTTTCAAATCTTAATTTATTTGTAAACTGTGCCATGATGGTGTCATGATTTAGTGGTAGAACTGTTTGACTATAAGTCTAAGCCATTCAGATTTTCTTCGTAATGGTTTTCGAATTTAAAAAATTAAGATTTTTAATGGTCCTCTGAGTAATACATACATACATACGTAAATAATTAGTCACATAATGACGACTCCGAACGACAGAGTTTTTGAGAGACTTCTCATGGCAATTTTATTTTGCACTCAGATTTTTGCCAGAAATCTGCTGAGTGGAAGTCGCCGAAAGAAGTATTTTTTTATATTTCCTTTTGCTAGAGATGTTTGACATGGGGCTCAACGTCCAATAAGCCAACACACTACCGGCTAGACTACGGCGAATTCTAAATAATCTGTCCACAAAAAGCTGTGAGGCTTGACTTCTAACCCCCAAGAGGAAAATTTTGACAAAAGAAGATCCTAGGAACAAGCTTCGAACAAAACGAAATATGAAAAAATATTTCTTCGCCGACTTAAAAATTAAAATTAAATTAAGTAAATTACAAATTGTCATTAAAAGTTTCTCATAAATCGATCGTTCGGAGTCGACTTTATTTTATACCTGGTCCTTATTCACAATTTTGTTGGTACAAATGTACCACTGTTCTGTTTCCTTAATTATCCCTCATTTATCGAATTTGACAGATTTACAGGGAATTATTCAATATTGAAGTACCCCATTAAACATACAAAAATCAACACAAATTTATGAAGTTTTTGTATTAGAAAGTCAGATGTTTAGTATGAATTCAATTGCGATCGTTTGAAAACGCAGCTGAGCAGCTGATTTACCTTTTCGAATCAAATAGATGCCAAAGGCAAGCAAAAAAGAAAAAATTAGGAGGCAAACAGCAGGAATGCAGTGATTTATCCCGTGACACATTTTTTTGTTCTTGTCTTGATTTATTTTTTTTAACCGCTCAAATAAATGCTTTGCTCAGGATAACCTTCTCTGATTTCATTATGAAAGGTCATTAACCAGTGTAATCAGGCACAGGCACAATGCCTTTTACTGGGTATATGTATGTGTGTATAGAGTCTTCTGAGAGTAAGTTTTATGAGAGCAGATTGTACACGCACAGCCAAATGATCCTTTTTCATTATTTTTTATTTTTCTGCTTTTTAAGCCATTTTTATGATCGTAAATAGTGTCCTTTATTAGAATGTCAAGGCTACCTGGCAAAAGCAAAAGAGAGTCTGAATTTTGTTTCTATTGTTGGCCTCTAATCATCATCAGCTGTTTTGTTTTGTTTTGTTTTATAGAGTTGTACGTTGCGACAGCTGCTGGATGTGAAACTGATTGATTTTAAGCATGAAATTATAAACAATTTAATGAAACAACAACTACCACTAGAACTACAACAATACCAGTAATGATAAGAAAGAAAATAATGAGAAAAATACTTTTTTTTAATTTTATTTTTTGTGAATGAGAATTTTTCTCAAATTATTAAAGAAGTCCACATTTCTTTTATGAGTTTATTATAGTTTTACTATATCTGTAACGTTAATAAAATTTTCATTTGTGATTGATTTGTAGATTTTTATTCAAGTTTATCGAATTATCGAAAATAATAGTGAGTTATTGTAATTAATTGTTAGTAAAAAAAGAGGAAATATTGTTTGACAGCACGAATATTTTCGCCAATTAAATGCCCAGAAATCGCCGTAGTCTAGTATGTAGTGTGTAAGCGAGGTGAGGCTTCGGTTCAAACCCCAAGTCACACATGTCGAAAGAAACGAAATTTTTTTAAAAAAATATTTCTTCGGCGACTTCCTCGCAGCAGATTTCTGGCAAATACTCTGAGAGTAAATAAAATTCAAAAATTTATCGTTGCGAATTGACTTTAAACTGTAGGTCCTGGCACTACTGATTAAAGGGTTGCAATGTTCAATTATGTACGTATGTATGCAACTTCCTAGAGTACGGCTTAATAAGCAAAATTTCCTCAGCACTATAACCAGTACAACAAGCGCACTCAACTCGCCCTTATCGAGAAATTAAAGGCATTTAACATGAAACATTTAAAACACATAGACTACAAAACATAGGGCAATGCGTGTTATCTATCGGAAGTCATTATTCCAAGAATTTACTCTTTTTGTAAGCTGAAATCGAAATTGAAACTAAATCGTATGGCAAGTATTGGTCTAGTAGGTAGTGTGTTGGCTTATAACACGTAAGGCCCAAGTTCAAACCACTGGTCAGACACCGGAACGAAAATATGAAAAAATATTTCTTCGGTGACTTCCTCTCAGCAGATTTCTGGCAAAAACTCTGAGAGTAAATAAAATTGCCATGAAAAGTTGCTCAAAAATCTGTCGTTCGGAATCGACTTTAAACTGTAGGTGCCACCACTCATATATAAAAATTAAAGCACACAACCTAAGTTGTGTGAGAAACTAGGTCGTAATCCTGACTAAAGTGTTGTAATGACCAATTATGTATGTATTTATTGCACACTGAATTGATATAAACGGTTCTTTTAGGGTCAAACAAATATGTACAGCTACATAAATAACACATCCTAACCATAACGTGCAGTCACTTTTTCCATATGCGGCAATTTTGTTTGTTGAAGTACCCACTGATTGAGAAATGATTTTTATCCCTGAAGAATTTTTCTTAATTTTGTTTTTAATTTTATTTGTAGATCAACTAATAATAAATAATTAGCATTATTTACGCCGTCGATTTTATTTGTGGCAAGACAGTTGTTCTAATACGCAATCAGCATCATTTACGCCGGTTTGAAATGGTGCTTGTGTTGGCCATTATGAGATTACAGAATCAAATACATATCGGCATTACCGTTAAATTATGAAAAATTGGCGACTTGGGAGATTCCAACAACTGGAGAGGAATTACTGGCTATCATCATGCAGGGAAGGGTTAATAGCAAGATAGAAGAAAATCTACGAGACGTACTGGCAGATTTCCGGCCAAACAGCAGCTGCGTAGACAAAGTCAACACTCTATGCATTATAATAGAACAATTTCTTGAATGGCGTACTCCCATACACCTTATTTTTTTCACACAAATGCTGGAGTAAAACAAGGATGCCTCCTAACATGTGAGCTACTATTCACCATTGTGCTGGATGATGTCATGAGCGAAGTCTTTTCTGAGTGAAGTGGAATAACATGGAGTCTTTCACGCCAACAGACGTAATCAACGGGCTCAATAAAGCGAGACCGGGATTCGAACGACTACAATCAATATGGAGAAGAAATTTACATATATCCAGAGAAACTAAGTTCAGAATATTCAAGGCATTTGTAAAATCGACCTTGTTGTACGGAAGTGAAATCTGGTTAGTATCGAACACGATCACATAAAAACTATAGATAGTAATCAACAAGGTCTAATAACATCAGCAAAATGGTTGTGTGGAACTTTAGCAGTTGGCTGAGAACATTTTCTGCCAACAGCAATATTTTAAGCTGCGTATGTATTGCAATAATGCACAATCCAGACTATATCTTTAATGCTTTCATCTCTTTAAATTTTATTGTAACCTTCCTAATTTTTTACATGTCGTCATAATCGAAGTAAGTAAGTCAGTTGAAACAGTTTTATTCTAATGTTATTCAAACTGTTGTATTTACCACAAGGCATGCTCCTCTGAGTGGGATCGAAACCAGGTTTAAACATCACAAATATAAAATTTTTCATCACACACAAAAGAAACCACGTAGAATCGGAATAAAAATGTTCTTTTAAAGAAACTGAACTCAATTTTTTTTATTATCTATAAATTACACCAAGCTACAGCGGTTTGGTTTTCCGAAAATCTTCCGATTCTTGTAGAAATGTTTGACACATAATAAATATAAAAATCTAGTCAAATATTACTATTTTTCTTAATCTACTACTATTACTACTTTTCCAATCATAATACCAGTGGTACATAATGCCAGTGGTAACACATATTTATCGATATTATAACTGAAATATGAGTCATATTCTTAACAAGAAAATCTGTCGATCATAAAAGTTATAACATTGTAACAGCAGCAACAACAATAACAATAAAACCGTTTTACAAAAAACGTGACTTAAGCCCTTTTGGTTACATTTTCATTTTCTTACGTTTTACGTTTTCTTCTTCTTATTTGGCCATATAACAACACACATAATATTGTATTACAAAGATGCTGTAACATGTTTCCTTAAACTTTATGAAATATTTTCTTTTTTTTTTTGCTTTTTTTGCAAAAAATATCAACAAAAACAACGAACGAAATATAAAAATCTCAACGTTTATGAAACATTTTTAGCCTTCTTTTACTTTGTGTACGAAAGTGGAGCTCATATACATACAATACATATATGAATATATATATATATATATATATAGATACGGATATGTAATGCATAATGTAGTACATATGTATGTATGAAATATTATATTCATGTGAGGTTATGATTATAATATAACCTCATTAGTTTGCTCAATGAACCATAGAAATAAAGGCTGCTGTAGCTGATGCTGTTTTTTTTATTTTTTATTATTATTCTGCCCCAATTGTTTATTTTTTCTTCATATTTTTTATTTTATTTTTCTATAAATTCTATTTAAAAATGGAAAATCAATAAAATTGTTTATATATACACATATACACAGTATAAATACAATACATATATGTACATATGTATCTGCTTTATCAGATGCGTTCTTAAGATATAAGGAAATGGGGATATTTTTCTTTAAATCAATCGAAATTTTAAATTATTTTTCTTTCTTTTATTATTTTTGAAAGCAAAATATTTCTTATGTATTTCAAGTCAAGAAGAAAACGCTTCCAGAATCATTCATCCAGGAAGTATGGATACTATTTCTTTGAAAAATATGAAAGACTTGATTGGAAGTTACGTTCCAACAAATGTGTAATTGGCGCGGTATAGTATGGTGTATAAGAAACTCTGTTACTTCTTCGGAATAGAAATTCAAAACGTAACACATCTTACCTTGCATTGAGCTCGATACAGACATTCAGTTATTCTAACTGGCAACTGCACATTTGATCTAAATGTGTGAATATCAGCTCGCAATATGAATGAATTTTATATCTACGCTTATGATTTAGTCCACAGGCTAATTTGTACACAATGCTTCGTTTTTCATAACTGGGCAGTTCAATCAAATCGATACTGAAAGTGAGATAAAATAGTTGGCTGCTGAAATTTGAATAACGAATCATAAACAGCGTTACGGACTATACTATCAAGGTTATACTGCTTACTTACTTACTTAATTGTTCATTAAAACCCATTAGTCTAGTCGTCGTAGACTTATAGAAAGTGTGTTGATTTATTAGATGTAAGGCCATGGCTTCAACACCAGGCCAGACAACAAAACGATAAATGAAAAAATATTTCTTCGGCGACTTCCTCTCAGCAGATTTCTGGCAAAAACTCTCAGAGTAAATACAAAATTTAAATGAAAAAGTTTCTCAAAATACCTGACGTTCAGAATCGACTCCTGTATAAAATTAACACACACACACCATAAGTGGTGTGAGAAGGGTCTTAATGTAGGTTGAAGGGTTCTAACGACCAAATATGTATGTTTCTCTAGTTTCTCTCAACACCCATGTAGTGAGTGTTAATTTTATCGAAGAGTGACAGACCCGACCTACGGTTTAACGTCGACTTTAAACAACAGATTTTTGAGAAACTTTTCATGTTAATTTTATTGTCAGAAGACTGTTGAGAGGATGGCTAATATTATCCTGTCTAATAATCTGCAAACTAATGAGTCAACAAGGTTACATCATTATTGTTCTGTCTTCCAGGTGGCCAATAAGCTATTAAAAGGATGGCAAAGCCCATGTAAAATTGGGTATTAGAACTTGGGGAGAAGTATTTCTGCTTCATTTAAGATTTTAAAGAGCTCATCATGAAGAAAAATCCCATATACGTACAACTGGAGTCAATATCCGACTAATATGCTGATAGGCTCTAAAACATAAAGAGAATTCCAGACTTAAAGAGAATGGAAAAAGAGAAACGAGAACTACAAAACAAAAATTATCCGGATAAGGTAATGCTAATGAGGTTTTATAAAACTTTGCTGTAGAAGGCCTATTTAATGAGTTATGGGTAAAGTAGTACAAGGTATAAAAACGAAAGGCCATGATCATGTATAGATTCAAAAAAAAAAGAAACTCTCTTCGTCTTAAATTTTCATGTCTTATTTAAAATTATCCTCCCTCCCTGAAGAGAATTCAACGGCCGCTACTGGTTGTATTGCAACTTAAAGTTGATGACAATACATAGCATCAATATGTATGTAAATGTTTTATAATCGAAAAAAAACATAAAAACCATTACATAGTGTCGAGGAAAATCAATATTTAAAATATTATTAAATGGAAATGCTGACACAACATTTATTTTGTTGATGTTTCAATATTACACAACACAACTGATGACAATGCCAACTATTTACAGGGTACTCTTGTCGTTATTACAAATCAAATGAGTGGAATATGAAATTCTTAAGTCAAAATAGAAGGCAAAATATTGTCTTAAATACATACAACACAGAAGTATAAGTTCAACAGATTAGTTAAATTCAATAAATAATAATTTTATATATTTAAAATCTTAAGAGAAAATTTAAAGGATGATAGCCAATATTCCTAGGATAATAGCAAAGCAATCTATTCAATGGTATTTAGCACTTTATCCAGTATTCATGGACTTTGGTACTAGATGTTACTAAGATGTTATGGTATTCCAAGGAAACAAAATGCACTTAATGAGTACCAAGGCATCGTCAATAATTAAAATGCTTGACCATAAACTTCAGTAAATCGTTTTGAAATATGGGAGAAAACAAAATAATGTTCATCATGGCAATAGAATGAAGTCGCCGTGGTCTAGTAGGTAGTGTGTTGGCTTATTAGACGAAAGGCCCGAGTTCGAATCCCAGGTCAGACATCAAAACGAAAATATGAAAATATTTCTTCGGCGACTTCCTCTCAGCAGATTTCTGGCAAAAACTCTGAGAGTAAAAAATTGCCATGAAAAGCTTCTCAAAAATCTGTCGTTCGGAGTCGACTTTAAAAACTGTAGGTCCCGCCACTCATGTATAAAATTAACGCACACAACATGAGTGGTGTTGAGAAGCTAGGCCGTAATCCTGACTGAAGGGTTGTAATGGCCAATTATGTATGTATGGCAATAGAATTTTAAAAATGAGAAAACTTCAAATAATCCATCCAGAAGGAAGTTATTAAAAATTTCATGGTTTCCATAACAGAAATATGCCAGGAGGTCGAAAAATTAACTTTAGATCCCGCCTAAAACTTTCCTACATTGTTTTATTATGTTATTACGAGTAATTAAAAAATGTTTGTGAAATATATTTATGGTTTGAGGTTTTATTCAGGTATTTTTTTGTTTAATATGCAATGTTTTCATGAAATCTGCCAAATTTTATAATCAAAGAAACCATATCAGAAACATATTAAATACTTGGAAACTTTTTTATTAAAAAAAGACACAAAGAGAAACGCCCTAAAATATGCTACGCATTGCAATAATTACTCATTACAAGTCATATAATGAAAAGCACCTTAAAATATGCATTGGATCTCAATTATAAGGCTATCCGGCCCTAAAATATGCCACAAATTTATGCCTAAATTTAAAATGTTTCCAAAATTACTATACATGTCTCTAATACTTTGTAATTATAGGGCTCTTAAGCTTTAATACTTCGCACAAAATTTTAATAGCGAAACTTGTATAATAACACTTTGCACTCTATTTGAAAATTGAAAATTCAAGACCTTTAAAGCTGTGTGACATAAAATTAAAATTATTTCAATTTTATGCTGTCAACTTGATTTTTGGAAAGCATTACAGCCTCGTCATCAGATTTTTTAAGTGGCTGAATAATTTATTAAAACATTAACCCTCATTCAGTACACAACAAAATAATAAAAGCCAGACATTTTTTTTTTATAACATCAAGCGAACAAAGGAAACCTGTCACAGACATGATGAACAAAAAAGCAACAAAAATAATCAAGAAAAAATAATGAAAAAGTCAGTTCAGTATCTTTCAAAGCAATCATAAATGGAAAGAAAAAACTTGCCCCTGTAATAATACCCCTTTATGCCTGTAGAAAATATAAAAATTGAGAGTAAAATTGAACTGAAAAGAAATAAGGCAAAATAAAAAACAGAACGAAGAGAAAATAATACGGACGGGGGACAATATTTAAAACAAAAGATTCAAGTGCAAATCAGCTCTCCGAGTGAATGGTGAGTGAGTGTACGACATCATGTACTATGTATGGGTGTGTAAAGGCAAGGTCTTAAAGTGAAACAGTGTAAATAAGTAAAACTGTTATAAAATAAAAATGGCCACAAGAAAAATCTAGTAAAAATCGCTTTCTGTGTCTGTGTCTGTGTTTATGTGAATGTGTGAGTGTTTTATTGCATGAATTTCCTTTTTTATAGTAAAAGTTGTGGTTTTTATTGTTCTCTTTCGAATGAAATGCTATAAAAATGAATACGTGATTGGTGTTGTTGTTGTTTTTGTTTTTACATCTACACACGTTGTTGTTTAAATGAAAGTTATAAAATATATACATACATATACATATACAAACAAATTACACTCACTTTGTGTAATACAGTGTTGAGATTGTCAAACAGCACAAACACAGCACACAAGCCTACAACACATGCAGTAGCAGTGACAGCAGCATCAGAAGACCATCTGTTTGTAATTCTCAAAAATTTATGGCTCTGAATTTTTTATTACATTGATTATAAAACGTTGTTGTATTTGTTGTCGTTGTTGTTGTTAAGGTTTTTTTTATTATGCTTTTTTACAGTTATAGTAGAGTTGGAACCATTAAAAACGTAAGTTTTTATTGTATTTGTTGTAGTTTTGACAAGATTTTTTTTTATAATTTACTTTTTTGTTTCTTTATAACCATTTTCACTCAAATACACATTTTGCTGATTTATTATTACAAAAAAAAACGAGAAAGCAATACATACACACGCATATATACATATTTTTTTTAATGAATACATCTACAAAAGAACATTTATATTCATACACCTACACAATGTAGCAGCTTAAATATGCTATATTTCACAAATACATTGAAAAACAAGCTGTCATACACATTTACACACACACATACATAAAGAATTATTGCTTATGTATTTGATTTTGGGTGCGGTCCTTGACTTCGTTTACCACGACGCATGACTCTCGATGGCTGCTTCGTAACTTAGATTTTTATATACAATATATATATACTTTGTTGTTGTTGTTATTTTTGATATATTTTTCCTTTTTTCTTTTTTAATTTTGTATACAGCATCTGAAGCACTTAGACTATTACACATACAGTTGCAAAAAAAAAAAAAAAATAAAACGAACCAAAAAAATCGAAACATTTCATATGTGAACAAAATATTGTAAATTGTATGGCGGTATGGCCATAATGCCGTTACATTGCTTCTGATATTGTGATTTAATGCGTGTACTTTTGCGTAAGTTTGTGTGGGTGTGTCTGTGTATATTGTAACAATGTGTAAAAATTTTCATCTCATCTCACTTTCTTCATAAATTATTTTTTCTTCTTTTTTATCATTTTCTTTGTTTCTTTCTTATTTATTTTATACACGGTTTCACTTAAGTAAAATGCTTTACTTTGATTCACTGCATAAAAGCATACGGTTTTATTATATTTTTTTTATTGCCATGCTTTCTCAATCTCAATTTCTTTTTTCTTTTAATGGATTTGAGTTATTTATTACAATTGTCTGTGTGTGGTTGGTAGTACGTGTGCGATTTATTAACTTCTTCAAGGGGGATTTCAAATTAATTACTTTTAACGTTTGCCTTTAAATTTAAAAATTCACTAAATTTCCCTTCTTCTCTTCTTCTCTTCTTCTCAAATTCAATGATTTGAACTTTACATATGAGTTTTCCTAAAAGTACACAACAACATATTTCGAAAAACCATCATAAAGCAATTTGATTAGGTATACCTAATCCAAACAAAAAAGGAATACTTGATTATTATTTGCCCCATGTTGCGAAAAACCTTAAGAAATTTTTTTTTACTATCCGCATAGTATTTACAGAAGCATCCCCTTTAAATCATACCCAAATATGCTTGTATGTTAACTTTTCGATAAAAAAATATACCCCTAAAATTATGTTACATCTTTCAAATTATTAAAAACTATTCATCTCATCATAATATCCTTTACCGAATGTCATTTTCGTTTAAAAAAGAAACCCAAGTCATTCCTATAATAATATACCTAAAATTATGCAATAAAATTTCTAAATATACTTCTAAACAGACAATATCACAACGTTGCATGCCTTTATGCTAGTAGTCCTAGTCCGTATATTTTTACTGGTTTGTTAGGGTAAACTTTAGAAAGCTTACTTGAATTCTGTTCAATATTATAAACGCCTAAAAATATGCACGTACATTATTGGTTTTTGAATTATAACACACAATACAATAAAATCTTTCACCCATTAACTTCATACACGATGGCTTTAAAGAAATGAACTTTTAAAATCCCCCCAAACCTAAAAGTATGCTACAAAAATAAAATGTTTATGCCTTTAAATAAATTCCGAGCCCCGACGATTTGAGGGCTAAGATCCGAAGCCCTAGGTTTTTATTTTTATCATTAAGGACTATTGATACCAGATACTATGGTCTATTATAATTCACCTTTATAATACACCTGGAAAGCTCGCGTATAAAGTTTCAATAATGCCCCGGTAGTCTTGTGCGTACTCTACTAATATGCTAATCTGAACGGAATTGATTTGTAGATTTCGGCCAATGCAATTTTAAAATGTATGAACCCATTTAACAATAAATGATGCCAAAGGCGCAATGCTAAACGTATACCTTAATAACAAATTAAGTTCGAGTAGTGAATTGCACATAATAATAAAATGCTGCCTGCTTTTGTGCTTTAAAGGATGGAAACTTAGCTCATATGTTGTTTTTTAAAGGAGTGGAGGTACAATTTGTCACAGATACTCCTGATTGTTCAATTATACTTAGCATTACTTGGGTAATTACAATTATTATATATTGGACTATAAAATCACATTAACCCTGCATTAAAGAATCGAGCGACGGTATTTATTTATTATTTTTATATGGCTTTTAAAGCTTTAATTTCTTGTATGTGTACCAAGTACAGTAATTCTATTCTACTAAATACTGATTCGATTTATTAATACAATATCGAATGATTCCTTCCCTATGGCAAGCATTAATTAGGATGTAATGCCATGCTATTTACTAACAGTCAAATTTAACTTTGACATTTAGTGCTATTACATTATATTTGAATTTTTCATTTTTGAATAAGAGTTCTTCACTCTAGTAGGCCTTAAGAATATAGGGCTGTATTGATTTCAAAGTTATGCAAAAACAGTAAAGATTTTTCTCATAATTTTTTTTCTCATGAATTTAATCTAATTACTGAGCTATGGTCTACATTTCGTAACGATAAGTTATAGCTGTAAGGAAAAATTAAAAAAATGGTAAAAGAATAATATTATTGTGGGAAAATAACTTCTAAATCATAAATCAAAAGACAAATACAAATAATCAGGCTTTTAAAAAGTATACGTAAAGCAATTTAATCTGTTAACGCTTGAGAGTATAAATATTGATAATGAGCGACGGCAAAGTAAATTTTTTAAAGTTTAAATCATAAGCAGTTTTAGCACCACCTAAAACTATGCTTTTATATATTTCTTAAAATAATAAGCTTATCATCAGGACCCAAGGAATTAAGCTTTTACTATTCGAATATTTGTTTGAAGATCTTTGAATTTATACTATATTCTTTTAATAAACGCCTAAAAAGAAGCTTAACCCAAAAGTATGCCACACAAAGATAGGTTAACCCTAAAAGTATGCAATAAAACTAAAATACCAGTGGGGAAATTAGAAAACCATTGTATTTAACCATATTTAGTAAATAAAAGCAAAAATTATAAAATTAATCAAAAGTCTGAAACAAATTGAAGGGGATAAGACATAAAAGTCCTTTGTATATCTATGATATCAATTGATTACCCAATTATTGATTGGAAATTTGGAGATGTCTAATCTAAGGCTTGAACCCAAGGGCTTAAACCCTGGGGTTTGAAATAGGCCAACATACTGCCTACTAGACTACGGCGATTACAAAAAATTCATTATTATATTTTCCATATCCTGAGCTTCCTAAAGCATTTCACAATTTAACTCAAAATTCAATTTCAAAGTCTAAGAGAGATGGAGATCTTTTCGGATGTCGCTAATAATTCTAGCCTCCCACATTTTGTATTCAATGATCTTTCAGACATTTAAACTCTCTCTTTGATTATCTATGCTTCATAATTTCTTACTATAGTTTTCTAATCAGCAATAAATTATAATAATGGCTTGGCCTTATCATATCAAATCAAAACTAATTCAAATAATATCCGTATTATTTCTGTAAATTTGGCTTGTAAATTATTTCCTACAATTGTAATTTTTAACAAGAAGAAACATGTTACAATTTTACTTAACATTAGTTCCAAACTTCTATTATTATATTATCCCCCAATGTATGCAATAGAAGATCATAAATGTCTATGAAACCCCCTCAAGTATACTTTAAAAATCATTAGGGTATAGAGTCTTAAAAGTATGTTACATAAAATTATTAAAGAGAAGAAAAATTAATGATTAAAATTAGATTTGTTTAGTATTTAAAAGTGTTTTTAGTGTACAATTGATATGATTTTATTTAAAAAAAATGTATATAAGTTTTGCTAATACATATACAATTAAGAGAAAAAATTACACATATAGACACCAAACACTACAAGCACAACACCGAATATATTTTACAATTATACTGCATTACAACATCGATTACATACCCAGTTAAACGTATGAAAAAATTTTAATTTTCAACGTTAAAGAAAAAAAAAATATTTTTTTAAAATTGAATTTCTTTTTTAAACGTGTTACACAACTTTCAACAACAGCAATCAGCGTAGCTTTTATATTAGACACTTGAACGATTTTCATATATATATTTATGACTTGATTAGTTAAGTTATAGTTTTATTAAGTTTTATAGTCATTGACATAGAAAATCAGCTTTTATTGGTAGCGAAAGAAAAAAGCAACCGTAAGTTTAGAAAATTTAATTTTAATATCGTGTTTTAATTTCAAATAAAATACCTTGCCTAATTTCCTTATTTTTTTTTATTTAATTTACAAAATGGTACCACATATAAGTATGCTATAATATGTGCTGCAAGCATCACCTAAAACTATGCTTTTATTTTTTTATTATGATAGTTTTACAGACAAAGATTCGTTTGGTTATAAAAAGTGAAAAATTTAATTTCTTTGTCTCGTCCAAAGATGGAACATTTTCTATTTTATTTTTCTGTTTCCAAGTAGTAACAGTTAATTTAGTTGTTGTTGCCTTTTTTAGTTTCTACCCAAAGTTGATTTTTCTTTTGCCTTTCTTTCTGTGATAATTTTTAATATTCTTTATTTTTGATTGTATTTTATACTGTGTGTGTATTATTTTCCTTTTTATTCTTTTCAATTTGTGATCATTTTTTTCCTTTTATTTTACACTTAATTTTTTCTATATTTTTTTATATTTTCTTTGTTAAACTTTTTTTATAGTGTGTAGCAAAAAAAAAGAAGAAAAATAGAGATGCTGTTGTGATGTCAGGTATAAGAAACGATACTGGTTATATGTATGACGTCCTCGACGGCGCACAGCCGTTATATTTAAGCGCACCAAGCGCACTAGTTGACGCCTAAACGTCTACTACGAATAACGTTTGTTGTAGCGAACCCCAATTTCGGTAATTTCACTACGGCGGCACTACGACATTCACAAATTAACTCATATATACCAGAGATATTAATAAAGTATATAAAAAGGCGCACATATACTGTTAAACCCCAGCACAGCACAACACAGCATGGCACAGCATCCCAGTAAATCTCGCCATATTTACAAACCCTTATGCAAAACACAAGCAACAAACAACACACGCCAAGTTAAACCAATTTTCTTCATACTCAAAACACTAACACTCATACTCTCGCATAGATGTTCGTGTATTATGTACACCCTCTCGCTCTCATGTACATCAGCATTTAGAAAAAGAGTATTTTTGTTATACACAAAATTCACACAGCCAGCATCCTTTATGTATGATTGCCAGTGTGTGCGTGTGTGTATGTATAAGTGTTTAAAATAAACTTTTACTCTCTCTCACAATTGCAAAATCATTTACACTCACTCTCTCCTTTTGCGCTAATTCTCCTACACCTAATACCCTAACAGTTATACTCTCACTCATTTGTCCTCTTGCAGCATCTTGTTTTCCATGTGTTTTGTTTTTGTGTTTTCTTTTTTTTTCGTTTCTTTTGAATAAATGCGTGTTCACTCCATCACTTAACATGCTGTGTGCATATGTATAAGTGTATTTCTCTATATACACCAGAGAGCTTCGTTTGCCTGTGTATAGTATACTTACTAGCAGCAAGGCATAGCATAGCAAAGCAAAGCTGTTGCTGTATTTATCTTCTGCATCTTTTGTACCATATTTCTGTGGCACCGGCATTTCTGTCCTGTACATTATTTTTCTTTTTCTCTCGTTTTTGTTTCTGTTTTTATTATAAATTTTTACCCGGGCCGGTTTTTAGCTTAGCCCGGGACCTGTTTGAGCTTTTTATTGTGAAATTTCTTCTTTTTTGTCTTTTCAATGAAAAAACAAAAGCAAAAACAACAACAACAAAAACATTCTCAAATTTAAAACAATTTTCACTCATTATCCTTTTTACAGTTGTTACACAAGGGCTCTCAGGCATAAAGTGAATACGTATCTCTCTCTATCTCCCTAGCTCTCTCTCTCTCTCTCTCTGGGTGTGGATGTGTGTGTAAAAAGGAAATTTATAGATTTTTTTATATTCCATTCCGTTTCATTATTTTAACTGTTTTTTTTTTTTTGTGCTTTTTACTCATATTTTATCTTAAATTTTTGCTACATTGACCTTAAATTCACACTTTAAACAAAAAAAAATATTGAAAAAAAACCTTAAAAAGAAGAAGAAATATAGAGCCTACAATAATTGGCTACTGATATCGTGTTATATTCGTAGGGCACATTACATTACATCACAAAGCGTTTAAATAGAATGAATTTTATGTTCGTAAAGGCTAAAGGCTTTATAGAACAGGAAATATGATTGTGATGACCATTTTTTGGTAAAAAAAAAAAAATATGGAGCAAAAAATATTTTAAACTTTATATCGTATTAATTTTAATTTTTTAAACATTATGGTTTTAAATTGAGTTTCACTGTTATGTAAAGCCGATGCATGGACATCCTCAAATCTAGGAACTCATTTCTCATTAGTTAAGAAGCGTTACGGTGTAACAATAGCGCACTATTTCTATTATCCTGTTTAAATTAGATTTCGTTTTGACCTAAAAAACAACAATTTACATACATACACACATACATAATTGGCCATTTTAACTCTTCAGTCAGGCCTAGTACGGCCAAGCTTCTCACACCACTCATGTTGTATGCGTTAATTTTATACGTGAGTAGTGGGACCTACAGTTTAACGTTGCCTCCGAACGACATATTTTTTTGAGAAACTTTTTCATGGCCGGTTTATTTAATCTCAGAGTTTTTGCCAGAAATCTGCTGAGAGCAAGTCGCCGAAGAAATACTTTTTTTTTCAAATTTCGTTTTGATGTCTGACCTGGGGTTTGAACTCGGGCCTTACGTCTAAGAAGCTAACACACTACCTAGAAGACTGCGGCGACTTCACAAAACAACAATTAATCGAATTGAATTCAACAACTTGAATGATCCATTTTAACTACAAGAGCGGCTGATTCCCACTATTGTGTCAAGAGACGAATGAAGACAACCAAATAATCATCCGGTCTACCGAATGCGATATAGAAATTCAGTCACATATACATCCGCACTAATTTATCTTTAGTAGCAGAGTGTCAAATCTGTGCTGTTATGTAGTTGCGAAACCAATAAACATCACAAGTATTTGGAACTGGAGCCTACACAAAATGCTAAAGGACACCATCAGCAAGCAACAGTCGTGAGCCAGGCTGTAGCTCAGGCCATGAACACACAATAAATGGTATCAAATTATATGACCTACACCTGGACTACACATAGCAGAATGCACGAATGTGATCCTCAAGGTGGCAGCAGAAGACGAGTTCAAGTCGCACGTAGCCTAGACAGCTGTGTGGATGAAATTGTGGAACTTCCCGGAGGTGCCAGCAATGAGTACTCTCGCTATCTCTAACATATTTCAGCTGCTAGGTATTCCGATTGCCTCAGATAAATTTTACTCTGGAGGACGGACTTAGTTAATTACTTTATTCGCCATTACAACCCTTTAGTCAGGATTACGACCCAGTTTCTCACACCACCTATGTTGTATGTGTTAATTTTATGCATGATTTATGGGACCTACAGTTTAACGTCGACTCCGGACGACAGATGTGAGGAACTATTCGTAGCAATTTTATTTACAATCAAAGTTTTTGCTAGAAGACGGTAAATAAGTCGAAAGAAAAAACTGAATTGCGTCTAATAAGCTATCAAACTATCTGCTAGACTACTGCCAGCTCACAATAGCAATTCTCACGGATAACTCCGGCTACCGGAGGTGACTGTCTTCCTCCTCCTTTGTCAGTGCGCTGTTCTTGTCATAAAGAAACGAAGATACTCACATTCTTGACTCTCAAGTGTACTTGTTCCGATAGGAACATTTATTTTTGACTCTGGTTGGTTTCCTCTAAGTAATGCTTGATCTACGAGTTGAATATAGAATATAACCTAACTTAGCAACTAACAAAACTGAAAGAAACAATTTCGTTGGAGCTATACTTTCCTTCAAAAAGATATTTGAGAGCTTTTAATGTTTGAGTTCTTATACTTTTACTCTAGAGCGAACAAAAGACAGTACAAAGCAATACCATTTGGCAGTAAGGCTCGGCTTTTGTGAGATTAAATCGTAGAGAAAAGATAGTACAAGGAAAATTAATTTATACAACGCTGGGTTACAGGTCATGTGGAATTTTCGCCAATTAGCATGCAGACTAGCTTGTGGTAAGGGGAGGCGGCTGATGTTTGAAAATGTATTCTAAAAAGAGGAAGATAAAGAGAGGCATAGGTTCTTCTCAAAACAAATGGGTTGAAGGCAATCAAACCAAAAGAGGGGATTTAAGGCTATTTCTTCGGCGACTTCCTCTCAGCAGATTTGTGGCAAAAACTCTGAGAGTAAAAATTTCCATGAAAAGCTACTCAAAAAATCTGTCGTTCGGAGACGACTTTAAACTGTAGATCCCTCCACTTACGTATAAAATTGACGCACACAACATGAGTGGTGTTGAGAAGCTAGTCCGTAATCCTGACTGAAGGGTTGTAATGGCCAATTATGTATGTATGTATTCAGGCATAGTTAGTAAGCTATCACTGTAGATTCGCAATGGAGCGCGAGCCCAACTTGTAGATTCTGTGACTGTAAGAATGAATCATTTGACCACATTTATGGAAACTGTGGGAAAAGGATTTGATTTCAATAATAAAATCGTTGGATAAGAATAGAGATAGGGTATATAACAAGGAAGACTATGTTGAAAAAATAAAAAGATCTAAGATTTGGGACGTCCATAAAAGGAATTTGAATATGTTTAAAAAAAAAAACTTGACATGTTTTCTCGGTTATCATATCAAAGAGCTTCTCCAAATAAAGGTGCGTTGATACAATGAAGACTTGGCAAACATCAAATACGCAGACCACATTATATGTGTGTAATTTCGGTTCAATTACTTTCTACACCTGTGTGGTAATTATTGAACCAAAACAATTTCATTTTACACAGCAACACTTCAAAGAAGCTTTTTAACGCCTATTGATAGGCAACACCTTACATCTACATCTGGATTTTCGTATAAGCATGCTCATCTAAGTTTTTTTAATTTTTTTTTATCCTTCTAAGTTTCCTCAAGACGTGCTATGAAAAATTGTTGGTGATGGTAACAGCCTTGCATAGAAATATAACTTCTAAGTTTGGGAACGATGGTCTATGTAAAGCAACAACAATAACAACAGAAAAAAAGAAGGTAATTTATAAAATGTAGGTTACGAAAACCTCATTTTTATCTAAAATAAGAGTGGAAGAGTGCACAAGTATATGAAGAGTGCAAATCGAAGAAAAAAAAACCAACAAAAAAATAAACAAAGTAGCAGAAGAATACATAACATGACATTAAATTACCTTTAGGTACCAAATTACAATAAAAAAAAGAAATAAGAAAAGAAATAAAGAAAGGAAAGCAATGTAAAGAAAAAGAGCTTTCAATGTAATACTAATACAGGCTTATAAAATTAAAACCCATAAGAACGGCACTTGCTGCTTCCTGTGACATACACACAGGACACACACACAGCACCCTTGTACGGTTTTGCCTTTACAAGGCCTTTATAAATGAAAATAAAATCGAAAAAGGAGCTGCAACAGGAAGAATTAAAAGCAGAAAAAGAAGTAAAAGTTGAAATTACAACAAATAACATTAAATACACTCGTATGTACATACATATATAGTGAACGTAACGTTGTAAAATATCCAGGGTAAACGGTTGGACTTAAAGCTCAAGTGTAACCAAAGAAGGCATTTAAATCATGAAAAAAAAATAACTCATATTGGAAATGTATTGCACACTCAAATTGAGCTAACAATTATAATTTTCAGACTAAAGTAGAAGATATTTGTATGTATGCTGGCGTACATTCACCTATACTAGCAAAATAAAGCTCTCAAAATGTTGTAACAAGTATTTTGGAGAGTTTTTGTGAATGAGTGAGTGTACTCGTATGTTAGAGTTCATTATGAGAAAAGGTAAATAGGTATTGTTCACACACACATACACACAAACACACATGCACATGCTCTCACTAATAACCAAGCTACAAATGCTTTAGATGACAAACAGTGGTGGCAACAGCTGTTGTTTTGCAAAGCTTCCAGAAAAGTACATGTAATACTATCTTGCCTAGAAAGAGAAGAACTGAAAGAATCAGACAAAATCACTGGTGGACCAATACCAAATTCCATCATAAAAAGGAATGCTTGAAGGTCAGGAAGACAGGCCATTGATGAGGTTTATTCACGGCTTTCTTTTTAAGATAGAGACATACCAGGCGATATACTAGGAGTGATATAGAAAAGCCATCAACTCTAAGCAAAAAGAAAAGCTTTACGCAACCGTATAATGGAGCTGAGGAGAACTTCTGGGTATACCTAGGTGTCTGAAAACATCGTTACTTCTACGACGATAACAAAGTCCTACAACAATGCTCTAAGAGCTATCAGATTTATTTGCCACTTAGATAACCAAGGAAAAGTAATTGCCGATATGTGTGGCATCATCCATTAAAAGGGCTCTTATCGAAGAAGACATCTTAACGCCCTTGATTACGACATCGAGGCTTATAAATAACTGGAAATGCGGGTAATAGGTACTGTTACGTACACACATACATACATACATACATACAAACATAATTGGTCATTACAACACTTTAGTCAGGTTTACGACATAGGTTCTCACATCACTTCTGTTGTGTGTGTTAATTTTACATATAAGTGGCAGGACCTACAGTTTAGCGCCGACTAGGAATGATACATTTTTGAGAAACTTTTCATGGCAATTTTATTTCACTCTCAGAGTTTTTGCCAAAAATCTGCTGATAGGCATTCGCTGAAGAAATATTTTTTTCATATTTAGTTTTGTTGGAGATGTCCGACTTGGGGTTTGAACTGTGGCCACACGTCTTATAAGTCGACACACCAGACTACATTAGACTAAGCCGAAAACTTAATTTCCCATCCGCACCACTGTGTGGTGGTTTTATACTTTGTTGGCTTACAGGCCGAACTCAAATATTACACGTTTATATTCCATACACGTTCACATTCCTCTCTCTCCTCCTATCTCCCTCTCTCTATGTCTCACACATACACATATCACCCACCACCCATCAACATAAGAGTACAACAAAGCCTAACCAACAACACTACAACAGCATCCTTAACCTTACTATCAACATCAGTATGGATGGATGTGTTGTACTACACGTAATACACTGAAATGAAAACCTATACACACACTGCACAAATACAACAGCAACAATTAAAATATAAGCAAAGAGAGAGGCAAAAAAAGAGAGTCTGTGTATAAAATATACAAACACCCCATTATACCGTTTCTTTTCCTTTCGGATACAAAAATGACCCTTAGGATGGTTGAGGGATGCGTGGAGAAGGACGTCTACTGTCACAATTTATATTTTCACTAAATCCTTACAGAAAACAAAGAGTATGAGTGTAGTATCCAGTTGTATATACAATACAATATATGTCTGTGTGTATGTATGTATGTGTGTATAAATGTAGGGTGGTTGGTGATGTTATTGGTTTTTGGATTAAAAAATTTCGTACATTCTTTACGTAGTCCTAACTAAAATCACCCTCTTACTCTACACCATCTGTACAATAGATGTTGTTGGTTTTCTTTTGATTCTTGTTGATGCTGCTTTTTTTGGGAGTAGTTATTGTTGTCGCATACCTTAAGCCTGTACTTTTAAACTTTATACCTAAACATACACGGGCATTTATTTATTTATTCTTTGCTTCGCTTTCTGAATTTATTTCTATGTTTCGTTGTACGGTGTTGTTGTTGCTACTGCTTTGAAATTGTGATGTTTTTGTTATTATTATTGTTGTTGTTGTTGTCCAACTTTCATAAAGAAATCTTTATGGTATTCGTTACCAGTGTACAGTGGGACATTTACTAAAAATTTGTGTTTAAAATTTTTTTAAATCAAATTTTCGTGTAATAATCTATCAAAGCTACACCGTCGAGCATTCCAGGTTCTAATACGGTTGAAGCTGAACAATATATCGTCACAAATTTTCGAATTGCTTTGCTCTTCAAATAGTTTGCCCAAAACCACATACACCCGCTGACTCAGAATGGATAAAGAAAAATAACGAGAATTATGGAAGGGCCAGCCCGCGACAGCTCTAGGAAAAACAGTAGGACGCAAGTAGAATGAAAGGTTTCTCATAACACTCAATACCACAACCCAATGTTAAGTGCAGATTACAGGACTTTCCTAGTATCCTGACACAGAGTGGATAAAGAAAAATAACGAGAATTATAGAAGGACCAGCCCGCAATGGTTCTAAGAAAAATAATAGGACGCAAATAGAAAGAAAAGTTGCTCCTAACACTCAATACCACAACCCAATGTTAAGTGTAGATTACAGGACTATCCTAGTAGGGCCCGCTATAGCGTAGTTGTGGCATTTGGTTGTACATTTTGCTGTAAATTTCGCATAAGCTCTCCATTTCGCTAGTGTGTCTAATAATGATTTTATATAATTTTTATTTGGAAGTATTAACCAACCATTGTCCCACTGTTCCTGATATGCTGCCAATGGATGTTGTTTAAGTGTTGAGTGAATGTAGAGAATTTGGTGAATTGTGCGTTCATTTATGAGTTAATAAGTGTGTACTTGTGCAATATACATACATACGTGTATGTATGTGTATATGTATTAGTGTTCTGTTACCATATGCCAGCATATGTATTTCATTTGCACACGTTTTTCATCCATAATTTTATTACAGTTACAGGGTACAGCATCTCACACTCGATGGCAAATCTTCATTCTCAATGATAATAAAAATAAAAATAATAATGATAACGGCAAGAACAACAACAACACAAAATATGCATTACTTGCCTGCTCTCATCATCAACTTTATTTTAAAAGAATATTTTTGTTTTTGTTTTCTATTTGCCCACCTCATATGTATGGGGTGACCAATTTAGGATCATATTATTTTATTTTTGCATTTTTTTTACTTTGTTTTTTTTTGTTGTTGCTGTTTTTACTTTCCCAACTGTATGGTGTATTCAATGGCTCGGTTTTAGTCCTTCGTTGTTTTGTTTTCATTTCCCTCACTCGTTTACTTTCTCGTTTGATTTTCCATTCCATTTTTGTTGGTGTTGTTTTTATTGTTGTAAAACTTTGTTTTCATTTCTCTTTCTTTTATTTTTCAATTCTTTTATTGCTATTGTTGTTGTTGTTTTTGTTATTGAGTCAACGAACAATGGGGTCGTTTTGCAAAATAATTTGCAACAAAAAGCATTTGATTTGGAAATTATTTGGAATGAATTTCGTTGATTTCTGAAGTTTTAATAAAAGAAACGTTTGACTAAAACATGGTACGGACGACGAGAAAGTGTTCCAAAAATGATCACTATTAATCATTATGAATGTCGCACTGTAACCTATACATAGCGATTGATTTTTTAAGCAATTTGGGTTTTGAGGTAGTCTAGTAAGTAGTGTGTTGGCTTATTAGACGTGAAGACACAGTTCAAACCTTCATACATACATATATCTCCAACAAAGCGATACCTGGAAAAATAATTCTTCGGCGACTGCTTCTCAACAGATTTCTGACAAAAAGTCTGAGAGTCAAATAAAATTGCCATGGAAAGTTTCTCAAAAATCTGTTGCTCGGAATCGACTTTAAACCGTAGGTCCCGCTACTCATGTATAAAATTATCGGAGACAACACAAGTGGTGTGAGAAGCTAGGTTGTAATCCTGACTGAAGGGTTGTAATGTTCAATTATGTATGTCTTTAAAGATTATTTCATGTGAATGTTAACCGTAGTTCTCACTAATAGAACCAAATTTTTCGACAGTCATACATTAGGATTATGCTATGGCTCAGACCATCTGCAAATCTGCAACGTTTCCAATTCCTACAAATTTCTTTATAATCTTGTCAACTCATTGAACAGTAGGTCGTTTATGATGACCATACTCAATGTGTAATACTCGAAATGTGGTTTCATTCAAATCATTATTTTTGAATTAAATTTCGACTATTTTTACGCATTCTTCGGCTATTCAGCAATCGATACATACATATATACATAATTGACCATTACAACCCTTCAGTCAGGATTACGGCCTAGCTTCTTAACACCATTCATGTTGTGTGCCTTAATTTTATACATGAGTGGAAGGACCTGCAGTTTAAAATCGACTCCGAACGACAGATTTTTGAGAAACTTTTCATAGCAATTTTATTTACTCTCAGAGTTTTTGCCAGGAAAATGCTGAGAGAAAGTCGCTGAAGAAATATTTTTTCATATTTCGTTTTGATGTGTGACCTGGGATTTAAACCGTGGCTTCGCGTCTAATTAGCCAACACACACCTACTAGACTACAGCGACAACGATCGATAATGAACGTAAATACTAAATGACCCTTCGGATGGAAAATATTTAACAGCTGACAGTTACATTAGGACTGCAAAGTTGGTGATGTGTTTACAAGGATTTTCAATTATATGTGAGTAGCCTCGGTAGTATCCACAGTAGTGGCTAAAATAGAAAAAATAAAAAAAAAATTCACGTAAGCATATCTGTACAACCTTTAGACCCACTGTGCTTAAGCTCTTTCTAATTTTGTTTATACACACTCCACTTTAATTGTTAAACACACACAGGACTTTTGTGAACAGAAAAAAAAACATGTGGAATTATTTCTTAGAAAGTATTTTCAAATAAATATGAAGAGAGAGAGAGAGAGAGCATCAGTAGAAGAGTTTCTTTACAGATGATGAAGCGAGTTTTCAAAATATACTCATGCTCGTATAACTTGATAAGTTTCAGTTCCTTTTGTGGCGTGTATTTGAAAGGGGGGAGGGGTAGCGACACAAGTGCTGGAGGAGAGGAAGGAAATGAATGCTTTGTTATGTTTTGTTGAAATTATGAAAATGGAAGACATCTGGAATTTGATGTTCAATTATATGTTTCAGTATTGTTATTGTTGTTGTTGTTGTTCATAATTAGGATCAAATAATAAAAGTTTCGAAAGAAAAAACACATCACGGATGGGGTAGAAAAATTTTACAAAAAAATTTTTTTTGGGCTCGCAATTACGGCGCTGTGTACTTGCTACGCTTCAGTAAATTTTAAATTAAGAATAATATCCAGCAGTTATATACCCACTTATCTTATCTTATGTCTTATCGAAAATTATTCATTCTCGAAAAACTTGATATTTCCCCATCCATTTTTTCCTCGAATTGTAACAGAATTTAATATTTCCTGCTTAAAAAATTAAATTTTTTTTACTTTAAACTTTCGATTGAATTGGCTGTTAACGATATTGAAACAAAGAAGATTTTCTCTTGGCCAATTCTTTTACAAAAAAAAATACACAACGTTCATTAACAGACTTCATTTTATTTGAGATCCTTCAATACACAGCCCCCGTGAAAGAAAAAAAAAATATATATTTTCACTTAAACTTAAAAACAACAATAACTTATAGTACGTCCCAGCGGGAAATAACGAGGGAGGGAGCAAGTGTATGTATCGGTAAGATGTTAAAGATTGTTTGTTTGTTTATTTGTATACAAAATACATAACTAGGAGTACCCATTATCATTATCATCATCATCATCATCATTATCGTCCTGTCAAGTATATAAACAGTGAAATGGAATTAAAAACCATTTCCTTTCTTTCCTTTCAATGGTATACGAGGTGGAAGGAGTTTTTCGACGTCAAACAACGATACCGCCTACTCATGCCATAAGGAAACCTAAACTTGAATTCATCATGAGCGTTGTCAGGCAGAAAAAGCAGCCAAAGACAGCTGCAAGGACAGACTCATAATATTAGGACTCCTCATTCAGTGCCATCAACTAAAGAAAGTAGCAATAACATCACACACATACATACCTACGTACATACTGTGAAATCGTGGAAATAAAGAAAAACGGAAGAACTTTTCAAGTATAAAAGAAAACAATGGAAAAGCGGATGTGAATGTGTGTGTGTGTGTGTATGTGGCATTAAAAAGAAAAACTAACATTCGAAAACAAATGCTTTACCAAGAACGAGTATTTCTTTAATAAACAATCAACTTTACTTGGGGAAAAGTTTGTTGGCCCAACAACAATAAAACCGAAGAATAATAAAAAGAAAAGAAAAGAACGTTTTCACACATTGGAAACGTTAATCTAATGGCCTTTTGACGGTTTCTGGGTGAAAAGTGAAAATACACTCATATCAGGCGTATAGTGTTCAAGTCAAAATGGTGTAAAGTATGGCTAAGGAGACCATATGCGTTCAACTACTTTTTAAGAAAAGAAAATTAGAAAGAAAACCTATTTAAAAATGAAATTTATAACCATCGGATAGTAGAGTAATTTTTGGACAGAAACAATGATTTTTTATTGACCATATTTCTTCACGAAAATAGCTTATATTTGTTGTCCTTTAGCCGATAAATTTCCTGTTGGTTTCCTCTTATACAAAAAGTCATATACGAGTTTTTTTTCTTACCAGCAAGAGACATGCCCGTTCTTCTGTTTGGTTAGACACTAACGTCCCGGTATTGATTGATGATGAATTGAGTTTAACAAATGGATAATGCTTTAGACAGTCTTCTGTAGTTTACTGACGTAGAAGAAGTAATTTTCAGTGGCCTTTTTGAGTAGTAAACATGTAAAGAATTCAGAGAATTTAGCAGCTACAGAGACTAGCAGGCATGTTTAAGTTCGAACTGTACAGGGTTAGTGAATCAAAATTTTACAGCCAAGTAAAGTCTATTTTTCGATGGTAATTAAATGCATTAGGGCCCTGGCGTTATCGCAATGATGCACGTTTATAACTTCAAACTTTTAAGTTCAAACAGTAAAGACTAGATCATTTGATCATTTTATCAGATTGAAAAATACCGCAATTTTTTTCCAAACCCACCATCAAAAAACCTAACATACTCTTTAAATTCGTTTGGACAGAATCTCCTGCCTTTAACAAAGTTTGAACATTTCACCACCACATCCAAACGCAAGAACTCAATTCAATTTACAGAAGTCTTTAATGTATTGCAACACTACATGGCAACCCTATAATGGAATGACCCGCTAACAAGAGTAAAGCCTATCTATCACTTTTAGTGTTTAGATTTTGTTGATTTGTTTTTGAAAACTTGTAAAATTCTCTTAAGTTCAGCGTTCACTCGGCATATTTTTACAGAATACATTACAAATCTTTCACTTGAGTACAATCTTTGTAATGCTATCGGTCTTCTGCATGAAAATAAAACTGGTTCATAACATTTCTCAATCTGAGTCCACGTTTTCTTAGTTAAAAAGATCCTTGAGATACATAATTTTGCGTAATTATATTCAAAACTATTCAAGTTTAGATGCACGTGAATAGTTAATGGATAAATGAATGTATTCTAGCAATTCTTCCAAAAATAGGGGATATTATCCTACTTCCTGAGAGTCAAGCAACTATGAAATTGTAATTAAAGTATAGCTGAAGCAGATATCTCTAAGAGGTAGCTGAACGATTTGATATGCAATATATATGGGTACCAGGATACAGTGAAAAGCCAAATAAATATAGAGCGGATGAACTTCAGTAGCACCGTAGTCTAGTAGATAGTGTATTGACTTATTAGACGCAAGGCCACTGTTCAAATCCCAGGTCAAATCTCAATACGAAAATATGAAAAAATATTTCTTCGGCAGCTTCCTCTCAGTAGATTTCTGGCAAAAACTTTGAGAGCAAATACAATTGCCACAAAATGTTTCTCAAAAATCTGTTGTTCGGAGTCGACTTTAAACTGTAGGTCGCGCTACTCATGTATAAAATTAACACACACAACATTAGTGGTGTGAAAAATTAGGACCATAATCTTGACTGAAGGGTTGTAATGACCAACCATGCATGTATGTATGAACTGATCAGGTGCAGCATAATCATCGAAATCTCCAATAATTTCTTTACTTTGGGAATTCCTATAAAATAATGGATTGCATTACTGCCAGATGTGCTGCCTTGGAATCGAGCAGAACGGAGCAGAAAATGTGGTTGGGAGGTTAGGTTAGGTCGGAGTGGTAGCTCTGATATCACAAAGCTCACTTGAGCACGCATAGCGGCCCGTTGTGATGCCACGGGTGAACGCAGGCCCTGTACTAACCAAGTTCCACCAAAATCAGAGAAAAGGAGGAAGTTGGTCAGCGCAAGGTCTGCACAACAAAAGTTCGACTACCCCGCACTGGAATACCAGCCAGAAAGTTTGATGAACGAAGCTATATCCTTGATGTCAATAGATGATAGCTCCGTTAAGCTAACCAGGAATGGGGAACCAAATAACCTATATCTACACCTAGCAAGAGACGGGCACTGGCCCGCAGCAAAATTATTTCAGTCTTTATTAAATTCAACAGATTTTATTTTAAAAAAATTCTTCTTTCTGCCGAACAAACAGAAATTCCCATTGCGTGTGTGTGTGTGTGTGTGTTAAATAACACATTCATTTGGCCATTTAAATTGACTGCCCTTGCGTCCGACATTAAGGAAATCAGATGAAATTGCAAATGAAAGAAATTTTATTGCACTTTTTCGCACTTTTCAACAGCCACTCACTTTTGTATTCACATGCAGACACGAACTGCAATTTCCTAAATGAATACACACAGATAAAGAGATAAAGGAATACATACAGAGAATAAAGGGAATGAACAGAAAGATTCTGGTGAATAAACAATAAAACGGACATTGAATATAATGGTAAACCATGCATATGTATGTATGTATATATTCTATGGTTTAGGAAAACTATATTAAAACACAAAAAAAAAAGACGAAAAGAAAATAGAAAAAACTTTAACTAAAGAAAACTAAAAAAGGGAAATAGAAATGAAAAACCTACAACCGAAATGAAAGTTGAATCAAAAGAACACAAAACAAAAAATAGAGAGAAAATAGAAGAGAGAAAAAAAATGCATAAAAATAATGAAAAAAAGAAGGAAAAAACGGAAACTGAATAAATGAACTTTCAACAATGCAATGGCAAAAGAATTTAAAAGAATGTGAAAATAAAAAAATGAATGAAAAAACGAACAACAAGAAATGCTTTAACAAAACAAAATCCTTGCAAATAGAGTTCTTATCTTAAAAAATAGCAAAATTTTCACAAAAATAATGAGATTTTTAATCAAGAAAAAGGAGTGCGAATTCTGGCTACAGTGGGTCACACTCTTTTGGAAAAAACAACACTTCAAGGTAATAGCGGCCAAACAAAGGCTTCTGCAACAGAATTAAACACATGAACAACATGATATGTGGTAATGATATTGTTAACACAAGCGGAAACCGGAAAAACGAAACAAAGGACTTCATGAACAACTAAATGATGACAGTACAAGTATTACAGATAAATAAAATTGTATCCACAATACACATTTCCTGCATTTTTTATGTTATTTTGTAAACAATAGAAGACATGGTCAAAAGGAAATGAAATAGAAACTGATATTGGGCACGTACATAATCGGTCCTTACAACTCTTCTGTCAGGATTAAACTTAGTTTCTCATACCACTTGAGTTGTGTTTGTTAATTTTATACATGAGTGGTGGGAACTACAGTTTAAAGTCGACTTCGAAAGACAGATTTTTGAGAAACTTTTCATGGGAATTTGATTTTGCTTTCGGAGTTTTCACCAGAAATATGCTGATAGAAAGTCACTGAAGCAATATTTTTTAGATTTTGTGTTTTGTAAGAGGTAACTGACATGGGGTTGTATGATATAAGCTAAATACCTGACATTTATTTTTCGCTTCTCTCATTGAACGAAATAGTGTGCACAGCACAGTTTTTGAGCTTTTCTTCATGCAGCAGTTACACATCGATTGCTTGCCAACACTGGTCCTTTTGATATAAAAACCCAACTCCAGATGAGCCAATAAAAATTCTAATGCTATGTATTGGTGGCATCATTTCAAGGAGCGACTTATCAAACTCGTAAAATCATTATTAAGACTTACTAAGACATTGATTTCAAAATATTTGCAAGCATCAGAATTTTTTAAAAAAGGAAAACAATTTTTATGCAAATTGTAGTGCGAGATGAAGCTGCTTGATAGCCGTCAAATGAAGAAAGTTTTATAAACTTGAGGTGATTATTAGATTCAATACATATATACATACATACTTACATAATTGGCCATTACAACCCTTCAGTCTCTCTGGTTCTGGCTTCTCTTCAGTTGTCGAATAAATCTTTCGCCTTTTAATAAAGATTTCCTTGGAGAGGAGCACTCTAATGGATTCAATACCTAAAGTAAAAGAAGTCAAAGCCGTTTATCAATGTCACCTAAGTAAGGCTATGTATTTATTAGCATCAATGTATTTATTAGTCTATTGTGTTGCACAAATCAAACCTAATGATCACAGTTGATATTTAACGAACACAATTGATTAATTCGAAGCATACATAATACATAATTGGCCATTACAACCCTTCAGTCAGGATTATGGGCCTAGCTCCTCAACACCACTCATGTTGTGTGCGTTAATTTTATACATGAGTGGCGGGACCTACAGTTTAAAGTCGACTCGGAACGACAGATTTTTTGAGAAGCTTTTCATCAGGGTTTGTATTGCTTGCTTAAAATTAGCAAAAGCACCTAAATTTCTGCTGTGCTTACAGTTTTTCAGCAAGTGTACCCAAAGCAAAAGCAAACAGCACAGTGAAAAAACAAAAATAAACTCATTAGCTGTACTGGTACAGTGAAATGTTTTCTACTAACGCAGTGAAGCACAGTTGTTAATTTCAAAACGATCACTATTGCTTACAGCGTTTCAGCTCTTGTGGGTTCTCTTGTGCTTTTGCTGCGCTATTTTACTTTGTAAAGAACTGCTTAAAGGTTTTATATGATAAAAATGTGGGTGGATTTGTGAGAAGCATGTGTATAACCCAGAGGAAAATTGTTAGTAATATTGTTTCAAGCAGTTTTCGAACAAATATTGTTTACAAAATATTGTGCTTTTTGATCCCATTTATTACTCTTCGGAATAATAGAAATATTTCACTTAAAAATTCAAAGACAAATCTGTGAATTTTACCCATTGCAAAGAATGGCAATATTTCACTAGGCAGAAAATATCATTATGGAAAGATTTACATGCATAATAATGTATGGAAATTTTGTAGTGACCAATTTGAGGACCATAAAATATAACCCTTTGGAATATTCAGGTACCAGAATTTTTAAAAATGTGATTTTCAATGTAGCCAGTGCACTTTTTTCAAACGACCGACATTGGTATTTTTCGCACAAGTTTTTATGGTTTTGTAGCATATGGTTCTCCGTTTCGCAAATTGGTCACCACAACATTTACATACATTATTATGCATTTAAATCTTTTCATAACATTTACACAACATTTACATACATTACTAACAATTTTCCTCTGGGTTATACACATGCTTCTCACAAATACACCCACATTTTTATCATATAAAACCTTTAAGCAGTTCTTTACAAAGTAAAATAGCGCAGCAAATAAGTACAGCAAAAGCACCAGAGAAACCACAAGAGCTGAAACGCTGTAAGCAATAGTGATCATTTTGAAATTAACAACTGTGCTTCACTGCGTTAGTAGAAAACATTTCACTGTACCAGTACAGCTAATGAGTTTATTTTTGTTTTTTCACTGTGCTGTTTGCCTTTGCTGTTTCATTTTCTCTTAGCTGTAGTGAAGCATATAAGAAAAAGCAAAACACAGTGAAGCAAAAACAAACCCTGCTTTTCATGGCAATTTTTACTCTCAGAGTTTTTGCCAGAAATCTGCCGAGAGGAAGTCGCCGAAGAAATACTTTTTGTATTTTGTTTTTGATGTCTGGCCTGGGATTCGAACTCGGGCATTTCGTCTAATGAGCCAACACACTACCTACTAGACCACTGCGACTTCAATTCGAAGCATTTATACATAATTAGTCATTACAACCCTTTAGTCAGGATTACATCACTTATGTTGACCTTCAGCTTAAACTTTTGTTGAGAAACATTTTCATGTCAACTTTTTTTTTTTTGTACTCTTAGAGTTTTGCCAGCAATTTGGTGAGAAGAAGTCTCCAAACAAATATTTTTTCTTTTCAAATTTCTTTTTATTAGGGATGCCTGACCTGCGGTTTGAACTGTGGCATCATGTCTAATAAGCCAACCTACTATCTACTACACTACGGCTACTATATAGCGTATATTTATCGAACACAATTGAGTTATTCAATGCGTTTATTATCCGAAAATTGCTCGAAACAAAGATGAAACCGTAAAATTTTATCATGGCAATCAGCGGCCATAGTTGAAAGCATTCTTAGGGACATTCTCATCCACCTTATTTGTCAAATCCAGCCCTGAGTGGCCGTGAGATAGTAATTTGTAATTCACTTAATCTGCTATCAATGACTGTAGATTACAGACTTAATAAGGCAGCTTGTTTAAGTTTTAATGAAAGGCAATTAACTACATTCTTAGTGCATACATTACACTTATAGTATTGCCTTTAAGTGGTTTTACAGTCTTTCAAATTGTACAGCCTCTGCACATCTCTTCAAGTGCTTGATGGTAAACCAGAAATTAGGAATTTTTTATAAGATTTGGCCAATATTAGGGCTGCCAAACTGATACATATATAGATTTATATTTAATTTTCTGTATAGCCTTCTAAAGTTCACGAACTATTGTCCACCATTAATATGAAAAAATTTTAAATTGAAGTGAATTGCCATACAAAATTAAATTTTATTCAAAAGGACAAGTTCGATTGATTATCGTTAAAGGATTTAATGGATGTTGAGGAACTTTTTCAAAATGTTAATAAGATTTTATTAAAAACATTCTTCTTTATCTGTGAGTAACTCACATAAGTGCATGTGCGATAGGTAATGTGATGACGTGGTTATTCATTTCGTCCATTAAAAGATTAAATTTAAAGACTTTTACCAGCCTGAAGTTTTATTTCCATCGTTTTGCTTAATGATAAATACACAGTTTTTTTACAATTCTCTTTTTGGCCCTGTTAAAACTATTAACGGATTTATTTCGGCCATCTTTTTTTTACATAGAAAATTCATGATTCCTTTTTTTTTTTTTTTTTTTTTTTGAAATGCAAAGAAACAAAGGAAAACGAAAAATAAGCGGATTGTCGCAGTCATTCATTTTTAAAAACAATTTCCATCAAATTCAACAGAAAACCTTTAAAGTTGAATAGGTTTCGGTCATTGTTACTTAAAAGGCATTCGCATTTTCAAGAAGAACAAAAAAAAATGAATTTCGAAATAAAAAGAAGAGAGAATTTATAAGGATGTTCCTTTAAATGGTTCTGAGGCGCTGGTAATTTTTTGATATCATTTTTTGAATATCATCAGTTGTTATATTCAAATATATCAACCTAAAAACTCTTGAAGTTTTATGCAATGCAGCTAAAACATGATGCTGATAAATTCATCTCAATGTCCCACCAAATATTACAATGTGTTTATAACTGTAGTCTAAGCTGTAATTACAATACATAACAAAAGCTGGCGGAATTTCAACTCTCTCTCTTTCTCTCTCTCTTGTTTTTATTTATTTGTAATATACTCTCAACCGCTATATTTTTGTGCGTACAATTAACGTATGATTAATGTTTCACTTAAATATTAATTATTAATCATACGTCAGTGGCATTAATTAAAATTGAAATATGAAATCATTCGTTCATTCTTCATTCATCATCAAGGTGATAAACCGCAAAATTAATTGTGTTTAACAAAATATGCGAGGGATGTTTGTGAAGGCTAATGAAATTTAAGCTGTTAGCCACAATAGAAAATGTTTGGGCTGTATGGCGGTTGAGTTAAAACTTCCTATCCACTGTTTTCCTAATAATTATGACGGGCTTCCATGTAAAGTTTGTCAAAAATCTGGCATTCAGAATCGACGTTAAACTCTAGGTCCCGCACTACTCCTGTATGAAATTAACACACACACACACAAGGTAAGTGGTGTGAGAAGCTAGGTCGCAATTCTGATTGAAGGGTTGTAATGACGAATTATGTATGTATGTATGAAGTCGCCTTAGTCTAGTAGGTAGTGTGTTGGCTTATTAAACGCAAGGCCATGGTTCAAGCCCCAGTTCAGACATCAAAACGAAATAAAAAAAAAAATTATTTCTTCGGCGATTTCCTCTCAACAAATTTCTGGCAAAAAATCTGAGAGTAAATATGTATAATTGGCACGAAAAGTTTCTCAAAAATCTGTCATTCGGAGTTGACTTTAAACTATAGGTCCCGCCACTAATGCATAAAATTAATACACACAACATGATCGGCGTGAGAAGCTAGGCCGTAATCCTGATTGAAGGATTGTAATGGCCAATTGTGTATGTATGTAGGTATGTATGTATGTATGCTTCGCAGTACGTTGCTAAGAGTTGTCATGATAGAAAATTATACTCTTGTGTCTGGTTGTATGTTCAATGCGTTGTTCGGTCAATTGTCGCCTTTGTTGAATTAGTTGTTGTCTGTACAGTTCTCCCGTGATAGTCTGGTATGGTTTTAGCAACTCATAATGGATCACATCCTTCTGGTCCCACTAAATACAGAGCCTTTCCTTGACGAAATGGATATTTTGGTTGGCCCTAAATTTTGCCCTTTGCCCGACCTCCTCGGGCCTCGGGTTTTTACAATGAATCTATTTTACATCGCCAGGGATAATTCCATGCAAAATTAATTTCTCTTTAAAGCGATCACATAACATTTCTGACATGCACAATTGTCCTTCAACGTATCTAGACTTCTCTTCACATGTCTACCAATAATCTTGCCTTTGAATGGATTCTGGTTCTGGCTCAGTGATTGTTGAAGCTCTTCTGGCTTCCGGTAAATGTTTCCAAGCTAAATTGGCTGTCTCGGATAATATTTGTCTCTAATGTCAAAATCTTTATTTCTGAAGCACACAAACCCCTCGATACACTATGTTTTTGATAGAGTGTGCTCACTGTATAATTCCACTAACAAACGGAGACTCACACGCACAATGTAAGTACCAAAGTTACTTGTCTGAACCTCTCCCTAAAAGTGACAAAAATTTGCATATCACATCACTTAAAAACGAATTTCTCAGCCAAACTAATTATAAAACGAAAAAGCTATTTCGAAAACGAATAACTGCATTAAACATATTTAAATTACAAGTTTTTGCAAGGACATGCATAGTAACCGCATGGAATGCATGTTTTCGTTATAAACGCAAATCAAATAAATTCTCGAAAAACTATTTACAAAAAAGTTTTTTCTCCATTACGAAAAATAAAGCCATGAATTAATAAATAAAATTCAGTTCAGTTCAGCAAAAAAATCTTATTTACGTTGCAATTTAAAGAAGAAAGAAAAAGTTTTTTTGTTTACGAAAAACAACTGAACAGAGTTGGAAAGAAACCAAAAACCACGTAACAAATGCAAGTCAATAACAGGTCCAAATGCGATATAAACAACGCAAATAGACAGAGAGAAACAGATATTGTAATACGTACACACATGCAGACATATATATGTCCGTTAGAGCAAAAAAAAGTGCCATAAACATACGCACACAATAACAAGTAAAACAGTTACAGTCAATGAAACTGAACTATGCCGAGTACGCTATACAACGACAAGGAAAAATTTAAATTGTTTGACCGGAATTAACGCGAGCCTGTATTACACTTGCAGTTGATTGTCGATTTTAGATCACATAGCCCCAAAACTATTAAACAGCCTACGTGACAGTGGAGTATCCATGGCTATTATACATGGAAAGGATTTCTTAATAATGGTTTCCTAGCTGATCTTAATAGTGAAAATATAAAACTTTATATCAGATCTCAATCAGGCGAGTATTGTATGAACGCTAATTTGGTATTTTAATGAGTGTAACCTCTAGAGAATAACCGGAAAGTGATACCCATTGGAAGAAGTATTGCAGGTGATATTAATGGCTACTGTACAGTGTTGATCAAAAAATTATGCTGCAAATATAAAATATTCACTGCCAGTATGTATTAAGCACTGTTCCCTAAGGGCAGCAAAAATATTCTTGTAGAATGTAGCTGCTCTCGGGAATGATAATGCTGTGGTTCAAGTTGACCTAAGAGTTTTCATTTTATAAACTACATGGACTTAAGATTGGCCACTGTTTTCGGACAATTCCAACCAAAACAGCGCCCGTTTCTACAACTTAGCTTCCCACACCATTCCTCTCGCGTATCTTAATTTTATACATGAGTCGTTGGACTTACAGTTTTATGCCGACTCCGAATGACAGAATTTTATTTTACTCTCAGGGGTTTTGGTCGAAGACTACTGCAGGGAAGTCGTTTTGTTCGAGATGTTTGAGCCTTAGATTGAACCACGGTTGCAAGTCTTATAAGCCAACACAGTAACTAACTAACAGTATACAGTTCTCTTTCGAATTGCAGCCTTCAAGACAAAACTGTTTGACAAATACCACAACTTCCTCGATTGATTCGTGATAATTTGGTGTATATCTAATAGAGGTTCCTGGATACAGTGACATTCTAGATAATTGTGTAGCTGGTGCACTTGCTATAACAGGCACACTTCTACCGAGTAGTCCTCTTACTTCTATAAAGCCGTTACGTATGGGTAATTACAGTGGTCGCCGTAGTTCAACAGGCAGTGTTTTGGCTTATTAGATGAAAACCCATGTTTCAACGCTTGGCTTAGACATTTCGAGCAAAACGAAAAATATTTCTTCGGCGATTGCCTTTCAGCAGATTTCTGGCAAAAACTCTAAGAGTAAATGAAATTGCCATGAAAATTTACTAAAAATCTGTCGTTCGGAGTCGACAAACTCCGACACTCATGTATAAAATTATGTATAAAATTAACACACACAACATAAGTGATGTGTGAAGCTAGGCCGTAATCCTGACTGAAGTGTTGTAATTATCAAATTGGCGGCTAACAAATTCTGGCATGAGAAATAATTTCCCTCTTATTCAATTCTATTATTCTAGGACATGCTAGAGTAGACCAATCACCAGTGCATTGTTGAAAGAAACATGAAAACTGAACAGAGGAAAGAAATAATGAGGATATATGGAATTGTACTTTCTGTTCCATTCTCAAATTTTTAACTACCAGATCTGCTTGGATAATCACACGCATTTTAAACGATTAAATGATCACTTGTAGGGTTTAAGAAAATAATTTTGAGATATTTTCTGCCTCTTTTATTTATTTTTGTTTTTCGTATTTAAAATTTTATTGTTGTTATTGTTGTACAATTTATAAGCATGTGTAAAAGCTTTTTTTATTTTTTTGTTAGTATTACAACATTTTTCTGTTAGCATTTGCGTTCTATTTTTCTGGTATTGTCCACCATCATACTTTTTATTGTCATACTTTCATTATATCCTTTTTCCGTTTGTAAGTGTATAAGTAACACACACATACCTATATATACACACACACTTCTACTCAAACGTACATATAAATGCATATGTATTTGTATTCATTTAGTGTTATTGTCGTTGTTGTCATTGTAATATAGTTTATTGTCTCTCTACACTCCATATATATTCAATTAAAATGTGTTTCAACATGTTCAACTGACTGTGTTTCCATACAAGAAATCAACAACAACAAAACAAAAAACACACAACACCAGCCATTGAGAACGAGAACGACAATAACGGTATACAAAACTAAAAAACAAAATGGCGATCTATCTCCGGCCATATTTTTGTGTTTGTGCTTTTGTTTCGTTGTTTTTCTACACCATTGTTTATACTCGTATGTAACTGTACAGAAAAAATACTACAAAAAGTGAAAATAAAATACAGGATATTGTACAACAACAAAAAAAAAATATAAACAACACAGCAACAACAATAAAAGCAATAAAAGATATAAACAAAAACACAAAACAACAACAAAAAAATACAAACAAAAACCATTTCAAGTGGTTGTAAAATAGAACACACTGACTGGCCACCAATATCGTCAACAATAAAAATTCTCATTGTAAAACGTTTGAAAGAATGAAAATTAAGGGTATTCACTTAAGACGTGTAACGAAATGAATAGTTTTTAGTTTCTTTTAAGGAACACGGGCCTATTACAAAGCATATCTTTATTTTTTCACTAATTGGGTGACAATTGATCGACTGTAGTAGGTCCTAGAATGTTAGGGTTACCACCTATCTTAGCCTAGAAACAGCATCCTCTGTGAATATGTATTGGTTTTTTGCATTGCCATACTGGCTGAGTTCTGTTGTTCCTTTAAACATGACGCCACTTGACCTTTCGTCGTTAATGGATGAACTATTATCATCCATAGAATAATTCTGGACCTCCAAGAGACTCGTGGTAGCTCCTCTCCTCACAAGCTCGTCTGCTTGCTGTTTCCAAGAACTCCAACATTACCTGGAACACAGCAGAGGGAAACCTTATTTTCTCTACCTAGATAATTCAACTTCTCCAGACAGTCCCATACTATCTTCGATTTAACCTTATACGAGGCGAGAACTCAAGGCGACCTAGCTGTAGTATATAGCATATAATATTGCTATGTCCTGTTTTCTGTATCTCCTATCAAAGTAGAATTAAATATATCTTTTGATTGCATAGACTTCCGCTAGAAAGATATCCATGAGTGTCTTTCATAAGCTCAAAATATTTCATTCTGGGACCAAAATTCTTGCTATTGCTACAAGATCTGTTCTTGAGACAAAGTAGTCCTACTTTTAAAAGAGTGGTATACTGGTTCTGTCTAACAGGCAGTTATGGACGTCGCTGTCAGTCAATCGGTCAGGATTACGATCTAGCTTTACACACCACTCATGTTGGGTGTGTTAATTTTATGCATGAGTAGTGGAACCTATAGTTTGAAGTCGACTCCAAACGCCTGATTTTTTTGAGAAAATTTTCTTGGTCATCGTATTTGCTACCGGAGTTTTTTCCAGAAATCTGCTGAGAGGAAGCTGCCGAAGAAATATTTTTTCAAATTTCGTCTTTGTTGGAGATGTCGGAGTTTGAAACGTAGTCTCACGTCTAAAAGCCAACACACTACCTACTAGTCTACGGTGACTTCAATCGGTTTTTTAGGTCACGAAATCCCCAAATGAATTTCTTGTTAGAATTGTCTCTTGTCAAACTAATCTTCTACTACCATATGTACCGGCGCTGCTTTAGAAAATAAGCTCCATTTTCATTTGAATATTTGCTTTCAAACGAATACCTATACTCTTAACTGATGATGGAGCAGCTATTGTAACGTATCGTCATAGTAACATACATCCATACACAGGTACATGTATTGTCTCTCGGTAAAGCATTAAATGTTTATTTTAATTATTACAGCCTCATACCAATTATGCGGTAAAGCCTATTCTCCAATTTTAAATTTTTTTTTTTCATCTTTTTCTGTTTTTGTTATTTTAGTATTTTTATTTATATTTTATTATTTTAAACGTGTTTGTTTTTCTTTTTTGCCATTTATTTGTACAGATAAATTGTGTTCTCTTGTTCGTTTATTATTATTTTTGTTGTTGTAAAACAATAATAAAGAAAACTTTACACAGTTATTACAGTGTAATATTTACATGCAATTCAATTGTATTTTTTACACATGTATACATACATATGTAAATATGATGTAAACTTTGATTCAAAAATAAAGAAGAAGAAAAATTTAATTGTTTTACAAATACTGGCATGAATGTTAAAACAAAAGTCCACTATCATACACCACTACTAATGCATGATAATTATCGCAATTGCTGTGTAGAGAAACACTTTAAAAAATTTTTATGACTTTATTTGGGCGATGAACAATAACTGTCTGGCTATTGTTGATTATAAAAAGGGGAAATGGTTGCTTCTTCTTCGGAATTTTAATGCTCTTGTTTTTGCTTTTACTTTTACTGTGTTCAATAAAACTTTAAGGCCATCAAATGCACCTGAACCCTCTATTAACAAATTTTGTTTAAAGCAATATATAATTTTATGGAGCAATTTAGTAAGAAAACAGGAAGTTAACATAGACAAGCACAGAAAGAAAAGGAGACTAGCCTCCCAGTTATACAGACAGAATATGATTTTAAAAGCTGAAAACCAAATAAGAAACATGATTTCGCATAAATCAGCCAGTAATGAGGAAAACGGCATGCTTATAATACATAAATTGGAAGTTTTTAGGTTAGGTTGGGTTAGGTACGAACACATTATTGTATCCACAGTTCCACGGTTTCACTGAGAGACCTATTGGATCATTGTGAAGCTTCATTTTTTCTTCAAAGGAGAACAAACAACGAGACCCATTGATTCATTGTGAACCTTCATAAAAGAAAAGAATGAAGAAAAGGAAATAGCAAAATAAAACATGAAGAAGGAAAGAAGAAAAATTAGAAACAAAGTAAAACAAAATCATAGAAAAGAAGAGAAAATAAAAATGTTCCTTTTTGTTTTTAAAGACATCCTCGTAGTCAATTAATACCGTTTGTGAATCCTATTAGATCGTTCAAATCTAAAAGTTCCTCAACAAATCGATTACCTAGCCATCTCTTTCTATGTAAATGCAAACAGAGGCACTGACATAAAAATTATCCACAGTTTCTTCGGCTCCTTCAAATAGCCTATGGATATCAGTGATATCCATATTCCATCTGCTAAACCCGTGTTTTAAGAAGTCATGTCCTTTTAGTACTTCTATAATGGCTCTCATCTTCAGCCTGTTTTAGTTCCTATCGAATTAAGCTTTTACATTCCATTCATGTAGTCGCCGTAATTGTAGTAGTGTTGGCTGATTAGACGTGAGGCCACTGTTCAAACCCCAGGTTCAAACCCCAGACATCTCCAGCAAAACGAAATATGAGAAAAATATATCTTCGGCAACATGCTCTTAGCAGATTTATGGCAATAAAAAAGTTTCTCATAAATATGTCGTTCGGAGTCGACTTAAAACTCTAGTTCCTGCCACTCATGTATAAAATTAACACATACAACATGAGTGGTGTGAGAAGCTAGGCCGTAATCCTGACTGAAGGGTTGTAATGATAAATTATGTATGCATGTATGCTCTCATCTCCCGCCAACTCAAGCTTAGGATTATTTTCGTTCGAATCTTTTAAGCTTTGCCTATAATTCTATCGAACTAGATAGATAGTTACATTCTAATCGAACTATTCCTTAATAATTCTAAAAAGAAACCTCTTGGGCCAGGGTACCTGGCATAATTAAATTTTATATTCTGACATAAAGTCGCTTAGCAGAGTTTTACACCTTCAGCCTAAAACCTTGTTAAATTTCAGATTTTCAAGAAGATCGGTGAATTTCAAATCAATGCCCAAACCTGAAAATCCCAACCTGAAGGGTTGTATTGGCCAATTATGTATGTATGTATGTATGTCTATAACCTATTTCTATATTTTATGTGAGCCTATGATACATCCTGTAATACAAATTTCTCAAATTTGTCAATCCATTTTAGGTACACAAAGAAAAAAACAACGGCCATAATGGAAGTGATGTCCTCCATCTTAAGCCTTAAAGTTTTAATGCATTCACCATATAGTCCGGACCTTGCACGTTCATTTGTTTCGATCTCTAAAGGACACTTTCAATGGCGTCGGTATTAAAAAATAAAGGATTTAAAATAGTTTCTTGCTACTAATTTAAACCTTAGTCCCCCAACTTTTACAATCATGGAAACAGTGTAAGTCTTTAATTACATTTAATTAAAGATCACAGTGACAATTCCTCTTAAAAAAAAAGAAGCCACAAAAACAGGAAAGAAAACTTACGTTTCACACAGAAGTAAAACTTTATCGTATTTGTCATTTCATTTCATTTCATTTCATTTGCAAAGTATTTCTCTATAATTAATCATTTTTCTTTTGAAACAACAGCTCCCAAGTGTCAACAATAAAGATAAAAACAAAAAATTCAGAAGTAGAAGAAGTCATACTTCTTCTTCCATCTGTCAAAGTTTTGTTGAAACACTTGTTTTATGGTAAATTATTGTCACAAGAAAAGGCACTCATACACACACAAGTAAATGAAATGAGAAAGTTGTTCACAGTTTATCTTCTATTTTTACTTGCTTTTAATTTCATTTTTAGTTGAATTCTTAAGAAAAGTTTTAAACAACTGCCAGTCCCAATGAGATATGAGTACATACATACATGCAGAGCAGTTTTTAATCCAAAATAAAATAAAATTTTCTTCAAGAAATTCAAGGAAAAAAAATTAGAATTTTTATTTTCCAACATAAAATGTCTTGTTTTTTCACTTCATGGCACATTTAAGGTTTACATTTGAAAATTCGTCAGAATTTTTGCCATTACTATGGTGCTTCATACGTTTCTTGGTTACACTCTTTAGACAGTTTGTTTGCAGAAATTTTATTTTAATTTTTTTTTCTTCTCATTTCTTTGTTTGTGAAATATATTCGCAAATATTTACTTTTTTTTTAAGAAATTTATATTCGTCTGTGTAATAATATTTGTAAATAAAATTCCATTTAAATTAGAAAATAACAAAAATATGTTCATAAAAGGATTTCTGAACATTCACATTCTCAACAACAACAAACACAGAGACACAAAGAGAGAGTGAAAAAGAAGAGGAATTTATTGAAAGTATTTCATCTTTTTTTGTTTTTGTTGTTATTTTATTAAAATCAACATCCACATTTAAAGTTTCTCTAGTTAAGTGTCTCTCAACTGCCATCATTTCGAAAATTTATATAATTTACAGACACAAGAACACATACGAGTGCAGGTACCAAATTAAGTCGATGTAACAAAGAATGGAAAACAAATTTGGACAAAAATCTGTTTGAAAACATTCGCAGGTATACCTAACAGCTTCTATAATCTGCTTATAGGAAGGAATCGGTGGCTTCTTAGATTACATACATACATATATAATTGGTCATTACAACCCTTTAGTCAGTATTAAAACCTAGCTTCATACACCACTTATTTTGTGGTAGTCACGGCCTGTAGTTTGAAGTTGACTCCGAACGACATATGTTTGGGAAACTTTATCATGGCAATTTTATTTGCTTTCAGATTTTTTGCTAGAAATCTGCGAGAAGAAAGTCGCTGAAGAAATATTTCTTCAATTTCGTTTTGTTGGAGAAGTTTGACTTGGGGTTTGAACCGTGGTCTCCCGTTTAATAAGCCAACACACTAGACCTAGCTACTAGATTATTTAGATACTTAGTTTCAAAATTAACATTGTAAAAGCTGCAAGACGGAGTACTGTATACATAGTAGGGCCGAATCAGAGTAAAAGATTGTTATTAGTAAAGTTTACTCAGTCGATAATAATGTATTAGGCATCTGTAGGGTGATCTACCCTAGAGCTGTCTAAACTTTATTTTGCTCAAACGTCCATAAAGTTTCCATAGGTTGCCACACAGTTTCACATAAGGCTATTGGAGTCATATCAGGCATAAATCCGCCTACTATAGTGGCTCTGGAACTGAGGAAGAGTATGTGATGGAGTTAGGATTGTTTGTAGACCTTCAGTAACTGAGGAACAAAGCGAGAAATCGCAAAAATGCCTAGACGAATAGCAAATTTGCTGACATATAGCAACAAATGCAAATGTGTTCGCTTATTAGACGTAAAGCCCGGGTTCGAGCCCCAGGCCAGACATCAAAACGAAATATGAAGAAAAATAAATAATTCTTCGGCGACTTCCTCTCAACAGATTTCTGGCTCTGAGAGCAAATAAACCTGCCATGAAAAAGTTTCTCGAAAATCTGTCATTCGGAGTCGACGTTAAACTGTAGGCCCCGCCACTCGCGTATAAAATTAAGGCACACAACATGGCGGTAATCCTGACTGAAGGGTTGTAATGGCCAATTATGTGTGTATGTATGTATGTATAGCAACAAAGTTGGGTTAAAAAAATGGTCATTTTTATTTCCACATGACGTAGTATCTGTCAAAATTTTGGTGTTACCGAGAATATCTCCTTCTGCAATAATCGAAATGAGAATGTGGACCATATTTTTTTTTTTTTTTGTTGCTCAAGATTTGAGTTGAAACGTGAGTTATTAGAGATGAGAATGAATGAAGGACTAACTCTAGACCATAGAGTTCCTCATATGTGACAATCTGCAAAAGTTTGGCCAGTTTTACAAGAATAATTATCTCGTTGTTCTTGGTTTTTAATACCTAAGGTATGAACTCGAACGTTTCGTCTACTAAACCAACACTCAATTAATTTCTAACTATTCCTGTACATGGCGAATAATTTATTTCTTAATTAAAAAGTTTATCTCAATGAATTGTTAATAAAAACCGTGATTTCAACAAAGTGAAACGTAATCGTCTCCGAGAAAATTTATTTCAAAACCGTGGCGTAGTTTCAGTAGCGTTGTATTATGAGCTGAGAGATGGACTAATATTGGAGTATATGTATTCTGTCGATATCTCATTAGATCTCTTCTTCGTGTAATAAATTATATTGAGACAGTCCTTTGCACCACATCTTCCAACGACCTCGATCTTCTATTGATAAGTAACATTTGAATTCCATCAAACTGTTTATTACCTCATAAATAATTATGATTACGTTTCATAGTCTAAACTAATTTCATTTTCTTTGATATTGAAAATTGCATTTCATAATCTCTTATTCTCTTCCATGTTCTCTATTCTCTTTAGTGTTCTCGATTATCGTCATTACTGCTCTTATAGTTTCCATTTTATGTTTTAGACCAGAGCCCGGCAGCTCTTGCTATTGGTCAGTTGTGCGAGAGCGAAAAATAAGAAAAGAGAAAAATTTATACTCTTAAATTCACTACAATGCAGGCATGGAAACTTTAAATTTTTAAATGGTGGTATTTTAATTAAAAATATTAGTTTATTAAATTAAAATTTGTAAAATTCGTTTAGACTTCTTTGATTATATTGATTTAAGAAAGCATTTTAGATTAAAATTTGTTTTTTGGAAATATACATATTTAATAGAAAACTTTCTGGGATATTCATACTGTACATCCCTGCATTAGCAGAAACATGCGACAACACAACCTCTTTCAATGGATGCTCAAATGAGACTGAGTGTATTTTTGATCGTGAGCAGCGTTGCCGTTTTGGTCCAATTGGACCAAAATTGGTAGTTTTTATTTAAAAATGCTACGATTGGTAGTTTGGTTGGTTTGTTAAAATTTCATTTGTTTTTTGGTAGGAAAATACAATTAATATCAGTAAGATTTAAAGTTAGGAGTATTATTTATTTTTAGGTCTAAAAACGAAAATAAAATGTTTAAGTAAGAAAATATTGGTGGCTTAAAAACATTGCTAAATAGTGAAACAGAAATTTTTTATAAAGTGCACTTGCCATTCACTGTATTTATGTAGCAGTTATGCTTGCAAAAAATTACCGAATGATACAGAAGAACTTTGTAGAAGTATTTATAGTTTCTTTTCCGATAGCCCAAAAAGAATTACAGAATTCAATGAATTTCAAGATTATTGTTCCGTAAAGCCCCATAAAATTTTAGGCATTTGTTCAAAAAGATGCTTTCATTAGAAGATGTAATTTCTAGAATCATCGAATAATGGGATAGTCTAAGACTTTTTTTCATGTCCATTAGAAGTTAATGGCATTCGATCAGCAGAATTAGCAAATTCAATGGGAACCAAAATTAAAACTTGTTTCCTGTTCTTATCATATATTTTACCAACAATAAACGTATTAAATAAAGAATTTCAATCAGAAAGCTCTAGACTTCATACCTTTATACGAATATTAAATTGAATTAATTAAATTTTCTATTAATTATGAGTAATTTTTTAAATAAAAGCGAATCCCTTGACATTAATTTTCCTGACAAAACTAACCATGTAGATATAAATAAAGTTGTTGTAGGTACCAAAGCGGAAGTATTTTTGGAAAATAATTTAGATCAGGAAGATATAGTGGAAACTAAATCAAATATTCTACAATTTTATATAGAATATTTAAACCAAATTAAAATAAGATTTTACTTTGGAAGAGAAGATTAAAATTACTACAAATAATAACACCCAGAAATGTTCTTTCCAAAGAATTTAGTGGATTTTGATCCAGATAAAATCCTAATGCAATGGAACTTACTTCGATTAAGTGATATATCCTTAGATATAACACTTAGCATACATGAATTTTGGGACAATGTAAGCGCATTTAAAAATGGTTTAAATGAATTTTATTATGGTGATTTATGTAATTTTATTTTTAATTTATTTAATAGTTCTGCAGATGCAGAACGAAAATTTTCACAATTAAGTTTTAATAAAAACAAAACTAAAAAATAAGTTAGGTAAAAGCACAATAAACAACATAATGACATGTAAAGAAGTTACATGCAAGTCTAAATCGCATTATGTGTGGTCTGCAAAAAAAAGATCTCAATGATACCTTAAACAACCTTTTCAAACAAATTATTTATGTTAATTTTATATATGTATATGTGATATATATGAAATTCTTTTGTTAATTTTAGCAATAAAACGTTAATTTCATACTGAATAATCTATAATTATTTAAATTCAAATTTTGGTAGGATGAGAATAATTTTGGTAGGTTTTGGAAAGAATATTGGTAGGGAAAAATTTTTCTTTGTGGCAACGCTGATCGTGAGAGAACATTGTTGTAAATTTAATAATGGCTGACATGCACGCGTGCATAGGTTTTGCCGGGCTCTGTTTTAGACTCTTAAATACATTGAATTATTGTGTCTGTTGTTGTTTCTGTTGTCAGTTTGTGTGTATGCAAAGCCTTTATCTTTCGACAGCAAAAATAATAAGAACAACAACAACAAATATTACTACTACTACTACAACTAAAAACTAAAAAATTTTTATAATAAAACCAATAAAAATAACAACAAAAATAGATGAAATCTCTTTAACTTACTTCGTTATTTGAAATTGTGTTTGTTTGTATACAAACATACCATAGATGGGCACTTTGCAGTACCAGTAAAATTTCAGTAAAAATTGATTTTTACTGATTACTGAAAAAAATTTCATTTAAATGAAATTTAGATTGCATTACCAGTAAAATTTTACTTTTTTTCATTTAAATTTTATTTAAATTTCATTCAAATTTAGATTGCATTAACAGTAAAATTTTACTGAATACTGAAATTTTTTTCAGTAATCAGTAAAAATCAATTTTTACTGAAATTTTACTGGTACTGCAAAGTGCCCATCTATGAAACATACTGCTATAGAGTAGAGGAAGAGAAGGTTCTTTAAGCATTTGTAAGTAAATATTAGGGTACAACTAATTGTGGGAAATTATGTTATATTCAATAATTTTCATATTTAGTGATTAGTTTAATGCTGATTTTATTTAAATCCAGCAGCAAACCTATTCTAACATTGTTTATTGAAGGCCATAAACTCCTAGACACATAACAACCCGAACCAACTGTTCTGCTCCTTCTTCCTAATCCACCTCCTGACAAGTCCGTAGAAGTACCCGATTGGAGGCTTAGGACCAACCATTAATTCATACTCAGAAAGTAAACCGAATCTAGCAAGAGCATCCATGGTTTCGTTCTCGTTATATCCCGGAACCCAGTATAGTCGGTACCTATCTGAAGCTAAGGTTTTATAGACTCCTTACAAATAGGGCCCATTTGTGACTTTTACCAAAGGTTCTTAGAGCTGTCAGCAAAGATTACATAAGATTTTGTATATGAAATGGCCGTACTATCAATGGTTTTAAGAGCCTAAAAGATAGCAGAAATCCTTCCCTGAAAGACGCTGCAGTCATCACCCAACCTAAATTGAAGCTCAAGTCCAAGATCGTTACACAAATATCGACTCATCCATAAAAATAAGGATACCTTTCTGTCCCTGGAGTACTTCCTACAACCACAGTGCCCTCCCAGTATGAGAATTTCCCACCGAAAAAGAAACATCGCCATGGGAACTGTATAATCGGTGGTTTTACCTAGAAGTCAGTTCTCCCCTGCCAAACGCAGTCTTTAACTGCCCCCCACTCCTTCAGGCGTGTGGCAATGCGCGCTACTATTGCTTCACATTTAAAGTAAGCAGAGCCACATAGAAAAAAAAATCAACAGCAGCCAGACGAACTCTTCCTCACTGCGGTGATACTCAAAAAGGTTATCCAGTAAGCGGTATCCAAAATCCTCCATGAGAAGCTATTGTGTGAAGGCAGTCCAAAAATGTATATTTGACTTCAATGACATTTTCGTATTAAACTGCATTACAGGGGACCACAAATCACATTACAAATGCATAAAATGCGACATTTTTTATTCATAACTTGTGGCATCATTGTTACCAACGATTTTATTAAAAAAAAATTTCTATTGAAAGTATACGCTTCCCTAATATCCATGTACACGTATACTTATGAATGTTGTGCGTGGGTGTGTTATTCTTTGCTAAAGTTCTGGTTTGTTGTTGTTACTTGCTGTTGCATGTACATACTTTACTGATCCTTTAAGTTTTTCTTTTCGAAGCATACATGCATACTAAACGAGTTCAACTAAAAACATAAAGAAATACAACTACACACACATACACAAACACTGTGCAATATTGCTATGTTCTAAGCAAACGCCTTTAAGTAGACTATAACTAATACAATCAAATATAATAAAAAATACAGTCTGGGGTATTTAAATAAGTCCACTAAAAGAATATTTACTAAACTCAATTGATAGAAAGTAAATAATTTCAAAGCTTTTAATGGCCTTTTAATGGACGAAGGAAAATAGTTCGAATATAAGAATAATAGAATCTATACGGTGTACTTATTCTATGCACCTGCACTGCATAAAATGTAATAAAATACAGAGAAAACTTTACAGCATAAAAAAAAGCCATAAAAAATTGTTCTTTAAGAAAATATTTGTTCAGTCGTTACCACTTCTCATATTCAAGTGAATTTAATTCCATTTCCTCTTGTTTTTCCATACCCTAACTACCAACAGAGCCAAAGAAATATTTTGAAAAAAAATCCTTTAGAGCCAAACGAAACGAAATGTAACAGATGTTCCTTAAGCACAGCAAAGAAATCCTGCTTTCCTTAGACATACACAAAAAAAAAATAAAAAAAGTGGAAAATTGTGCTCGCTTTCTAAACTTTATTTAATTTATTTAAAAAGTTTAAAATAATAGCCCTTCTTAGGGAGACTTTTTCTTTTCCCCCCTTTAAACTAAATTTAATGATAATTTCCATATTTAAGAGAAATCGATTATTTATTATGTATTTATCTATCTAGTCTGGAGCTGCTTTTAAAACTTTCAAAGCAGTTTTTTTTTAACAACTTTGGTTAGTTTTTTTTTAGTTCGATTAGAAGCCTTTTACATTCAGAATATATTCATTAAGTTTTAGTTAAGTTTGTACTGGCATTAATGAAAATAGATTTTATTTTAGGCCTGGCATATGAAAAGGAAGACGGTGTCTCCAAGCTTCCTTCTGTTCTGGAAATTAAGTTGTTGTTGTGTCTTCCCCAACAAATAAGATAAAAGTCCATATGAATTAGTGACAAAGACCTTCTCAGAAAGCAAATCATTGTAAAAATTTTTTTGCTATCATTTGTGAACACATCTCCGTTCAATATATTCGCCTAGTGAAGAAAATTGGAGACCAAATATAGCCGAATCTGACAATCTTGTACCAACCTAATATAGTATTTTGAATGTATTATCCGCTATGCTCGTGAGAATAGTTAGCCGTCGAAGTCATTCTCAAATCGTTGAGTGCTATAAACAGGCTCCTAGTGGGAACTGTATCAGCTTCATCCAACTTATAATGAATTTATACTGGCCATAGTTATTCTTGATAACAGATAAGATCACAGAAACAGAAACGAACTGAGCGTAGACAGTTTAATACACATTAACATTATACATACATACATACATACCTAATTGGTCATAACAACCCTTTAGTTAGGATTACAACCTAGTATCTCACACCACTTACGTTGTGTGCGTTAATTTTCATACATGAGTGGCGGGTCCTACAGTTTAAAGTCGACACTGAACGACAGATTTTTTGATAAACTTTTCATGGCGATTTTATTTACTCCCAGAGTTTTTGCCAGAAAATCGCCGAAGAAACTAATAAGGCCTAACGTCTAATAAGCAAACGCTCTACCTACTAGACCATGGCGAATTTATCATTATACATTATACATATCGTGCCGGAATTTGCAGACCACAGGTTAGTTAAGGGCTTTAGAGGATGTTTAACTCGAGTAGTAGTCGCCGTGGTCTAGTAGGTAGGGTGTCGACTTATTAGACGAAAGGCCCGAGTTCAAATCCCAGGTCAGACATCAAAACAAAAATATTTCTTCGGAGACTTCCTCTCAGCAGATTTCTGGCAAAAACTCTGAGAGTAAAAATTGCCATGAAAAAAAATTGCCATGATGAAAAAAATCTCTAAAATCTGTCGTTCGGAGTCGACTTTAAGCTGTAGGTCCCGCTACTCATGTATAAAATTAACGCACACAACACGAGTGGTGTGAAAAGCTAGGACGTTGTACAATGGGTCAATTCGACCTCCGGGTACTGTACTTGTCACAGTTGACTAGTACACGTCCTCTAACCTAACCTAACTCGAGTATTTTTGTGTTTGTTGACTAGGTCCTCCACTGAGCACTGATGTGACAGTGACCGGAAATTTTCTCAACCACCATTAGTTATAACTTTGAATTCTGTTGTGATCTAAATAAATGGCTGCAAATCATTTCTTCAACATTCTAATGGAGCAGTTTGGCACCAGGTATAGCTAGGCTATTAACAACTGAAGTTTTTCAATGTTCACGGGACCACTCATCCAAACAGGGGTAACATTATCTGTATTATTATTGTTGTTGTCGTGAAGAGATGTCTTAGTACAGCGGTCATCCATGCGATGATCTATTGTATTCTCCTTCAATTTCATAAATGACTTTCATTTATTATCAGTCTTTTGTACTTTCTATCCAAGTGGAATTGAGATCTGCTTTTGATAGCATAGAATATACCAAAATATACGTTCGAAATATTTTCTTCTGGGACCAAAAACTCTTGTTCAAAGATCCGTTCTTGTCTAGCCAATCTAAACCTAATCCTCTGTTCTAAACCCTTTACATAGCAATCACTACCAGAGATCAGCAATGAGTATTCAAAAAGATGAGTAGATTCGAATCATACTCATAATCTCCGATACTTATTATATGCATTCATACTTATCTTAATACCATACTAATACTGCTCATATTCAAAGTTTGAAGTACTCATACTTAACAATACGCATGATAATCTTGATTTCGACTCTCCTTTATTCAACATTTGCAAGAATCACAGAATAAGTATGATTCGCGTATGAACACTACAATACTCACTAGAAGGTTGTGTGTTTGCTTTGCTTGCTCCCTTTGTCAATTTCTTTCTTCATCTTTTGTGAATGCAACAACAACTAAGCCTGCAAATTTTGATGAATGATTCGAATCACTCGAATCGTTTATGAGTATTATAAGTATTTTTCTAAATTTATGAATCTGAATAGGCGTATGAAAAAAACATATTTTGAATGTTATGAGTTTGATGTCAACGTTGTGCTCATAGTCATTGCAACCTGTACTTATAAATCAATTTTATAATGAATACGAATGAATCAGAATTGTAGTTGAATACTATTGTCTCACTAATACTCAAAATTTCATGAGTACTTATGAGTAGCGAAAAAACGATTCATTGCTGATCTCTGATCACTACCAACGTTCAACATTGATGTATGTATGTATATCCATCTGTGAACATCTTTGGCATTCAAAACACTACAGGAATCTGCTTGACTGAAATTAATCCTCCTGCCTAATGTCCTTATATGGAAACTGAATACAATTTTTGATGTTGATTTAGATCGACCCTTGACCATCTTAATCCGATTCTGAAGTTTAGTGATGATACCACAAATCTGCCCGAAAACTTCAATATTACTTTGGTAGACTAGAGAAGTCATCATGATAATTATCAAAACGTTACCATTATAAAAAAAGGTACTTTTTTAATTACAGTTCTAAAGGTACTTTTTGAAAAATACTAACATTAAAAAATTAATATTTCCATAAAAATGTTACTAATTTCTTCAAAATGTACACAAAAATCAAAAAAGAAGTTCAATTTTGGAAAAAGTACGATTTAAAAACCAATGAAATTTTAAACCTAAAAATCACTTCAGGATCCTTTTTTTTTATTATACGCCTCTCTGCATCCATTAGTATTTCAGTGTTTATTTGCGTACTACTTACATACATACGTGACATTTTCAATAAAAATTAAATGACAACAAAATACTTGTTAATAAAAATAAAAATTTAATTAAAATTTTATTGAAATACAAACAACGCAAAACGAATACGTTTTTTTGTGAATAAAAAAATTTTTTCGAATTTTTACTATCGGCAGTATCGAGTACGTGATGTTTGAGTAATTTTTTTATGAGAGTATTTTATTAATATCAGTATTCGAGCACTATTTTTGTTTCTGTTGTTATTGTTTTGACATTTTTGATGTTTTCGCTCTTGTTCTTTTTCAATATTTATTGTTTTTTGTATAGAAGAAGGAGTACAGACTAAAACTGGGTTTAAAAACTTAAGATCTTATGTCCAGGGGATGATGAGATTAAGTTATTTGACGACTGCAAAGCCTAGAACTGTAGGTTCGAAGATAAAAAGTTTTCATAAACCCATATTATATGTTCTTCTTAAGAACATATAACAACAACATCTAGCTAAAGGGCTCTACTTAAATTCCTTACATTAAAGGCTTGTAAGTGGTTTTCGAACGAAGTCCCTTAAGTATTGAGATTACGCGAATAATATTGCATTTGTCTACCCTTTTACAAGACCTCTAACATGGAAATATTAGAAGAAAACGATAGCCATTAAGTTCAACCAGTCGAATAAGTAAATGGCTCCTACTGCATAGGCAGTACAATGGCGACAAATAGCAGAGGAGAAACAAATGCAAACAGCGGGTTAGAAGGCGCTCGAAAGATTTCATTTGGTATGGAAAAGTTTAAAAATATCGTGATAAACGAAGCCCAGAATAATCCATAATCGGGCAAAGTCTACTCTACTGTACACAAGTGAAAAACCCGATCAGTCTTGAATAGAAGTCGAATAGAGTGGAATATTTGAACTACAGAAGTACGAGTAGGCTTGTTGGTAGTGTGTTGGCATATTAGACATACAGCCACGGTTCAAACCCAAGGTCTCCAACTTAACAAAATATGAAAAAATATTTCTTCGATGACTTAATCTAACCAGATTTCTGGCAAAAACTCTGAGAGGAAATAAAACATTGCCATGAAAAGTTTCTCAAAACTCCTGTATAAAATTAACACACGCAACATAAGTGATGCAAGAAACTAGGTTGTAATGAACAATTATGTTAAGTTACGTAGTCGCCGTAGTCTAGTAGGTAGTGTGTTCGCTTATTAGACGTAAATACCGGGTTAGAATCCCAGGCCAGACATTAAAAACGAAATATGAAAAAAAAAAATATTTCTTCGACGACTTCCTCTCAGCAGATTTCTGGCAAAAACTCTGATAGTAAATAAACCTGCCATGAAAAAGTTTCTCAAAATCTGTCGTTCGGAGTCGACGTTAAACTGTAGGTCCCACCACTCAAGTATAAAATTAAGGCACACAACATGAGTGGTGTGAGAAGCTAGCCCGTAATCCTGACTGAAGGATGTATGTATGTAGATTCCTTTTTACTACACCCGCATTTCTAGTAAAAATTTATTCATTCTGTTTGTATGTATGTATTTTTAATGGTGGTTTTCCAAGTTTTTCCTTTTGTTTTTCTATGTTTACAAGATTTACAACAACAAAGAAAAAACTTACTTTCAGGCATTCAAATAAAAACTCTCCCCCTAAAGATTCTTATGTTCTTAGAGGATATTTGAAAGTAGTCCGAAAAACAAATACAATACACAAGGAAAATAAAAAGTTTTTAACAACTTTTTCTTATTTTTCTGTTATTGTTGTTTTTGTTTTTTATTGTTGTTGTTTTGGATTTAAATAATAAAAAAAAACTTATGCACGCACAATGGCAACATTTGCTTCAAATCTCAAGCGGCACTTAAATGTGTCAACACATCTAACAGATGGAATTGAAGTTGTTTTCAAAAATTTATGCAAAAAAAAACAAAAAATTTTTAAAAACTTTTTATGAAACTCAATAAGCGGAGCCATCACTCCTACTTATTGTAGCATATTAAACAAGTATTTGTTTAATTTAAAAAAATTATTTATTTTATTTCTGTTGACGCATTTCATTTGGTTTGGTATGATTTGATTTGACATTAAATTCATAACCTCAACTGATGGCACTCACTTCAATCACAAGTTGTATTGTACATATTGTAGGAGTACCAAGCAAGTTGTCAAGTATTTGCATTTTAACAGAAATTTCTAACAAAAAAAAAAAAACTCCAAAATTTCATTAGCATATCTAATTGGCTTACAAAAATTTCATTTGCCTGTTCAACATCCTCTGCACTGCTTGCATCCATCAGGCATTCCGTTGTATTCGATGCTAATTTGAACGTTCCAAGTTTTATTTGAGGCTTTTCGTTCTTTTGTTTCAGTACGCGAGAGTACATAACGTTGTTCTTTTTGTTGTAGGGAAAATAAATTTAATTTTTTATTTTAATTCCAAACACAAAAATGTAACAAAAAATTAAACTGAAAAGAATAAAAAAAATTAATTGAAATAAATTCGCATACTTGCACAGAGCACGAAAGACAGACAGACAAATAGACAGTTACAGAGTTGTGTACATTTATTTCTGGTCCTAAAGCAGAAACAGTGAAGTTTAATTAGCATCACATACCAGGAGTGTTCTTTTATTCCTTTCCCTTTTCAATTCGCACATAACTTCTATACCCATATTGTACATACTATACTGTACTCTACACTATAATTTCACAAGCAGTCCTGTAAAACTATGTAATCATTAGTTGAGAGATTTATTTATTTCGACTGTGAGTGTTTTTTAAGCCGGTATGGAACACATAGAATTTTACAGAAAACCCTTTAACTGTAAAAGATTTAATAACACAATCGAATAATTGGAGAATAACCTTTAACCTTTGCTAGTTCAGGTAGCTCCTGTGCATTAGAGATTTAAGTGTAACAAACGATCCATTAGGAAACCAACACAACTCCCTATTACATTGATCTTTAGTTCGGAGAGCTCAGTCAAAGATGACACAAAATAAGAAGTTTCTTCATAATAAGAGTCCTCCTCAGATTCCTGCCTCCTGTAGGATTGAGTTGAAGGATTACCAAGCTTTTCGATATGGCTTTTAATAGTGCAGTGTCCCTTAAAAAAGCAGTAAAATCAGAAAAAACTATCAGTCATCTTATAATCCATATTTGTCGAACAGAGTCTAGTGTTCTTTATGCTGCCAACAATGTTAAGTCTCTCAGTACAATGATCGCAAAATATCCATGTTAACCGGGGCAATCGCAGCAGCTGTGTTCTGTAACAATTCAGAGATTGACAGTTCAGTCAGCAATACATTTTTCTTATAAAAGTAACCTTTTTATAATCCGAAATTTCCCTGAGAAATTCACGGCAGTCATGGTCAATGACGGAACATACGTAAAGGACTTAATCGTCCACGTAAGGCAGAATAGTTTCAGGAAAAATTTCCTCACCCAACAAGCATCGCGCCGTTCTTAATTTGACCATGACAACGGAATCAAAAACTCTGCAGTGTTCAAATAGTGTTCAGCCTATACGAAAGTCTAATATTAAAAGCCTTAATATATACCACAGTATTTTGCGACGTTGGTATCCTCCTCAAGAGCATTGCCAGACGCCTTTGAATTGTTGGATCAAAAGTCTCCAAATGGAATACTAAAGTCAATAGAAGGAATTACAAGCAACCATGTTATTAGCAGTATTGAACTGGATCTAACTGTATTGGGTCTAATTACCACCGACTACAATAGAAGATACAAATCAACTTATTTTACAATTTCATTACAAAACTGCACTTTTCCCTCCATTTATACCTGATTAATTTTTAATCCGGCAACTTCCAGAACAGAATCTGTTGATTTGTTATTGTTATTCATGTGATTTTTCCTAATTTGTGTGATTTTTTCTTAATTTCGTATTTGCTATTGAAATTAAGGAAATCTAAAGATGACAGTGAGTATTTGGAGGTACTTTGGACGTATTTTGGACGTACTTTTCAAAATCCCCAAAACCTTCAGTAATTACGACCATTTAAGATTTGCTGCCCATGAAGTTTGTCAATAGCTGAGCTTTCATTTATTGTAATGCAGAGAACACAGGATAATAGTTGTAACAAGTACTAGAGGCAATCAATTTAATTGGTTTCAACTCACGATATGCTTGTGATAACAAATATTTACATTTCGCGCATTCACCCAAACTCATACTGTCTCAGAGCCATTTACCAGTTATTCACACGCACATACATACATACAATTAAAGGTCTGTATAATACGACAACTGTTATGTAATTGTCGTTGTTGCTGCTATTGTTGTTGTTGTTGTATCATTATTGCCTTCGGATTTAATTAAAAAATATTGTTGTACTTCAAAGGCATCAATACAAAAATAAAATGCGAAAGAGCATGAGATTGTGAATAGCACAGGAAGGGCAGGGGTGTTGAGGTTGAAATGAGCAGTAAAACAATATTGTACAACAAAAAATGGAAAATAATTTCATATACAATCATACTGGAAACCCTGTTATGTGCCAATTTGTTCTTTTTTCATTTTCATTTTTCACAATTTTGCCATACACATTGAATTTTATTTCATTTGTAATAAAAAATCATTAGAAAGCGAGAGAGAGAGAGAAATATTGCAATAATTTGTTCTTAAGGATTTCTGCTGAAAATGCTTTTCAATAATTCTTGCAAATTATATTTCATTTCAATCATTTGCTAAAAAGAATTTTCATTAATGGCAGAATAATTGAAGAATGTACACGTACAGGGGAGGAGATGGAATGGGTTATTGGGAACATTAAAGTGGAGTGGGTTGTTAAAATTAAAGGCGAAGAACATTTAAAATTTAACGTTTGACGCATATTCGCAATAATTCACTGCTGGCGAAAAAAAAACAATTAAATCAAATGTAATATGCAATCAAATAACTCTATCCTCCCTTTTCCTACTTCCTCTCCTTTTTTCCCATCCCCTCTATTATCCTCTCACTTAAAGGACTTTTTTGTAGAATTTGTCACCTTGACCTCTGGGTACTGTACTTGTCATGTACACGTCCTCTAACCTAACCTAACCTAACTCTATTTCTCCTTCTCTTTGGATGGCCCAACACCCAAAAAACGTATGAAAATATAAACAATTAATACGAGTGAGAAATAATGAAATACTACACACACAAAATCCTTCTGCTATATTAAAAACGGTTGAGTAAGTTGTGGGCAACTATGTAAATGTGGGATATTAGAGAGTATATCAGAAGCCCTGAAAGTAACACGTCTATAGTGTCAAGAGATATACTGAGACAGCTCTTGTAGATTTAGTAGACTACCGTATATGGTAACCGTATATGCATTTCTTGATATAGAGGGCTCATTTGATAACACTTCCCACGTGGTCATAAGTATATCATTAGACAGAAGAGTTATAGAACCTATGATATCCAGATGGATAGCATTGATCTTGTACACACGATCTGCTTAAATATATGCAGGAAATAAGATAATAAGATTCCATACAACTAGAGGTTGCTTACAAATTGGGGTCCTTTTACTACTAATGAGGCGACTGGTTGCAGATGAACTTCTGGCAAAACTATCTGAGGCGGACAGCGATTGCTAAGTATAAGCGCATAATACAGGCTTGATAACTAAAGGAACATTTGAAGATACTCTCTGCGAGAGCATTCAAAAGGTTATTGGGATAGTAAGTCATTAATGCATGACAGTGGGCTTGAGCATAAACTCGCGCAGCATCACAATGCTACCATTTACAAAGAAAGAGAACACTTCTCGTATGACAACAAAATAGTACCAAAGTAAATGAAGTCCAAATGCCTGGGAATAACACTGGATAGTAAACTAACATGAAGTCGCTGTAGTCTAGTAGGTAGTGTGTTGGCTTATTAGACGTAAGGCCCGAGTTGAAACCCAATGTCAGACATCAAAACGAAATATGAAAAAAAAAAATATTTCTTCGGCCACTCACGTATAATATTAAGGCACACAACATGAGTGGTGTGAGAAGCTAGGCCGTAATCCTGACTGAAGGGTTGTAATGGTCCATTATGTATGTATGTAGTAAAGTAACATAGTGAGCACATATATGGACCATCTCAGGCCAAAACGAAAATGATGATGATGATAGGTTAGTTTAGGTTAGCGGATAGCTTGTCGTTCAAAGGGAAATTTCACTCGGTAGGCCCATTGCGTTACCTAGTGTGAGGTAAGCTCCCTTGTCATGATCCGTTAGTAGTGATTTCGAACTATCCTTTGAACTGAACTACATACATACATACATAATTGGCCATTACAACCCTTCAGTCAGGATTACGGCCTAGCTTCTCAACACCACTCATGTTGTGTGCGTCAATTTTTATACATGAGTGGCGGGACCTACAGTTTAAAGTCGACTCCGAACGATAGATTTTTTGAGAAGCTTTTCATGGCAATTTTTACTCTCAGAGTTTTTGCCAGAAATCTGCTGAGAGGAAGTCGCCGAAGAAATACTTTTTGTATTTTGTTTTTGATGTCTGGCCTGGGATTCGAACTCGGGCCTTTCGTCTAATAAGCCAACACACTACCTACTAGACCACGGCGACTTCATTTGAAGTAAACTGCTTCAGATGAAACCGGCCAGATCACTTAGTGGCACATTCGTCACCATGCCCAGATCTTGAAACGCTCTTTCATTAAAAACCGATGACGTCTGTTCTGAAGTGCAGGTCATTCGCATAAAAAGTGTTATAGAGATTCCATGTCCTCTGCATAGAGGTAGCTTCTGCAGTAATTCTGGTGGGGCAAACCGAGCTTGTCAGCGAAAATGCCAATAGCGCAAAGACCCCTTAGAATTCCTGTTAGAGCAAGAACGATTCTGTTGTCGAACTCTTAATGATGATAAGAAGTGAAAAAAATTGGAATGTGAAACCATCGCATTAATTTCAAAAATTTTCTAAAGACTTCGGACTCCTTATCCTTCTTTTAACATTAACATATCCTTATTAACATTATTATTCTATGAAGTTCTTTTCCAATTTTTTTTTTAATTTTTACCACAACAACCTTAGCTTGAGTCACGATCAGGAAATGTTTTTGTTGTCATTTTTTTGTTAAAGTAATGGAGAGGCCGATAGGTACGAAGTTAAACCAAGAGTTACGTCGAGAAGTGACCATCGCTTATTCAGCATGAATGTTATGTTATGTCCTAGACATCAGTTATCTGAATCTTTTCATTGGATGTACGTCAGCTGAAGCTAATTTTGCTAACAATTTAACGCATCTATCGTTCAAATTGCTTCAATATCAATTAAAATTTACTGTGTTGTAATATTTCAAAATAAAAATTTTTCTGCGTGCATTTGTAGTTTTTCGCTCTTCAAAAAAACTTTTTAACATCCCTTTTAGAAAACTCTTGAACATTTCAAATTCGCACAAATTGTTGCGAAATTGTTGAAAACGTCTGTTGATGAACAATTTTTCTTTTTGAACAATTAATAACAGTTCATTGAATTGTTTTTAAGGATTTTTTCTTTTGAAGAAAATTATTTTTTTAAAACCTTTTTTAAGTTTTTTAACAAAAGGCAGTAAATTTATAAGACAAGAATAGAAACAATTACGCTTTTCAGTTGCTAAGAAAATGTTAAACATGCTTTACTTCTAACGTTAGTAAAACGCCTAACGTTAGTAAAACGCAATTGGATCTACAATACATACGTATGTATACTTCAATTACATTGATTTTGAGGCAATTTTCAGAAGAGTTCTTTTTACATGCATTTTCTTAATTGTGAACTTCTCATAAACAAAGAAATGCCATTAAAGTGTAATCGCATACATATAATAGATGTTTAAATTTAAATGATCAATTCATTTTCATATTAATTTTCTTATGGTTGTGTGGTTTTCAATGTCATTGGAAATTTAAATACATTTTAATTAGAAACTGCGGTCAACCGCAATGACCTGCCATCACTACCATCATCATCACCACCGCACCACCACATCAATAAAATTCCAATGAACTTGCAGAAAATCAAATTTAAATTAAAATCAATCGAAAAAAACAGGCAATCAATTCAAAATCTGCTTGCGTTTATGTGTGGGAATGATTTCCATTTAAGGTAAAAAAAATTAGGTTTTCATCATTGAGGGCCTTGAATGCATCTCCCCGCATTTGAAAAATATGCTAGTTATAGCTGGCATTGTATTGAATTTTCTTACTTAGAACATCAAAAGCCTCTGACTTTCTAATAAAACAACAATGAATCTCTTGCGTATAAAAAATCGATCCTATTTCACCGACCCCTTTCGGATGATGCTTATATGTCGGGTGTAAATATTACTGCCACCCATGAGTAGGTAGGGTTGGTAGTTATAGCAAGAAGTTCATTCATACTAATTAGAATTAGAGCCCCATATAGAACAGAATCTTGTGGTACCATTAAATGTAGCCTGACCTTATCAAATGAGATTCAATGATATTCCAATCCATATCGATACAAATCCAAGAAAACGTTCAGAAATACCAAAAGCAATAAATTTTAACAAGAGAAATATTTTGAGCCACAACTTTACTTACTTAATAGGTCACTACAGCCCTTTAGTCAAGATTACAACCTAGTTTCTCATACCACATATGTTGTGTATGTTAATTTTATCCGTGAATGGCTACGGTGAACTACGTGAACTACGGTTTTAGGTCGTTTCTGGACGACAAATTTTTGAGCAACTTTTCATGGCAATTTCATTTTAGTCTCAGACTGAAAGATATAATTTCTTCAGGTTTCGCTTTGTGCGAGATAGTTGAGCCGGTGTTTGAACCACGGGTTTTCGTCTAATAATCCAACGCACTACCTACTACATACATACATATATATGTATATACATACATACATACATAATTGCTCATTACAACCTTTCAGTCAGGATTACGACCTAGCTTCCCACATTAATTATGTTGTGCGTGTTCATTTTTATACATGAGTGGCAGGACCTACAGTTTAAAGTCGACTCCGAACAATAGATGTTTGAGAAACTTTTCAGGCAATTTTATTCGACCCTCAGATTTTTCGCCAGAAGACTGCTGAGAGGAAGTCACCGTAAGCAATATTTTTTCATATTTTGTTTTGCACGTCACGTCTCAGCCGGGCTTTGAACCACGAATTCTCATCTAATAAGCTTACATACTACCTCCTAGGCTACGGCAATAGAAATGACCCAAAAAAATCTTACGAAATCCAACACAATTTCAAAGAACTCCTCAAGAAATTAGGCTTTTTACCATAAAATTCAATAAGAATACCCACAAAACTGTGCAACTCAATACCGTTTTACTATGCAAAAGAAAAGGAAAAAAAAAAATAGATTACAAACGAATATGAAAAATGAAAATAATCTGCACGCTACAACAGTGTTACTATGAAAATATGATCTCCTTTCCAGTTACAAGCTTCATTGTTGAAAAAAACACAAAAACAAAACGATAGAGATAAAGGTTGCCATGGCATTAAAGGCAGCAGGATAAAACAAAATTTAAAATCAATAAGGATTTACGGGAGCACATGAACACACACAGAGAACAAAACATACATGCGCTAAGGATTAATAATTCCCACATGCAAAAAATCGAAATTAAAATAGAAATTGAAATGGAAATAGATTTCAATATGTACTCGTATATATATACATACATATGTAATGCCATAAATAATGAATGGCCAGCATCAGAAAAATGGCACACATGACATAATCAGTCAAGGGTGGTGTCTCTCTCCCTCTTGGATTAGTACAGTACACATATCCCATAACACCAAGCTCCGTCAGGTATAAAATTTAATTTAAATTTCAACTTACTACAACAACAACAAGTTTTAATATAAAAAAACCACGAGTTCTTTTTTTTTTTGGGTTCGAAACCATACACCGGCGTTTCGCTAACAAAATTCCTGAATTCAACCACGACCATCACCGCCCTCTGCTTTAGTTATCTGTACGTTACAAGGGTATATCATTTTAATATCTCAGTATTTATGGCCTGCCATACATGGATGCACTGACATAGCAGTGTGACAGTGTGTGTGAGACCACCCTATATTTCTAATATGGAAATCAAGTTGAAATCTTTTACATTCGCATTGTACTCGTAGTACATCTCTCTTTCTCTCTCTCTAAACAGGAGTATTAATTTTGATTTCTACTTCTCTTTAAAATTTTTTCCTTTTTTTTTTGGCTGAAATCCATTAAAACGAAACTAAAACTGTAGGAAAAGCAACAACAACTAAAACAGGAAACGAGCTGGGCTTTTTTGAATCACAGCACAGCAAATGCAAACGAAGCAGAAACTCTTAATAAAGCAATTGCCTCGAGCAATCCAAAACAGCAAACGATCCGTAAGGATATCTGCTCTATCCAAGAGTATAAAGTTCAACACCATCTAAAACGAATAAAAAAATGTGAAAATAATAATAATAACAACAACAAAGTAATATGCATATGAAACAACAACAATAACAACAAATTTTCTTTCTCATTCTCTTTAAGTTTTAAGCGTGATATGAAGGGAAACTTAGAAAACTACAATATTTTGTTGTGAAAAATTAGATTTACGAGGGTAGTTACATAATAATGGACCAAAATAATATGGAGTCAATATCTGAGGTAGGACACAGTCTCACAGTAATATTAGAGAAAGAAACGCGTAGCGGTAGGTAGGGGTTAAAGTGCTTGCAGACAAATTGAGTAAATGAGTTCAGCTAAATTCAGAGGCATAACAAGGCCAGTTCTATATCCAACCCCTTACAGTAGCTTGTAGGCTAATAAGAGCGACATTTGGTAGCCAAAAGCCGCCGATATTCTGGACAAGAAAATTAAATGCAATGTGGACTAGACTCGAAGGAAGCATTCATTTCCCACGGTCTCTTAAAACGTTATAAGAAATAGTTCACTTCATTTGATCTCCTTACTACTTCCATCTCTTATAGTCTACGACGACTAGTCTAGAAGGTAGGATGTTATGCTTATTAGACGTAGGGCGGCGGTTCAAGCCCCATGAAAATGAAAAAATATTTCTTCGGCGACTTCCTCTCAGCAGATTTCTGGCAAAATTCTGAGAGTAAATAAAAAATTTGCTATGAAAAGTTTCTCAAAAAATGTGTCGTTCGGAGTCAACTTTAAGCTGTATGTCCCGCCACTCATGTATAAAATTGACACGCTCAACATACTATATGTGAGTATGTATACACATTTATGTGTATGTGTAGTCTTGTATATATTTATTAATCAATGCCTTAAAGTCTTTTGATGCTTGCCTACTGCCTACAGAAGAGGGTGACAGTAGAGTATCCAAATCGAGTGGTTTTTTAGAACACCATCGCAGTTTATAGTTTGTTTTGCACATTTTTATAGACACTTCAATTGAATGTGCTAATGGGAAACAAAGGAAATCCGTAATAAATCTCTGTAATACGAAGCACATCAATTCACAGTCGATTGACTCAAAAATTTCACCAAGCCTTACAGTGAGAATTCGTGCCTTAGTCATTCTATGCGTAAGTGGAATTTTCTTCCTACAAAAGTTTATTACAATACAAACTTACAATATAAACAGATTCAAATCCATTAACAATGCCTATTCTTTCGCTCTCGCATAACCATTTTCCTTACTCCAAAACAATTTCGAGAAGCTAGGCCGTAATCCTGACTGAATGGCCAATTATGTATGTATGTAAAACAATTGACTACATGAATAGAGCCCAATACCAAAGTTCAGTTATGCTGTAATAACCATCAATTAATTACGTCCACGCATATACGCGATTGAAAAGTAGTTGCATTCTATTTAGATTGGATATCGGTATTGGAGATCTGACGAAGTGATGATTCATTCTCATCGTCACAGAATCTACAGGTTGTGCTCGAAATAACTCCCATTTTTCAAAAGTGTACTACAGATTCCTGTCAAAAGATTGATTACCAACCTTGAGTTGTTCCTGGATAATTTGATGCACAACTCAGATATCTTCCTATTGTAGTTTTCCAATAAAAGTTTGAATTTTCTCAAATCCACTTGGTTTGAGAAGATTCTTTGCCTCTCTTTATATATTTCCTTTCGTTAGGCATATCTTTACAAACATCCTGCCCCTTTCCAAAACAGTGCCCCCTTGTTCCATCAGCTACATAGCAGCTGCCATCCTCGCAAGCTCATTGCACCAAAATTCACTCATGATCTGGGACCCATCGTGAGCTGTTATCTGGTAACCTTATTTTCCTTACTTCTCCAGAAAGTCCCATATTTAACTTGAGTGTTTAATAGAGTTTCTAAAACCCATAGAAAGCAAAGAAAATTAATAAAATTTAGTTAACCACCCTCGTATAATCATAGATACATATGTATATTTAGCACTGTAAGTTATATTCAAGTATAAAATAAAGTTGAAGTCAACTTTTGATTAGTGGGGGTAAAAACCGCTGAAATACATTTAAAGCAAAAAGAGGTATACACCCATATACATACTTACATTTTCATATCTGCTACCTACTCATACATGCATGCATATGTTATTTGAAACTCTGAATGTATGTAAAAATGTTCTCTCTTTTCTTCCTTATCATCTATACTGCCAACAGGATTTCAATGTTGAACTCGAATGTTTTTTTCTTTTTTCTCTCTGAAAGAGAATAAAAGAATCAAATAAAATTCGTTGAATTTCAACATATGGCTGCATATGTATACATGCATGTATGTGTATGTATGTATGTGTGTGTGTTACATATAATCTAATCTGTGTTTTTATCTTTTCTATGAGAGAACCGGAATGCTGTAACAGTGAATTGGAGGGAGGATTTCAAAGTGGGTATTATGGCAAAATGGGTAACCAACCATACAATATTCATTCATTCACTGCATGTAGTAAATATAATTAGCCCCGGTATTTAGTATGAGTCAAATAACAACGACAACAGCAACAACAGTATTTTCTACAAAATACAAGACTATTAGAGATGGATAGATAACAACAACAACACCAACCAAACAACAACAATAAGAACATTAAAACAGTAAATGCACACAGAGAAAGGAGGTTGCTTGATTATGGGTGAAGGGGGGAGGGGGAGAGAGCGGTGGGATTACTGGGTTTACGAAGCCATAATAAATGAAAAGCATGAAAAGAAAAATAAATCCAGATATTCTAAGAACTTTGAATTGAATTGCAACTGAAATTTTTGAAAATAACTCCTTTGCAGGACTTTTAATTGGTTCGACTATTTCTAGGAATAAAACAAAATATTTGCATTAAAGTTGCGCTCGTTTTGTAGTATTTAAACAGAAATTCATTTACTTAAAATGCCTGGAAGCCAAGAAGAGCCAAGTGCTTGAACTGTAATTTTGCTATGTCTTGTCTTTTGTACCTCCTGCCCAAGTTTTCAATGAAACAATAAGTATAAAAAACCAATGGAAATTCCTTTAATGATTCATTAATGGAATTTTTACAAGGGAATCACAACAACAAAACAACAAAATCGTCTCATGTGATGATAAAAAAAGGGAATTGTTTACGACAGCTGTTTGGGAAAAGTGTAATCATATTGCGATAAGCTGCCCAAGCCATGATTAATGGTATGAAAAGTTTAGCTGTACGTTTACAGGAGTTGATAGGAATTCATTCTCTATGAAATGTTCCTTTACAATCAAACTCTTTCTAGGGACTTATACAAACACAATTGGTCATTACAACCCTTCAGTCAAGGTTACGACCTAGCTTTTCATATCACTACAGTTTAAAGTCAATTCCGAACGACAGATTTTTGAAAAACTTTTCATGGCAGTTTTATTTACTCTCAGAGTTTTTTAAGTCGTCGTAGTCTAGTAGGTAGCGTGTTGGCTTATTAGACGTAAGGCCTGGGTTCAAATCCCAGGTCAAACATCAAAACGAAAATATCAAAAAATCCTCACTGCAGATCCCTGGTCTAGGGACTAAGTAAGCAGCCAGAACGCAGCAAAGACGTAAAAATGGATAGGCGTAGCCAATGGTATGGTCTTAATAATATTACTAGACAATAAACAATTATAGTGGCTAGTCTAAAACTTCCGACACCTATAGCGGAAGCTTGTGAGTATCGACTAAATCTGTTCGTTTGGCAATATTTATCACGAGTATACATATGAGTATACGTATGTATATTGTAATTGTATCATTACAATCCTTTAGTTAGGAATACAACCTAGTTTCTTATACCATTTGTGTTGTGAGTGTTAATTTTATACATGGATGTCGGGACCTCCAGTTTGAAGTCAACTCCGAAAAACAGATTTTTAAAAAAAATTTTCATTGCATTTCTATTTACTCTTTGAGTTTTGCCAGAAATCTGCTGAGAAGAAGTCGACGAAGATATATTTTTTTCAAATTTCGTTTTGCTGAAGATGTTTGACCTGCGGTTTGAATCGTGGCCAACACTCTACCTACTACGATGACTTTTTTACATTTTCATTGACATCATTCTCATTGACATCTATCGATTGATTTTCAATCAGCTCTTACTCGTTTTAAGAGCCGACTTAGAGGTAAAATCGTGATCAGATCAGCAGAGATGATTGACAGCTCCGTCCACAGCCTTCAATTGCATACAAATATAAAAAGTTTTGCATTATTTACTACAACCAAGTTGTTTTAAAAAGTAATTTCTATTTCAAAAAAAAAAAATAAAATAAAGAAAAACAACAATTTAACGACCCTATCACTTTCAAAATTAAAGCAACAACGGCAATAGCACAGTCATATTAGAAAGCCATATGCTCTTAGGTATGTACACCATACATTTTGTATATGTGTACATATGTATGTATGTATATGATACAGTATATTGTTGTATAATAAAATCTCATCCAAAGTCTTGTTGTTTTTTATGAATCATTAGAAGAGAGAAATAAAAAATAAAAAAACTGGCCAAAACGGTTAGAAATGTGCAGAACATAAAAAATTTTGAACCAAAGAGAGAGAGAGAGAGAGAGAGAGATATGAAATAAAAATTACTTACATTCCTAGTTTAATAAACGCAATTTTTGCAAACAATTTTAACAACAACAGCATTAGCAAATAATAGACAAAAAGAGGGTACGACTAGCAAAAACGGAGGAAGTTTACATACCCCCTTCCTCCGCCCATATGATTCATTCAAAATATGCAATATTGTTGGTGGGTGAATTGGTTGGTGGTTATCTCTCTGCTATATTGTCAAGGGTAACTAAACTAACTTCGGAGTTAAGGCACCAGTGGTGAATGAATAGCAGGGCGGGAGGTGGGTATTAAAAGCAAAATATGTTAAAGGTCTCTGAACATAGGTTTGCCATGGCAAATTACGAAATATACTTGAATACACTCTGGGCATCATTATAATGAATGGTATGAGGAGGTATGGTTTCCATAGAAACTTAACACAGAGACTGAATTTATTTTTTATAAAAACAGGTTTGTTTTTTGTTTGTTTTTCTGGAATATTTATTAAAAATTTATTTTTTCTTTTAAACATTTATTAAATTTTACAAATCATGCATCATACCAAAAAAGAAAAAAAAACAAGAAATCAGACTAGAATTGTGAAAAATTTTGATTGAGTAATAAAATATGAAACGTGATAAATGATGGTTATTTTTTACATTCAAACCAGAGACTATGGTTAGATGGATAGATGAATGGATGAGTATAGAAATTAAGGATGACATGTTTCATATTTTTATGACCGGCCCGTAACAAGAGGGCAAATAAACAAATAAAATAAAGAAATAAAAAATATGTAAAGCTGAGATTTAATTAAAAAGAACATACACATACCAATTTCAAGGGAGGGAGAACAGAGGTAAGTAGAAACCAGTATTATTGAAACAAGAAAAAGGTTCTGGAAGGGTAGGGTTGCCAATAGTTGCTGTAACAACATGTTGGCTGTATTAGTTGTGAACTTTGCCCATGGAGTCATACATATTTTCAAGAGGCGCCGCTGTCATTGTTGTTGTTATCCTCTCTGAAAGATCATTGGCGTTTCTGGATGTTCAGGGCTATACAACATGGGGGTTGATAATGGCCATCAGGTTGAAGGTGCATCTGTCAACTTCACAGTTGTTTACTTGCCAAATCACCAAATGCCACTATAGACAACGACGTATGTTTTGCTGAATGGGCTCTAGAGCAGTTGACAATTTACCCTAAGTATCATCAAAATATCATCTTCACCGATGAAGCCTATTTCTAGATGAATGGATTCGTAAACAAACAAAATTGATGAATTTGAGACAATGCTAATCCACACGAGATCCAAGAGCATCCAAAGTATGCTGAAAAAGTGACGGTTTGAGGTGGATTTTAGGCTGGCAGCATCAGCCGTGCATTATCCTTTGAGAATGACGTTAGCGGACGTTGAATTTAATGATTTGGCTACTACCAATGATATGTGATTCCAACAGGACGGTGCTATGTACCGCACAATTCATGCCGCATTGGATATTCTACACGATGAATTTAAGGGCATGGTACTCTCATGTGAACTGGTAAACAAGATCGTGAGATTTTACACGTTAGAGTTTTTCTTGTGGAATTTTCTTAAGTCGCAGGTGTATAATTTCCTTCGTCTTCTTCCCTATTCGAATCTGCATTTGACCACAACGCCAATTATTACCCAAAGCTTTAGATGCTGTATAGATGGAGCAGTTCGTGTATTGTTCGTGAAGTGCCCAAATTTGAATCGACATTTGTAGTCGATTTGAACTATTTTTACGCGTCCTTCGATTGTTAAACTATTTATATTCCTAAATGGGAAGCAATTCAGTAAATAAATAACACTTCAGATGATTGCCTCACCAGATTATTAAGAAGGATTTAAACGGTCACCTAAGTCCTATAAGAGACAATATTTTATGCAGAAGAGAGCGGATAGTATCATGTAAACATTGACCGAAAATATGGTTGGATATTTGGCAGCCGTACGCCATTCTTTGTTTTTCGAAATTTTTCAAAACCTATTACACTCACTCGATCAGCGATGCATCCGTTTTATTTAACATCGGTTTGACGATTTACAAATAGTGAGGAAGCAATAGAATCTATGGTAAGAGTTTTACTGTCATTTTTACAACACGTATAGAATTCTGTAATATTTTCTCGTTAACTTTACGTACGTAAAGCCTTATCGCGTAAATTGGCCTTTAGTGGAATTAAACGGTGGGTTTTTCAGGCTTGAATGTCTATTCAAAGACTTATAAATTTAAAATTCTTTACATTGTCTATTGGCCACCAATAAAGGCCATATTACTGACATAAGTATTCCATACTACGACGTATCTATTGGCAATTAAAGAACTATTTAAAGCATTATAGGCACACACACTTATACAAATACCTCTGAAAGGATTTTTAAAGAATAAAAAGAGTTTTATTTTCCTCAAACCATTTTTCGCTCGCTCTCAAATGTTGTTGTAATAGAAAACCTTTTAACGGTGTTTCATTTTTCGTGTTCAAACTTTCTTACAAAACTTGTTCAAAATTAACTTTTTCGATACTTTTCTCGATACACTCACCAAACACACATAACCAAACAAGCCAATAAAAAATTCTTTTAAAAAGAGTTTCGAAACAATACCAGCGAACAAGTGTTACGTGTATTGAAATCAATATTACAATTCTCATAAATTATTCTGGAAATTGACTCAACATTATTGTTTTAAACAACAACAGCAACAACAACAACATATTGAAAATACAAAACTTTACGAATTCGTACAAAAGTTGCACGTAAAACCCATAAAACAATACAATATTGAGATGAAAGGCAAAGAAAATTGAAACAAGAACGGAAAGATGCCAGGATGAATGAAGGAAAAACTGTTCAAATAAATGAATACAACATACAGGCAGACAGGCTTTGCACATTAACACTTTCATAAAAACTCTTGGAAAAATGAAATAAAAATTTGCCAAAAAATATTTTAAGGGTACTTATGCTTATTTTATTAAAAACTCTCTAGAGAGTATAGCGAGAGTATTGGCAAAAAAAAAAGGCAAATATTGTGATACCATTAATAGAACTCATCCGCTTTTAAATGCAAACAACCTAAATATTCAAGATTCTTCGTTTAACTTATAATAATGGCTTTTTGCTAAACCGATGGATGCTAAAACATGGAAAAGAAAACAAAGAAAGGAAAAGTACCATAAAAAAATTGGCTGGTTATGTGATGAATAGAAGAAGTTTGATGATAACCTAACACGAACAGTATGAAAGGCAATAATTCAAACAATTTGAAGCAAAAAAACAAGTCAATCAAAACATCCGAAATTTCTGAAAGCATTTTCCAAAGCATTGTTCGCAACTCTATGAGGATCAAGAAAATATTATCCACTCTCTGATAGGTAATTTCATTGATTTGCGAGTAGTTCAGTTAGCTTATCGCCATTCAGATAAGTCCTTCAGAAGACATTAAGTGAGAGTTATGCACAATTGACTGGCATATGAAGTCCAAATTATGTCCATATTCCGCAAAATAATAACTTCCTCCGATCTTTTCTTCTCTGTCTATCATAAGCCGCTTTCAAATCACATACAAAAATTCCATCAAGTCATATTGGTATCCCCTATTTTAACACTGCTTTGATTATACATCCTGAAGAATGGCACATATGTTCAGAAACCTAATCAAGCACGCATAATTGCTTCTCCCCTTGTACCATCTTTATTTCTCAGAGGCACCGTCAAGTCGTAGTTAAATGCTTGGCTACAAATCCAAGCAACACTACCTAGAAGAAGATGAATAAGAAATCAATCAATCAAGAGGCTGCAATCCTCCTCCCAAATAATGCAAACAATAAGTCCTTCGATGCTCTCAGAGAGGCTAACGTCAACATTGAGCTTCATAGCAAGGTGAGGCAAAGTTATGCCTTCAGACAGAATATAGCTTATTACGCAAAGTTACACTGTAGTCGCCGTAGCCTAGTAGATAAGGTGTTGACTTATTAGACATGAGGCCTCGGCTCCAACTACAGGTCCTCTCAGCGCTTTTCTGGCAAAAACGCTGAGAGTAAATAAAATTGCTATGGAAAACTGCCGTTCGAAAACGACTTTAAACTATAGGTCCCGCCACTCATGTATAAAAAATTAACACACACAAAATAAGTGGTTCGAATCCTGACAGAAGGGCTGTAATGATCAATTATGTTTGTATGTATGTATACGTAAAGTTCCACACAATATTACATCCAACACAACACGTACTAAACTTAATTGAATAATGATTTCAAGCCAGGATTACCACCGCGCTTCACCCATGTTGTGTGACCGGACCTATAGTTTAAAGTTGACTCAGGCTCAGAGATGTGTGTGAGACTTTTTATGGTAATTTTATTTACGCTCAGCGTCCTTTTTTTGCCAAAACACCGCTGAGAGGAATTCTCGGAATAAATATTTTTTAAATTTCCTTTTGTTGGAGATGTCAGAGTTGGGCTTCGAACCACTGGCTGGTGCCTAATAACCCAATACACTTCCTACTAGACTACGGCAACTCCGACGACACAACAACTGCATACATTTTCACACTTGAGAACGTAAGAATTATTCTCTTTCACTATACTGCCACCATATCACATACTGCGTTGTGTTGGTTTGGATGGAAAATTTCGTAGGAGTGTGGAAAAAAACCAAACGTAATACAATATTGGACTCTGAAGAGTACTTCTGGGATCAGCAATTTGTTTTTTTTTTGCTAAAAATTATGTTTCAGGTTTGCTGCTTTCCTTTTTATGCTTTTTTTTCATTTTTTCATACCCTTTTGTTTATTTTTTTTTTATGATTTTTACTCGTTTTTGGTTTTTTTTTTTGATAAATATTGATGCTAAGAAAAGAAAAGTGAAAATAAATATTTATGCTGGATATTCTTATTCAGTTTTTTTTCCCCCTTTTTTCTTTTTTTGGTGCCTTAATAATGAAAATAAATTCATAATGTATGAAAGGGTATTAATCTCTCTCTATTTTTTTTCTCCGTATTTATGATTTTCCAACATTTTCATCTGCAGATACATTAAAATGAGAGAAGAATTAAACCCCAATCGGATATGCAATATTTTACAACATTTTATTAATTAATCCCTCTGGCAGTACTTTTATTTGTAATACAATGTATGCGTACTACTAAAGTTTTAGTATTTTAAGTTTGTTAAAAGAATTGATACAGGATATACTCCTATTACTGGCAAATTGTTGCATGTAGGCCTTGCCTGAACCCAACTGAGGGAAAGCCAGAAAAACTATTATGACTTAGTGACGGTATAAAAGCGTACTTTTTGGAAAATGCGCCTGCAACAACCGTTATTGTCAATTGAGAGTACTATGACCGTTTGATAACCGAATTTATTTGGATTGAATTAAAGTTTATCAACTGGAGAATGCTTGCTGGAGAATATATGCTTTCAACGAGGCAAGACAGTCTCATGAGCTACACGACACAATCAATTTTAATAGCATATTGAAAAGAGAAACAGCACTTTCACCTTTTGAAGCGAGGACTATTGACACCTGAAGAAGGATAAAATAAATTAAATAAAATAAATTAGAATTAAATTCATTGCCCAACAAGTTTGCCCAAGAGCGCTCATTCCCATCAGTTTCTAAGTACATATTTCGTTTCTGAAATGATTCAGCTTTTATTAGAACCAAAATTTAACGCTCACTCCATAGCAAAAAGAAATAATTCCAACGTAAATTTGGTTCTATTCATTCCCATGTTTCACTTTCATAAAGTTTTTATCCGTCAAGCAGTCTACTCTATTGGGTCCTAGAATGGTAGGGTTGCCATCTGTCTATAAACAACGAGCTTTTTGGAAAACATAACGATTATTGGTAAGTAAGCTTACTCTTCAAGTCTTAAGCAAATAGTGGCGCTGTCGTTCTTTCAGAGGATGGCTCCTACTAATATACTGCATTGCATTAGTAATAGGAAAACAGGTTGTAGAAGGAAGGAAGCTATGACTTACCTTTCCTGAATATTATCCTCTTTGGAAGGAAGCTTCTGAATAGATTATTTGCAGGGGAATTTTTTAATACAAAAAAAATTATGAAAAATTATTGGAATCGAGATGCTTGAGTTTATGACCACGCACTTTAGCCACAAATTTGTGAAATTTGTGATGTGCAACTCAAATGTTTATAAATTTTTTCCTCTGTCCCAACAAATATTGTTGCTGTCAGGATCGGAAGTTCTTTAAAAATGAATTTTGTGATGTAACAGAAATATCAGCCTCATGATATGAAAAATGATGAAATAATGGATGAAAATATTGAGCAAATTATGTCTAGGAGATCTTGGCTTTGTCTACGATTTGTCTCAGCCCACATACGTTCATTGACATGTGTCACACCGTTCGATTCTTGTAGTAATAGGTTGACATGCTTCCTTAATATTACATTCTCTAGCAAAATTAAAATTTTTGAATTGTTACAAAAAAGCAACGAATTGCCATTTAAAGTCGTCTTAACCCATGAAATGTAATTTTCTGTACGTCATTTACATAATGCGCATTATTTTTCTGTTTTAATTCTTTTTTTTTTTTTTTAATTTTAAGGCATATTTTTAACTCTATATGAGTGTTATGCGTAGGAGTAGTACTCGTGTATATTTATTTACATTTAAATTAATTTTCATACACATTATGAACATGTAATTTCTGTTTTCATTTTTTATTTTTTTTTTCTTCAATTATTAATAAAAATTATTTTTTGTTTTAATAACCATATAATAACCAACCAACGTAATTAAATATTTTATTATTATTCTGTGTAAATTTGTTTATTTTTGATTTCGTATTTATATTGGAGTTAATTATTATGGAGAATTATTTCAGAAAATTCTTAGAAAAGTTATTAATAACTGGAGAGTAATTAAAATTATAATTTGGTGTACAATTTAATTTCAAATTAAATGTTTCTTGTAGTTTGAAATTATGAAATGAAAAATTAAAAAGTAGGCGGTTAAGGAAACAACAAAAAAAAACCAATTCAGATTAAATGAGTTGTAAACAGTTTTAGCTGCCACTACTTTTAAGAATCGTTGGTTATGAGACATGTCGTTAAACGTATGCTAAGTGGTAAGAGCGCCATAAAGCAACCCAGACTTAGTCAAGTTCTTACTATAGTGAGTTTCATTAAGCACTTTATATCTGCGTTTATATATAGAATACTACATCATCGTTCAACTGGTTGTCACGACATCTCGATGGAGATCCCATTCGATGTGTCTAATCTTACATGACTCTGGCACATACATCAGGATGAATTTGATCGATTTGGTTTTTGTTGGCTTTGAGGCCTGGTATGGTCTATTCATGTACATACATACATACATACATACATACATAATTGCTCATTACAATCCTTCAGTCAGGATTACGGCCTAGCTTCTCACACCAGTCATGTTGTGTGTGTTAATTTTATACGTGAGTGGCGGGACCTACAGTTTAACGTCGACTCCGAACGACAGATTTTTTTTTGAAAAACTTTTTCATAGCAGGTTTATTTACTCTCAGATATCAGCTGAGAGAAAGTCGCCGAAGAAATATTTTTTTTTCATATTTTGTTTTGATGTCTGACCCGGGATACGAACCCGGGCTTTGCATCTAATAAGCGAACACACTACCTACTAGACAGGGTGAATTTTATCGATTTGGGTTTTGTTGGCTTTGAGGCCCGTTATGGTCTATTCATTCCTACGACTTAAGGGAACCCCATAAAAAAGTCTAAAGGTATCAAATCGAACGATCTCGGTGGCCAGTTCACATTACCTCCATGTGAGATGATAATCAAGTCCTCAAATCGCGCATGTAGATTATCAAATGCTTATCTGTGTCACTCGACACCGTTCTGTTGAAACCACATGTCATTGGTTTCCAGATCATCGAATTCAGATCAAAACAAGTTGGTAGTTATCGACCTCTAGCGCTCGCGTTAACAGCCAATGCCATTCTCAAAGAAATATGGACCCAGGACTATGACAGAAAAAAATTCACACCAAACAGTAGATTTTTTTGAATGTATTGAACGCTCTTGGATCTCAAGTTGATTCGTATCCACCCGAATTCGTCAATTTCGGTTGCCCATATATGTATGTATATAGAAAAGGGGTCTCCTCGCTGAAGTTGATTGTTCGTTGTAAATTAGGCTCAGTTGCTCAAACGGAAAACAAATTTATTCTTTGCACATGTTATTGAATGTAATAGCCATCCGTTGTAATTTGGTAGAGCAGACTGAATTTATCGCTAATAAAGTTAAACATCCGGGGGAAAAAAAAACATAAAATTTTGAAAAAAAAATTCATGAGTTATCGACACAAATTCTAAGAATTCTTATTTTATCAAAGGTATTCAATATCTTCTATATTTCGTCTGTAATATGACCTGTTTTGCTTCCATAACTAGCCTTAAAGCATATCCTGCCAAATGTGTTACTTACGACGTTGTAACTGATCAGAGCATTTGGTAGAAATCGCACTATAAATTGCTATTACGATACTCTCTACTATTGTCGCATAAAACGTTTTGTTCGCAATAACCGGACTCTACTGTATTTCATTTCTTTGCAATTAATTCAATTTGAATGAATTGAAATGAAACAATAGTGCTACAGTAGCATATTAATATTTCAATATATCAATATGTACGTCAATTATCGTTTATCTATCAATCAAAACATTTTCTATTTGCCTATGCATACCATAGTACATTCATATGTATGTATGGATGTATCTGTGTGAGATTGTAACTCCTCTTAATTAGGCATTATATTGCTGTTTGCAAATGTTTAATAATAATGAAATTTTGTTTAATTATGAAGAAATATTTTCTTTGTTTATTGAAATTAATTTATTTTACTTTCCCCTTCCTTCTTTCCTTCCTTCCTTCACATATTCATATTAAATTTCTTCTTTAGTTTCATTGTGTGTTCATTCATTAGGAGTGCTTTTGAACTTTAATTAAATATTTTACTTATAAAAGTACGAAGTAATTGTTTGTGGTTGTTTATTTTATGAATTCAAGTTTCTTTTTTTATTGGCTTTCTTTTTTTGCTTATTTTCTTATTCTATTTTCAAAAGACCTTTGTAATATTAAATCTTAAGAAATGTAATAAAGTGAGTCTTTATTAAAACATATTTTACTTTACAACAAAAAAAGAGTCCTACACATATCTACAACGTAACTTTTTATGGCTAAATAACTTTAACGAGGGTCAGTTAAAGTAAAAGCAGAACTTTTTAGAGCTTTGAATGTAGTCTCGAGACATTAAAATCTACATACATACATACATACATACATACATACATAATTGGCCATTACAACCCTTCAGTCAGGATTACGACCTAGCTTCTCTCATGACTCATGTTGTCGGCCTTAATTTTATACTTGAGTGGCGGGACCTACAGTTTAACGTCGACTCCGAGCGACAGACTTTGAGAAACTTTTTCATGGCAGGTGTATTTACTCTCAGAGTTTTTTGCCAGAAATCAGCTGAGAGGAAGTCGCCGAAGAAATATTTTTTTTCATATTTCGTTTTGATGTCTGGCCTGGGGCACGGACCCGGGCTTTTACGTCTAATAAGCGAACACACTACCTACTGGCCTACGACGACCTACATTAAAACCTAAGAACATAAACTGTGTAGCTTAACAAGACAATACAACCCTTTAGTGAGGATTACAACCTAGCTTCTCCCACCACCCATGTTGTGAGTGTTAATTTTATCTATGATTAGCGGAAAGTTTAAAGTCGACTTCAAGCGACAGATATTTGGCAAACTTTTCACGGCAGTATTATTTTAACCTCAGAGTTCTTGCCATAAATATGCAGCGAAGAAGTCGCCGAAGAAATATTTTTTTCATTTTGAGATGCCTGATCTCGAGTTTGAACCGTAGGAACACACTACCTACTAGACTACGGCGACTATTGCTTAAACTCTCACCTCGTATACCATTAAGCTGTGATGTATATATATATATATATGTATATGTAAAACACATGTATGTATATATGCATTGTAAATGGAAATTATGTATGTATGTATATTTGAATGTACTACATATGTATGTTACATTTTATTTGTTATATTTTCTTCTTGTTTTTCTTTTCTGCTCTTCAGTATAAGACCAAACAACATTCTTGAGCAAATAATTCAATATAATTTCAAATATTTGTTTCTTAAATAATCGAATTCTATGAAAATTTGCATATGAATATATGTACATACTATTTACCATAGCACCATACATATATATTAACTAACACAACCCTCCTCACCATGTAACAGGAAGTACTGTATGTGGTTACAAAAAAAAAAAAAAAATTCGGAGATTAAAGCAAGAAATTTACAGAAAAGAAAAAACGGAAGTGGTTGGGGGGAGGGGAAGAAAATTTAATTCTCAATATGATATTCTTTTGTGAATGACTATAATAAGCGTAAATTAACTTTAATGAATACCATTACACACCACATCAAAGCTATGCGTAGCGTAATTTAAATATTATTAAAATCAAGGACTATTTTGAAAATTTTTGTAGGCTTCTAACGGTAAGGATTTTTTATAGATTTACATCGAGTAAAATCCTTAAGTCAATAGTTATCCACATACATCCGAAATACTATGGTTAATGAAGGAAATCGTGCATTATTTTCAACACATCAAGACCTAAGTCGGAAGACATTAATGTCGGAAATGCAAAGCTTTATAAGCAGGAGTTGCTGCAAGTGACCGATATCAATATATTGTCCGAAATGAGTTAACAAGTGGTGAAAAACAATCTCATAACGATCGATTGCTACAATTAATTGAAATAAGTTTGTAAGATCCAAACATTGTAATACAGGATCTTTTTTATTTCGAAGTATTTCGGATAATTTATTACATTTCGAGTAGAATTTAATTCATAAATAAGAATTGAAATAGAATCGTTAAAATCAAATTTTAACTTGTACGCGCAATATCCAGTACAAATAAATTTTTCAACGATAAAAAAAAACAATAAAAATAACCATCTTTTGTAAAACATTATTTCACTCTTCTACTGTTCATTAAATAAAATTTAATATTTTTTTCATGTTGCCACTGACAACGACAATAGCAATGAGAAAATGAGAAAGAATGATGGAGAGAGAGAGAGAGACAGAGAGAAAAAAATGGAAACCATAGAAATCCATTCAATGTAATGCGAAATGAAAGTATGACTACAACTATTGTATGAGTGGTTGAGAATGCTGTGGGGATGTGAGTGTGGGTGTCGGTGTGAGTGTGTTAAAGGCCAGCAAGTTGAAAGTGTTGGATGGTGGTATGCAACATGAAAACTTGTGCACAAGGCACACCTATACACACGCACACAAAAACAACGAACGTCATGATGTTGCAACATCAATTTATTAAATGCATTGTTTTCTGTATGTATGTACTTGTATTTGTTGTATTCGAAAAGCAATTTCTTAAAATGTGCAGGTGGTTTTACAAGGATATAACCTAGTAATATCAGTTGCCATGGATTATAACGTACATTATGTGTTGTTATTAAAACACACACATACATGCACACAACCGCATTCCTTACACTTGCGCACGCACACACATACATATGTAGAGAAAAATTTCTTATTGACTACTAGCAGTAGTATTCAAGCAGTAAGGAGTTGGGTGCTCAATTTGTATCCAAGGCATCATTATTATTATTATCATCATCGTAATCATCACATTATCATCATCATCATCATTATTATTGTCATGAATTAATGTTGAACCAGGTAATGGAAGTACTTATACCATTACAACTACAACAACTACAATTTATGTTTTCATTAAATGTTTTCCGATAATTAATACTCAAACCACATACTACAACAACAAACAATCTTAGAATTACTTATAGATTGTAAATTTGGAAATTGCATTGTTTTATTGCATATTTATAGGCATTTAATTAAAACAAAATAGTAAGCATACTTTTGGGCACACATAAATAGATTTTTAAATAAAAAAGATTTATTTCTTAAATATTTTTCCTTTTGAAAACCTAACAATGCTCAGGTACACGTAATGCATTTTAAAATTTGACCAAATGATTGTGGTTATATTTGTCAAATACTAATAACTTATTAAATAGCCCTTCAATGCGAGAAATAAGCAAATGGAATGTAAGGAGTACCACTGTTTGCTAGAAACTATGCGTAAATTAATTGCTTTCAAATAGTGAATTGATTTGAGGAGGTGTATAGAAAAGGTAGAAAATACAAAAGCATTTGGAGATTATGTTACCCATTGTTTTTGGCTGAGAAAGACGAAAAAAGTGAAACAAAAGAAACGACATTGAGAAAGGAAAAGAAAAGTACAAGAACAAAGTAAAGGTATTATCTACACAAGAATGCTTGCATTTGTTGGCCCTCTTTCACAGTATTAAACTTTACTCTACAAGGAACCCGACAGTCACAGAACAAAAGCTTTCCTATCTGCAACTTTTCTCATCATATGGCTTACTGAAATCCAATTGATATCAGTTCCCCTTCAACGAACTGACACCACGATGATCCGTAAGAAACCTAGCCAGTACTATCACGTTGGGCTTATTGAGTGCTAATAACTATCCAGAACTGCGATCTGAAACCACAATCGGAGCCTATGAACCCATTAGAATAGCAAATCGAAAGATTAAAACCAATAATCATATTAGGAATCGAGTAAAAATCCTATTTCGCAAGTGTGTCAGTTTTCTCATCCAAGGAATAACGCTATACCCCGCCTCCAACAGAGAACTGATCCGAAAGGGGTTAAAGACTTTTATGGAATCCATAATCGTTCATCATTCATAATATGCATTGTATTGCATTGTTCACCTTCAGCTTTAATCCATTCCTAAATTGAATTGTATTAAGAAGGAATTGTAAGGAAGGGCAGGAAAATGAAATGCAAGAATTGCAAATATCTCTTTGCCAACAGAATTTGGTGATTTTCGTAAGTATGCAGTTGAAATACCACTAAGTATTGTCTTGTCGACAATACATTATTTTAACTGATGACAACCTCTTGATCTCCTCGTATCAGTGATCAATGCTTGATGTGAGTAGTATGAAACAGTCGCCATTGTGTATGGATAAGAAAAGTTATGCAAACAAGATCTGCATAATTGCGAAGAGAGCTCTATATAGCCTTATATAATGTACTCCCAGATATTTCCATATAGTCTTTTCAAACTCCATTTTATGTTCCCACTTTTATATATACACACGCCGCTTACGAGGAGAAGTGAAGGCGTTTGTCAAAAACTATCCTAAAAATTTTAGGATTTCTAATCATCATCAGGATACGATTACCTCCTACAACAATATTTCATTCCATGCTTAATTCTTATATCCTCATTTGATGAATAAACAGAACAGTAATTAGCATGCAACAGGACTGGCATATTCTTCGCCGCAGAGACAAGATCTGTGTGTTAAGGAAGATATGTGATAGTGCACGGCCATTTCCCTGAATTCTATAAAAGAAGTTTGCAATTGCAATGGCTACAACGGCAATTACGGCAACAGTGGTAATTACAGTGGCTACAGCGACTATGATAGCGGCAACAACGTCAATTGCTGCGACAACAGCGACATTTACAGTGACGATAGCGACAATTTCAGCGGTAACAGCGGCAACTAAAGAGGTTACAGAGACAATGACAGCGCCAATTATTATGGCAATAGTGGTAATTACTGCGACAACAGCGTCAATTACAGCGGCAATTATATAGGCAAAAACATCAATTATAGAGGCAATAGCGACAACAGCTGCAATTACAGCGGCAATAGCGACAACTACAGCGGCAACAGTGGCATCTACAGCGGCAAATGCGGCAATTACTGCGACAACAGCGGCAATTGCAGCGGCAATTATATCGACAACAGAGTCAATTAGAGCGGGGCATCGTTAGTCAAAATCGAATTCGAGTTGTTGATTGATGTCATTAACTTCTGTGCTATTATTTTATTCAGTGCAGTGGCCGAGCGAGCTATGTGATTCCCTGATACGATATTAATATCAGACGAGCGGATAGCTCTCCTTAGAAGCTTTGTTAGTCTAGTGCAGTTGTAAATAAGTTGGCTTTTGATGTTACTTAGGGTATCATCTGGATGCTCTCGCACTATAAAAGGCAGACCTTTACATACAAATTTCAATTGTCTCATGATGCGTGATGTAAAAAAGCTGATCAAAAGGACTTTTCAATGTGAGATATGTCTGTCATTTAAAATTTTAATTCTAAATTCTAAGGACTTATAAATTTGTGTGTAATAAAATCAGTATTGTAGCTTACAGCAGAAGACTCTTAATTTCTTATTTAAGGCTATAATATGAACATTTTTTATACTTTATTGGCATTATTATTGGGCTTGTTATTCTAAGGACTCCATTTAAATGAAACAAGCATAAAAATATCCAAAAACGAAATCCGTTGTTATTTTCATTAACCATTAAATTATAGCAATACTTACAAAGGGAGATGGGAATCCCTTAATAAAGGACCGTCTATCTGTCAATGTAGCATTAATATGCCTGTATAACACAAATTTTCAATTAAATTTTTATTGCAATTTTTTTATACCAAATTTAACATGATTTTATGCTTCATCTTTTGCATTTTTTATATTTCATTTGTGGTAATCATAAAAGAATAAGTTGTTGCTTTGATTATAAAATAATTTTTTATGATTGCGACAACAACAATCAAATGAACAAAAATAACAATTGAAGTGCGTAGAAAAATCGCACTTTTTAACAAACAAAAAAATAATATGAAATAAAATAAATCCTGCATACGATTAAAATTAAAACAGGTTTTGATTTTTTTTGTTCATTTTTTGTTTATTATTCATTCAGTTTTTCGCCGAAATATTTTATTATTAATAATAAAAACAACAACAACAACAACAATACCGAAATGATGGTCATAAAAGAAAAATTGTAATAAAATTTTGCAACAACAAAAGCAAAGTCCATCATTTAAAATCATAATAATAAAAAACGGTTGCCATTGTGACTCACTGAAGTGGTGTCGAACTGAATGGACGCACAACAGAAGTATAAACGAATGAATGAATGAATGACTGAATGTCTGAATGAGTGAATGAAGAAGCAAAAAAGTGAATGGTTAAGTTTATGCGTGGCATATCCCCGGGGGATGATTCAATTTAAGATCGCCGTGTCCATAAAGTACAAACGTTCATTTACAATTTATTCAAAAGAAATAAAAACGTCCGTTAAAAAGCAATATTTTTTTGCTCGTAAGGTTAGGCTGGCGAGAAAATGTTTGTAAAACCAAAAAAATTTTGAGGATCTAAAATGAATGAAATTTGTTCTAAGTTAACTTCCTTTAACTTTAGTTTATAACGAGGCTGCATAAGTCTTATAAAACATCCTAAAAGTTTTTCCTAATCGCGGTTAAAGTTCATAGTCTTCTACCATGTCTAGCCTCAGTGCCTGCTTTGGCGCAAGTATCACAGGAACTTATGTTTTTATAATTCGTTTACAATTCTTGGGTATTACAGAGCCAAAACGTGATATTTTTAGCCTTGTCTATTCAAATCTAGCGCTTCAAAAAGACTCCAAGCCACCCTTCTTTCAGCTCCAAGTATAAGTAGAGCTTCAAATTTTCCTATTTCCAAATTAGTTCCACTCTATGATCAGTTACGCTATATCTTTATCAAGTTTTCGAAGCGTACCTCCATTTCCTTCTTATAATTTTCTGTTTCGTATGAACTTTGGCAGTCGCCGTAGTCTAGCAGGTAGTGTGTTCGCTTATTAGACATAAAACCTGGGTTCGAGCCGCAGGCCAGACATCAAAACGAAATATGAAAAAAAAAATATTTCTTCGGCGACTTCCTCTCTGTAAATTTCTAGAAAAAACACTGAGAGTAAATAAACCTGCCATGAAAAAGTTTCTCAAAAATCTGTCGTTCGGAGTCGACGTTAAACAGTAGGTCCCGCCACTCAAGTATAAAAATTAAGGCATACAACATGAGTGGTGTGAGAAGCTAGGCCGTAATCCTGACTGAAGGGTTGTAATGGCCAATTATGTATGTATGTATGTAAAGTGTTACTCCAACTAGGTGATCCCGACTGTTTAGGCATCTGTACACTATCCTTTTAACCAAAGAAGATAACTAAAGATAAGGAGTACCAGTAGAAATTCTAAGCTGGACAGATACTTCCTACTGAGAGAGCTCGGGAGCAGATCCCGCGTAGTTTTCGTTTTCTTCGAAATGCTTACTTACTTACTTAATTGGCCATAACAACCCGTTTACCGGATTTCGGCCTGCCGCAACACATCCTTCCAGGCGCCTCTGCTTCTTGCGCGCCTACGCCAGTTGGTCACACCAATCGATGACAGGGCTTCCTCGATTTGGTCCTTCCAACGGATACAAGGTCGTCCTCTTCGCCGACTTCCGCAGATACCCGCATCAAATACTCGTCTCGCCGGAGCATCCTCATCCATTCGAACGACATGGCCGAGCCAGCGCAGCCGCTGGATGTTAATACGCTGCACAACGTCAATGTCGTTGAGCTTACTGGAGTCCGTTGGCTCTGTTACTTTCCCTGTTGGTGTTTCTTAGGTATCTTGCCCTGGAGTAAATATTTCTTGTTATTATTAAATTTATTGAAAAAAGTGGAAATTGAAATTGGATGAAAAAAGTTGTTTTGTTAGAAAACAAATTTAATGAAAACTTTATTCGATCTCAAAAAACTTGGAAAAAATGGGAAAACTTGGCACCTGGCAACGCTGGCTTGGAGACTGAAATCTACTACATGTTACTGATCATGTGTACTAAACCTACGCAGGTCAAATTTGGAAATGTGCAAAGGCGGATCTCTAGAACACCAGCTATGATGGTACTTTAAACTAGTTGTGCCAGCAGGAGTTTTCCCAGTCTGCTATACAGGCGAAAGAATGTGAAAAATGGGTTTGTCTGGAATCGGAAAAAGTACTAGGGATACAGAAACAAAGTGGGATCCACCTCGAAACAGTCCTAATGCGGTTTCGAAGTGATGAAACTCCAAAAGGAGAAGAGGGTGATTTTTAGTTGGTATTGTCGACATATCTCTCATACTTAAAGGGTAAACGGCAGAATTTGTGGACTTTGAGTGGTGGTCTTCGCGACATTCATTTTCACATGAGATGGCTAAATATTCTCTGCCGAGTTTTGACTGTAGCATATAGTCAATTATTTATTTCTCAACAGGCTTGAAGTGCCTACATCGTGCGGAACGATGTGTTCTATATACGTTTACAAAACGTGAAAGCCTTTTTATTAACCATAGTTTTTCGAGTGTAACTTTTTTCCAATGTCCATCAAACAAATTTTTTTTTTACATTTTAAAATCTCAAATGAAAACAAAATTTGTTCATGTTCAAAAGAGATTTTTGGTTTGGTAAGACCATTGTTTACCAACGGATTGTACGGAAGAGCGAAAAAAAAGGTACACAGGAACTGAATTTAATCATCGAAAAAGAAAACTTCATTCGTTGTGGCATCAAAAAAAAATAGAAGGCAACTGTGCTTTTAATACAACACAAAGGACACGCACTAAACGCGTGCTATTGTCTGAGGCTATTTTTTGTTCTACTCACTAGGAATTTTTTGTTTTTTTTTTTTTTTTTTGTTCAAAAAGATTTGACTAGAGTCACTCGAGGTCCAGTCTCACCATTAGACCATTAATCATTCGGCATTTATTAACATTTTTGATGAAGCCATTCTCTATATCCTGTTTTCCTTCTTAATGCATACAGTCAGTCAGTCGTACTTCTCATTCATGCATTACATACATTCATACCTACTTACATTTGGATTGCTCTTCTTGTTGGTGGATTTTCAGCCAAAGGCAAGTTCGCATGTTCGTTCACAGACACACACCAAAAAAGCCTGGCATTTGAATGAAAGAATGAATGAAGCGAAGCTGCAAATGTAAATATTTTCTATGTGAGTGAATATTTGCTCAGCTTTTGTATGAAAGTAAAGATGGTAGATGGTAGGTAGGTAGGTAGGTAGTACGTGGTAGTCCTTTTATTCACGTATGTTATGTCCATATTTTCTATTTTTTATGGTTTGTCCTTCTTTTTTTTATTAAATTTGCATTTATTAATTCAAAAAAAGAAGAAGAAGCACCAATTCAAAGGAATCCAATGGAGATAGTTCACTGGTACACGTTGAAGGACACAAAGTCCTGATTATGTATATCAGCAATTTGATTTGATTACTCGAATGCCCTTCTAAAGGAATGAAAAATAAATTAAAAACAAAATTCAAATTGATTTCATATTTTTCTCAGCGTCTGTTTGTTTAATTTCAATGAATTTAATTTGAATTTATATTTGAAGATTTACTCGCGACTGTAAATATTTGTTTTACAATCCGTTTTCTCCAAGAGCTTCATAGCCACTTTGTTCATTTCATTTCATTGAATATTTTTTCATATTAAAATGTATCGTACCACACTGCTATCTGCTTAGGTTTTCTAAATTCGAACAATAATTTCTCCGTCTGAACAATAAGCAAGCCCTCGCCCAATATTGTTTCTCAAAGGCTATAGATCGAACAGAGAGGACTATTCTCATCGATTGAAATTGACTGCCAAAATCAAATTTGATTTCTATGACACGTGCGGTTAATCCTTTGCTTTTGAAATTATATGGTGAGCACGCTCTATCAAAAACACCGTGTATCGAGGGGGTTTGAGCATTTCAAAATTGTGGAATTTTGACATTCAAAGAGCTTCCTGGGGAAGTCAAAAATGTTTGAATATTACCAACTGGCAACATTACTCGTCTAAGATACGTATCAGACACAAGAAGAGCTTATACCATTATTATGCATGACTCAAGCAGCAATTTCAAATCGGTTAGAAGCAGCAGCGATCACGGAAATTGGATGCCGTATGCACTGAAGCCGATAGACGCTGAAAAACGATTCTGCATGTTTGACATGTTGTTTGATCGCTTAAAAAGGAATACCAAATAAGATGAGCTTGCACAAACATTAGCTGTAATTCAAGCAACCAAGGTTCATTCAAAAGCAAAAAAATTGAGTGCCACATGAACTGAAGCCGGTTAGCGTGGAAAGACAAATTTTGAATGACTGAAGTACTGTTCGATTGCTTTAAAAGCAGCGAATTATCACTTCGAAAAATGATGTCATTACTACAACTCCAAATGCAAGAAACCATAAGTAAAGCAATGGGCAACAAGTAAATTTACGGCCAAGCAGAATATCCATTACGCCAAGGTAATGAATGCTCTGTGCTTGGTGAGATCAGTAGGGGTATGAGCAGCTAAAACGGAACCAAACTATCAAAGGAGACTTGTATAAACGACAAGTAATTCATTTGAAACGAGTTTGGATTACAAACTGGCATAAATTTGCAAGCACACACGAGGCTGTAATTTTCCAATATGTCAACGCTCAATCACATATTGAGGCATCGTGCAAGAGAAAACAGTGGATGAGGGATTTTACCTAATTGGGTGATTTGAGAAGCAATTAAGCAGTAATAGTAGTAACCCCTATAAGAGTTATATCGATGTATAGAAAATTTGTAACTCTACCTCTACCCACACCTCTTCTGTAATATGCAGTGTAAGGTGGTAGGATAAGCTAGATTGTAATCCTGACTAAAGGGCTCTAAGAACCAATTATATTTATATTAAGAATATTTTTTAAGCATTAAAAGTTAAACAATATTAAAGAAATATTCCAAAAATCCAAATAAATTTGTTCGCGCGAGTTACGGTGTTAATTTATCCCTTATCCTATAGTGGGTTAATTTAAAATATTTTGTTAATTTTAGTACTTATTACCTTTTCATTACATATTACTTTCTCATTACTTTATTTATCACTTCATTTCTTTTCTATTCTCTTTATCATAAATATTGTTTACAACAAAAACATAGTCGTAAGTTCTTTTATTTTTATTAGGTTTACTTATTTAGTCTTTAAGTCTTACAGTTCAGTATTATTCCATTCTTCCTTAAATAAACATTAAACTATTGATTTAATAATATTAACAGTGTGTGTTTTTAATTACATAAGTGGCGCAGTCTTGAAACGAACCAAGAGTAAAACAAAAAAAAAATAAAGTAAAGAAAACTTTATAAATCGCTGACACATAAATGTAATATTTATTTAAAATATAAATATAACAAAATAACTTTCGTTCTTTAAAAAAAAAAAAATCTATAATAATTCAGTGGTTTTGATCAAATAATTTCTAAAAAACGATGGCACATTTGAAAAAAAATAATACTTAAACTTAAATATATTACAAACATATTACGAATACATATATTGATATACATATGTAAATATACAAATATACGAATATTTGTATGTAGATTTGTACTAAGATTTATTATTTCGAAAAGTACAGTCTAAACAAAAAATTAAATCTGTAAATCATCGAAAGACTTTTATTGCAAAAAAGTAAAACCTTATATTAAAACAAAAAAAACAAAAACAAAAACAAAATAGTATTTTAACGAAGAAAAGAAAATAAAAATAAAAATAACAGTTAACAACAAGAATTTGAATTCTAAATTTTATAACGTTCAAAAAATAACAATAACTAAAAGTAAGAACATAAACAGAAGAAAAAGAGAACAAGCAACATTACTGTGGTGCTCCAACAAAAAAAAACAAATAAACTTAAGAACAAAAAAAAAGAGAGAGAGAAAAGATTAAAACAAAATTAAAAAGAATTAATTAAAAGTGAGAACATATTGGAGGCAACAACAGCAAGAGCAAAAGCTATATATATATTAATATAATAAAATAAGAATAATAAATACAAATAACGATGGAGGATCTATCAATGAATGATGTTTTAAAAGACGCTCAAAGAATTGATATATTTAGAGGAGATGATACATTCGCGCTGACGTCATTTTTACGTGAAGTAGAAACATTATTTGTGCTAGTACAAACAAATGCCAATGCGAAGGAATACATCTATCAGCGAATAATTTTAAATAAAATACAGGGCGAAGCGCTTCACGTTTTAAAAACATTGGGGCCTAATCCAAATTGGGATGAAACCAAAGCAGCTTTAATAGCAAATTTTGGAGTGAAAGAGACTTACCACCAGCTATACCAGGAGGCTTTTGCAACAAAAAACAATGGTATTGTTAATTATTATAATTGTTTAAGAAATATTTTGTGTAGAATTAATGAAAAATATGAGTATGATAATGAAAAACCATTAGAATTTAGCCCTTTATATGTCGAAAAGATTATTTTACAAACATTTTTAAATAATATTGATGTCAATTTAGCATCAGTTATTGTAAATAGAAATATAACAAAATTAAGAGATGCTTACAATATTTTAGAAAGAGAGGGCTTAATAAGGAATAAAAATTAAGAAAACAAAACAAATGCAAATAGACACAGTGTAAACTATCGTACTAGTGTAGGTAATGAAAGTTTTAGAAACCAAACACGTAATGCTAACGGCAATACTTTTGGTCAAGATAATTTTAACAGACATAACTCGTTTACAAATTCAGGCCAAAATAGAAATAATTCAAATTTTAATAATCGTTCTTCAGGTATGCGAAATTTGAATAATCAATATGATCGCAGGACATATCAGACTCGACGTAATCAATATTTAGGTCAACATAATAGTTCTCAAATGGAGGTAGATTATATCCAGGAAGGTGAGGATAATTATGATTGCGGTGAGCAGGTAAATTTTCACTCAACAGCCTCCAAAAGGCACTTCCAATAGTGCGCCTCACAATTGGCGGAGAAATAATTAAGGCTCTAGTTGATTCTGGTTCAACTACTTCACTCCTAGACGAAAGAAAATTACAAAATTATGAAAGACTTATTTTGAAAAATCCCATTCCCTTTTCCTCTTTGAATGCTAGAACAGAGATTAATTCTGAGATAATAACAGAACTGCCAGTAGAGTTTGGTGAGAATGCCACAATGTCGTGGAAACTATTTGCGTTCCATGGTAAACAGTTTGATGCACTTTTGGGTCAGAATATTTTAAAACCTTTGGGTGCCGTTATTGATTTAGCTAAGGAAACTTTGACCATAAATGGCAGAGTAATTGAATTTTTAAAGCAATGTCCATTTGATCATAGTGAGATTAACCAATTGGAAGGTACGAACATTGATGACAGGGTGTTAGAGAATTTGTTCAAGTATTTGAATGTTGAGGAAAAGTTAGCTTTGGAGGATTTATTAAACTCTTATAAGGATTTAATATTTATTGAAGGGCAAATTTTAGGAAATACAAATATTGTCGAACATCAGATTATAACAGTTAATGATAGACCAGTATATACAAAGATGTATCGCTATCCAGTTGTACATGAGCAGGAGATATGTAGCCAGATTGATGAGATGCTGAAGCATGGTATAATAAGGGAGAGTAATTCGCCATATAACAGCCCTTTGTGGATAGTGCCGAAAAAAATAGATAATTCTGGGAAAAGGAAATGGAGGATAGTGATAGATTATAGGAAATTGAATGATATAACTGTCGATGATAAGTTTCCTATCCCCAATATAGATAATATTCTTGATAAGTTAGGTCGTGCCCAATATTTTTCGACCATAGATTTGGCTAAGGGTTTTCACCAAATTATGGTAAGGGAGGAAGACCGACCAAAGACGGCATTTTCTACTCCCTACGGACATTACGAATTTATTCGGATGCCATTTGGCTTAAAGAATGCTCCTGCCACTTTCCAGAGGCTCATTAATTTTGTTCTTCGTGACTTAATCAATAAAGTTTGCGTAGTTTACTTAGATGATATTCTAATATTTTCCACTAGTTTCCAGGAGCATTTGTGCAACGTGAAAAAGGTTTTTGAAAAATTAAGGGGAGCCAACCTTAAGATACAGATAAACAAATGCAAATTCTTTGCTAAGGAGACGTTATATTTAGGGCATATATTGACACCTGAGGGAGTCAAACCCAATCCGGCGAAGGTTGATTCTATTTTAAATCTTAAACTGCCCAATACTATCAAGAAAATAAAATCATTTCTTAGTATGACTGGTTATTACCGAAAATTTATACGGGACTATTCGAAGGTAGCATACCCGATGATAAAATATCTCAGAAAAGACGTTAAACTGAATGTTAATGATCCTAACTTTATAAATGCTTTTGAGAAATTGAAGAGGATAATAACTGAGACTCCGGTGCTTAGATACCCTGATTTTAAGAAGCCTTTTCAGCTAATTACAGATGCTAGCCTGAATTCACTAGGTGCCGTTTTACAACAGAATGGGCATCCTATTTGTTTTGCTAGTAGAACCCTGAACAATCATGAGAGGAACTATTCTGCTACTGAAAAGGAGCTTTTGGCAATAGTTTGGGCCACAAATTATTTTCGGCCCTATTTGTATGGTGTCAAATTCGATATACTTTCAGATCATCAACCACTGCGGTGGTTATTTGTCAAGTCTCAGAGGAGGGAATTGAATCCTAGGCTTTATAGGTGGATTATAAAGCTTAGTGACTTCAATCTGGCAGTGAATTACATAAAGGGAAAGGATAATCAGGTCGCTGATTTTTTAAGTAGGATAAATTGCGATTCTGGAGAGATTAATGTTTTTGATGATTCCAATGGTTCACTCTACAATAACGGTAATGACAGTGATAGGGCGACTATTCATTCTCAAGAAGAGGATTTACACGATCATATTGGTATTCTTGACACTGTTGTGAATAGGTTTAGAACTCAAATTATTTTAACTGATAGTAAAACAAGTGAAACGGATGTAAAACATGGCAATAAGAAAATTTATATTAATTCTGCGGATTTGGAAAATGGTCTCGATGATATATTAGTTAGGAATATCGAAAAGGGAAAAATAGGAATTTATACCGAATTAAGTGATCACAAATATAATATATTGCAGAAGAAGATAATAGAACTTTTTGGTGGAAACAATAGCTTGAAATTTATAAGATGTTCCTATCTTGCCTTGGATATGCTATCTGAAGATGAGACATATAAACAGATTCATCACTATCATAGGAATGAGACAGGACATACTGGTATAAATGAAAATTATGAAGGATTAAAAAGGAAAATTTATTTTCCGAATTTGAGAATTCTTATTCAAAAATATATTAACAATTGCAATGTATGTAGCAAGGCGAAATTTGATCGTAATCCAGTGAGGCCGAAATTTCAAATCTCCGAGACACCGATGAATATTAGACAAATAGTTCACATGGATGTGTACACCAACTCGAAATCAAATTTTTTGACATTTATTGACAAATTTTCAAAATTTGCTACGGCTTTTTATCTAGAGGATAGGACTAATCAGACAATTATTGAGAAGATAAGATTATATAAATCACAAAAAGGACATTTTCAAAGACTAGTTACTGATAATGAATTTAAAAGTGTGAATATCAAAGATTATTTTAGAAACGAAAATATTGAACTTCACTTAGTAAAGCCCAACAACCACACCGGAAATGCGGATATTGAGCGATTACATAGTACTTTGAGTGAAAAGATTAGGACATTAACTATTGAGGAGACAAATTTAAGTATTAAGGATAAGGTCAGTAAGTCCATCGAATTTTATAATAATAGCTATCACTCTGTTATCAAGGAGAAGCCCATTAATGTTGAATATGGAAACAGTGATAGAATTAAAATTTATAATATTATGTTAGCAAATAAGATAACAGAGACTTTGGGTACATTAAAAATTATAAGGCTTTAAGACATAAGGAACAGCCTAAATTTAGGGTAAACAATTTACAAAATATACATAGCTCAAACATAAAGAGGAAAACAAAGTATGATGGTGTAGTAGATACAAAACAATATGACAATTGTGTTGACTAAAATTAAATGAAATTATTTGATTGAATAGATTAAATTTTATTTGGAAATCTATTTGAATAAGAAGAATATTAAAGAGAATATATATATAAAAGTTTAAAATAATTACATATAAGAAAAATTTAATTATGATACTGAATTAATAACAATAATACTTAATATACTATAATTAATCTATAAGCATTTACTATTTTTAAGAAGGAGAAAAGAAAAGAAATAAGAATTTTTTAAAACTGTATTTTTAAGATTTTTATTTTCGTAAGGACTCAGGAGTGTCCCTTACTAAATGTGGGGGTAGTTACGGTGTTAATTTATCCCTTATCCTATAGTGGGTTAATTTAAAATATTTTGTTAATTTTAGTACTTATTACCTTTTCATTACATATTACTTTCTCATTACTTTATTTATCACTTCATTTCTTTTCTATTCTCTTTATCATAAATATTGTTTACAACAAAAACATAGTCGTAAGTTCTTTTATTTTTATTAGGTTTACTTATTTAGTCTTTAAGTCTTACAGTTCAGTATTATTCCATTCTTCCTTAAATAAACATTAAACTATTGATTTAATAATATTAACAGTGTGTGTTTTTAATTACATAAGTCGCGCACTCCTTATTTATAAGGAAAAGGTCATATAAACTTATTTTTTAAACAGTAGCATTAAGATGATAAAATAATGCTTTATATGATATATTCTATTGAAAAAATAATCAAAGCGATAGATTAATTACATGTTCCAACATTGTAATTATTTCCAATTCAAAAGGCAATAATTTATTTGCTACACAGAATTTCCAAAATTAAGGATTTCATACAAGTTTCAAATTTAATATGGTGTTAATAAAAGCTCATACATTATTTCCAACTTGTGTAATAATCTGGTCTAAAAAAATAAGTATGTATAAGCCTTTTAACTATTTAGGCCATAAACGAAGCAGGTCGTCAATAAGATCCAATTAAAAAACTGCTGACTTTTGGGTAAGCTGTTGTGGCACAAAATTTTCTCATAAAATTTTTGTTTTAATTTCCACGATTTTCTCGCACTCTCTCTCTCTTTCTCTCTCAGATCATAAGCATACTCTAACAGGCGTAATTAATTTTTAAGCTTCAAAAATATGTACATTTAATTTATGGAAAGCCCTCGCAAATGTTTATTACTCTTGCTATACTTAAACCATTTAATTCGTTCTCTACTTCTGCTTCTTGTTTATGAAAAAAATACAAAAAAAAAAGTGTGAAATTTAATTAAAAAATAAATAGGAAAACGCGTAAAGTAAGCAGAAATTTAATGGAAAAAAATAAAAATAACGGTAACAAATTAAATATAAAGTTTGTTGTTAAAAATTCAAAAAAAAATCCAATCCAAACACCCAAGGACCTATACACCTACACAGATGTACAATTAAATTTCCACTCAAACGAACGAACGAATCATCAAAAAATAAAAATGAAATGAAAGAAAAAACACAAAGAAGAATGAAAAACTTTGAAATGTTTGCATATTTCGTTCGGATGTGACAAAAACTGTATCCAAACGATAGAGGCACGCAGGCAGGCATCCTACTATTGCCACCATCCCATCAAATTTGGCAACAAAAATAAACACAAGTACGTATATTACCGTTTTATTACTGTGAATTATTTTGTCAACTCTCTCTCTGTCCAGTGTACAAGAGTGTACCCAATCCCATAGAGTCAGCCAGCAGCAATCACAATCACAATCATTTCATTTCGTTTTTTCCATTTTGATTTCATCCCGTGTGAGTGAGTGTTTTCGGTATCCTTTACAGCAAACAACGTTATTATCACAGTTCTTGTCACTTTTCTGTTATTTCAACATAAATTTCAATATTATTAAAGACAGTTTTGTTGGTACTGACACACTCTACGTGACAGCATTGTTATAATTTAAATCATCCATCCAGCATACAACAAAGTATACAAATTTTCTAATGAAAACTGAATTTCCATATAAAATTGTCTGCTTAAGGTAAGGAAAACTTGGAAAATTTCAATTTTTTAATAGATTTCCATAGAAAAGTGCGAAAATTGTTGAAATCGTTATACAAAATCTATTTCCTTGAATATTTTCAACATGAATAGATGCTAAGGTTTTATAATAAAAATAAGAAATCGCTGGAATTGCATACATATGTACATACATAATTGGCCATTACAGCCCTTTAGTCAGGATTAAGGCCTAGCTTCTCACACCACTCATGTTGTGTGCGTTAATTTTATACTTGAGTAGCGGGACCAACAGTTTAACGTCGACTCCGAACTACAGATTTTTGAGAAACTTTTTCAGCAGGTTTATTTACTCTCAGAGTTTTTGCCAGAAATGTCGCCGAAGAAATATTTTTTTTTTTTCATATTTCGTTTTTTATGTCTGACCTGGGGCTCGAAACCGGGCTTTACGTCTAATAAGCGAACACACTACCTACTAGACTACGGCGACCAATGGAATTGCATATATTTATTTAATTTTCTTGAAATTTCATTAGCATTGAATGGTAGGTAGATAGGTTGTATAGGAGAGGAAGAGACCAACCAAAAGTTTGTTTTAATCCACTCCTCTATATTCCTTTCTAAACTGTCTCCATATGTCCTCCATACAATCCCTGTTAGTCAGGATTACGACCTAGCATCTCACACCACTTATGTTATGTTTGTTAATTTTATCCGTGAGTGGCAGGGCCTACAGTTGAAGTCGATTCCAAACGACAGATTCTTGAGAAACTTTTTCATGGCAATTTTATTTACTCTCAGAGATTTTTGCCTAGAAATATGCTGAGAGGAAGTCGCCTCCAAGCCTATTGCTCTTGACAAATTTCAGCATGCTTCTCTGCAACAATAATGACAAAGCTCTGCCTAGCACTTCATATACATCCAGGTGTTTATGTTTGCGATGCATTAATGTGAGAATGTTTCTAATGATTCATTTTTATCGTCAGTGAATCAACAATACAACCCCCATTCTGTATAAGTGTACCCTGAGGTTATTCCTGATTAACCCGATGCACTACATGGATATCCTCTTACACCCACTTGGTATGTGAAGAGTCTTGACCTTTTTCTTTATTTGCCCTTTCATTGCGCATAGCTTTCAAAACACTTGCTATCACTTCAAAGAGGGGTTCTTGTCCCACTAGCGGTCATTCCCGCATGATCTGGTTAACCTAGTCGATTAAGTTTCTCTACACTGTCCCAGACGATCTGCGATTTAACTCATTAAAAGCCGAGTACTCGAATGGCAGACTGTCAGATTGTATTGCCATGTCCTGTCTTTTATACCTCCTATCCAAGTGAAATAGAGCAACACTTTCGATGGCATAAGCTTCCGTTTTGAAAATACCTGTGAGATTCCCCAAAAGGGTCGGACTATTTCATTCTGGGAGCAAAAACTGATGCTATTGTTCCCAGATTTATTCTTAAACCATCTGGCTTAGTTTCTCACACAACTCATGTTGTGTGCGTCAATTTTATACGTGAGTGGCGGAACCTACAGTTTAACATCGACTCCGAACTACAGATTTTTGAAAAACTTTTTCATGGCAGGTTTATTTATTTTCAGAGTTTTTTGCCAGAAATCTGCTGAGAGGAAGTCGCTGAAGAAATATTTTTCCCCGGGCTTTACGTCTAATAACACTAACCTAATCTAAAAACACACTACCTACTGGACTACGGCGACTTCAGGATTCTTAATTACAATCTATGTAAGGAATGCTCGTTTCTCAGCTGCAAATATTGGCCATACAAGTATTTGGAATAGCCCTCTATGCACTCCACGGCTTCCAAGAGAGCTCTCAACACGTCACGCCATAATTCTGTTTTAAACACCAATGTAGGGCACTCAACTATTCGCCAAATGCTGTGGCCTTCTTGTGTGTTCTTGTGAACTTTTTGAAATGGGTTCAAAGGAAAAATTGTTGTTTTTGGGAAAATTAATTGCAAGCAAATATTGAAATAGTGAAATGTCAACAGAAATGTTTGATTTTGATGGTTTTGATAAATTCTCAGTAATGCTTACATATCCTATATTTGCCCGAGTACGAGTGTAGGTAAAAAAAAAAGAAACAGAAAAAAACACACTCAACTATTCCATAAAACTGTTTTACATAGCCTGAATACAAGTACATACGTATACATACACATTCCGATTTACAAAGAGAAAAATCAATAAAAATTTATTTCAGAAATAAAATCCTTAAAAAAAAATATAAAATAAACAGAGGAGTTAAAAATACAATTAAAAACTCAATTGACACAGTAGAGCAGTGCCTCTTATAATCCAATGTGATGTGTCAGTCTTCGGATTGCACTCCAATAGCATGCCAACTACAAAATTTGTACTGTGTCCCGTAGTCGAAAGGACACCTCTCCTCTCGGCCGTTTTATACAGTGGACAAATATAGATGTGTCGTGGTTTTAGATCAGATCTCTTAACCGGTTTCATCCATATCAATGGCATACGATCGAACAGTTCACGTGGATGTGATTCGGCTAAACAATTTTCTACACGATCCCATCGTGCTCCCTCTAGAAATATCCCATAGACATAGACACCATCTTCGGGGGCTTCTACACCTGCTACTTGATCCTCTTCGATGCGTAATACTTCATAGTCAAAAACGAGTAAATCGATTGGTATGACATATTTACGTGCGAAATTCTGTTGAGCACCCGTAAGAAAAGCTTGAGTAAAGAAAAATCCCGAAAGCCAAAAGGTCGATGGTGGACCTTCTTCATACCATTTCTGTAAGTATAAAATAATTAAAGATTATTTCGTTGGAATTGAATTGATGATATTGGATTCAAACACATACAATTTTGATCATATTGAAAATGGCGTAATGCGCTTTGGGTCCGTCTTTGTACCTGAATGCCGGAGATTTCATACAACTATCCAAAGGTATTGGGATATTATCAGAAATTCTATTACACATGAACCTACTATATAATCTGTGACATGCTGCAGGTATTGCGACTGCCGCAGTTAAGTGAAGCATTCTCCGTTCATTTACAGCGAATCTCAATTTTGTTGGCCTTAGGGAAGTACTTACAATACAGCTAAGCTCTACTAGCTATTCATGCCACTATTGCGGTTCTAGTAATAGTGAATGGAAGGCGTACTGACACACTTGGCATTACCTCAAATTTTTTTACTGACCTCAATACCTTTTACTGACCTGACTGCTGCGATTGCAAGACATGTATGATCATCGGTCTGGCTGTTAAATTGTTGTATTACAATGGACCCAATACATACATACATAATTGGTTATTACAACCCATTAGACAGGATTACGACCTAGCTTCTCACACCACCCATGTTGCGTGTATTAAATTTATCCAAGAGTGTTGAGGCCTACAATATAAAGTCGACAGCGAAAGACAGACTTTTGAGAAACTTTTCATAGCAATTTCATTTACTCTCAGCGTTTTTGGCAGATTCCACTGAGAGGAAGTCGCCGCAGAAATATTTTTCATATTTTGCTATGTAGGAGATGCCTGACCTGGGGTTTGAACCGTGGCTTTACGTCTTATACGTTAACACACTAGCTATTAGACTATGGCGACTTCAATGGACTTAATGCTTAAACTATATAGGACCTTATCCTTTATGGAGGGCCCGCAACTTAACCTAACCTAACCTAACCTAACCTAACCTAATCTATATAAGCATCATTTGAATAATGTTTAGATTTTATACAATTTATCGAATACTATTTAGTAAATTGGATGCCCTATAAGAAAAAATAACCCAAATTTATTTAATTTTCTTTTTCTATTTTGTTTTATTAGGCAAATTCAAGCCACTTTAAAAAAAGGTCATGTACCCTTGTCAGCAAAAAGAGCACAGGTATGAGCTCCCTATATTAACCCATTTTCTAAATAAAAATGTAACCTTAGCAACCCATACAAAAAGAAAGGAAATTTCCTTTTCTGTTATATTACCTGTAGAAATTCCAAACGTCGCAGGAAATCAGTGATATAAGCACCCAAAGGCTTTAAACTGGGATACGATTTGGATGCCCACATGGCTGGTATTTTACTGATTAAAATCGATTTGTAAACAGCTTCAAAAGCAGCTGACATTACAACCAAACCTAGAAAGAGAAAAACATTTAAAAACTTAATAAAATATTAACGACACAAGAAAAAAAAAGGGTTAAACGAAAAACAGTTATCGACAAGACAAAAATAACTGAAAATAGAAACGAATTTGCCTTGTTAACTATTCAAAAGTGAAATGACAATAAACGAAGAAAGGTAAACAGAAAAACGGCAAACCAGGCCAGAGAATGTGTCATTAAAATAAATTGAAATATAAATATTTAATAAAACAAAGCAAAAACACAAAAAAAAAATCAGAAGAATAAAAAATCAATTCACGAATCAAACAAATATTTGCAAAATTAAGGTCATTTGGAAAAGCCATTGAAACTAGTGCTAATATCTACAATTTCAGTTAGTGAATCGTTTTAAATTCAAGAAAATCTCATATAAAAAATCAAATAAAAAAATCGAAAGAAAAAAACAAAGAAAACTAATTTTTCATGACTTTAAGAACCAATTCAAAGAGGTCCTTAAAGGATGCCAATTATCTGCGAACTCACTCTAGTCTATCGCGTGATTCAATATCGAACAGCAATAAATATGATTTGGACAACAGGACTTCCAGATCCAGATCTGGATCAACGAAATCTTCAAAAATTCATGTAAATTCAAATGAAATGTTTTTGGAAGCTACTCCCTCAATGAACCAAATAAATTCTTCACATCCTAGCAATATGTCGCAATTCATTCAGTATACGGCACATGAGAATCTTAAAAATGGTTACAACACAGAAGAAAGCATGAGTGTGAATAGTGGTTATAATTTGGACGCGTACAATGGTTGGCGATTATCGGGTGGTAAGATTTTAAAGTAAATTTACAGTTTCTTCTTAGATTTATCGAAAAGAGGAGCAACAATGTTATTTGCTTATACGTAAATGTACGATAAAATTGTTCATGTTCTTTCATTTATAAAAATTTTTCCGATAACTGCAAATATTTTATATAAAAACTTCAGACTTTTTTCAATAATTATTCTTTAACACATTGACTGCCACGGAAATTTTTAGAAAACTGGCCAAGCACGCCAACATTGACTTTTTGTTATTTTCCCAGAAGCCATTTATCGATACTAGCACTGACATAATACGGTTTTATTCGTAGCTACACAAAAATTGCAGGTTTAGTGAGTACGAGATAACTCGTAGTTGGCACCCTAGAAGGGAACGCAATGTACGAGATACCTCGTAGTTGGCAGTCAACGTGTTAACTGGAAAATGCACAATTAGTTTAAAGTTTTTATTGAGTTTTTCAAAAATGTTCAAAAACACACACATAAAACTATCGATAATAATTATTTAATTAATTTCACTCATTTTTAATTCACTACAATAAATTTATCGATAACTTGTATTTTTTTTAGAAATTTAACAATTGTTATCAATAATCTTTGTATTAAGATTACTGAAGTTTTACTTACTCTTAAATAAATTATCGACTACTACGAATTATCAGTTAATATTTTTTTGATAATTAATACTTATCGGTATTTTAATTTTGTTTATATCTTCATAAAGAATATATGTAGACATATAAAATATTTCTAAAGCTATTATTTGAGAAAAAAAATTTTCGATAACTAATAATTTTATACAGAAAATAATAATTATTATTATAAATTATGGATAGTTATCGAAAAAAAATTCGAATATATAATTTACAGCTATCGGCAAAATCCTGCTGAAAAAAGTTACTGTTATCGAAAAGAAATTTTGTTTAAATACAGTTATCGAAAAATATTTTTTAACAATTTCATGAAAAAAAAACTATCGGCTGAAAATATGAAATTAGGTCATATTTTCATTTCCCATTTTTAAATTGTTATGTTTACAAACGTATGTATAAAAACGTTTGTTATCGAAAGCAAAATTTTCGATAACCAATAGTTTTTCATTTTAAAGAAGACACATTATTCGTAATTCGATGCCATCTATTTAGTATGCACTTAATTTATCCATGAGTAGCTGACCTATGAATTTTTAATTTTTAAAATTCATATTAAAAAATCAACTTCCTTTACTTTCTTCCCTAAACAGGTGCAAGTCGTCGCGATAAAGAGAAATTAATTCTATCACCGAGTGAATGTAAAGTAAAAGCCGTTGGTCTTGAATATTTAGATCCTAAGACGCAAGTAAATGTCATCGTCATGCAACTGAACGAAAAAGAATCGAAAGTTGAATCTGATGATTGTGAACTGAAGCGCGTGCTGCCGCGACAGAAAAAACCACGCATACAAAAGAATAGAACACGTGCCACACAGACACTGTATCGGTGAGTCTATTTTATTATTCAAATCGATGATTAAATAAAATACAACAACAAACGGAAGTTGCCGTTTGATGTATGATTTTGATATTAACGGCAAAAATCCGCTAGGGGAAGAAGGGTGGGAGGGTTTTTTATTTCCTTCTTAATGCTTTTAACAAATTTGAAATATTTTTAATCTGCTGATGATAGATATGAAATGTATTGTTTGGCATTTATTCTGTGGAAAGTTTTAAGGGTGGGAAGCAGTGTGCACAGGGCTTAATCCCAACAGATATTAAAGTCATAAGCCAGGGAAAGTTTTTGTTTTAAACTTTTTTTTTTTGGGTGTAATAAGTGAAAGATTTATTTAAAAGAAGCAATAGTTTGGTTTTGTAAAGAAAATGGCTACCATACGAGTCCAGAGCAGTGTTGAAAAATTCAGTACTTTAGCACTTTTTTCAGTACATTACCATTTCAAAAATACCGCAATGCCCCCGCGACGCTTTCAGTACTTTTTTATTATTACATATTTTATGTCTTACGCTTTTCAACTATTAACGCATTAGCAACGTAATGCTAAAGGTAGAATTAGTATTTAGCCCCGGTTAGCCAAGTGTCCACGGAACGTACGTTCGTTTTTAGAATACAAAATGCAATGAGAACGCTTGCCGAACCGTAATATGATTTCGGTAAGCATTCACATTACTCTTCATATGCTACAAACGAAAGTATATGCCATAAAATTACGTCGACGTTTGACTACACGGAACTTTTACGTTTTGTTACATTCAGAATCAGAAGTGTTTATTTATATGTGAGGAACACGTATAAGTCGTTAGTTTTTCTGTTCCGTAGTACGTGAATAAAATATAACTAAATAAATAGTGTAGTAGGTAGTGTGCATTACTAGATGTGAGCACGCGGTTCATACCTTATGTCAGACATCTTCAACATAACGAAAAATGAAAAAAATTTTCCTTCGACGACCTTATTATGTCAAAAACTCTGAGAATAAATAAAATTTCCATGAAAAAGTTTTTCAAAAATCTGTCGTGCGGAGTCGATTTTAAACTGTCGCTGTCACCCCTGTAAAAAATTAGCACACACAACATAAGTGGTGTGCGGCGATAGGTCATAATCCTGATTGAAGGGTTGTAATGTATGTGTGTATTTTTTTTTTTACAAAAGTACCATTTGATGAACTTTCAATTATAGTTCAGTACCATTTCAAAATTTTAATTTTTCAACAGTGGTCCAGTGTAGTGTGCTAGTTCATCAATTTCCACCAAGGTCTGTTAGACTACAATGAGCATAAGGCCTTAGTAACAGTTGTCATCACTCTCCAACGAATAAATGTCATAAATTTGTAGAATTAGAGGCACTAGAAATAGGTATAGTTGGAGGAATACAAAGGCATCAGCATAACTTCGTTAAAACCCTCTAGTTACATGGATGAGAGAAGTTAAGAAGAGGTTCTTTATTTCGGATTAAATTTAAATGTAAAACGTTTACATTGGAAAGAATTAAATTTAATAGAAAGGGGAACATTATTATCGACTCACTTATGTATTTTATTATACGAATTAAACTGAATACAATACATTTTCGTTTAATGGAGTCTTTGTGATTTACAATCTTCCATTTATCTTTCATTCACTCATTCATTCATTTATTTTTTAAGAATAATTTCCACTTGACTGGTTATTTACTTGGGCCATTACCATTACCATCTTCCAAAATTATCATCATCATCTAATGATGATGATGAGCAGTTACTAAAAAGGAAGCATTAGTCAGTCAGTCAGTCATTCATTCATTTTGCTGTATACTCGTATTGTATAGAATACTCGTATATATTTTATACGATTGTTTATCTGGGTAATTACCCAGCTTCATTTAACATTTTCTTATATTGTTATTGTTGTTGTTGTTGTTATTTTTGCTATTATTTTTAAGTTTAATGGCTATCCTAGTAAAAAAAAAACAAAACACGATGCCAAAACTATAGAGGAATGCAATCATTGTGTAGATACTGAAAGATGGTGATTCTTGATAGAGATGGTACAGGTTTTCCCTTCTTTTAAGGACAATTTAAAATTAAACAAAGGAAAGTGCTTTATTTCACATTTACCATGGGCAAGAAAGGTTGTCACTTTTGTATTTGGGATATCTAATCGAATGCGTAGGTAGTTATCTTTATACTACTTGTTATTCCTTTTCTTTTCTTTTTGAAGACTTATTTCTAATGAGATTAGAAATGGTTTTTCTAGTTTGTTTTTAGAGGACCAAAACCTGGTAGGATTTTCTAAATAGTTGGCAATTTTTCTTATTGTTATGTAAGGATAAAAAAGATAAATAATCTCTTAATGCCAATAGCATGTATACACTCGGATACCTTTTTATTCTTTTGCAACATGAATAGAAAATTGTACGTGTTTTAAAGCAGAAGGATATAAAATTTAAAAGTTTTCATGGCGTACTTTTCAATGGATTTGGAATCAAAAATTAAATTCACTATCAAAGGAAACTTTTCAGAACAATCCAAAAGAGCCTTCTGAGTTACTTACAAAAAAGGTACAAAATACTACAAATTCGTTTGCCTAATATACCCAGTGAAGCGTTAACTTGAATACAATCTCTGAGCACACCCTTGACAACACCAAAGTCAACATCGAGAATCATTTGTCGACCAACAAACCAGTTATCCACTTCAAACAACGCCCAAAGCATTGTATCAAACTGCACTAAACGAACTTGGTTAAAGAACTTACTTAATTGATCATTAGAGATCTTTAGTCAGGGTTACAACCTGGCTTCTCACAACACACATGTTGTGCGTGGACCTACTGTTAAATATCAACTTTGGACGACAGATTTTTAAGAAACTTTTCACGGCAATTTCATTTACTCTCAGATTTTTTGCCAAAAACCTGCTTAAAGGAATACGCCGAAAGAACATTTTTTTCGTACTTCCTTTTTATCGAGATGTATGAGACGGGATTCAGACATGGGCTCTTGTCTAATAAGCCAACACGCAACACTGCACTCTACAACTTGATTTAAAATACATATCTGGGTTTAGTTTTTGACCACATGCTAAGCTAGTGTTGACATAGCTAAAAATAGCTTTTCAAATGACTTAGGTTACCTTGATAAGTAAATAAGGCGATCTGCCGTAATACACCTCCCAAGTGTATTAAGCATTACCTTTCCAAAAGTTCTTTCTTGCTTGTAAGGCTTGATTTTTATCTCTTTACTTAACGGCTAATCACCCTTACCTGTTACAATGAGACTATTCGCCCTTTCACTCTGACATCTTATTTCATCTGGGCACGTCTCCATCCTATCTCTACATGATATTGACAACATCTCTCATACAGTGAATCTGGATGGGAACTTTTACACTAGACTCTTGAGAAGGGATGGAAGTTCACCGGGATGGTTCTAAGCTAGAGAACAGGATAGACAGTGGAATTTTCTGCTAAAACCTTAGCCATAAAGTTTCTCTTTGCTTTACGGACTACTAAAGAGTGTTTTAAGTCGGGAAGTGTTTTAGTTATGCCGCAGAACTGATCTCGCCTAAGGAAGCCCTTACTACTAGGAAATCTATTTTCGCTGACAGTCAAACTGCAATCAGGTGGATTTTATCAATATCCCATCTGATGAGTTCAAATTAAATTCACGTGTACAAATATTCTACCGCGTTCCGTAGAATTCGACTTCGTTTCACAAACCGAGTAACATAAAATGTTCATTATTTTCTCCCGCAGAGAATCATCAGCTCAAACGCTACCCTATCTACCGGGTGTTTCGAATGATCCCGTCGTATTGGAGACTATAGAAGTATTCAAATTACCTACCATACTACCGGGCGATAAACCACCTGGTCTTTACGAGGTCGAAGTCTTAGAAAGAGCCCGTAAACGTTGGGCTTTCGCTAAAGCTCTTAAGGATAATTTCCGCAAACAAATAGAAAAGGCGAGAGAAAAGTTAAAGTTGGACAAACATCATCATGTCCTCGAAGCATTCGAGTGGGAACATTGGATAGAACGCGAAGAGTATATACAAGAGTGTCAAATGATGCGACTGGAAATCTTAATACGAATGTTCGATAAGAGAGAACGTGAAATGCATACAGCTTCGCAAAAGCGTATACAAATGAGTTGCGAAGTGATCGAAGCCAAGCGTGTAGCTGCTTTGAAGAAGAATGAAATCGAATACCAGCGTGCCTTAAGACGCTTGGAAATGGCACAAGCAAAGCAATCTAGAGTGTGGCGTAAAGAGCACATCTCACAAGGTTTGGGTAATCCAAGTTCTGAGTTTTATGCTCCAAAAATGCGTTACGGTGTCAATCCTAATAGAAGGCATTATAATGCCTTGCGTAAAGGTTTCGATATGCGCATGGATGATTTAGAGAAGCGAGCTGTAAAAATGGATTTCAAACACTTGAAATGTCCATTTGCCAAGCTCAAGGAGTGGTCCAAGCCGAAGGAAGTTTTACAGGAGGTAGAACAGAATTTCTGCTCGGATGAAAATCTTAAGAGATTGTATGAAAGCTTAAGGGTAAGAAAGGCCTCTAAAATGTATTTTATTTGTTTGTCTTAATGTTTTAAACGTTTCAGACTTTGAGGGAATCTTCTAGAAAACAAAGGTACGCACCTTTATGCTTAAAGGAAAAAGATATAAGCACAGCATCTATTGAAGAAGAGAAGATAGAAGAGGAATCCAGACACCCAACTTTGCATTTCCTTACATCATCTGATGAAGAAGACGGCACGGATAGCTCTTCGATTAGAAGATCAGAAGAAGCCAGGCAGGAACTCTCTTTAGAAGAGTTGACCCAACAGAAGCAAGCCGAGCGAGAAGAATTAAGGAGACTTCAAAATGAAATGCAACGCGAAGAACTGGAGACTTTAATTATCTCGTATGAAGGCAACACTGTTGGTTGGCTTATGCGCTTCCTAACCGAGGAAATGATTCGTGTGAAGGAGCAACGTAAGCTGCACCTCTACACCATGATTATCAAACTCGAAAGATGGCGCCGTGAGGCAGCCGAAGCTGGTTTAAGACAAAAGGAAAATTGCATGCGTCAAACCTATGAAAAGCTGTACGAGGAATGTGATCAAATGAATCAAGAACCTGCTGCCGAATTTTTAAAAGAAATTTTAGATTCGGACATCAAAGATTACGCCGAGCAAGAGGCTGAGGAATATGTTACCATTCTCGCTAGAGAACTAGATAAGGAAATTAGCGGTTGGTTGGATACCTTCCGGCAAGTACAAAATCCTTTTAACTATGAAAACTTAAGATATGCCCTCAAGGATATTATTATGCCCGATATAGAGCAGATCTTGTACAGGGTGGAGAGAGATAAGATCATCGAATATATAATCAATAAAGTAATCATGTGTCGCGTTTACAAACAACTAGAAGCCTACGATGTATCGTTTACCTTTGTCAGTGATTTGGTGGATCGCATTATAGACAATGATATTTATTTGGATTCACCGGATTGCAGTTCTGAGTGTGACTGTGGCGACTTTTGCTTCTGTACTCGAGCCAAAATGGAAGCCATGGCTATTATTAGAAAGGCTATACGCTATTCTGTTCCCGGCAGACGTTGGCTTACCCCCGATGAACGTGTTGCTTTTGAAAATTTACGTGATGTATTGGATGATGTTTTCGAAAGGGTTATACCCAAAGGAACAATTATCGAAGTCGATATGCCGGAGGCTCCTGAAGTTCCGGCTCATGATGCCCATACCGATTTAGTGTGTCGTGAACATGATATCATCTTAAAGAATTTGTTTGAAGTTCCAGGTAAAAAAAAAGAAGTAGAGCTTAGGTGTATAACTACCACGCCGGCGCCCGTACAAGACGATATTACTAAGAGTTTAGAGGGTGTAGAACGCTTGCTACTTGCCGATCCCGATAAGCTGTCAATTGATAAGACTCTAATGGGTATGGATGAATATGTAGAACCTGAAACACAAGAAGAACCACAAGAAGTACATGTTATACCCAGTACCCATGACATAAGCAGTGTTTTTACGGACTTTAAGAAAATGCCTGTTTTTGCTCAGACTTCCTCGGAAGAGTTATTGGAACGTTTGTTGGCTGAGGAGGAAGAGCAAGAATACGAAGAGGAAGAAATTGTAGCAGAAGAGGAAACAAAGGAGACAGAGGAAGAGGAGGAAATGAGGCAAGAAATTATAGAAGCCGAAACGGAGGCACCATCAAGCGAATCAGCACAAATTGAATTTACTGAAACAATAGAAGAAGAAATATACTCGCAGAAGGAGTCATCACAAGAGGAAGTAAAACTACCAGAAAACCCAAAGAAGAAAGAATCACAAAAGGAAGAAGAAAGAGAGGTACGATTTGAAAAACCCGTTTCTATAGAATTTCCTAGTTCTATGGATCAAGAAGAGCAAGATGAAGGCGGTTTTATGGAAGTTGCCTTCGTCTACGATCCAGAATTAGAATATTCAGTACCAGTGCCATCGGGTCATAATATTATGGACGACAACAAGAAATTAAGCGTACGTTTCTCCGAGCATCAATTGGTTCCTCTAGAAGACACAACGGACACCACCACTGTGGTGTCAACAGAATCATCCCAACAGAATGCGAAAACTGAAAAAAAAGCAAATGAACCAAAAAAACCAAAATGATTCGATTGATATGATTGTCTTACTTCTATCGTACTAATTTTCTTTTTCTTTCTTTTTTTTTTATTAAAATTTAATTCTTTTCCAAATATATTTCGTTAGAGAGATTTTACTTATATATAAATAATAATAAATACAACACATACATATGTTCATATTTTACAATAATTGTATCACTTACCCTTAATGGCCTTACGCAATGTTATCAAACTGGAACGTATGGTAGAGAGTAAGACATTGAAACGCACCATTTCCTGTACCAACACTGTGTTCATGCTCTGATGGTAGCTGGTCGGATAACGATACAAGGCAGCATCACGATCAAAATCTTTGGGTAAACGCTGTAAAATATCTGTGGCCACATTAATGACCACTTCCTCAGGGGTCAGACGTTCTCCACCGCCTTCTTCGCCGTCATCGGCCGAGGCTGATGTATCCTTGTGAGCATAATAGAGGGAAACAAATTCAGGACATGTGGGATAGGTAGGAAGGTTAAGGTTTTCAGGATAACGTTTGGAAAGCACTTCTTGGTAATAGGCTTGGGATTTTAACAATAACTACTCATGTGTGTGTGTGTGTGTGTGTTTGGAAAGCGTAACAAGAACAAGAACCATTATTACAGTATAAAACATTGGAATTTAATTTCATTAAAGGAAACACTTACCCGTTTTTCATGTAAATCCTTAAATTTTATTAGGGGGAGGAAGGAGTTAATAAAATCATAAGAAATGTAAGAAAATATTTTGTAACTCTAAGAACTTACCACACGATCCTTTGGTTGGCAGAGGAAATATTTAAAAAAAATTTTTTTTATTAATTAAACATTAGGCAACCAAACAATGCTGAAGGAAATTAGAATTATTTCTGAATCGAAGATTGACTAGGTTGAGTTAGCTTTACAAGTTAAGAGAAAAACAGATCACCACTAGAGTACTGTTTGGAAACTAAATTAAAACCACGCATGACGATTTAGCTAATAAAACAGAAAAAACAGGAATCACAGCCACCTAGAGTTGTTTATAAAGACTAGGAGACACATTTAGTCAAGACATTGAAGAAAGGCATTGCAAGGAAAGCTAAGACGAGGCATTACAAGAACAAATAGGAGAAGATTAAGACTGACACACTTAGTCAAGTCATTGAAGAAAGGCACTCCAAGGGAAGCACACTAAGCTGGCAGCTAGACCTGGACACTCTCTGAGAAAGTAAATAAAAATTCTCAGAATAAACCCGCGGGAGTACGGTTTGAAAATTGACTTGTGTACATCACCACAAGTTTGAAAAAAAGAAAAGGATTTTATATACATTTTTCAGCTCTTTCATTTCCAATAATGTTCCTATGTGCAGACATGGAATCTAAGGCAGTGGTACAGAGGAGCTTCATTCCTTTCTAACATCGGTAAACCAAGGTTGAATTGCTACTAATCGACACTAAGATCTTCATATCAGACCTGCAGAACCCCGGTCGTTTATCATTTTACACGCCTGACTCCAGCTTGACGCAGAGACTTCCAGCTACACATACATAATTGGCCATTACAACCCTTTAGTCAGGATGGCAACCTAGCTTCTCACACCATTTATGTTATGTGTGTTATTTTTATGCATGAGTGGCTGAACATACAGTTTGAAGTCGACTCCGAACAGAGTTTTTGCCAGAAATCTGCTGAGAGCAAGTCGCCGAAGATATATTTTTTCATTTCTCGTTTTGTTGGGAATGTCTGACCTGGGGTTTGAACCGTGGCCTCACGTCTAATAAGCCAATACTCTGCCTACTAGACTACGGCAACTTAGGAAACACAAATCGCCTCCGATAATCTAAAATGTGTTGCAGATTCGACCAAACCGGCAGTATTATTCCTTAAACCCTTCGTCGGTGGTTACTTACATTGTCGAAAAATATTGACATTCATGTGCTTTCTTGATGAGTTTGTTGAACTGGCATCAGTTAGGTTTTACGAGGTCGTTAGAACTTGAAAATGGTGTGAGTGTGATTAAGGCTTTTGATGTTGAATCAAATTCTGAAGGAAAGAAGAACCTCTCTGGATAAATAAATCTATGTAGCGCTAGGATATCGTTTACATACCGCCATACAACGTCAGCGTAGGCAGCACTACACAATTTCTTGGGAGCGTATACTGGAATTAAGGCAGGTTGAGATTACTGAACTACCACAAACCGCATAGGCTAAGGGTGAACCTCTCTGAATAAATTGATCTATTCACTGTTACCTAAGTAAGCCGCAATACTATGTTATCGTAGGCAGCATGACACAAAATCTTGACAGCGTATATTAGATTTAAGCAAGATTGAGACTACTGAACTGTTAGGTACCTAGATAACAGCAGATTACTTCCTCAAGCCGATTGGGCTCAATTAGAGAGCATAAGAGTACCAACCTTCCACTAATACTCATCGTTTGTAACTTAACCGATAGGTCTTTAGAACAAATATTACAGCTGCAGTATAACAGCGTAAACCAAAAACAACATAAAAAACCCAAATTGTCTACAAATGAAAATCAAAAAAAAAAAAATTAACAAAAATACGCCTTAAATTACCTGTGTTAGTAGCGTATGATTAAGCAGCATATCCGTTTCCTGTTGATCCTTCATAATATCGGCATTCGCATGGAAACCAAATATGGCGGGCACCGTTTGCTGCGGTAACTCACGTGTATAGTTCATATAATTTTCGGCCTCCTTGAAAACCGGTATGTAATAAATCTGCTTATCATCGAAATAAAATGGTTTCTCCAAGTCCAACACTTCTGGGCAATAGTATCTATTCAAAATGGTCTTTAGGGTGCGGCGATCCCAATCATCAGTTACACGGCCACCATAATTACATTCGCCGGTTAAATATCTTAAAGCATCGTAGTTAACACCCTCATATTGATCCAGAAACATTTTCAATTGCATTAAACTGATGCGTAAATCGGTTTCATTGAACTCATAGGGTATATTCCAGCCAATCGGACCAAAATAGCGACGCTCTTGTATGACAGCATGGAAAAAGCACAGTGAATAGATTAATTGTTTAAAAGTTTGATTCTGTTTACAGGACTCATACCACTCCGGATCCGATATAGGATCGGAGAGCATGGAACGTATGATATTCGATCTTAAGCCTTTGGGTGGTTCATTGGTCATTTTAATGCCGTTCTGTAGGACCACCACAGGGAAATGATCAGCCGGATATGAAGTAAGCCACAAACGAAAATCCGGGTGAGTGGAATCGGGCACCAAGGTTTCACATGTTTTTTCCAGTTGAGGCATAAAACTCTTGGCCAAATGGCAATTCTGCAAAACTACCCAATTGCCCAATTTTACACCCTCATCGATCATTTTCACCGCTATGGGACCTTGACCTTGGCCCAATGACAAGGAAAACAAGCGGTTCGTGCCGAAACCCTGCTCATCAGCAAATTTCAGTAGAGTTGCAGTAGGATCTGAACCAGGCGTTAATATAAATATCAAAGGCACACAACAATGAGAATCGGCAAATGAGGCAGCCAAGTCAAATTGTGGTGGATCAACAAATTTTTTACCCATTTCCTCAGCCACAAAGCCCAATATGCCGGGCACTAACTTATCAGGCCTAAAGACACGCAATATGAGGAGCTTTTGAAATAAACTTAACCTGTCCTGCCATTCTGCTGGTATGGAGTGATTGTCCTGGGGAGTAGGGGCATCAAATAACAATTTCCATTTATCCAAGTCCTTGACAACACTTTCACGCAAACCTTTAAAATTTGGCAATTCCGATAGACGACAAATTTCATTCCAGCTCTGTACACCCAACCATTTGGCAGGATTCTTATGGGGATTGTCTAGGCCAATGCCGCCCGTTAACAGAAACATCCATTCCGTATTATCGATTTTATTGTCGGCTTTCATAAGGTTGATGTTCAATATTAAAGAGAACAGAAGTTTATCCTGGAAAACAAAAATAAATTTTTTGTTTAAATATTTGCACTTGAGATGAATAATAATATGTGATGTGTCTTAAGGCTGCTGCTGCACGCGTGTAAGGGCTTTAGTTTTCAAATGTTAAAAAACGAAATAAAAGGTTTCATGTTCAACAGAATTGTAAAGCCATAAAAGGATTACATTTGCCAGCAGTGAGTGAGTGATAAACAGTTTAAGTTCCAACAGCTGCTATTGCCATATTAAATTTCCGTTTCATCACCCTTTTTATTTATTGATTGAAGAAATGACCATCAATAGAAATAGAAATTAAATCAGAAACAGAAATAACGAAAGGAAAACTATTTTTCCGTATCTATAATCGTAAGATGCTTAAAGTATTAAGCCCTGGGAAATTTAAAAGAGATAATCCGCACAATCTTTAACTGTAATGGACTAAAGAACGGATGGATGCTTTAAGTGGCATTTAAATCGTCATTGAAACTAAATTTATATGTATAAGTCCTTTCACATAAAGAATGGGTTTTATTTCTAGCATTAACTCTCTAGTCCATTATATATCGAGAATTTTGGAGAGGTAAACCGAACATCATTATTTTAAATCACTCATCACTTTACCATACAAGATCATCACACTAATTTTGAGCAATTAGGTCATGAACTGACGAAGAAACTGTGGCTTAAGGAGCATTATAGCAAGCCCCTTAATAAAGTTCTCATATCACGCTTTAGAAAGCAGTTACATATATACATATGTACATACATAATTGACCATTACACCCCTTCTGTCAGGATTATGGCCTAGCTTCTCATACCACTCATATTGTGTTAATTTTATACGTGAGTATACTCACCCGCTATAGCGGGATCTACAGTTTAACGTCGACTCCGAACGGCAGATTTTGAAAAACTTCATGACAGGTTTTTATTTACTCTCAGAGTTGTTGCCAGAAATGTGCTGAGAGGAAGTCGCTGAAGAAATATTTTTTTTCATATTTCGTCGACCTGGGATACGAACACGGGCTTTACGTCTAATAAGCCAACACACTACTTACTAGATTGCGGCGAATTCGGCAGTTTACGGCCCCTCAATAACTGAGATCTCCGTTTGCTTTTTGTTCTTCGCACTAAGTGATGTTGCAGCACCTTCTATCAAACTTTGTATCCAAAGCCTAGTGAGATATAGGTTAAATTCGCAGCCGCCTTAAAGAGCATAGCTTACTTGAGCCCTACAAAGTCCCGCTGTAATACCGACTGTCTCTATTCCGCCGTCATATAACTACAAATCTTTGAACACATTTCTATACCATTCCAAAAGTTTATTAAAAATAATAAAAAAAAATAATCTTATCCTATCATGTCCTATCCCATCCTATCCTATCCTGTCTTATGACTGCACACTATTCTGGGTACCCAAAATGTCCCAATGCTGAGCAATAACAGAAATTAAGTTCTCTTCATCTTCCCCATCATTACAGCTTCTGTGGTAGTCTTTGTGATGTAATCCCAGCCTCCTGAAGTAAACACCAGAGGCCAGACCCTCGTTATCACTGCTATTAGATTCTAAGACGGACTCAGCCTGAATAGTACTACATACCGTAATTTTCAAATTTCGTGAGTTACGTATGTTCGACGAAAACATTGAAGCAGTGAAGAAAATTATTTGGATAATCGTCGAATCCCTATTAAGGAGGTTGCTGATGATGTTGGCATATCGGTCGGCTCATGCCGAGCAATTTTTGCGGATGTTTTAGGCATGAAAAGTGTGGCAGTGGAGATTGTTCCAAAATTGCTAAATTTTGAGGAAAAACAACGTCGCATGGACATCGCTCAGGAGATGTTGACCACGTTCAACGACGATCCAGATTTGCTCAAAAAGGTCATAACTGGGGCGCCCTGGTAGTCTAGTGGGTAGTGTGCTAGACTGTTAGCGTGAGGGTTGTGGGTTCGATTCCCACCAGAGGCTCTGGTCTGTTACACTACACCGAGCATATGGTCAAGTTACTCCGCTCGTATATAATTAGAATATAATTTTTAATTGTATTGTAATTAATAAATAAATAAATAAATAAGGTCTTAACTGGCGACGAATCATGGGTGTATGGCTATAACATTGAAACCAAGGCGCAATCAGCCCAATGGAAGCGTCCAGAAGAGCCAGAACCGCGAAAAACACGTCAAGTTTGGTCAAGTATGAAGGTTTTGCTCACCGTTTTCTTCGATTGCAATGGCGTGGGGCATCATGAATTCTTGCGCCGATTGCGCGAAGCAATTCGTCAGAAACGCACAGAATTGTGGAAAAACCAAACATGGATTTTGCACCATGATAACGCACCAGTTCACACATCGATACTTGTGCGTGAGTTTTTGGCCAAAAACAAAACCGGCATGATTACGGGTTTACCGCATTCACCGGACTTGGCCACCGCTGACTTCTTCCTCTTCCCAAAACTGAAGACATCGATGAAAGGAAAGCGTTTTGCTACAATTGAGGAGATAAAAGAAAAATCGAAACAGGAGTTGTTGGCGATACCAAGAAACGCGTTTCAGAAGTGTTTCGAGGATTGGAAAAAACGCTGGCATAAGTGTATTATATCTGAGGGGGGTTACTTTGAAGGGGACAAGATAGTTATTGATAAATAAATAAATACTTGTTGAAAAAATTAAAAATAACGATTATTTTTTGATCACACCTCGTACATAGATAACCTAAGACTCAATAGTACGCATGGCGCGACCATAGCGTCTATACTTTCAGGCTTTTGTGGCGCTCAGTCTCATTGAGCCATATACTCTTGTTGTCTTGTTTTCGACTTAAATTTCGACCATGTATTAAAATAGAGCATGATACGAATTCAAACATTGTTTTTTAAAATTCTTAAAAAAACAAAAATTTGTTCCCCATTTTAGTTCATCTCCAATACAATGGCTTATTTTTAATAGGCAATCCAATTTAGTTAAAAAAAATTTCTTGACATTAAAGAAAGGCACTTTTAAAACATGGTTCATAAAATTCCGAAAAGTTTTATTTCCCATTAACCCTCATCATGATTTTTTTTGTTTTTTTTAATAAAGAAAAATAATGAGACCGCAAAAATTTTCATTCTTTTTTCTTTCGTTTCTTGTTTTATTTTCTTTCTACACGCAAAAAAAAAATTTAGTTCTAAGCAATTATCATAAAATTATTGTATCAATGAATCGTTTGATCCACTGCTACAGCAAAAACCTTTGAGACGTTCACTCGACAATGCTAGAAATATTCTGACCGAAATAATGGCTATAATATCTCCTCGCGTTCATAAAACTATCAAAATGGTTGAGAAATGGTAGTCAGAAGTCATGTTTGATTGACGGAATAGGTACTCCCGGTACAGAACTCTATAGAACCCAAGTAAAGTATAATTTTTTGAGGTGTCAGACAAATCAATGCGATGTCGTCAATATATGTATATCAATTCCTTCAGATGCTCCCTGTTTATAGAGCTGATAAGGCCCTCATTATTTTAAGCTATATCGGCATTTCAATGTAGCAACTTATACATCGCCCTACCGAACACCGTCTGCAACATAAACAAATTCCTTGTATTTCCAGGGATTCCCAAATTATTCGGTTAAATAACCAGTTTATAGAGTTACTAAGGCCTTCTCTATTTTATGCTATATCGACATTTTAGTGAAGCAACTTATACGTCACCCTACCGAACACCGTCCGCAACATAAACAAAATACTTGTATTTCCAGAGATTCCCAAATTATTTGATCAAGTGCTTAACAATGAGGATATAAGTAATTGTACTTCAAATGCGTAACTCGGATAGTAATTGTTAGAACCTAGTATCAGAACATTATGTGGTAATCGGACGGTCCGCTATGAGGGTTCAAGTGACTGAGTAAATCTATGGGGCTTAGCAAAGCTATGGGAGCTAGATAAGCTTAGCAAAACTTAATTGTTTATATGTTCCATAATTATTCTTAGAGATGCTATATAGTCAATACAGGAAAATTATGGCGCAAAATCCTTGAGTTCATAGTGCATAGATTTTGGCCGATATCCGGTTCAAGATTATGACACTTTCATTGATGTGGATAACAGCCGCAGTCTAGTATATAGTGTGTTGCCTCATTAGACGCTATCCTCAAGATCAAACCCCAGCTCAGACATTTCGAAGTAAACCAAATATGAAAAATATTTCTACGGCGACTTTCTCTCAGCAGTCTTCTGGCAAAAACTCTGAGGGTAAATAAAATGATCGTGAAGAGTTTCTCAAAAATCCTGACTTCGGAGTCGACATTTAACGGAAGGTCGTCTCACTCATGAATAAAATTAACACCCACAACATGCGTGGTGTGAGAAGCTGGGTAGTAATCCTCACCAAATAAGGATAGCAGCAAAACACCTCTGCAATTATTGTAATCTGCATTGTAATCTACTGCCATTCTCCTAGCTCTCCAAATTTCCCCGTACCAATACATACATACATAATTGGCCATTACAACCCATCAGTCAGGATTACGGCCTAGCTTCTCACACCCCTTATGTTGTGTGCGTTAATTTTATACGTGAGTGGAGAGAGATTTTTTGAGAAACTTTTTCATGGCAGGTTTATTTACTCTCAGAGTTTTTTGCCAGAAATCTGCTGAGAGGAAGTCGCCGCGGAAGTATTTTTTTTCATATTTCGTTTTAATGTCTGACCTGGGGGTTTGAACCCGGGATTTACGGCTAATAAGCGAACATACTACATACTAGACTACGGCGACTACATTCTTGTTTACTGAAGCACTCAATCATTCATTCTCAATATTTTAAGGCTCTTAAAATCGCTTAAAGCATTTTTGTTATGCCTGAAAAACAGATGAATTTTAGCTATGAAATGATTATGTTGACCACGATAATCCTTTCCTTTCTCTGCGTGTATTATATTATGAAACTGCCAGAATACAATTAAAATTCTTCTAAAACTTTTCATGCCATAAATCTTAAGCAATAAATGATGCCACATGAAGGAACGAATGACTGACTGACTGAACGAATGAATAAAGAAAACAGCTAAAAAGGTAACAAATATACACACACAAAAAAGGCAACAACAACAACAAATATATCTTTTCCTTTTTTTTTTAAGGAATTTATCAACGCAAAAAAGCCATCATTTTATACTTCATTGCCTTTTAGTTGTTTATGGAGTTTTTCCTTTTGAGAAAGAAAAACCATGAAAAACTTTTTCTTATTAAAATACTTATTTCATGCGAAATAAATACAAAGAGAATAAGAAGAAGAAAAAACCGATAATCAAAAGAAAAAGGATGTTTTTATGTAAGCGAGCGTAACAGAATACATACTTATATTGGAATGAATCCATAGGTTGTAGATGATAAAAATAGACAAAATAATGAATGAAGGAAGTTAGTTTTCTATTCGCAGTATGAATGAATGATATCTTCCTTCTATAAAAATGTCAATCCATGGAATTTCGATTTATTTTTAAGATTCATTTGATTTTCTTCGCTTTTTTTTTTGTATTTTGGTATGTTTTCGCATTATATTTATAGAAATAAATTCCAAGAGATTTATCTTGTTACGTCGCTGCACTCTACACCGCTCTACTCCACATGAAAAATTAAATCTTTTTAATTTTCTGCTTTCTTAGCACACCACACCAAGATGAATTGTGAAAAAAAAGAAAAACCATTCAAAGACTATTATCTCACACAGTATGATAACACAAGCATGTGATGACATTTAGGAGCAGGTATACTTAGATCTGTGGTAATGCTTCTTAAACTTCAAAGCTGATTAATAAAATCAAAATATACAAAAGATTGACAGACTGGATGATTGACTGATTTAACAATCTGCATCAACCAACATTTTCACTCTTGATTTTGAACAAACCTCCTGAATTGCCTTTAAACTGCGGACGATACAGTAGGCCACATAAGATGGCTTACAAGCAGTCTAGGTTTGCACAACGGCCTTCGAATTTTAAATACTAAGAGATTATAGTCAAAGCATCCATCCAGGAGCTTCCTAACATTATATTCCATGTATTTCGATCTGCATTACTTTAGAGCCAGTCATCATTACAAAAATGTTGTATGTTTGATGAAATGTACACACGAATTAATTATAGACTGCAAGATTTTGCGAGATTATTTCGCTAACGGGGATCTGGAACATATCCCAGCCGGACTATGCAGGGCATGTTGCTGTGAGGCGGAGTTGGAGACTATCGACTACACTCCTGTTGTGTGAGACAGATTTTAGAGTCGCCGAAGGAATATATTTTCATATTTCGTTGAATTGGAGTTGTCTGGCCTTTAGTTTGAACCTAGACCCCACGTCTAATAAGCCAACACACTTCTTACTAGACTTCTTTTTTTACAAACGAAAATTTACATCATTGGAGGATGTGTTCAAGCAATACTACCTTGACAATCAGGTCGACATTTGTCTAGGCAACCTGTATTAATGTGACAGTAAAAAGTTGGATTTGTTGTGTATCGCAGATCATGTGGGAATTTAGGGAGCAAACTGATCAATCTGCCCGAATCTTTTTGTGAAATAGAAAGAAGAGTTTAATGAGATATACTTGGTGAAAAAAAATAGAGGCAAAGGACCAAAGGTTCTTCCTAACTGACAGTCCGAAAATAGTCTGAGTTTCTTCGCCAACCCTGTAATCAGGCCTTGTAGAAACCAAATCCAAAAACGTTCTTAAAAAATAGATATCGCCTTGGGTCCATTATTTAGATCTTATGATGAGTACCCGAATTACTAGAAAAAATCATTGAAATATTGTGGCATCAAACCTCTTCAGACGGCCGAACTCTGGCCCAAGTACTAGGCAGAAAGGCATCCTTAATAGTACCAAACTTCAATTTTTCTAAACAACGAAAATTCTTTCCTCCCATTTGTTCGCCTTAAAACAATGTGTCATAATTTTATTTCAGAAATTTTCCATCACACGAAAATTTAAATTTAAAAAAAGCGAAGTAGAAGTCATAGACATTTGCAGTCTACAGAAACCAACAGCATCACTCAACTCATTCAAAATACAAAATGTATAGACAGCAAACAGCAGAGATACTCGTACTCAGTAAAATAAAATAAAATGTAACGGCATACTCATACAAATGAATCCAACTAAAATGTATATAAAAAGAGAGTAAAACTTTTTGAATACTCACTCGTACATTCACACACATTTTGTACAAAAGTATGTATACTCGTGTCTATGTGTACGTGTACGTTGATAATGTTTCCATTAAAACCACTTATACGCCAAAGTAACCGTTAACATCATTTGCTGCAATTAAGACTTTAAAGTGCATAAAATGGCGCACATCCGTTTTGAACGCCTCCTCATAATAATGCAAAATGAAAATGTGAAAATGGAGAGACAACAACAACAACTACTACTACCACAACTACAGTAACAACAGTTGTTGTTACAATAAAAGGAATAAAAACAACAAAAACAAAAATTCATGAATAGATACAAAAACTAATACACGTACACACACACAAAACCATCACCGTACAGTTGGTGAAAAATAGTGTTTAGATGATGTGTTTCAAATTATACATCAGCATGTACATACATATGTACATCAGCAAGCAAGTGTACAGTTTAGGGAAATTATTTAAAATTAAGTTTCACTGTGAATTTTTCACTGCTTACGCCGATTTGATTCACAATCTTGTGATACATTACGCCACTGTAATCCAAGAAAACAGTGAACCTTATAGTGAGATTCCTATGATTCAGCAAATCTACATTTACACAGAATTACTAGAATAGCCAAAGGGCCATTACAAGTTTATTTCATCTCATCTACATACAAAGTTCTGCGACTACCCTACCCCTGTACAAATGAGACAAATCGGATAAAAGAATGGACTTGTGGGAGAAATGAACCTAGTGGACTGGATAGCCGTGGGATCAAGAATTCCAAAACAGTTCTTGTTACTGCCGGGCGTTACTTGGGACCGGAGATATACGCGACGAAGTTAAATGTTTTCTTTAAATGAGTAAAGTCGGGCTCAATCGGATAAAAAAATGGACTTATGGGGAAAATGGACCTAATGGCCGGATAGACACCGGACCAAGGATTCCAAAACAGTTTTCCTTAGGGTCCAGCTTTATTTGGGAGCGGAAATATAAGCGACGAAGCTAACTCTCTTTATATAAAATGAAATTTTAGGGAAACGAACTTAAAAATTTTAATAATTCTCATTGAGTTAATATGCATTTATATGTATATATACAACAAAATGTCGTATTTTTCGCAAGTTACGTTTCTTTGGTAGATGATTTGCATTTTTTTAGGTCGATAACTTGCACGATTTTGGTTGATGACTTGCATTTTTTGGATGATCACCTGCATTTTTTTGGACGATGGCTTGCAGTTTTTGGTTGTTGACTTGAATTTTTTAGGTCGATGACTTGCAGTTTTCAGTCGATGACTTGCATTTTTTGGATAATGACTTGCAGATTTTTTGGTCAATGACTTGCATTTTTTGGACGATGACAAGCATTTTTTGGATGATGACATGCACTTTTCTTGGCCGATGACTTGCATTTTTTAGGTCGATGACTTGCAGTTTTTGGTCGATGACTTGCATTTTTTGGACAATGACTTGCAGCTTTTTTGGTCGATAAGTTGCATTTTTTGAATGATGCCCTGCACCTTTTTTTGAAAGATGACTTGCAGTTTTTTGTTGTTCACTTGCATTTTTTTTTTCAATAACTTGCATTTTTTAGGTCGATGACTTCCAGTTTTTGGTCGATGACTTGTATTTTTTGGACAATGACTTTCAGCTTTTTGGATGATGAACAGCACTTTTTTGGACGATGACTTGCAGTTTTTGGTTGTTGATTTGCATTTGATTTTTACTAAAAAATTAGTACAACTGTGATAACCTACAAAATACGCACAAGATATTCACCCATTTGTTACCACTACTAGCTACCATTTACTATTCCCGTTGCAACTGAGTATTATGCCATTTAGAGTTTCTGATTGCGATACACTATCTCCTTCGCATAATATGCCTCTGTATAGGTGTAAGAAAAAAAAATAAAAACTCGAAATAAATTTACCATATTGACAGCACACCATACTGTGTGTGTATAATTTTTTTCATACGGTGGAGATGATGTCTGTCTGCCGACTGTTATTTGTACTTCTTCTGTTCGACTGTTTCTACTGACTATGCTGCTGCTATTTGTTAAAATCGTTTTGGTTATCTGCTGGTATGTATGTATTTTGTTTTGTTTACCACCAGCTGAATATATGAAATAAACAACGTGGAAACAGTCTTTCTTCTCTACACAAATGTATTTGACTGTCAAAGCCACGTTAATATTTTTGGTCCAAAGACCAATATTTGTTCTTGTACAGAGATAAACAAATACAAGATAACACAAGCTCCTGCAGCTAGGCTTTCATGCCTTTTATAAATGTATGCATTACGGTTCGTTAAGGCGTGTGAATGCGAATGTGATTAGATAAAGGTATGTACGCGAGTATACTTTAAATTGCATGGCTTTTTTCAATTTTTTTTGTTTTTTTTTTACTTTTTTTTCTTCTGGAATAAATTATGGTGGTTTTATATGAAGACACCGAGATACGTTAGAAATAGTTTAAAATTGAATTTGTCTTCATTCAGTAAAAATTTAAATAAAAATGTATGGATTTTTCAGCACCCATTATACAGTTGTTTGTACATTTATACAGGTGGTTGCTGCTCCAAGCTGCTGGACCTGCAAACGTGTTTGATCTGTTGTTATCGTGATAAAACACCACACGCGCGGGAACAGCTGCTAAATTTTAAACAATTTCTTAACTCAGATGGTCCAAATGGTAAAAGTACGGATCCGCATATAAAAAAATGGAAATAAAGTGATGACGTTATATCAGGATGTTCATTTTATGGCTTTCAAACCACCACCCTTTCAAAGTTATCAGTTGATAAATATATTTTATCTGAAGTATAATTTCTTTTCAATTCAAAAGTGATCACTTTTCGAATATTACGGAGAGACTATGTTTTTCATCATCGACCTACTGTGCGAGGGATTATCAAGAGACTGAAAGCGTGCAGTTGTGATTAGACTTGACTATTATCGCAATGTAAGCACTGCTTCTATTAGAAGCGATGTTTACCCGGATTTGACAATTCCAAGACGTTCTCAACAATGTTGCTTATCTTCCTCACTCGGAGAAGAGCAGGAAACGATTATCTACGTACTTTGTGAATGCCCACCTCTTGCGTGGTGCAGATTTAGATTATTTGGCTTTCCATTCCATGTCAGCTTAACAGAGTTATCAGCCATTGATATCAAGGATATATTTTTGTTTATTAAACCTTCAAATTGGCTTCCAGCATAGGCTAGTCGTGCCTTAGTGTGCAGCCCCTACGCTGACCAACTTTTTCGATTAGTTTATGAAAATTCAATTAGTACAGGGATTGCGCTGAAGTATGGCGTCCATGTGCAATGGGCTTATAACTATCCAAAGAGGTTTCTAGGTGGAAACCTCACGTTACAGTTACTGTTAAAAAGCCTTCTGGGGTTCAATAGAATTTTTATATGGTGCGAGTATGATTAAGGCTATGATATGCAATCAGCTTAGTTACTATTGATATCACACACTATTTTAGTCGAGTTTCTGCAGCGTTGTTTGATTTAAGTTGTTTGTTAATGTGCAGACGGGTATTAGTTGATGTTCCTTACAACAACTTTTTCTTGTTACTGCATACAGCCGTACCGTACGCTACCAAACTAATTGAGTTCACCAAAAAACGCCAGTGCGTTTAAAGCATTGCAACTCAAAACGTTGCTCTTATAATGTCATCGATGTATTCGGCAGAAACTATCTTACCATGAGTACAGTAAGACCACGCTTAACGCTCCTCCGCTTAACGCTGTTTCAGTATTACGCGGTAGTATTGGGATTCCCCTAATCTCACACTGTATTGATACTTGTTGTATATGTGTGCAAATGAAACAGCCGTGCATCAACCAAAGGGGGTGCACTACATAGCGACACTCTTTTGTTAGTCTGTCCAGAGTAAAGATTCCAACTGTATTTCCCGAAATCGCAATCACAGTATGTATGTACGTGCTAAGTTGCCTCGTTTAACGCTGTTTCGTTTAGCGCTGGAACTTATTGGAACGTATCTCCCGCGGTCTTACTGTACATAGCAGATCAACAGAAGCATATTAAATGCTTTTTTGATGTTGTAAGGCCTAATTATTTCAATCGTACAATTTGCGGGCCAACCTATTTGGGTTTATACAGTTTTTAGCACTAAATTTGAGACGTATTGGAGCTATGATTCAAAATTAAGGTAAGGCATGGGCTGGCAGCTCAAAACATACTCGGCCTTTAAAACTTTGCCTAAAAAACCTAAAACTCTTATTAAATGACTATACTTTCTACCGAACAATATTTTATATGTATCTCTAATGCGTATATATGTATGTATCTGTAGTTGAAACAAAAAGAAAGTTTTTAATTAAATTGCAGGATTTTGTTTTTCACAGAATTCTGTCAAAACATAAATTAAGCCAACACAACACAACAACAAAAAAAAAGTTCATCTGCAATGCATAAATTTAAATTTAAAATAAAATTGTCATGGCATTTTATTACTAGCTTACGGCGAAAAACCAAAACCATTAAAAACCAAAAAAAAAGAGACAAAAAAACAGTGAAGATGAAAGACAAAAGGAACCCCTTTTTTGCTCCCATTAAAAGAAGAAAATCATTAATTTCAATTCAATGTTAATTAACGTCGTTTAAAAAACAAGAAAGCAAAAAAGGGAAACGAAACAAAAAAATAATCCCTTTAACCCCCATGGCATGATATCAGCAGCATGGCATATTCCGCTAAAGAATTGCAAAATTAATGGAAAAAGTTTCATTCATACTCACTCGCTCAAATAGACTGCGACAGATATTCACATAGAGACTGTATGTGAAATGTGCTCGTAAATCGCTTAGGCGCTCTTCTATGTCATCGACTTTTTCCGTATTATCAATGGATGCCGTGAATAGTGCCACAAACCAGGCTAAACTATATTGATACATGGGATCAATGTTCGCCAATACAACTGTAATGAAAATTAATGAGATTTTCTATCAATTTTTTGCGTGCATTTGAATAAAATTTTTGTTTAAAAATATTTCCATGGCAATACATACTTAATTTATATTTCGTAAGTAACCGCAGACATACATACTTATTCAAATATTTTATAATCATTATGAAAAATATGGAGTACCCGCTGAGTACCCCCAGACTTACGATTTGTGGAAAATCAAATACTATATACAGATTAATGTGTACTCTACATGAGATATGAACCGTTACATTAATTAGTTGTCATATAGAGACGCTAGAATAGAATCTGTATGATATATAATGCTATCCTTAGTCTATATATATACAGTACTCCAATAACGACTGTCCTAATCCTGCCGCCTTAAAAAACTGAAGGATGTTGTTCAGTCTCAGTAGGGGTAACTCACTGTCAAGTATGCTAATATGCCTCTTTGTGTTTTGTTCTAAGATGCATAAATCCGCTCACTTCCTAAGTATATGTTCTGATGATCCCCTCATCGCAGAATCTATGTATTGGGCTTGAGGGAATCCCTAGTCTGAATAAATTCTCCTTAAGGCCACAGTGCTTACAATTTACAAGTTAGGTCTGGATACATGAGTTAAATCTCTTCCCATGGTAATGAGAACTAAAGTTTAGATTTTATTAAATCCATTAAGCTGGAAAGGAGTCTTCACCTCTCTGCACCTTCCCTTTCGCTGAGAATACTCTTGCAAACAACTCTTGCCACTCCACAGAAAGATTCTGATGCAAGTAGCAGCATATAAGCTTCTCTCGTTGCAAGCTCAACGGTCTATTTATGGTTTTAAAGTTCCATATGACCTGGAACACTGCAGAGACCAATCCTATTTCGCGTTAACCTTACATGAACCGAGGGCTGCGATCCAAGTTGGCCCTTAACTAGTGTTTTTCTATGAAATTTTAAAATTAAAGTTGATGAAGCATTATACTTCACGCCAAAGTATCTTCACTGATAGGCCTATAAGCTGACTAAAGTATTATGAGGTAAGGTATTATGCTTTGAATCATTGCAGATTGGCAGGCGCCTTTGAAGTTCTTGAATAGAGTCGACACGATATCTATCTCCATCAGTAAATGAGGGGCATCTCTAAATGAGGCGTTACATTTCCATTTGATTCAGCATTTCGGTGTCAATTAGAAACTATCTTGCAACGCCAAGGTAGTGTGGTAAATCACCAGAAGCATAGCGAATACTTTTGCTAAGCTTATGAAGAGAAGCGTAGTGTGGAGATTGAATATAATAGACCGATAGGGCAGTGGCTCGTTTTGTGAAAGTATAGTATTTAGTAAGCAAGATTAATTACTACTACACTCAATGCAACAATCCAATTCATTTTCACAGAGAATGTTATTTGTAGGCAAAAAATCTTGGCAACCATATCATTCTAGAATCTACTGCAACACATCAATCGCTTGCATAGCTAGACAATTGAGATTAATTCAAAGGAGTCAACGAAAGCAAAATCCTATCCTATCATTACTATCGTCAATAACTTTGTAAGAACGCAAAGCTATGTGTTCACTGTAGAGGTGTTGCGGTCTAAATTCGCCTTACAAAACAAATTCTTACCATTTCACTTCATTTTTTAAAGAAACATTTTTTTAATTTTACAAATTTTCTAATTTTACTAACAAATACTTGACACGTAAAGTTTAATTTGCTGTAGCCTTCCATCCGGTGGTTGACTAACACACGTCCACACTTACACCATAGCTACAGAAATTGAATTTTTCATTACCACAATACTAAACGGAAATTAAAACTATAAACAGAGTTATAGAACAAAGACCTTTTCGGTCTACAAAATTGAGTTTAAATAACCATAACAACAGCAACAACAACAACAACAACAAAAATAAGAAATTATAGCATATAAAATCCCGGATATTAGTTTTTAAGTTAATACGCACTCATACACAGATAAAAAATAAAAATTAAAAATACATGTAAACAGTTGAGGCTTATTTATAAGTTAGGGTTGTTGCGTATCTTTTTGAATTTCGAAATTCGTAATGTAACGTGTAAAGAATCTTTAATTCCGTTTTCGATTTAAACTGAAGTATTTTATTTCTCTCTTAGTAATTCTCGAAAGAAAAAAGGGAAAATGTAGACCACTTGAAGGAAGACTAGAGAAATCAAGCCCTTTATATAACACACGATTTGCATAGAATCTACCCAGAATCCAATCGAACATCTTGTCTGGCACTTTAGGACAGATAGATAGACAGATAGTTGGCAATTTCTTATCAATTTCTTTTTCAAAAGTCAATTAAACCGACCATGATCATCCTATAGTGGTCGATTAAAAAGAGTGTGAATCAGCACTTTTGCACTAGGTAGGCAGATAGGTTAAAGGAGGGGAGACCAACCAATCATCATGGTATTACGGTCAGCTAGCCCGAGGAATAGTTTAGTTTCTAGTTCTTCTACATAGAGGCCCAGTTACATTCTAAGTTTATGTTAAGGGCCATCTGAAAGCAACAAGATGCACCACAAGCATCTGCACAAAGAATTTGTTTGACCAAGAAAGTCGTGCTGGCATCAAGGTGATGCAATTGGCTGCGAATGATATATTAGGCTAAGTTAGGTTATGTCGGAGTGGTAGCGCTGATATCACAAAGCTCACTTGAGCACGCATAGCGGCCCGTTGTGACGCCACGGGTGAGCGCAGTCCCTGTACTGACCAAGTTCCACCAAAATCAGAGGAAGAAGTTGGTCAGCGCAAGGGCTGCACGATATGTTAGGCAGTCTGTCGGATTATTGAGTGTTAAGTAGGTATCCATCCAGCATCGCTATTAAGTTCTGGTGATACGATTTGTGACTCAGCTTAATCGATTCCCTTATAGCCTGTCTCAATCGGTTACATGAAGAGTATTGTTTTCAATGTCTTTATAGGTAAAGTACTCATGGCACCTCTTATCCTTTAATAAAATATTCTTTGAAGCCTCTAAATTATATTAATGTAGCGGGTGCCCTGATAGTCTAGTGGCTAGTGTGCTATACTATGTCTGTGACACTACACCGAGCATATGGTCAAAGTTTCTCAGCTCGTATATAATTAAAATATAATTAGTAATTTTATTGTAATTAATAAATAAATAAAATAAATAAATATTAATGTAGCATTTCCTATCTATCTATGTCCACCACAAAACTGAAGAAAAAATGCATATGACTCTAATTACACTTCTGTAGAGCCAGTGTGTTTTCCTCGGAGTGCGGCCCCATTTACAACATATGGCTCACCTACATATGGATGAGCACTATGGGCTTTTACTTCTCTATCCTTCGGATGTTGTCTATACTGTATACTGCTTAAAGCAAGGACTATCATAATGAGCGATCTTTCTTATAAATAGAACTCTTTCGGCTTTATCAGGGCGCACATTTACACTTCTTGATCGTGCCTACTTGTATGCTATTTTAAGAGCGTATTAAACTGTTCAGTATACAGGATAGATAACACGTTCAAAAAGCCTTTAAAGTCGCACAGCTACCTTTAGAGTAAGTTTTTACTGTTTATAGAACTTCTGCCTTCTTGATAATCGATTCAACTTCGTAAATGACAAAACATTTAAAAAAATACACTTCGAATAAGAAATATTCAGCAGCTGATAGCCTTGTCTGTATCAGGCGTAACTGAGTTACTCTCGATTTAATTAAATATTCCCTAATGAAATCAGCTGTTTCCCTACCCAATGCAACCCCACATGTTTATTCAAATATACATAATTGTTCTTAATTTCAATTTTCAATTAACTTACCAATTGTAAAAAATAATATGGTAGAATGTTCTGCTATTGGCACATAACTTAAGCGTGCAATATCGATTTGCTTTTCAGTGGCTTCGGTTATAATCTGCTTCTCATTGATATCATTGGCTAAGGCCTTCGAAGAGCTAAGTATTTGTACGGCAGTTTCATCCTCAAGAATATTTTCAGCTGACGACAAAACTTCCAATATTTGATCTTCGGTTTCTTTTAACATTCGCTTATTTTCAGCACCCTGTACGATTAAAGTATTCTTTTCCGCTTCCAAATCAGGTCGTTCGCGAGCCACAGTAATGCCCAGCAATTGATCTTGCAATCCCTGTGTGGTAATCATGAAATTCAATAGAGTTACCTTAACAGCCACTTCAGGCAAATAGTGGGGATTACGTAGCTTGGTGGTCATATAAAATCTGAAAGCAATTTAAAAACAATTTTATTTATGGAAACATCTTTTAATTTCTCATGACTTACTTAAAACTGTGATTGTATTCAATAACGGAATCGCCCAGTTTAATACATAATGCACCACCCTGTTTAAATAGTTGTTTAAGTAGAATCGATTCCAGCAGGGGATCTAATTCTTCTCCTATATTCTCCAGCAATACAGGCAGGCCAAATTGTATGGCATTCTCGAGGACTCGGGTATAATCTGGTTGATTCAATCTTATGACACACAAACGATTATTCTTCTCCAGGTTTTTAATCCATTTATTGGCTTGTCCTTGGGGGTCAATCATCAAAGGCCAACGGCGGGCATTTCTAAAAGCAACAAAGAAAGGAAAACAATTAGTCCGGAAAGGAAAGTTGAAACTTTCTTAAAGTGTGCTAAGAGAATTCAGTAAATGAATCACGGACCGAGGAGTAATTTACCGAGAGGTGCATCTCACTCTGGCAGGCTCTTACTAAAAATGTGGATAAAATATAGTATTTCGAGGAACAAAACTAGCACTCAAACTGTCAGGAGATAACATGACAGATTCATTGGAAAATGTTTGACTATCTAAAGAAAACGATGTTTAGGTGTCACATAAGGACCCTTACATCTGAATGTTAGGCTTGATAGGAGATATTACACTTCAATTCTAAGTATTCTCTATTACCGGTCTTCCGGCCAGCTCAAAATATTCTAAGAATTCTCTATATCTGGTCCTCTGACATGGTCAGCTCAAAATATTCTGTGGACGATTCTGAACTTGAGTGTGGTAGGCTGTGGTTTTTCTTCGAAGGCATATCTCTCCGCCTCCCTGACCACTGGACGAGCCATAAATCACGCTGCGGACCTAATATTGAGTAAGGGATCTATAACTTTTAGCATATATATCATCTTTAAGAAACAAACGACAATCTAATCACTTTCGGGTACAACTTTCAGGTCTAAGTCGGTTGATATATGGCAGAGCGCCCACTATGTACTATATGTATGTATGTGGGTTCCTGACCACAGTTGTAATGGGGGTACTAGCTGATAAATTCCGGGCTTACTTAATTGGCAGACCCTCTAGATCTCAATTGTAAATTGGCTCGTAGGGAGTGACTGTAGATAGATAAACTTCTCTTACTTTAAAATGAGTTATGCAGACTCTGTAGATTGGTTGATGTGGAAGAGACTATTGTTGTTCACTTTTTTACCACAGCCCATCTCAGACTAGATGCAGACTTGTCTTATTTGTCTCACCTTGACGAGCTTTCGTAACTGAACATCAGATCGATTCATTAAACTTTTAAGCCGGTTTTAACCTCACTTCTAAGGAAATCGTACTTAAAGTGCGAAGATCTGGTGTTGATTGTTGAAGCCAGTTAAACAGGACTTGTCAGTTATATCTGTATCATCACTGGCCGCTATGTGTGCCTGAAGTGAGTACTGATTTAAGAAACTTGCCTTCACCTTACGTACATAATTGACCACTACAACCCTTCAGTCAGGATTATGGACTAGCTTTTTAACACCACTGATGTTGTGTGTGTTAATTGTATACATGAGTGGCGGGATCTACAGTTTAAAGTCGACTCCGAACGACAGATTTTTGAGAAACTTCATGGCAATTCTATTTACTCTCAGAGTTTTTGCCAGAAATCTGCTGAGAGGAAGTCGCTGAAGAAATGTTTTTTCATATTTCGTTTTGATGTCTTCTTTCCCTATTAATGGCAGGAATAATTGGTCATCGGAAGAGCTGCTATCTGAACAAGTTATTAGCTGACGTTTTACAAAATATTCCAAAAAATTCTCGACATTTTCTTACAATACAACAACAAATTAGTTTCAAACAAATGTTGTCATTTGGATTGGTTTTATTTCGAACATGTTCAGCTGAAGTGGTGCATTAAAAATCAAATTACATATTTCAAATGAGAAACAAAACAAAACAAAGAAAAAACCTGAAAATTATGACATACGGTAATGCAAGCATCAGCCAATTTAAATTAGTTTCAATATACAACAACAACAACAACACATAACAACAAACAATCATTCTTGTATTCTTGTAATAAATAACGAAAATGTTTTAATAAATTTCGATATGCCTTCGTTACGTTTTCGTAAGCAGCTATGTAACTATGCAGCTATAATTTCAATCAATATACAATAAAAGAAGGACGAAAGTGAACGAAAGGACGAAAGCGAACGAACAAACGAACGAACGAACGATTACGTTAATTCGGTATGACAAAAAAATAATTTGTTCCGCATGCATTAGTAATGGGAAAACCGAAATGTTGTAATAAATTATAACGGATAAAACGAATGTGCTGATTCAGCAGCAGTAGCATCACAAGGGAAACGAAACTTATCTCATGTAGATAAACGTACATACGTTTGTGGGTATGTAAGGGCTTAATAAACCTTTCGGCATTGAAGACAAGAGATTATTGGGTCAAATGAATGAAAAGCGAAAAATAAAAACGAGAAAATGAAAACAAAAAATTTCATTTTTTTTTTATTAAAATAAAAGAACTAATTTACTCGATATAATCCAAGGAAAATAACGCACATGTTACCTATACAAACACACAGGAAAACACACACATATATATACAAACGTACATGAGTTAGTAGTACTACTGCAAACGCAGTTACAAATTCCATTACGAATTTTAAGTAAATCCTTCATATAAGATATATTCGTGTATGTGGGTTTGAAATGAACCATATGATAAAATTCTCAAATTAATTTTTACATACACATCCAAATATACATACATACACACACACACACACTTACACCTACAAATGACATTAACAGCGTTACAAGCATTCAATAACGATCAATATTATGAGCTACTGTAGAATCTGATGGTAGAATCTCTGTGCATCAAGAGTAAATAGAGATTGAATTCGCCGCAATAAACTTAGGTTAAGTTAAAGGGCTCGCCGTAAATGGTTAGGCCCAGGTTAGACATACTAGGAGACGTCAAATCAAAATTCAAGAGGATGATCAAACACCCCGTATATGACACTAAAACATAATTGGTCAATACAACCTTTCAGTCAGGATTGCAACCTAGCTGCTAATGCCACTTATGTTGTGTGTGTTAATTTTACACAAGAGCGGCGGGATCTACAATTTAAAGTCAACTCCGAACGACAGATTTTTGAGAGACCGTTCATGACATTTCTGGCAAAAGCTCAGAGAGTAAATAAACCTACCATTAAAAAGTTTCTCAAAATCTGTCGTTCGGAGTCAACGTTAAACTGTAGGTCCCGCCACTCAAGTATAAAATTAAGACACACAACAAGACTGGTGTGAGAAGCTAGGCCGTAATCCTGACTGAAGGGTTGCAATGGCCAATTCTGTTCTGCTGTTCATGTCAATTTTACTTACTCTCAGGGTTTTTGCCAGAAATCTGCTAAAGGAAGTCGCCCAAGAAATATTTTCTTCATATTTCCTTTTGTTGGAGATATCTGACCTGAGGTTTGAACCGTGGCCTCACGTCTAATTAGCCTACACACTACCTACTAGGCTACGGCTGCTGCAGAGCACTATTACGATTGCAAATTACATATCTTTGGGGAAATGAGTCAAAGATAACAAAAAAAAAGATATCTAACTCAGAATGTAAACCCTCCAAAGACGGGATAACCATCTAAAAACTAAGCTATGTGTCGCCTAATACCCTCGCTTTAAGTGTACCGCATAGAAATAAGAAAAAAAGTCATGATTAAATTGAAATTGAAATGAATTTAATCGTATCTGTAGCAAACAGACAGACATACATGCCATACATACAGGCAGACAACAACTGATGTTGATGGTGAAAATGAATGAATGCATGATTGCATGCATAAACTCATACCGTATGATTGAATGTTGAAATGAAAAATGAATGATAGACTAACTGGCTGCTTGGATTGTAGTGACTGTGAAAATAAATGATTCCATTCTATGCGATGATTTCTACTATTTTAATCGATTAATAAACATTTCTTTGATGTGAGTCTTTGGAAATTTAATGTGAAATTAAATAGAAATATTAGCAAACACTGTGAAAGGATGTGAAGGAAATGAAATTATACTCTTGGTGTTATACTTTAACGTGTAACAAAAAGCAAAAAACAAATCGTCCAATGCACGTAGAAATGGATTGGACGTATATTCTGAAAATTATTAACCGATATGACTCAAAAAATATTCGATGATTATTGAAAATTATTTTTCTTATGGATTTGTCTTCTGGTAAACTGCCCCTATAAAAATTACAATATGGATTTCCTCGACCCATTAAGGTGATCTGTTTTGATACAAATAAAGCACTGGCCGAAGGATAGTGGAGAAGATGCAAGTGACCGTTGAAGACACTAGGATCAAATCGAAGAGGACGATAAAATACCTGGGAGTGATTATCGACGACAGGTTGAACTTCAAGAAGCACGTGAAATACATCGGCGAGAAGGCATCTGTAACCCAGGGAACACTGGCGAGGATGATGCCAAATATTGGAGGACCAAATACATTTAAGAGGAGAATAATATCGAGTGTTGTGACGACGATAATATTATATGCTTGCCCAATATGGTCGGAGGCACTCTCTGTGGGAACGACAATGAGGAAACTGTCCTCAGTGTATCATCTAAGCGCGATTAGACGGATAAGCGGCTTCAGAACAGTGTCTGATGAAGCGGCTCTGGTATTGGCAAAGGCAATACCGATAAACATATTGGCGAATGAGATGATACACGGCGGATATACTTTCGCCGTCTCGAGTATCCAGGACAAACGGCAGCTATAAAAGAGGAGGAACGAAGGACTTCCATGCACAAATGACAGTCACGATGGCAGAACAATTTAAAGGGAAGATGGACATTTCACCTTGTCCCTGATATAACCCCTTGGATGGAGAACAAACATTGCGAGCTAAACTACTACGTGACCCAGTTCCTAAGTGGTCATGGATGTTTCAGGAAGTACCTGCACAGATTTGGACATGCCCACACTGCGTAGATGAGGAGGAAGATGCGGAGCATATTCTAATATACTGCCCCAGATTTAGATGGCTCGGGGAAACGAGTTTGGGACCAAGCCGGCTTATGGAAGAGGTGATGAATTCTATTCTAATTCAATACAGCCAGAAAATGGCTGAAGTTATGCTGGAACTCCGAAGGCTGGAGGAACGAAGGCGAAATTAGATTTGAAGTGATAAAGCTTTAATGATAACCAGCCCTCCGCGAAGTAATACCTTACGGCAGTCCCGCGGGGAGAGAGCGCTTCAAGTCTGATGGTGAATCGTGCACTCTTTTGTTGGAACAAAAGTGTCTTTCGAAGATTCCCACCTCCGGCCCAAGACAAAAAAAACCCTACCCCATTCTAGAATGGATCCTTTAGTCAGGTTGTTCCTATTTGGCGTAACCACAGCTTTCTAAATAATTCCAAACAGCACTGCAGTTGTTGTCTAGAGCCTTTAGTATCTAGTGAAAGATTATGAGTCGATCTCACTACAACAGTTTACAAATTTCAATCACTTTTCCAGTAACAGGCCTATATTGTAATCCTAGTGACCACTTATGTATGTATGTATATGCCTAACACTATCTTCTAAATAAAAGAAAAATACAACCGCGAATATTTTTTATACGACCCAATATATTATCTTTAAATTTTGTTGATGCTGTTATTGCTGTTGGTTTCAACAATGAAAAATGAGAAATTTCTTTTATAAAAAGAAAAAAAAACCAAAAAAATAAAACAAAAAATCCCTTAAAATTATTTCACGTACAAATGTATTCTGATATATTTGCGTTACACAATGATGCTGCATGCAAGGAATTATACACCCATATCATCTCAAACAGCACTACACATAACAACAACAACAACAACATAAATCGAGAATTTTTTATAAAACGTCAGAAGTAAAAGTGGAAGTAGTCGTAGTCGTAATCGTATTCGTGTAGTCATCACAATCGTAGTTGACGTACAAGTTAAAGTTGCTCACCCTGTTTCAATTTGTTGTATCCTTATATGAAAGAATATTTTGTTGTTGTTATCGTTGTCGTTGTTGTTCTCTTTTTAATAGCAAATGTGCTTTAATCTGGCGTAGAGCACCATTAATCAATTTTTTTATATTTTTTGTTTTTGTTTTTCTTTCCTTTTCCTATAACAATCTGTGGGTGTATTTGTGAGTGAGTGTGTGTGTTTGTATTAGAGTGCGTATAAAATGCTTTATAAGACTGGCTGCTGCTACTAATGACTATGCGTTATGCTGCTGTAGGTATGTAGATAGATAGGTAGGTATGATGTACGTTCTTTGTTGCCAATACATGTACGAGTATATTTATCGTACCGACGACCTTATAGTAAGTAGTTCTGGCTGTGGTAGCAGTAGTCATTGTTGATGTTAAGGTTGTTATGGAACAAAAGCAACAACAACAACAACGGTCCACACAAATAACAGTATTTACCACCTTACGGGAAAATTGGTACAGCAAAACAGATGCGTTTTCTTAATTTATTTCAGTATTTTTGTTTGAGTATGTATGTGTTTTATTTGTATTAAGGACTCTCTGTACAATAAAGATAACCCAGTTGATCAAAAAGTGAATATTTGGAACACAAAGATAATTCTGCCTTCAGTTTCTTTAAGAGCGTAGGACTGTTACAAATCATCTCCGAGTGCTAATTCGTTTGTCTTACATAACATATATAATTGGTCTTACAGCCTTTCCGTTAGAATCAAGACCTAGCTTCACACATCACTTATGTTTTATATGTTAAATGTATACATAAGTGGCAGGACATACAGTTTAAAGTCGTCTCCGAACGACAGATTTTTTGGGAAACTATTCATGGCAATGAAGTCGCTGTAGTCTAGTAGGTAGTGTGTTGGCTTATTAAACGTAAAGCCTGGGTTCGTATCCCAGGTCAGACATCGAAACATAATATGAAAAAAAAATATTTCTTCGCCGACTTCCTGTGAGCAGATTTCTGCCAACAACTCTGCGAGTAAATAAACCTGCCATGAAAAAGTTTCTCAAACAATCTGTCGTTCGTAGTCGATGTTAAACTGCAGGTCTCGCCACTCACGTATAAAATTAACTTACACAGCATGAGTGGTGTGAGAAGCTAGGCCTTAATCCTGACTGAAGGGTTGTAATGGCCAATTATGTATGTATGTATGCATGTATGTTATTTGAACCGTGACCTCACGTCTAATAAGCCAAAACATTATCTACTGGACTACGGCGACTTAATATAGATCATACTATGTTCTCTAAATAAATTGCTTATTGGGTTATGCAAACAAAGCACACTCCATACTCCATGAAAGTGTATACGCGTACACTTATTTGAATCAATATATTGTGCGTACATTTGAAACGTGGGCATTACAAAAATACTTACATTTTTTGTATGCCTGAAGCGGACTACGCTTTATTTGTTCACATTGTTTTCTCTTCCCACCCCCAGATGTACGCACTAACGCTTATAAGAATGTTCATTCATTCCTTTTAGCGAAAAAAAGAAAAATAACAACGTAGAGTAGGAGAATTAATGGCCAAAATTACAATTAAATGTTGAAACGATTAAGGCGATTCTTAATTATAGGCGTACGTAAATATGTATGGCAGTATGTATAATCTAGGATTAGTTTACTTTTTTCTATTCAATGAATTACTTTTTATTGGCATAACGTTGCAACAATTTTAATCTCAACTGTAAAGCTTTAAAGAGAATTGTAATATTAAGAGAAAATAAAAGAAAAGAGGCTTTCGCGTTTAATTGTAATTTGTAATAAGAAGTATTGAAGTGAAAGCATAAATTTCAAAAAATTTTAGAGGATTACATGAATAATGAACACCGTAGAAGAACTATTTGTAAATGAGCAGAATCTATCACAGCTATATCCAATACAGACAATGTCTGTCAGATCCTCATAAGCACGGAACAAACGATGGAGTCATGATCTTCATTATACCTGGTATGGGTACATCGAGATAGAGAAGACCATAATCTAAAACCATTCTGCATATATGTAGAATGTTCTTTGCTGCAGAGGAATACCAAAGCGACTCATATCTCAACCTGCATCCCATTTTACAAGCGCTACCTTTCTCATTGCATTCGAAAATATGACAAGTGTCGCTGTAAGTGCGGGTATCGGACTCCTCTTTATGGTGAAAGTTACATCAAGGGCAAGTGATATAACCTGCCCGTCTCAAAAATCGAAACTAAGCGAAAGACATAGTTCTGCAATCGCACAATTTCAGCGAACAGTGGCCCTAGAGAGGACGGGTTCGAACCAAATTAATAATGTCAAACAAATCTACGACCAACTACAGACAGTGTGAAACAGCTAACACAACTAAGTGAATTCAGTTGCCTTGTACGGATGCGAAACATGAAATGCAACTCGTTGTGACTTCAAAGCAATTCAGATTTTTGTCAATCGATATTTGAAACGTAGTCGCCGTAGTCTATTAGGTAGTGTGTTGACTTATTAGACATGAAGCCTCGGTTGAAACACCAAGTCCAACATCTCTGACTAAACGAAATATAAAAAATATTTCTTCGGCGACTTCCCCTCAGCAGATTACTGGCAAAAACTCTAAGAGTAAATAAAATTGCCATGACAAGTTTCTCAAAAAAATCTGTCGTTCAAAGTCGATTTTAAACTGTAGGTCCCGCCACTCATGTATAAAATTAACAAACACAACATAAGTAGTGTGAGAAACTACGTCCTAATCCTGACTAAAGGATTGTAATGACCAATTATGTATATATGTATGTATGTATGTTTGATACGAGTCTACCGGATTTTATGGTCGATATTCATAGACCGATGCAACCAACCAACTGAAAACAGCTGGAATTTTCAGATCCGCCTTCAGAGGAAGCGTCCAAGCCACGCCAGTGTTGGTATACTACTGGCGTTGCAGTGCAAAGAGAAATATTCATTTCAGGGAGCAGATTTCTTAGTTTGTAAATTACAGAAGCACATATTTTCTTAACAAGTTATTTCAATATTTTTTATTATCACGTTTTCTGCATTAACGCCTTATTGTGTTTTTATTCCATTGCCAAAATCGCTGGCAAAAAATATATTTTGTTTCCATATACAAAATAATAACAACAACAACAAAAACGTTATAATAGTACACAAATGTTAAAGGAAAAAAGTCACCCTTTCATTTGGCAGGCACGCCGCACACATTTCACTAACAGGCATCAACTTTACACGCAGCATCCGTTCTTTAATTTTCATATTCTTTTCTGCTCCCTTTTTTTTCTCCCTTCGTTTTCATCCTGTGTTATTGTGTGTGTGTTCAATTTAATATCAAACGACGAAACATCAACATCAGATGTATAAAATTTCAAATGTATGGTATTTGGTACTTTAGCCCAAACATTACTTCTACACCCTTTAATCATATTATTCACTCCTCCCCTCTAACAACCCACCAAACTTATGTTCATGTATACTGGCATACTGACATCCTGGTCCATTCCCCCGAACATTTATTTATTCCTTCTGGTTCTTGTGTGTAACAAAAAACACATAAAAGTGACATTTAATATGGCAGTTGTAATGGTGGTAGTAGTAACAGTCGCAAATTGTACTCGTATAGGTTGTAATTTCTTCATCTTTAATATGCATTTATAAGCGTACAGATATACAAACGTATGTACATATCAACTAAAGTAAAATAAGGAGTGTACACGAAAAAATTAGCAGCTTTTTTTAATGGAGGAGAATTGAATCATTTCAGCATTTAAATTCGAAAATCAAATGTTTAAATATAAAATTTAATCAAACTTAACGAGTCTAAAAATATTGAAATTTTTTTCTTGCACACTCCTTCCTCTTCATCTAGAATACTAAAAGTTTGGATTGTTAATATAAAAGTTTTTTTATTATTCTTTCCTATTCTCAGTTGCTTGTAATTCTTTGTAATTAAATGAAATTTTCGACAAATACTTTCATTTTATTTTATTGTTGTTTATGCCATGGCAAAGAAGGAAAATTAAAATATTTTTCCTTCCCCTAAATTACCCTCAACCTTGTGTCGTTAAAACTCTTAAAATAGAATTTATATTTTTCAATGTATTTTTTTCCCATAATTACCGTTACGCATTTAATTTAAGTGTTGTTTTATATCCATCTAATGTCATCACGTTTATACAGTGGAACCTCGCTATAATAACAGTACAGTCGTTTTTCATACAGAAAGTTACTCGCAATGCTTTTTCAAGCGATAGTAGTCATCTCGACAATGCTATGTGAGTACACAATAATTCTCGATACATTAGGGGATTTTAACAACCTTATATTGGACACTGATGCTGGACATCAGTGTATTAAGATTACGGACTATAGGACAAAATGAGGGTCAAATTTGCTCGTAATTACGCTTAAACTCTTTTGTATGCTTTTAAAAAGCCAAAAAACGAAATACTTTGGAAATTAGGTGAAAGGTATTTCATTGTGTACTACAATGAAATCTCGGGTAAGTTGCTGTACAATGTAACTGCATTCTGTCATCCTTCTAAATTAGTTTCTTATCGAGTTTCTCTTGGATCAGCAGATAAGTAGATATAGAAAATTACCTGAAGTTAACTGAAAATGCAGGTGATCGAGGACTAGTAATTCAGGAAATTATCCTATCTACCGGACCACTGCAATGCCGTCAAAAGTATGCCCATGGCCACCTATATAACTGTAGTCAATCTAGCAAGATAATATTTAGACAACTTAAAGCTGAACTCATAACGAACTTGTACCAACTATCTAATAATTTGTAAAAACGTATTCTAACCCGGTTTTACTGTAATCTTTTGCAACATATTCTGAACGTTTTTAATTTTTATGTAATTCTGATATTTTAACAGAGTTTTTCGCTCTGTTTAGATATCATAAAAAAAAAGGACTTAAGGGAATAAACACAACAACAGCAGCAACTACAACAATATCTAGAAGAGGAATATGCTCACTCAGTGTAGTGTATGTAGTGTAGTATCAGCATAAACGTTGGTTGGTACTTTCGGTGCTTTTGAAGTGTTTTTTTTTTCTTTCTAAAGTTTTACGCAATTACAAGAAAGACGCTTTTTTGTAATTAAAATATCCTGTAATGTTATGTAATGTAAACGTAATTAATTTCGTTTAACGTTAAAAACAAGTAGAGAGAGAAGAAAACGCAACTTATTTAATTAAACGATGATAGCAAACATTTAAGCAGTATTTCTTTGCCATCCAACACAGGGAATAGTTTCAACGAAAGAAACTCTTTTAAAAAGATGAGTATTTTTTCAGAAATTAAATAATAAATTCAATTAAAATTCTTCTTATAATACTTACTGCATCATTATGGCACTTTCTACAGAGAATGAATCCGTTGGCAAACCACATATATTCCAATTACGTATCTCGACGGGTTCACCCAAAACATTGACCAACTGGAAATCTTGACTGCAGACAATGCCAAATGAGGCACATTTTTCAGCCCATTTGCGAATCTGATCGACACGATATTCAATAGTAAAGGGTCCCAAATAAGCCACCACACCAGACGAGATTAAAACGTCACCCGTTAGGGTATTATAAACGCGTCCCAATTGCTTAGCAGTTTCAGACCAGCGGGTACGTTCACCACCCAAGCCGGATATCAATTCTTGAGCACGTTGTAATTTTTTCGTACAAGCTTCATGTTCGGCTTGCAGTATTCTAAAGTAATTTTTCGTAGTTTCATAAATAACAGTAAAGAAAAAGTCGAAATAAACGATTAACTTACGCAAATTCTTTCATTTGCTTCTCCAATACTTTCTGTATAGCAGCCAGATTAGCTTCGACTTTGTCCAATTGCGCTAATTTCTCATTTAAAGTTTTTTGTGCAAGCTGTAAAAAATGTTCACAATTATTACACAAATCTCTTCAATTGATATTTACAGACTTACATCAAATGTTGCTTGAGCCTCGGCTAAGGCAATTTTTTTGGGTGCCACCACTTTTGCAACAACATCATATTTACTCAAGGCTATAACCCAGCGACATAAGCCCTCACAAGCCGTGGAAGCTGATCGAATTTTTTCCGGATCAAATGCCTCATTGCTTAAAACACGCTGCTGCAGTTTTTGCATAACAGCTGGCGGTATATTATCTTTGTCGTAATTTAATAAACTATCCAAGAACTTAATGTCACTTAAGACCTTCTTCGAAGGACCCCAATAATCTTCAATCATGCCCACGCCACTGGGATTTTGTATACGTTCGGGTTTAACTTCTTTCAATATACATACAGCTTCCATAACAATACGCACACCAATGGGAGGACTTTTCATGGTCTTCACCACAGCAATATCAGCCGTTGTTAAGGTATTTAAAGCCGCCAAAGCATCATTCAGTATGGGTAAAGCCTCACCCAATTTAGCATCACATTCTTCTTTTATGGCCGCTGCAACTGCAGCTTGTTCCTGAGCAATAGCTTCATCTTTTTTCACCAATTCTCGTTGTTCTTGGGCTTTAAGACTATCTTCGGTAACTTTTGCCACTTGTATGGCAACCGTTTCGGAGGCAGCTTTTAATTTGGGCTCTAAAGCTTCCAGTTGTTCTTGCATAACACCCACCTGTTGCGCAGCAATATCCAATTGAGAGATTCCAGTCAGATAACGATTTTTATTCGTCATAATGGAACTAAAAATTAAAAGCAAATTAATCGAATTAAATTTTTCGAATAAAATTAAAGTGAATACTTACGTTCTCTTTCTATTTAGTAAAGTCTTGAATGTCTGTATAAGTTCCAAATATGAGGTGGGCGTAACATAATTGTGTCTCTTCAATCGCGAATAGAATGCTTCCGATAAGGCCTGTGTAGAAGTATGGAATTCCATGCACATATCGATGGCAGCGTTTCTTTCCAAAACTGTGAGATCTTCTTTTTCCAGAAAACGTGTCGACACGGCTAATAGAGCATCTTCAGGCCAAGCTTGAAACCAATCGATAGTGCAGCAATTTACAATAGAGGGGAATTTACGTATGCGTACACGCAAAGCCTCACCAATAGGCGACATGGCCAACACAATGTGTAATTGATCTTTACAGGTCTGGAAGAAGAAAACAAAATTTTTTTTTTGACTTTCCAAAATATTTTATTCATGCAATTAAACTTACGGTCACAAAGAAATTAAACAGTGCCACGGGACTGCCATCCGTTTGTACGGCCTTATCACGTTGTTTATCAATTTGGGCCATTTTCTCAACCACTTCGATTTTTTCTTCATTACTAAACAAATTGGGCACTTCACCCGAATTCAGTAGATTATTAATGTCCTCCAAAAATGATTCATCTTTGATCTACGAGTATTTTAAGAAATTTAAATTAAAATATATTTTTTTGTTTTTTCATGCATGTTTACAAATTGTACGAGTATTTCTGTATTACCTGCACATCGGTGAATAGAAAAACGCCATGCATTTCGGATGAACTGATTTTACGTAATATAACCTTGATATCTTCGTGCCATTCATTGGGTCCATATAATCGAGTGATTTCAACTTGAAACAATTCATAGTCACATATATGCGAAGCCAAACGTGTTAAGCTCTGACGTCCGGAGCCGCCGACCCCAATCAGTAGAGCATGACTACGTGGCTGCTTTATAATGCGACATATTCTCGATAAATGTTCCACGGCAAAACGAAAGAGTACCAAGTTCATAGGCTTCTTCGACATGTTATTGTATTCAACCAAATAGGCCTCAACCACACTACGCAACTCCTCCAAGTCTTGTACTTCTATATAATTCTTAGTATCCGCTTTTGGATTGGTGAAATCACAATAAATTAAACGTCTAAAATCAGCTTCTGTTAAGCGTTCACCTTTCTCTACTAAACGTTCGAATAGAATTTCCGGTGAAATATCAAAACTTTCTTTCATTTGCTGGCACAGCGCCGTAAACAGCCAAGTGCGATCTGCATCTTCAACCAAACGATCACCGTATACCCTTTGGACTTCATGTACCCACAAACGGCGCATTGAGTTCATATCCTCAGTGGCTTCTGGCACCGAAAGTAAAACGCCTTGTATTACCCTGGCAAAATCTCTTAAATTGAAGAGATAATGCGACTTGGCGGGTGTAGGTAAAAGATTTAATTTAGCGCGATTATAGATGTTCAATGTTGCATCCACAATTTCATCTATGCATGGATCGAATTCTTTGGAAAAGCCTCTAAAAGAAAAAAATCGAAAAAATAGCAAAGCAAAGAAAACATTAGAAAACATTTTCCAACACTATTTTGGTCACTTTCTATTTTTGTATTCAAACTGTGATTTTACGTTTCTTGTCACGCACTCTTTCGTAACTGAGTACGTGACGTAAGGTAATGCAATTAACTAGTATGAGGATTTCATTTCATTGGCAATAGCCGGACTGGGCTTTTATTTTTTATTTTATTAGATTAAATAAAGGACCAGTATGTGTTAACTCCTACCCTTAGCATGAACCTTAAATGCCTTAAAATGTACTTTTCTCCATTTTATGAAGAACGTGTGTGCCAATGGAATGATTATTGTACATACCTGGTGTCCAAATGCCATAAAACAATTTTACTAAAAATGGTCTTTAAGATGTCATCATTGAACTCATCAATAGCCAAGACATTAAAGTGCCTCTGGAAACGTGGCGTTACAGTGTTGCCTGTCGAGGGTGGCCCCATTGCGCATATCATTTGCAAATCAATTAATTTCATCGGAAGTATGGTTTTACGATCATACCACATCCAATGATCCAACATCATACGCAACAGTTCAATGGGTGGTTGGGCGCCATAGTTCTCCTTCAGAGGCATTGAAATATCATCCACAAATATTACGAATTTCTTATTAAGCGGTGGACCAAATACACCTTTACGCCGTTTATCCAGCTTGGACATGACAATATCTTGAGTTTGATTGGCTGAAGTTTGGGCAGAAAAATTTATAAGCAATGGCTTGAATACAGTTAAATCCATTTTCTTGAGCATATAGTCTATGATATAACAGCTCTTGCCTGTGCCGGTGGGACCCACAAACATAACCGGCTTAGAATGCCTGACCAAAATATCCAGCAACATGGTCATTCTGACATTTTCATTGGTGGTAATGATAATTTGATTGACGGGTATATCACGTGGTATAGGTGGTGCGGCAGCAACATCATCTTGCCAAGCACGCCATTTACCTTTACCCTCCTTAATAAATCTATAGTCGAACACTGAACCCTGTTTGGGTATGGGAAAGATAAAAGGTTTGGCCAGTACGGGCACATGAAACTCCTCTGGAACACCATAGGTTTCATACAAACTTTCGGGGAAATTTTTCTCCATTAAAGCACGAAAAACAATATTAAACTTTTCTCTACTATTCGAATCCAATGAACCGCCTAGAGCCCATATACAGGAAAATAAAAACACCCCCTCGATTTGGGCTCGCATATCCAAATCTGATAGATTTTGCATGTATTTTTCATCTTTGAAATCATCCAGGAAGCAATCGAATATATTCATTAAGGACATCATTAGATTTGCATCCGATGTGGGGGCAATTTCAAAGAGATTGGTTTTCCTTACGATGTACAGTAGGATTGGACAGAAACGATGGACCAAAGCAGAAATCAATTGTTTAGCAACCGCATGAAAACTGGGTGGTAATTTATTTCTCCAAGACTTCACCAAAGGTTCCCAGCCCAATGATGTGGGCTCCATGTATATCATGCCACAACGTGATACAGTGGCTGGCGATGCCACTTCCAAATCCATGGGTTCAAATATTAAATTGGTGGTGGGCGACAGCTGGATAATTTCACCTGACATAAGACACAATTTCTTATTGTCATCCAATACGGTGTTCATATTTTCAATCCAAATTGCATCGACTGGACCATCAAATATTAACCATTTACGATCGGGTGTTTCCGAGACAGCAAACTGGCGATAGCTAACAGCTAAGACACCATCACTCCACTCATGGGATACGGCATCGAATTGACCATACAGCTGGCCCATGGTAATAGCTTTGGGATTAATAATCGTGTATATGGCGCGATTTTCTCCAGCATTCTGCAAATGAAATGAAAATCTTTTTATAGAAAAGAGCAGGAATCTTAATAATTTTACCCTTTTCTCCATGCATTCCAAAGTTTCAGCCAATATACGATAGCAAGTGGTCTTGCCACCAAACGGCAAACCCACCAACATAAGGCCATGACGCACCACAATCATTTCGTAGAGCTTTAAGGAAGAAGAAGATATTTATATGATAATTGAAGAGAATCTTTACCACTTTTGAAGATCGTAATGGAACTCACTTGTTGAACTTTTTCCAAAAAGAAGTCGGTACATTGTTTATTGTTCTTTTCACAAGCCAAGCGACAACAATCGTTGAGTACCTCATAATCAGATTCGGGTAGAATAGTGCCCGGAAACAAATCCGAGGTTATGCCATGGAATAAGGGAACATCCTGATTAAGAAATTTAGGCAAATTGACATCCTTTATGGAACGCAATACCAAAATATCTTCATTTTCATCACGATAACGTAGTTTTAAAGCACCCGCCGCCTTTAACACTGACTTAACAGCCCTCATGCCATAATCATAATGACACTGAGTACTCAATTGTTCCGAGCACAAACGATAAGTGGCAACAATTTTCACGGACAAAGGTTTGGCGGTTAAAAAGCCACACGAATACAATTCAATTTCAGAGATTAAAGCATAATCCGGCACCATCATAGCAACCGAACGGAATAACGCTTTTAAATTATCGGGCAACTCTGAACGACCAGCATAACCGGGATTCATGGTAATGAATACAGCACAAGTGGGATCCAACGTAAGAGTAGTGCCTTCAAATACCAAAGTGGGACTACCAGAATTTATGCCACGCTGTATAGTTAAAATCTGTTGGGCCACTACGGACAATACCTCCAAGTCAATGCGATTGAACTCATCGAAACAGGACCAGGCACCACAAGATGCCAAACCTTTAAAGAACTTGCCCAGGGCCAAGTAATCTAAACCATCTGAGCAATTGAACACCACACACTGTTTGGCCACTGCTTTGGCCAAATCCTTAGTTGTTTCCGTTTTACCAGTGCCAGCGGGGCCCTCAGGGGCACCGCCTAAATGCAAATGCAAAGCACTAAACAAAGTGCGATAACAGCGATCTGTTAGTGGTGTCACCACCAAACGTGTAGTGTTGCCCAAATATTCATAGCCATACTTCAGGGAACAGTTTATCATGCGGGTATCCAAATTGTTTTCCTCCCAATAGTAACGTAACTGTAATTGAATATATTTTAGAGAGGAAAGCTCGGTTTTATTTTTAAGCTTCAGATACCTGACACAACCATTGGAAATCATTTAATTCTGATACTTCTTTCTCCACTATTTCCGCTAAGACGTCACGGGCATGTACATCCAATACCACTAAAGCGCCCAAAGTAATACGATTCTGACTGCTTAAATCGCCTCTAACCAAATCAACTATTCTCGCTATTTGCACAACATTCGTTTGCAAATAATCTTTTAAGCTTTTACGTGGATTTTCTGATAGAAAACTCTCGGTTATGTAGTAAGTCCAATAGGTTAAGGAAATCGATTGGACACATTGTCCTGGCCACACTAACACCCATTCATGTCGAACACTTTGTGGATAACTATAGAAAGCTTCACTCATTTTCTTATGGATACTCTTTTTCATATCAATTTCCAATTCCAAAAGCCATTTCTCTACTTGACCTCTGGCCTTAGCCGTCGAAATAATGTCCACCAATATAACTTCCTCACGTTCAGAGGAACGCATTATGGTAACTTCCAATTCTTCGGTAAATTTCAAGGTGGCTATGCCTTCGAAACATTTCTTAAGATGTGGTTGTACACGTGTAGGATCTTTCGTCTCGGATAGAATTTCCAAAAGTTCATCATTGGATAGGAAGAAGAAACGTGGGAAATATAAGCGTTTCTTTTCGAGGTACTGAAATCAGGCAAAAAAAATTATTGAAGAAAGAAGAAATATGTGTGAGAAATCGCTGGGAAATACCGCATTTAGACCCTTCTGTATAATTTCCAATAGATTGTAGGCCTTTTTCAAATTCTCCGACATCTTAGGAATCTCCACCACTGTCATTACCCGTGGATCACCGTTAACCTGTTTCATAAGTTCTTTCCAGATCTGGGTGTAAGGGCTTTACTTTAGAGACTGATTAAAAAAATTTTACAAGCTTTTCATATACCTTATCTACGGCACTGAAACGTCTACCTTCCTCGGGCATTTGTTGCTGGATATCGGGACTTGAAAATATAGGCTCCAAATACATCCAAGTAGCTTGAACCTTTAGCCAATCGTCCAAAATGTCTTGTAATAAAATTAATTTCGCCTCCCATTTGCTGAGAGAAAAAATTGTTTAAATCATGTGATCTAATCAGATATCGTGGATATCTAAAGCACCCTCCTCCTATTCAAACTTACAGTATATCCTTTTCGAATGGCTTAATATAGGGCGAGCTCTTCATGGTCTGGGTCTTGATGATCTGATCATCCAAAAGTATTTGTATATCATCTACAGCAGCCAATTTAAAGGTACCAGAGTCCCTAAAATAAATAAGGCAGGCAGTTTGTTAGTCTATTAAGTTTATCCTCAGCTTAGTTTGCTAACTCCTTACCTATAGGGTGATACGGTAAACGATATCTCCTCCCATTCCAAAACCATTTTGGACATGGCTCTTTCTAGATTATTTTCTTTAGTGGCACTCTCCGAAATGGCCTCAAATTTGGGTACATAATCCTCCAAGCCATACTCAATAATACGGGCCAAAGTTAAATCCGGCGAAACCTTAATGGGGAAACCAATAATTTCCGAAACCAATTCCCAATGGCGAACCTTCATGCCCGGATTACCCAAAGTACTAATAATAGGCATATTTTCCCGAAAGGATTCAATTTGATCTTTTATCTGTAAGCATACAAACGCAAGGATAATTATGTATAAGTCCAGAATCATGTTTTCAATTTGAAATTGATCATACGTACATCCTTAATCAAGATCATGGTTGTGGGATGATCACCCATTTGTTTTTCCAATTTTTGTATTATCCGGTACACCGTTGCCACATCATTATCGATTTCATCGGGATCAAAACTTCCCACTTGGGAATTCATCCATAAATCATATTTATCCATAAACTCCTGACCCGCATCGAATAGGGTCTTATAGGGTTTCAATTGATCGTGTGCTTTTTTCCTTATGGGATATTGAGACAAATCCCAGCCATAGGCTGTTTCCTCTTCATTAATGCGATCGATGGTATCCATAGCGGTGACCAAACGATTATCCAATATTTGTGCCTTACGTTTGTATTTGGATAATTGCTTTATGTCACCCCATTCGTTATAGGTTTGCACCTGTTCATAATAGTTCTGTAGCTCACGCCTAAAGGCCTCTATGCGTTTCTTCAGCAGCTCTTGATATTCAATAGTTTTATCGGCAATAATAATTCTGTGCTCCTCAAATATCGAAGGCAATTTCAAATACCATTGGAACGTGTTGCTATTGTTTTTAATTTCCAAAGGGGAATACAAAGTGTTATCCATTAACCACAATATATGACCCATATTAACACGTAGCCTTTGTTCCATTTCAGGCACCACATTTTCTTCCGTGTTGATGACATAGGCCTTCAAACTCATTAGCTCGGCAGTATCTTTGGGTACCGTTAAAGCTTTTTTCGCAATACCCTCATATTCTTTGCCTAGTTTCGTGATCTTGGCCTGTTGATCACTGACCATGCGTGTAAGCAATTGTTCTTGCATGAAACGACCAAAAGTTTCCAAATTTAAAATGAAATTCTCACGATGAAACTCATAAAGTCCCATGCGTATAACACCCCAAACATCTTTGGCGATTTGATCCTCTTTCTCACGATAGTGATAGACCATATCGCAAAAGGCCTCAAATGGTGGATCATGCTGCATAAATGTCGATATTTTTTCAGAATCTTTACCATTCATAAGATCAATATATTTATCGAAATCCTGCAGTCTTAACTCAGGGCCTATTCTTTGCTCCTCTAGTAAGGCACAAATGCGATTACGTGTATCCGATATAATGGACTCGGGTATAGCGGGCGTCAGAAAAGTTTTATCGAAAATATGCAAGTCCGTATAGAGTTTTGATTCAATACGAGGCAAATGATGTATAGCCATGACTATAGAGTCGATAATACGTATGAGCTCGCCTTGGATTTTTGAAAAATTCGGATTGAAAACGATAACATCTTCATCTTCTAGCATTAAAGCGATTTTAAATCCCGGATTTGTTTTCTACATAAAGAAATTCGAAAATAATCTTCGAAATATTTTTACAAGCACATACATATGTACGTAAAGAGGGACTTACCCCATAATCACATATAAAATCGGCAAATGCTTTTAGACTCCTAATGCACATGTCCTCCAATTGTTGGGTCATTAGAGCCGCCACACAATTATAGAAACGTTGTATAAGTTTCAGTTTTCTTACATCGGGTAGTAAATTTTTAGCACTGGCCTTTAGTAGAATACTATGGATTTCACCATACCATTGGGTTTCCAATAGAGTTTTTGTATTTTCCACTTGTTTGCCCACGATATACTATTTTTAAACAAAAAATAATTTATAAGATAATTCATTTAAAATGTATTTTGAATTGATTACCGCAAAATCGAACAACTCAAAGGGTGTTTCCACTTTTGATAGTTCCTTAGCATCGACCAAGGTAAGGGCTTTATACTTCATATTCCACAGTTCCAAAATATTGGCCACAGAACGGTGTATACAAAATAAAGTTTTCTTCAGACGGCAACGATTTTCATCGAATCTGCAGCAAGTAAAATAATAGGAATTCACATAAAATGTTTAAAATATGTATGTACAAAAAAACGTAGGATAGGAAATTTGATTTTAGGATTCCAATTATGGACTTCTGGTCTGATGAAGGAAGAACAAACCTCTACAGTGTTCTCCAGACGGAGGTCGTAGCGCCATAAGGTTTGTTGTTCATCCTAAAAATCTTTTGGTACTAGAACTGCCACGCTGTCCAGCATACCCCCCTCGAGGGGCATAATCGTCCGTGAATAGAAAACCAAACCTTAGAAGAAGCTCCTGCCCAGGATCCTTAACCTACTAAGGGCTGAACTGTGGCAGAGGGGGGTGCTCCAAATATATTATATACATAAAGACGAGTGTTGTATTCAAATATAGACACTTAAGAGTGATCTAGAGGAATAGTATGGCATCACAAGCTTTCTTGGTTTATACTCTTATACAAGGTTAGGTTAGGTTAGATTAGAGGACGTGTACTTGTCAATTAAGACAAGTACAGTACCCGGAGGTCGAATTGACCCATTGTACATAACGTTCTTAAAAAAAAGAAAGATAATAGAGGGAATAGGAAAAAAAAGAGAGGAAGTAGGAAAGGGGAGAATGGGAAGCGGAGGAATTACACAGACCAAACAAAAGAAAAAGAGAGTGCGCGACTACACTGATAAAGCCCTAGCATTTCTCAACCAGCTCAAGCTACAATGAATCTGTGAAGAGCGTTGAGGTCAGCTCTCGACACAGAATTCAAACCCTCAAAGGAGTCCCTGCCAAGGGTCCTCAACCTACCAAGGGCTGGGCAGTTACAGAGAAGATGCTCGACAGTCTCCAACTCCTCCTCATCCCAACATACCCTACAATAGTCCGTCTTGGATCTGTTCCAGATCCCCGTCAGCGACCTAATCTCTCAGTGCCCCGTGATAAAACCGACAACCAACCTTAAGCTGACCTTATCCAAGCCCAGCAGACAACCTGTTTTCTTACAGTCCACAGCAGGCCATAGACATCTAGAAACAAAACAATCCGATCCGTTTCCCCAACGCCTCTGCTCTTCCTAACTGACCCATCCATTGATGATTTAGTGGAGGTGGCAGATTGGGGGGTTGGGACCAACTATTAAATCGCCCTCAGAAAGCGAACCTAACCTAACCTAACCTAACATCCGCCGTCTCATTGCCCAGTATTCCGCTATGAACCGGAACCCAGCATAGACGGATACGGTCTGCTCTAAAAGTCCTTAACGACTCCTTGCACTCGCGAACGAGTTGTGATTTACTCCATACCGACGCAATGGGCCTTAGGGCAGCCTGACTGTCAACGAAGATCGTGTAAGATTCCGAAACCGAAGCGAGGCCACCAGACCCTATAGAAACTCATAGAAAAATGGCAAAGAATATCCCTCTCGTTATACATAATTTCAAACTTTTAAAATGTAAAATTCTAATATTTGCATTCATTCCGCGTTTATCAAAGTTAAGCAGGTTCTTTATTTTACAGAAAAAAAGGAAAACTTTTAAGCCAACGTTTAACATCGTTCATAGTCGTTAGTTACACATTTTTTTTTTCAAAATCTCCTTTAAATTTGTTACGGTATGTGAAACTTTATTATTTGCTCACTGCAAAAAAAGGACTTTCTTTTCATAGTAAAAAAAAGTAAGAGAAGAAAAAATAAAGTTGTAAAGAAACGTTGTTGACTTGAAAAAAATAATTTTTATTTTTTAAATTGGGTGTGTATGTGGTGCAAATACTAATGGATTCATAAGTTACACCCCGAAATCTCAGGCGCAAACACGATTTTTTTTTGTTTTTTTTTTGTATATAGAATGTATGTGATGATTTGTTTAGGCAAAAGTGTCAAAAACAAGTCCTGCAAACAAATGACTTTTGTTCCACATACAAAAAAAAAAAAGAGTGTTTTTCCAATTTCTATTTTATTTTTATTTTTTTTTTCTTTTTAAATTGACTCAGACCTGGTTTTCCTTTTTTTTTTTTTTTTTGTTGGCATTATTTATATTTTGCCCACAGCTGTATAAACATTTCAGACAAAGAAAAAGTTTCATGTAATAAAACACTCAGTGTGGCACGTAATGCAGATGCGCTACAATCAAACTAAACGAGACAAACTGCTACCCCTACGGACATGGCGTGAGATGGGTTTAGAAGATGATCCTGGGAGAGTGGAGCTGAGTCGTTGGAAGGCTAGAAACCTTTGGCCATATATTAGCGGTAGAGGAACTAGCTCGTGGTTCAAGCTCAATGCAACGTGCGGCTGTTGATTGGGTTCTTTGGGGGATATTGTTATGTCAGGTCGTTGACAGGAATCTAAGACAGATTCTAAGCGGATTTCTCTAGGGTGTTCAGATATGAGAAGAAGTTGGGGAAGTTCTCTATCTTCTCTCCACTATGGCTGACTTTTTGATTCACGAGACTGTTAATTAGACTTCTTGCGAGACATTGTAATATCACGTCGTTGACAGGAATCTGAGACAGACTTTGAGAAACTTTTTCATGGCAGGTTTATTTACTCAGAGTTTTTGCCAGAAATCTGCTAAGAGGAAGTCGCCCAAGAAATATTTTTTTTTCATATTTCGTTTTGATGTCTGGCCTGGGGCTCGAACCCGGGCTTTACGTCTAATAAAAGAACACACTACCTACTAGACTACGGCGCCTGCTATTCTTCACTCTCTGTCTCTCTATCTCGAGTATCTGTTGTTTCAATTCTTACCACAATTACAAACACAATGCGTCCCATGATTTGTTGGCCCCTATCTTAATACCTACGACTTGCGAACCTTTAACAGGAACATCCTTAGGACATACTAAATAGTAAAACAATTTATAACTCTCAATTCCCTATTTTGCCCCTGCTCTCACTCATTAAACTCTGATACAGCTACTAAAGCCCTCAAGACTTAATCAAAAAGTACTTATTGAAAAAGCCTGGAGGATTCAGAATAGCATTGATAAAAGTAGACACGGGGATTAAAGTAGTTAACGGTTAACACATACATCCCAGGTTCGATTCCCAGGTTGAGTGGGTCTGGAGAATTCAGAATAGCTTTGATAAAAGTAGACACAGGGATTAAAGTGGTTAACGGTTAACACATTCATCCTAGGTGCGATCCCGAGATTGAGTGGATCGGGCGGCTTCAGAATAGCGTTGATAAAAGTAGACACAGAGATTAAAGTAGTTGACAGTCAACCTAAGCAACACAGATTCGTTTCCGGGGATGTAACTTATGAATCTGAAGTAGAGTATCTTGATTGTTTACCGTTATAAACCTCTCAAATGCTTACTATTGGATTTAACATGCCGAAAACCTTTTTACTGTTATTATAAGTCAATGTGCGGTTAACTTTTTTTCTTTCTCTCTCTCTCTTTCTTTTCATTTATTTTTTTTTCTCTAACGCTTAAATTTATATTCTACGCTTTATGCTTCCTTAGCTATTTTCAAAAGTTTTTCAAACATATTCTGCGTATTTCTTTTCATACAGGATTTATGCATTTTAAAACATAAATATATAGAGTATATATGCATGTATGTGTATTTGTACATACAGTATTTTCCATTTTCTTTATTTATTATTTTATTTTTCTTTTCGTTTTGTCATAACTCCCCCACCTATTATGTCTAGATTACATAGCCAGCATAAAAATTCAAGAATTTCTTTTGGAGTGATTAAAAAAAACAGAGAAATTCGTAGCGACTTTTCCTTTTACGATGTGACTTTTATTTGCTTCTAAGAGGGTGTTGTAAATAGTGGAGATGGAATTTAAAGAATACAAATTTAAATTTTTAATCAGAAAACCATGGACATGCCTCGGTGAGAGTTATATTTTAAAATTTCACTTTTTCCAGATTTTAGTCGGATTTATCTTTTGGTTTAAGTTAAGGTTCAAGTTTTAAAAATCGTTTCAGACAAACCAAAGTCAAAGCAAATAGAGACACGCTTCTTGCTCATCGATTTCTCGCATTTCTGGTTTTCTTAATCTAATGAATTTCGTTAAAGACGAAATGGTTTTAGGATAAAATTAGTCTCCGAGTACTTCTATCGAGGTTGCCTATTATTTAAATACTCAGACATGCTCTACTATCACCATCTCTATATCCTTATTCGATTTCCTTTTTTTCTGTTACACTATTTTTTTCATAATTAGTCTACTGTAGCAGTTTCTAGAAGAATAGGGTTGCCATCTCACGTTACGTAGAAGCAAATCCTTATGTGAAATTGATTTAGCAAGGGCTTATAATTATACAGGCTACAACATAAGTACTCGAATCAGTTATTCGACTCATAAAATTCCTTTTTTAACACCAGTGTACCCTAGACACAAAAGGACTTAATAAGATATGTATGGCTTATTATATAAGAAGAAAATTTGATTTTTCGTTTTTCCAATTTCATACCTTTGCAATTTTTCACAAGACATTTTTGTTACGTAATATAATAAAAATGGAAATTCATGCATAAATCAGTATCAGTTAATAGTAAATACGAGGGTTGAAACAAAATTTCTTTCAGATATTTTTTTTTCGACAATAAACAATCTAGAGAATATTTGTTTAAACAAAAATTTAAATATATTTTTACATAAACATGCTTAAGACAACCCTCGTTTATGTAAAAAAGTAAAATGGGAGAATTACATACATACATACACATATGCTCAAAATAATAGATACACCTTATTCTAAAATATTAAAGACACGTTAACTGTAAAAATACCCTCGAAAACACAGCGAGAACTATTTTTTATTATAGTGCCATCTGAATACATCTTTATAAACAAAAAATTTGACAAGTATGTACATGCATTTATTTAGATATAAAAAGTGAAATTTCGGTGAATCCATACAAATTGTTGCTCAAAGTGTAAAGTTCTTCCTAAGTTCTTCGACATCTTTCTCAATGATTTTCCATAGTTCCTCATGGTTTGAACAACTTTTCCGGCTCCTTCAGTTCAATGATAATTTCCTTCCATTTTCTTTGAAATATTTTTTGATTTTTATGTAATTTTATATAAAAATGAAATTATTCTTACCGTTTCACATAAACACAATGAAAAATCACTCAAAAATGTAATTTACTATGAAAAAAATTATAAATAAGTCAAGTGTATCTATTATTTTGAGCAACAATTTGTATGGATTCACCGAAATTTCACTTTTTATATCTAAATAAATGCATGTACTTGTCAAATTTTTTGTTTATAAAGATGTATTCAGATGGCACTATAATAAAAAATAGTTCTCGCTGTGTTTTCGAGGGTATTTTTACAGTTAACGTGTCTTTAATATTTTAGAATAAGGTGTATCTATTATTTTGAGCATATGTGTATATTATGGAATTTTGAATTCTTTTTTTAATAAGGCTGTTGTTCTTTTGGCGTTATTTTATTAAAAAGAAATAATAGAGATTCCTTTTCATATTTTTGTCTTCATGGCTGACATATTTTTGTGAGAAATGGTGGCTCATCATAAATGTGTATATCCTATCCTGTTTAGTGCTTACTTTTATGGCAAATAATCTTTGTGACAAAGTCAAGATGCTTTTGTTTACTTATTTATAAGCAATTTTTATGAAATATTTTTACAAGCAAATTTTATTAACACTTAACAACATGTGTGAATACACACACAAAGGCATGTGGTGAAGTTAAATCTTATAGTATACAACACAGTTTTTAAGTAATATGGATCCACCTTCAATCTGACACTACACTGTTTATTCCGAACGCTGTACAAGAAAAAATGTGAAGAACTGCTCTGTGCTTGCTGAAACGACCTATTATTATAGTTTACATGAATCTGCTCACCTTAACCTATCTGCCAGCAACCACATCATCCTCAATGTCTGCAGGAAGGATAACCTTAAAATCCCTCCCGAAAGTAGGTTTCTTAAAGCAAATTTCAGTTGAGCACACTTAGCAGACCCTTGTGATATCGCATGAAACAATTGCCCAAACCTAACCAACTAGAATTGATTAACCGGTCTCGATAACCTCAATTAGGATATCGTATTTAAGAATACTCGTAGTTGGAAATGTTTTACTTAGGAAAATATTGTGTGCAAACTATAGGGTTCCGTCTTTTCTTCAGCTTAAATAATTATTTAAAACGTTCATTGACTTACCGATAACGCCATCTGTTGAACATTTTATTGGCCTCCTTTCTCTCCGGTGTTATTTCGAGTTTCCCAGCCTTTTTCAAGTTTGTTAATGAGTTTTGCAAGACAAAATCAATGACGGCTTTTTTCATGGCGAAAACATAATCAGACTTTATTTCATCGATATTTTCATTAAGAGCTACGTTCCATTTATTTAAAACAGCTGGGATTTCTGCTTTAATTCTATTGAAAACAAAAAAAATTAAACCAGAATTGAAAAGAAAATTAAAAAGTTTTCAAAAGTCATCTAAACATTCATTCATCGCACCCACCTATTTAATACTTTTTTACTCATAGGCGATACGTGTATTGTATCGATGCCATGCTTAATGTAATAGTAATAACGTAAAACTTCCTTTTCTTCTTTATTGGGAAATTCAGCATTCAAATCGTTAACAGAAACAGCAGAACCATCATCATCATCGTCTTTACGGGCAATTAATTCGACTAACTTTTTACGAAAGTTTTCTCGTTCCAAACGCATTTGCATATAAGAAGGTCGCTCTATATACAATACATACACATGTACATCCATTGGTACACAAAGTTCATGTATACATATATTGGTTGTTATAGGTTTGGTAAGAACAATGAAGATGAATGGAAACAAATAACACAGATTGCCATTAATGTGTAATCATGTGTAGCAAAATTGTAATCATACCCCTACTTACTTTCTTTCTTCTTGGTTGTTCTCCTACGTTTGGAACGCATTTCTTTGGTGTGGCATAGAAGACTATCAGGTATGGTATTTGATAGCATACGACCGTCTAATATTTCACTTGTACATTCGGGCATATTTAATTCATACCAGAGTCGCCGTGAATTGTATTCGGGATTTGCTTTCGAACGCAATATGCTTTGCAAAGTGTCCGGTTTGGGACGATTGTAGACGAATTTCTGTTTCGAACATGGCCTGTTAATTGATGTGGCACCACCACTGCTTGAAGTTTTAGTTTGATATTGATTACGAGAGGCTAAAAAGAAATTGAAAATTAAGAATTAGAAAGGAAAACTTGAAATCATTTGAAACTAGACTGAGCTTTGTGATTTTGTAGCTCCTCTCTGGTATCATTCTTAACATTATTTTGTTGCAAAAGGAGAAATGGTTCAAGGCAACGGAGTTTTTTAGAATTGCTGATGATAACCGTTGTCGAACCAATGGATTCATATTTGAATTGAAGATTATCATTCTAACCATGGTAACTAAATCCTTCAATTTCATGCAGAAATAATTTCCTTTCTCCTAAACCTACACAACAATGACACTAGAATCCTTAGAAGTCCAGCAGTAGAGTTCTCGATTAGCTCATGACTATTTACAGCTAGGAAACCGGTTATTCGGAGATTGCCACAAAAAAAGGCTCTCTTCCCATTACCTGCATTTAATGTCGTATTAAGGTAATTCGAAGGAAGATTGTAACCTTGCTGACAATGTAGAAGTCATAATCTCGGGGAAGTTTTTGCGGTCATAGACTCGGTACTGAGGCATACAGCCAAGACAGATATGGTCTTATTCACAAGAAGATATAAAGTGGCCGACATTAGATCGCCAGGGTAGAATTTAGAACTAAATTATAACCGTTTTAATAGATACCACATGGACCTGGGGTTCCAGATTGAGTATGGTAAATTGGATATACAACGGGATCATTAAGCCAGGTCTTACTTATGAAGAAAAGACAGCAACAAGAACATGTTAGGGAAGTATACATACATACATACATACATACATACATACGCACATTATTGGCCGTTACAATCCTTGAGTCCGGATTACGGCCTAGCTTCTCGCCGAAATATACGTATATAAAATTCACCACAATTTAACATTACCTGCTGTACAGCTGATTAAATTGTGTAGAGAGGAGAAATACAAAAGTACACTTTTTAAAATACTAAAAGAACAACACGTAAAAAATCGTAAATTAAAGTTAATATTTACTATTGTAAAGTATGTATTTATTTATTTAATATTAATGAAAGTTTGTGTTATACAGCACTATAGCAGGATGTAAACAAAATTAACAGTCCTTTCATACAGCTGAGAGGCAGAATTATATGTCAATATTTAAATTAACAGCTTACACATATTTTTGTAACGCTAAACAACACTAGAAAACTGTAAACAAATATTATCATAATACAGTACTTTTGTACACTCTTCAGACTATATATTCCCAAATATCATAACACTTTTTTCATTACATAAACTTGTTCTTTTTTGTATGTTTGTAGTTTATTTTCAATCACCACTTTATTCTTTATACTTTATTTATTAAATTTTGTATCCTTTGTCTTTGATTTTTAACGACCACCGCTTGTAATAATTTTTTTGTTTACCAACACTGAATTTTTAACGCCGTTTTTATTTTTCATTTGACAGCTTTGTTGTCGTTTTCCTTGTCTCTCACTCTCTTTTGAAATGTCAACGTGCTGTATGTCAAATTATATTTCTTTTTTTTCTTTTTGACATATTGTGCAACTGATTTTTCCTCATATTCGTCGTGCAAAAAGTAATTTTTATATTTTCCGTTTTTATTTTTTAAAAATTTTCAATTAAATTACACTTAATTTTAACACAGAACCATACCTTCATCGGAATTACGTTTCATTATTGTAAAATCATTAAAAATATATTAAAAATCTTAAAGATATCGTCGATTATTGAACGTCGAAAAAAATTCTTGTTTCTATATCAATTGATTTTTATATATTTTTTAAAATTAAAAGAAAAAATAATCGTCCTTTCAGTAAGACTGTTTATTTGATATTGATTATTTTTCCAACTGCGTGACAAATGGAAAATTTTTGTTTGAATTTTCCTCATTTTGAAATTCTTATTGTCATTTTGTAAACAAAAACATTTCTATTTTCATTCGGTTTCCAAGGAAAATTTTTCCGGGCAATAATTCGTTAACAGCTGCATTTAAGTTAAACATTTAAGCAGAAAGCAACAAGTTTATCAAATTCAGCCAGTAACTAGAGTAATACACCATGATTTTCCAACATTTTACAAGATTCCTGCATACCACACGTATTGTTTATGCCGGCGCTGAGAAAAGTGCATTGGCTGCATTGAGAAAAAAGACCGGCTATACGTTCGCAAACTGTAAAAAGGCTTTGGAAATGCACAATAATGACATTAATTTGGTAAGTAAAGTTTAAAATATCGCTCTCCCAATGAAAATTTGACGATGTGAAGATTTCGAAGTAAATGATACATTTTGTAAAAATTACTACAGTTTATATAAAATCTTTAAAAAAGGTTAGGAAGATAGGTAATGAAATACCTCCACACGGAGACCAGAACGGCCCACAATGGTTACCTTCAGAAATGTGGGTCAAACCATAGAAAGAGAAAAGGTAAAGTATACAAAGTGTTGGTAATCTAAAAGTGAAAATGATGGGAAAAATTTTAGAAGTGGCCGGCTAATACCAGAGATGAAAATTAAGGCTATTTGCATCCATTTCCCCCACATCACAAAATTTGCGGAAATAAGGAGTAAACCTGTTCCACATAGTAGTCCTTATCCTAAAGGCGCAATATCCCCTAATAAGAACTATTAGAATCCCAATTGATTCATTCTACAGACTCTAAATCTATTCTATACTAGAACGGTCCATAAAAGCCTAAATATTCTGCAATTTCTCCTGTTCACTCGCTTATATGCAGTTTCATTACCATTGTTCTTGTTCAGAAGCATAGTTACATCCAATTTCTAATTAATTTAATATCCAGTTAGTGTCCCACGGCGAAACATAATCCCAGACTAGCATTGGTAAATGCAAACAACTTAGTCTAGAATACACTGGACTTATCAGGGAACCTATAGATTAGGTTAATGCCATCCAGAACACCCCCAGTGTCAACCTCCATATTCAAGCGTTTTACTTACATTCTGTTTTGAATTTTTTAAATAATATGTTTCATCTTTATTTTCAGGCTGAAAAATGGTTGAATGAACAAGCCCAAAGTCTTGGCTGGTCCAAGGCTACCAAGTTAGCCGAAAGAGCTACAGCTCAAGGCTTGGTTGGTGTACTAATAAAGGGCAACATTGGCGCTATGGTCGAAGTCAATTGTGAAACAGATTTTGTGGCTCGCAATGAAAATTTCAAAAATTTTGTAGATCACGTATCACGAGTATGTGCTCAATATACTGAATTGACTCAATTTGACGGAGATTTGTGGAAGGTATACTAAAATGTTTATAAACTAATTGATTTTTAATAATCCTTGACCTCTACTTTCAGTCCGGGTTTGAATCTGAGGCTTTGAAAAATCTTAAATCAGCGGATGGCAAAAATTTAGCTGATCACTTGGCTTTATTGATTGGTACTGTGGGCGAGAATGCATCTATTAAACGGGCTATTTGTTTCAAGGTCAATAACGATTTAAAACTTTCGGGTTATGCTCATCCTCAGGCAACATCGCAGGAGACATTACAGAATGTTACTCAAGTTGGTAAATATGGTGCAATTGTTGCATTCCGTGGCAATAATGTTGATGAGGAATTACAAAAGAATCTGTGTCAACATATTGTCGGTATGAATCCCAAGAAAGTCGGTGAAGCTGACAAAGATAAGCCCAATCCCAATAAGGATGATGAAACATGTTTGATACATCAAGAATATTTAATTGATGACGATAAAACGGTGGGAGAAGTATTGCAAGAAAACAAATTGTCCATCATCGATTATCAGCGTTATGAATGTGGCGAATCCGTGGCTAATGAGGAATTGGAAAAGGCTAAATTGAGTAATTGACAAATGCGTCTGACTAGAGGCCATGATAATGAAAAACAATTCGTTTAGCTTTTTTGTAAAAATGAGAAAGGTAATCTAAAAATGTTGCATTAAGTCGTATCTGTTATTTTGCTATTGTTAAGACAACAAATAAACTAAGCGTTCTGCTATAAGGTGGTTAATTAACGGATTTTTTTATAAGCTTGAGCAGAATTTTCACTGCTATGGCTCATATTGGTTACTATGCTTTCTACGGAGTTTAATTTTACACTTGTATTTTAATTAAGATTTCAAGATTTGTCTCGTGCAAAGGTGTTAAGCAAGTTTGTCTCCCTGTGCCGTGTCATGTGATTATTGCTTGCAAATCATACATTAGTTGAGTCTACATCCCAATAAATTCAATCATAGGCAAGAGAGTCAGTCACTATCAGCAATCTGTGGTGGATGCACATTCAGAACCTTTTTAAATACGGCAATCTAGAATTGTGCTTTTTGTTCACAGTACCTAAAACGGCTGAATTTAAGTCCTAGATATTCAATAGGCATCTTATGATATCCCTCATAGTGTAGAAGAAAGAAAAATTGCTGTGTATATTTGTGTTCTTAGAATGAAAGCAGGCCTTCTTTTATCATGTAAGTGGCATTCGCGGGTCATCTTCACACAACCGGTCGCAGTACAGACACGGGACTAACCCCTTCAGGTTACTTTTATAAATAGGCGATATTGCGAATATTTGAAGTCATATTTTCTGCCCAAAGCGCTCTTTCGATCGGTTCAGGCGATCTATGTTGGTGTACTATTTTTACAGACTAAATTTATTTATTTATTCTTACGGTTTTTTAAACCTAGATATATTTAAGGACCATTGTTATCTCCTTTCCTCTTTCTTCTGAAATTCAAGCGTTATTGTGGGTTCCCAAGATATTGTCTAGCGGTTTGTAAGAAATTGAATGTCACTTTCTTTTGCCATTGTTCAATGTACCTTCTCTGTTCTTTAAATTTTAATAATGATCAAAGTTAAAAGAGGATCAATGGGCCCTAACCATTATTAATTTGCTTAAGAAAATCACATAATATTTGTATAACAGAATCAGTTTTCAAAGGTTATTCTCAAAATTATTTAATTTTATGTATAAAAACAATTTCAATGAACTTTATAACAAAACTATTCATTTAGAAGCACAGAAAAGGTCACCTGTTGCTACTACACAACAAAAAGACTGCTGTTGTCGGTTATGTTGTAGGTACATATGTACATAGTTATTTTGGATGGGGATTTACGCATGAGTGGCCAACAGCTGTATGTAAATGAATGTTTATTTCGTCATTTTTAGCTTGAACTAAATTCAATGTAAACTATTAGGGTTGTGCACTCCAAACAATTTCACTTCAAAAAAAAAAAATTCATTGGCTTTAAGCCAGAAACAAAAAAGCAAAGTAACATTTCTTAATGTAAAACTATAAACTGCATAAAGAAAGAACATTTTTTTTAATCAAAAAAGAAAATAAATACGAAACGGAAGACAGCGTAAAAAACTAAAGTTATATGAGACAAGCATTAAACCACCATCAAGACTCATTGACTTACCTGGAGTAACGTAGACACAATGACTGCCAACAATGTTAATGATATTTAATTGTGTTTTTATGTTGCCAGTCTTTCTTTAATTTTAGTTAATAAAATACTTTTTTCTTTCATTTCGATCAGTTTCTATACATATATTACTAGTGGTATCATAGAATGAACAAAAATTATGAATGAACGAACAAAAATGAACGAAAAAATATGAATAATAATGGCAAAATAATTATTTTTCCGGTGAAATATTAAAAATTGGCCAAAACAAACTTAAATTGGTGGAAGTAATTGAAACTTTTACACGCACACAGAAGAACAAACACACACGTGTGTTAGTATTTATACAACTTGAATAAGAACAATAGAGGATCATTCATTGCGCTATGATTTTTCAGAAATTGCCATACCCTAACGTTAGACCATTTGTTAGCCGATATTCGTCAAGTTATCGCAGAGATACCGCTCGAAATTTGACCGCTTAAGCACTACAATTCTACAGCGACCGTTTCCGATTTGCGTTTACCCAGGCAACAGTCTTTCCATATTTGCGTATGAAAATTCTCCACTTAAATAATATCCAATGTTAGCTTTGGAGATAATTACTATCTTAACAACTAAACTCGATACTTTTTCTATACTTGCCTTGCCTCCCATTATATTTGACATTCCAAGAGCAAATTTGTTGTTACTAACCTGTACAAAAAAGTGTATGCAACACCCATACAAGTGTAGGGAGCATAAAGTATGCAAAAATTATTCGCCTTGATACAAACGTTATTATAATGCTAAATGGTGGAAAAGTAGACATAAACAGAGAGAGAAAGAGAGAAAAATTAATTTTGGTCATCCCCACACTGTATTACACTAAACAACAACAATGACAAAATTATCCACAACAACAACTCTAACTAGACGTACGTACATATGTAAATAAAAACTAACCAACCGACAATATTAAAAACAGAACAGAGACGCGACTGATTATTTAACATGAAGTTGGAAAAAGTACGAAAAAAATTAAAACAGAGTAAAAAAAGAAAGAAAATAAAACAAAAAAAATACCTTCGGACAAAACCATCAACAAAGTTTTTTTTGTTTTTAACAATTTAGTTTTAAATACAAATTGAAGCGTGGTGGTCATACAAAATTGAAATTATAATACCAAAACGGAACACAAAACTTTTAGGAAGAATTTTAGCGCAAAAAGCAATCAACAAGTGGTGGAAATTTACGCAAAAAAGGAAAATCAAAAATAATCAAGCAATTTAAAGGAAAATTGTAAATAGAACTCTTTTTCACTTGCCCTATTAGAAAATAGTGAAAAAGGAAACAAGAGTTGAACTATTTTTATAATGTTGACATTTTAATTTTCCAACAACAATTGTTTTTGTAAACAACAAATACCATTATATTGTCTGTGTAAGTTGTGCAAGCAGAAGGGAGTGCAAGTCATGTTAGACTGGATGTAAAAAAGATAAACAATTTATGTTCTCTTCTGTTTTGAAAATATAACGGATTTTGAGTAAAATATTATTCACGAATAGTATTGAACATAAAGACAATCAATAAAAGTGACAGATACTAAAAGTGTTTAAAGGAAAAGTGATAATAAATAATAGAAATAAAGAGGAGCAAACCCGTTTAATTAACGCAAATTATCATATTAATTGTTATTTTATTTATGCGTACTTATGAAAAGAATATTTAATTGAATTAATACCTACTACATTTGGAAATTTCTAACGCCCCTGAAATGGCAACCAAGGCATTACAATTTAATTTTATTAAACAGGTAAGTGAATCAGCAAATGAGTTCTATAAATTTATTATGTATTATTAATTATCGCTGATTGGATATGAAATGTTAAATACATGCTTGATATGCTTAGGTCAATTAATTGATTAGTCAGAATAATTCCTTGTAAGGGATTTTTCGTTTCGGTTTGTGGCCACTATTATTCGATTCGTCAAAGTAATCCTTTCAGCACTGCCTGCCGCCTCAAAATTTTTTCCGTAACGACATGCAGCACCTTTTCTCCGCAATCGTTGCGATTCATTAGCTTTTTAATGATCTCTTCATTTATGTCACCACCGCAATAGAGCAACAGGCTTTCAATGCTGGTTTTTTGGAAAACCCATTAGAGATCATACGGAAAAAGTGACTGTTGCGCATTATCGTTTGAATATGGCATTGGATCCTTATTGTCAATTCAGAACGATATGACCATCATTAAAAGGATTAAAGGGTATGAACTGGACCGTATGTGGTTTCAATTGTTTCCAATGGTGAAGACCAGAATACACGAGGTAACGACAAAGCAGTTCAATTAGCATAACTTCTCAATGTGAATGTGTGGTGCATTTTTGAAAACAAACAATAGGAAAACTTACAACACTGAAGTGGTGTTATAGCAAATCAAATGATAATTTCCATCAGAATATCATTCTGGGAATTAAAGATTAGCCTAGGAATTCAGCGAAAGATTGGGTAGAAATAACTGTCACTAGCGTAGTAAGGATTTAAATGTTGCTTTATTACGGCAGTGACTTAGACAATTCGAATGCAACAGTAAGACATCTCAACAAAACTAACTGCCATCCTATAAAGTAAAACCAAACCTAACTTATTTTTTTGGATTTTAACCTTATAAGCTTTTCAATAATAATCTTTCCACAATCTGGCGTACTTCATACAAATCCAAGCAATGTAGATTCTATATAATATCTATCCATAAGCCTCTCTTATGCCTCCAGACAAAAACAACGAACATTATTGGAAGGTCAGACTAGGCCACCCGTTTATTAAAATGCTTCCTTAATCTGTATTTGTATATAATACCTACATTTATCAAAATTCTTCAAAAACATTAATTTCTATAGAATTGAGGGTGTTTTGCATGCCTCTGGATATGGAGTTCCACTGCCAAAAACGTTCAGTGTGATGTAGCATAACATTAAAAAATAATATATTCGTCATTAAAAAAAGATTTTCCTGTGTAAATTTCCATTTTAAAATAACATTTATTTAGCAGCGTTACTAGCTTAAATAAAAACTCAATATGCGCTATAATTTTTGTTGGCTTAAGCTGTAAAGCAAACTTAAAACTCATACGAGATTTGATATGTTAATTAAGTGATCACATTTTAAACAACTTCCAATTCTACGAAAAGAAAACCTCTGTCGCTCAAAACTGCTACTAAGCTCTTCTCCTCTCTTTTTAAATTAACGTTTTGATTAATGTTTCACTGATTGTTGGTAAACATTACTTCCATACTTCCACTGAGTCAACCAAGCCAGCCACTTAATTTGAGCCATAAACTAAAGAAAATATTATTCACCCGCTGATGAGAAATTATCGTGGCTTCTGTGAATTATGTGGTGTGTGTGTGCGTACGTTTGAAGCATCATCAACCATTTCTTCTAAGATGGTTTGGTTTGGAAATGGAAACTTTCTTAGACCACCTTTAACGGTAGTTTGATATTTAAATTATATTTTTCTATCTAGGTTCTTTTTTTTCGTTTTATTGTTATTTGTGTAATTTTATTTAAAACTTGACTTTATGAATTTCAATTGTATGAAGAAATAAAATTTCCCCCCCCCCCTTTTCTTAAGAAAATTATTTAAATTACCAAAAAAAAAAATTTAAATTTTTTTCTCTTCATTTTACAATTATTTTGTTTAACTGACAGTGTGGGATTTTACAAAATTTTGTTTATTTTTGTTTTTATGGTTTTTTAACAAAAAGAAAATACAACAAACGTCTTGGATTGTTAAAAATTTTAAAATAAAAAAAAAGAAAGAAAACCATTTAATTTGTTTATCTCGTAAGAGGCAACAACTATGTATGTATTTATACCACAATGTATATATTTGTAGTTGCTATTGTTAGCTGGTTGTGGCAATCGCTTTTGTTGTTTTTAGCAAAAAGGTTACATCATGATAATTATGGACAATTTTAGCACCTCAAGTTCGTTTAACTCCACTTTTCAAATTCATTCACTCTCTAATTTCTTTGGCTGTATCTCATCACCATTAAAATTTGCCTGTATTTTTCGTACGTACATATATTTTCTGGCAATATTTTTTTAATTTCAAAATTTTTTTTTGTAAGTTTCCTTTTGTAAGTTATCTTCCATAATTAAAAAATGCATTAAACATAACGAATGCGGAAGATAGTTAAAAAATATTTCAATAAAACCGCATCCATTTCCAATTAACGGTGAAAGAAATTCAAATGCATAATTTGAAGCAAATAATTAAAGAAAAAGAAAGTCTTTAAATCATAAAAAAAATATTCAAATTTTATTTAAATATTTTAAAACTGGTATATAATATAGTAGACGGTGTTTAACTAAAAGAAAAATTATATAAACGAAAAGTATCCAATTAAAGTTCCAAATCATCATAGAATAACTATGTATATGTACATTACTCTCTTCCAGTACAAGTACAAGTACAAGTACAAAAGGAAAGGTCTGACAGCCTTCTGGATATATTAAAAAATATTAAAAATTTTAGTAAGGAATCGATATTTTTGATTTAAAAATTAAACGTTTAATCGATTTAATTTAATCGAATAATATGAACATTAGCCGCCTGGCTATCAGAATCGCTTTTACCGCAGCCTGTATGGACAATAGTGGAAGACTCTGTAATTAACCGTTAGCCTATGGAGTGACGTATGGCTACTGAGATGGCAAAAAATTCCACCGTCCATAGTTCCATCCAGTTTCGAATCATCAGTAAAAATCTGACAGAAATGTTAACAAAAAAGTTCTTGAAAAGGTATGATGTAATCAATACTCTTGCCACTGTGCTATGGTCCAGTCGCCTAGAAACGCCCAGTTTTAGCTGCTAAGCCCTTGCAATAAAGATCCAGCGGTAAACTTATAAATAAGGTCCAACCGTAAAATCTCCAGTAACTAAGCTGGGGATATGCCCACAAAATAAAAGCCCAGCGGTAAAATTATCTTCAGTGCTAATCTAGATGTAGTACGCAAAGCACAACTAATGATGATGCGGGCAGATCTTTATATCCGCAGTATTAGTTTTAAATTTCTTGTTCTACAGAGGGATTCCTATCATACCAAGCATCCGTATCTTAATGTAGGGACCCACTTTTCCCCCTAAAACTTTATTGTAAGTGCAAGTAGACTTTTTCCATTCAGCTAAGTATATTCGATTACCAAGATAACTTTGCATCGAATATAATCCTCAAGAAACTCAACCTATCTTTGAGTATAAAATCCTACTCATACAACCTCAATGGTACGGCGAATTTGTACCTCCTGACTTCTGTTTTCCCAGGACTCACAACCAAGTCGCAACTAGATACCTACTGGCTTACTTTACTGAGACTGATTTGCATTCTGTCCCTTGTAAAGATCATAAATCTGCCCGAAATTGTAAGAACTACGTCATCTACACAAACATCTGACTTGTGCCAACACCTCTAGCAGCTCACTTATCACAGGATTCCGTAAGTGGAGGTCTCCACAGACTAAACAAATCTGTCCCGCTCTGGATGTCTCTAGCAGCACACTCATCACTGGATTCCGTAGGAAGAGGTCTCCACATACTAAAAAATTTGCTTTAAACCTAAGCAGAGACCATCTAAGTTGTGCAAATATCCGAAGGCTGGAAATAACGGAGAAAGAACAGGAGATCAGAAAACATCTTATCTGTTATTGTCAGGCTTTGACCTAAGACAGAACGTATCTAGCCAAAGGATATTTGGGTAGAATCCATACCATTATTAAACTATCGGAATGGTTGAGAAATGCCAGCCAGAAGTTATAGTCGAATGACGGCTACGCTTTTCGTGTAGGTGCCAGTTAAGCTTAACTGTGGTACAAACATGAAATGAAGTTTCAATTCGCCTCAATTTAATTGTCATTCAATTAGTTTGTACACTTCAATTTTTATAATATAAACAGTTCCAAAGTACAGCTTTGGATGGGGATATGCCCTACTTTCTAATTGAACCCTGGTAACCTTTGATAATTTCCTTAATAGATCATCTCCTAATCGACTTGTGCGACTATAATTTTTCATCGAGTTTTATTACGTTTTATAATTAAGAGCAATATTTTTCCCAGTACTGATGAGATTCACAAAAAAAATATGTTTTCTTCTAATTAAGAAATTCAAAAGAAAAAAGACCTCAAATGAAGAAAAAAAATAGAAAAATGTAAACCCAAAGATAATTTTATTTTAAGCTTAGCATCACACATTTAAAATAGATTAATTCAATGTCAGACGTGATTAATTCAAAGTTTTTTTTCTCTTGAGAAATTGAGTATTTTTTTCTGTGTTGGTTTTTGGTTTTTCAGTTTTCTAGAGTATTTGTATCAGAATACACCTTAAAAACCGATATTAAAAAGAAAGTTTAGTGGGAAATACAATCTGATGAGTTTCAATTTCGAGATGTTGGTTTTATTATATTTCCTGCCATTATCATGTCAATGATTGCGAGTAAGCCAGAAAACAGTAGTAATTGTTGGTTTTTTCTTCGTTTTTTTTTCTAAAAACCCTTTTTCTTGTCTTAACTAATGTTTCTTACCAATGAATCATTGAAATTTTTTTGGTTTTTAGAACCTGGTAGGAGGAAGTGGTTGAATTCTTTTACGTTGTTTTTCTTTTCTTTTTTTCTACTGCGTTTTAATTCTATTTCTTGTTAAGATTTGAAAGTAAATTGAGGGCATTGGGTTTGTATGTAAGAAAAGAATAAAAAAAAATTCAAACAACAGTGGCTAGTTTTAATGATTTTATGTTTTCTGCTTTTCATTTTAGTTTATATTTCTGAAGTAATTTCGGAATCGTATTCTATACTTTATTTTGATTTTTCTTTATTCTATACCGCTTGCATGTTAAAGTTTTTATTTATTTTTTTAGATGTATGAATTCATATATACATATATGTATACGTTTATTATTTAATTTCTATTTAGAAAGGGCACTCACTCCCCATTAGCAACACTGTAATAGTGATGTTTAAGCCTTAATGTGTGTCTTATGGCCATTGCACTATTGCAACTCCAAAGAAAAAGACCTCAATTAAGATAAAGTTTATCTGGCACTTTCTTTTGTTTTAAAAATTACAAACTCATAGTTTATAATGTGTTGCTGCATATTATTTGAAAATTTTTAGGTGAATGAGTAAACAGACAAAGCCATCACCTGAACTTTTATGGGAAAAGTAATCTGTGAAAATTGAATGTTTATATTTTATCAAAAAAAAAAAAAAAAATAATTGTATCTTGTTTAAGCTAAATTTTAATTTATTTCCAAACAAGCTTATGCTAAAAAGTTTCTCAAAAATCTGAGAAATTCGAAATCAACTTTAAACTGTAGGTCCCGCCATTCATGTATAAATTAACATACACAACATAAGTAATATGAGAAACTTGGTTGTAATCCTGTAGGTAGAAAGTTATCAATCCAAGGAATTAGGATAGATACTCTAAGCTTATATATGTCCTGTTTTGACAGCACAGTTGTCCCGTTCCCGTTCCCGTGATGAAATCACTTAGACTCCTAATATCCATTCTCGATAGATCATTAAAACCGTTTTCATAGTAAAAAAAACACTAGATATGTAGCAATATGTGAAGAACAGTTTTCTCCCCCTTCTCATCTCTATAGATCCCGCAGAAGTCATTTGTCATACGTCAAAAACCAAAATGACTCACACGAGTGCCCATAATGCAATGTACAGCAATGATTCTAATCATCATGCTGAGCGTGCTTCTGTACTGTCATTCCCCTATCCGTAGCTGCCTACATCAATAGAATTCTTTACTGCACTGTAAATTAAAATTGATCATTTTTAAGTTTTCAAGTGCCGGGATGTGTTGTTTTCTGTTTTTATAGATGTTCTGAGTTCTGAGGTGTTCTCAGTCACTGGCGTGTTCATCCAGAGGTCACTGTCCCATTTAGACGTTCTTAAGATGGACTCTGGCCAGATTTAACGAAAATTTTGTGCTGCATATAATTATATTGGGTCAAGAGTTCATTACTCCGTTTTCCTTCCTTAAATAAGTGAAGGACTTTAACCGATAGTTGCCAAATGCCAAGTTTTCTTCGTGACAGTTAGCTATCCTAAAGCTTTTGCCAGAAGACTATTCAAAATTCTACACTGTATGAGTAGCATGGCTTGCAATTGTTTGAAGAAAAACTAGGAGATATGACGTAAATTGTCTTTGATAGCGACAAACTCTTGTCTTACGCCAAATGCCACAACACTATACTAATGCGATATACTTTCGTGTAGGCATTTTGCTACTATTCATTCTAGGCTAACTGTGTTTTTGAAGCATATTGGAAATCATATTTTAATTAATTTCTGTTTATGATCTTGTCATAAATAACAAACTTTGTTTAGCGATAAAATGGCATGAATACGGTTCGTATTCTATTTTTGACTCATATTAATTGCAATTTAGATAAAATGTTAATAATAATCGATTTGTTCGTATTTGATATTGAAACTGTTTTGCTTGGAAATAATTGGAATTATTAATTGATTTTTTGGTATGAGGCAATACCTAATTTTGTGATCAGTAATAAATATTGTAATTGGTTTTGAAATGATAAAAAAAACCGTAATAAAGAGTATCACTTCTTATTTAATCTACAATTCAAGTTTGGTTTACTCTCATAAAACAATTATAATGTGATTCGATGCGCTTCGTCTTCTAGATGCCCGTAAAAGTCATGTCAGGAAGGCAATTTCTGTCTGTCACTTGCAGCGCTTGGGCCTCCATAAATCGATCAAAATTCGATAAAATTAGAGTGGTGCGGCTTTCGAATAGCTTTGAGAGGTGGGTTGGAGAACTATTGCATCAAGGATTCCAAGACGGTTTTAGTTATGGTCAGGAAACTTTTGGGATCGGGACCGCCGACAAATTAGACAAAAAGTAGTCTATATAAATTGGTCAAAATTGGATTAAAAATGGCCTATCCTAGTGGACTGGATAGCAATGGTATCAAAGATTCCAAAACAGTTTTCCTTACGGTTGAGCTTTACTTGGAACCGAAGACATAGGCGACAAAGCTAATTGTTTTCTTCAAATAAGCAAAAAAAAGTTCCTTATCCACTCAAAATCGAATAAAAAATGGACTTGTGGTGGAAATGGACCTAGTGGGCTGTATAGCCATGGTATCAAGGATTTGAAAACAAATTTATTTGTGGTCGAGCTTTACTTAGGAACGGAGATAGAGGCGACGAAGCTAACTTTCTTTATATGAGAACTTAAAATTTGTAATAATTCTCATTAAGTTAATATGAATTTTTACATTATAGATCCAACAAAATTATGGATTTTTGCATTTTTCGTTGCATTTCTTTGGTAGATGACTTGTATGTTTTTGGTTGATGGCTTGCGTTTTTAAGGTCAATGACTTGCAATTTTTGGTTAATGACTAGCATGATTTTGGTAGACGACTTTTTTGAGAGATGACTTACATTTGTTTTGGTAGATGATTTCATGTTTTTGGTCGATGAATTGCATTCTTTCGGTATTAACCCGCATATTTTTGGTCGATGACTTGCATTTTTGGCCGATGACCTGCATTGTTGGACGATGCCTTCCACTTTTTGGTCGTTGATTTGCAGTTGGATTGCAGAGCAAATGGCTTCAGTTGGACAAGACGTTGGACGGGAGACATCAATACTATCTGACAGCCAGTCCGATCCCCAACCAACTTCTATAAGACAGCGGTAATGCTCAGGCAGATCAGCCTGTTGAGACTGGAACATTTCTGTTGAGTAGGAAGAGGAGCTTGAACGATAAGCTCGGCGAAAGGAAAGATGAAAGCACACAAGCGATCTACTCAACTCGTACGAATTTGAGCAGCAGACTATCGGGAAGTCTAAGCATTGTAACCGTTTTACCGAGCATAGTAAAACGCGTGTCTTAGAACAGGAATCGATTTAAGCCTAATATGTAGACTCTGTGAGGAGAAGAATGAATCACTAAACACACTCTTGGAATCAATGCGTCTGAAATGTATGCCAGAATGAATCTCCTGAATATTTATGAAGTTATAAACGGGAAGATATTCTTACTGATGCAGGAGACATGTAGGTCAGATTAAAATTTAGGGCTATTGTCAGTATATATCAGAGCAGCACTGCATTGATAGTGTCTTAGTATCTTACCTTCTAAAGTGTTTCATAAAATAATTTGAATAAAACTACTTTCCTTTTAGTTGCTAGTAAAAGTTAAAAGAAAAAGTAAAATTTACCTTCCCATCGCTGTAAATTTTTTAATTAAAGAAATTAACGTTTGAAAACACCATCCATTAAATGCATGGAAAAGTGAATATAATAATCGAATGATGAGATACGTTGTAATGTAATGTGATGTGATGGGATGGAATGGGATGGGATTTTACATAAAAACTGAACTTAAAAAGATATGTAAAAAAATATGTTTAATTAACAGAAAATATACATATAAAACTATTGCATGATTAAATAAAATATGAATGCAAACATTTTAAAATAACGATTTTTGTTTTTTACTTTTTACCATACGAGTATTTAAATAGCCAATTTAACAAGCCAGCGAAATTCATAAGAGGCTTTTAGCCTTTTGATTTAAATACAAAGATGAGAGATAAAGCTCAACATTTCGCACTTCAACATTAATTGCGTTTATTACAATGTTTGTTATGCATGTAAAAAAACCAAAAAAAAACAAATTATAAAATGGAACACCTTTCTTTCATTATTAAAAATTATTTAAAAATTTTAATAAAAAAAATTAAAAATTAAAAAAGTGTGTTTAAATGTTGAAAACAGTTATTTTCCAATTTTTCTCTTAAAGGTGAAAATATTTTGATTTTAATGACTTTAAGTTTTTCTGATCTGTTCAGTTTGAAACAAAAGAAAAAAAACTTGTTAAACAATCTACAAAAACTAAGTCAAACCACATTCAAACCATAGAAAGAATAACTTGGAGTAGACCATCGTATCCAGGTTGTAAGCCAACCATAATTGTAATGAAATATGTTTTGTTTAAAACTGTTTGTTTAAGCTTTAAATATATACAACACAGTTGATTGTTTATTTCATTATTATCATTAGTTTTTTTAAGAAATTGCTCTATTAACTGGTAATAAGTAGTAAAAAACAATCATCAAATTGTTACACATAATTTATTGTACAAAAGAAAAAGTAAGAGGATGTCTTCGATTAAATTATTAGGGGAGTACCACTCATATACATAAGTGTTAGAGGTAATCTCTCGAATAATATTGTCGGAAAACACCAATTTCCATCACCTCAATTTGCAATCCATTCTTAACAGGCTATTGAAATCATCTGTATAGTAGCAGCATTGGTTCTTACTTCTCTTTTGACATAACACTGGGCATATAACCAGTAGGTGAATAACAGATTCCTCCTCTACCTTGTCTCAGCAGTTCCTGTAAAAGTTGTTAGTTACATTGCCAAAATCAATGGTCATGAGAACGCAAGCCCAGTAATGGCTCCTACAACTACGCTAAGGGTGTTCCTTCCGAGCTACTAAAGCTGCACAATTCTGAGCCTGAAGGCTCTCAATATCGTTCTCAGCATTGACAACTTAGCCGAAAGTTCGATTGTTGTACCATACAATACCAACTCATATGCTCTGCAGTTTCCCGGAATGTCGCTTTTTCTCGGTACTCATATAAAATGTAAATTGAAAAGCTCTGTTATCTCGTTAAGAGCTTCTTTGCAGCTGTAAACCATCCTAGAGATCATTATATTAGAAACCAGTGCCCTGATAAAGGTATTGACATCCGTAATAATCATCAGAGCAGCTCAAACGGCTGTCACTTCTACCTGAAACACACTGCTATGCTGCGATAGTATCAGAGAATATAAGCAATACGTACTAAGTTCGAACAGATACATCCATCCTACTTCGACATATTCGTAGAGATTTGCATGCAGCCATGAAGTACAATTATCCTAATTCTAGAATGGACGTACTGGCTTATTCATGTCATCTATATTCGTTAAGTTTTCCAATGCCGTCATGGTTCTTAAGTGATCGATATAAAAACTGAGTTATTGTACAAACGGCCATAGACACTGACTAGTATTAGCTGCCGAGAATGTATAGCAGAGGTGCATCGGGCGGAAGTTTAAACTTATCTTCAGCCTCGACGTTCATTTGTTTAATACATAATGCAGTCGGATCTTTATAAAGTTGAGATTAGTTGCGCTGTTAAAGGAAGATAAACAATTCAAAATTTTTTACTACTCCAAATGATCAGAAACCGCTTGAACGATCAAAGGAAGTGGTATCAACAACGAACATTTTAGGAAACTGATGCAACTCTATATTTTAAGAAAGTGTAAAATTCAATTAGTAGGATTCCTCACCGCTGCAGTTAATATAACAACCCAATACACCTATACCCCGATTTACACTGAGGATAGGTTCCTTAGAATACCGTGTAAACCGAAATCGTAGACTTCGCTATGTAGCACCGTGTAAATCGAAAACAAACTAAAATTGGCATAAATCAGTCATTTATTTCAACGTAAAATTAAAGTAAATACCACATATGTATGTATGTTTATTTCGAAAAACATAAGGTAGCTAGCTATCTATTCATTAAAATACAAATATATAAAAATGTACTCCTGTATATGGATATGTTATTCATTTTACATACAGAATATTTAAAAAATTTTATTAAAAATTTAATTATGTACTGTTATCACTTTCATAGGATATGTATAATCTTTCCGTCCTGATTGGTATGATGTCACTTTCATTACTCGATAATACTTTATGCGATGTTTCGGTGTTAGACGGATTAGGAACGATTTTATATTGGCGAGACATCGTAATGAAATCCGTAATTAACATTTGCCATTGGTTTTTGTTTAAATCCTTATAGACCTCCTCATATTGAGCTAAGCATTTATTAATATATCGCTGGAATTGGAGAGCTCGTTCAACATTCGGGTCATTTTGTAGAAAATGATTTCCTAATTTTCGCCCAAATTCAAGTCCTTCGTGGATGACTTCTGCGGTGAACGCGAAATCGTGTTAAAGCGAAATCTTGTAAAAAAAAGTACCATGTAAATCGGGGTATAGGTGTACTTTGAACAGAGTATGTACATTGTTTCTAGGCAATGACAATTCAAATAACAATTCTATCTTCTGCTAGAGTAGATTTGCTGAAGCAAAGCATAGAATAAAAACGGAAACCAATTTTGACAAAAGTTGCTTAAAGAAACTAAAAAGCAATAAAAAATAGTAACCTCTTTAAACAGACTATTCTTTTTTAGAAAGCCTCGCGGTCAAATGTCAAGTGATATACCGCTTACTATCGAGAAACCTTAGTTTAAGTTTAAGTACCCCTAAACTTAAAAACCGATTAGAAATAACTTCAAAAATATCTTTACATACATAATTGGCCATTACAACCCTTCAGTAAGGATTACGGCCTAGCTTCTCACACCACTCATGTTGTGTGCGTTAATTTTATACTTAAGTGGCGGGACCTACAGTTTAACGTCGACTCCGAACGACAGATGAGAAACTTTTTCATGGCAGGGGTATTTACTCTCAGAGTTTTTGTCAGAAATCTGCTGAAAGGAAGTCGCCGAAGAAATGTTATTTTTTTCATATTTCGTTTTGATGTCTGGGCTGGGATACGAACCCGAGCTGTGCGTCTAATAAGCCAACACACTACCAACTAGACTTCAACGACTACAATATCTTTATTCATCTAAATTATCACACATGATTTAGATATCAATGATATACAGCCAAAAGAAGTGTGATTATTTAAACTTGATGGATAATATTATTGTTAAAGAAATTTGTATGACACAATCCTATAATAAAAGTAAATTTAATAGCTTTTTATAAAGTTGTTAAAATGTAACCAACAATGGCTTTTATTAAATATACCTTTTTGTTATTTTTTTATTGTCAAATGTAAATATGTATGTTTTTTACCAATCAAAATATTTAACTTCTATACAAAATATTTCAAAAAATAAAAGTTAAACTTTGCTCATTATCACAATATCAGCTTAAATTGAGTTGAAATAAGTCAAATTAAACAGTTTTAAGTGTAAAGATGTAAAGAAATGATTGTGAATTCATTTCTTTTAAATGAAATAATTTTTCATATATGAATTGACAAAGGAAAAAGTAAAACAACAAAAACAATTGTTTTTTATTATTTTCAAACAACCACAAGTCAAATAACAATCAATTACGATCACCCCGAGTAAATGCCACAATAATGCCAGTTTCTTCTGTTATGTTGAAAGAAATAATCTTTTCTTTTTTTCTTATGTTGCATTAACGCCTAATAAGTTTGCGGCTTATTATTTTTCTTTCTTTTTTCCTTTATACATACTCCGAAAAAAAAACATTACCAACTTGTGCTGTATGCAAACTGTTGGCAGCGGCATCGAACTCTCATGGTTTGAGCCAATTTTCCCAGTTTGAACAATGGCTTCAAAAAACTTGTTGTGTAAATGTCAAAACTATTTGTTTATAAACTTTTCATTGTTAGCTTTAGTGGCTTATTGTTGTTTTGTTTATTGTTGTTTTCTTTTTTCCAATTTTTGTATTATAAAAATAAATCAAATTTATTGCATATTTGCTTGGTTCAATTATTAATTTTTCATGCGATCTTTCCAAACACTCACTGATTGTTTCTCAAATAGTTGCTTATCATTTGACTATTTAAACCTAAAGATGGATTAGAGGGTTACACTAAAACGCACTTATTCACATATATTAATCATTTGAACCCGCATTCTTGAAAGAGTTACAAAATATAACGATAAACATTTGTGCCATATACGAGTACATATGTATATGATGCATCTTTATATTGGATCATATAAAAAGTACCCACTATTCTATGATAAATTTTGGAATTTCTTCACTAATTTAGTATTTTTGAGGCTCTTCGAATATACATATGTATGTATGTAAGTATGTATGTTCATTGACATTGTCATAATGGAATATAATATCTTGCTGTTGACTGTTGCACGTTGCTTTTCTTGATTGCCTTGTTCAAACCGTGGAGTAGTAACCAGTATAAACCATAATTGAGTGCTTTGCCCTTTCTTGACTTTAAAGTCGTTTATGGAGGATCGTTTAATTTTCATTTATTTTATATACTTTTTGTCGATCTCCACTTCATATAGAATCCGATTTCTTTGGTCTTTGAGCTATATTGCACTGACGGTAATCCAGTAAATAAATTGAAGTTTTTCAATAGGTTAGGTTAGTAGTCGCCATAGTCTAGTGTAGTAGTGTATTCGCTTATTAGACGTAAAGCCCGGGTTGGAGCCCCAGGTCAGACATCAAAAACGAAATATGAAAAAAAAATATTTCCACGGCGACTTCCTCTCAGCAGATTTCTGCCAAAAACTCTGAGAGTAAATAAACCCGCCATGAAAAAGTTTCTTAAGAATCTGTCGTTCGGAGTCGAAGTTAAACTGTAGGTCCCGCCACTCAAGTATAAAATTAAGGCACACAACATGAGTGGTGTGAGAAGCTAGGCCATAATCCTATTTGAAGGATTGTAATGGCCAATTATGTATGTATGTATGTAGGTTAGATTAAATTGGCAGCCGCCTTAATGTTCATTATAAAACCGGTAGTACTTATTTCGTGATTAAAGTAGAATTTCTCAACCTTCCCTATAGTTTTGTGAAGGCTTGGATTCTATCCAAGTCACCTTTGGATTGACAAGTTCTGTCAGTAAATTTATTGGCTTTCAAGAACCCTATCTGTGGTCCCCTGTTCATTCTCGTACTTACAGTTTCTGCAAAAGGTCATTGGGAAGTACTTTCAGTCTTCGGGCGATATGTTGTAACTCCTATGTGTTTCCTAAGATAGACTCTAGTTAGGTTTAAAGCAAATTTTGTTCAACATATATGTACTCTGATAAGTTTTGTCTGAAGTCAGAATGAATTCAATCCCTCCTAGATTCCTCGTTAACTCATAGCTGAGATTTTATCATGATCGATCCACACCGATAGTACTGCAGTCCATTAGCCATTTTTCATCTAACCCGAATTAAGCAATTATACTTAATTGCTATAGCAATTCAAAAAGATCGTTTATGGTTTAAAACTTAGATTAGTTTCAGGAAAAATTTATTACATTTCAGGAAAAATTTTTCTTTGAAACATGAAACAAGATTTTTTCTATTTAAAATTAAATATGCTTTCAAATTTTATTATAAACGCTAAAGAAATTATTTTTCTTTTCTTTTTGCTTTATGAAGTAATTTTAAATTTAAATTTTCCAAAATTAAAAAATTTAATTTCAGCTAATTGGATTTTCTTAATGCATTTCCTAGTGTATTTTTTTTTTAATTGGAAAATTGTAATAAGAATTTAAATAAATTTGAAAGTAGTTTTGAAACTACCAACATACATATTTCATATTTTTTTAATCAAAGATGATATATGTTGCAATTAATAAGAAATCAAAAATTTTTTTCTATTAATTTTCTAATAATTCTGTTGGAAATGTTTTCTAACACATACGATCATAAATCAATTAATCAAAAACAAAACTGTCAATCACTGTCGCTGCTTGCTTGAGTTAAAGACAAATACAAGTACAACCCAATAATAAAAAAAAGAATTAAACGGTTGGTATCTTCAAAAACAAAACAAAACAGGGAATATACCGGAGCAATATATGTAGATGAAAACGAGAAGAGGCATTAACATGTATAGTGAATGCTAATTATCATATGATAGGAAGGTACTACATTAAGAACTGAAACTGAAAATTGTTTAATGTAGTATGTATTTGTTAATAATTCTGTTTATTAAAGTGGGGGGGTGGAGTATACAGTCCCTGCAGTTACACTACATTAAAGAAGAGTTGTAAAAGAATTAAAACTTTATATAAAACTGATATAAAAAAATGGTATTTACACCACTTCAAGCATTCGTCATGCACTCGCCATCTCATTCATCTTTATTTCCTTAAATTGTTTCAGTTTCGGTAATTACATAAGTTCTTCAAATATTTATAGTCGTGTCTCAGATGATAGGCGAACTATAAGCGTGGTAGGTAAATAACGCCCTCAGTGTAAATGTGTTGGGTTGTTGTCAGACAATTTGCTTATTAAGTTCTGGATTAGCCAGATATGCATAGCATAGTTCTATAACCTGTTGCCAGTCTAAACATATATACATACATACATAATTGGCCCTTCAGCCAGGATTACGGCCTAGCTTCTCAACACCACTCATGTTGGGTGCCTTAATTTTATAGTTTATTTATACAGTTTAACGTCGACTCCGAACGACAGATTTTGAGAAACTTTTTTAACTGAACAACTCTCAGAGTTTTTGTTTTTTGTTAAGAGGAAGTCACCGAAGAAATATTTTTTTTCATATTTCGTTTTGATGTCTGGCCTGGTGCTCGAACCTGGGCTTTACGTCTAATAAGCGATCACACTACCTACTAGACTACGGCGACTAGTCTAGTAGTTGCCAGTCTAAAGGTAATATCAAATAAGCCCTTTACCCTACATCCATAAGCTCCACAAAAGTGTACACTACAAACGGGATAACCCGAAATACCTCTCACCGGAAGGATTCCTATTGATGTGTGAGACCTAGCGTTGTCCTGATAAATTCATTCGTCAAATCTGACAGGCTGATTACTTCCTTCGGAGAGTTTAAATATTGATTATGAGCAACTAGCAAAATCCATTGTAAAACACGAATCCCAATCCCAATATTGGCTTGGCCACCGACTTACCACTGTACTGCCATCACTATTTGCTTGACTTCACGTAAGTGATCTATTTTTCATTGCCAGTCACTATCTGCTTCAGAAATAGAGAGATTGTGTTGCAATACCACAGCGTTTCTAAAGCGAATGCCTTGAATACATCTATATCTCGTTCTTCTTGTAGTAGGGGCATGAGAACATTAGAGGTTTGAACGAATAACCAGTTTAAAAAATAGAATATCAATTCACTAGTCACTATCAAAGTTATAAGTTCTAAAGCAAAGTGTTTAATATTTATATGATCGGAAATCACACAAAATGTTTACAGAAAATCTAAGATCAGCAACCTTATCAAGGGAGCTAAAGGCTATGTATGATATTCCCTATCCCCGTCAGTGTATTTCGAAATATAATTTTCAAAAGCCATCTATTTTAAAAGTAGTTGATTTTATTTTTACTACACCTTTTGATTTATGTGATTTGAGTGTTAATAAATGCTTTGAAAGTAATAATAACACCCGGGTCTAGGTTATCACCTCTATGATGATAACGAACATAAAAATCTACATCATTTCATCATTTCATTCTTTATGTTGCAAACAATATTTTGTACACCACACACACACACACACACAGCTCCAGTCAGAGGAGCCACACATATAGTAGACGATGAGGTGAAGATAAAAACCAAAATTAAAGTTAAAACAATTACTGAAGCTGGTGTTGTAAGTGTGTTTATGGAAAAGTCAAAACCATTGTATGGTAGCTGCTAATGTTGTTATTGTTGTTGTGGCCATTTTAGATGACGGCTGTTATTAGAGGCAAACAACAACGTTGTTTAAATGCAGCGCTTAACTGAACAACTTTTTCAGTTGATGTTGAAACAGTTCGATTCGAGAGTTGAAACATGACTGACGTACGGCTTTGATTAAAAGATACGTTATTTTTTTTTTTTTGTTTTATTTTGATATACAATTTAATTAGAAAGAAAAAAAGTAACTGTCGTTTGTTTATATTTTTTTTGTTAAGTGTAATTAAATATCAAGAAAAAAATATACATCATAATAAAGGCAACTCTCATAAAAACCTTTCAAATTGTTTCGGGGTTTTTTTCAATTTTATTTCATTTAAATTTTTTCATAAACCCAAAATTTTTAGTGTCATTAAAAAGAAAAAAATAAAGTTTTCCATAAAAAATTTATTAAAAAATAAACAATTTTGTTAAAAGAAAATTTTATAAGAAATATGCCTGTACTTTTATAAATTTAATTACCGGCTAATTAAAAAATTAAAAAAGAAAAAAGGAAAACTCGTAAGAAAATCTACAACTTTTACTGAAAATTGTTTAAAAAAAAGCAAAAAAAAAAAAATCAAGTTTCTAAAACATTAAAAATAAAAAAATAAAAAACTGAAGATTAACACCTCCTAGTTGGCAATAAAATTTTTAAAAATTTCTGTCAACAAGCCAAACAAAACCTCTGCAAACACCCACTGTTTGAACTACATATTTGGAAAAGAAAACTTGCATCAATATAGCAGCTATAGCCTGACAGCCATTACTACCAACCTTTTATTATGGAGATCACTTCAGCGGTAATTATTTCATTATTTTTAATTTGGTTTGCTTTTCTTATTGTAACTTGAAATCTTAGAAATATGCCTTCTGTGTTTTCAAGAAAATAATTGGTTTGATTTCCAATGAAAATCCTTGAGAAAGTATTCGTTGGTTTGTTTGTTGTGCTTTATGCCGTCTGTCAAGCCAATTGGTATTGGGTGATCTATTCAACCAGAGACTTGAGCGTCATAACAAATGCACTTGTTTCTCAAGTGATCCAATTAAATTTTTTTTTATCTTTCTGCTTTCTTGTTTTTCTATTTAATTTCTTCTTTTATTTTTTTTTTTGTAATTGTTTTCTTGCCTCCATGTTGTCAACAACAAAAGTGGTCCATCGTATTGATTGGTTTCTACAAATGATCTGTGCAAAGTGATTTTCAAAATGGTTTTGTGACACATTTCAACTTGTGGCAAAAAGAAGGCAGATGGCAAAAAAAACAAAACCGTTACTATTAGTCAGAACATCAGTTTAATAGAAACAATTATGTATATACAGACAATCATGTTCAATGTAGAGTTGCCATTCGAAGTTTTGGAACAAAAGCCTGTTTAACACGTTGACTGCCACGGCAATTTTCCGAAAACTGGCCACGCAAGCCAATATTGACTTCTTGTTCTTTTCCCAGAAGCCATTATTACTAGCACTGATATAATACGATTCTATTCGTAGCTACACAAAAATGACAGATTTAGTTAGTACGAGATAAGTCGCAGTTGGCACCCTAGAAGGGAACGCAATCTACGAGTTATCTCGTAGTCGACAGTCAACGTGTTAATAGAAATTTCAAATGCAATGGGGTTTGCTGTTTGAGTATTTCTGGCACCATCTTAACAACCCGATTAACTTGAAAGGGGTTACAACACTTCAGTCAGGATTGAGAGTTAGCTGCCCACACCACTTATGCTGTGTGTGTTAATTTTATACATGAGAGGTGGGACATACAGTTTAAAGTCGACTCCGAACAACAGTTTTTTGAGAAACTGTTCTTGGCAATTTTATTACTCACAGAGTTTTTGCCAGAAATCTGATCTGATTTTTGCCAGAAGATGACTGATCTGGGGTTTGAACCGTGGCCTCCCTTTATTTAATACTTATGGCTGATTGAACATATTCCACAGCCCAGGTGTTACATAAGCCAACTGTACAGCCAAAGGCGTGATGGTGCTTGCAGAGACATTTCATCCAGCCAGGCGTTGGAAGAGAATTATCCCAAATATTGTCTTTAAAGTCGTCGTAGTTTAATAGGTAGTGTGTTGGCTTATTAGACGTGTGAGAAACTAGGCCGTAATACTGACTGAAGTGTTGTAATGGCCGATTATGTATGTATGTATGTATTGCGTTTAAAGCACGGTTAATATAAATAAACAATACCCACATGGACGCATATTAGCTTAATTGAAGACCCGTTTTGAACTAATTAGTTACAAACAAACATCAGCATAACAGCTTGAGGTATAAAAATATATTTTTGTACTTATTTTTGTTTTATTTACACACATATACATAATTGGCCATTACAACTCTTCAGTCAGAATTACGGCCTAGTTTCTCACACCACTCATGTTGTATGTGTTAATTTTATACGTGAGTGGCGGGATCTACAGTTTAAAGTAGACTCCGAACGACAGATTTTTGCGAAACTTTTTCATGGCAGGTTTATTTACTCTCAGAGTTTTTTTGCCAGAAATCTGCTGAGAAGAAGTCGCCGAATAAATATTTTTTCATATTTCGTTTTGATGTCTGACCTGGGGTTTGAACCCAGGGTTTACGTATAATAAGCGAACACACTACCTACTAGGTTACGGCGACTTGACTTTGTTTTATTTAATTCATAATTATTTCATTGGCAACACTGTACACGTACAATGTTGCAACTATTGCTGATAATATTGTCAAATTTCTTGCAACAGCATTCGTTTGATCACATCTCATGTTGCAATGCTTGCTATATCACCTTACCATCGAACCCAACCGACGAACCTTGTTCGTTTTTGCAATAAACATACACATTGCATTTCGTTAGTGCCACACATTTATTATTATTTGAACGTCATTGAAAATGTTCAAATGATAGTGAAAACTGTTGAATATTTTATTCAATTTTTTTCTTTTTTAAATTTTATTTCATTTTTTTTTTTTTTTTTTGCTAGCCAACATTTTTGTTGTTTTTTCGTTAATGCCACTGCTAGAAAGTGGTGTGGCATGTTTATTTTTTTTTTTGTTTGTTTTTTGTTTCTTTGTAAAATTGCATGATGCACATAATTTATATCATGCATTAATAAGTTTATTTATTTTCAAAATGTTTGGTTAAATATTTCATACAGTTATTATTAAGTCCGTTCGTTATTGTTGTTAATTTTAAAAAAATTATTATTAACCGTCTATGCTACGTTTTATTTTCAACAATTACAATACAAATTAATTAATTTTGTTTTAATTTAATTTTAATTTTTCCACATAAAACTTAAATTTAACAGTGCATTAAACCTACAGCGTTTATCAACGTTTTGTATGTTCATAGAGAGCATATTTGTTAATTATTTTGTTGAAAATTATTAATTTATTAATATTTATGAAGAAGCATTTTTTTATTTTATTTTTATTCCTTTAAGGGACATACATACATACATACGTAGATAAGTCTGTCCCATGTCCTCATTACTTCTTTGCTTTATTGCAGTTTTTCTTTTTGTCTCATTAATTAAGTTTGTCCAAACATACAGGGATTAATGTACTGCAGTAGACCCTAGGATAATAGGATAACCTAAAAAACGTAACCTAAAAATTACACTCTCCGTTAAAATGTGATGTGTTGAGTATGAATGAATAGAAATTTTGCTCATCGAGTCCTATTCTTTCACAATATCTGCCACTGCCTGACATTCTAATGCCATTCGTTCTTGAGTCAGGGAGTCAAAGGTCATCCTGGGCAGATAACTCAGAAAATAAATGAAGCACATTCGTTTATTAAATAAACTTTATTTTGTGTTTTCATTATCATATTCGAAACTGCAATTATGCCCATTAACTACTAGACTATGGCACCGTTTGGAACTATTTAAAGAAGACTGGATACAAAAATTGGCTTTAAATATAGATCCCACACAACTTTAAACGCACAATCCGATTTTCTATCTTAATCTCGCAATGAAATGTGAGCAAAGTTAGCCTACAAGTAACTATTTTGCAGATTGTATTGATTATTACATTTTTTTTGTTGAAGCGGCACTGGACTGCACAGCACCTATAGGCCCCCTTGACCATGATTACGATGGAAATAAGAGAGAAATTCTATTCCAAACAATTCCTAGCTAAGAAAAGTGCAGACCTTCTCGACCAACTGGTTGAGCTGATCGAATTTAACCTCTCGACTGGACATTTACTATATAGTCTCCGTTTTTAAGGGCACTGTGTATTATTAAGGCATGCCCATCGATTAGGTATATCTCGATTTTACAATTTCTGCATATGTTGTGACTCGGAGAAGGAAGAAGAGGCCACCTGTTACTTAGTGCTTTACTGCTCTACACTCGTACAAATGCTTAAGAGAATACGTGACACCCTAGACGAATCTGCCTGAAGTTAGATTCAATGAGATTGCACGATAAATAAGAGAATTTGGACAATGTGAGTCTTCTTAGTGGTATGCATCCAGCGCCCTTATTTTTGAACGAAACATGGTATCACAATCGGTCTAACAAATTGGATTAAGTGGAAACCTCATTATGTGTTGTAACGTCACTTATAACCCACAGTTTTTTTCTAATTCAAGGTGATAACAAATTACTGATTAAAATGGTGTACATTTGACTTGAATGGTATCATTTCAATTTTTTAAGGCCTTCATTATTGTATTACGATCACAAACTTCATTAGGCGATGTAAAGCATCGATACAAACCCAATGCAATAAAAATGTATTCCAACTTCGTTTGATAATTTTAATGAAGTAGAATGATAAGTAGTATTAAAAGAATGATTTTAGAAACACTTAAACATGGAAACCCGTTTTATCACAAATAACTGATAAGAACATTTGTTCCAATAATGATCAACTAAAGACTTTTTAACGTTTAAAAGTCCAAATAAATAAGAAAAAAAGAAAATATAAGTCATCAAATTTGATAACAGCCTCAGCACATCTAACTGAATTAAATAACCGACAGTTATGTATATGCCTTAATCAATCAAAAACTAAAGACACGATTCACCTATTAAAGTAAAATGAATAAAAACAATGAATCAATTAAATGGCCATAAAAGTGGCTAATTATACTCATTTTGTTTAAACTCCGCACACATTATGCATTCCGAAACACAGAAATACACGTTTCGTATTTATAGCCGTTAAACAATATATGTAATGTTGTCCACTGGATTACATATGTACATACATATTTCCGTTTATGCTTATGTAAACCACAAGAAACCATTTCATAAAAATGTTGTCCCATACTTTCATCCCGTTGATATATGTACGGTAACAAAACGAAATTGTTAACAATTTCCTTTTAAAACAAACATGTTACATATATACATACGTACGTACTACAATTATTTCAATATTAAAGTTATTTGGTCAAATCTAAAATTTAGCCACCAAATACCGTTTATGGCTACTAGAATCTATAAGTTTAACTCTATTGTAAATTTCTTCTTTTAGTCAATTTAATTAAGACAAAAGAACCATTAAAAAAATATTATCTACGCTTTAAAATTTATCATCAACAGCCAAATAGCCATCAGACTTATACATCCTAAACAAATTTCCTGGAAAAAAATGTAAACGGAAACATTGGAATGGCAAGCTGTACAGAGTGTACTAATAAGAGGTGATCATATTATATATGTATTGCACTGCCCTCAATCTATATAAGTTAAACCAATAATGCCTCTCAATCCTTCTGCCCTGAAAAACTTCAGAATGCTATTCGATATCTATAAGGGTAACTTAATACCTAGTATTTGATAAGCACTCACATGTCTTACTCATTACAAAATCCTCATATTGGGCTTGCAACTGTCCCTATTCGGAACAAATGTTCTTTAAGTCTATAAAGTTTGGTTAATGTCTTCAGATACTTTCTGGATAGTCTGAGGCATAGCTCAAATCTCATGTTACTACAATTATGCAGAAAAAAGACTTAACAAGACAGTCCCATACTACCTTCGAATTAAATACTGGTTCTGTCCAGGCAGCAAAGCAAAGCCGTATGTATTTGCACTTACAATTTATACGTGCTCAGGAATTTTATCAATTTTAGCATTTCTTAATGTGGAAAGAAATGCTGCCTCAGAATCCGACCAATACGGCACAAATCCTTCTGGCAAACCACGGAGCAGTCACTCTCATCAAGGGGTTTTTTTTGCCAGTATTAGTAGGGGAGATGACAACTGTATAGTGGCATATATTCACAATATCACAGAGATTTTTTGGATTCGTTGCACATTACATACATACATACATACATAATTGGCCATTGGAGCAATGTAAACATGACGCATTACGATGTAAATTAAAGGATCCTCAATAAAAATGCACGCACCTCATTTCTTTTATTCCATAAAGGGAGCCAATCGAACGCCATTTCACATAACTGTGAAAACTGTAGTCATTGGTTTTCGCATTTTTTGGGTTATATGTACGAAATGCAAATGACTCTTGCCTATTGAGAAGTAAAAGCTGCATAGAAGAGATTTGCTGATTACACATACATAACATAATTGGCCATTACAACCCTTCAGTCAGGATTACGGCCTAGCTTCTCACGCCACTCATGTTGTGTGCCTTAATTTTATACTTGACTGGCGGGACCTACAGTTTAACGTCGACTCTGAACGACAGATTTTTAAGAAACTTCTTCATGGCCGGTTTATTTACTATCAGAGTTTTTGCCAGAAATCTGCTGAGAGGAAGTCGCCGAAGAAATATTTTTTTTCATATTTCGTCTTGATGTCTGACCTGGAGTTTGATCTCGGGCCGTACGTCCAATAAGCCAACATACTAGACTACGACGACTTCAACTTCGTTTTAACTACCGAAAACTGTTTCCATATAAGGAAACCTACATTGTATGTGCCTATATTTTTATTTACAATATTATCATCTACCGCTGCATCACCCTATATTACCAACGTACAAAAACCAATGATGGTCATGAGCATATTTAGCAGTTCTAAAACGTATTTCTAAGTGTTTAAGTAACCATCATTGTTATTATTTTTGTGGAAAACAAATTAAAATGTTTTAGTTTCTGTTCCCGTATCGCTATCTATGTTACATGCCACATAATGAGACAAGAATCGTCATTATTGTTGTTGTTATTGTTGCTATTGTATCATTGCTTTTTATATCATTGTTATACATATTGTTTCACCATTTACACGATACCAGCCAACAGCAGCGACAACAATTGTACATACAATAAAAACGAATTAAAATGAAATGAAACAACAAAAACAACAAATTCACGCTTCAAGTGACAAACAATTAATTCCGCCGGCGTCAGTCACATTGGTTTGTTCATCATCATACATATCTTTGCTATATTTTTTGTTATTGTTGCTGATGTTTTTTTTTCAAATTTTCTCTATAATTTTATAATTTTTGTTTATCGAACTTTTTGTTGATGTGGTGGTGTGGTAGCAATGTTATGATGATGTTGAACAAGAAATAGTTTTTTTTTTAAATTCGTAATTAAACTTTACGTCGAAGCAGAGGGAGGCACGTTAGTAACACGAAAACATGATCAAGATCATGACTTACAAAAGAAAATCATTTTCTTTCCATGATTATATGGTGTTGGTGTACGTATCGTTCACTTTTTTTTTTTTTGTATTACAAACGTTTATGAGCAAATGCGGCTACGCATTAGAAATTGGCTTAAAACGATTAACATTTTTAAGCTTAATTCACATTTTCTAAACTGGTTTCATGGTTTTGTTTTTTTAGGAAGTTCGCCCGAATTCCATTGCCGATGTTAAAGTAGATGCATCTTTTCGTCGAATACCGAAAAATGCCATCTGTTTTCATGTATGGAAAATTGAAGAGGATCGTTTAGAAGCCGTACCAAAATCACAATATGGCACATTTATGGATGATTGTGCCTATATACTCTATGCCAGTGGACCAACTGGTACATTTGTTAATCAGGATACAATCGTAAGTAAATTAATACATTTTCCACTAAGTTGTCGAAAACTAATTTGTCTTCAATTTGATGTGATTTTTTTTTTTTAATTTATTTTACAGACCCGTGAAGTGAAACCTTCTACCAGTTTAGAACGTTTCATTCACTTTTGGTTGGGTGAAAATGTCTCCGAACAGAAACGTTCCAATGTGGCTCATAAAATTCAAGAGCTGGACTCTTATTTCGGCAATGTAGCAACCGAGTATCGTGAGACGCAAAATAACGAAAGTGCTCGATTTTTATCGTACTTCAAAAAGGGAATAACGTAAGTTTTCCTTGGTTTTTCTTACTTTCCTCCAAAATATTTTACTAATTGAGTATTTGTGTTGCAGCATTAAATCGGGTGCTCTGGTGAATTCGAATGAACCGAATCGTTTGTATCAAGTGTATGGCCGTAAATGGTTGCATTGCATTGAAATGAAGAATATTTTGTGGGAACATTTTGGTGCCGACTACGTGATGCTTTTGCATACGGCAAATCATCTCTACGTTTGGATTGGTCGCTCAAGCAGCAACGTGGAGAGACGTAATGCCATTGAATTGGCACAAAAATGGCAAACGAATAACACTGATATAACCGTAATAGATGATGGCTATGAACAGTCCATGCCGGAGAATCGTAAAAATGAATGGAACACATTTTTGCCTTTGAATCAAAGAGTGGTTTCGCAAAACTCCCAACAGCCAGAGAAGCCAGGATGTAATAAATTGAAAATCTACAAGTGTTGTTATCGCAACAATCGTTTACACTTGGATCAGTTGGATGTGGTCATACCGACACGAGATGATTTGAATGATTCCACAACGGCCTATGTATTGGATGGTTTTTCTCAAGGTGTCTGGCTCTGGGTGGGCTCACAGGCTTCACAGCCAGACAAGACCAGTGCTATGGGTAATGGTCGAGCTTTCGTTAAGAAGGTAAAACAAAAGCGATTTGAAACCATATTCTGTTAATTAATTTATTGAAAATCTTTTCTTTAGAAAAAATATCCCTATAGCACGCCAGTAATAAGAGTTGTTGAAGGTCATGAACCCATCGAATTCAAAAAATTGTTTCCCTCTTGGCATGTGGATGGTAATGACAATTCAGCTTCAGTTAAACCAGTTTCTACGGTACTGGGTAAATTTGATTCCTTGACTCTATGCCAAAGACCCAAAATGGCTGCGGAAACCCAACTTATTGATGATGGCTCGGGAGAACGAAAAATATATGGCATTACCAAGGATCAAGTCATAGAAATGCCCGAAGGCAAAGCGGTTTTCTTTACCACACAACAATCCTATGTGGTTCAATACACGGTGGCCGTAAGTTTTCACAACAAAATTGAAATATTGTAACTACTAACTATTGTCCATTTTCTCAATGATAGTGTTGTTCCATGAATCCGTTGGATAGCGAAAACGTGGGCGTTAAACAGGTCATTTACCAATGGAATGGTTCCGAGGCTCCGGTCGATGTTATTGCTAAAGCAGAAGTTTTTGCCAAAACTTTATTCGAAAAATCCAATCAGAAATCGATGTTAATCCAAATGATGGAATTCGATGAAACTCCCCATTTTCTGCAAATATTCGGTGGTAAATTAATAATTCTGTTGAACGATAAAAATATGCCGCATTCTTTAAATAACAATCACGCAACAACCAATGGCAGCGCCACTGATGGTGGTGGTGCCAATAATAATAACAATTTAGTTTTGAAAATCTATGGAGACTCTTCATACAATTCCAAAGCTGTAGAAATCTATCCACTCTCCTCGATGTCCTCCAAAGAATGTTACGTGGTGAAGGCTCATCATGTATGGGTATGGTGTGGTCAATCATCTACAGGTGATGCTCGTGAAGTGGCCAAAAATATTGGTGCTCTCTTGGGAGAAAGTTCTTTAGTGCTGGAGAGTAAAGAGCCCAAGGAATTTTGGCGTTCCATTAACTCCCTCATGAATAAAAATCTTATTGCAAATGGTTTCAATAACTCAAACAGTTCCTGTAGCAACAGCAATAGCAGTTCGAACAGTACAAACGGCTGTATCTCACCACTCATAACCAATGGCAGCTCACCACAACCATACAACACATCAAGCACTAGCATTGCCAAACCACGTTTTCAAACACAACTATTCCTAGTGTGGTTGCAACGCAATAAATTCCATAGCGAAGAAGTTTTGGGTTACGAACAAAGCGATCTTTCACCAGAATGTGTTTATATTTTAGATGCCGGCATTATAACATACGTATGGTTAGGCAAACATATCACGGCCATTGAAAAAGACAAATATCTCAGCATGGCCCAAAGTTATTTAGAGACTATACCCATAGCCAGAAGACCCACAACGGCTGTTGGTGTGGTGAGACAACAAGACGAACCAAATGTATTTAAGGGTTTCTTTGAAAACTGGAATCATCAGCTGTGGAATGTAAGTCTACAGCTAATTTTCCTCATCTACATAGATATATGTTTATATAATTGATTTATTTTATCTTTAGAATTTCATCACCTATGAAAAGAAACGTTTACTATTAACAAATCCTTCAGAGGTCACAAATTCCAATGGTAGTAATTCACTAAACGGTGAAACTAATGGTAAAGTTAATCCTGCTCTAATGAATAATCAAAAGGATTTCGATTTACATCAAAAATATCCCATAACTGTATTACAACAAGAAATCGATTTATTGCCCGCTGAAATTAATCCTTTGAAACGTGAGGTAAGAAATGTCTCAATAGCTCTAATTGAAAATCGATAACAAAAAATCTAAAAGATATTATATACCACATTAAAAGTATGATCCAAATATGGAAAGTTAAGCTCTTCAAGCTATTATTATGAATCAAAAGATATTGAAAGTAGATAGTAATCCTTCGTTTTAAGACAGAGTCTCGGACCGTCAGTTTAGAAATGTAAACATATGATGGCCTCTATACGTGTAGTAGATAACCTCTAAGCCGGTATCTTACCTGCTCTTTACGCCTTCAAGTTGATAAGAGTTTCGAAGGAAATAGAACGAAATAATTAATCTTTTCTCCTCAGATTTGAGTCTCGGTCTTCCAGAACAGAAAAGAGATTTAGCAATATGGGGTATATGGAAACCACCCTCAAAATCTTAGCTATTCCTGTGCCTTCAAGTCAATAAGATAATTAAGATGGAGCGATCACATTTTTTTTCTGCAAGCCAAAAGCCAAATCAAGACATTTAAAGACTCTAAATCAATTTCTAGGACGGAATAAAGCCTTGAAAATTTGAATTTATCGACCAGTTGAAATACTTGAAGTAGATTCAAGAGTAGATTGAATATAAATTAAAGGTAGATTCGGGTGGGAAAATTGAAACCTTCTATTTTCTATTCGCTCTTACCCACTTCCTCTGCTGAGATTTAAGTCTATTAAATCTGATAACCCAGGCGTTTGTTGCTTGTAGCAGTAGCAAAATCATTACACTGCACCCAATGCACTTAATGCATTATTACTGTAAGAGGAGGCAGTGATAGTAGGGGTAATAGTACCCCTAACTTTTGTATTATATTTATTATAGTATCCCTAACTTTTTTATTTATTTTATTTGTGAATGGTTAATTTTATAATACTCTGTAGAGCTTCTTAAATTATAATTCATTGTCTGTTATTTACACTTCAGGTCCATTTAACCCATGATGATTTTGTTTCGCTATTCAATATGTCATTTTGGGAATTTGATGAATTGCCGGCATGGAAAAAACAAGAATTAAAAAAGAAACATAAGCTATTTTAAAGCAAAGAACTTTCAATAGCTCCAACAACAACAACAACAACAATTTAAACATAATTTTTCAGAAATTATAAAAATTTAATTTTTATTACATTCGTTATTACACATATTTTATGTATGATTTATTATTATTATTATTATTTTTAATTTATACACAAAAAGAATACAATTGATTAAAGAAAGAAATATTAAAAGAAAACAAAAAAATAGCTGTAAAAATTATTATTTACTATATTTATATGTATTTAAAACATTATTATAATTATATGTATATGTAATTATATATATATAAATATTACAATTTAAAACATAAATAAAAAAATAAACTTAAATAAATATATTTGAATTTAACAAAAACATAAACAAACAACAAATTAAATCGGTATAATTTCAACTTCATCAGAATCTGGCTCATCACCGGAAGCTAATTGGAAACGTTTTATAATTAGATTTTAATTTATAAAGCATAGTCATTATTAATTAACTCACTTGGTGGTTCTCTGATGACCTTGATAATATTGATAACGTTTCGAAAAAGCAAAAATAACAATTCGAAAATATTGAACATTTTATTTTTAATGGTTATGATTAAATATTTGCTGAATTCCACCTTTCAAACTCATGCAAACTTGATTGAATCATAAAAAATATAGTAGTCTCATATTAGTTATGATTCTTCAGAACCACCATCATCATCGTCACCACCGCCACCTCCTATTTGGAATTTTATAAGAGTTTCTTAAAAGCAATTAAATTTCATCGTTTTTCTTTTCGTATCTTACCAAATGGCAAAAGACCCCAAAGGAATTCAAATAATCCTTGTAATAAATCAAAAAACATTTTTTTATTTATTTTTGTTTTGTTAATCTATTTTCATTACAATTTAACTCTCGGGGAACAGAAAACGTACTGAAATATTATTTTTAAAAAATTGTTTAACTGCCCTAAATTATCGAAATATGTAGTGTGTAATGACCATGAATTTTACTTTTAACCGATTTAATATCAATTAATAGCAAATAATTTATATAATCTAGAGCTTATTTTATAAACCAGCAAAAATGTATTGTGGTGGTCAATATAGATTTTTAATTACTAAAAATTGATTTTCAATTGAAGGCCTATTTACAAAAAAATTGATTTTTTTTTTTGTTTTAATTATAACTTTTTTTGTTGAGATAAACCATTTTTATGGCAGCTTTTATAAAAAAAAAAGGTATCGGTCCACATTGGGCGGTCCCATCATCTCATTAAGGGACGGTCATAATTGGTATTTTTAAAATAACTTAATAGCCTATACAAAGCAACATTGGCAATACAATCGAAATCTCGATATACTTACGCCTTCTTTCAGAGTGTATTGCTTCCTATGCAACCAAAACACCATTATTTAAATATACTGTTATACATGACATCTTATAGTTAAGTTTGAAAAACTATAAACTTCTATAAATTTTTTAATGTTAAAAAAACATTTACAGTACATACTTAGATCTTTTTAAAAGATCTACAGTTACCGAAAAATTGTACTGTTGCCAAAAGCAATGTAAAAAAAATTTTGAAAAGTATTGCCATATCACACACTTATGAGTTGAATAAAAATTACGATTTAAAAAACGGCAATAATTAGACTCTTGAAGATCTTATTAGAAAAAACGTTTAACATGATATCTGATATTAAAACATCGAACATTAAAAGGTAAACAACAGTTAATTGTGTATTTTTATATAATTTTTTATTAACGGACTATCCACCTGCAGATGACGATAATCAAATACTTAAGGCTATTGTTTAAAAATTAACAAATTTTATGCGTGTGTGTAATTATTAAAATGAACAGCTTAAATTATCTCCAGTAGGATATAATTTAAGTATTCACTTTGCTGTTAATGTACTGATTTTGACAACAATAAACTACATATAATTTTAATTTTATTTAGATAAATACTAATATTTGTAGTAAATTTAAATAAAGAATAGTTACGAAAACATTATAAAGGCTTTCAGATTATAAATAAATTTCTCTCATTTGCGACAAACTCACACGTTGTGGGTTTTGAAAAGAAAAATTACCAATTTTTTTAAATGTTTATTTTAAATTAAATTTTATTTAAAAAAAATGAGAGAAATCTAGGTAATAGTAATCCTAATCCTTATTAAATTAAAATGTATAATTGTTAATTTTTATTTAAATAATCAAGCTCAACTTGTTTTTGATGTTGGAATAGATAGATAGATGTGTAGTAACAATGAGTTATGCTTGTGTTGGGTTTAACAATTTATTGGGGTTTTCTGAAAGATTTGCCTGCGAATTTGGCATTGGCGCCCAATTCTTCTTCGATGCGGAGAATTTGATTGTATTTAGCCAAACGTTCAGAGCGGCAAGGAGCGCCAGTCTTAATTTGACCAGTCGACAAACCAACGACCAAATCGGCGATGAAGGAATCCTCAGTTTCGCCGGAACGATGAGATACCATGGTGCCCCAGCCGTTTTGTTTGGCCAACAAATGGGCCTTGATGGATTCGGTGACGGTACCGATTTGGTTGACCTTCAACAACAAACAGTTGCAGGCCTTCTTTTCAACGGCAGTCTGGATACGTTTGGGGTTGGTGACAGTCAAATCATCACCAACGATTTGAATGCTGGTAGCGGCAGTAAGTTTAGCCCAGGCATCCCAATGATCTTGATCGAAGGGATCTTCAATGGATACAATGGGGAAGTCCTTGATGAATTCTTGGTACAAATCGGCCAATTTTTCTGGAGCCAACCATTGAGCTTTGTCGCTGTTGGGGTTCTTGAAGTCCAAATCGTAGGCACCATCCTTGAAGAATTCAGAAGCGGCAACATCCATACCGATTTCAACCTTGCCGGTGTAACCGCCCAAGGCGATGGCATCGATGATGAGACACAAAGCTTCCTTGTTGGATTGAATGTTGGGTGCAAAACCACCTTCATCACCAACAGCAGTAGCATCCAAACCGAATTTATCCTTGATGACCTTCTTCAAGTGATGGTAGACTTCAGAGCCAATTTTCATGGCTTCGGTGAAGCTGGTGGCACCAGTAGGCAAAATCATGAATTCTTGCATAGCCAATTTGTTGCCAGCGTGGCTGCCACCGTTGATAACATTGAAGGCAGGTACAGGCAAAATGATATCCTTGTTGCCAGCCAAGTCAGCAATGTGTTTGTACAATGGTACACCCTTCTTGGCAGCACCAGCTTTGCAGACGGCCAAAGAAATACCCAAGATAGCGTTGGCACCGAATTTGCTCTTGTTCTCAGTACCGTCCAATTTCAACATGAAGTTATCGATGGCTTCTTGATCGGTAACTTCCAAGTTGGCCTTGATGAGTTCAGGGGCCAAAGTTTTGTTGACATGACCAACGGCTTGCAATACACTTTTGCCGTGATAGTTCTTCTTGTCATTATCACGCAATTCCAAAGCTTCATGGACACCAGTGGAGGCACCAGATGGTACAGCAGCACGGAAAAGACCCAATTCAGTGGTAAGATCGACTTCTACGGTGGGGTTACCACGAGAATCGAAAATTTGACGAGCAAGAATGGACTTGATTGGCATATTGCAGCTACAATTAAACACAAACAATAAACAAATAAATTAATAAGAAAATATTTAACAAAAACACAAGTCTTATCAACATAGCAACACACGGCTTGATAAAAAAAGAAAAGAAAATTTGTAAAGGATTATATAAACATTTCTATGACGTAGTACAAACGGAAGCCTTTTTTTTGCGTACTTTGACTTTGGTTAAGTCTCTTTACTTTTGTAGTGTGAACTGCGCAAAGACTGTTGTATATTTATACGCGGAAATTTGTCCTTAAAATGTCATAGAGAATTTAAGGATATACATATGACTATTCTTTTTATATCCTACTCAAATGAAAGATTATAAATTGTTGTTTTTTGTAGGCCATTGTGCAATGAGCAACTTAATGATTACTAAGTCATCATTTTTGTACGGCCTATGTTGTTTTGCCATCAGATGGGCAGTTCAGAGTAATATTAAATATTTTTGTTACAATGAATAGTATATCTGTGGCATAGTAGGTCCTTGTATAATGATTATTTTCCTCAAATTTTCATCTGTAATTGAAGTGTTCACCTTGCATTCTTCTACCTGCTTTTTAAATCTTCTCTTTCTTACAGTATTAGTTCGATAAGAAAGTGGAATATCGACTAACCTTGGCTCTAAGCTAGACTTCTTACTTGCAATTTAAATTCTAGACCTGCTGTAAACCATCACTGCGCATCACATCAACTTAGAATCTTACTTTTAAATCGTTAACGTAATTTTTCCATGGCTGATTTACTTCTAAAGATTTTATAAATCTAATAAGATTTACAGTTATTCTAAATAGATCCAAGAAGATTCTCTCCCAATCTAACTGGAAATTTTGTATATAGAGAAATAGTCACGACATAATTAGACTAACTAAAACTAATACGCATGTACACATAGACGTTATTTTGGTCATTTGGTTATCGCAAGCATATAACACTATTTATAATCTTACTGTATTATTATGGTATATTGTTATTGTTTTATGCGTTCTCCGACAATTTAAAAACTACCGTTTCGATCCCAAATTTATGCCACAAATATGGCAACACTTATTCTTATTGTTCAACTATATTCCACTATTCAAATTGTCAAAAATGCATAGCCTATGCAATTCTACTCAAAGCTCCTTTGCCCCTTCAGTATAACAATGTACCTATGCATTGTAAAAAGCAAATGAAATAACTAAAGCAACAAGAAGTGAAAGATTAAAAACTACAAAGAAAGAGTGAGAAAGAATAGGGGAATGTAAACTTAAGAGAAAAATTTGAATGAAGAGCAAATAAGTCAAAAAATAAGTAGGAACTTTATACAAAAAAACTTCTAGAAATTTTATAAATTATTTAAAAAAATATACTTTTTTAACTTTAAAAGCAAACATAAGAAATAATTTTGATATTCTCAACTACTTTTTTTCTATAATTAAAATAACGAAAGTTTTTTTACAGTGCCTCTCTCTAAATCATGTATAAATCGAACGACCTCTACAGTTTCGTTAGAGGTCAAATATATAAAACACTCATTTCAACAATCGTAAGGAAAACTAAATAAACATTAATAAATAGTTTATAAAAACGAAATTTATACAGTTAATGCACAAAATAAAATTAAATTGCAAATACAATTTAACTTTTTTCTTTTTTTTATTATCTAACATTTCACTTTTACTTTAATCATAATATGGCAACAAATTAGCTTTTCTCTTTCTTTTTAGCTTATAAATCCACTCGTTAATTTTAAACAGAATTTTTTTCTTTTTTGATTTAAGCAAAATAAAATTTATTTAATAATACCGGTCAAAATATTTTAAAACAATCCACAAAAAACAGAATATAATAAAAATTGTAAACTTACTTGTATCTTATTTGTAGTAAATTGGAGACAGAACTAAACTTGAGTTGTTTTATACCCAACAACGACTCTTTAGCGACTGATAATGAGTATTTACGGGTAATCACATACAATACATTCCCTAGCTTTGTCGTCGAGCTTCTGCCGCCAATTTTTGTATGAAAAATTGTAGTTGCTCTGCTGTTAGTAGCATAAGCAGAGCTGGCAGCAGCTGTTCTCAATATTAATCTACTTGCCCCCATCATCATACTTCTTTTTATTTACTTTCTCTTAGACTTTGCGCATATAAAATACTGATGGTTAGTTACCTCTTTGGGTTTGTCCTACAGTATAAAAGTCACGAAAACAATTATACACTCAATTGGCTGCGTGAGAGCAAAAGTCTGTATTTAGGCCTTTTTCTTTTCCTGTAAAAAAATCAATCGTTATGTTGTTTTATCAGCGGGAGATGGGTTTGTTTTTGTTATTGACCTTGAGCAAGGTGAACGGGGAAGAATGCAGCCGGTAAAATTTCAAATATCCAGAGATGGAGAAAAGTTTGAAGTATTGTTATTTTTTTCTCTTATGACATGGAATCATTGAAGTAAATTTTATTGTTGGTTTTATTATGTCAAAACAAAGAGAAAAGTAGTATGGTGTTGCCAATAAGCTTACACAATTGGAATACAAACTCATTCTTAACCCCGCACCTATGCAGAAATTATATACATATATGATGAAATATAAATAAATAAATAATTAAAAAACATTTAAACAATAATAAATAACAAATAAAAAAATGCAAAAAGCAAATTAGATATGTTATTTTTTATTTTAGAATTCATTTTTTTATTATATCCAAAATTCATGTATTCCTTTTAATTAAGCAAAATGTTTTTAAGCATTTTCGTCATATATGTACGTATTATAAACTATTCAAATAGTCATACTACATACATTTATTCAAGATTAGTCATAATATACATGACGTATAGAATAGTGGAAATTTTTTGACATAACTACGTCATTTCTTCATTCCACAGGTAGTGGAAACAGCAGATCAATTTATTTATTTATGTACTGATAACGTTGTAAATAAACGCCTAATTGCATTAATGAATTAATTTTCTTTGAAGAGTTTGCATAGAAAAATATTTCTCTGTTATATTGGCATTTTATTGAGAGTAAATTCGTATTTGATAAACTGTAAAGCTATTCCATATTTTAAATATTGCGTATGTATTGTATTTTTGACATGTTGTAGTCGGTAGCCTGCAGCTTTGAATGTGTTTATAGGAGTCTTAATAATTTGGAAATAAGATGTCATAATAACTTTTTTCATTTAAAATAGTATTAAATAGTACTATTTAAATGAAATAGTATAAATACTACTATTTGATTTTAAAAATATATTAATAAATTAATTTGTCAATACACAACTTAAATATGGCAAAGCAGAAAATCATTTTTAATTAATCTGGCAACCTTAAATTATTGTTTTGTTTTAGCTTTTCAGTTTATTTCACGTGTGTTTAGTTTTCATATACTTGTCTTATAAAAAAGAAAAATTCAAGTAAAATATTAATAAAAATGGCAGAAATTGTAATGCCCGGTGATCGTATAACAGCCGCTGAAGAAATGGCTAAAACGAAAAAAGTTATTTTAGGACCCGGCTTGCGACGTCAAAACGATCAAGTTTTAGCCTGCAAAGCAGGAGCTCTACAACACAAGCAACCCAATACATTTTGGGTAGAAAGTTACCAAAGAAGATATGTGCCAGTTCGTGGTGAGGCTGTTATAGGAGTGGTTACGGCTAAAGCAGGTGATATATTTCGAGTCGATATTGGAGGATGCGAACAGGCTTCTCTATCCTATTTGGCATTTGAACAAGCCACTAAGAAAAATAGACCTGATGTTAATACCGGAGACTTGGTATATGCCCGCCTTATTGTAGCCAGTAAAGATTTTGAACCTGAGTTGGTGTGCGTTAATTCTGTGGGTAAAAAGGGAAAACTTGGAGTGCTTCCCGATGGCTTTGTTTTTAATTGTAGTTTAAATTTGGCTCGTTTAATCCTGCGAGAAGATTGTCCTCTGCTGTCTGCTTTAACAAAAGAAATGCCTTTTGAAATAGCTGTGGGTCTTAATGGCCGCATATGGATTAAAGCTAAGACAGTTAGAGAAACCATAGCTGTGGGAAATGCCATTTTGGCAGCAGAACATGCGTCCAATGAACAAATTGCAAAAATATGTGAAAATATTGGAAATATATTATTTACTTGAATTGGAAATTGTGAAAAAATGGAGTTTTATTATAAAGGATTGGTATAATAATAATTTTGCTTACAACGGTATCTATTTAAAATCCGTTAATTTAATAAATTTAATTTTCAATGGCGATCTTGATTACTTTTTATACCAACATATACAAAATATGTATTTTAATTATAGGCTTTATTCCTTGGCATCCTACACCTTAGATTTATTTGAAGCATTCCTATGACATAGTTTCAAGTAAAAACATTGTAACGATCTTTTATTTAGAAATATTATAAATGTTATTGGTGGTACTGTGGTTGGTGTAAATTTCATAACTCTTATTTTTAATTTATGTTACATCTAACTGAAGTAATATTTCCTTTAAAAATTAATATTTTAATTTATTACGTACGAAACAAAATTGTTTTACAAACGTTTTTCCGTCCCTGGTGAAAGGTAAACAAAAAAAAACAAATTTTCAGAACCATGAGCTTCATATTGTAAACAAACATCAGCTGGGCACAGTATTGTTTGCAAATAAATCTTTTAAATAGATTTTACTGAAAGAAAACATTGGTTTTACTTTTATAAGTAAATGAAAAGGATTTAAAATTAATAAAAAGTATAAGAAAAATTTGCAAATATAAAAATGCCTGAATATATGCGTTGGCAGTATCCCGATATGCCAGAGGAAATCAGGTTTGTAGAATTTGTTATTATTATTAGTTTTAAGTTTTTAAAATTACAATTTATGAAAATTTTAGTAAATTATTGATGCAAAATGACCAAAAGTTGGTTATTGTAGGAGTTATTGGTAAATCGGCTTTTCCGGACTGCAATAAAATGGTGGGATTGGAAGTGCTTGATCGGCCTCCCAGTTTAATAAAACATGAGCCAAAAGAGGTAATTTAACTGAGTTTTAAGAAAATAGCGACATAAGTAAAATTTTTATGGCTTTAAGGGTCAAATACAATTCTATTATAAACCCATGGAATCTATATTATTTCTACACTTTGAAACTACTTACGATGCAGCTTGTATGCAAAAAATGCTTGCCGAAGAATTGGAGCAACAAACTTTTGATCAGTTTCTAACATTCCATCAAAAAGTGCGCAATCGTTTTGCCCGCATGTTTCTTTTCGCTACCCAAGTCTGTCATTTGATAGTGTTCGTGGAACTGAGCGTAACATTTGATGCCTCACTACTGGGAGTCTTTAAATCACTAAAAATTATAAGGTTTAGTTTTCGATTTCACGACAACAAATGTCGAATGAATTAATAAGATTTTTTTCTAAAAGGGATCGCCATGTTTTAAAGTTCTTGCCGAAGTTTATGAAAAATTCTAGCACTGGTTTTATGTTGGGTAAGTCGGCCAGATTATGTTCTCCTCGGCTACTGTTTCTTTTTGAAAATCTTCCAAATGGGCATGGTATGTATATTTTTTTTTTTATTGTTATAATCTTTGTTTTTTCGTTTAATCATTCTTACCTCACTTTTATTTATTACTTATTATAGAAAAGACCAAAGAGGCCATTTCAAAATCTGAATTCGAATTGGAGGATAATATTTATAAAATGTTACGAAATGAGTTTATAGTGCTTAATAATAGCAATAACTCACTATTTTCTATACCAGCCAATTTACGTTTTGTTTATTACAATCTTAATGATAAACTAAGAGAAGATCCTTTACTCAAATCGGTAGAAATGCTGCATGAATTAATACAAAAACCCAATTTTACCCAAGATGATGATGATTTAGATGATTTATTACCCTTTAAGGCAAGTTTTAAAAAAATAACAAACAATTAATGCAACAATTAATTTTAAAAAAAATCTTTAGGGCTTCGGAAAACCTTTAAACTTGAATAATTGTGAAACCAAATCGGAATGTTTTGAGGATTTATATATTAAAAACCATAAATTTAAAGACTTATTAAAAGAGCATGTAGATCAAGCATTTGATGTAGGATTTAATGATAATCTCACAAAATTTAAAAGCAAAAATCATTTTGTGGTAAGAGTCTACTCATTTTATGAAAATTATACAACGTTTAATATTTAACTTGTTTTATAGTTGTTATCGTTTAAATCCTGGTTTGAAACATTTAAGATGATGCAAAAATTGTTTATAGAAAATCCTGATAACAAAACATTTGAAGCCAATGATCCAGATTATGTATGTGTAACCTTTTTATATGTAAAACAAGTTTCTTAACACTTAATATTTTCAATTTCAGAAAGCATATTTGGAAAATTTTGATAAAATCCTCAATTATGATAGCGAGTAAATTTTTATGTTAAACAATAATGTTTGGCTAGTAATAAAATTGTTTTTTTTTAGATTTTTTAACGCTTGTTGTGACCTTGGTCTCCAGAAAGCATTTTCTAAATACAACAGTCCTACCTTAACGTACTATAGCGGCATAAAGCACAAGCAACTGGTTAGTTCTACGCTTATTACTAAAACGTTTGATTTTGAATATTTTCTCTCCTAAAGGTAGAAGAAGCTGTTGCATTATACATGGAATATGCGCGCGGTCCTGATACGGCAACAAATGAGGCAAAATTGCGGGAAATGTGTGAGGCTTGCTGGAAGAATGGCAAAGAACAATGCGAATATCCAAGTTTAAGAGGAAATCCTTGTGAAAGACCCAAACATGTCGCCAAGGATCCCACTGAACATACAAGTCGTTTAATATTTATATCAGCTTGTAATTGTGGCAAATTGCAAGGACGCCGTGAAGATCCCTATAGCATACGTCATGCAAATTATGAATTTTATGAGTACATGGCTAGCAATTGCAATTTATGTGCAAAGGTCAAGAGAATACATTTTCCCATATTCGAGCCCTCCATTAATGACTTTAAGTAAGTAACTTATTTAAACTTTAAAATGAAGATTGTTTAATTTCTTATAAATTATTTCTTTTAAGAGCTGCAGATTTTGCTGCTGGTTTTCCAAAATTACCGGTTAAAGCTGGCAATGATGGTGAAACAAATCTAGTGTCTAACATACCAGACGATGAACAATTCGGTCTGAATAACTCACAACCATTGACAGCCTCTCAGGGCACACATACCAATTTAAGTCTTTCTGTTTCTATGGAAAATTTAAACAATTTGGATGAACAAGACAACGAAGACATTAACAGCTCAGTAGAAGCACTTAATGAATTGATCCTAAAAGTTAAAGACAAAGATTCAGAAGAAGAGGATAAAGATCGTATCATGATAAGGCAACCGTCTACTACTGAATATCTGCCAGGTATGGTTCATACCGAAAGTCCCATTGGTTTACTTCCTCAATTTCCAAGCTGGTCCTTGTGCTGTTTGGGTTCCAGTTCGATTTATAGCCACAGCAACGGTTTGCAGGAACACTATCAGTCAGGTTTCCTGTTGGGCTCTAATTTTCTACTACCTTGGAACGTGCAAGTACGCTTAGAGCACTCGGCCCAGTGGGCATATGAAAAGACTAGATACCGTAAAATGGGTGAAGTTTTCGTTTTAAAAATATTTGTAGGCTTTGAATATGAATGCCCACGTGGACATAGATTTATGATGTCGGCACCAGATAAGATTTTAAGAGGCGGTTCGGGTAAGTTAATAATATATCTATAACAGTAGAATTTAACTTATTGCATATTTTTTTACGTTTAGGTATTTTACGTGATAGTGGCAGCAAAGTTGTTTTTAACAATATGCCCTTGTATTTTCCTTGTCCTTGTCGCATTAAAAATTTTAATGTGGCTCAGTTAATGCGTGTACATGTAGTGACACCTAAGGCTCCGGTTAATGTTTCCTTGGATCCTAAAGTTCGTACGGGCGAGAGAGATTTTGTTTTAGGCCTACCCGAACCACCTAAATTATCGCAAAGCGCTTATTGGATTTTACGTCTTCCCTATGTATATCAAAGCGACGACGGCCCTATACCCCCGCCTATGGAAGTCACAGCAGCAAATGCTTTAAACTATGGCTATCTAATGGCTGGAATGTTTGGTGTAAGTGAAGTTGAAGCAGACGATTAAAATTTTTCTACAATTTAAAAGTAATTTGAGGACATTAATTGCTTAATAAAGTGCTCTATAAAAATACAATGATTGTTTTATTAAATGAGGTTTCGCTTATAACTTTCACACAATATCAATAAGGCGAAGACGGCATTTCTATAATTGTTATTGACCATTTTCGTCAACTTTGTTTACGTAATTCAAAACATAAAAATGATCTAATGCATATATGAAATGAAACAAAAAATGTCTTCAAATAAAATTTTTGATAGTGATGAGACTGCTTTCATTTTATGAGCAATTGAAGCAAAGGGTGATAAGAAAATTTAAAAACAATTGGTTTCATTTCAAATCTAAACAAATTATTACATATATATTTTTAGTTCACACATACATATGCTTCAAAACATTGATTATAATGGGATCTTTTTAAAAATTCCCATATAAGATTTTGTTTTTGCATTTTCACGGACTAATGCACAAAGACTGAATCTTTGGCCCTCATTATTAAACTCATCTTACTTACACAGATAGTTTTTAATTATTCTCAAAAAATATACTCAAACTTATTTAACTAATAATTTTGTAAATGTAACTTAAAAATACTACAAAAAATAGAAAAGTATGTAGTAGATAGAAACCAACACGCACTGATGCCGACATCTTTAAATCCCAGTCACGGGGCAGGTTTACAAGTTTCTAATATGATTTTTTTTTTAACCCTCAGGTCCAGTTCAGACGTTCTCTGGTATGGCTTCCTCGCAACGATTTTTATTCTTTAGCAGATATGAAGCCAAAAAGCTAATTGGATCTGGTGGTCGTTCACGTGCCAACGTTTGTAAGCCATGTAAAAGTATAGGCGCCACTGTCTGGTCAAGATATTGTCGCGTGGGTAGAGAATTTAAATCACTTTTGGGTTTCTTATTCTGCTGCATGTTATTTGTTGTTGAAGTAGTATTACTATTTGCATTGGATTGTTGCTGATGTAGCGGCTCAGACGGCGGAACGGCATTTTGATTCTGTCCTGAATCAGTTTTATCCATAGTGCTGTTTTGTTAAAAATAAAGAACAAAAGTTAAAACATTAATTATTTATAACACTGCCGGCATACCTTTCTATGTATTTAGTTAACAAATATCCGTAGGAAAACGTGAGGAATTTACAATCTCTTCAATAAAAAATACCGCTTTTGATTACTTTTGACAAGAAAAGTCGATTTTTGTTGAAACTTACACAAAAAAAATCAATGTGAATTGTCAACAACAAAAACACAGAGTTGCCATTGCTATAACTAGCGAACGATTCAATCACAATAGTGTAAACACAGTAGATAGGTCTAAGTTAAAAAAAAGCCTTTTAAAATCAAGTTCTTAAATTTTGTTAGTTTTCAAGTAGTATTATTGTCTTATATATTATCTCTATACACAATACTTTAAAGCACTAAGAATTTAATACCATTTTTGCAATATGTTCCGCCATTTCTAGATAAGCAGCTTAAATTTTGAGTGGCATCACTGTTTAGTTTCACACATTTAAAAAAAGACAATAAACAACTTGTTTGTACAACAATTAATTAAGTACATTATTTCTATAAAATTAAAGAAAAATAACATCAACAAATATGCCGGATGAAGACTTTTCAGTGTGTCCATTTAATAAGAATCATCGCATTATTCGATATCGAATGCCTGCTCATATTATTAAATGTCGAAGAAATTATTGTGGACCGCCTTTGGAGCAATGCATTTACAATGCAACACATTTTGTACCTGTTGGAACAATGACTGAACATCTGCAAAGCTGTAAGGACTGCTTTCTCTTTAATCAACCTAAATATGTAGAAATAGGAAAATCTTTTCAACGAGATGTATAGCTCCAGTTTAAAGGTTATACTTTGGTTTAAAGCCAGAATCATAATGAATTTTTATGATATTTTCTATCACATTACATTTTTTGTATCTTTTATTATATGAAATATATGTACATATAGATTTAAGAATAAATATCCTGAGTCTATGCAATAATCAGAATTCTTATAATATAAAAATAACGTAAAACTTTCAGGTGGTAAGGTAAGCTACAACCTTAAAACAAATCATGTACTTCTGAAATATATTGGCTTTTCAACTGAAATATAGTTTATAGAATTCTTGGTACCTTATTTTTTGCACTCCTTTAATTTTACAAAATAGCCTCAGAAACCTTCCTTAGTCTCAAAGATCTGAAGAAGCCACACAGACTGCAAATGTACACCGGTAACAATCCGTTCAGATTATCTATATAGTAGACATATTCCTTAATCAAAAATTTCTTCATTGTCGTAATATGATGCTTAGAAGATTTTGTTCCGAAAAATTCCAGTCTCTCACATCGATGAACATTCCAGATTATTATCGTAAAAGAATATGATGCTTTCTTTTAGATGTTTTGTATCGTAAGATTTTTTTTATTCCATTTCCACTAGGTTTTCCTACTTATTTCCGAAATCACTTGCTTACTATATGAATTGTAAAACTTTACTAATTGTCTTCATTAAACAATGAAAAGGTTTACATCGAAACGAATTACAAAATCAATTTTTTATGGTATACAAATTTATGTAAATATTTAAAAAATGTATTTTATTTCGAATTAAAACAACTAAAAAACTCATAGAAAAATTGTAATATTTAAAAAAATTTAAATTTATTTACCTTTGTAAACTTGTGAAAGTTTTGAATAAAATTTGGTGCTTTTGAGATATCGTCTGTCGAATATTGGTTGAAACTCAAATATTGGCTATATATATGTATTTCGAAACATGTTTATGCTTAACTTATGATGAAATCAAAAGAGTACCATAAGATTTTGTTTTACTCATAATATATTAAAAATTTTAGCGTTATTGGTATTACATTTTATCATACTTAATTCTATGATTTTAGAATATTTATATTTTATTATAATATTTTGAATATCGCATATAAACTAATAAAAAATTCAGTACCGTTCATTTTTTAATGAGATTTAAAGAATAAAATTATGTTTTTTTATTATATTAAATTATAAAGAAAACATATACATACATACATATAAAATAAGTTGATGAGTAAGGGTTAAATTATGAACAACAAATATTAAAATTATTATAGTAATATCTACATAAATCACATGTTCTAACTACACCATATCCATTTCCAAATCGGTATCACCTTCAGAATCTAAAAATTTACGTTTTTCTTGTGACGTTGCACTCGAAGTGTTAGCCTCACTTAAACTATTTAAAGGACGAACCTTGCCTAAATTAACAACAGGACTTTGCGAATACAAATAAATGGCGAAAGATACAACGGCTATAGCTAAAGCTGTATTGATATAAATTGGTATGGAGAATAGGAAATAACATAAGACCGCTGTAAACATTAATTCCAAGGCACTGGCAAAGGTCTTTAAAATAGAATTCATATATTTTAAAAAGAAACTTGTAACTATACCTATGGCCGCATTATTAATTATTATAATAATTACTTTAAAACGGAAAATAGCTGATAAACTATCCGTGGTAAAAGCTGACCAAAAATCACCACTAATTAGTAATATTACTACATTGCATACGATAGAATCAAGATACATGAAAACATTTTGCACGAATATGTTTACTTCGGAACCTTTGTCTTTAAGTAGATACTCATTATAGACTCCCGCAAGGCAAGAACATATAGTTTGGGCTAAAATCAAAACGGCTGATAGACTGAAATCAAAGCCGCTCATATTTTTCTCAAACGTTAATGGATGAGCTTTCACATCGTCTGCAATATCCTGATTAGAATTTTTGGTAACCGATGGGGCGGTATCATCACTGGTCGTGGCGTAAAGTCCATTAAAATTTAATTGCTTTAACATACAGCCGGCTGTAAGAAGTACTAAAGATATCCATTGCCTTTGTGAGAGATATTTTTTAAAGATTATCTGAAAACAAAAATTAAAATATTTTTTAAAAAGAGGAATATATGGTTCTTGTGAAAAAGTACAACAAGCAACGATAATCCTTATAATAATTGAATCGTTTTAGAAATATTAAATGTCAAACAAGTCTGATAGTTTTTTATATACAATATATGCTTTAACGTTTACAGAACTGAATAAGTAGCGGTTATTGAACTCTAAAACAGAAAACTGTAAATAGGTTTTGTCAAGTCTTCAAATCAACAATTTCTTACATGACTGTTTTTAAATCGATCATTATTGTAAAAAAAATTGGAGCAATTTGCGTCATAAATTAACAATAGAATCGTTTTACTTACTATTGCTATTTACCCGAAACATTAAATAAGATAAGCGCGGTATTTATCGACGGTTACTTGCTTTCTCACTTACTTGAAATAAAATTCCAGTGATAACGACTCGCAATTGCAATAACAAATAATATGTTGTGGGATCAAATGTTGACAAGTTTACAAATGCTAAATTATTGTACAAACAATATAAAAATGCTGGTACAAAGTATAACATCATAACTTTGGAATCCTTCCGAACATCTTTGATTAGTGATGTAAAGTTATTTCTAAAAATAAATACAACAAGTACGCGCATTTAGTGGTTTTCCGCTAATGCTGATAAGAAGTAACACATATGTACGTGTTAATTGTTTAAAACTTACTCTCGGCAATAAAGTGTAGCGGAAACGATAAGTTTTAATATTTCTGTTAACAACACAACTGTTATCGTATTATAACTATAAGAATTATTAGACTCCTGAGAAGCAGTCACAAAAATGCCTGAAAAAACAATAATATACTTAATAAATATAAATTTGGTATCAATATTAAATTACAGTTTCTTACCTTGTCCTATGAACAAGGACATATACAATATGAAGATTAGAAATGTTAACTTTGTGGGAAATAATTCACGCCAAACAATAGCCATTTTGTTAAATGATTGCTGCTTCTGTTGCTATTGTTAGTTTCCTTTAGAATTGATAAATATTTTGTATTTCAATTCAAGCTGAAATTTGTTACCAATAACAAATCAAGTTTTTATAAATTTGTAGATAAAAGATGTGATTTCATTATATATTGAATTTTTATCTGCCTTTGTTTATTTACCAATTACTCTGTTTGACTTGTTTGTTATATCAAAACAAGAACACTTTAAAAATAATTGATTACACACTATACGAACGTATGCTCAATTAGGAAGTAAAATTGGTGTAGTATTCATATCAAAGGAATTGTAAGAAAGATATATCTTAAGGCACTTGAGAATTTCACCAAAATTTGATACGAATTTAAACTGATACGAATAACAAACTTAAATAATAATCCATACAAATCAAAACCACCAAAAATTCAGTTGTTCTCAAAAACATATTATGGTATACGGCAATATAACATGCGAACAATGAGCGGCTTTACTTTTTATTAAGTGGGGGTGGTACCCATTCATTACCTTTTACAGCCTTTAAGCAATTCACATTTTCAATTCAATTGTTTATGCATTAACACCTAATTAAATGCATCAGTGTATACCCAGTGTATTATTGCCAAAAAGTTTATATGTGATTATTTAAGAAAAATTTTATAATATATTGTTTTTCATAAGAATTTAGTTTTATAGTAATTCAATAACAGTTTTTATTAAACGACAGTCGTTAGAAAATAATAAACTTATTGTTGTGGCACAAAGTAAAATCAATTTCTATTAACCAGCTGTTCAAACAAGTTGCCGTATGTTTATACCTTGATGTCATGAACAGTTGCAATATTCAGTACTTTAATTATGCATTTTATGTTTTTTTAAATTAATAGATTTAATTTAAAAGTGTTTGGATTTTAGATATAACATGTATTGTCGATTATAAATTATAAAAAATAGGCTTTTAATGCAATTTACATAGCATCAAGAGCTTATAAGTATGCTTTTTCATAAATTGACGTTTTAATTTTAAATTGTTTTTGGAATGCTTGCAACTCTGTAAATAGCCCTTGGGTCGGAAAAGTTTTCATTTACTGTAATTTCTCTATGTTAACTGATGCACACAGGTTTAGGCGAAATATTTAAGCACAAAGCGAATTCATAACAAGTGGCCTAATGTCAATAGCTGACGAGTTTTGGGCTGTCAAAATTTGTGTGTGTTTGTTGTACGTGTGTGTTGTTGTTCATTTTTTTTTTCTTTGCCATTTTTTTCTTCCTATTTTGACATCCCAAACTCGGTTTAACAAAAACAAAATGCTTGTTGTTTTTGTATTGTTGTAGAGATAAGGCTACCTTATTGAATTTGCCTTGTTTAAGCACAGCAAACAGACCCTAAAAATATCACCCAGTGACTTCAGACACTATCAGATATACGTCTAGCGTGTGTTTACCTTATCCCTTACCCATACTGTCCACCAGCTCTGATCTAGATTCATTCCAAATGTACCATTTCGCGAAATTCCACAATTTATTTTAGTTACCACTATTGGTTAAGGTTTGTCAATAAGAGTATGAAAGAAATTTAGTAAACAAAATTATTTCAGTTGAGAAATAGTTTATTCTTTTCTTGTATATTTATAATAAAACAATAGATTTATTGTTAATAGTTAAATATTAAGTAGATTTGTTTTTGTTGGTAAGTTTAAAGCAGTATTTCCTTTTGTTTGTAGTTATAAATGTCTGTGTTATTTAAACAAAAATCCTTTAAGACCTTAAAAATTATATAAGTTAATTGTATCTCTTCTAAACCAAATAATAAAATTCTTAATAAATTGCTAAGTTAGGTTTTTCTATTGGAAGTCGGATAAACCATTTAAAAAATTTTATAAAAATTATAGGTAAAAAAAAAAAAAATAAACAAATTGAAACAAATTCTTTATACTGAATTTAGGAAAATGGAAAATTGTATAATTTTTTTTTACAATTAAAGTTTTTGTGTTTGTCCTGTTTATATGTATAGGTTTGCAGATAACTTTTATTTTCTTTTCTATTTGTTTTTTCTTCTTTTTTTTGGAAAGTAATTATTGTTATTTCTGATGAGCTTTTAATGAATTTGTATAACACCTGATTCCATTAATTTCATAATCTTATCAGCTATCGCAGGGTTTTGCAAATGTCTATAACGAAATAAGAAAAAAATTATTAAAATGAACTACTTTTATCAATTAATATTCTTTAACTTACTCTTTAGCAGCATTTGGATCATTCTGCATTTGTTCTAGTATCAAACGCATAGCGGGATCTTTAAGTATTTGTTGTACCTCTGGATCGCCCATGGCATTTTTCAAAACCTCTTGAGGATTACGCTGCAGGTTAAGAGCGCATTGACGATAGCCTTCTAAGGCTTCAGCATTATTAGGATCCAATTCTAAGGCTTTTTGGAATGCCGCCGATGCTTTGGAATTCTTTTGCATACCTTGCAAAATTTTTCCTTTACGTATGTATCCTTTAATGAACTTATCATCCAATTTAATGCACATTTCGCAGTCTTTTAAGCCCAAATCAAAAGCAGCCAATTTGGTATAACAGGCTGCACGATTACTATACAACTTTGGATCATCTGGATTGCGACGTATAGCTTCTGAGTAGTGTTTAACGGCAGTGCTGTAATCTCCTTTCTTAAAGAACTCGTTACCCTTTTCTTTTTCTTCCTCTGCTTTAACTGGATCAATATAGGCTTTACGTTCTAATTCTTTGATTTTAGTTTCAACTTCGCTCAACGAAGTTTTCACCTCAGGCGTACGATGCTCAGACATGGCTTTTTCATAGTATGTCTTTGCCTTATAATAGTCTTCCATTTTTCTATACGAATTACCTATGCGGGCGAAAGCTTTGCCAATCAGCTTGAAATCGGCACGATTTTCACGGCCGATCTCAATGCCCTTTTCACAGGTTTCAATACATTCCTCATACTTTTTACGCTCAAAATGTACTGCAGCAATGTTGTTATAGTATGTTATATCTGTAGGATCTAATTCTAAGGCGGCGTTATAATGTTTCAAAGCGACTTCAAAATCTTTCTTTTTGTAAGCCACATTACCAGCTTCCTTTTCTTTTTTAGCTAAATACTTCTTACGTTCCTCCTCTGTCATTTCATCTAAATTCGGTTCAGCGGGTTTAGGTGGCTCTGGTTTCTGCGCGCTTTCTGAAGACTTTGTTGTATTAGCTCTAGTTGTTGGAGGATCAACATCCATGGGTGTTCCCATACCTTGTGCCTGCATGTGCTGTAAAACAGCAGCAGTTACCTCTTGACGACCTTGCAACAGTATATTATTTGTTGGATCGTATTTCAGGCCTATTAATATATAAATTAAAGATATATATTTCGATATAATAAATCCATTGCCACATTATTCGACTAGAATAAATTTTTATCCCATAGAATTATAGAACATTTTCATTGACATAAAGTTATAACGAATCCGTAACTACCAATTTTAGTTTTCAATAAAGAACTAACTAGTATTTTTTTTTTTTGTTTTTTGTAATTTATTACGTACTTCCCCTCAATAATATGCCAACACTTTATCGATAACACAAAATGGGAATATTTGGTGTGATAGCCAATCAAACCTGTTTTAATTAGCAAAGGAACTGACCATGACACTAAAATCATGTGGATATAAAAACGGATAACTGGTGATGAAAAATATCACATGACTACTCGAAAAGGTAGTGGTTAAATCACAGTCAATTCGGTATTTAACTTCAGTAGGGCTTGGCTAGGGAAATACGTTGAGGCACTCCCCTACGACCAACCTTTTAATTCGAAAGTATATTTCTGATTTACAGCTAGCCTGCCATAAATTTCGATAAGCACAAATTTTATGCGCTTGGTTGAAAAGTTTTATGCATTTAAAATATATTCTGCATCTAGCCCTATGTTATTAACGCCTGTTCCTGTGTTTTGCGACGGAGATTTCTATGAGGACCAATTAAATTATTTTTGTGATCGTAATAGGAGTAATAAAGCATTTCATTTCGTGCAAAAAATTGCAATTCTTCTACTACACCTAGTATTGGAAGACTTCATATCTAAATTGTAAAATTTTTGTCATGTTAACTGAACTTTTAAGATTTCAAAAAGACACTTGTATAATTATTTTATGTTTCTATCGCACTGAGTAATGCAGATGAATATGTATACATATGTATATCTATATATATACATCTATATATATATATATATATATACGTATATTATTTTTCATAAAAAATTCTTAGAATTTAAATTAAAAATTATAAAAAAAAATTAATCTTTTTTAACAAAATAAAAACCGCAAACACAAAAGTACATCTGGCAACATCTAGACTTGTTTTGCATCAACAAAAGAAAAACGCAACAACCAAAAAAATTAAGGTTATGTTTAATTTTTTTGCAGGAAAATTACAAGTTTATAGGAAATCGATGTTTAGGTTCTTCAATGTCAAATATTATAGAAATCATCATTAACTCACCCTCATTGTAAGCCTCAAATGCCTTCATGAAGTTTCCTAAACCAGCGGCAGCTGCACCTTTACGTGAATACCCCTTGGGCCAAGAGGGATTCAAGGAAATAGTCTTTTCTGCATCCTCTAAAGCTTCAGCGTATTTTCCAGCCTTGGCGTATGCAGCTGAACGATTGCTAAATAAAACATGATTTGTACCATCTAAAGCAATAGCTTCTGTGTATGCGGCAATAGCTTCATCATAATTTTCCGCATTTAGGGCTTTATTACCTTTTTCCTTAAGTTCATTTACCTACCACCATTTAAAAATCGAGCGAAAATTAACTTATTCATCAATTATTATTTTTCTTTTAAATTCAATTTTACCTTTTCCATAATATATGTATTTTATTTATTTAATGAGTAATTCAATTACTTGACTTAATTAATTTCACTTTTTCAACTCAGAGGAATAAAAATTTTATTTTACACTTCTTAATGAAGATTCTCTTTTATTCTATATAAATTGTACGGACTTTTCTAGAAGTACAAGGAAAATACACGAGAAATTCAAAAAGTGCCAAAATAGATGCTAAAAATAGTATTAAAAAACAGAGATGGCATGACAGCTGTTTATTTAATTTGAAAATTAATGGATTAAATTTACTATAAAGACTTATAAATATTCAATATGAAACACATAATAAAAATAAAATTATAATATTATTGGAATGAATATATATTTAAAAATAACATTTCTGTTAAAAATATTCAATAAGCTATTAAAATCAGATTAATTTTAGTTCTTTAATATTTTTATTTATTGCTTACTGCACTTTTTGCAACTGTGCGTATTTTTAAGTACATATTTGACATTTGCTAAAGAACAAGCATTTTGTGAAGAAATAAAACAAGCGGCGTTTTTCTTTATAATTTTTGTGCAAAAATAAAAAAATATTAGGAGTTTTAAACATTTTAAGTTTTTATGAAGAAATAATTTATTTAGATTTGTTTCATATATCAAGTGTTATAAAAGTTTGTTATAGAAATATACCATAACCTTCGTTGTTGAGGTGGCTTTCTTAACAACAACATGGCTGAATATTTGGCGTCCATTTTTGGCACTGAAAAAGACAAGTACTATAAGCAAAGGAAATATTTTGTTTAGTTTTTAAAAAAGTACGTTTTTTTTTGCAGAGTAAATTGTTCTTTTTATTTTAAAATCGGAGCTTGTCGTCATGGCGATCGTTGTTCTAGGATCCACAATAAGCCCACATTTTCCCAGACGGTATTGCTGCAGAACTTGTATGTAAATCCACAGAATTCAGCCAAATCAGCTGATGGCTCCCATTTGGTAGCCAATGTTTCCGATGAGGAAATGCAGGAACATTATGATAATTTCTTTGAGGATGTATTCGTGGAATGTGAGGATAAATATGGTGAAATTGAAGAAATGAATGTATGCGATAACTTGGGCGATCACTTGGTTGGTAATGTCTATATAAAATTTCGGCACGAGGCAGATGCTGAAAAGGCTGCGAATGATTTAAATAATAGATGGTTTGGTGGACGTCCCGTCTATTCGGAATTGTCTCCAGTAACAGATTTTCGTGAGGCTTGCTGTCGCCAATATGAAATGGGCGAATGCACACGTTCAGGTTTTTGCAATTTCATGCACTTGAAACCCATTTCGCGAGAGTTAAGAAGGTAATTTGTATAAAGATAGACAAAATAAACATTTTGATTAACTTAGCGATTTTAGGTATTTATACTCCCGTAGACGTCGCACACGCTCACGTTCCCGTTCGCCAAGACGTCGCCGCTCTCGTTCCCGCGAAAATCGTCGTCGTTCGCGTAGTCGTGAACGTGCAGCCGGCGATAATCGTAAAGGGCGCTATTAAATCCTCTGAGTAACCTTTATTGGCGACCGTTACTATTTCCAATGATAACTGAAAAATTACCACTATCTTCTTAAAATTAAGTTCTCCCCCTTACAATTAATTATTCACAAACAAAACGTTTATTTTAAAAAGCATTAATAAAGATCACGGGCTTTATATAAACAAAATATGTACTATAAAACAAAATATTTTTAACTTTGTTGTTGCGCTATTGCCGGCTCTTCTGCAGCTTGCATTTGTTTCAATTGCTTGGTCAAATCAATTTGTTGCTGCAATACATAGGTGTTCTCCGTTTTTCGTCTTTGTTGCCTCTCGATATCTCTAACGACTCCTTCATGCAACTTTTCTCTGTAATTATAAATTTTATACACTTTTACCAATATTTTATACACTTGAATTTTTGTGCTCTTTTACCTATCGCTTGTTTGTTTCAAATGTACGTAACCAATAATGCCACCACTTACGACAAAAGAAGCAGCTAATGTAATTTTTGAAGCCAAAGACATTCTGTTAATAGTTTTTGCTAATGTTTTTATTGACTAATCTTGTTCTTTAAAATATCATAAATTATTTTTTAACCATTAAACAAAGTTGAGGTTATGCTTATACAAAAACAAATCAAACAGCTGGTTTCTAGTACTTTATTGTTATTATTTCGCTTACATTCACTGCGAAATGCTAGCATACATGTATAATTTTAAGATTGTTTCCTGTAGACTATTGCTTGTGTTTGAATAAAAAAATATAAAAAGAAGATGAGAGGTGTTTTGAGAACACCCAGCGGGAACGTATTTCGTTTTCTATTACTTTCATGTAATTACTTCATAATGTATAAAATAATTATCCAAGTCAACTTGATTGTGACAATCTTAACTAAAATTACCTTTATATCCCTGGTATTATGAAAGCGCTGTTATCTCGAAGGAATCAGAAGAAATATCTTCTCTATCGCACTGTTATATAGAATATAATAACAATACAACAACTTAATAAATATGTTCAATCACTGTAATCCACTTATAAACCTAAATCTTCCAAAATTTCGTAAGGATCTTTGATTTAAGATTTTTTAAATATACAATTTAAAGAGCTTTCAACAAGATTTATATATATACGAAAATGAAAACATCCATTGAAAGCAAAATTAATTATCAATTTCGTTAAAATTTTTGAATTTGTGAGTATATTTATAAAAAACTGTGAGTGTGATAAAAATTGAAACGCAAACTTTGACTATGAAACCCGAAAATGTGATTACATGTCCATTATATGAAAATATGTTACGATATCGCGACATGTTGACAACTTTAATTTTTATCAATTAATAATGATATGGTATTTGGTTTTAGCAATATCCAGGAGTGAACTTCTTAGAATAGAAATACTGAGAGTTAAGATTTCCAAGTTTAACGCCTTTGGGCGTTGGAGTATGATTCAGATATGGAGCCATAATTATGCCAAATTACTATCATTATAACATTAGAATCGATATAAATGTGCGGGTTCATGTGCTAGCATTTGTCATTTATAAAGAGTAGGTTGAAAATCATATACATATATGTATATATATATATAATGTAAGTGTGTATATACGAATATTAATGACAAATTTCTTTCCGAACTATGTGTTAAATTTGAATAAATAAAGACGAACTTGAAAGGCATTGTGTTTTATAAACAATCTTTCTTTCTTTCTTAATGAAAAACTTATACTAAAAATGAGAAGTACGAGTATTATCAACAAAATTGTGTATCAGAATTTATATATTGTATTACTAACTGTATGTACATACTTATGTCCATATGTACATACAGCATACATATATGTATAAAGTTGCAGTTTATTTTTAACATACTAATTTTTCACAAAAATAATGCGATAATCGTTGACAAATTTGTATATACATATGTACTTATATTCATATAGACGTATATCTGTAGGTATGTAACTATGCACTAATAACAATGATAACATTATCTTTAATTCACAAATAAAGTTATATATAAACCTCCAGAAACGTCAACACCGATTTCTCATGAAAGGAAATAAAAAACAATATGATATAAACATACATCATTAAACATTTTTAAGGATACCTTGAGCATTTTAAGTCAAGTTTTATTCATTAAACCCTAATTCTTGAATTTATCTACTTACACATTTTCTGCGTCTGTTGAATGTTTTTTAATGTTTTGTTTACTGGTTAATAACTTTTGGTCATTTACACGCAACATATGACTTATACAACGACAACAACAACATCAGATTAATGAAATATAAAACTTCTTGCCTAGGTCCTGAAGTAACGCTATATTTACTAGAACCATTCTAAGTGTCATGCGCATTGATTAAAGCTTTTGACTCAAAATTAAAGTTTGGATTTTTTTAAACTTCTCTACCATTTGAAATTGTTTACTTTATACAAGCAGTTCTTTAAAAGAATGATAAATTTCTGGACTAAATCAATAATAAGTTATTGTACACGAATTCTATGCTGCATTTCTAAAATTATACCTAGTTATTAACGGCCTTATTTAGTTACGCATGCTTCAAAACTTGCATCAATTTCTCCTGTTGGGAATCGACATAATTTAAAGAGTTCGTCCAACAACTGGGAAATTTGAAATCAAACATACGGCCCAATTTCCAGATTCCATTAATTATACGCCAACGATATTCCTTTTGTAAATTTCTCTCCTATTATAATTGAAATCTTCTGTTTTATATATTTTTTTCTTGTCTAAAATAATAATAATTAGACAAAGTTCAGAAATGTATCTTAAATTTTAATTAATAATATCTCATTAAACATAAAAAGGAATCGCTTTATAGTGGCATAAAATGAATTATTTTGAAGCTCTGATCTTACTTCTTACTCATTTAATGCTACATGTATTTTTTTATTTTTGCGTATGAAAAAATATCTGTACATATAATACGGCATTGAGTACATAAAGCAACATTTTGTTTTGCTTACCAATTTCCATTGTACTCGTTTGCCGCAGTAGTATTTCACAGTTAAAATCGTGCAGTCGTAGCGGTAATATTATTTGGAATAACGGACGACGTCCTCATATAATAACAAGTGTAATAAAACATTAACGAAAAAAAAATCATAACATGTCTACAAATACAGATTATTTAAGGAAATATAATATGTACAAATTCATAAATACATACATATACTTATATGCATCCTTTATTATATAATACGAGTACATATCGTGTATCAGAATGTTAAAAAGAGGAGAGCAAGCACTTGGAAAGTTTCAGATTTAAATTTAAAATCGTTACACACAATCACACACAGCATTTAGTCGTCTTCAGTCCCAGTTTCATTCTTTTTATGTGTGACAAATATTGATTAAATTTTTTAAGTGTCATTTGAATTGCCTTGATGTAGAATTTTTTATAGCAACATGTAAAATTTAAATGCTTCAATAAGTTTTATAATATTCGCTAATAGTTTTCAATTTTTTGTTTTTCTTTAAATTATAAAATTTGTAAATAAGTGAGAATAGAATTGATGCAATTTTTTTGTCTGTGTTATAATAATATTGTACTGAATGTATGTATGTGCGAGTATGTAATGTGAAGAAGAAGGGAATGATTGAGATTGAAATGAGATAATGTTTTATATTAAATCTATTTGTTTATATGAATTTTTTTATTTGTTTGTTTATTTGTCATCCATTCATTCAGCGAACTCACCCACTCGTTCGGTAGTTATATACGAACACACACTTTTAAGACCGGCTTCATACTGTATTTTGTATGAGAATACATCTGCAAGCTACATTTATGGGTATTTCCATGTGTTTTTGAAATCAAAAATGTTGTTTAACATAATTGATGCATGCTTTATGCGGTGTTTTAAAACACTAACTTGTACTAGTATTTATAAATAATAATCGTTATCAAGTAAAAATCAGGATCATCAGAAGGACAGTAGCATTTTTGTGGCATATATGTCTCGCACAAAAATTTGTAATACAAATTTAGTGAGGAACTAGGCAATGATTATTGATAAAGCTATCAAATGTCACATACACATACATATATAAATACATATATATCACAACTTCTTCCATTTTCTCTCGATACATGTATTAACTATATTTGCAAATATAATACCTAATATTCGGAGTCCTGCTACTAGATCTTACAGTTATTCACTTCATTTGTGCGCGTAACTGTCTCCGTATTTTTACTATTATTTCATCTATGTTATTTCATCTATGTTCGCTTTAGTAATCGATGTATGGTAAAAGCTGGGTTTTAATCTGAATTCAATGCTAGATATCAAATATATCTACCTCCAATGTGTGTGGTCAGGTACATCAAATCTGTTCAATTTTCCATACGTGAAGACTGATATAGCATTTTCTCTGAAGTAAGAGCCCAGAATACAGTTGGCCCCTATTACCAAAGACCATAGATTTTGAATTTATTTGATGATTCGCTTTATACGGTTAGACAGCTAATAGCCTGTTAGAATAACCAACACAAAAATTACGATTTATCGTTTTATAATTGAACATCTTTCAAATTTACTACGCATAAAATTCCAAAGCTATTTGTTGATGAATTAAAGCAACATTTGGAAAGAAAATATGTATCAGTTATTTATTATGCACTTTTAAAATATTTTTTTCAAATCAGGTTAACTTCAAAAAATAAAAAAGAACTTCGTACTTTAAATAATATTAAAGAAATTCAAAATGACGAAAGTTGAATTATATAAATCGCGTATATTCGTTACGATAATACATTTATTAGCACTGGGTCAATTCGTTTATGCGCTCTATTTTCATAAGTTTGAAACACAACGGAGTTATAAGCTGAAAAATGCCGAAGTCAGAAGAATGGTACCGGATTCAATGGAAAAAAAATTGCAGTATTTAACATATTGGTGTTTGGTAAGTTATTATTTGTTATATTATTTGCTAAAAATATAATTGATGCTATCTAATTAATTAAAATATTTTTTTAATTATATATGTTACCAACATTAATTTTGTTTTTAACATAAAAATTTAAAAAAAAATTTGTTTTAGATCATTTTTATTTCGTTTTTTAACTTGATTTTATAATTTTGTGGGGACGTAGAAAACATAATTATGTTTTTAAAAGATAATTGTTTTTAAGTTATGTTGTCGAACATTGTCCATATGTTCTAATGTCGAAAACCTACACAGTCTTACAGTTTTAAAAACAACTGTCTGTAGGAAGTACTATATATATTGAGTAAATTTTGTAAGGATCTACAGGACTAGGTGTTTTATTTTCATTTATGGCTGTCTATAGTACTTTTGCGTACTATCCTATTGTAAGGCATGACTACAGACTTGGTATTCCTTCGTATTAGGTTTGAAGGAGCTGTGGAATTGAGGATAATGTGGAAACTATTTTTATTCTTATGTGTTACTATCTGGCTCAAAAGCAACTTTAATTTGTGCGTTGGTTCTTATGGGGAATGTTTGGTCCCCAAGTTAGATATTGACTTGTGGGTTTATGGGCTTATCTCTTCATTGTGTGATCTCCCTTTAATGAGGGTCCTAAGAGTCATATTTTGAACCATTAGTGCATATAACATCTACATCTACAACATTTAATTTTATAAGTAATTAACTTAACTTTCCTACTAATTTCGTAGTTCTACATAGACAATATATTTATATTGTTAAAACAGTATTTAAACATTTTTATTTAATGAACTATTTCTTTTTTCTTTTAGTATACATATGTATGTATATGCATATCAATATAATACAATATTTACTCGATGTTGTATGATTGATTTATTTGCTGGAACTACGATATTACTGATTGATACCATAACACCTCTATCGTCATTGTTCGTCATTGTGCTTTAGTGCCTTTGGAATGAAGGAAACTATTAAATCCATTGTTTATTTGTTTAAATCCAACCATTTAAACATTTTATGATCCAAAAAAATCATTTTTTAAACCAAACTAGAGAATATTAAGTTTTTTCGTTTTTTTTTTTTTTGCAAGGTAATGTTTTCAATATGGACCATGTTTTCCTTGAATTTTCTCTTTTTTGTATCAAAAGAAATGTCTTTGACTTGTTTATATACACATGAATGTATGTATGCTGTTTTTCTTTGTTGTATTTTCCATAGCAAAAACCAATAATTTCTTTCAACTTTTCTTTTTTAAACAATTAATATTACACATGATACAAAAGGAAAATTAATCAAAATGTATTTCTTTTCTTTGCAACAATATACGGCTACTCGTTGACCCAAATGTTTATACATTTGCATATACGCTTTGTGGTATAAAAATTATAAATTTATTACACAAACAATGTTTCCATTCCATTATAAATGATAAAATGAAAATGTGTTTACACAGATTTTCCACCCATTAAGATGTCTTTAATTGTGTGAAATAATTTAATAAAAATAAACTCTTGTAAAAAAAACACACAATAATTGATCTTTATCGCCTTAACATTTGGCATCGACTACACCAGACAACAAGAATTCTTATTTGCCCTTAAAAAGTAAAATTTATTTTAAAAAAATTCTTTATAGTGCCCTACATTTTACCATATATGCACATACATATAAAATATATTGTACTTTTTATACTTACTCTAGGCATTGCTCAAGAGTAAACCCAAATACTGGGGAGTCAAAAGCTCTTAATGAATTGAGAAACATTTTTTCCATTTGGTTACTATTCATTATTTTATCCTATCGAAAATATTTTACTCTCATGAAAAGCCGTTGTACAGTAAGTTTTCAATTGCGTACAACAAAAAGCAAGTGAAACCATCGTATGCCACTAAAGGATCACACAAGATTTCAAAATCAGTCAAAAAACTAATTTTTGGTATTCTTAATTGAACTACTACTCCACTGTGCGTTGTCATCATATACAAAAAAAAATTTTTAAAATATATATTCAAGTACATAAACGATACGCCCCTAAATATTTCGCCAGAACTTATTGTTGCCTTTCAGTCTATTTGATATTTAGTTCAGTTTTCAAGCTCGCCTTAAATAAACATGTACGGCTGCTTATTGAAAAAAGTTCTTTGGTTCGTAGTAATTTTAATTAAATCAACACAATCTACTAAATGGTTAATCGATAATCCTGGCTTTCATGATCCTTCTGCATGGATTGATGACTATTTACCATGTGCGCACGAAAATGTTATATTTCCCGAAGAGTATCAGGCCTTGCTACCTTTACCAAAAAGCGTAGATGTTGGAGGATTTATTTTGCCTAGAGATGGTGCGATTTTATTGCAACAAGATTCCATTGTGACATTAGGCGGTAACTCTCAGGAGCGTGATTGTGATAAGGGTAAGGCCTACATAAAACCTGCCTCTATACACAAATGGTTGGATCCCAAAACATGGCGTTCACCTAAAGAGCAACAAGAAAACACAGCCATACCAGATATGGAAAGAGTGCCTTGCAATAATGAATCAGTTGTGATAAAAAGTAATGGACCTTTGGCTATTGATTTGGAATATACACCCTATTTAAGGCTAGGACAACTTAGTTTTGCTGGTTCCTTATTATCAAAGGATTATTTAAGACAGCTAATGTATACAGACTTAGGTGAATATCTTTTTAAAAACCAAGCAGGTGTTAACATCGAATACTATCACAACGATGTTTGCGGTTGCCATAAAGACTTCAATACATTTACGGAGCCTATATGTCACAATGTCATCGATACTTGTCCACGACCACATTGTCTTGTACCCATAGTCCCGTACGGCAGTTGCTGTGCCATTTGTGGTACTACATTAAAATTTGCTGTTGAATATTGTGAGGAAAATAAATTACATAAGCTCAAGAATATCATTCAAACAGGTCTAAAGGAGAAATCTCTGGAAGAGGAGTTAGATTTCTATGTGAACTTTGTAAATTCTGAAAATTATGGCAATTTCTTGCAGGCCATCATAGTGGATCGTGATAGTTACTCTGGGAAAAGTGTTGACTTTATGAAATATCTTAACGAAACCACCAACTGGTTAGGAGCATTAAACTTATTACATAATACTGTATATGGATTTCAGTTTTCGGGCAAGCCCTATAATCCAAATATAACATTTGGTTCTATGCTATTAATTTTCTTGTGCTTAATTTTCGTGTCAATAGTGGCCCTAGTCATATTTGCCTATTATTATCCTGATAATCGTTATTTACATTACATACCACGGTGGGTTTATGATCCACGTCTTTGGCGTTCATTTGTTAATCGACCAAACAATGTTTTTGCCCGCTTCGACAATACCAGAGCTAGTATACTAACAGTAAATACGGAAAACGTAAATAAAAAACATGGCTTTACTATGGCCTATGATCCCGAAAGCGGCAGAGTGCGTGAACAGGCATTTGATAATCCAATGTTTGGTGAAATGCCCTCGACATCTCAAGCAGCCCGAGAAAAAGAAACAGAAGAAATAAAAGAGGTTGTTCCTGAGCTCATAAAGGAAACTGCTGACATGACGGATGTTGCTGATACAAAAGATGAAGAAGAACAAGAATTAACAGAGATTAAGTTGGAGTCGTCATCTGATGACGATGATGAAGAACAAGAAACTAAGGAGTAGAATATATAATACTGATTTATTAAACAAAATTAATATGTCAAATTTATAATAACAAGTAACAATATGGTAGTTTTAATAATAAATTTCTAGCGCAAATATTAGAATGTGAAATATCGGTATTATTTTAAAAAGTCTTACATTTTCGTTTTTTTACTTTGTTACCACATTGAGCAAGGAAATTTAAAAAAATAAGTGTGTTGTACCTATGGATTATGTTACCATTGATGACACAGATCTCTTGGTTGCGGAGTTCATCCTCTTTGTTTTATCATGAAACAATCTGCTGCTAATCATATCTATAACGTCGAAATGCTTTAAATCGATTTTCTTTAAGAGTATACTCCACGATACTTAATTTTAATTAACACATTATGAATGAATATTTATATTCATGTCCCATCGAAATTAAATTGACCTTTAGTTTAATAAAAGGTCATACAATATGGACAAAGAACCGTCTTATATTTAAATAAAACTTTTTATTTTGTACTTCAATTGTTTATTGATTAAATTGTTGCCCTCTCATGTCCTATGTGCGTTGAAAAATAATTTTCCTGTACAATGTTTACATTCCCCTATTTCCTGGGATACTTGTTATCTATAAAACAATTTTTAAAAGTACAAAAAATCAATATTTCAATTTTGTTTAGATTATTATTAGAATGTTTGTAAGCTGCAGGTAACATAATCGAAGGTATCGCAGTTAACACTTCAATTAATATCCATTTTTACAATATAGATAATTGCAGAAAAAAATTTAAAAACTATTGCTATTATAAATTTAGATTCTGAACTTGCTGTAATATTTACCCTACAATCTAATGGATTCAAAAATGTTACGTTATATGTTATATTTCTTAATTTGAAAACTGATTTACTTTATAATATTTTTCATTTTACATAACAATAGAACGTCGTTAAATATATCGAATAGGTTATTGAATTTATTATTAAACATTTTAATATTTAATTTCGAATCTATGGATTTTATTTATTTAATAATTATGTGAAATTTTAAAAATTTTTAACAACTTCTTAATTTATAAACTCAATCTATTTTGTTTTTGTTTAAAAGTGTAAAAAAATGTATTGTATTTCTTTATATATTTAATTAATTAAACCATTTAAAATTTTTGCGATCTTATTTTCTGTTTGTGAATAGCCCCGAAATAGTTCTGACAAATGTTATTAACAAATCAAGAATTTGGCAACACTGGCACTCTCTTTATTTTTGAGGTCTATCTCTTCCTCTCTTTTTTTGGTTTTTTGTATGTTGTGTTTTTAATCTGCTAAAAATTGATTAGTTTTCATCACAATACAACGTTTTCATAAGCAGTGCGTTTTGTGCAGTTTAATGTTTTAGGATTTGTTTTTTGAAGTGAATTTAAGTATAAACTAAATGGCAAAAAATAAAGGAAATACAATGGCTCAAACCGCCTATACTGGAGTTTACAATAGTTTACGCATTTTGGTACATTTGACGGCAGCTGTACAGTTTTCCTACTCCATTTATTATGATTATACTTACGTACATTTTTCGGTGTCTGATACGAATATGCATAATCCGTTTGGTGGCAAATTTAAATATTTAACATTTTTAGATGCGGTATGTTTTCAATTTTGTCTAAATTTAAATCTCTACTTAAAAACAGGTGAAAGTTTAACTTAAAATGAATGGATGTCAAAGTCTACAATTGTTTTAATCTTATCGTTATTATTTGTTGTTGTTGCTGAATTTTTTAAATCTAATCTAAGTGATGCTCATTTGACGAATTTGGTTTAATTTTGTATACAATTTTAGCGCTTTACGTTTTTTTACTAAAATAAATTGTCGGTACAAAAACATATTTATAAGGTTTTCCAATGAGTGCGTATTAACCCGTATGTGCCCAACTTTTTTTCTGGTAAAAACATGGATTATTTGTATTTATTGGAATCTATATGGTATACCACACATCTGATCAATATCTTACTGTTTTAAAAATGGGGCGATAAGCACATATGGGTTAATGATTGAGTAAAATAAACAAGATGTGTATAATAATAGGTGTAGCGAAAAGATAGCCCTAACCTTTTTAATTTTGAGGTTCAAACGAGTTCTATGGCATCTAAGTGCACAAGAGCAGACGACGAAGATGAACCTGCAAAACAATTTCTCTATCATTGTTCGACAGTTGCAGAGCTAAGACGAAAGATTCTCTGGCGTACATAATGTGATAATAGAAAGTGTCTAGTCGATAGAATTCACTCCTCCATAAAGCAGTCGGGAGAAATGATATCCACATACTATAGCTGTATGATGGAATAGTTACAATTAATATTACAATGGGAACTTAATGGGCCCAAGCAAGCACTGCTCTTTGAGGTGACTGCAATTTTAAGCTAACCTTATGTTGCTGTCAACAACCAAGCGGAGTTTTAATTTCACAGATACCGTTTGTCTAGTAGTGACATCAACGCTACAACACATTTCGAAAGATCAAGTGTGGAGAATTTCTAAAAAATTATAAAGATAGATAGATTATAATTGGTAGCTCAGGGGTTATAAACTGTGGCAACAAACAGTTTTGTGCCATTTGAATAAAAAAAGGTTTGATGTGTGAATTGAAATCTAAGGGATCCATTTATGAAAATAATAGTAACCTGTCAGAATTGGTATTTTATCTCCAGAAGCAGGTCCTTGGACAAAAGGTATGCCTTGTTTGTTGCCTAGAAGCTACGTCTATTGAAAACATGTATTGGGTAGAACAGCGAGGAATTTTAGATATGAAGTCCAACTCTTTATCAAGAGGTGTCAGGTCTGACTTTCCTATAATATTCGTTGTTAATATTAACCTATCTTGAGAGCTTCCTATATTGTTTTGTAGGGGATGTAAGTCTTTTAATTCTAAATCAACGACAAACATTTCTTTTTCAGTTACATCTTTTTTATGCATATCTTACATCAAAAACATTTAATATGAAACTATATTTCCTTAATTTTATAATTTCCTATTCCAAACTGGCATTTTAATGTTCTCATATATTCGATGTACCTGTATTTATTAGATTAAAAACAGAAAAAAAACAGAGTTTCCTTATAATACTAATACTTTGGAAATCAATTTGCTAAAAGTTTTGTAATTTTTATTTTATTACAGATTATACAAGCTTTGTACTTTACAATTTCATTGATAAATGATTTTGTGGGCAGCAATGAAGTAGCACCGAAAAAAATGCCATTGATACGCAAAATTAAAGATTATATGATGGCCACATTTGCCTTTCCAATCGCTTTAAATGTGGGAATAACATTTTGGGGTCTATATGCTGTTGATCGTGAACTGGTCTTCCCCAAGGTTTTAGATGCTGTGTTTCCTAGGTAAGAGTTTAGGGAGTGGTAATTATCTTTATTCTTTTTAACAACGTTTCCTTTATTTTTTTTTTAGCTGGTTAAATCACATTATGCATACAAACATTGTGGTCTTTATCGTTTTGGAAATGTTTATCTCTTTCCGTGCTTACCCCTCCAGACCTAAAGGTATTGCTGGTCTTTCTGTATTCATGCTATGCTATCTGGTATGGTTGCATGTTGTTAAACACTACTCTGGTGTATGGGTTTATCCCGTTTTGGAAGTTTTACAATTACCCCAACGTATTGTTTTCTTTGTGGGCTCACTGGTATTTACCTTAGCCTTGTATATGTTCGGTGAAGTAATGAATAATATCGTGTGGTCAAAGGAACTTAAAATGGCCCAACGTAAACATAAGTAAAGCATCGTACATTAGTCAATATTTTACGAATTCAAATTTTGCCTTTTCTTTACATTACAACAAAATGGTCTTTTTAAAGGAAATCTTCATAGTTTACGAAATAAAAGCAAATAAAGCAAAATTGTTCTTATGATAATTCTAAATCTACACTTTGAAAGCTTTGTGACATAATTTTAAAATAATAAACTAATTAGTAGGTATTTAAATTTTAGAGCAGGAGTTAAATTATCAACAAAAAAATCAAATGGCCTTCATTTCTTAAGGCTCAAGTCAACTTATTTAATTTAAATATTTTACACACATAACTAATTTCTAGTGATAGTTGTTTGAAATAAAATTTTCCTGTATTTATTAATAAAAAATTTGAAAAAATAATAATAAACATAAAATTTTTAACTCATATCACACGCACCAAGCAAAAGAAAAACAAAACTACGTTTTTGCAATTTGAATAAACTAAAAACAAAGTTCTTAAAACCAAATATGACATTGAATAAAAATAACAAAAAAAATATTAGATTATAAAAAGAGAAACCATTTATGAATATTCGAATTGAAAGTAAGTATGAAGAGGACTGCATGTAAAATTTAATAGAATTTAATTACACAGGTAATACTAAACATCACTAGTTGTAGTGATAGAAATCGTCGTGTTGAACGCTAACTGCCGTTGAATGTTCAATACATACATGTTTTAAATTAACAAGGCTTTATTCTTTATAATAAGTGTTAAAACATTATCCAGAGTTTAACCTAATGAAGTATTAAAACAATTCAAAATTCCTTTTATGACCATATTCACAAAGGGCACTATCATTTGTACAAAGGTCAGTTCAAATTCTAACTCTTCTAACTAACTTAATTGGTATTTTTTCTCGTTATATATGTATGAATTACAGATTTTTTGAATTAATATTATATTTTTCTTTCACTACTTTTTAATACACCCATAAAAACATGAACATGTTTTTTTCCCAAGATATCGATAGATTTTCGATTTTATTTATTTAAAAAATAAAATAAAATAAGTTATTTTAAAAAATCCAAAATTAATAAAAATTAAGCGTTGAAATTAAATCTTACATCTTAAAACAAAATTCAAAGTGAAAAAAATGATTTTATTATTATTATTTCATATTTTGGCACTAATTGCAACAGGATTTGGTATATTTTATGATTTCAAAAACATCCAATTTCCAGAAACCGATTTTCAATGGCATCATCGCTTGGGAGGCAAATTCAAATTCATATCAATACAAAATATGGTAAAAGAATTTCCTTCAAAATGGATTTGTATATAATTACGATTTAATTTTTTTAGTTTATACAATTTGTATATTTCCTAACTGCTGCTATAGACGATGTGAAAGGCGATCCCAGTTGTCCCGAGGAAGTTAACACTTTGCAAACGTTTAAAAATAATTATTTCTGTGGTCTAGCATTTCCGTTGGCTCTTTTTGTAACAATCAATTTCTGGGTATTATATTTTACAAATAGAGAACAGTTTTTTCCCCAACCATTCCAAGAAGTTGTACCGATGTAAGTTAGACTATTATCTTTTGAACGTTGTTATACAAACGTTTTACCTTCCTTTACAGATGGCATTTACATGTGTTACACACGAACGTAACATTATTAATGCTTATGGAAATGTTCTTTTCTTTTCGCAAGTATCCAGAATTTTGCACTGGTTTAATAACAATTATATCGTATATGCTAACCTATATACTGTGGTTACATATTATACGATATTTTGCTGGCTATTGGGTTTATCCTTACTTTAATGATAAAAAATGTAAAGAATTGTATTCCTATTTTGGCAGTATCCTATTACAAGGTGTCATTATTTATATGCTGGGAGAAATATTAAATAATGTTATATGGCAATTTGAATTAGTGCGTAGGGAATGTCAGTTGAAATGTCCAAATTAATTACATAACGGTTAAATATTTTTTAATTTTAAATTTAGAGTGTTCACGAATTATCTAAAAATCAGAAATTTTCTAGAGAATGTAATAGTCGTTGTTGTTAATTCTTTTTTTAAATAATTTTTCTGCGTTTCAGAGTGAAAAAGTTATTAACGCAACGAGCGAGGCCCCCTTTATTATTATATTTTAGAAATTACCATTAATAAAATAACTACAAATAAAAAGTCATAAAGTCGTTGATCATTTAAAATTAATTCTATTTGTAATCTTGTGTTTCTTAAGGCACATAATTATAAGCATTTCGTATATATCTTATGTTTAGTTACAAATTCTTATTGTAAGGTAATTGAAATATTATAAACATTTTTTAATAATCAAAAGACAATGTCCTTATAACCTATTTTCTATGCAGAAACTAACAGTCTTTTTTAATACAATTCGATTTTTTAAGTATAAATTGTGCATATGTATAAACAAATTACACAATTTGAAAAAAATATACATACATATAATTATATAAACTAAAAAATAGCTGCCGCGTAAATAATTTCAACACGTTACATATTTCATAATGAATCGTTTAACAGTATTATAAATAATTGGCCTTCAATTGTATAAAAATAATTTTAAAATACGAATCTTTAAGAGCCAAATGGCATTCGTTGTTAAATGAATAAAATTTCATACAATTGAATTAAATTTTATCAATAAGTAATTTCTATATCTAAAATGCAAAAATTCCTTACATGCTTACATATACTTTTACAACAAGGATCAAATATGTTGTAAATATTAAACATTTTTATAATACAGGCATTAAAATAAAAACTAAACTATATTTCTCATTTACATTACTTATAAAAATAATATCTAGATTTAATAAACGAAAACATTTTCTTTAGTGCCTAAACATACAGAAGATTTCCAGGCAGTTTTTTGTTTAAATTCGTAATTGCTTTTTACCGCTATTTAGACGGTAATAATAGCATTTTTAATTTTTCTGCCTCACTTAATATAACATCAGATTCATTGTGTTTGCCTCCCAACAAAGCATGCATTTCCATGCCATCTTTATCAATATTACAGTCATTGTAACGATTACTCTTATGATTTTGACTTTTACTATTTATTTGACGCATACACTTTTCAAATTCTCCCTCACCATAGGAAGATTGTAGCGTTTGTGTAGAGATTTCGAATGCATTGGCTTGTATGCCAACATCACAGCTAGTTTTGCTGTTTCGTGAATTTGGTTTGCCCGTTGATAGACCTGAATACGAACTATTTAGCATTACATTAACAGGCAAATCTAATTCCACCGAAGAATACGAAACATCCGATAAACTATTTTCATTATTACCGGCTCGAGAAAGTTCACGTTTTAGATGTAAATTTAGATCAGACGTATTAATAATATCTAATTCATATTTTGAATTGAAAGACTTGTGTTTTTGAGTATTTGAAGTGGCGTTATTATGGCGTCTTAATGATTTTTTATGACTTGATGAGCAACCGGCTTGGGACTTTCTTGATTGTTTGCTGCGCGTAGAATTTCTAGAATTTCGATTATTTGCTGAATCATTTGATTTCTGCATATTTTTAAGCAATGTTTCATACGTAGCCTGCTTTTTATTTTTATTATTTTCCAACGTATCATGTATTTCTTCTATTCTAGGTCCATTATTACACATATAATGATTATGTTCAAAATGATCATCATCATCATCGTCATCACTTAAGTCTTGTTTTACCACAACATCAAGACGGGAATCTTGTATTTTAAAGGATGCCCTTGAAGTTTCCTCATCTGAAGTGGTTGTCATTCCCTGGTTCTGTAGGAATGGTATTATTAATTGGCCATTTTTGGCCAAAAATTCAGCTATATCAGAAGGATCTAAGCCGGCACTGGCTGATCTCCTTTTCGCTGAATTATGCTTTTTGGTACTTTGAGCAAATAAACCGACTTTATGACTAGCGTTTGGATAGGTAGTTTTTTTCAAAGCAATAACTTGCGATTCTATAGATGTACTACTTTCTCGTCTGCCACTGTATTTGCGTCCCGTAGTTGTTATAAAATCTCTACGCCGCTGTGAACGTTTTCCAGAAGAGGCCGCATGCTTAGAATGATGGTGGTGGCCAGATCTTGATCTTGCAGCCACTTTTGTTTTCATTTCTTGAATTTTAACAGAGACTTGTGAATCAACAGAATTTCTGCGTGATTCTACAGAAACGTGTCTTACACTGAAACTAATCTCTGAATCTAAAGAGTTCTTACGCGGACCTTGGCTTGAGCTATTAGTTGCTCCAGTCGCTCCGGTTAAAGCCATTCGGCGTTTTACAAATTGAGGCAAATAATTGGCCCATGTTGAGCTTATCTCATTTGTCTCCGAAGAGTTTAGGTCATTTACATCGAAATTAAGGCCCACAGGATCGGTGTGAGTATTGTAAAGCGTTATAGAGAGCCTCCCTTTATCTTCAAACTCTTTGCGTTTAGCCCAAGTTTGAGCTATTACCTTGTGCTTAGGCATTTTAACCTCTTCATTTACATCTTTGCCACACTTTTTTCTTAAATAACGCTTCCATGTTTCCACCGAACTGGGAGTCCAACACCAAGTCGACATGACAATACCAGCACCAAATAGACACAGTAAATGTAATTGTAATATGGAAACACTTGGACGGTTTTCAATCTTACACTTGATATGTTCATCAAATGGCGAGAATATGCGACAACTGAAACAATAATTATAATATTATTTCTGCAAAAATATAATTATTTTAAGTTTTTTACTCACATAATATAATTTTTAAGACTTTCTGCCCACTCATTAGCATGACGAAACTCATAAGTATGACAGGCTATTGCCACCAATATAAAGACCAACGAGAATAAAGCACACAAACCCATGCGCACTATGATTAAATGAATTTTATTACTGGCAGATGTTGATTTAATATCATTGGCAAAATGTTTTAAACCAAACAGCATTATCATGCCACGTATTATAAAGTACCCTCCAACTAAAATTACTCCCAATAATGGTCCCAGCAGAAGGCAGGCTCGTATAGAATGGTTGAGATAGCCCACAAAACATATACCCACTGTACTATTTCCATCCACTTCACTTAATGCCAACGTGGTTATAGTCAGTACTAAAGGTAAAGACCAGGCAACCAAGTGGAAATAGGAACCTTTCTTATCGATACGATCTTGTACATTGCCAACAGCTCTCAAGTGCCAAGCATAGGTAAGGAATACAAACCATACCATAGCAGCGATAAGAAAATAATATACAACAACAAAAATAACAACACAGGAAAGATTTTCTCCAGCTGTGGGTTCTGAATGTCTTAATGTTCCATCTTTGCGGCAAACTATATCATCGCGAGAACCTGGTGTAAATTGAGCCAACCACCTATAAAGAACAATTTTTATAATATTATTACAAATAAAAAGCATATTAAAGCTAACATACCCCATACAGGCAATCATAAAGCACATATTTATGTAGAAAACAATCAATGCCGGATACTTGCTAGCATTTTCCCAGTCAATTATAAAAGTAGCAACAACGAATAGATTCGATAATAAACACAATGTAGCTCCCCAACCGATTAACTTATGTATTTGTCGATGTTCATCTTCCGTATATAAGGGGTCTTTACAGCGAACACCACAGCCTTCTACAGCAGAATGATAACTAGCACTTGATTCAGCTGGTACCAAAGGTTCCAAGCATTGACCTGTTAAATTAAATTTCATTTCTCTAACATCATTGTTGCACTTCGAAGGAAAATGCGTTTCATTGCACTTTAAAAACTCGGGAAAATATGTTGTATTATATAAAATACGACAAGGCTCTAAAGTAATGCGGCACATTTCTAAGGATGGCAAATACACCATATCTTCACCATTTATATGTTCACATTTTGGAGCAAAAACAGCGCATAGAAAAGGCTTTTAAAAAGAAGAATAATTAAACTCTTTAATAGTTTTATATTTATTTTAATAGTTTTTGCAATACCAACCTGGATAACAGTCCAACATTTTGGCATATGCTTTAGGGTCATGTATTTATTTAAACGCTCTTCAACATCACTTTGTGTGTGAGATATTGTTAAATCCAAACTAGTGTATTTGTAAGGTATCGTCGCTCCAAGACATGTTGTGAAATTTAATTTTTCACAATTACCTTTACGTACACACTGAACATGCTGCATACCCAAGCCTCGACCATCTAACCAGTGTTTTTCTTCTTTATTCTTTTTGCCACCATAAATACGAAAATTTCGGGTACCGTTTATGGGTTCCAGTATTGCTTGTACTGTCGTCGGTAATGCATTAACAACAGACGATGGTGGTGTCAATAAAGTACCCAATGGCAGTGAAGAACAATTAATACATACGATATATGTAAGTATAAGGAAGCATTTTAATAAGAATTCACGTCCGCATTTGTTCCTGTAAGTGAAAATGATTAGTTTGAGATGTTTAATTGTAATTTAAAACCGTAACTGCTGTAACGACTAGTCATGAAATAAAAAATACTTAAATATTAAAATAAGGATGGCGTGATTAAACATGAAATATTTTGTCCCACTTTGCTTAAATTATTTCATTTACTTCTGGTTCATAATCTTTGTTTAACATTGTATAGCTGCTATTTGATCCTTTGGAAGTTTTCTGATTGCCAAACTAAGAACTGTTTGACAGTAATTAACGAGCACCTTTAACTTTATTGACCTACTTCCGTCAAGGTGTCCGGACCTGATAGGTAAAATATTAATATTCTGATGGAGCAATGAAAACCATCGAGATAAACAATTATACAAAAATCCGGTAGAAAAAGAGAAGCTCGATATATTGGCACTACCTCACGTTCATCGAATGCCTGTATAAATTTTTTCTATGAACACGTGATGGGAAGATATCACTACTATTAGCTGCCCTATGCCCAAAGCCTTGTACAGTCAGTCATTTTATATCTAAAGGATTATTTTGTAAAACTGGCAAGCCTTGAACAATAGGGGAGTAATGGTGGTCTGTAAGGACAGAACACACAAATCATATAATTATCCGTGACAATGGTTTGCAGGGTCTTTATGCATCTATAAAAGCCTTGTACAGTCAGACATTTTATATCTAAAGGATTATTTTGCAAAACTGGCAAGCCTTGGACAATAGGGGAGTAATAGTGGTCTGTAAGGACAAAATACACAAATCATCTAACCATCCGTGACAATGGTTTACAGCGTCTTTATACATCTATAAAATTGTCTGTATTACAACTTTTGACTACAGGACGAATTGAATCTAAATTTAGCCGTCTTATACCTTCATATAACTAGAGATTTGAAAAACATTATTGCATACTAACATACACTGTGGGCAGACAAAAAAAAATATTAAAATACTTACATTGAGGGTTCCATATTACTTTAAAATTGTTGCACGTTGAGAATGCGAATAACAAAAGTTTAAACAAATTTAATTTTTTAAATTTATAAAAACACACCAACAGATAGTATTAAAAAATATTTGAATTATATGTAAGTTTTTGTTTATTTTTATTACTATAAACCATTGTTGTTGCGGTTTTGAGCGATGCTTTTCATTTTAAACAAATTTCTGGGTATTGTTTTACACTTTCAGATTTTAGAATATAATTAAACTGAAAAAATCAAACTAATTTTAACAAATTATTTTTTAAATCACTTAAAATTGTTTAGAAGAACAAAAAAAAAATACTAAATCTATTTGAACAAAAATATAAAAAATCTTCTAAAATGAAATTTTAATAATGACAGCCGCCAGATAAAAGAGACGTCAATGGACCACCCAAGAACAATGCATAAAGTTGCCAGATTATTGATGTTTTCATATTTGTTCGCAAAAATACTTACAAGCCTTTAATTAAACACGCAAATATTAAATTCTAAACAAAATAATCTATGTTTTAATGCAAATAATGTTAATTTTAGAGATTACATTTATTTATAAAACGAAAACATGTTCAACATAATAATATTATTTAAAATTTTATTGTTTTATATTTTTTAAATTTTTGTGAAGGCAATCAGAGTACCTGCGGTTAATTATATTAACTTGTTTATTTTTCAGCGTAGACATCAAAAGTTCTACATATTGTTAAAACAAATGAATTATTACTAAATTTTCAATAAAATTTTTATTATAAAAAATAATTTCCTTTATATTTTCTCCCATTATAAATTTTATGTAGCAGGCAATCATTTGATTTCAGTACTAAAAATAACAAACTGTGCTAAAAATCCAATAAGAACGGCGTCAATAAATGTCAATGCAAACGGCTTTGGTGTGTCTGCGACGATTAGATTTTCTTCGTAAGTGAAAAGTTAATTTTTGTTAAAATTCTGGTAAGTTTTTATGCAAAAACTACGAAAACTTTCTTAAAAGATTAAAAAAGTGTAGTTAAAATTAAATTAATAAAAAATTTTGATAATATTCGTGAAATTTCCACCAAAAAAAGTGTATTCAAAATTGCGAACTGAATGTGCGTTTGTGAAAAAATTTTTGGTTAATGGCTGTGCTGCTGGCAGAGCAGCTGACTTGACTCTGCTGTATTCATCGTTGTCTTTTCTTTTTTGTTGCTATTCTCGACAAATGATTCAATTTTTGGAAGGGCGGCAAGTATGGAGGGCGAGGCAAATACAATATTTGTTGCGTTGCTTCACTCTTCCGAGCGAATGTATGTTGGTTGTTTTTTTTTTTTGTTAATATGACGAGGCTAAATCGCAGTGTAATAATTACAAATAAAAATAATAAAAAATGAAGACGCCCAATTAAAATGTCCCGTTTTGTATTTTGAATGAAATTTCCATTATGACATCTCGAAGAAAATTGATATGTTGTAAAATACACTTCTCTCTTCTCAGTCTGTCTGCTATAAAACAATATCATTTCCAAAGTATTCGCGTTGAATGTGGAAATTCATTAATTAAAATTTCTAGATTATTAATATACAGTGAACAATATACTTAAAGCAGCAGTGAATTTTCAAAACGGAAAAACGAATTGATTACCCAAAAGTGCAAATTTGTATTGTAATCGAAGTATGGGAGTAGCTAAATTTGGCTGAAATGGAAGTTTTCAAATATTTAGATCAAAGTTTAGAATGGTTTAAGGTGTAGTAAGAATAAATCCATTATTTGCAGATGGAATTGCCTTTCGATTTGAATTATTGGCAAATAAAATGTTGGCTTTTTTGCTTTTATCCCGCCATTTTCCTTGTGTTGAAAGAGAAATCGATAGGGATCGGAATTTCTCTAATCAAATTATATAGTAAAACTTAATTTACAGGAAATTTACTTTTTTCTTTTTTCTATTTAATTTTTTAAATATTAAAACAACAGAACATTATGATCTAATAAGAGAACTTCGTTATAATAACTTTTGTGTAGCGAACGATATTTAATAGTAGTGGTGGGAAACTTCACTAATTGAGCCTATTCTTTTCTCTAGAGGTGGCGCTGTGTAACTTTTACCTATTCATTGTTTATGCTTTTCTCTTTGAGGAACAAGAGTCAGCTCAAGGAACTTCCGGAATGGATTATTTGGAGGCGATTGATGCCACTATTTTAAAATTTGAAAACCAAACACTTAGACTACCGCTCTACTCCACCTCATAGTATTCGTAAAATAATTAAGTTACAAGCTTCAAAACATGTATTTTTGCATTTCTGCAAGTAGTTTTTGTCAGGACAAAACTTGAGATTTGAAAAACTCATTTTCGCAAATTATGAAACCTAAAATTCAAGAACATGATGCAGGAATCATTTCAAAAAGATTTTCAAGAATTACTATGTATACGTCATTGTTTGTTGAATCTACCCTGGCATCATATATGCTATGTTATAGCTCTGTTATAAAATTAATAATTTTTATCTAAATAAGTTATTCTGATTAAAATTCATGCAGTTATAAACATAACTCTATAACTTTGACAATAAAAATCCTATACTACAGTGAGCGCCAAAAGTGAGTAAACACCACTGAAATAATTCATTTTCTTAGGATAGCGAGAAAAGTAAATGAGAATAGTCGAATAAATTTCCAAAAATAAAAACGTTTATTTATTACTTATAATGTGTTAAAACAAAAACAGCAATTCATGATAAAGGAACTTTTTTTATACTTAAGAACATAATAGAAAATTTTAAATTATAGTGGGTGTTGACTCACTTATGGCGCTCACTGTATATACTATAGACAATAAAAATTCTTTTGAACATAATTATTTCGTGCACTGTGTAGGCAATTCAATTACTGATATGTTTTGCTCTAAAATAATAATTGCTTAAACATTTTAACTCTTTTGTAGCATACTAGCCTATTTAACAAGTTGATATTAAATTTAAATATTTGATTAATTATTTACTTATTTAATGTTTATAATTTGGGGCGTGTGTCAAAATCGGAAGTTGCCTATATATGTAAATCAATGTACATTTTCCATGCTATTGTTTTAGTCAGTTTTTGTTTATTGCGAAAGATTAATTCGTTTCTGTTTTTTGTTGAAACCTATTGAGAAGAACAACAAATAAAAAGAGTGCGCAATAATAATTTTAGTTTGGCGCTCTGCCTATCGACCACTCATCTTTATCATTTTTTCTTTTAAAGATATATGTATGTAAATATTTATTTTATTCGCTGATTGTTTAGATTCTACTCATATGTATCCGTGCACACATCTCATATATATAAACGAGAAAAAATGAATGCATGGAGGTTAATTCCTGCTTTCCCTAATTTCCTGATCGATTTGTATGAAGATGATCCACAATTTATTAATAATAAAAATCCGTCTGTTGCCGTAGTCTAGTAGGTGGTGTGTTGGCTTATTAGACGTAAAAGCCCGGGTTCGAGTCCCAGGCCAGACATCAAAACGAAATATGAAAAAAAAAATATCGACGACTTCCTTTCAACAGATTTCTGGCAAAAACTCTGAGAGTAAATAAACCTGCCATGAAAAATTTCTCAAAAAATCTGTCGTTCGGAGTCGGCGTTAAACTGTAGGTCCCGTCACTCAAGTATTAAATTAAGGCACACAACATGAGTGGTGTGAGAAGCTATGCCGTAATCCTGACTGAAGGCTGAATGAGACTTTCTTCTTCCAGCTTCAGATAGACAATTATAACGGCCTCATATTTTCATATTATCACAATTCTATATGTTTGGCACTAGGTTTGAATTATTTTTATACGTTTTAAGAGCGAAACTCGAACAGTGTGATTTAAATATTTGGGCGTAAACCGACTGATCCTATTATAATACCGCGGTAGTGCTGGTTTTTCCTTCCATCAATCGTTTACCATACAGCTGAAGGATGATAGGCCATTTTTATCTTTTCTTTCAAATGTAACAAATTCTTATTTAAATTTATCATAGATAAAATTCGTAAGGGAATATACAATCAAATTAATAACATGGCATGGTTCATAAAAGTTACAAAGATTTTGTAGAAATGTGGACACAACGATAATGATAAAATAAATCTTATCATTTAGCAATAGTGTAAAATGATAAGAAGATGTTATACAAAAATCTAAAACAAAATAGAATATTTGAGTTTCCATTAGTGGAAAGATATTCATTAACTATTCAAAAATTGCAGATAGTAGTGTGTTGTTTGACCCATAACTTAAATTCAATTTAAAGCAATTATTCATATTATAATCAGCCATTTAATTAAGACAAATTTAATATATATTTTTTTAAATAAAAATAACATTCTGATTGCTCTATCTAAAACGCAATTAGTTCGTTTAAGAAACCAGTAAATTTATTTAAATAATAAAGACATATTCAAAGCCAACACGGAAAGTTAAAAACAATTTCCAAGGAAACTAAATAATAAAGAAAATAGAAAAGAAAAAGATTTTGCAGTTGCCCTAAAAAGTAGCATATCAAATAAATGCCAATTGTTAGTCTGACAACAAGTTTGTATAATACCATTTAACAACTTAACAAGCATTTTCAATGCGAAAATTGATTTTTTATTTAAATCTTGTCATTGATTTGTTTTCTATTTTGTTCTAATTTTTTTTTACTTGCAGGGGGAGGTGCGAACGATAAACCAAAGAAACAGTTTTGTCTGTATATTTTCCTCGATATTTTATACTTGAAGCGATCGATACTCAATTCAAGACTACGAAAGCAGCTGAGTAAAAAACAAAAAACTTCATCCTTATTAGACATCACAACGAATCATATCACCTTTTTTATTCCCATACGAAAAAAAAGAGAATTCATCACTCTAGATTACTTTCTTAGTAAAAATTATATAAACAAAACTAAAAGCAGAAGAACAATAAGAATAATAAGACATCATGGCACATATTGGAAGATCCGTAAAAAATGTTGAGGCACCTCGACCACTTAAATCACAGTCACGTTCGTCGCTTAAAAATAACTTTATGTTGATTGAAGAACTCATACAATTGATAGAGAATGTTGCAATTTCATTGCAAAATGGTATTAATAATACAGAACCTATGGCCACATTGGTGCAGAATTTGCGTATACATGGTCCACAATTGGAAACGGTATCAAAAGACACCTTAGATCGAGCTTTTGTTGTATTTCGTAACGCTTCGCAGGATGAACGCTTAAATATAATGACTCGACTCAATTTATTGGAATTGATAGAATTGCGTGCCAAAGGTTGGGAGGATAGTGGAATTAATTCGTATTATAAAACTAAGCAGGCTTCAAACGCTGAAGTAAGTATAACTTATTTCCATTTTTTTCTTTTCATTACAATTTTGTTTTGAATATTTTGAATTTTTTACTTAGTTCAGTTTTTCAACTGGAATAGCATCTAATATTTTTGAACTTATGCCATTTCTAGTTAAATGATGTCCCAAATCATGTTGATCCCACACAAACAGCATTTTTAAGCACCTCCCCTACATTTGGTGGTATAAACTCTGGAAGCAATGCAGCTGCGGCAGCCGCAGCAGCAGCAATCGCTTCAGTTGGTTCGGCTAATCAGCAACATTTACTCTTGAGCCCCGGTGAAGTTATACGTAATTCTGGTAAATTTCCAAAACCAACGAAAATCCCTGGTAAAACGTATTGTAAGGACGAGGTTGTTATACGTAATGCTGACTCTGGCAAAGGTATTTATTATGTTTGTGATTTATTATATCGTCAACAATCAAAAATAAGCAATAATTTATTGTTTTAATTATATAATTTTATAAATACTGTACTAGTATTGGTTTCGAAGCTATTATATCTTTTTAAGATTTAATTGAAAAAACAAAAGAAAAGAAAACAAATCTTTTACCTATACATTTATTATTATTGTTATTATTTCTCCCACGATGCTCTCCTTTCTGTTACTATGTCTTTAAAATTTTTAAGTAATGGGCATCAAAGGCCGTCGTGTCCATATGATAGAGGAACTCAGTGAAACTATTATATCCTTCCAAAGAGGTAACCACCATATACAAACAAACAAACAAATAACTCGTCAAACCATTCATTTAATAACTACCATTGTCTGGTGCATTAATTATATTAAAATAAATCCCCTTTTTTTCTTATTTTATTTTTCATTGGTTGGAAATGCATTTGAATGTTTTTTCTATCATTTTTACATTGGAACTCAGCTAAATATAGTAGTGTATAATCTTAAATAAAGCATGTATTATTAACCTGAATTAACCATTTTCATTTTAAAATAATCTCAAAATTTTAACTTACAAAAGAAATTCTCTTTTTTTATAATCATCTCCCATCACGTTGCACTTGGTTTATTTTCAAGCCACAATTTTCTTTGCAAAAAGTTTTTAATAAATCATTTTTAATTTATTTATGCTTTGTTACTTTAACGTTTAATATCATTTGCCATTTGAAATGTTTAACTACACATTACATGCCAAATAACCTAAAAACTAAACTTTTTAATTTCTAAAGTGAATCCAGGTGCCAAAGAACGTCTGGTACAGATTACAGGTCCAGCCGAAGACAAAATCAAGTAAGTTTTTCTTACATTTCTATTTTACTATAGTTGGCCAAATTAAAACATATTCCATCTTTTTATTTCTGAAAGTTATGCTAAGCAATTGATTGAAGACACAATCCGACGAAATGCGTCACCGGTACGTTTAGATCCCGCTATGGTAAGCAGTCATGCTGGTGGAGGAGGCTCTTGTTCTTCGTTGGCTTCGTCTAATTCTGATGAGGCTGTACAACCCCGTACTCCTGTTGCTAGTAACCTATCAAATCGTTTGAGTTTCAATTCGGCTCAAAATTTCATGACTGCCGCTGCGGCGTCCCAACAGATTGTTCAACAACAACAACAGCATATGGCAAATATTCAGGCGATGAACTCATCTACACCTGTAGCTAATGCCGCAGTAGCGGCTGCTGCAGGTAAAGCTATACGTCCTCATTCGCAAATGTTATTGCATTCATATTCTACAAATGATGCTTCTTTAGGTGAATACAAATTCACTTGCAATGTTGGTCAACATGTCATCAAGATCACTGGTGACTGCTGTGAACTAGTGAGGGTAAGTATTTTATACATATTCTTCGAAAAAGCATAGAAGCTAATGTAAATTATTGAATATTTGTGTTACTCTTTAAAGATAGCAAAACTGGTATTGGATGATCACTTCAGCAGTGCCGAATTTTTAGCTTCTATAGAAGCGGGACAAGCTTTTGATGGTTCAATGGCTAGCCCTATATCTACACCAACCACCCCTATGACTGGAGCTCCTCAATTTGCTATGGGCACGCCACTACATGCTGCCTCACCTTTGGCTACCGATAGTGGCATTGGCCTTAATTATATGTCTTCTGTTAACAACAACAATAATCAAGAGATTGATGATGATGTTTTTGTGGATTCCAATAATTTATGTAAGTTTATATAATTCCTTTTGGTGGCTGGTTTTCATATATATATTTCCAATTTGATCTTGTTTAGTTTATAATTTTCATTTATACTGAAATTATTTTTCAGCTTCAAAGCTCAGTGAGTTGTCTCTTTTTTTTTATTAAATACAGAGAAACTTTAATGCATTGAAATAAAGAAATTATTTTTAATTTGGAATTTATGTTTAAAAGTGTAAATCCTGGTGCACTGTTATGTTAATACGATTTATTTTGTTTTTCTAGCTAAATCAGCATCCCAAAGCAATGGCTTATCGCGTTCTCGTAGAAGTCATTTCTCTCGAAAAGATTCAACACCTGAGGCAGTATCTAATACCACGAATCAAACTATAGTCCGTCAAAAAAGTGAAGTTGGTAATAGCAACACTACAAATACTGAAATAAGTAAGCTTTTACAATTTTAAAATCTCTTACAAATTATGTTCATTGTATGTTTCTTACAGCACGCATTGTTCATCAATATGAGCATTTGTTGTTTTATGCCAAGAGTCCTCATTCCTGGGCCTTACCCTCTGAATGGCAAAAAATTTGTGATAAATTTCCTGCCATCATACGTAACAAGGTAACGACTACAAGTACAACTACGCATGCTTCTACAGTTAATGCAACTACTAGTATTACTACTACTACTACTCTTCCTTCTATAACAAATCCTTTCTATTCCTCAAACACTCTCACAAAAGCTTCTTCGTTAACGCTACGTGTTGCTTGCAATAATGCCGCACCATCAACTTCTTGTATTCAAAATATGGCTACAGCTACCACTTCCATTTTTTATAACACCAATACCAATACAATTACAACTACTAACAGTAGCTTAATAAATACGTTGAATTCGAATTCGAATTTAACATCTATCACTCATAATAACATACCAATAACAACAACATCATCTATCAATAATGTCACTAATATTTCTTCCTGTAATAGTAATAGTAATAACAATAGTTTAAACTATACTTTTAACAATCAAAATAATAATAATAATTATTATAATCAGGCTTATTACAATGATACCAATAACATCAGTAGCAATAAGCTTCAAGAATCAGCTAATAATTCCTTAGCATATAAACTAAATTCACATGCTAGCCTATCGTTAAATATAAGACGTAAAGGATTTTTCAATCGGCTTACCTATAGTATTGATGAAGATGGTTATGAGGCTTCTATGAAAACGCCATCACCTGTCGTTGAATTGCCACCACAAACCTCCATTTGCAATACAACAACAATACATCATACACATATTACACCCAATACAAATATGTCAAATGTCACTGCTGGCAGTGGTCGAATACACAGTGCTGGTTTGAACCGTCACATAGCTTCGGTACGATCTGGACCAATGTCTGCAGTACCTTTAACATCTGTAACAAATACAGATTATTTACCTAATGAGGCAGCTCATACACGTCAGAAACTATTGCATAAGCAAATTAAAATTATATCTGATATAATGGTTGAAAGTAGCAAAAACGGTTCTGCCCATAAATCTAATGAAAATTTAAAATTCATTAGCGATAATCTCAATCAAAAAACTGCTTCTTTTGGTGATAATAATGGTACTGGCGTCACTGCTATAGATAACGATGATGATATCGAAATTGTGGCAGTTTCAACTGCAACTGCAACAGCTGAATCTGATGCAGAAAGTGTAAAATCTACTTCGCATTCTACAAACGTACGTCCTAAGTTGAGCTATGACTTTCGTTCGTATTCGACTTGCGATTAGACGACTAAAATAAAAAAAAGAAAACAAAGAACATTTAATTTTTAAATTTACATTTTTTAACTACAACTCTAAAAACCAGAAGTAAAACTAAAACTTACATTAAAAGAAATGTTATGATATTCGAAATGATAACAGATTTTAAAGTACATTTTTGATTGAATACTTACGAGGCGAATAACATTTTCTATACGAAAAAAACAAATATGAATTTTTTTCCATTTTTTTAAGCACTTTTTTAAGAGCAAAACTGTAAAGTTTGTTTTTGTTTTTTGACAACAAAATAACAGATATTAATTAGTACCAGTTATGCGTTGAATTCGTTTTGACTATTAACTTTTAAAGTTCGTAAAAACATTATCTGAATTTAAGAATTGTACATGTTTTGAACACTTTCGATTTATGTTATGTTACACTGACATAAATAATTCCTGAATTATTAAAAATAATTTTTTTTTGTTTTAAAAACCAGAAATTTAAATTTATATAATTTCGCCAGTGGTAAATATTTTTAATAAAAGTCTATGTTTCACTTTTAATTTTACCTAAACTCACGTGTAGAAAAGTTTAAATCTTATCTATTAATATAAAATCTCATTAACAAAAAGAAAATCTCAACAAATAATATACTATATCGGTTTTTTTTATATACCCCCATATATATATCAAATTTTATTTGTTTTTCGAAAACAAACTTTGCACTGTGAACAACGTTAAACTAAATTAATTTTGAATTTTTTTATTTATTATTATTTATAGTTAATATAATCTGTGTTTTGGCTGTGAAACAGATTAAATTTAATTTAAAAAAATACCATGTATAAACAAAACAAAAAAGTAACTTAAAACCAAAAATATTATAAAATAAGTATTGAAAATACTTGAAAATGTTAGCAAACAAAGATAAAAAGAAAACCATTTGATAATTAGAAACCAAATAATAATAATACATTCCTTAACATAACCAAAGAGAAGACTATTTCATAAATGTGTATTTTATGTAAAATGAATGAATGATTAATTATATACCTAATAACTAAACTTACTACCTACAAATTATAACTATATTACAATGTTTTATGTACTTCATTAGTTATATGTATTTTTTTTCGTTTTTTTTTTTTGTGATTATAAATTTACTAACTGAAAAAGTTTGTTTTCTTTTTATGTATGAAATTATATAAAAAAGAAAGTATTTGAAAAACATTTTTATATGATTTAATAACAAAATAAATTTGTAAACGAAAAACAAAAGAAAGAAATATAGATTTCCATATTTTTAAATCATTAATAGAAAAATAAAAATCATTTATTTTTAAGTATATCTGTGGTTATTTTTAGTATGCTTTTGTGGTAAATTTCTAAAGTGCAAAATTATTTTATAGTTCAGCTAATTTGGATTTGGCATGCTACTTTGGTAAAATGCAGCGCTGCGCCTAAAGCAACAAATAATAAGTAACATTATTTACAGAAAAGAAATATGTACCTTCATTATACAATATTTTTATTAATCATGTGGCTAATTCATACGGTTATATTTTTGGTTTCCTTATATAACATTATCATGATCATCATTGTTTTATTGTACGATATGCATATTAAACAAAAAAAAAAAAAATGTAACTAACCCACCTGCACACATAACTTTAACAACTGGGAAGAGAATTTCAATACTCACATTTTGTATGCTTATACTTTGTCATTAATTTAAAACAATGCTAGACTTAAACAAACAAACAAAATATTTGAACATATATTGGTGGTAAGGTAAGCTTTAATTATAATCTATTGCAAGTGGAATGTATTAAATTCATTATTATATTCGTATTTAACGCGAGGTTGGATAAATTTATAAAATGAAGTCTTTATTTTTAAGTCATTATTTGTTATTTCATTGTCTATTATTTTAAAATCGTTTGAGGTTTTTATAAAGCTTGTCATTTATTACATTTTCATATGTATGAACAAATAATTAAAATTAGTTTTAACCATTTTATTATTATATTTATTTTACGCTAACATATTTCAGCATAATTTTTATCATAGCGAAATCTATAAAAATATTTAAATAGTTTGTTATTACACTCCGCTACGGCTCACAAAGTGGCTTTAGATAGGTTTTCAAATAATTTTTAAACTTTCGATCACTTAAAGCAAGAAATATTTGTAACTAGAGCGTAAAAACACAAAGTTTGCAGGAAATTGTTTAATGAGGGTGAAAGATATGGATCCAATGTATTTCAAAAATTAATTAGTTAAGTAAAAATCCGGAAACCCTGAAAGGATTTCTGTAATAATGTCTGCATTAGCTCTTCCGAGCCAAGTTGTCTTAGGAAGATTTTATCGACAAGTCACAAAATAGTTTGATATTCAGAAATAAATTATTATTGTGTTATTAATTATGAACATAAATTTTATAACTTCTAACAAATTCCATTTTTTGGTTAATAACATTCATTTGCTGCTGAATAATAACTACCCACAAAAAAAAAAAAAGAAAAAAAAATATCTAACCTTCTCTGTTAATTTACTACATACAATTTAATACATTCCCATGTCTTTTTTTTATTATAATCAAAATAATATTTTGCCAATATATTTATTTTATACAGGATCTACAAGATGAAAGCAATCGTTTTGATGGTGAAAAATATTTGGAATTGGTTAAATCCTCTAGTAAGCGTAATATAACAGCCACAGACGAAACCCCCACTGATGGAGATACTCAAGAAAACGAATAAATTTTTTTAATTATTGTTTAGTCATTTCAAAATAGCTAATGGATTAAAAAAGGAAATCTATTATTGAAAACCAAATTAATATTAAAAAAATACTATTTTTGGTTGTTTCGACTTTTAGAAGTAGGAAAAGTTTCTATAAACACTCGAAAGCTAATAACGAAACAAATTGCAATAAAAAAAATTTATTTAGGCTAAGCAAAACCAAAAGATAAAAAACTTTTTAAAAGGAATATATATACGTATTAAAAAGATTTTTAATACTGTTTTAGTATATATATTTAAAAATAAAATATTAAGAATCTACGAACTCAGTAACTATAACTATAATTGTTTTTGTAATGAAATTACTAAACTTGTTTATTTATATTAAATGTTTTTAAATGCTAAAACAGGTCTATAAATGTTAAAATTGATATTAATTGTTCTTGCTTTTCAAAAATAAAAGACCGTATTCGTAATTTTTTATTTATTTACACTGTTTAAAATTTTCTTTTTTATTTTTATAAAGTAACAAGTAGTTTATCTTTTTTTTTAATATTTATTTTGCTTTTTTAACGATGAAGAAGAAAAAAACTTATTTAAATACAGCTTTAAAACAATCATGATTTATGTTTTCTTTAGTATTTTTCTAAAAAATTATTTATTATATAAATATTGTAAAAGCTGTGTTTTTTTTAATAATTTATTAAAAGTAAACAAACAATTTAATGTGACTAATATGAAAAAAAGTATTCATTTTTACATAGATAATTTAATTTATTAATATTTCTTTGTATCTTTATGTCTTTTAATCTCTTTTTTTACTTCTATTTATTTTAATTTCTATCTTTTTTTTCGTATCGTTGATTTAGATTCATTATTTTATTACGAGTATTTGTAATTTTCTTTATCTTCTAGTCTACGCGGAACTAAACTGTAACTAAACATAAATACCTTTTTTTTTGGAATCAACAATTATTATTTTTTTGTATGAAATAAAAATCTATTTACCTTTCTCCTCTGAAGAATCTCAATGCAGTCATTTAAATTTTATAACATATCCATCCGTCTTCATAGGAGACAAAACACACCTTTTGTTATTTATTTAAATTTAACATATTCTAACTACAGTTAAGTACTTCAAATAACTATTTTTACTCTGCGGCCAACACTTGAGAGATATTGCTGAAAACAGAAAATAAAGTTGTGGAAAGAGAAAAATATATGGTACTACAAGTGATGTTGATAAATATGCAATTGACGTTGGAAATAGGGATATCGAAGAGAAGACCGTGAAAATTGACTACTTGAAAACATTAAAAATCTTCAAAAGTGGAAAGTAATGCTAGCAGATCAAGATGGAAAGTATATAAAGTTTGGAACGATAGGTTGAGAGAATGAGTCCACTAGACAGGATCAATATGTAAACGCTGGTACTAAAAGATAGTGAACAAACAAAACATCTGATGATGAATAAAACAATTACTTTCTTCGTGCTTCTACATATATACACTTCGTAAGTTATATTGTTGTTAAACTGTTCTTCATGATGTAATAGACTTTGTTGAGGCAAACTTCCCGAATGGGTCGATGATGGATGGAGGATGTACATGGCTCGGGTCTTTGCAATTTCATTTTAGATGATTGGACAACAACTGTACCGTCTTTCAAGCAGAGATATGTGACATTTTGAAAACTCTCGAGGCCGTAACTGAGCCAGTTTCTATGAAATCTTACGTGATTTCGTTGGTATGTTCAGCTCTAAGGGCGATTGGATCGGTTTGGTATGTTACGATTGTAAGGACTTCATAAGACCGCATGAACTAGATTTTTCTCTGTTGGGTTCCGGAACAGTGGCATACTTGGAGATGCTGGCTGCTCACAGTCTGTGGGCTACTTGTTGTTTGGTCCTAATCGTCCAAACTGCTATCTCATCGAAAGATATGTCTGAAAGAAAAAGCAGAAGCGTTGAGAGGATGAATCAGAATGTTGGGTATCCAGAAGACTAGTAAAACTGACTTGATGTTGTGGATGGATAAATATACCGAAGAAACTTTTTAAGTTTGTGAGACCAGCTGCAGAAGATGTCCCAAAACTGAAGGAGAAGATGGACCGAAACGGTAATTTATAGGAAACTAAGCAAGCAAGTTAGATATTTCACTTTTTCCTTTCAGAACCCAAGAGAATTTAACTTTTGCACTATAATTTTCAAGGTCATTGGCCCACACACCTTTCATTGCCTTAATAGAGCTTCTTAGCGCTGTAATACACGGTACTATTACTTGCTTGCTGGGCAAGTCTGCATCTGACTGCAAGTTAGCCCCGATTTTATCTAAATTTGTTTCATTCTTCATTTAAATTTCGAACATAGCGATAAATTTTTTAAATATCTTTTTTAATTTTAATCAAGCTATATACAAATTATTTATATATGTACGCATAAATTCAATATATTTTTAATAAGAATTTATTTAAAAAGCAATCCTAATTTGTTTTGCCGTTTTTAAAATCATATAAACTTGGCATCTCTTTCATGTCACAATCCAATTACTGCCAACTTCACCACTTTATTCGTTTACAAAAAAAAAGAAGAAAACTTTTTCAAGTGTATACCAAAGTATATACTTTGGTGTATACAACGAAGAAAAACAATAAAAATAACAATAGTTTCCAATTATGCCTGACGATTCTAATCAGAATTTAAGTACTGAAACATCCAATAAACATTTCAATGTTCCGGAGACCAAATCTTTGACATTCAAGGATTGGAAGACGTTAAAAGATAATGAAACAAAATCCAAGATAGTCAATAAACAGACAAAAGTTAAAAATGTTAAAAAAACGAATAGTAAAGGCCAAGCTTCCCTATGCTTTCCACTTCGTTACAATAGTATGCCAAATTCCTTCAATGGTGTAAATAATTTGATTGTACATGGAAATGTTTCCGGAACCAGCAAATTTGGTTATAACGCTACTAATATCGGTTTAATGAACTATAACCGGCAAAAGAATTTCTTAAATAACAATAATATAACACCAAACAATAGTAAGTGTTCGTCAAATTGTCGAAATTTTTCTGATGATTCTTTCGCATCTGACGGTATTTACCACCAGAGGGATATGATGCAAAAGCCATTACCACCGATTCCATTAAAGAACGATGTAAAATCAAGAAATCTATTACAAGAATTAGGAAGAGCTCAAAACAGAAATAACGAAAGACATAAAAAGACGCCGGTAAATAAACAAAACAATTTAAAAAATTCTTCACAACCCTCTAATAACGTAAGCAGTACAAATAATGCAACCGCATTTAGTGAGGAGCCTAAAGTGTATGTGCCTAATCCTAATGCTTCTAAAGATGGTAAAGCATTTATACCTAAACCAAAACTACCCGAAGAAAATCTTCAGATTTCAAAAGAAGAAAAGAAGCAACAATGGAAGGAGTATCGAGAAGCTATGAAACCGTTTAAAAACCGTGAATTCTATAATGCCAAACGTGTAGTTCAACGTCTTGGTAAAAAGGATGCTAGTGAGTTAAACGAAAAGGAATTGTTTCGGTTGGCCAATGCCCGGGAAGTAATGGCTGCACATAAAGCTCGTTTAACAGCGAAATATTCCAGTTATGTGAAAGCGGAGGAAAAATCTAGTGAGCTAGGAGAAGTATATGTTCTAAAGAAACCCCCTTCGAAAGATTGGGAAGTGGGAAAAGGAAAACCAAAAGAAAATCAAAGCTATGCTGAAAGCCTGCAAAATACTGATGTAGAATCGGGAAGAAAAATTCTAGGAGGGTATGTCAGCTTCAAAGGATTTGTTCCAGGTGACATATTAGATTGTACGACTCAGCGGACACAGCAAAAATTAACTGTATAGAAACGTAACTATTGTATTAGATTTAGTATAAGGAATAAAATTAGTAGAAAGAAAAACTAAATAAATATCTGCCAATTATTTTTTTTAATGGTCTGATCAAACATGAAATATTAGGAAACGATTGAATTTATTATAAATTAAATATTAATTCCGATTTAGCAAATTTAGAGAAAACATTTTGGGGGTAAATTTAAGCTGTTTCTGGTCAATATAGACTCTCACTATTAGAAATAACTTTCTACTTAATATTAAAGAACAGATTTAGTTAGCTCCATTTACAATATTCAAATATGGGAAGATTTGTTATATTTTTCATCTATTGGATTAATTCCACAAAATTGTATAAAGTCAATAGTGTCCATTCTTTTTGGCTAAATATTGTATAATCCTTTAATTAACATAAACAACTTGTAAACTTTTTAAAAGTTAAAAATAACCACTTATTTCGTTTTACCGGGAATCGGTGCTTCTCCCAACATTTCATGGCGTTTTTCTTTTCCTCTTAAAATAGCAGCTTTAAATAAGTCACAATATAATTCTATGGCCAGTGGTGAGTCGTCATTTCCCGGCACAGGATATGTTATTAAATTAGGATTACAGTTACTATCTACAATGCCTATTGTGGGTATAGCCATTTTGGCAGAGTCTCTTACGGCCGCATGCTGATTTAACACATTATTCTGTGTATTAAGAAAAATACACAAATCTGGCAGCCGAGTAACTGCTCCAAATTGCACATTGGCATTTGTAAATATACCACCCCTCCAGAAGCGTGTATGAGAAAATTCACCGGCTTCCATAGCCTTCTTCTCCACCAAGTGAGCATTTAAAGCATTACGATTGAAAAAGCATATAATGCCATCTCTAAACGCCATATGGGCTGTAATGTTTAAGGCATCACGCAAATGGGCAGCTGTCTTATCCAAGTCGAAAATTAAATGGCTCAAACGACTGCCGTATATATAGGGACGCATACGATCGTCCAATGAACCTTCTTTATGTCCATAATGAACTCTGGCATTAAAAAGATCTCGTACAGTAAATAAATTGTGAACTTGGAAATAATCCGGATGTTTTAAAATACGTCGTTCAATCACTGCAATATCTTCAGGCTGCTCTGGTTGTTCAGCCACCTCTGTGGCGGCTACAGAGGTTTGTGTTCGGGTGAGGCGTGGCACAGTTAATCTGCAAACTATTACCGCAATATTTATATTAAATTACAAAAATTATTTAATGTTTAAGTGATTACTTACCATTTCTTAAAGGTTGAGCCAACATTTTAATGAAATCTTTCAAAAATTCCTTTAATTTCTTCTACAACTCGTTCGCCACTCTTATTATTCAATTGATAGTTGTCAAAAATATTGTGATAACAAATGCTGCCAGATGTGTTTGTTACTAAAAACCAGTGTTGTGCAGTTACAAATAAAACTGGGAACATCCGACAAATTAGATTATTTTGGAATATCTAGTGCAATAAAACAGATACAATTGACGCTGAGGTAAATTAAACTTTTCTTTTAAATTTGGTCAATGTATTCAATTTAATAAAAATTTTAATATTTATGCAAGAGGGCGCATGAAAAAAATATATTCTGGCATCCCTTATTTGCAACGTCCATGTTATTGCACAGCTGTTTATATAGAGTGCTGCCATATTGGTGTTTGACAGTTTTTCGTAAATTTACAAACAAATTTCTTTTCAGTATTTTTTGTTGCAAATTTTTTCTGAAGTTGCTTTTTACATAAATAGAAATTTTCAAAACAACAAATTATGAAAGATATAGATAGTAGAAAAACATAATACAAAATAAATTTAAGGAATTTATCAAAGTTTATTAAAGCAATATAATATGGCCAGCAATCATCACACAAAGGAAACTCCCACAATACCATCGGAGTCTGTAAATACGGAATATTTTGATGCTGAAAGCAATATTGAGGAGTCATGTTGCGCCTTCAAAACTTTAAAAGAAATCGAAATTACTAAAATAACGAAAGATGGATCATTAGAAGATGAATACTCTTGTGCTAAATGTGGCCGGAGCTTGCAGGAGCTTATGGCTAGAGAAGAAGAACGAAAAAAATTAGGAGGTAAATAAAGTTTTGATTTTAAACATTAATAATGGTCATACTATCGTTAGTTGTACCATTGCTTATTGGTTAAATTACGAGCTGAAGTATAGACCAAATCTATGATTGGAGACAGTTTTAAGGTCATAACAAATAGAACATTTATTTGTTCTTTGGTTAATTGGACTCTATGTATGTATACAACTAATAATTCCTTGTACGTTTTGTTTTGTAATATGCACAGATGTGACTCATGGTAAAAGCTCACTATATCCTTGAGCCTTAAAATCTATTCCTTTTATTTTTATTTAATGATCTTTTTGGTTCAAGTTAGTTTAAATTTTTGTTGAATTAAGTTGTATATAACGTTAAAAATAAATTAGGACGTTAAATTTCGTGTCGTGAATCCATATAGGAATAATAGAATAGAAGTAGGACAGAGGATATTTTAAAATGAACCATCGCAATCATTGATTAATCGCTTAAATATATTTTTTGTTATAGCAATTCAGTCACAATGTTCAAGCGTAAGTTCATATTTAGCAAGAACCCAAGAAGTAGTTTTAAAAAAGACATCCCTATATGTCGATGGTAAAACTATGAGTCATCATCCATATAACCGGAATTAACCCATATGTATTCTTTTATTTTATTTTAGCAGACTCGGATGAAGGATCAAATATTAAATTAACTGGGGCAGCAGAATGTAAGTCATTGTCAATACTTTAATTTACATATTTTAACTGTTTTATTTATTTTCAAAAAGCTGTTCAGACAGAACATTCGGACTCATCACAAGAATCCCTGTTAGAGTCAATAACAGAAAAAGTTGCAACAAGTAAGGCATTAGCAACGCCACCTAGCTCTGTGAGTAGTGCAGAAAGTGCTTTATTGCACGATCCCTTATGGCGAGGGCGTAAAAAACACATATTCATCTTAAGTGAGGCTGGAAAACCTATATACTCTTTGCATGGCAGTGAAGATAAATTAGCTATACTTTTTGGTATTATACAAGCTTTAGTAAGTTTCGTAGAAAATACTCAAGATGTATTGGCATCAATCCATGCTCGCGGCATACAATTCGTTTTTATGGTTAAAAGTCATTTAATTTTTGTTGCTGCTTCCAGAACAAATATGAGCGTAACACAATTACAAATGCAATTAAAGTTAGTTGATCTTATAGTGTTATTTGAAATCATTTTTGTCAATTTTTGTTTTTTTTTTAATTTCAGCGACGTTCATAATCAAATCCTTTCGACTCTCACATTTACGCAGTTATCGAAAATTTTCCAACATCGCAAGAATTTTGATTTGCGTAGATTATTGGAGGGCAGCGAACGTTTGATTAACAATCTATTGTTGAACGATAGCAGTAACAAAAAAGTTACTAATAATGTTTTTACATTTCTCACCAATTCGATAAGATGTCTGCCTATGTCGACATCAGTACGTTCGAGTATTGTTAATGCAATTAAGGATAATTGTGGCAAGATTAAAGATTTAGTATTTGCATTATTGATTGCAAAAAATAGACTAATATGCTTGCTGCGATTGAAAAAGTTTTCTATTCATCAGTCGGATTTAAGGTAAGTACAAACGATGAACTAATCCGAAAAGTGTTTAATTTTGTATAACTTTAAAATAAGTAGGAACTAGTACACTAGTACTGTGGTTTAGTTTGTATTAAATAAATCATTCTACATGTTCTATAAATTTTAAAATAATTCGATTTAAGTTGTCCCACCATAATGTTTAATTGAACATTTTTGTATTTATTCAAAAGAGAATGTTCCAACGACTCAATTAGTTCCTTTACTTTTTTTTTAATTAAAAATTCCATTATTAATTATAAATTTCGTATGTTGTCATTGCTTAATAAAAAAATCTTTTGATTCTTTCAGATTAATATTTAACTTGGTTGATAGTACGGAATCGTTTAAAACTTCCGAAAATTGGACCCCCATTTGTTTGCCAAAATTCGATATGAATGGTTACTTACATGCTCATGTCTCATACTTAGACGATGATTGTCCAGCCTGTTTGCTATTGCTCACTGTTGATCGTGATGAATTCTTTACGTTATCGACTGCTAAAAAGGCTATAGTGGAAAAACTAAAACGTTCGCAATGTTTAGAAGCTATAAATGAATCCATAGCCCATTTAACGAATCCGAAATATCAGTTAAATGCCCGCAATATTGGCATTCCTGAATTGAGACATTTTATTTATAAGCCCAAATCAACAGCTCAAGTTATATGTTCTGAACTGGAACCGCCGTATACGTCAATCGATGAGTTTGAACGTTTAGAGGCCATTTACTGTGATCTTTTAGAACGTGTACATCATTTGGCCAGGCCGTTAAAATTAATATTTGAAGCTAAAAGTAGCGAAGTGATATTAGCTTGGTCCACGGCTACTTATGAGCTTTATGCCGTATTTGAGCCGCTTACTAAAAAAAGTACTGTAATTAAAAATGTTGATAAATTAATTAAATGGATCGATAAAGAATATGATACGTACTTCATACGAACACATCCAACATTCTGATTACTGTCTTGGCTTTTGTTGTTCTCTTTGTTAAGCTCATTTGTTGAATATGGTGACGTGTTCATATTTAAATCAATACATTCAATGTAATAAAATTTGTTATAAAGTAATTAAACAAATTAAAGTATTCTTTATAATTTTCAATTACAATTTAAATTTGGTCTGACGGTGAAGTCTTTTCGCTTTCGGCCAAGTTATGGAATTTTTGTATGCATTTTTTAAGGAATTAAAATGTGAGTGAAAGCAAATCTCTTGTATTAAATAAAGTGTAAATAAATATTAATCTGTTAAATTTTCTTTATTATTATTATTAGATAATCAAGAAATCGAAATCATATACTCAAGAAATTTCAAGTTAAAATTTTAAAATATTTTCAAGCAAGCGAACTGACAACGAATACTATAACAGGTAAATTATTTTATTAGTAATATTTTGAATGTACAATAATTAAATTATAAAAATTGGCTTCTTATTTGCTTAAGAACTTTTACGTTTTAAAGATTTAAATATTGCTAATGCTTTCTCGTAATTTTTGTATAATTTGTTTATTAAATATCCCTTTAAAAATACAAACCTATTAGTATTTACCAATATACTTCTAGAAGATGAAACCTAATATCAAATCAAGTAGTAGTAATAATTCATTGTTCATTATGAATGTACTTGACTACAATTAACTTAACCTAGTTATCAAATCCATCCAGCCTCTTGGTTGAACTTCTATTAATAAATCAGTTCTTATATGTATTTCTTCTGTAGATCACAGTACTTTCTTAAAATCTACATTGAATTTGTTTACCGCGTGCCGATTCCTCTCAGTCATCTTAAGGCTGTTTCCAACAATAAATCTTGCTACTTCGGAAGATATTCCCCATAATACACTATATTTCTTATGCAGTTTCGTTTGAACATTCGCTTTTCAGCATTCGCCCTTATTTTGGTGATCAATACGGAAACATTCAGTACGTTACCCTTGACAACAAGGGTTTATTCTATTTAGGTGCCAATAAATTGGTAGTATATTGCTTCGCAATCATAGTTGATGAAACTTTTGTAGTTAATACGTAGTTAATATTTTATTCCACAATCATCTTTTGTCTTATATTTCGATTGCATCAATCGTTAACTTTGAATTTCAAAAGCCATACCGGTTACACGATGTTTTGGCATGTACTAGGAATGTTCTATTTTATATGAATGGATTGTAAGTAACATATTTCTGTATGTTGTAGTTCCCTTGCTAACGTAAGACAAACATACACTTTATTTGTAGTTTTAATTCCTTTTGAGGATTCTTTACATAATTTAAATAATATCTCGTAAATGTTAGTCTTAAAAAATATTATTTTGAATTGCAATGTATATTTTCCCTTTCGAACTCTCTGTTATGATTTGACTGAAAAATGGATAAAGGACATTGAATGACTTGTCAGTTTTACTGCTTATCTGAAACAACCCTGTTGTATTTCCTTTCTCGTTTGCTTTTGACAATAAGCACTCTCCCATAATTTATGAAGCTTTCTTACGATTGAATTGATGGACTCAAATGTATATGTTCTCACTGTAATGTCAGTTGAGTTTAGGATATACCGCAATATGGTTGTTATCAACTTAAAAAAAGTACACGACAATAAAATAAAGTAAAAGAATGTGCGATGAAAGTTAGCAAAAGTTTAATAAAAGAAAAAGAGTCCTATATACATAAATGTATAAACATTAACAAGAAATATTAACGAAAAAAAATCCGTTTAAAATATATTGTATATGTATAATTAAAAAAAAAAGTTATTTTAAGCAAATTAATAAAATTATTCGAAGATTTTTAATAATCCTTAAGGTAAAAAAAAAATAAAAATTGAAAAGAAATAAAAGTGAAAGTATTTAAAAATAAAATTGTGTACAAGCAGAAAAATATATATATGGGTACATATATTTGCAAGAGAAAAGTTTTTTTTTTCGTGAAAACCACGCAGTTTTAACATTTTTTTCAGCCTTTTACCAAAAAGTAGGAAAAGAAAAAGAAGAAGTGCTATATTTATTTTATTTTATAGGTGAGTTTTTTGATTCTAAATTTTCTTTTTATTGAAGAGAATGGAAAGTTAAAAATATATTTAATTTATATTAAAAATAAAATAGTATCTGTTTTTTGCTGTATAACTTTGACATGAAATTGGGAGTTTTTTTCTACGGTGTCAGGACTTTTATCCTTGCCTACCTACCTTCTTGTGTATGCACACCCAAACACATTCATACATTTACAGGTCAAACACTGAAGAAATAGTTGAAATGTCTGCATGTATCTGCCGTTTTTTTTTTGTTGCCTACTTTTCGTACAATGCTGCCGTATAATAAATCAAACAATATTCTTGTATTTTTTTTTTAATTTGTAACTAGAAAATGTTGCTATTGTCTGTGAAACTTCAACTAGCATGATGCTATTACATTGGTCTAAAAAACAAAGAGCCGGATTTTTCGAAAAGAACCTTATCGCCTTAAAAGTTACGAATTATTTTAACTCGTCTTTTTCAATTACAATTAAATATTTTATCTTAAGCCTTTAACTTCAATGCAGAACATAAACGGTATTGAATTTTAATTTAAAAATTCAAAATTCTCTATTGATAAAAAGCCGTTGCAATAGAATTTCTATTGTAATGAATTTTGCTTTACGAAAACTTTAGAGGAATAATAGTCTCATAAAAAAGGTTCCGGATCGTCAGGCGATTCACTATCGAGATGTGGGACCTAACGTTGTCCTGATAAAATGCAATCTATTTCATATTTATATTGGCCAAATATAAACACTTATGGGTATTGTAGGGGGCTTTCTCCTGCAAAATCTCATAAATACGTGTGATTTTTTTTATCATTGGAATTGTTTCGATATTGTTCGATTTAGAGACAGAATAGAATAGAATAGATAGGAATAGAATAGATAGGAATAGAATAGAATATATTTGCTATCTGTTTGTAATTCATGTAGTCCCAAGGTCAAGGTTTTTTGTGCTAAATTACTGTGATGCTGTTACAGAAGTAGCAGTTTGAGTTATCGCCTTTGTCACAGAAAAATTGTGAAATCTGGTCACTTTCAAACCGAACTTTACAGCCCTTATACTTGCTAAACCATTGTACAACTTATACAATTTAGTTTATTGAATAAATAATTAAGTTTTCTTTCTTACACTGCATTTTCCGTGACGTTGCCCTTTTATTTAAGAGATTTCAAGTTATATTAATTAATAAATGGGTTTTAAAATGCTGAGGATCTGAGTTTATTGTTAAAAGTTTTCTAAATATTGTAAATATTTAAACAATTAAAAAATATTTTAAAAAAGTATTTGAAATTCCTTCTGAAATTTCATTTCCTCATCTGGCAACTCATAAGACCTATTTTTCTTTTCTCTGTGGCTGTCAATGTATGTGTATTATGTTGAAAATATTTCAGAAAGTATGATTGTCTGCCGTTAAGGATTCACAGCAGCTGTAAATAAATTTTATTCATAGTTTTTTTCATTCGATTTTTTACGCGCCTTTGCTTTTTGAAAGCTCTCTCTGCTAAATACACACTCCCTTATTCGCTGATTATTTTTCCTTTTTTTACTATTCTCTTTAGGCTCTTTCTCTTTAGCTCTGCTAAAACTGGCAAAAGAAAAAATTCATAAGGAAGTACATTGACGTTTTATATTCGTCCTTTCGTACAAATATGGTCTATAAATACAATGTTGACGTCGACATTGTCTTGTTTGCTCGTTTGCAATTTGCTAAAGCATGTGTGTGTGTGTGTTGGTTGTATATATTACGAGCGGCTAACCGTTACTTTTTCATCCATGGTGTTTGTTTCCTTATGTCGTACGTAGTATGTATGTATATGTACTATGTCTTATATTCATATTATATCGTTTTCTATAATATCCTTGCAATCATTTTTAAAGTTGTATTTACTTTTGTATACATATAAAAGTTTATAGATGTAGTATATGGACTACCTCACGTCTGTTAAACTTAATACCGGTTAACGTAAAATGCGGCCGTTACTGTTTATCTACATACTATACGTGTAGCTGTTGTATATGTATAAATTATTATACTCATACTATTTAAATAAATACTACTAATTTTATAAAAGTGAATAGAAAAAAAAAAATTCGAAATAAAAATAGAAATTGCAAGCAAAATCTGTTATGGTCTGAGAATTTTTGTTGTTGTTTGTTTTGACAAAATAATTGATAAATTCGAAAATATATTCTATGTACAATATAAAAATTCAAAATGGTTTTAATAGGTACCTGTAAATTGTTTAATAATTAACAAAGTATTTAAGTAAATTGATCTGAAAATTGAGCTTTTGTTAATAAACAAAAATGTGATAACAATTTTCATAATACTCACTTAATTACAGTTCATAAGAAGAAGACAGTGGCATAACAAAATCATACTTATTTACTTAATTGGTCTTTAGGACCCTTTAGGCAGGATTAAATTAAATGTTGCTTATATTTATCCAAGGTTAAGTTGTTTAGATCCATGAATAGAATTTCTTTCCGATTTTTGCAACTACCATTCGTCTCCTCACATTTGCCGGCCTTCCATTTCTGCGACTTTCTTATGGGTTGTATTCATCCAGTCGCGATGTTATTCTGTGACTTTCTGAGCGTAGACCAATACACTTCCATTTGCGATGACAAAGTTCCCGGATTAAAAAAAATGAATTCTTTCCATAGCTCTTTTTCTAAAATTTTATCTACTCCTGTTAATTGTAAAATTATAATTTTTTTCTCCTCCAACAATGTGTTCTAAAAATGAGCATTAACATATGTATATCGTTTGATATTTTCAAGAGTCTCCGATGCCATCACATTTTATAAACTTCAACTTTGCCTATTGGTCACGTTTCTAAGCCATATGATATCACTTATGACACACAGCACAAGCTGTTTTTAGGGCTTGTTAGAAATTTTTGAAACTAATTGTACGATGATCTGTTCATTTGTATTCTTCTCTTAATTTCAGTATTATATACAGTAAGACTCCGCTTAACGCGGGGGATACGTTCCAATAAGTTCCAGCGCTAAACGAAACAGCGTTAAACGAGGCAACTAATAAATCAACTGTGACGCAGGAAAGATGCGTTAGTACTATGATTGATTGCGATTTCGGAAAATACAGTTGGAATCTTTATTCTGGACAGACTAACAAAAGAGCGTTGAAAAAGATACATAGTATACACCGTCTCTATATAGTGCACCGCTTTTGATCTACCGTATAATACTGAAACAGCGTTTAGCAGAGCTGCCTTAAGCGGGGTCTTACTGTAGTAGTTTCAATGTTCATGTAGCATACTTATATCCTAATAAAAAAAACTATTCTTAATCATATCATAGGTTGGTTATTGAGGCTTAGTAGTTAATACGGTGGTTTTGAGCGATTTACTATCATGCATTTAATTTAATGTTTAAGATTTAATTATTAACGGCTTGTAATAGTGCTTAAAGATTTTCCATGTTATCAGCTCGGATAGTTGTGTCGTTAGTATATGCTATGTTATTAATAAATTGACTGTAGACTATAACATAAGTTTCAATACCTTTAATTGGGTTTTGAACAATCGAATCATATAAATACTTACAAAATCTGAAATGAAATGCAGCCTTGAGAAATTGTTCAAGTCAATTGATTGCGACATAATTAGTGTTAAAATCAGTATCATCAACTCCTGTAAATTGCCTCAAATATAGATTTTAATGTTTTTTTTAATCACAACAAATTTCTCTAAGGTTTGCTATTAATTTATATATGATTTTTTTATGCAAAACGTAGAGAAAGTAAAAATTAATAAACATGTTTTAATAAATCAGAATATTTTATTATGTTTCATAATGCTTGATATATAAATTTAGTAAATACTAAGAACCTTTTTTTTAAATACAAAAGAAGTGTATAAACCATATCTATGATATTCTTTCGTTTTTCTTTAATACAAAAACGCCGTCTTCATTTCCTATTTGAGCTTTTTGTTGTCAGTTTGCATTTGACTTGAGAATTTTACCTTTTAGCCATTTTTCGAATTATTAAATGTTCCCTAAGGCTAAAAGTTTTTCTCTACAAAATAATGTTTTCTATTCAATAGTGAGATTGAATATTCTTTAGATGGAAAACTTACATCACATTCAATATAAAGGAGGTGGTTGTAATTTAAATAGATTTTGAATCATTTTCTAAACAATAAAAAAAAGAAGAAATTTTGCAGCATATCTTTTAATTTTAATACTATTTTTGTTACAGAATAATATTTATTCTCATAAAGTGTTAATAAATTTTCGGTTTAAAAATGTAAAGTACATACATACGTACATAAAGTTATGCCATGAAATGAAAATAATGTTTTGTAATCGTTTCTTTTAAAGTAGTTTTCGCCCACTTTTTCCCACATGTTAATATTTTGAAGAAAGTTTGACAAATTTCAGTTTTCAAATGCATCAACATTTGGTAATGATTCTCGTAGACACGGTATTAGGCATAGTTCCACAAAAAAAGGCCAACGGCATTAAATTGATGCCGCCGAAACTGGAAATAACTCTTTCTGTGAACTTCTCATGCAATAAAATTGAAATCGATCATGTTGTATCGCCTTGTCGACATCACATACCGTTCAGTTCATAATCTATAATTGAAATATATTTCAGAAATATATTTCTGAACCAGAAATAACCGTTTTCATCAATTCAGAGGGCCATGACCGAATGCTAACCGACATTTTTGTCCGCAATTAAAAATATATGTACTTCTGAAATATATTTCTGAACCAGAAAGACGTATACGTCTCAATGACATTTCCAGATCATAATACATTGTAGGTTAGTACATACATACATACATCACGATGATGTACAGGTCTAACCACATTTAAAATTTAAAACATTAAGATATATAGTATCTTTATAATTTTTCCAATTCGTTGCTCAATGATATGACGCCTATAACCAATTAACACTTTTCTGGTAAATGTTAACTATTCCTACACGATTTTCACTAAATAAATGACACTTCAGATTTAAGATATTTAACAAATGTCAACCTTGCCACATCGGCTCTTTTGAAATCACTAAGTGGATAACCCGATACATATTATTATTATTTTTTTTTTTGTTTTCTTATAGATTTTCTTATCTATAAAACTATTTTTTTTTGTTTTCTTATTGTTTGAGGAATTTGTTGAATTTCTAAATATTCGTAATAAATTTGCTATGTATATCCATTAAGTTAATGTATAGTACGTAGAGGTTACTCAGTTATGCGTGACGTTTCTCGCTTTTATATTACATATTCGAATAGGTACATTTCGGTATTTTTGTGTATAAATTTGTATATTCGTTTTGAAAAATTACGAATAATGAAACTGATAAAAATAAAAGAATGAAAAGTTTAAGGAAAATAAATTCTTTTTGACATCAATTAAATAAATAAATATTCGCATATTTATTCAATTTATACATTATGGTTGACCAATAATTATATTCATTTGTTTATATGATAATAATATTCAAAATATTCTATTCAAATTTCTCAACTGAATTCAAAAATCTAGAGAACAGCCGATAGCTCCATGATTATGCCAATATTTAGTTCATTTAGAGCCTTTTGTTTACTTGAAAGCAAATAAATTTTCTATCTATTTCTATCAAACTTATCAATGGTCGACTGTCAATCAGTTTCAATTGCTTAAATTGGTGAAAATAATTTCTGTGCTTAAAGCTTTATATGCTGGTATGTACTTACATATATTTTATTGAAATAATATGTATTTCAGCGTATTTACTGTAAAGCATACATACGTCAAAACTTAAATGATGATTTTAATATTGGGAACTCGTCATGTGTTTCACGTTAAGAAAGAATATGTATATTTTTAATCTGTTAAATTATTTAAATAAATGAAAATATCTTATACTATTTAAAATATATTTTAGTGTCTAAATATTTTTATACTTTGGTTTCGCATATTCCGCCTAGTTTCACAATTCCATCGCTGTGGATGTTTTGTATTTTATCAGAGTGAAATTAGATCAAATCATTTTTACCGTTTCTTCGATAATAGCAATTATAATGATTAGAGAAGTGGGTTTCGGTTTATAATCAAAGTGATATGAATGCTAAATGCTATTATCATCTGCAAAATACTATTGTCCTATGCTAAAATTTCAGGTTGTGATCCTGTTCTTCATTTTCCTTTTAGATAATAAAGAACTCAAATAAGCTATGTTCAGCCGGCTACCAATTCAACCTCACCTAACCTTTATGTTACATATAAAAACTTTGTTTATAGTCGCCGTAGTCAGAATGCCATCTGCAAAGAGCAGAAGAAGACAACATAGCATATTCGATATGAATACCTTAAGCTTTTTATCGGGTGTAAACATGTTTGTTGTCTGGTAATCAGGGACATAGTGATCTTCGTGCGAAGGTATGATGGAAATCTTCTAAAAACCATACGTAATGGTATTCCGGGCGGGGAAAAAGTTACCCGGCTTTTTTCTAATTGAGTATTACTCACTGCAGTTTAAGCGGTTATGAGGTATTTTATCTAGCACTCCCTAATAATAAAAATTGTATATTGAAAAATGTAGTCGCCGTAGTCTAGTAGGGCGTGTGTTCGCTTATTAGATGTAAAGCCCGGTTTGGCCCCATGGCAGACACCAAAACGAAATATGAAAAAAAATATTTTCTTTGGCGACTTCCTCTCAGTAGGTTTCTGGCAAAAACTCTGATAGTAAATAAACCTGCCATGAAAAAGTTTCTCAAAAATCTGTCATTCGGAATCGACGTTAAACTGTAGGTCCCGCCACTTACGTATAAAATTAACGCACACAACATGAGTGGCGCGAGAAACTAGGCCGTAATCCTGACTGAAGGGTTGTAGTGGCCAATTATGTATGTACTCGTATGTACTCGTATCTATATTCTAATAATGCCATAAATTTGTTCCCTACAGATATTGTTATCCTACTTCCTGAATCAACTACAATACCTTTGTTTGTCTGTCTAACCTTGTATTTCCATTCCTACATCGATCATGACCTAGCCTTAAACGTTTTTCTTAAAACCAAAAAAAAAATACTTTTACAAATATGTAGTTATTTTAAATGGAAATAGTAATTTATGAAAAAGTATTTCTATATTTTAACATTAATTAAAAAGCTCTTTAAAGAAAAATTAGAACGTTTGGTTTTCGAACAAAACCACATAAATTTTTGGTTGAGTTGGTTAAAGTACATATTTTTCTACCAACTTTTCTTTTCGTTTTAGATTTTTAGTTCAAAGTTAAAAATAACTTTTTAAGTTTGTAATGCAAGCAAAGCTTACAATTATTATTAAAAATCAAAAAAAGAAACTACTTTTGTTCTTCCATTTGCGTTTTCGTAAAAAAGTTATGAAAACTTTAATATTTTTGTGATAAAAAATTATACAAAAAAATGTTTTTCGTTTTTTTTGGTATGCAATAAATTTTGTTTTCTGCATAGTATTTTTTTTATTTGTTATCGTTGATATTGTGGCTTAAATATTCATATTATTTCTTTCTCTTCTACTTGTTGTTGTTGCAGTTGTTAATTTTTTTTTGTGCTTTTAATACGAAATCAAATCATATTTTCTTACATTTTAAATATTAAAATTCAAGACAAAAAAATAATGGTTTAATATTTTTTTATTTCTATTTCGAGAATACATAGAACATATATATGTACGATTATATACACACACAGGCATGGCATATATACCCTGAAGATTTTTGTATTGTCATTCAATGGATATTGACATTATTTCGTATTGTCTTTTAGTTGTTTTTGCTATTATTATTGTTGTTGATGTTGTCTATTGTAATAGAAATGAATTACGAAATCGAAGAAGACAGCAAAACTTTTTTCTTCTTCTTCTCTCATTTTTCTACTTTTTTCCTTTACTTTTAAACCGAATAGTAGTATATATGTACGTATGTAGTCTACTATTGGGTGTATTTATTCTATCTATATCCAGTGGATGTTTGTATTTCTGCTGTATATAAAGAAAACAAATTCTATGGAGCTACCATAAAGATAGGATGTCACTGTCTCTATCACTGCCTTTGTATGTATGTACATATAGTTATTGTTGTTATTGTTAAACAATGTGTTATGATCTCTTTTGATGGTCAAATACTGTATTGAATGAGTCCAGAAGCACAATCACAACTGTATGGATTCTTAAACAATCAACAAGTAATGCAAATTGTATTTATTGACAAATTTAAAGGATACAGCATATACAGCACATACATTTTTAATACATATTTACAAAAAAAAAGAAAAACAGAAAAAAGAAAGTCTTTTATATTGAGTTCCTAAGGAGTAAATAAGTGGTGTACACGTTTTCCTATTCGCATGTAAAAATTCATACTTTGAATATAACAATGCAGGTCATATAAGTTTGATAACTTATTCTGAAATGTTTGCATTAGAATAGATTTTATTTTTATGAGCAACAAAACAGGAATTTTCACAAGCAAATATTGAATTTTTTCTATCACACAAAAATATGTTATAATCTCCTTAAGTTGGATGCATAGGAATCTGCTAATCAATCTTCAGATGAGCCACAATTGACCTTATGGTACATCATTCCATTCAATTAAGTCAACTGTCATTTGGAAGTAGCTCGTCTATCTCCTGACAACCTATAAGGAACATTGGGCTTTTACGATATTATTCCACATATAAGTTAGGTTAGGTTACGTCAAATTGGCAGTCAGCTGAAAAATCATAGCCTACTTGTGCCCTATAGGATTCCATAGTAATAACGACAGCATCATTAACTCATAACTTCTGGCTGACATTGGCTTTTCATCTGGACAGTTTTACGAAGGTCTGGATATTATTCAAATCAGCTTTAGCTTGACATGTTCTGTCAATAAATTCCGGTTGCCCAAGCAAAAATGCTTCGTCTCAGGTTTTTACGTGCGGGAGAATGAATGAGAAGGCGTTCTGTGGATACTTGTTTTTCCTGATCATTACAGTTTCTGCAGGTTCTCGTTAGGTATTTCCAAACTCGGGCGTGTGTACCAGTGTACCGCTATATTTGCTATAAGGTTCTTGTGAAGGACTTTGATTGAATTGAATTCAGTTCAATTTCAACAGTCAAATTTTTTGTTGCATCCACCTTCGGCCTCTTTACTACTTCAGTATAATCTCCGAATGTATTACTATCTCCTCTATAGAAATTCTCAGATAATCTTAGCTGTGGTTTTTACGCTCTATACGAATCTAATGGTCGTTTCACTGTCAGTAGCAAATACATAAAAAAAGTCCACTTAATATACTCGGATACTGGATTCGTTAAACAGCAGCCTTTGTAGCCATTATTTAAGCATGAGTAGTACTACAGTAATCGGGTAGTGCAGGAGACAAACTGTGATTCACTGGTCCCACCAATAATATGCTTTAATCGCATTCCAATCTTTTTGTCTGTCGCACTATTTTTCGCCGCTATTTTCTTCTTTTTGGCGGCCATCTACTTTTTTATGGATTGTGGATACATATCTATTTACATATTTTCTCTGCATATATGTATGTATGTTTTTATTAAAGTCACGCGGTAATCATATTGATACAACGCGAAATGTAAAAAGATTAATAAATTGGTTTATTGGTAAACTAATGGTAGTCTTTTGAAAAATTACATACATAATTGGCCATTACAACCCCTCAGTCCGGATTACGACCTAGTTTGAAAAATGAATTAAATACAATTTAGGAAAACTGATTTATTAAACATTTTTTTTGGTTGTTTTCATTTGGGTTAATATGCACGTTGGCAAATAAAGTTCGTATTATGCTCTAAACAGTCATTATATAAAATATGCTTTGAGTCTGTGAAATAAATTTATGAAATAATATATGAGGATTCTATACGATTTGCTATATTCACGTCAAAACTGGGTTAATAATACAACAAGTTTATCCATTAATTAAAAGTCATTTTACTAATACTACAGTGATACTAACCGGAATCTATGTGAACATTAAAAAACACGAAGTTGATCAGCTTATTAAAATATTAGGGCGTAATTGGGATATGTTGCATACTTCGTTTAAATCTTGTTTTTTGCGGCCAGTATACATACTCACTTGTTTAAAGTGTGTAAGAAGATTTTGCTTACTTTTGTCCATAATTAAGGACATTTGGGCTATTGAACACAAAAGCCGAATTCTGATGGATTATGAAATAAATATGCAAGTATAAGTTATTCAATTAATATTAATAAGATTTTTATTAGTCAGGCATATTTAAAACCTAAAGATACATACGCATCAGTGGACATTTCTTAAAGTTAAAAGCAAAAAACAAAAAAAAGTTAAAAAAAAGTTTTTTTTTGCTAAGCTGAAAACAAATTAAATATTAAGGATTGTTTACGAAATTACACCAATTCCACATACGCATACCTGCTTATCGTATGTGAATCGGTAAGAACGTAAAAAAATTGAAGAAGTTGTTTGTATACTAACAATGAAGAAAATAATCGTTGGAAGAGAAAGGATATTAATAAACTTTTAAACAGAGTACGTACATATATGTGAATGTGTATGTTTATATTGTTTACATGCCTTTACACACACACAACAGAATAGTAATTATAATTCCTATTAGAATGCAAGCAAGTTATACAGTTATAATGCACATAGACTAAGTCAGAGAGCCACATAGGAGTCTCTATCTATAGAAGGATGTACGTACGTACATCAATAATAATACTCATAATGGCAATTACATATACATACATACATGCAATATATGTTTGTGTGTATTGTTTGTATAAAATTATTAAAAATAGATTTTCTTGCTGTTATGTGTGCTAATATGTATATGCGTTAGTATATGTATTTAGTAGATTGATATTGTATTACTTCTTAGTAGAAACTATAAGAAATAAACGGTGATTTTTTAGCTATTATCTTTTTGGCAACACTGGTTTAAACAGCTCACGCACGTTTCGTGTTTTGTTTCACTGTCAAACATCTTCAGTTTGGTCTATAATTTAACCATGAATCGTCTTACAAACGAACAACGCTTGCAAATCATTGAATTTTATTATCAAAATGCGTGCTCTATTAAGAAAGTTCATCGCGCGCTTCTTATATTTCATGTTCAGTTTAATCGACCCACTGAAGCGGCTATTCGGGATACGTAAATAAGCAGAATTGTCGATTTTGGATTGAAGATCAGCCAGAAGCATTGCAAAAGCTACCAATGCATCCAGAAAAAGTCGCAGTTTGGTGCGGTTTATGGGCTGTGGCATTTTTGGACCGTACTTCTTCAAAAATGCTGCGAATCGTAACGTAACTGTGAATGGTGAGCGCTACCGTGAGATGATATCCAACTTTTTTTTGCCCAAAATGCAAGAACTTGACTTGCATGACATGTGGTTTCAACAAGACGGTGCCACATGCCACACAGCACGCGTAACAATGGACTTATTGAGAGGCGAGTTCGGTGAACATTTTATTTCACGTTCGGGACCGGTCAATTGGCCGGTTTAGATTTAACGCCTTTAGACTATTTTTTGTGGGGCTATGTTAAAGCTCATGTCTATACAGACAAGCCTGCTTCAATTGACGCATTGGAAGACAACATTGAAGCATTTATTCGTGAGATACCGGTCGAAATGTTGGAAAGAGTATGCCAAAATTGCACTAAGCGGATGGACCATTTGAGGCGCAGTCGCGGTCAACATTTGCATGAAATAATCTTCAAACATTAAATTATATCGATTCAAATAAAGATTTCATGCATTTTTCTGAATTTTATGCGTTTTTTTTTTAAATTTTCCTATAGCTCTTAAAAAATCACCCCTTACTTATAAGATAATGTACGTTTATACGTATATATATGTATATGTATTTGTAAGACATAATACATTTATACAATTGCTTTGTAATAATGGGTGAATTAGGTTATGTTTGCAGTGAACTCTGATATTTTTTTTTACAGAAAAATATTAAATTTCTCATTATTATGATATATTAATTGTGTTGTGTATTGGAAATTATTTTTACAAAAGTCAGTATAGGATTATGGATCATATTTGATCAAGGGATCGAAATGTTTCTTCTTATTCTTTGTCATTTTTCAATACCTAATACGAATGTCATACAATGAAATTATATTTTACAGATTACAAATTGGTCGAGCTGTAAGCCGCAGTTCATATTTAATAATAACCTTTCAAGCTCACCAAACTCTCAATGAAACCAAATTGGCAGGTATGGAAGTCGTTAATGACTCTGATTCTGATTTACATTCTCATATTCAACAATTCTTTTATCACCTGTAATGATTCAAAAGCTTGTTGCTATTGTTGTATTTCAGTAGTAATTTGTATCATCAATTAGTAGTAATTTGTATCATGTTTAATGCTTCAGCTTTTATCTGACAATTTGATTGTCAGTCTTGTTCAGATGCAGACTGACCACAGGATTTAACCAATCAGAGTGAGCCTCTTTAGAGTCCAGAATATTTCCTGGATAAATTATTTTAAATAATATGATTAATATTTTACTGCCTTGCATGAATTTGTATTCAAAACGAATTAGTGTTGTGTCGTATCAAGTCATCAACACCAAATAATTATAAAAGCAATGCGAAAGCCTTTATTTCAGTCAATGCTACATGAAATTGAAGGGTTGATTTGGCATAGTTGAGAATGATCTCATTCAGGACAAACATATATTATTTTTTTACATTTCTTGTTGCTATTTTCAAAGTAATTGTTCCATTAAGCTCTTCTGGCAAATACTCACCCTTATTGGCAAAGAAAAAAGAAAATCTGTAAAACAATTTTCCAATAAAATTCTGTACTGTTTTCTTAAAAAAAAAAAGAGAAAAAAAATATATTAAGTTTTTGTAAGTAAGATAATTAATGCTATTTTGTGATCTAGAAAAACTATCAAAAATAATTATCATTTTAATAAGATACTTAATTAAGTATGAATATCTTTACAATGTCATATTGCGATGAAATAAATTCATGTAAATAATTGAAAAAAGAATTAAATAAATGAATCGTTTTTAAGCCATGTCTTTATTTAGCTATGTATGCTCTTTTCTTTAGAAAGACTATGTATGATTGAATCGAATGTTGATATCGAATATAACAAATGTTATCCTTGATATGAACAGAACATACCACACAGAAAGCATTTAATTTACACTTGAGTGCATTTTGTTGTGGTTATATATTCCAAAAGCATATAATTGTATATATGTACATCTATCAATATATATGTACATACATATATAGCAGTACTTTACAAATTGTGAAGTATTTAATTCATACATACATCCATATATATGTATATACATATTCGATATAGAAAAGGACTTGTTTGAAAAATACAGATTTATATTTGAAAACAACACTTGAAAAAGGAAACAATTATTTATTTAGGAAGTGAATAAAACAAGCTATTTTTATTGCAAAACTACGTTTATCCAATTTTTTTCATTTTGAATACTGTTTTCGACATTTTTCTTTTATTTATGTAAATACTGACCCAGAAAGTTTTGTTTTTAAACTCCTTAACACTCCATAAAATTCATGGACTAAATCTCTAAGCAAGTGTTAAAAAGACTTAGGAACTTAATGTCATGTGGTATACAGATGGGATCACAAAATCATTTCTTTTTATATAAACTTTTTACTTTTATTATAATAAGTATTTAAGTTAGTTTTTGTTATATCGTTATGATATATATTTCTTTTCGCCTTAAAATCTTGTAGAAATTCAGAAGTTTTGAAGTACACCAGTTGATAAAGAGTCGCGTTTCAAAATAGGTAACGTTTTAATGATACTTGCAACTGCTGTCAAAGTTTGTATTAATGGACTGGATATCTATTAGATGAAGGATTCCAAGACAGACTTCGTTACGGTCGCGTAACCCTTGGGACCGGAGATCTAGCCGATGAAGCCAATTATTTTCTTCAAATTGGTCAATACAAATTAGGCTAAATCGGACAAAAAATGGACTTTTGGGGGAAATTGACCTACTGGGCTGGATAGAAATGGCATTAAGGAATCTAACATAGGTTTCCTTACGGTAGGGCGTTACTTGACACCGGAGATAAAGGCGACGGAGCTAATTGTTTTCCTCGAATGAACAAAAAAATTCTCTATATAATGCATGTCATCCACCAAAAAATGCAAGTCATCAATTAAAAAGTTGCAAGTCATCGGCAAAGAATGCAAGTCATGGACCAAAAACTGCAAGTCATGGCTTTCCAGCCAACTAGGCCCACTTCTCACACAAGTCCATTTTTTTTTTTATCAGATTTTGGCCTATTTATCCCCTTTTTTTTTTTGCTAATTTGGCATAAAGTTAACTTTGCCGCCTATATGTCTGGTCAAGTAATGCCCGACCGTAAGGAAACCTGTTTTGGAATCCTTGATACCAAGGCTATCTAGCTTATTCCGCTCCGTTTCCTCTACAAGTCCATTTTTTTTATCCGATTTAGCCTGATTCATGTCGAACAATTTTTTGCTCACTTGAAGAAAACAATTAGTAGCTTCGTCGGCTTGATATCCTGTCCCAAGGCGAAACGAAATTTTTTTTGGAATCCTTGTTTTAATTAACCATAAAATCATTGCAACTTTTATTAGAGTCGCACATTAATAAAACAATCAATTATGAATATTATTCCAAATTATTGATTCGAGCTGTTTCGTTCTTATATATACGCTACACAAATTCCAAGTATATATTCAGACGGCCATTTTCCATATCACAGAATCTACATATTGAACTCGTAACGATCCCTGTTCAGAATAAGTGTTATTTGACCTTATAGGGTCTCGTTCGGCTTCTATCCCAATTAAACTTTCGGATATTTTGATGCATTACTCAGATCGCCTTCCGTTGTAATTACCCAAAAGAAGTTTAGACCGTCTCAAATCTATTAAGTTTGAGAAGATTTTCCAATTATACGAGTACTCTTCCAAACTTTTCTTTTCACTTCAAAGAAACGATCTAGTTCTGTCAGCGACGTTAAACCCCACTCCTCGCAAGCTCATTTCTACCGTGAATTTCCACATCCACTGGCATTCAGAAGAGAATGATATTTTCTTATATTATATACAGTCGCGTACTAATATAGAGTCAAACTTTTGCTCGTATGTAGACCTAACCGTCAGATGATAAACTTTTGTTCTTTAGTGTTAATATTGCCGAATCAAATGCTACATCCAATAAAAATAAATGAACTTATTTTTTATTTATACATAATTATTTTATTGTAATATTTTTTTTATTAATAAATCGATATATTTTCTCTTTAGTTACTTGCAGATTATAACGTCAACGATAAATTTTAATAAGACTCTAATTTAAATCTTCTTCAAATACTCCTACAAGAATAAAGAATTTCCTTTGATTTTTATTTGTTTTTGGCTTTAAGAGAATTTTGCTATAGAAAATAAAAATAAAAAAAAGAAAAAATTCTTTCCAAAATTAATATACCAACGGTGATATGGGAGTGAGAAAAAGATTTTGTGTCGATTTGGCTTTACAGCAATTACAAAAACGACAACAAGCCCATCGAAAATGTCATCATAGACAATCGAGCCAACAAACAGCCGCAACAAGAAAAACTATAAAACAACAAATAATACAAAATCAAAATGAGCAACAGCAACATCAACATCAACAACAAAAACAATTCAAAATTGTAAAATTTCTATTATTGAAGCAGCAGCAACACACAATAAATGAACAGCAACGAAATCGGCAACAGCAACTATATAAATTCCATAGTGGCCAATATAAATTGCAACGGAGTCAAAAACTATCAACAAAAACAAAACATAAAACGCAAATACAGACACAGACACAAATACAAACGGAAACGGAAAGGGTTGTAGAACATTTAAATTTAAGAAAAACCACCACCAATACAAACCACAATCCAATAGAGGCAACAAATTACGATAAATTAAAATTATTGGATTTAAACAAAAGGCTTATCGCGCTAAAACGTGTATGGTCACTTATACTACTATGCTTAGGCTATTTAACGACATGGAATTGGCCAAGTATGGTTTCACCATTAAATCAATTGAACAGATCACTTACGATGCCATCCATAACTATAATGACAATGACGACGACGACGTTGATAATTTCCCTTTCACAATCATCATTACTTGTGGCTGGTGCTGTGGCTGCGTATGAAAACCCCTCTTCTTCCGCCTCCATAAAATATCTTCATAGTAATAGTGATATTGAGGAGTCTGATGGTATGATTGTCGAAGATATCGATGTTAATAGTAATGAACAGCAGCTGTTGGCCTATTATAAGAAAGCGCAAAAAGAGCATGAGGAACTGAAAAGACAACAAAGTCTGCAAAGACTAAAACAACAGCAATATGAACAGCAACAGCAGCAGCAGCAACAGCAACAACAACAACAACGTCATCATCATCAAGAACGTGATACAAAAAGAAATAGTGGAATATCACAACAACAAAAACAGCACCTGCAACAGCATCAGCAGCAACAAATAGATTTTAATGATATTCTACCCACTGCAGATGTTATCTCAACTTTAGACACTATGGTTACGCCTAAGAAAAGAAGTACTGCCACAAAAAAACCTATTCCACCGGCTACTACGCCCACGTCTACAACAACGGCTTCTACTACAACCACCACGACCACTACATCAGCTACAGCAACCACAACTGCCAGCAGTGAAGAGAAATGTGAGCCAAAAGTTTTGGACGAAGTACCAGCTGAGCCGGTAAGTTTAAAATACAATATAAAGTTAATATAATAATTGCAAAGACTTTATACTTAGAATGCTACCCCACTCAGGTCAAATACATATGTATATACGGTATAGTGGGAAAAAAAGAAATATGAAAAGAAAAAATTTTGTTTCCGTAACCCCCCTCTCTGCAATTGAGTAGCAAAAGGTCTAAGCATAAACTAATTGTCGTATAAAAACTTTCAAAATTTGTTGTTCGGATTCCACTCATGGATAAAGTTTACGGACAAAACAAGGGCAGTGTGAGAAACCAGGTTGTAGTCCTAACTTTACTGTTGTAATGACCAATAATGTTTAAAAACATTGGGTAGGACAAGGGACAGTTTCTGGGATATAAACTATGATAGGTTAGGTAAGATCAGGTTAAGTTAAGTAAGGTGAGGCCAGCATTTAGACCTTTTATAATAGGACAATTTATATCCAAAACCGAGGGATCAAACATTCCCTTAAGGAAACCAACCTGATTCTAGAATACATTTGTTATTGCAGCACAACATTTTATATTGGAGAGTTCGGTCAAGGATGATAGAAAATTTGAGGCAAGGGTATGTGGAAAGTAGTCCCTTTCTCCTTCTCAGGCTTACAACCACTGTAGAAGTCACTTGATGAAATGTCAAGTCTGTAGGCATGTCTTCTAATAAATAAGTGACCTGCGGTGGATGCGCAGTGGATGACCCTGAGATTTAAGGTGAATCAGTCCTTTACTTGTCCACACAAAGATTGTATATATTCATTCCACCATTTAGATTTGTAGGTTCGAAAATTTCCGAAAATATTTACCTCCTCTGCATAACCAATATTAAATATATTTGCTATGTCGCATAGTACGCGCAATTTTTTTATAAATATTTACTTAAGTGTCTACGTACGTAAGTATTTTTATCTCATGGCAACACTATTGTTATTGATAGTTTTGCCATTTAAACCACATGGCGTATGAGTGTTATGAAAAAAGGAATAGAAAAATTAATTAAATATTAATCATACGTACGAGTGTCACAAAGAATAAATGTTTATTGTGTATTGTACATACCGCTCTAACCACGAAGAAACTAAGAGAGATAGAGAAAAGTAGAGAGAGAGACGCACACGTGGGCAAATGGGTAAACAATCCAAACAATAACAATAAAAAAGTCTATACAAATAAGTTTATAAATTTATTATTGTTCTATTTGTTAAATATTAGACGAGTTTCTTTTTTGCTACAATATCAACAATAATAGCAACAACAACAAATATGATGTCATAATTAAGAAACAAAAAAACAAAATGAAACATACATAAATAATATGAAATAACAAATAACAGGTTTTATGTATTTGTCATAAAATATAAAAAAAACAAACACGAACAAATAACAACTGTGCTTGTGTCTAGATAAACGGTCAGGCGTCAATGGTTTTCGCATGATTGCACTGCCTCATTTTGGCCCCAACAAAGGCTTTAGAGAGTTTAGATAAGATTTTCAGTTTAAGTATCTTTTTTTCTTCTGTGGTGTATTAAATTTATTTGATTTCATTGTTCCCCAATTTTGATTTATATCATATATCGAACTTCACAACAAAAAATACCACGGAATCAAACAAAAAAAAAAAAGAAAAATGTCGACAAATAAAAATTATAAATGTTTACAGCAGTGGTGCTCAAACACATACTATCATAGGTTTGGTTGTGTTGGTAAAGCAGCGGAGAACAAAATTCAACTGAATTTTTGAGAATCGTACACTGGGAAAATAATAAAAAAGAAAAAAATTGATTTATTGTGTTGTGTGTATGTTATTACAAAAAACAAAACACATTTTTCGCCAAAACAACTCAATACGTCTGTCGTCAAATTCAAGAAGAAATTTCCATCATCGAATGGACGGCCCTGCTTTGTTAAAGCCAAAGCAACTGTATATGATGCCTTTTTAAGACGCAACGACAATTTCTCGTTACTACATGGTAAATTATTGTAAATTCTGCTTTTAATTGCAATAATTTTAAAGTCCTATCATTCCCTTTAATGTTGTCGAAAAATCCATGGTTAGCCTCGTAATGTCTTTTTATAAAAAAAAAAAAATTACGACATAAAGCGCGATAACACACAATACATTGTACATTACCATCCATATTCTCTATAAAAAATATCATATTCCCAATTTAATCAAACATTTTGCTGCGTGTAAAACGTCGGCTGAATTGATTTTGTTCTCTGAGAACAACACAAAACAACAAACAAAGCAACAAACACACGATCATTATAAGAAACCACACAAGTAAGCTTATAGTGTACGTGTGCCAACGGAGCGTCAGCAGATTTTTCTTTGCCTATCACATGTGATAGGAAATTTCGATTTTGAGCATCACTGGTTTACAGTGATACAAAAAACTTGAACACAACAGATCGTTAAGATTTTAACATTGTATTAAGACTATAAACAAGGTTTTCCATTTGTTTATAAAATTTGCTGAATATCTTGTTGTCCTTTATTTATTGTTAAAATAAAACACGAAGATCTTTATGCTTTAAGATGAGAAAATAGAATAACAATAAGTATTTATTAAAGAACCGTTTTAATAGGTTTACATATTTAAGAAACTGTATATATATATAAAACAGAATAAGCTGATGCAATAAATACAGTGGTGTCTTCAGTCATAAGTACCCTTAACACTTCCACTTTTATTGCTCAGATTATTCATTTACAGGAAAAGAGCACACATTTAAGAGTGACTTTAAGTTACTAAAATTTAACTTTCTTAGAGGCTTCGTAAAAATATCAGCTAATTGTAAATTCGATGGAACGTACTTAAGTACAAAACCCTTATTTTCATATACCTCTCTGATGAAATGAATTTTGACCTCAATATGTTTGGTTCTCTTGTGGTATTGTGGATTTTTTACCAATTTAATTGCACTTTGATTATCTAAACATAATTCTGGTACTGTGGAAATTTCAGATATTTCCTCTAACAATCTTCGAACCCAAATCAGCTCTTTGGCTGATTCACAAGCAGCCATATATTCTGCTTCGGTTGTTGAGAGAGCGACTGTTTGCTGGATTTTTGACGACCATGAAATAGGCCCACCACAAAACATGATCACATAACCAGAAGTTGAGCGCCTGGTTGCCGTATCACCAGCAAAATCCGAATCACTGTAGCAAGCCAAAGACAAATTATTCCCTTTTGCAAACAAAATACCATCATTAAGAGTTCCCTTCAGATATCTGAAAATTCGCTTAATCAAGATGACATGTTCGTTCTTATAAGTGTCGAGAAAACGACTTGCGTATGATACTGCATAAGCCAAGTCAGGTCGCGTAACTGTAGACAGGTACATAAGGGATCCAACAGCTTCTCGATATGGGTACTGCACTTCTTGACTATTTTCTGTATTTAAATTACCACCTTCTGCTGGAGTTGCAACAGGCTTGGCTTCGATCATCCCAAAACGTTCTAACACTTTTGTTGCATACATTTTTTGTTGTATAAAAATTTTATTAGGTTTTTTGATAACTTCCATGCCCAGGTAAAATATCGAATCGAAAACTTTAATATTGAAGTCTCTTCTAAGGTGATCTATTAGTTTACAAAGTGCTTCTGTTGATTGCGCTGCTATGATGCCATCGTCAATGTAAATCGCAAGAATCAGTTTCGCATCGTTGGAATTGCCGATAAAAACGCATGGATCTGCTGCACTGACCTTCAGATTAAAATTCTTCAGCATTTGAGTAAATTTCTGGTTCCAACATCTCGAAGCTTGTTTTAAACCATACAGGCTCTTGTTTAGCTTACAAACTCTGTCAGTTCCATCTTCATAACCTATCGGTTGATGCATGTAAATTTCCTCATAGAGAGTGCCATAGAGAAATGCTGTCTTCACATCAAATTGCCTTACGATCATGTCAAGTTCAACTGACATGGCAAAAATCATTCTTATGGATGTGAATTTTGCAACAGGACTAAAAGTTTCGAAATAATCCGTGCCATACTTCTGCGTAAAACCACGAGCTACTAGACGCGCCTTATAGCGTTCGATTTCTCCTTTTTTGCCACGTTTAACCTTGTAGACCCATTTATTTGAAATTGCTGCTCTGCCTTTTGGTAAATTCACCAATGACCAAGTCTGATTTATTATCAACGAGTTAAACTCTTCATCCATGGCACGCTTCCACTGCGAACAATGGTTACCGGACACCGCTTTTTCATAACAATCAGGCTCATCAGCTTCCGCAACATACACATAGCTAAGTGTAGCTTTATCCCCAATCTCTCTGCTTTTTGAACGTGTTACAATTTTACGTATCTCCAAATTATCGTTTGTGTCACCACAATTTAGGCTTTTAATTGAAAAATCGTCATTATTATCAATTACGTTTTCATGTTTGTCAGCATTTGCAGTTGCTTCTTGCACTGGATATTCTACTTCAGCATTGTCTTCAGGTACATATATTGCCGTTTTGGAAATTTCATTGATGATAACATCCCTAGAAACTTCAATTTTTCTTTCATTAGGAATCCAAATCCTATAGCCTTTGCAATTTTCTTCATAACCAACAAACACACCTTTCTTGGATTTCGCATTAAATTTTTTTCGTTTTTCCTGTGGAACATGCACAAAAGCTTCCGATCCAAAAACTCGAAGCACAGATAAATCAGGTTTTTTGTTGAACCACAATTCAAATGGTGACTTTTTGTTAACTTGAGATTTACCCGTATGATTAAGAGTATATACGACATTCTGTACTGCTTCGCCCCAGAATTTTAAACTCAATTCTTTGGCATGAATTATAGACCGTGCGCCTTCAATTATCGTCCTCATGTCCCTTTCTGCCCGGCCATTATGCTCCGGTGTATATGGCGTTGATTTTTGATGAATTACCTTTCTTTTACGAAGTATATCTGCTACATTTTTGTTAATATATTCCAATCCGTTATCGGAGCGCAGACACTGTACTCGCTTTCCAGTTTCGGCTTCAACTCTATCAAAAAAAAGTTCAATAAATTCTGCAACATCCGCTTTTGATTTTATGCAGTAGACGCATCGATAATTAGAAAAATCATCACGAAATAATAACATATACCGCGCACCGCCGTATGACATCTCTTGCATAGGACCACATAGGTCAGTATGAACAAGTTCACCTGGTACTTTAGCTCTATTTTCGCTCTTATGAAATGGCATACGATGCTGCTTACCGAGAACACATCCCTCACAAAAAAAATTATTATCATTAAATGAAATATTTTGTTGAGTTAGTATGCTTTTCACATGATCTTTAGCTTGATGACACATGCGTTCATGCCAAAGTTGCAGTGATACAGTTTTCTCGCTAAAATTTGCAATAGCAGCCATGTTTCTAACCTTTAAAAAAAGCTTGAATAATTTTGTATTTTCTCGCACACCTATTAAAAACACCTTTCCTTCCTTTTTAAAACTGCATTTAGTTCCCTCCGCTATCAACAAATAGCCTTTATCTAAACATGCACTGGATGAAAACAAATTAATTTTAATTTTAGGAACATATAGTACATCAGCTAAATACTTAGCGTCCCATTCCTTGCCATTATATGCCTCTATCTGAATTTTGCCCTTACCATACGCCTGTACTACGGAACCATCAGCAATACGAACATCTCTTGGAGTTTCAAACTTTACATACTCATGGAACCATTCTTTATGATGAGACATGTGGTCGCTAGCACCGGAGTCCATGTGCCAGCTGCTCTCATGTGATAAGTTCGACTGCATAAACATAACCTCACTTACAAAGGCATCATAATGTGTTAATTTTTCTCGGTTTTTCTTATTTGGGCAGTCTCGCTTCCAATGTCCGTATTTCTTGCAAAGAAAGCACTTTCCTTTCTTCCTATTTTCATTCCTAGCACCACCGCCTTTAACTTGATTGGCTACAAAAGCTCCTTGTGTATTTGGCTGCACGCCTAACCTAGATTCTTCCATACACAAACGTGCTGTCAGGGTTTTTAAAGTTCGCTCACTTTTCTCAGTTGCTTCCCATGCCGAAAAAAAATGGTTAAATTGTTCCGGCAATGTCATTAGGATTTTTGTTATCAACATATTTTCAGAAATTTTTTCGCCAAGGTCTTCTAACTGCCTTGCAATTTTCTGCAACTTCGCTATATGCATTGCAATACTGTCATCCGTATCTTTTGCGTATTGAAAAAACTGTTGCTGTAGTAAATGAATCGATGTTTCAGACTTTTGCTCGTAAACACTTTCTAGGGTAGCATACATAGCGGCAGCAGTTTCACAGTTTATTATATGCATAAGAGGTTTCTCGCCCATAGAAACGACTAAATATTTTTGCGCTTTAGCATCTTCTTTATTCCATTTTTTTTTGAGTTCACCATCAGCTACAGGTTGCGGAACAGCTCCACTTACAATTTCCCATAGTCCACCAGCTTTAAGGACTACTTTTATTTGAAACTTCCATAAGGTCCAGCCTTCCTCGCCTTCAAGCTTATTGATTTTAATTTCTTCCATCTTAATAATTACAATATACAAGAAATTCGAATAAATTTTACTTTTAAATTTCGCTTTGGGTACGTGCTGGGCCCATAACCTGTTAAAATAAAACACGAAGATCTTCATGCTTTAAGATGAGAAAATAGAATAACAATAAGTATTTATTAAAGAACCGTTTTAATAGGTTTACATATTTAAGAAACTGTATATATATATAAAACAGAATAAGCTGATGCAATAAATACAGTGGTGTCTTCAGTCATAAGTACCCTTAACATTTATCTCAATTAAAAATTGTTTACAATTCACATAAATACATACATACATAATTGGCCATTACAACCCTTCAGTCAGGATTATGGCCTAGCTTCTCACTGTTTACAATTCATTTAATCTAAACACTTAAATACTTTATGGAAGAACTGCACAGCTTAATAAAGGCCACATCGCAGTCATGATGTAAAATATTGTCTCGTCATGAGCCCATAAACTTCCTGACCAACATGTTGTCGCTATTATCACTGCCTTCTGCCACAGATGTCCTGGCACTTCAAACTATTCTGTAGAAACATAGGTATTAGTCCAGTACTTGATATTATAATCGGTTTTGCTCTTGTCTTTGCAATTAATTCTGATAAGTTATATAAGGTTGTTGTATTTGTAGATTTTTTCCTAGCGTTGGGTCTCTTCCGCTTTTATTTATCGGGCATCAAGTGTGATCTATTAGCTGAGAAATTCCTATCTGTTAGAAATGCGCGATCTAATAAAGCCGGTAGTTCAAATTCTTCAGAATTTTCTCAAGCTGGTATTTGTAATAAGGAATCAAATCCAACTTAATTAATCCGTCTCTCCTCTCCTTTGCCATCAACATCAGTTATGGCTTATTTGCAGAGTTATGTCGGTCGTTAACTACAGTTCTTAGCCTACCACCACTCTGCTTTCTCATTCTGTTAGTTTGTTCAAAACGTTTACACAGTATGGTTTTGACCAAGGTGTTAAGGTAAAGTATGAACTGCTTTAGATACCGCATTATGTAAAGGAGACCATCAATCTGTTGCTCTCATTTTATATGTCAACTAATGCCTTTCCATCCATACATATCTAATGACGATTTTGGGTGTTGTTTACATGACTGTGTCATCAGCACTTTACTACTTTCGTTGCGAATCCTCCATGTCGGTGTTGTGCCGAATTTATTGCTCGAAAGTAATGACTTAGAGCTGTAGTTGAATAAGTAATCAAGAACGAGTTAGAGCATAGAACCAACCCTATTTTTGCCTCGATGTAATTTTTCAATATACACATAATTGATCAATATACACTTTTTCGCTTCAATGTACAATTTTTCTTATTATGGACTGCTAGATAAAATACCTCATTACCGCTTCAACTGCAGTGAGTAAGACTCACTTTGACAAAAGCTGGGTAACTTTTTCCCTCGGCCCGCAATACCATTACATATGGTTTTCAGAAGAAGATCACTATGTCCCTGATTACCAGACAACAAGCATGTTTACACCCGATAAAAAGCTTAAGGAACCGTTGGTATTCATGTCGAATATGCTATGTTGTCTTCTTCCCCTCTATATATACATATATATGTATGCTTGATGTTGAAATATGGATATTTTAGGTAGTAGTGGCCTATTAACAAACCAATAAGTTTCCTTTTGTCATTTTTAAACTAATTATATAATGTTTTATGACACGTAAAATAGGTTTCCAACATACATAAGTATGCTTAGAAATTGGTAAATATGTCTGTATTCAATTAAGAAAATGAGCAAATGGACACAAATCGTTTTACCTTTTTTTTTACATTTTTGAGGTCAAGTGTTATTTTACAACAAACGTGTTTGTATGTACATATGTATATGCAACATTTTACTGTTTCCCTAGAATTTCATATTTGTTATAAAGGAATACAATAAAAATGGAAAAATGAAATTGTTTTTATTTTCCAAGAAAAGTTGAGTGTTTTTCTTTTCTTAACTGCAAAATTTCTTTTAAAAAAAAGTTTTTTATTCAGTCACATTGTTTGTTGTTGTCGCAAAATTGTGCACTTTCATTTTCTTTTTTTTTTGTTGTTCTTGTTGTTGTTTACAATCTATATTGTATGACGAAAGAAAGAAATAAAAACTAAAAGTGCTTTCAAAAATACCCCTTAAATAGTTTAAAATGTTTTAACTTGTATGAGTAAGTGTGTCATGGGATTTTTTTTCCGTTACACACTAACACACACATTGGAAAATATGAAACGCGTCCATCAATGTATGTTAGAAAACACCTAAAAATCTTAAAAATAAACTTTAAAAGTACTTGACATTTTTTTTTAAAATTTTGTTTTATTTTCTTGTTTTGTTTTCATCTTAAAATCGTCATTATCATCATTTTTATTTTTTAGTTCTTAATGGTAAATGCATTTAGCCCAAAATTGAATGAATATGAGACCCCAAACAAACATTTACCAATTTGTACCCTTAAATCCGAAAAAGAAAAGAAAACAAATAAAAATTCCACATCCCACACACTTTTCCTTTCTAACACATATTGTATAAAGGAGCACTTGTACTATATTACATGGTTATATGGTTTTTAGGCATCATGTCATCTATGTATAAAAACACATGCATGCATAGTATAGTGCATGAATGCATGCATGTGTGAGTGGATTTGAGCAAAAGCGTAAGTAAGAAGGACAACAGCATAAATGCCACATCAATAGTTACAAACAGCAACAACGAAACTCCCACGGAGCTAATATTGTATTTATTGTTCATGTCAAAGTTTACCATACACACGCACATACTCATTCACTTGCTCACACTAGAAAGCATTACAAAGTAACCTAGTTCACCTTATCATTAATAGAAGCTGGAAAATTTTGTTCAGAAAAGAAAAAAAAACAGAAATCACAACACTTGCAACAATAGTTTTCCAATAGATCATACGGCAACAGTGGGCTAATTTGAATTCTTCAGGAGTTAATTTAGAAAAAACAGAACCCAATGACATCTCCAGACAACAATGCGAGGCCAAACATTAACCTTTTTAGAATGCAGTCTCTTTTCCATGGACTGCAACTTTTCTTGTTGTCGTAACCACCATATTCGAAGTAAATTTAGCTTAGAAGATCAACAATGCAAGCATCTAGCAATCAATCAGCATATCCACGATTGGGTGGTATTTTCCAAATCGAAAATACATCATAATGACCCGTAGTTGAGACAAATTCAGATTATCCGCCAGACTTTCTATAACAGAAACGATATTTTCGACAAAGTGTGCATTGAGATGATACACAAGCTCGACCAGGTCTGTAACGCTTCCCGTTTGTTAAAATTTTTTTCTAATCTTGCCCTTCCTTGCACAGTAGATCGATTATGTTCTATGAAGATGTTAGGCTATGGAGAATAGAATATAGGGAAAGAGACTTCTAAGCTAGGAAATTGGGGAAATTATTATTGAAGTCGTCGTAGCTAGAGAGACATGCTTATTAGGCAGGAAAAAAAATATTTCTTCGGCGACTTTCGCTCAAGACTCTCCTGGCAAAAACTCTGAGAGTAAATATAATTGCCATGAAAAGTTTCTTAAAAATCTCTCATTTGCAATCGACTGTAAACTTTTGGTCCCGCCATTCGTGGATAAAATTGACAAACAGATTAATAAGGTGCTGTGAGAAGTTAGGCTTAATTCTGACTAAAGCGTTGTAATGACCCATTAAGTATTATATTTTAATTTTAACAAAATAATTCAATTTAAAAATTGAAAAGTTTAATTGGGTTATTGACAACACATAAAATTGAATTTAACGCTGTTAACTGTGGCTTTTTTGCATCTCATACTTTTAAGCATTTTTCTTCACTTCCTTTTATATACAACAAACAAACATTGTCAAAAAACAACAAAAATAACAATTTAAAATAGAAATATGCATTTTACATACACATTCTCTTTCATTTATAGATACATATGTATGTCTGTATGTTCATATATACGTATACGAGCATGTTGTGTTGCGAAAGTAAACCCAGAAAAACTCTGATGATATAAAAAAAATTGAATCAAGAGCGCTAAGAAGTAGAAAAAGTTTGCTTGTAACGACACACAAGTACAAACTTATATACACACTATTAAAAATCAATTTTCGACATTTGAAATGAAAAAAAAAAATTAAAAAAAAAGATTATGTTGACAAACAAGATAACTTTTATTTACAAACCACGTCATATAAACCATTTATACATACATACATACGTACATAGATGAACTAATGAACTTAAAAAAAAAACGAAGAAATATGAACGTTCATATGTGCGTGTGTCGTATGTAAGAACTAAAATTTAATTTTTATGAAAATCTTAAAATGAGAAAATGATGATAAAACGTATCAACTTTAACTGTTGAAATAAAAGTGCAACATGTTGCCAATACTGAACGCGAGTGACTGAGAAATTGTTAAAAAAATTTTAAAGTGATAACGAGTATTTAAGAGAGATATTTAAAGAAATCTAACTTTATGATAAAATGTAGATTTTACACTTAATTTTGTTTATGCTTTCCCTATCCAAGAGGCGAACAAGTGAAATCGTTCGTCTTACAAAAAACGGGGCCATTAAAACAAGTAGAGCAACTTGCTGAAGCTCAATCTTGATTATTAAATGTATATAGTTTTTTTAATTCACGGTGGATTCCGGACCACATTAAATATTTTCCATTGAAATTTTAAGAATAAACATCAATCGCTAACAACTCCTTTCCAGTCTGTCTTTTTCTTTTGCGGGTCTCAAAAAGGGTCCAATTTTTGTATTAACTATGATAATTAATAGCATACATTTGGAAACCTTTTAATTTTTTTATTTTTCCAGTATTATGACTTTTCTGATGTGGCCGAGGATGCAGCTCGACAATTCACCGATTTTTTAGCCAATAAATTTTCAGCGAATTTGCCCGTTTCTATAACAGACCAAATACGTGACGAAGTTCGACGTAAAGCGAATGGTATTGCAACGTATGCCCTTAATGAGGATGAACATCTGTTGGCATTTGCCTTGGCTGCACCCAGTATACATACAGTGGTTGTTAAATTTCGTGAAAACGTAACGGTAAGTATTAAATCAGGTCATAAAATGTATATTAAGGCATTAAAGTGTCGATTATTAATTCTTAAAACTAATAAAGGAAACGTGTGAAATAAAATGTTACTCATGCTTTTTCAAGACGACGCGACGAACGAACAACAACAAATAAACGTATGAGTAATAAAAAAAAATTCATAAACAATACAAATTAATATTACTCATACGCTAAGGTGCATGTGTGTGTGTGTTTGCTTTACAAAAATGTTTTATAGGATAAACGTGTATTAAAATCCTGAAAAGTAGTTACTTATAAATAAGATTCTCCCCTCTTTTTATATGTAGATACCTCTGGACCAAGTACATAATCGCAACTTTTTGGGTTCCTATTGGCGTGAATTAGGCTATGCCTGGAATAGTACGGATGGTTCTCAAGAGTGGGGAGCACCATTTCGTGATTGTAATTTGCTTGTTGGCCGTTGGTTATGGCCATTTCGTATATCATATTCTGAATCAAAATTTAAGTAAGTTCTTCTGTTATTTACGAATACAACTTCATTTTAAAAAACTAACTTATGTCGCTCATGTTTTTTTTTCACATAGAATTGTGGCAGCCGCTTTCATAGCCGCCGATGAAGATGTCTGCAACGATGGTTTAGAACAAATATTTGGTCGAAAACATGGGTTTGTATACAATACTTGGGTTTATTTTCCAGCTTTTTAGTTTTTTTAAACAATAATAAAAATAATAATAAATTCTTTTTGTTTCTAGCTGCGATCGTAATACTACGTTTTGTTTGTTAACTAAAAATAAGCCCGCTGCTACACGTGATGTTTACACTTGCATCTGCAAAGAATCTTATTATTTGCCAAACGCCTCGCTTCAGGGATTTGTGGGTGATATTGTTGAAATGTCTGAGGGTTATGACAACTATTCGTGTATACCCTGTCCAGCTGGCTGTTCAAGTTGTGATTCAACCGGTGAATGTTTATACGGTGAATTACAGGAGGCGGTATCATTAGAAAGTTTACTAAAAGTATCAGTTGGTTCTGTACTAGGAGCCTGTATATTATGTTGTCTGGTCTTAAGTGTTATAGTATTTCAGCAGAGAAAGTGTAAGGTATGTATGAAAATTTCATCAATCAATCGAAAAACAATTTTACGCACTAATCTAAGTAAACAATTTATTTTTTCTGAAAATATATGGTTTCTTTATGATTTAAATCTCAAAAATTTTAACGTTTCCAGCCACTATGCAAAAAATCGAACTTAAGTTCGAAAAATTAAAACCTTTCTTCAAATGTTTAATTAGCCAATAAATAAATTTCTTCACATCTACTTAATTTTTAAATTCAAACATTAAAGTTTTAAAGAAAAATTAAAGATTTTATTTTAAATTCATTAAAACTATTTATTTGATCGAAAACACAATATTTGGGCTATGTTCGAAATTTCGAACTTAAGTTCGAATTTTTTTTTAAAGAATTTATAGGAATTTACAAATTTTTTCCCATATTTTATTTTCGAATATTAAAATTTCAATAGAACCAAATACAATTTCAAGAGATATTCGTATTTATTTTAAAATATTAAAAAAATTATTTAAAAAAGACGTTTCTTATTGATACAATTAGCAATATAAAACAGTGGTGGATGTTTTAGTTATTTGCTAAAATTTATTTGAATATATTTGTTTATACGAAATCGACAATAAAAACGTAACATTTTATTTCTTCAATTGCTCTTTCAACACGAATTTAATTAGAATTTATTTGTTTAATTTTTATTAATTCTCTTTGCTTATTATATTTAGGCCATTGCTTCTGGTATGTGGACTGTTTTAGAAACCATATTAATGGGTATAGTTTTACTTTATGCATCGGTATGTTATAATTCTTTAAATAAATAAAAGAAATGTTTTTTTTCCTAAAAATAAATGTTTCCTTGAAGGTTGCCATCCATTTTTTCCCCGCCTCCACTGAACGTTGTCTTATTGAGCCATGGCTGCGTGAATTGGGCTTCATTACTTGTTATGGTGCCATCATATTAAAGCTCTATCGACATTTGGTTGATTTTCGTACACGCAAAGCTCATCGATGGGTTTTACGTGATGTTGATTTGCTCAAGTACTTGGGTACAATGGTATTTGCTGTCGTCTGTTATATGTCTGCCTTCACGGCATCATCCCTAGATTTACTGGAGACAGCACAACTTGAAAGTTTGCGTGAAATAAACACAAATACGTGCCAACCACTTAAATGGGAATTTGTAACACAGGCCAGCGAAATATTAATACTCTGTTTTGGTCTGCATTTAGCGTATGCCAGCCGTAATGCCAATACACAATTTAGGGTAAGTGGTAGAAGATAAAGGAAATTATTTTAATAATTTCTTTTTTTCCTTATTCAAGTATATAAGTGGTAATTTAATTATTATTTCCATTTCCATTTTAGGAACGACAATTCCTGGTGTCCACTTTAATAATCGAATATATTGTATCGCTGACGTTTTATATAATACGCTATTTCTATTTGCCTGCCATGAGTCCCAGTACCATATTTTTGGCATTATTCGTACGTTCTCAACTCACCAATACCATAGCATTGGGCCTAATATTTGTGCCAAAACTGTGGTATCAACATAAACAGGTATGTTGTTGTTATTCAAAAAACAAAAATTTTCCTTTTTCGTTTAAATTCGAATATTTTTTATTTACGATTTAATTTTAAAAGATTTCATTATAAATTCAAATTAAAGAGAGAAAAAAAAATTATTCATTACAAATAATATTGAACATTTGTAGGCTTTATAAACACTACTAATGTTTATAAAGTTTAAAAATCGTCATCATATTATTAATAAAACGTTAAGTACTAATAAGTAATTGTATTTAATTTTATAAAGAATACGGGAAACGGTTTTTGTGACAAATTGTTGTATATTAAAAACCAAAAAAAAAAAATAAATAAAATTACATGCTTTTTCTAGGAGTTGTATACATATTTTATGTTTGAAATAAACGAGAAAAGAAAAACTAAAAAAATTTTATATTTTATTCAAAAAGAAAAAAAAAAACAAAAAACGAGCTATGAAGTTGCTGCAAGTGTTGTGTTATTGTTGTGAGTTTAGTTCAACTGTATGATTGTTGGTAAAATGTTTTTTTTTTTGTTAAATATTATGAAAAAAATCTTTTTTATTTTATTTTTGAATACCTGTCCTTTTTTCTGTAAACTTTGTTTTTGTGTTTTTAATTAATTAATTTCTTTTTTTTGTGTTTGTGTTACTTTGAGTTGAAAATTTAATTATAGCTTTAATTGTACTCTTTCGCTCAAACTGAATACTAACAAATAAACCTATGCTTAATATCTTCCTTTTTACTTAAAATTTAAATTTTCGCATGTTAGTTTATTAGAAATGTTATACACTGTTTCCATTTTCCTTTATAAAACAACAATTCTAAGAGAAAGTTTAATGAAAATTTCATATAAAAATCGATACTAATCCTCCGATCTGGATTCATCGGAAAGTGGGTACGGAAAATAAAGCGAGTCGCTCGAATGACTAGAAAATTCAGCTTTCTATTAATCAGGATTGTACTTCCTTGCTGATGGGACTCAAAAAGGTCAGCGTGAGACTTGTAAATGGTATCCTTACGACACATTACGCCAGCCATACATCTAAAAGTTATGTAAAGTTAAGGCGGAGTTTGATACTATAGATCATCTCTTCTCTGATTGTCCAGCTCTTGAATTCTCTCTCGGGATCAAATATCCAGGGTCTTCTGAAGTTTATAATAGGAATACGACGATTGAGAGATGTGTGTTCATCCTTACGTAGCTGAATCTTCTGTCCCTTTCTTTATATTCACTCTCCCCTAGGATCTCCAGGCAACATTTTAATTGCTTGAAGTCAACCTACCTAGTAAATATCAGAAAACTCATTCAGCTGATCAAAATAGGGAATTTAAAAACCATTCTTAAAAATGTCTCTTACATACGATTACTTACGAATGATCACATGAGATAATCCGATCAGAACAAGACAGAGCTTATTGTGTTTGAGTTATTTCAATTTAAAGTTCAAGCTCTTTGGATATTTTTTTTTATTACAAAGGACATCCGCCATTAATGTATCTAAATATAATTCTCAGTTGATTGGAATGATTAAAGCGGTGAGGATATGTATGTAATTGGAAACAGTGTATTAATATAAGTATAGATATTGCTTTTTTACTAACGCGCTAATTTTCATTTCTTTCTTGTATAACTTCTTGCTATAACCTTGCTTTAAACCTTTAAATTAGACAAAAATCGGTTTCCTATATTAAAACTAATAAAAAAATATATATATATATCAACTTAACTACTGTACTTAAATCCTAAATGTCAACTTTTTATTACGATCTAAGTTATTACAAGGATTTTAAGTTTCATTTACTTCATTTCAGTTGATTTATTGCTATCTTTTTGATTTAATTTTTTTTTGTTTTCTTATAATTTTAGCTCACTCATCACAGACACAATCACAGTCAATAAATTCAGAAAAGTGAAACGCTTTCGGCCATTTTATTATTAACTTAAGATATCATTACAACAACATTTCTACACACATTCATAGTACTATTTCTTTCACGCAGTTGATTTAAGGTTTTTGGATTTTAAGTTTTTTGTTTTTTTTTTTGTTTTTTTTTTGAGTTTCCTTCTTTTTTTTTTTGGTTTTTCTGTTACCTATTTCCTATTCTGTGTGGTTTGCGGTGTTTTGGTTGCATCTTCATAGCTTGCAGGTCCGTTCTCTTGCCCATGATCTATCAATACGTTTACCTGTGGATGCTTTCAAGGGTTCTCATGATGCTGGCCAACGTTTGGGTGGTGGTTATGCTGGTCTCTGTCTGGGTGATCCCGATATTGGTGAGCTGACTATTTCCGAAATGAGTCCGGAGGATATACGTGCTGAACTTAAAAGGTGAGTATTTTATATTTTTGTATGAAAATTATTATTAGGTTTAGTAAACAGTTTTTTATTAATCACAGTAAGCAAGATCACACACAGCTTATGTGTGGATCTTTGGCTTATGAATGGTTTTGATTCATTCAAAAATTGTACAATACTATTCGTGACAGTATATGGTTTTCTAAAGAATATTTACTGATTTTAATTGTAATTTAATACATAATTATTTTTTATTTCAGACTGTATACCCAATTAGAGATATTAAAAAATAAAACATTACGTCAGGATAATCCGCATATCAGTAAAAGACGTGGTGGACGTAAGGCTGGACACAGAAGATTTTCGTTGCAGGTAAATAAATATTAAAAAAATGGTTTTTTTTTGTTTTAAATTATGTAAACATTTTGGAGGAAAAATATATATTAGAATTATAAAATATGTTAATTGTATTTAACCCATATAAACTAAGTCCCTTAGAAGCCAATGTATAGTTAAAATATTTAAAAAAAAATTTATTTCAACTAAACAGTAATTAGAATACATATTATAAATTAAATTGAAAAGTAAAAATCAAATAATTAAAAATTGTAACCTTTTTCTTACGGTGTATATACATTATTTTCTTGGTATACTTACATATATGTACATTTCCTATGTTTTATCACTCAAACATCAAATCAAATCAAATCAAATCAAAACGTTGAAACAATCCATACAAATAAACAAAATACCTGTGTTCGCATATTGTTAAAATGAATATAAAATCCTCGTTGTTTTCTATAATAAAATTTAAGAAAAAGGGAAGCAAGGATAAGGTAAGCTTAATTACTTCAACATTAAATACAAAATAAAAAAAACACTAAAAAAATAATAAATCACTTCTACAACTATAACTATAACTGCAATTATAATTTAAACACTGTATCCTTTTTTTAAAAGTGTAACTCTGTAATTTGTGTAAAATAATCGGTGTTTTTTTTTTATAAAACTTTAACTATGGCATTAAAAATTAAAAAATAATTTCAAAGAAATCAAGAGTTTATGTAATGGCACCCCCTTTAAACGTATTAAACTAATTATTTATAAATTAATAAAATGTATGTACATCCACTTACCTTGTGTACAATGTTTACAAAAAAAAAACAGCGTATCAACTCCTATCAGACAATCGAACACAAAACTTAAATGTATTTTCTCTCACTTGTCTATTACTACCCTGCCTACTCTATAAACTTTCCTGCTGATGTCTATATATTTCCCTTACCTAATAGAACTATATCATTCCTATGTATGTCTTCTGTATGTACGTATTTATAAGAAATATTATAGAAATATTTAGAATATCACAGCTCAATAACACTCGTATTTAGAAAGAATTTTACAAAAAAAAATTGTAAAATTTAAAAAATAATGTTGTTAAGCACAACCAGGGATTCTTATGTTACAAACTTATGTTGTTGATTCCACATATTTCTATAATACACTCAAATGCATGTTACTGTTTACTAATGTAGTACAACAATACCTAGATCTATTTAAAAATTAAATGAAATTGAAAATTTGTTTTCATTATGTTTTTTTTTATTGCTTCACTTCCTCCCTCTCTATCTATAGGCGTTAAGTGCAAAACATCGCAGCAATAAACATCATCAGGATATGGAAATAACAGAAGCTGAACCCTCACGCACACCTGAAGACTCAGTGTGTAGTAATGAAGGACCCACAGATACTTATGCTGAAATATCAGGTATTTCACATTCAATGTTAACGCATTCGGCCGTATCACATTCGATAGTATCACACAGTAAATAATCGTAAAGAAAATTTCAAAATTTCATTTAAACTATAATTTGTAAATATTAAACAATGAAACATATTTTATTATTAAAAACCAAAAACCGAACGCAAAAAAAAAACAAACACAAAATATATTAAAAATTTAGTAAAAATTTGTTGAAATGAAAAGGAAAAAAGAAATCCTATTAAGAAAAGACAAAAAAGAACAACTAAAAGAAGAAAAAATAAAGCCAGAAAAAATAATTACTTTATTTTAAAAATAAAAACAAAAAATATATTATACTTATAAAAAATAAAAAAAGAATAATGATTTGTACAAAATTTGATATAAAAACAATTTATAAATAATTATAAAAAAAAATTATAAAAAAAAAATTATAAAAAAAAACATTTTTGTACTGTATATTTAAGAACGATTGATATTAACGGCTAAAATTCAAATTTAACGAACATTTAAGAAAAAAGAAATTAAAACACTTGAAGAATACATAGTATAAAGCCCACCTTTTGTGAAAATGTAAAAAAAAAAATGATTCAAATTCATACATACTCGTACATATGTACGTCATATGTAGACTTGTATGTAAACAGTAAATAATTTAACGACAAACTATCTCTTAGAAACCATGAAGGAAGATTAAGAAGAAGAATTATAAAATATAAATTCGGAAACACCGAATATTAATACCACCACCATTTCGATTTTGGAAGCTGGTAAGAGAAAAAAATTATATTTTCTATTAATAAAGAGTGATTTTGTAACCGTTTAGAATGAAACATTTACCTTGGGCGATAAATGCAAGCCTGCCATTAAATTTTTAAAGATAATTCAGTGTAAAGATAGTCAGCAGTGACCCAACCTTGAGTTCCAATTTTCACCTACTTTTTCCAGCAATACAAACTGTAATGCTATCTTCTGCCTCAGGTAGAGATCGATTTCATTCAATCCTGTCCAATAGATGTTATTAACTTGTGTGAGCTACTCATTGTTATGATTATTAAGTCGGGAGAGACGCTGATTAAGATACACCGAATTAAAAAATCTATTCTGGCAAAAACTTCAAAGCAGAATATCTTCAGCAAATCGTAAGAATGTCACATTCGGTAAATTTTCGTATGCTCATTATAGGGATCCGTTAACGATCGCCTGTGAATGTTTATAAACGCAACGATTTAACAGAGTATGTATGCTCCCATCCAGTAAAACGCTGTTCCACAACTGTTGAGAAATTTTTTATGGTACAAAATCTTATTATTCTAATACCTTCTAATACAACATACCGTAGACCACAACTCCTTACTCAACGAGATATATAGTACTAAAGCCATGATATAGGAAATATAATGGACTTCATCGTATACTGGCGGATACAAATTTGGGCTATGTTGACTTGAATAGATTTTTTTACATTTTAATGTCTTAGTATCTATCGCTCGTAACTTTGTTATGTTGATACGATGGTGGTGGTTATATTAAACACAATAAGTCTAATTGATAATTGCTTTAATTAATTCAACTTTTAGTTCCTTTTTGTAAAACAATATCATCTTAAATGCAGCAATTGTTATTAAATACATACATAAAGACACAGTTAAAATAATAAAGCCATATAGATTATGTTATAAAAAAAAACTGAAATATAAATAACATATTTAAACACAATATTAATCTTAAATACATATATACAATAATTTTTATTTTCTATTTTAAAATTTTATTTCATATTTTTTTTTATAAATATAATTTAGAATAACTCAGTAACAGCTTAACAGAATTAAAATTGTGTTTAAATATTAATCGAATACTAATAGTTAATAAAATTGAATTTTAAGCCTTAATTAAAATTTGAAATAAGTTGTATAATTAGAGCTTATTAGGCAAGTACACCTACATACATACTTTATCCAAATATACATATATTATGAATGGATATAGAAAATTATTTTCAATTTTCTAAAACATAATTTCATTGTTGATTGATAATTAAATTAAATCCTACATAAGAAAACTAAAATAGATTTTTAAAATAGATTATTAAAGAAAAAAATTAATCATAATAATAATTGGTAATCATTTCAAATTGTTTAAAAAAACCTTGCTCAAGGAAATTTATTTTGCAAATATACAACCATTTCAAAACAGAACTTATTATAAGCATCTCTACAGCTATAATCCATTACAAAGTATTCATACCTTTTAGTCCCGGGTGTGGCATAAAATCTAAACAATTAAATTGTATATGCAATAAAGATTTTTCATTAATGCATGACTTTTTTAATTCACTTAGGCTTAAGTTTGTGGTAGCGGCTTAAGCCTCTATTTTCGTTTAAACCAATTGGGATTTAGCTGTGATGCGTTTCATCGTGTAGAATTAAAGCATAAAGTTTTTAAAGGAAATTTTTCTTTAATTTCTTATAATTAAATTTTTTTATAATTATTTTAAAATATATTTTAATTTCATAATTATGTATCGCTATTTCTATTCAAAATTCTTTTATTATAATCAAATGATATTAATTTAGATAGAATTCTAAACAACAGATATATACGAAGAAACTGCATGTATATCTGTCATCAATACCAAATATTATTATAAAAAAATTTCCAATGAAAATTTTTGTATATTTTGAGTAAGAATTTATAAAATAACTGTTAACGATTATATTCAAATATTTTGTGGTTATAGTTCAATGTAGAACTAGAGCAATTCAATATTTAGATCGTTTTCATCTTCAGTATAAGGTTTTGTAATGTAATGCTCTAATGAAAAATAGATTGTGTTGGAAGATGTCTCGGTCTCCAAGTCAGAGTTCTCAAGAGTCCCTAGTTACCGAAGCTGTCTGATCAATTGCTCCATCTATACATAACCCAAAAATTAAGTGCGAATGAGTCTTTTGTTATAAATTTCCCTCCAAACAGTTAAGTGATGTAATGCTTTTTATGTACATATGTACATATTTTAGATGGCCTTTCTGTGCCATAAAGAAACAAATATTTTTTGTTAACGTAACCTCAGACAGTCGTTCGTTTTGTGCAATGAACGGTAACATTTCCATGTCTAGCTTTCTCAAAAGACTCAGAGCCAATAACTTTATCACTTTAAATGCGTCACCAAACTGATACTTTGGTGTAATATAATGCTTCTTATGTTTTCAGACAGATTTTCTAAGGCCTAAAAAAAATTTTTATTTGTTGAAGTAACTGTTTTAGGATAATTATGATAGACAATTTTAAACTTTATTATCAACAGACGTCCAACACAATATACGACTTCAATAATCGTTAACAGTTATATACACGTTCCGTTAAACAAAAATAAATTTATTGATGGTGGCATTTAAAACCGTAAATAAATAATAAAATAATATGTGAGTGTAAAATATAACAAAAATCAAATCTAAAGAAAGAAAATAAATAAATAAGTAAATTAAGTATATAAAAAAATTTAAATATATACACTTGTTGAGTAAAATTAAAGTACAATAATACAACAATTGTCTTGGAAAAAAAAACAAAACAAAACAAAAATTAATTTATAAAAATATATAAGAAATATTTATAAAGTTAGGTTGAAATAAATATAAATGAAAAAGAATGGAAACTTAATTAAATAAGAACGATTTCTATAGGTATAAATGAAAATTATATATAAAAAAAACCATTTCATATATGAAATATGCCATTATACAAAACTACATTACCATACATACAACATAATTACGTATACATATAATATAAAAGTATAATAATAATAATAGTTATAATTTATTATATATAATAAAAGAATGAAAGCAAATATATACATACATATACTAAGTAAATAATTGTTTTAAAATTAATAAATAAAATAAAATTAAAATGAGAAAATGAACGATTTTGTGTAAAAAAAAACTTAATAATTAAAATAATGTTTTTGTACGACAAACGCTTCAAAATTATTCGAAATACTCAAGGGATTATTTAATTTTTATAATTTTTTTACTTAGACCAATGTCTGCATTGCATTTTGGTTTTTTTAAATTTTTATTTATTTTTCTAAATTTTTTTGTATTTTGTGAGATGAGATATGCCCAAAAACTGTTCTATTTACAGTAGCTTTGCAATTCTTCTTACTTCCCATTATTCCGCAATAGTCGATGTGATGTTTTCGTCCATTGGTAGCCTGGGTTTTAAAGCTCCAATAGGCATTGGGTTATCCAACTACAGACTTAAACTTTATGTCCAGTAATAATCTGGTTGTTAGGCACTTCCTCTCGTATAATTTTGAATTGTAATATCGCAATTTACAAGTTTCTATAGATTCTCTATTGAATTGGAAATCTGGAAATACCTCAATGGATATTATTCCAACAGCTGCAATTTTACTAGTATGTTTGCAGTCGTTCTGATGTTAATATATACATTATTAGCAGCACATTTGAGTACGTCACGCTATTTAAAATATATAAACGATATATAAACTTTATTTGAAGATATCCGGTATCTATTTTTATATATTTTTTTTTCATTTACACTATTTTGTTATAAAATAAGTTATAAAAGAAAATCTCTTGAGTATTTTTCATTTAATAATAATAATAAAAAAAGTGAAATAAATTATTAATTAGTTAAATATTTATATATATATATGTAGACTATGTGGAACAAATTTAAAATGTTGTATAAAAAAATAATAATAACAAGAAAGAAAAAAGAATTATAATATATAAATGAAACATTAAAAATGTATAAATAAGTAAAATTTTAATGACATATAAAGTAATAAATAATATAAAAACATCAATATAAACGAAAATATTACGAAATATGTGTTTTTATTAAAGAAAACTATTTGGAATTTAAAGAACTTACAGGTAATTATTAACAATTAATAAAATAAATATTATTTATTTCTAATCTTTGCATATTGAACATCATTTAGCACTCATGTTAGGTTTAATGAAGCGGGAAAAACCGAAAGTAGTGTCAGAAATACTATCCATACACAATACTTCAAATGATCAGTTATAATACGACATGAAACGTTGCCTAAGAGAATAACTAACAAGTTCTGAGTAACCGGTCTGAACAAAAACCATAAAGATTTCACAATTAAGGCATAATTAGCCTAGAATCAAGCTGAAAACTAGCCTGAAAGTTTAAGGAATTGAATTATTTGAGGAGAGAAAATAATAATGGTCGATTTATAAGTGCGTGAATTTTTGCAATATGACATCAACCTAAGATGCCACATAAAATTTAAAAATAAACATTGAAATCTTCAAATTGTATTTGTTGTCATATGTTTTATTTTTGTTTCTTTTTTTTTAAATATATTTTTTTTATATATTTTTTCATTGCTACTGACATTTTGTTTTTGTTTTAAGTTTTCTTTTTATATTATTTTTTAATATTATTTGCATATTTTTTAAATATTAATTCTCTGCTTGGTAGTGTTTTGTTTATTTTTTTTTATTGCTAATTAAAGTTTGTTTTTAAATTTAATTGGTTTGTGTGGCGTAGACTTAGTTAATAAATTAATAATTACAATGCAAAGTTAGTTTAAGTTCTAGGCATTTCAATTGCATTTGTTTGTTTTAATTTTCTTTTAAATTTTTTATTTAATTTATTATAGTTTTGCATCTATTTTAGATGGAAAAAATATTTAAGATTTCTATTTTATTTTATTTATTTTTTAATTTAATTTATATTTATAGTATTTATATGCAAAAAGATAATATTCTTATTATGTATTTAAAAAAATTCTTTGCAATATTTGCCTATAATAATTGGTGTTTGTAAGATTTTTTTTAATAAAATTATAAAGAAAAAAGTAAAATAAGTTATTTTAAAAAAATATTTCTTTGTTTATAATTACTTTCTTTTTTTTTTTTTTTAAGAAAAGCTATAATAATGTTTAACTACAGTTTTAATAATAATTTAATTTTGTTTTTGGTTTTCTGTTTTTAATATTATATTTTGTATTTTATATTAAGTACTTGCTAAATCGTCTATAGTTACACTAGAGTATTTTAGTAATTTTAAAAATATTTGCACATGTTTTTATGTTTTTGTTTTCTTTTTTTTTTTAATTATTTATTACTTATAATTATATATAATTTTGTTTCTCTGTTTGTTTCTTTGTTTATTTTGATAGAATCGATTTTAGTTAAAATAAAAAATGATTAGACCTTAAGTATTTTAAGAGTACGTGTTATTTTTGGTTTTCTTTTATTTATTTATTTATGAAAATATTTTAAAAATATTAGAAAAATTCTTTATATTCCTCGTTTTGTTTTTGTTTGTTTTAATTTAAACAGCATCTATTAATAATTATTATTAATAATGTATGTATAAAAATTGTCTTGTGCTTTGTTTTAAATTTTTTTTTGAGTTGTTTGCTTTTTTGATGATTTTATATTCTTTATTTGTTAATATAATATTTTGTAAAAGTTAAAAAGAAATTAATCGAACAATTAATGATGTTTATTTTTAATTGTTTATCACATACAATGTTTTATACAGTGGCATACAGTAGTTTATTTTGTAGTACGTCCAATTCGAAAATAATCTCTTTTATTTATAAAACTATATTTGCTGTAGTAACGAAATATAAATAAAAAATTCATTCATATTTGTATTGTAAAAATGTGGGCTTCAATTTACTATAATAATAAACTGTGAGTCCCTATAGATTATTCCTCAATTGTAATAAAAATTACTAGAAAAATTGTGTACTCATATTTACTACAAGTGAATTGGACAGCTGTTTTAAACTTTTTTACTGTAAAAAATTAATTTTCTTTCAATACTTTTAATGTTCGAATATTCAAAAATGAGTCTGTATACAAGAATATCTGATCATTTTTAACTTATTTGATTTTAACAACATTTATTCAATCTTTTGGTAGTTTTAAACAATTTTCGAACATAAGTTCGAATTTTCTAAAATAAGCTAAAATATGATTTTCAAAAATACATACATATAATATTCTTTATTATAAATTTTAATAAAAGATAAATTGAAAAAGTTTCTAAGCTGAAAAGTGCGCTTAAAACATTAAATATGAACATCCGAAAGTCGTTAGTTAAGATTCAATATTTTTGCATATTGTAAAATCTCTTAACCTGTCGAGAAATTCTTTGTTTACTATATATAAAGGCAAAGTAAACTAACATGACAATTATATCGGTATATGTGTGGTAAATTTTTGTGAGAATCTACAGAGAAGAAAGAAAATTGACTTTCACAGAACGTGTGAAAAAAGTCATGGAACTAAATAGCTAAAGTGGGACCACTAAAAAGTAGTGCCAAAACGGTTTTTAAATAAATTCAGATTGTACTCTTAAATTTTATTTCAAACTTTTTTCAATACAAACCGCGATACTCTAATTATCAAGTCTTTTCCCATATAGAAAATTAGTTGCAACTTTTTTAGATTAAAATTTACGTAAAACAATTGATAACAATAAAGATTAAACTTCTATCAACAAATTGATCAACCTAATTACGATTACGATCGGAATGTAGGTGAATTTCTGAACAGAACAAAATAAAAATTTTCATGTTATCGGTAGCCTTGTACAAAATTTTCGAAATTCGTAAACTTTAGTTAATTTGAAGTTTTAAAATGTTAAAATTATGTTTACATAAGACAAATTATTAAAAAGAAATTGTAAATAATACCATTTACAATAATATTACAATCAGCCGGTAAAGAATTTTTAATTTGACACTCTTCTAACCCGGAAAACTAAAAAAATGGGCCGGAGATGGAATTTATTTTTACTATTCAACTCATTTCTATTCTAGCGGGACACAAATCATGGTATTTTTCTAATCAAAAATTTAAGCTGAATGTGTAGTTAGAGGCAGCAACTTCTATGTTAAAGTTAGAAACGTCAACGTGTTAAGCAGATTTTTAAAATCGAAAAAAGTAGTCATCTTATGCTAGAATATATGCAGATTCCGCCAATTCTTCAGGAGTTACTTGTTTTGCTCCTCGGAGTACCAATGATGATGATGAGAGACTAAAAATGAATGACAGCCAAAGCGTTTTGTGTTTTACAGACGTCACATAAGTGTGCAGCCCGTAAGTTATTGAGGCGAAGCAGTTTATGCAAAGATGGTTAATCGGTAAATGCTTATTTTTATAATGAAAAATTAAAACCAGTAATTATAAAAAAGTATCGTGTTTACTCTCGAGCTCATAATACAAGAGGTTCACAATAAATAGAGCATTCTAGAAAGTTTAACTTGTTGCAAAGAAAAACCTACCTATACCTATGCAACTTATTGAATCTATTTTTCGCTAATTTGAAAAGAAATTTATAGGCGAATGATTAGTGCTATAATTAAAAACTGTTGAAATTCTAAATTCCAGATACTAGGAGCTTTCAAAAGTCAATGATTAAATTATCGCAGAAATAGCAAAAGTGAATTTTTCCAACAGTTATAAATGAATGCTAAATAAATTTGCATTTTTTTTTCATATACATATGTACATATGTTCGATTAATTGGAAACATTACTTAATTACCTCTTGGCTATCACTGCAGTATCATTGAAGAGTTTAAAATTTTTGATCTTAAACAAAATTTGTTCAAATATTCATCATTATTTGTTCAATTATAGTTTTTTTTTTTGTTTGCTTTGCTTAGCTTTCATATATTTTTTTTAAATATTAAAATTTTTTAACTTTCTTTTGTTGTTGTTAATAGAAGCGAAAAAATAGTGTATTTTGTTGTTTTTTTTTTTTTTAATTGTATTATAAAGCTGTTAAGTTGTTTTTTATTTTATTGAAATAAAAATAATAAGTTGTAAAAAATAAATTATAAAACAATAGCTTAAAATTTAAAAAGTTTTATACAAAAAATGCAATAAATTTATCAATAATAATTATAACTTTGATATCTTTTCGTCTATAATCGTTTTGAGACTTTTTATAAATTTATTAACAATATGGAAAATAAAGAAAAAGTTCTTAAAGGAAACAGAATTTAGACAACATGCTTTAGTAAATAAAATATTTAAATTTTTTAGAGATAAAAAGAAGCCATATATTTATGTACATATATGTATATATAATTATGTTGTTTGTTTGTTTTTTTTAGTAAGATTAAGAGCACAAAAGAAAAAAATTAAAAATTAAAAGAAATAATAAATAATTACAAAAAGACTTTAATAATAATAAAAAGCTTTAATAAACACAAATAAATATATTTCTCAATATATGTATGTATAATTTAATAATAATAAAATAAGTTGTTGTAAAAACCAACCGAGATCCTGCTCTGTTGAGACTTAACACTTTCATATGTATAGAATAATTAAAAAAATAAAGCAATTTCAAACTTTTCGAAAACATTTAAAAACGTTTCTCTTTTTTATCTTTTTTTCGTTTCATTATTATTATAAATTAAAGTATTTTAATAAAATACAATAAAAAATAAAAATTAAAAGAAACAAAATAAAACGAAACAAAGTAGTGAACAACATATTTTTTCTTCTTTTAATATAATTTACAATAAAAAAATTAATTTTTAACAATTATAAATAAAAAAGATGGTCTATTAAAAAATAAAATTTAACAAAAATAAAGATTAGTTTAAAAACCTAAAACATATTACGAGGCCCTGAAACATTTTATGCTTTCGATATTATGTTTGTAGATAATATCATAGAAATTTTCTTTTATATGATTAATTAATCGAGTATTTGATTTCACTTTAACAAGAATTATTTTTTTAATATTGTAAATATTAAAATATGATTAAAAAGAATTCAACTAAATTTTATAAAATAATTTACAATTAAAATACACAAACTCGATCAGTGATTTAAACTAAAATCTAAACGAACATTTGTAACAACTTAAACACTAGTAAACAACACTTTATAAATAATTTACAAAACATAATATCGGCAAATAAAACGTTTCGAGCCTTAAGAATTTAAACAGAATTTTCTTTTGTGTGTGTGTGTATGCTTTTCTTTCTTTTTAACAAAATCATAAGACATTAATTATGTAAACTTTGAGTTAGAAAAATATCATCATAAATTTTTTTGTTTTTGTTTTTAGCTAGATCAAGAGAAAAATATAAACAATTTTTTTTGTTCATTTTAATTGATTTTTTTTCTTATAATGCTTATTATATACGAGTGAAGTCTAAATTATTAAGGGGCTTCCGTAATATATATATATATATTTATATATAAAAAGAAAAATAGAAGCCCCCTATGATTGTTGTAGTTTATTTGTTTATTTTTTATTATTTTGTTTTTGTTTCTGTTTTTATTGATTTAGTTAACGAAGGGGAATCGATTTTAATTAACTTCGACTAATTAACAAAAAAGCGTTTAAAGATATTTAAAACTACTCTCTTTTTTCACAAAATTGTTCTGATTTTTCTTTCGTCTTTTACCTTCATTTCAAATACATACAAAATATTACACTATATTATCATCATCATCGCCATCTCTTCTCTAACAATGACCAACGTAATGTTTTCTTTTTACAAATTTGTTTTCTATTTTCCTTTTAATCATAGTTTTATAAAGTTGTCTGCGTTTCACTATCCATGGTTGTTTGATTAGTCATTATCAAGTGTCGTTCTGGTTCATCATCGTCATCTGCTGCAGGCCCGCTGACTGTTAATTCATCGTGTATACTTCTTCCGCTTCCAATTGTTACTGTTACTATTCCCATGCCACCCATACTCCCGATGCCTCCTCCTCCACCTCCTCCCGTACCTACAGCAGCTCTACGATCCGTACCGTTAGGCCTTTCCTAGAGGGGATGCAATTTGGTTGTGTGTACGGTTAGAGCACTGCGTTGTGTAAATCGTTTCTCACAGTAGGGACATGTATACGGTTTTTCACCCGTATGTGTGCGTATATGTTTGGTTAAATAATCTTTAACACTAAACGCCTTTTCGCAATAGGTGCATTGAAAAGGTTTCTCACCTGAAATACAAACATAATATAGCAATTATTTTAATAAGACTGATTACAGATCTCAATTATACAAACTTGTTTAACATTTTGAATTTGAAATTGTTAACAAGTTTGTTTCCGTTTTGTTTCAATGAACATTATGAGAAAGGATTTAAAGTGGCAAAGTTTATAATAGTTTTTACATCTTTTTTTAAACGCCCAACATGTTTAACATTCTTTCGGATGCCAAAAACATTTAAATCATTCTAAGCTTTGGATGTAAAGTTCAGTTTTTAATAGCTTAGACGAATTCCTTCTTTAATTAGCATGATTTTCTACATTTTAAATAATTTGTAAGTTATATTTTGTAACATTACATTCATAATACATACGGACATATGTATATTGAACTTTGTCATTTGGATCCTTTCTCATACATGCTGCTTTAATAAAAGATGAATGAAAATTGTTTCAAGTACTTATTCATATACGTATACACCAAATACAGATGTATACATATATGTATATAAATATTAAAATTAGGCTTGATGTGGTGGTTGTGGAGGTGATTAGGTGAGAGATGCGAATAAATATTCCATTAAATTCCATTTTTAAGATCGAAACATTTCTTTTCAATACACACTGGCAATTTTGAATATATGTATTTTTCCTGGATTATGTTGCGCAGAATATTTATCACATGTTTAATTGTAGAGATGAGAGAAAGAAATGATAACTAACTTTGTTTGCCAAAAAAAAGAACGAAACGAAAACCAAAGTTTTAATTGTATATTAATTAAATATATAAAAATATACATACAAACTACGCCATGAAGAAGAAATGGTAGAGTGTGTAACAGAGAGATGAATGTTAATGATTTCGAATTACATTGAACTGATTTGAATTATTAATGAAAGATTTTGTTTGCATAGCTCGATTTTAACTGAGAATTTGATAATCCTGTCTTGGTTGTTTGATGTTAATTTTTGAATATTGATGAAAATGTACGTTTTTTTAAATTTTTTTAAATTTACTTCAGTTTTATTGTCATGGTGAAAAGTTAATTAAGAAAATAAACAAGAACAATTGGCAAAAAATTCGATACCAAATATATTTTAGACAAGAAAAAAAACGAAAATTAATCGGTGCTCATTATTAAGTTAATAAAAATATTGCAATATTGATGAAATTTGTTTTTGAATTTTGATAAAAAATTTTAAATTTGTTTGCTCTTTATTTAATTCGATTGATTTTGTTGATTGTTGACTGACTGAAACTGACTGAAATTGAAACTGAGTTTTGAGATTTGACTGACTGATTGATATATTGGATTTATCTGAATTTTCATTTGAAAAAATATTTCTCTCACCCGTGTGAGTTGTTAAATGTTTGTTTAAGTAGTCCTTGACTGTGAACGCCCTGCCACAATAGCCACATCTAAAGGGTTTCTCACCTGTGTGTATGCGCGTGTGCTGCTTTAATGTGTTCGATTGTGTAAAAGACTTGCCGCAATATGAGCATGTGTAGGGGCGTTCTTTCGGCGTAAGGCTAATGTTGGATAAAAAAATAAACAAAATAAGAATAAAATACTAATAAATAATGATTCATACAAACATACATAAGTTATTTATAAATTTTTCGAAAAATTCCAATTTCAAGCAATATTGGGCTTTCTTAATGGGCTTTTAAATTAAACAAATATCGAAAAATTTATAAACAACTCCAAGAAACATCAATATTTTACAACAATTAATACAATAGTGGTAATAAAAAATATAACATTACTCTGCTTCTCCAGTATGCACCTTACGGTGCATAGCCAATGTACCAGGTGTTTTAAATGTCTTCGGGCAATCGGGGCACTTGTGGCGGACTTTGTTTATACCACCCACCACTGCAGTCGTAGTGATCGAGTTGGTATTGTTAATGACGCCACTATTTGATAGGACGGCAGCAGCGGCATGGGCTGCACTAACCACAACGCTAGTTGCAGCTGCCGATGTTTGCTGGATGGTATAGACGGGCACTGAGGTGGGTGAGCCATCAGTGCCATCCCCATTGGTCGGTTCAGTTTTGATTATCACATGCGGGTGCATCACAGTTGCAGTACCATTTACACTTTTATTCAGTTTGACTGTTAGAGGCGGTACTTTTAGTTCGACATCTTCGTGCCTGTCATCCTGATGGTGGGTTTGCTGGTGTTGCTGATGTTGTTGTTGCTGTTGTTGCTGCTGCTGTTGTTGTTGCTGAGCCAACGCCACCTGCTGTTGATATTGCCGTTGAGCCAACTCATGACTTGGTAATTTTATATCTTGCGGCGCCATTGATGGCATATTATCAGGCGTCTGAGGATCGTAACCCGGTTGACTAGCTGCTAAAGCGGAGGCTGTACAAACGGATCCACAATGTAAGCATTTGTACTCATTGGCTTCCTGCAAGGCTGCAGCCGAGATGCCGTAAAAGCTGCAAGCTGGGCAACGCGCCAAAAAAGCAGGCGCTTGATGGACTAGACGATGATGATCGTCTAAATCTTGCTCCGAAGAAAATTTCTCATCACAACTATGGCAGGGAAAATCAATTTTCATTGAATCCGACACGCTAGTAGACACATGATGTGGCGCTAATAATATGCTACCACCACCCACTCCGGCTACCACACTTAGGCCACCATGGCACAAGTGCATGTGTTCGGTGGCCTGTTGTGGTCCTTCGAATTGTTGACCACACATTGGACAAAACTGAGTGGTGGCTACAATGGCGGGATCCATGCTTAGATTAGGCAAAAAGGATGTCTTCAGTGCGTCCATGGTGGCGGGCGACTGGGCTCTGCTGTGCTCGGATCGTGATAAACGTATTTCCTGGGCATTGGAAGGAGATTTTAGCATGTCGTCGGAATTTACACAAACTTTATTAAACAACAGAAGCGTATGCTAGGCGCAGTTGTTAGTGCGTTGTTAGTATGGGCCTTGAGCTTAGGAACCCTTTATAAATTGTACATGCAAAAAAGTATCAAAAGAATATTCGTTTAATTAGATTCAAGAGTTAGTTTATAAATGTTTTCGCTAAATATTAGTTTGAAGAGTTTTTTTTCTGTTTGCAATACATAAGTTGAGGAATTATGTTTGTCAGATTATAGTCATAACCGATTAATTTGATTATATTTTTTAAAGTAAAATGAAATGTTTGAATAATATTGTATATAAAAATAGGTGTATTGATGATAAGTGCTTGAACAAAAGATTTGGTAGCAGCCTAACTAAAAACGAATACAAAGGACAAATATAAACCAGATTGTTTAACAACCTATTGTGTTAAAGGTAAACAAATGTATAAGTAGTAGTCGTGGGACAATCAACTTTTACAATTTTAAGTATTCGCTATAGACACAAACAGGTGGTAATCATTGAGTGCCGTTGAGTCTAGTCAACGAATGATGGATTCGCTACCTTCCCGAGAACTGTACTGTAGTCTAATAATTTGCTTAGCTAGAATCATGAAAATGTGGAACTTGTTTACTGACCTCAGACCTATGCTTCATAAATAACAAAGAGACCAAACATGCACACTAGGTTATGAAAACTCCTTGTCTTAAATCTGTTATTAAGGAATGCATTCCTTTAGAAAGCAAACTCATTATCAATTCACAAATCAAGCCAAACAAAATTTCTTTGTGGCAGTTGCCACCAAGAAAATTAATATTTTTGACAACTTGATTTCCAAAGAAAATTTCGTTTTTTGTTTTTGTTTTTTATTTTACAATTTCGTCGTTATTACTAAATAAGAAAACAACACAATTAAAATGGACTATCTGTCCATCCAACCGCCTAACCGTCCGAACATCTTCTCCTCACCCATGCATTAGTATCATTATATGAACCCCCCTGACCCACACCCAATGAGAAAACAATAAAAAACGCGAATCAACCAACGACAAAATAAATAAAAAAAGAAAAATAAGAAATTAAACGACCGTTGTAGTGGTGGTTGATTGTGAAGGTGGGACCCCCGCCTCCACCAATTATCATCATCACACCATCTTCATCATCATCAACAACAACATCATCATTCACATCAACGACCACGACACTCATTTCTCAGTCTGCTCTGCACTCATACTTGGGCTGCCTTGCCTGCCTGGCTGGCTGTTTGGCCGACTGACTGTAACAAAACACACACACACACATACACTCATTCAGAAGTATGTCCAACAAACACTTGCTCATTCACTGACAACAACAATACACACACACACACATACACCATACAATTAAAAACACATCCACGGTTTTTTTTCAAAAATTTTTTTCTCAACTTTTTTCCCCATTCCTTCTTATCTTTTGCTTTATGTGTTCGTCTTCATTTTCATTTTTCTTTTGTTCCTTACTTTTGTTGTTTTATTTTTATAGACCAATTTCGGAAATTTCACTTTTATTTTTTCCCCAACTTTGTATTAAAAAAAAGAAATTTGCAGCAGCAACAGCAGCAGTAGCAATAGCTAAACAAGAAATGCTTTTTTCAATTCCTTTCATGCCCCCTTCAGAAAAAGGGTTCTAACACTTTTTTCTTTTTTTTTCGTCTTTTGGTAGAAGGCTGTCTAGCAAACTTACCAAAATAATATTTGAGCTATTTACATTTAATCGTAACACTTTACTTCATGTCTTTGGCGCTATTTGGTTAAAATAATAAAAATCACAACGCAAAGCAATCGGGATTTTTCACAGAAATTCTTATTAAATTCACTTTTCAATAAATATGCAAATAGTACTACAATTCTATTCTATATTCAATAAAAAAATACATGGTTGTTCTACCCACAGGGATGCACTGAAAAGGCAGTTGAATATTATTGCCAACATAAAATCATAGGGAAGAAATAAAACTGCATTACCCTCTAGTATGACAGAAAAAGAGAACATTTTCATCACAAAGCAAATTTAAGCTTTTGGGTTCATTGGGACTGAGTTTTAAGTTAACAATTCAAGCTTTTTTTTATTTAAATTTAATGAAGCAAATTGAGGTTTTAACAGCAAAAGGAAATATACCATGTTGGTATTGCAGTTTGTAAGTGTCATCACTTCCCACAGATTTGTTTGAGAAGAAGAAGATGAAGTACACAACAAAGTTTCAATCAGCTGTGTTGAAAAGTGTTTTGTTTTCATTCTCGTTTGTGTTTTAAAATCGAAATTTTTCTATTTTGTCCCATTATAAAATGGCGGAAGAAATCGATGATAATGGATTTTATCGCGAAGATTTTAGTGCCGAGTCGGATTGGGAGATATTTAACGCTCAACTTTGTGAATTGTTCCAGAAGTGGGAATTGGCTAACAATGACTGGGGTCGCCCTTTTCAAAACAATGAATTGTTTCGATGTAATTGGAAAGTTGAAGAGGAGCTTTTAGATGTTAAAGGAAACCAGGTACTGGTGGCTTACTATAGAGCCGATTTGAAAACTGATACTTACATTAAAACTATGGAGAGCCAGGCTAAGAAAGGCCTCCCAGGTATGGCCGCTATGCACGCGGATTTACTTTCATTGGGTAATACTTTTGGACCAGCAGTTTTAGATGATAAAGCCAAAGAAGTTCATTGGTTGTCTCGTTTCTATGGTCTACGACGTTTTGTGGTTCTTAATCCTCGTAGCGATCAAAATAGTTTTATTACAAAGAGATCCGAATTCAGCTTTTATTTTAGTGCCGTATCGGTAGTGGCAGCGGAAGTGTGTTCGTCGGTGCCTATATTTGTGCAAATCTATGATCAGAAATGGAATTTCTTCTTAGGCCTAGGCATGACTTCATATATGCGCACCAATTTTGATTTGGTTGCGTTGGAGCAACCACCCCAAGATTACTGCTACTTATCGGGTTTGCTGAATATGTTTAAGGAAAAGCTACCTAAACATTGCAAGCAGCCGGCTTTGGTGTCTGTACGTAATACTTATTCTTTGGATCCTATGCAAATACGTGTACCCATGTACGTGCCATTTGGCCTAACACCACGAGTAGACGAAGAACGTACTATTATAAGCTGTTCTTACTTTACGGCTTTGCCACATGGCTTCTTTCCTGATTCACGAACGGAAATGTTTGCCGTATTTACGTGGCCAGAACTAACTGACAACATGGTTATCGATTCGGCTACACAAACTCAATTTGTACCCTCCAAAGCACCTTGTGGTGGTATACAACAAGTTGTTCATGCCACTTCATATTTGACGTCATGCATTAAATATTATCACAATTTAATAACGGCAAAAAACGCTCTCGAATCTTATGTGGGACGTAATTTTTCGGGTGCAACTCTATCATCGGATGTTCCAAATCCTTTGGATTCACTAACAAAACCCCATTTGACTAAACTTCAAACATATCGTCAAATCAAATACTCAGATAATGAGAGCCAGGTTACAGCAAATAAAAAACTACCTGGACCTATGAATGAACATGAACTTGTTCAAATGCTGTCCTATTTATTTGAAGATTTTCATTCAGATGCTGCTTTATTTCCTTATGAAACAAACTCTTCATATAAGGTGAGTCGATTTAAACTTAAAAAGTGTTTTAATAAGAAAACAAATCATATTTAATTTGAAATTTTTATATTTCAGGATCCTCATCGTATTAAATCAGCCGAAGCTGACTCTTTTGTTCATCGTTTAAGCTGTCTATTGGCAACTTGTTTTGCTCATTTTGGTGGCAAGAGTGGCTTGGCTCAGTTGTGGGCTAGTTTTACGCGAGAATTACGCTTACATTGGGATTTTTGCATACCTATTCCGGGGTAAGTCCATGATGATTTTATTAAAAAATTTTCTTTGAAAATGCTCTTAATATACATAAACATGAATACTCCAAGTACACGTTATGAATGTCGCGATCCAACATTGACACACATATGGAAATAAGGTCTTTCTGTTGTAGTTGCCTTTATTTGCGTAGGAGTTATACACCGTTTTCATTTTTTATCTTGTTTATTGTGTAATATTTTGGTCCTACGCAACGCCAAACAGTGCTTACATCATTCGCTTTCGCTGGGATGACAATCCTTGGCCGATGTTGAGTCGGGTCGTTCCGGAGCGAAGATCCGATTGTCGTGGGAACGGTGCTTACATCATAGTTTCAATCGGTAATATTCATTATTTTATTGTCGCTTACGTCAAGTCATGGTCCTTGGTTTTTCAACACGGTACAAAAAATAGTCCACTCCGTCTGGTATTCTTTCCAGATCGCGTAGACTAGTTTAGTATCCTTGACCGCGTGTAAAAACGGTTAAAGTGCTCTTTAATGATGAGAGGATATCTAACTGTATTGATTTATTAGAGGACCATCGCAATGTGGCTTTGGCCTTTGTTTCCCTGCCCAATCGCTACTATAACGAATTGATTCGTTTGTGGCCGATTCACAATGCATCACAGAGAAAATTCGTTATTTAGCCGCACTGTACTTGTGTGAAATGCTTTCCCTGGTGGTTTTTCCTGGCTTAAGTTTTTCACTTTATGGAAGAAAAACTGTAAAATATGGGCTTTTTCACTCTTTTTATCTTTGAAAGAATTTTTTTTACAATATCTTATATTTCTTACATCACACTTGCACTACAATGAGGGAATTAGCCTTCGTATTATATAGCTAGCCAGGATACTTGATATTCTGATAGGATTTTTTATATTTTTCTATGAGGCTCAATAAAACTTTTTTGTTTTGCAAGGTCGAGAATGAATGTAAATGTGATGAAGCAGAAATTATTTAGAAATAAACTGTAGAACAAAATCAAGTGAATTTGTAGGTGAATTATTTTACAAAGGCAATAACAACTGTGGGTTTCAGTATATTTTTTGGTTTACTTTAAAAATAATTAAAATTTGAGGCTATGTTTGGTATGATTCCGAAAATTTTCCTAATTTTGGAAGTTCTTGACTCGGAAGTTTCTGACTAAAAATAGAAGTCATGTTTGGCATGATTATGAAAATTTTCCTAATTTTGGTAGTCCTTTACTCGAATGTAAAATGCAAATTTAGTAAACCGTGAAGTAATTTACTCAGTATTTTTGGAAAAATTTAAAGAAAAGAGAACAAATATCATCACTTCTACTTTTATTTCTCTTTTTACTGTTATAAATCCTAGCTTACAAGTTCTCAGAAGGACCTTACATATTTTTTGGTTATATAAATATATGTTTATTAGAACGTTTTAAATATGAGTTAACTTACCTTTAGTTTTCCTTTCATTACAATAAGACCAATCTATAGTGTGTATACAATTTTAAAACTCAGCTCCTAAACTAAAGTATTTTTTTTTAACAAAAATATGTATGCAATTTTATTTGACAAAAATGTTAAAATTTTTTTTCTGTGTTCTATACATAAATAACTAAAAGAAATACTGTTAATACCCAAAATATTATAAACAAATATTATATAATATTATAGTACTCGTACTTATCGCTAAAAGAATTTGGCTAAATGTGTTGTATTCTTATTTTGAGTTTTTTTTTTTAACGAATTACAAAGTCAACATATGCATGTATGATGTACTGATGTATTTACATTAGTTTGAAACATATTAATTTAATTGAAGTTTGGCTTTACGTGCCACTAAATCTATAAAATTGTTTAATGAAGTATACATAACTTGTTGTTTATAAGTGTTTGCTAATATAACTGTGTATATAATCTAATATTACTCGTACATATATACAATATGCTAGATTGTTAGGTGAAGCCACTAATGTTAATGCCTATACACAATTTCTTTTTCATTATATTATAGTTATTACTATTATTTTATTTTTAATTTATTTCTACTAAATTTTTGTAATTCTAATAACTATAATAATATTAAATCTATGGGATTTTATGTTATGCTTGTATTTAAATTTTTATCTTTTTTAAAATTTCTTTAAATGTTTAAATGTGCTGTGTGTCATTTTTTTTGATAATGGTGTTTTTATTAAGGCAGTATTTGTTTTTTATTTTTATTAATAATTGCTCTCTTCTTTTCCGTTAAAACCATATTATTTATAATTAATTTAATGTTGTCTTGCAATTTTTAATTGCCATTAGTTAAATTAGTCAAGCCTAATATTTGACATTGAAATTTTAAGAATTTAAGGAATGTTTGACATTTCGTAAAGATGAAAGTCCAAACCGTGAAGTCGCTTGACTATATTCATCCCCCAAACTAGGCAAACCTAGGCGTTGGAGAGTAATACTACACCCTATTAGTTTCATTTTTATAGGCTTCAATCTAATATATTTCATTGAGGAAAGTTGTACGCTGCTTTAAAGGAAGAATAAATAAATAGTCAAAGAATAAAGACTCAATTTATTTCGAGTATTTATCATTGGGCAATCACATACGAGAACAATTATGCTGGCACAAAATGGCAGTTTGTAGGCAAGAGAGGTGAGGAGAGTGGTTTTTTTGCTGGCATAATTTTTCAACCAGCTTCTACCCCTTACAAACCAAAATATAAACAACACAAAACCAATACACATACATTTATAAAACAGCAGGTTCAGAAAAATAAGTAAAAAAACTAATGCACACAAAGCAGAGTATTGTACTACAATTGCATCACATATAAAATTTACATGTACAATACAATTTTATGCCAGATGAAATAGTCTCGTATGTGACTGAAAGAACAAAAATTGTGCGGCTTAAAAAATAGTCTCGTGTGTGATAGCACATTAACAATCTTATAATTTGCGTTAATATTTTTTACTCTGCCAGGTAGTTTCCTTGAACATATCATAACATTCCTAAGCGTTTACATTTCTACATGGTGTCATCATTTTTTTTTCCTAAATAGACAACGTGAGTATTATCTACTCAACCTAGATTTGATTCTTAATTAGCATACCGAGAGCTTTTATGTATGCTAGTGACCTCTGGGTTAAATAAAGTTAGTTTAAGCTGAAAAATACTTGTGCTTTATTACAAGCTTTAATAAACTTTTGTTTGAGGGAAACAATATGCTTGCTTAGATTTGAATAGATATAATAGAATCTCCAAACTAGAGTCTAGAAAACGTATGTATAACCTCAAAACAAGAGCTTATCAAAATGAATTCGGCACACCATCAAAAAACCGCAGCTGTAGCAATCTATAATTTATAATTCACCGAAGCTATTGATTTCAATGTGCGATCGATTAAATCAGCCCGAAAAGTTCGTTTACTCCATTAAGATTATTATCAATTTCAGTATATTTCGGAGAAGTAATTTAAAAATATTTACAGAATTCATTTAAAGGGTTATCGAGCTGAGCGACGTTTGCATGGAACTGGAAAAGTCTTGCACTGTCGAGTAGCCAAAGTCGCCAAAAATGTTCTCTATTTGATGGTATCAAAACGGTACCATCTTATTGTATGAGCTATTGAAATCAAGTCATCACAGAGAACCCGTATAGAATAGAAATAAAATTGTAATATTCCACCTTGACTTGGAAATTTATCCAGACTTTCCCCGTCCCTCTACCATATGGTTCGATTGATGCAGACCACTCTCACGAAAATACGCTTAATTTCAAAGCACAGTATATGAAATTGACTTGATTAGTTCTAGGAACGGTTGTAGTTTGTTTCACAATAAAGGGTCAGAATTTTTAAAAATTGCGTATTTTTTAGTTGCAAAATCAATACTTCAAATCTTATTTTCTCTACCAAATATTTTTTATATCTTTTTAAGAAATAGGAAATATTTTTAAAATTTTTTGTTTTTTTCGCATTAAGTAAATATTAATTATTAAATTTAAACTGAATTGCAATTAAAGATTGTTTATTTCTTATCATTTTATTCAATGTTATTTTAAGTGGTTTTAATTAATTAATTGTGTTTATATGATTAACTTTATTTAATTGCTCCCTTTTACTAATTTTACTATAATATATTATATGTATGTATATATGTGTTTATATGTATGTATGTTTTTGCATTTTGTTTTTATTTAAATAGTTTTATGTTTAGTTTAATTGCTTAATAAGTATAGTTATGGTGTCGTGTTTACCACTTAATTTAGCATTTTTTGTTTGCTTTATTGTTGTGATATTAATTCCTAATTAATCTAAATTTAATTATACTTAATTTATTATATTGGATGCTAATAATAATGTTTTCTCTTTTGTTTTTTGTTTTTATCTTTTCATTAAATCTAAAGTTTGCATTTAATATCAATGACAAGCACAATTCATTTTTATTTATTTTTTTATTATTCAATTTTGTTTTTAATTTTTTTTTCATTTTGTAATGCTTGTTTTTCTTGTCATGATATTAAATATTTGTTAACTGTCAACTGTGTTTTAAATGTTGGTTTTTCACTTATTATTATTTTCATTATTATTATTTAATAAAAAACAAAAACAAAAAATTATTTCATACTTGCGCTTAACGTTTGTGGCGTTTAAATTGCATTTATAAATTTATATTTAATTTATTTAATTTTTGGTGTTTTTATTGTTTTATTTTATAAATTACAATGAAACCTCTTTATACTTCCTCTTGTCTATTTATCTAAACTAGCATATTGAAGCGTATGCTTTGTTATAAGCCAGTTTTCTTTCTCTAGATTAAATTCCTTACTTTTTACACTACTTGTTTTTAAATTAAAATCTGGCTGTAAACATATCGTAATTTCTTGGATTTGTTTTAAAAGCCACTCTATGTACGTATGTACATTTAAAATTTTTGCCCTAAAACTATATTGTTTATGCTAAAGACTTATCAGTCTTACTATATAATTAATTAAATATATGTACATATCTATAAGGGACTGAAGGAAAATAAAATTTCGTAAATTTGGCTACTTTTTTACAATTTCGCTTTAAGAAAATAATCGGACTTAACCTTGATAGAAGATTAATACGATATTAATTTAAAAATTTCGTTATATTCAATACAGTAAATGTATCTGATCGCAGGGAAATGTGTATTTTGAAAAGAAATTTATAAATATTTAAAATAACATAAATGGTGAAAGCTGTTTCGAAAAAAAAAAAATTGAAAATTAGATGATTTTTGTATGTGTTTTCAATTGAAATTTGGTTCCAAAATTTTATTATCTTTTAAACCAAACGAAGATAATAATATTATACCGAAAGGCCCAAAAAGTTTTATGACAAATTAGATCAAAAAAGGTACTTTCTTAAACTAAACCTATTTGATTGATAATATTTTGCTTCTGGTTTTTCTGATCCAAAAAGTCTATTCAATTTCCAACATCAAAAGAGTTTTACAGAAATCAAAACGAATAATAATAATAATCAGCATTATCTGAACAATCAAGGCCTGTGCTATAAAGTGACCACATCAAAATTTCCCAGTCTATTTTCTCTTTTATCTTCTGTCTGGGGTTATTATGATGTTGGAACAACAGTATCTTTTCTGCTGTGTTTTCAAAGTGAATACATAGCTTAATATTTCTGGAATTCATTCCTGGCTTTGCCACGATCTGCGAGCTTCACAGTGCTTCGTCTATAGAATAATATTATTCGCACATTATTGTCTTTCATCATTCTATAGAAATGATTTGATTTCATTCCATTTAGTTGTGATTCGCAAATGGAAATTCGATCCGTTAAACTCTTCGTTGTTAATTTATGTGGCAATCAAACTTCCTTAGGTATTTAGCCTTCTTCAAACGGTTAATAAATAATATATGGTTGGTGAGTTTTAGGTTAGGTTCAGTAAGCCCATTGTAATACCACAATCAATATTCAATCCGGGGATCAACTATTCCCTCCATAATAATACATAAATCTTGCAATTCAATAATCTTTATATTAGAGAGTTCGGTTATGGATGTCAGAAAACACGAGTTCATAAACTTCGGTCTTTTCATGACAAGAGTATAGGTACTGAAACATGTGGTTTCAGAAATACAGCTCCTATAGAAGTTATTTGCCAAATGCCAAGAATTTTACTGGTCGGTTAGGCCTTACATCGTCAAGCTTATAGTGTCCCTGGTATGCAGAGGTGAAGACTCAAGATTCTAAGCCGAATAGATTTGGCCTCTGTTACTTTCGTAATTTAAAGGCTCCGACAATTTTTGGTGTCTGGTTGGACACTTTGTAATCTAACCATAAGTTGGGCTAGTTTCGGATCTGTTAAGACTATTCCTAAGAATAATTTCTTTAGTTGAAAGAAAACACTACTACTCTTCTATGCTTCCATGCACTTCTTAATATTTCAAATTTTCTTTTGCTGTTTATCGTTCTAATCGTGTTAGTTTTTAGCGTTTCTACATTCATATTTTTCGAATTTTGTTAGACACTTGAGACTTTGTTAAAGGAATAACTTTTTTTATTATTTTCTTTAGTTATTATTTTGTTTTACAATTTCGTTTAAAAAAAAAAAAAAAAAAAAAACTGAATTCTAACTTTTGCTTTGGGTGTTAAAATTATTTGCTTCCTGTATTTTTATAGATTCTGCAGAGCAATTATTTTACAAATTGTTTTTTCTTATATCATTCCAACACATCCTTCCATACATCCTTCCAATTGTCTGTCCATACTCGTGTGCTCGTGGTGCTGCAACAAACTATTACTGTTTGCAGAACTTTAACCACACAATGCGTTTTAAAATATTACATTTTAGATTTTTTTTTTTTGTTGGTAATAGTGTTTCGCTTTTTTTGGTTGAATTATTTTTTGTTCGAAGTTCCATTTTTATGCGTGTTTCCATCAGCTACCAACCAACAAACCAACCAGCAGCATTCATTTATGATTCGAAGTTGAAAATGGAAATTTATTTGTTTAAATGAAACTTTTTAGGTTTCATTTCTTGGGTTTCATTGGGTTTTTTTTTCTCGCTGCCATTATTTTATGTGTGTGATGTGATGTGAAATTTTCTAAAATACTACGAGAATAGAAGTGAAGAAAAACTTTTATTTGGAATATGTCGGTTTGTCCGTGTTTTTTTTTTTTTTTGTTTTGTCTTTTGGCTGTTACTAGCAGCCGAAATTGTTATGCCATGCATACGCACGCAGTTTTTCTGGTTGCTGTTCAAATTGTTTTCTAAATTGCTGAAACATTAATTTCTATCAGAAACCAAAAAATTACATTCTTCTAATGAAAACTTTTAATGTGTTCTCTGGTCTGTGTTCGGTGTTCTGTGCTCTGAGTTTTTGTTCTGCATGTTCTGCTTTCCAATGTCACTCACTACTTAACGTTATTTTTACATTTCATCTGTTAGAGAGTGAGAGCATAAGTATAAATTTATATATTTAGACTAATTGATATATATATATATATATGTACGTATGTATGTATATGTGTAAGAGTAAAGTTTGCAAAATATATTTTTAGTTATCAAAAGTACTGCTCGTTAAAAATAATCATTCGTTTTCATTCCACAATAGTCCAAACAAATTTAAAAATAAATTAATGTGTTAAACATTTGAAATGAAAATATTCATAAGAACTAAATTACATCGTCTCACGTAATAGGTTCTTTCGTGTACTAAGTCAGTTATTCCTAATGCTTGTTCTTTGCTTTCTAGATAAGAATTTTAACACTATTTAGTCTCTATTTGATTGCATATGATTTTGTAGCGCAGACATAATTCGTTTTTCTTCCTTTAAAAAATCATTTTTAGAATCTTAGGTTTCTATCTACCAATCCCAGTGAAGGATAATGTACTGGTCTAGTATTAGCTCTAAATGCTAAATATTCATTTGGAGTTTTTAGGCCTATGTGTCCAATATAAAAACCCAACAGATTTTTTATAGGATGCCAGAGGACAACCCTATTACCCTAGAACTTCCAATATCAGACTAAAGTAAAGCGAGAAAAATTTAATTAATGAAACTGAAAGAACTCAAATAAATAATAAAATTGGCCAGACATTTTGTGATAGCACATTGTTCCTCAACGAACAAAAAGAAAAAAGACTTAAAAATAAAATAATGAAATGATAGAAACGATTGGTCAGCTCCAGCTGTACAATCTTACTTAGCCTAACAAAATATGTTTAAATTATTTACTGTACAATAGTCCAGCTCTTTAAAAAGGTAGTTATAATTTGGCTAGCTTTATCAGTTATTTCAAGAGATTTTGCTGGATTACTAATAAAGCGTGATTACTCTCTAAGATCGAATGGCCATTGATCCTTCTAACGTAAACTAATAACGGAAAATAATAGATTTTTTCAAAAATAAATTAAAAATAAACACAAACCAATATTCGTAATGAAAAGAAAAAAAAAAAGAAAAAAATTCAAAATGATTATTTTTAAAAAATAAAAATTATAATCTTAATTTATTAATCATAAAAATTTCATTTAAAACAAATACTATTGCAAATATGTTTGTCTTTTTTCTTATACTGAATTAAGAAACAAAATAGAATACAAATTAAATAGTACATACATATTGAAAAACGGAAGAAAAATTTAGAACCTGCTTTTGTTATATATGAGTAGCATTAAATTTCTTTTGTACAAAACATTGAATCAAATTCTTAAAAAAGATTGCACCTTTAGTTTAGTTTGTGTATATGAAGTTTAAATCTAATATTGCATATGGTTGCCTTAGGTAGTTTAGATTATTAGTAGTGATATAATTAATGACTTAAATTTAAGAATTACTACAATTTAGAAAATAGTTATGTTTTGTTTTTTTATATGCATTAGTTTCTCTTTTTTGTTGTTGAAAGTTTATTAAATCAAGTGTATAGTAGAAAGCAAAATATAAAATAAAAAAAATGTCCAAATGATTTCAAGCTTAGTGTGGTTAATAAAAATTAAACCAACAAAAATAAATTGTGGCTTGAAATTATTTGAAGTTTTTTCTATCATGTTTGTTTTGTAAAATAAGAAAATTGATAATTTCGTTGTCCTAAAATAGTATATAAATTTTAATTGTTTTTTTTTTTTTTTGTTATTTTTTTATAATTTTTTTTTGTTCAACAATAGCAATGGTAATAATGTTTTTCTGTTTTCCTTGTTCTTTTTTACAAAATAATAATTTTTTTTTATTACTGTTATCATCACTATTGTTGCTGGTTTTGGATATTTTCCTTAACAAAACTATTTTTATTATTATTATTATTCATATTTATATTTATATTATTATTATTATTAATGTTATTGCTATTATTATTGTTATTATTGCTACAATTAGAATTATTAGTTGCATTCGAATTTGTCGTTGAATCGTTAAATTTTTGTTGCTCTTGCTGCAATTGCTGCTGTTGTTGTGGTGGTGGTGGTGTTGTTGGATATACTACTACTATATTGCCAGGCTGCTGATATGGTAATATTGGCTGTTCATCACTAGCAATTAATTTTGTATCCGTATCCGTATTTGTATTTGTATTTGTATTTGTATTCATATTTGAATTTGTTTGTGTTTTCCTTTTTGGCTGATGATGATGGTGATGATGATGATGTACAATTTCCTGACGTTCGTATTCATTGAAATAATTCTCAACAACAATACCATTTTGTTCATATTCTTCGGGTATTGTTGGTGAATTCTTATTGATTTTATGTAATCTTGGCACTACATCAGGTGGTGATGTACAACGTGGATAGGTAGTCGTATTTGTGGTTGTCGTAGTACGTCTTAAACGATTTATATGATTTTGATTTAAATGATATGGCTGCTGTTGTAGTAGTATTTGTTGTTGTTGCTGCTGATGTTCATAATGTAATTGTAGCTGTAATTGTTGTTGTTGTTGTAATTGCTGTTGTATATTTAAATTAGAATTAGCCGCCTCCCTAGCTGCACGATTTGTTGTTGTGTTTGTTGTTGTTGTAGCCGTGGAAGGCGTAACGTATTGTCAGAAAATCTCATCTAAATTTAATACAACATCGAAATATCAGGATAGCATAACCCGCCCTCATAATGGCACTAAACCATTGCGTGTAGTTGGATTTCTAGCCATGTATATATCCATATCATGATCAGTCCAATTATCCGAAGTATCGCAATAGTTATTTAGAGTATGGGTGGAACCAGCTGTGGAGTATCTGCAAAAAAGAATTAAAAAAAAATAATAAATTAAAATTGTAAACACATTAAAGGAGTTCGATGCCGTGCTACAAAAGTTTATGAACCGATTTCTCAATCACTTTGTTTAGTAAGTTATTCTTAAGAAAAAATTTTATAGAGATCGAGTACAGCCGCAAGTTATTGAAAAATACGGTTTTGGACGTTAACTTGTGGTCAAATTGATGGTCATCTTCGTCGCTGTTTAGGTGACCTGTTCACCAACAAAAAGAATAGCATATTATAGACAGCAGTAACTGGTTATCATTTGGTGTCCATTTCCAACTAATGGAGGTTCTTCTGCATGTAGAACCTCTTAACCAAGCTGCTGTAGCTTTAGACGTGTCGGTACTCTTTTGAGTGGTCTAGGTCTTCAATTTATTTCCCCTTGGCCAAAGCTACATAAGTGGCGCACAGCTTCTTCCATCAGACTAATCAATTGTTGACAGTATAAGTTCGAATTAGAGGTTAAGGGGAGAGCAAGTTTACAACACTTTTTTGAGTCGACTGTTTACAATTGGATTACAACCGTTGGCACTTGTCGTAGTCGCAACATACTATTCTTTTTAGAAATGGATTGGTCAAACCCATACAAGTGCAATCAAACGGAGTTTTGTGCAATCTTCAATTTCTAAACAAACAAACATTGGCACATCTACAGTTTGTAAAGTTTTTAGTTTTGAAAATAATTTAGCAACAGTAAGTCTTCTCAAGTCTTTTAATGGTCATGGTAGTCTAGTAGGTAGAGTTCAGCTATATAAAAAAATACTTCCAGTACATTACTGTCAATCATAACTAACGTTCGTGTAGGGCATTGAAAATGTTGGACTGTATTTCCCATATAATTTCCATATTCGTTCTTTAACAGAATATTAAATTTGACCAACATGATGATGGCAGGCAGAAAGAGTGAATTTCAGCTCTGATGTGAATGCAATTGAGCGTGTATGTTTTCGTTTTCGTTTTTTCTTTTCTTTTCTGTGTAGCAGAAGTAGTGATGAAATGTGTGGCAAAAATGTAACTCATTTGTAATTAGTGTGCCTTTAAAAATGGAAACATTATTGTGTTGCAAAAACAGACAATTTCGTTCTACAAATGTGTGCAACAATATTTTCATTTTTGTTTTGTTTGTTTGCTCCATAAAACCAAAGAACCTTGTTAGAGACACGTTAATTAAAGTCATCTTATCCCATAAGAATATCGTAAATGACACGCATATGAACACATGTAGAGAGTAGTGTAGCAGAGTGTATGTAAAAAAAAACAGAAGAAAAAAAAGGAAAGGATAGGCTGTTGTTGTTTGTTGTGTGTTGCATGTGGCAAAATCATTACAAATGGCATTGCCACAAAAGTATATAGTATTGCAGCATATATAAATGTGTGTATGTGTGTGTGTGTTAGTAACATTAAGAAGTAAAATTTAATGTTGAAAAGTAAAACACATCCAAGGAAATAATTCTGTTTTTCTTTGTATTTTTTCTATTTTAAATTTAGTGTGTCATTGCCAGTGTTGGTTTTACTGTTGAACACGGTTTTTGTTTTGTTGCTTGGTTTGGGCGTATGTAAGTATGTACGTAAGATATGTAAGAGTGAGAAAGAGAGTGAAGTGAGTGGGTGTGTGTGTTACTGTATTAAATTTGAGTTTGTCAGCCTACTTACCGACTTCCAGGTCGATGATTATGCATGTGCGTGGTATTCAATTGATCGCGTGATCTAGAACGCGGTCTTGAGCGACGTGTACTACTTGCTACGCTTTGTGGGCCACCGCCATGTATAGAGCCAGCATATGAGGCACGTGACATCCTCTCCGAAGCAGCTGCCAAAGATTGTCGTGATTGTCTTAATTCCGGTCGCGAATTCACTAAATTCGATGGAAATGCTGTGCCCAAATAGCCGCGATGTGAATTATTTGAAAAGCTATGCTGTGATTGACCGTCAGCAATGGATCTGTTGTAGCCAGTGTATGTCAGTGTTTTAAATTTGGTTTTAATGGTTGGTTGGTTGGTTGTTTGGTATTGTGATGAATAGGGAGTTTGGTGGGTGGTGGTGAGGAAGCAAAATGAAAATATTGGTTTTGATTAAATAAAATAAAACACAAACATAAACATAAACATAAACATACATATATGTGGGTGTATAAATAAACAATTAAATAACAAAAAATTTATTAAACAATACATAAATAATAAATTATGATTCGATAAAAAAAATCAAGACAATTAAGCGGCTTGTTATGTTTGTATGGTATGTCATCATTATGTGTTACCTTAAGCATACCCAGTATTTCAATTTCCTTTTTTTTTTTGTTCTTAATGATCATAAGCTTTTTACTTACCTTGGTTTGGCTAATTTGCCTGGCATGCCAGAGAAATGACTACGCATATCATCCTGATTATCCATGGGATAGATTCGAGGACGTGGTATCGAACGACCACTATATGCAGATACTTGATCCCATTCCTGTAGGTTATAAATTTAAATTAAAAATACGTTACATTTTAGTTTTAATATTAAAAAAAAAAAAATAATTAAAGAAGGCATGAAAGAATTGTTCTTAGTTTTGTAGACAAGTTTTTGTTTTGATTGACAGATTTGTGATGCTTTAACTCGTCAGTTTCAGAGTTTATTCGATGAAAGCAAAAATTAATAAAGTTACCTGAAAAACAAGGTAAATTTTGCATTCGTAGGTTCCTTTGTAATCGTTTTGGCAACTTAACGCGCACTTCCAGAGTAAAGTTTGCTGAGTGTCAATTACTGAAAACGCTACGTTACCAATTCAACCATAAAGGTCTCAGGGTTTTTTTGATACACTTAAATATTACAAAATTTCATTAAATGACTCCTTTTTGTACTACAAACTGAGAAAAAGGACAGCAATTGGTTAAGCTCCCTATTACATAGAGGCAATTATGCTCTGTATTGCCTCTGGCGTTATAAGTTTTCATATTTTTTTTACATTACGAAGTGAACACTGCAATTAATTCTGATGTGTTTGTTTCTCTTTTTTTTAGTTTACATTTATAATTTCTTTATTGCATTTTAAATGCTGGTAATTTTTCTAATTAATTTTTATTTGAACTTCCCGCTTTAGTTTCTAGTCTTTCTTTTTTTTTTTTTTTTTGTTGCTCTGGCCAATACAATTTTAATAGAAAAAGGCTGGTAAAGAAGTAAACGTTTAACTAATGGTTGAGGTTCTGCTATGTAATGTATTGGTTTAATGATGCCTTTAGCCTTGACTATTAAGTAGAATAGCCTCTTTAAGTTTTGCTTTTCTTCACTCCAACAAGTTACTTTTGCTTTAAGTTTTTAAAACTTTTTTCACCTTCCTTCGTTAAAACAATAAAATTTAGCAGCCGAACGTAGATGCATTTAAATGGTTGGTTGCATGGTTGGCTAGCTGGCTAGCTGGCTGTACGATTGGTCTACAGGGTTAGTCGTCTGTTGTTCTCAATTGAGGTGTTTCTTCTGTAATTAACATTACTTCACGTAAATTCTTTAGCTCATAGTGATTTTTTTCAAATGATTCTTGTTCACCAAAAGGAAAAGAGTACGACGCAAAAAAGGCATTGAAATTATATTGCAATCTGTGTTTAATATTTTTTTTACATTTTTTTTCTTTGCCAAAAGAAAACTGTTTAAAAGGCAATGAAAAAAATCTTTATAAAATTTGCTAAAACTTCTATGTACCATGTCTGAATTAAATTATAAGCTTATCTGCTGGGATTTTTATTCACTTTTTGTTGTTGCTGTTTTGTTGGTTTTGTTGTTTTTGATATTGTAATTTTTATTTAAGATTTTATTTTATGTTTCACTTTTAGTTTTTATTGGATCTCATATAAATTGTCTTGAAATATGTAAGTGGTGGTAGGGCTGACTGTTTGCCTGCCTGCTCTACAGTGTGCTATGTGTGATTTCTTTTTAAGTCTTCTTTATAGTCAGGCACATAAATCTTGACGATTTGCTTGTATAACAGCAGCGTTATTATTTTTTCTTATATTTTTTGGCTTTTTTCTTCAGCTTTTTATATCCTGTTATATACTATGTAAGTAATACGCGATGTGCAGAAAGCCAAAGCAGAGGATATAGTAAAATTTATGTATCACATTTATTTTTTTGCTTACCTTGTGATTATTGAATGCCGAAAGCGTTGCTATTGAGCCAAGTGGTCCTGGCGAACCGGCTGGACCGCAACAATTTACGGGCAAACCTCCAATTGGCAGTGGACTCTTTTGTTGGGTCGTTTGCAGTTTACGAGAGCGTCTATTAAAGCAAAAGAACAGAAAGAAAACAATAAAAAAAAACACCAAAGAATTGATACAATATATTTCAAATTGCGAGTAAATGTAAAAATTTATGTATTCAATACTATATACTGGTTCTATAAAAATTCTTTGTATCCCTCCCCCTCTTTATAAGTATAAACGTTTGTGTAGACTATTTCTAATACTCTATCGCCTTTTGTTAGTTATTACATTGGGTTTAGGGCCAAATTATTAAGATTAAAGTTGCCAATAACTAAACACTAAATCATGTTTTATCATCATCATCATCATCACTATTATCGTCCAACGTCATCAACGTCTGTGTGTGTTGCTAAGAATTCCTAATTTCTAAACATTTATTTGCCATTCATTTGGTTTTGCATTAATTCTACGTTTGATAGGAAATAATAACACTGATTGGTTTTTAACTCATAAATAATAAGTGTATCCACCATATTTACTTTGGCCCGGCCAATTTCTTATATTTAAAACTGCACGCCTTTTTAGGGAGGTGTTTTTAAGAAAATGTCTGTATGTAGAAGTTTTCGAGATAATTTATATGTTTTTCAGTTTTAAGAGGCAATTAGATGCCTTTAATTTCGATAGATAATAGCCATAGTGTGGTTAATAAAGTGGTCATACTCCTTTTAAATTGTTTCCTACACGCGTGCTATTAATCTTGGTGTTTAGTTGTCAACTTTTTTTTAGTGTCTACTTTAAAAAGCTTTTAAATTAAATTTCGAATTTTGTGCTCAAAAACAAAAGAAAAAATGTAAAGGATTATCCGTTTTTCGGTTTCAAAACATCAATCATAATCGTATTACAGTGTTCGAAAAGTGGCCAGGTTAGAATCAATAAGTTTGAATAATTTTTACTTCTCCTTTGATTGAAAATATCAAGTGTTTTTACTAAATATGCTCTCCATATTCGATAAAATTCGAAAAATTTAAAAGGTGCGGTTTTTCAGACCCCTTTTGGGTGGATAGCCATTGGACCAAGGATTCCAAAACAGGTTGCCTTACGGTCGGGCGTTACTTAGGAATAGGAGATATAGGCGACTAATTTAACATTTTGTCAAATTTTGCAAAAAAAAAGTATAAATAGGTCAACATTCGATATAAAATGGACTTGTAGGGGAGATGGACTTTCAAGTTAGCTTGAAAGCTATGGTATCAAGGATTCTAAAACAGTTTTTCTTATGGCTGAGCTTTAATTGCGACCGGAGATATACGCAGCGAAACGTATATTTTGGGGAAAATGAAATTTAACACTTTAATAATTCTCATTTAGTTAATACGCATTTATGCCTATACTATATCCAACAAAATGTCGTATTTTTCGTTCGAATTTTTTTGATTTGCAGGTATTTTGGTTGATGACTTGTATTTTTTTTTTGGACTATGACTTGTATTTTTTGGTCGATGACTTGCATATTTTGTACAATGACTTGCATTCTTTGGTCGATGATTTGCATTTTTTTGTTTTTTATTTTGGTTGGATGACTTGCATTTTTTGGGTCGACGATGTACATTTTTTGGTCGATAGCTTGCATTTTTTGCCTATGACCTGCATCTTCTTGGTCGATGACTTGCATTTTTTTGTGTGGATCTCTTTTTTCGCTCATTTGAGGAAAACAATTAGCTTCGTCGTCTATATCTCCGGTCTCAAATAACGTCAAAACTTATTTTGGAATCCTTGATTCCATGGCGCTCTATAAGTCCATTTTTATCCGATTTAATTTGATTTACATAGAGCACTTTTTTGCACATTTGAAGGAAATATTTAGTTTTTCGGTTAGATATCCTTCCCCAATGATTACCCAACCGTAACGAAAACTGTTTTGGAATCCTTCATCCAATAGCTATGGTCGAAAGTGGTTGTTACCTCCTCTAGAGATAAACGGTATTCTTAAACAATCTAATGACCGCTTTATTTTCAGTAAATCTATCGATATACTTTGATGCAGAATTCCCACAGCGACTATCTTTATACCTACCATTTCAGTTGATAATCGAGTTGTGCAAGAGACAATTGAAGATTCCACATCACAAGCTATGGTGGATATACTCTACTGAATAAGGAACATTTTTCTAAAATTTTCTGTCAAGCTACTACTAGAATACTATCACATGTGATTATAATTGCTACAATGTGTTAAATATCTTAATTTCCCTGCTTTACAGGCAACATTTTCTGCTCTATCATGTTCAAAATTGGTTTCTAAATAAATCAAACGGTTATTCTTCTCTACTCAGATGAACAAACTACACAAACAATGTATTATTGTTCTAGAATTCTTTGCGAATTTCTGTACCTTGTTGTTGTTAGGAAAACTACACACGTAAAAACTATGAAAAGCACTTTATCACAACGATAACGTTGTGACGACTCATTTGTATTCAGTGTTACATTTGAAACATAAATAAATTGCTCAAGTCCAGTTTAGAATCCATTTTTCTTTTTCTTTTTTTTTTTTCTTTTTGAAGTTTTGTTTTTTCTCTTTTCGGTTTTGTTTTTCGGTTTCGTATTTTACTCACCTGCTAGCAGCTATAAAAACAATCACAGCCACAATAATGGTGCCACAAATAGCCGCACTTGCTGCAATCGTTATCTTATCCATGTTTGATGTTTGCGACGCTACAGTGCGCACTTCACGACACTGCTGATACGGCACCGTTTCAGGTGTTACATGCAATTCCTCCAATGATATGACGCACACAATAATGCACTCTTGAGCTGGAACGTTTTTAATTTTGAACTCACGTTCGCTGGCCTCTAGAGGTGGCCCCTGCTTAAAGGATTTCTCACCAAATAGGCGATAGACAACACGAAAACCTAATATGTTGGCCGTATCAGAATCCCATTGTATAAGGACCGAACTGTCTTGGCGGAATGCATTCTTTACTTGCACCTCGTTGGCATCATCGATGCGTGTACCACGTTGGGGTGGGAAGCCCAACACTAAGGGCGGACGTTGTTGTTTATGTGGTGTACCATTGACGGATGTTGCACCGCCACTACTGCTGCCTGATGAATTTTGGCGCCAAGATGGTACAGGTTTGTTATTAACTACGTTTGGATTTGTTATTGTTGTTGGTGAAGCAGAACCAATGCCGGATGTGGATTGTACTGTTGGCTGTAAGGGTAATTGTGAAGAATTACTATTGCTAGTCGACAAAGTCGCGTCGGCAGATGAAGATGATGATGGCGGTGATGCTGCTACAGAAGGTGGGGAGGCGGCGACAGGTGGAGCATGTGTGGTTGTAGCTTTAGTCTGTAATGAAATTAATAGTTTGTTGTGCAGAAACACGTAAACAAAAAGGTAATGAAAACTGAATAATTTTCTTTGGCACAGTGGGAATTAAATGAAAAATTTAAATCAAATAAATTGGAAAAAGTTGTACTCTCAAGGAAATTAAATTACTTCATTCCTTAGGAGGTCTTAAATTAATTTGAATTTTTTCTGTCACTTGCCCCACAGTGCCTGTTACAGTGACAAATTATTACATTTGTTAGTTTGTGTCACACAAATTTTATTTGTGTTTTTGTTTTACAGTTTTTTTTATATACCCCCGCTGACTTTTATATAGAAAAGCACTTACCGTGGTTGTAGTTGTTGTGGTAGTTGAAGCCCTAGTTGTCGTGGGTGTTGTGGCCACCGTAGTTGCGGCTGTTGTTCTCGTAGTTGACGGTGCATTTGTGGTTGTTGTTGACAATATTGCGGGCACATTATTGGCAGCATTGGCCTGTGTTTGATTACTTATTAAAGGCACTATACTGGGTGCAATGGTAGGCTTTTGTATCGGTTGCAAAGTATCAATAACACCCACCGGACCATTATTAAGTTCAGCCTCACTGTCGTGACAAGTCAACTCATCAGGTTGTATGGAATAGAAACCACGATCACGAAAACGATTGGGAGTGCCACAAAATTGTGGATTACGTTCGCGGGAAGTCACCTGTTAAAATGAATTGTTTCGTAAAATTTATTAAAAACTTTTGTTTAAATTAGAACTCACCTGCAAATCTCCATTACGTATCCATTCGGCCACCCAACGTAACTTGCAATCACAGTGTAGAAAACGACCACCCAATGACAGACCTCTGAGGGTGGCATTCAAGTGTGTAAACGCTTTTTCAGGTACTGTAGGCAATGGATTACCATCCAAAGCCAATAAGGTTATGCTAGGATTGCCACGAAAAGCAGATTCTGGCAGAGTGGTCAATAAGTTGAAACCAATATCCAAGACCCTTAACTCCTTTAAAGCGTGTATAGCGCCAACGGGAAACTCGGCCAACAGATTATTCAATAAACTTAATGAACTTAAGGTTTTACGCACTCCCACAAACGATGATTCACCCAGACTTTGTATTAAATTACGCTCTAAATTCAAGGCGGTCAGCGAATCCAAACCCTCAAAAGTGCGTATACCACCCACACCCGGTAATTCTTTGATGCCGTTCAGAGACAAATCCAAGAAAGCCAAACTCTTGAGATCTCTTATACACTCCGGCACACGTCTTTGTCTGGTACCCTTTAGATTTAAATTCTTCAGACTCTGTTCTAAACCCCTAAAAGCTCCCGGCGACAAAGTTACATTGTTATCGTTCAGTTTCAAAGTCGACAATTTACTAGAACTTCTAAAAGCCTCATCGGGTATGGAGACGATACGATTTTTGGATAAATCCAGTAAATTTAAAATGCTTAATATTCTCAAGGCTACAACGGGCACTTCCGCTAGTAAATTGTCTTGTAAATTAAGATTTTTCAATTGCAATTCTTGGCCCTTGAAAGCGTTATTACTAATCTGGGCTATTTTACAACTGGATAGCTGCACATTGTGCAGGCTAAGATTGATAAAAATGTCGTCGGGCAATTGGTCCACGGTGGAGTTGTTGACATACAACAAGTCAATAGGTTTCTGTTTGGCATATTTATTTAAAGCCTCCAATAGAGTGGGAAAATGTACCTGAAAGCAATAACAATTTTAATAGGCCACTCAAATAAGACGTTTGGATACTCTTACCTGATCACATTGCACCGATAGTTCTCTGCCCAAGTTATATGAACATATGCAAGATGTCTGTAAATCTGGTATTTCTCTTTGCCAAGGGCATTGTGCCTCAACTGTTGTGATGGTAGCCAGGCAACACAAAAGCACTGTCAATAACCACCACGGCCGCCATCCATTTGACAAGGACAGTTGTGGTAACGTTGTCATCATTCCTGTCCCTGTCGTGCGTTGCATTTTAAAATTCATTATATACGGCTGAGGCTTGGGTTTGTGCATGTTGTGCTGCTGCTGCTGCTGCTGATGTGTCTTTGTAATGTGCGTCGTCTTATGGTTTATTTTCATCTTTTTTGCATATGATGATGGCTTGGCGTCTGCAATTAAAAATAAAACAAGAATGAAAAAAGAAAACAAAAATTAAGTGAAAGAAACGTTTTTATTTAAATATCTTTCGGCTTAAGCTTAAATAAGGCTGAGAAGGAGGAAAAGATTACGATAAACGCGAAAGAAACGTGAGGGCCAGCATTTTGAAGAATTTTTAAGGTGGTTAATGTTACTCCTTTCCTTTTATTTTAAAGGGGAATCATTTGGTTTTATTTGAATTAAATTTTTTCAAGATAAATTAAGAACCGCTCAAAATCTGGACGATTAAAAGTGGGAAAATTAAGAAAAACTTTTTAAATTTTGTTGTAAAAGTAGAGTAGCATCCTGTTAAGATTTCGTTTTCTGTTCAGCAATTTGAAAGTTTCCACTCTTTTACTCGTAGAATACTTTAAAAGTCTTCGATTTAGTAAACATACGTACTACGCTTTTATTTGCAATTCACCCTGATGAAATTGTGCTTGAGTTTGGCCTCTTGAGTTGCCTCGACATCCCAGATAACACACCTATCCTTACAAAGAATTGATTTTAATCGGGAGACTGTTAACATTTACAATTCGCTCAAGGGCTAAATAATAATGTCAGCTTAACGTGGTATAGATGATGATATACATATGTATGTAACAGTCTCAGTGAAGCGGGTTAAGCTTTTGTTCGACTTGATGTTCAAATCAATATCGCGCCAAACTAAAGTGTATATATTCAGTGTTGTAATAAAACGTGGTTAATATCGTACGAAGTTACGCGAAACATATCATCATACTTTCAGGCAACTGTCAGGACATTGCGTTGAAATATAACGATCTTTACGGCGGTTTGCAGCTGTCGCGAACGTCTAAAAGAGATGACACAGCGAAACAATTTCCACATGAGGATTTTGGGAAAATGCAGAGCATAAGAATGGATCAGATATGGTATAACCAACAAACTTTCTTATTGGGAAGGCTCAGTATTAAAAATCTTCATTGAAAACTTGCAAGCTCAGAATTGATAATGAATAGATTCAGCAAATACCGCGTAATTGGCTTCGGATAAGGGAAAGATGAAGGTCACGCGGAAAGTTTGTTAAAAGCTAAAAAGCAGCTCTCGCAGACATTACCGGATATATCCTGCTGGCAACTCACGTGAGACGCTATGGTTTTAGCTATGTATATGACCTATGACTTCTGCAGCAGCTATAGAGACGAGCAAGGGAAGGAAATTTTTCTTCATCTGCTTGATACAAAATATGTATGCAGTTGATCTCAATAATTTATTGAAGAGAGACATTGGGAGTTTATATGGTTCCATCATAAGCTCCGGACGTTTCCAGTGCTTGAGGAAATGTAAGACTGTTGTATGACATTGACCACTTTTAACTACCTCTCTTTACCTTACCAATATTTCTAGAACTTTAGTTGCATAGTTCGTTATATTAAATAAGAATAAACATAAGAAATAGTGATGAAAATATTATTTAATGGAGAGAGTTTTTTTATATCAAACACTATATTATCTTCGAATTTTATTTCCTAAACTCTAATATTTGTAGGTCTCTGCAAAAATATTCTTAACTTGTGAGATTAAATAAAAGTATATGGTAAAGTTAAATAAATATCTAATAATAAGGGGAAAGGGAAACTCCCTGTATTACACTGCATTATCTTTTTTTTTTGCAAAAATTTATATTTTAGTTCCAATATTTTTCCCTCTGTGTGTGAATTTACTCTTTAATTATGATGAAGCTTGCTTCCCTTAGAAAAAGAATCATAATCAAACTTTATTATATTTTCTTAAAAAAAAAAAAGAGGAACAGAAATGTTTTTGCCTCCTGATTTTTGTGACCCTTTAATGAACATATTTTTTGGTTCTGTAAACTAAAAAATTTTTTTTCATTTTAATTTTTTTGAATGTTTTTAATAGCACTCTCCTCCAGCAGTGTAACGTGCTAAGGCAAAATTGTACGAAATTGAATTAAATTTTTTCTATTTTTTTCGATTTTTTATGATCTTTTTACTAGTTTTATTTGAGAGTCACTGGCGAAAACATTATTCATTTAGTCGTAGTCGTATTTTTGCTCTTTGTCATCAGAGTACATTTTCATTTTTGCCTTTAGACAAAAGAAAAAAAATTTAACAAGCCAAATAACAAATTAATCAAGTTAACGACATTGGATGAATTTCACTTTCCATTTAGTTTTTTTCTTCTTCTTCTGTTTCTTTTTTTCTGTTTTTTGTTTTTGCTCTTTTCTCATTTTTTCTGTTTTACGTGTTTCAATTTTATTTTGTGTGTATATGTGTGTGTGTTTTTTTTTGTCTTCTTTGTTGGTTGCCATTTAGACAAATGGGCAGACAGTGCGACAGACAGACTTTAGTAGAAACATAAAAAGCAGGTGAAGTTTTTTTCTCCACTGACAATGTCTACAAAAAAAAAATCTATCAAATGACCCTGAATTCAAAAGCGAATTACTTTTTTATGGCGACAAAAACAAAGTGTTCAGCAAAGAAAGACAAAAAAAAGCTTTCAAAGCCTTTAATATTGTTAGTTTGGGGCAAATAAAAAATTATAATTCTATTGGCACACTACAATCGGTAATGAGGTCTTATCGGAATTGATAATCTCGCACAAGTTCTAAACCTGCATCATTGTTAAAGCAGTCTGCACGTCATATCTTTTTGTGATCAACTTCTTAGTTATTGTCTTTTGAGAATTTCAAGAGCTTTTTCTGTTAATCACTTATTAGCATAAGTTCTTCTTTATTCTTAGCAATAAGGAATTCGTTTTTTACTTGCTATTCTTCGAATTGCTTGAACTTGAACGTAAAGTATTTGTAAAGTTTCAATATCTTTACGAAATTGAAGGCACCTTGGTAAACCTAACTCGTTGTTGTTGTTGTTAAATTTTGAAACCCGCCATGCCATTTAAAAAAAACTAGATTTAGCACTTATCTGTGCTTACGATTTTTGTGCATTATGCCAACTGGGGATTTTGTTTCCAGATGGTGTATCTCATTCAGTTCTTCTGAACGGAATAAGTCGCTTACGACTCGTTTTAAAAACTAATTCTATTTTCTTTTTCGCTCATACTCTTCAGTGCTCCAAGTCGTCTAGAAATGGAATGTAATTTCATTCATATGGCTGCCGCGGCTGTCCTCACAGTACGTTATTCGATTGGATCAGATAGTAACATGAGTATTATTTTTGTTTACAATCGAAGCATTCCAGCTACATTTAGGCCTGTGCAAAGATGAAAATATGTCCATTCAAAACCTTGCAGATATACTGAATAAGTGCTAGAACAACAGGCTTTCTATGCTGATTTTTTCGAACAAACTTTTCCTCGTCGATAAAGTCGATGTTTTTACACGCCTGCAACCAAAATTGTTGCTTAGAGAGTTCAAAGAAAACGGAAAGGAGTGTTTACTATACAGTGAGCGCCAAAAGTGAATAAACACCACTGAAATAATTCATTTTCTTAGGATAACGAGAAAAGTAAATGAGAATAGTCGAATAAATTTCCAAAAATAAAAACGTTTATTTATTACTTATAAAATGTTAAAACAAAAACAACAACAACTTTTTTTATACTTAAGAACATATTGGAAAATTTAAAATTATAGTGGATGTTGACTCACCTATGGCGCTCACTGTATGTATTGCATCCTGAAAAAGTAATTGTTTGGTTTGCATTGGGCCCTAATTTTTCAAAACTGAACCTAAAAGAATTATCACTGTCAATTCAGAGCTGCAATTGAAGATTATGATGTGGTGATGGTATGTTGTTTCAACAAAATGCTGCCTTGGTCTTACAACTCGACCGATTTTTAGCTTTATTGTATGAAAAGTTTCTAGAAAAAGTTCTTTAAAAACGACAATTAGTCATAAGGTCAGCTGATTTTACGCCTTTAGACTTGTTCTTGTAGGATTACGTAAAAGACCGTGCCTATGTGTATAATTCCCTAATGTTGGAGCGTTTGAAAAAAACCTTTCTAACGTTATCGCCGAGATGCCAAATGAAGTGGTTGAAAACTGTGTATATCAAGAGGATTGACTGAAGCAACCAAACCAGGGGTGGCTATTTACGTGTCATTGCATTTTGTGCCAGAACACATGACAAACAAGCAACCATGCCAAGTTGTGGTTATGGTTTTACTTTTGAAACCAAAAAATGGATTACCCTTTACAACTCAAGATATAAATTGCTAAAGCCATTTATTCTTGAAACAAAAATAATAATAAATTTCTTTTCACAACACCTTATATTAATTGTAGGCATACACCCATAAATAAAACTACGTACACACACTCTAAGCAGTACCTATTAGTTGTATTTAAGCATTCAAATGCCTATTCCTATCTCCCCATTCGCATCCAGAGATACATACATATATTTTTGTTTACAAAACCATAATGAATGTATGACTTTGTGAAAAATCATTGTCTGACCGACCCACTGACAATGAAACTTGACCTAAATAATGGCAAACAATTAATGCTGTGATTTAAGCTTGTTTTTCTTTGTCTTCTGTTGTTTTTTTTTTGCAAATTGAGAAAATAATCAGAAGGAAATGGCTAAAGAAAAATGAATTTATAGGTGTAAGTGTACCATATGTACATACATATGTATGTATCTATTTTATATACACCATGGACATTAAGAAGAAGTTCAAATCATAGTCAGATATGTTTGTAAGCATGTACATCATCAATACGTTTCGTGTATTAACAAAACACCATCCCGGGCAATTGTGTGGAAAAGATAAATGCAGAAAACATTTTAAAGGCAAAAAAGGGGGGGAAAAAAAGAAAAAAGAAAGAAAAATAAAAAGGAAAAATAAAAATAAAAATAATAGCCACATATGTATGTATGTACGTACAGATTTATTTTTATTAAAGACAGACGATCCGTAACTGAAACGATTGCATGGCCATGGCAGCAGGTGAAAAACAATAACCCAAGCCAAGAAGCAAAAAAAAAAATAATGGAAAAAAGTGGTATCATTAAATCTCCAGAGTACAGAAGTGGAAAAGATAAAGAAAATTAAGATGCTAAATGTAGATTTCGTTTAATAGTTTCTTCTTCTTCTTCTTCTTCATTTTTTATTTTCTTTTCTTCTGGCCGAAACCATGTGCTGCAAGCAAATGGCATTGGTAATCGTTTTCTTTCGTTTTTTTATGATTTTTTCATAAATTTAATGCAGGACAATTTCAAGGTACATATTTGTAACACGTTTTAAAGGTTTATGTTACGCATACAGAATTTAGTTTTAGAAATTTAATTGATTTCTTTCCTTTGAAATTCATTTATTGTTTCTTTAATTACTTAATAGTGCTGCAGGGCTCGTTTGCTATGCCATTTTTGTTATTCCTTGTTTTCTATGATGATTTTATTTTTAAACTTGTTATCATTTATTAAAAAGAACAAATCTTATCATTCATTCGCCAAGAATATATTCAAAAATACCCTGACACCTCTTCTCTCAGAGAGAATATCGTCAATACTTAACATTATCGGAAAGTCGAGGTAGTGACCTCTCTTGAAAAATACACGCAATACAAGGTTGATAACCAAAGGTGGTTGTCAACACCCCCAGGAGAGATTATGTTTCCCCCATTGTGGTGCCAACCTTCCGAAAGTTTTGAAGAATCAACTAGGCAATGTCCATTATCGACAGGTTATTGAGCAATGAGTATTCAAAAAGATGAGTAGATTCGAATCATACTTATAATTTCTGATAGTTATACGCATTCATACTTATTTTAATATCATATTCATGCTACCCATATTCAAAGTTTGAAGTACTCATCGCACTCTTACTTAACAATATGCGCGATGTTGTTGATTTCGACTCTCCCTTACTCAACATTTACAAGAATCACAAAATAAGTATGATTCGCATACGAACACTGCAATACTCACTAGAAGGTTGTGTGTTTGTTTTGCTTGCTGTCTTTGTCTTCTTCTTTATTCTTTTTTTTTTTTTTTGTAAATGCAACAACAACTAGAAGTGTAATTTTTGATGAATGATTCGAATCACTCGAATCATTAATGAGTATTATAAATATTTTTCTAAAATTAATAAATCTGAATGAGTAGGTATTTCAAATATTATGAGTTTGATGTCAACGTTGTACTCATACTTTTTGCAACCTGTACTTATAAATCAATTTTGTAGTGAGTACGAATGAAACAGAGTAGTTGAATTTTAATACTGTTGACTCACTCATACTCAAAATTTTATGAGTACTTATGAGTAGTGAAAAAGCGATTCATTGCTGATCCCTGATGTACACAGTAGTAGTACGTATGAGGTGAAGAATTGTTTGACATCTCTGCAAAAGACATTGATTACATGTCCAGTAATGACTTCGATACTTAAGCTAAGCGTGATTTTCTGTACTTTAAGCAGGCTGTTTCATACGCCGTTTATCTAGCTTTATTTGCACTGACTATCTTGTCTGTTTTCGAAGCTGATCACGGGCGTACAATTCATAAGGCAAGCCACTATGTAATGCCTAGTAATGATTTGCCAACTATACTAAGCGTACTCCTAAGTCCATCCACCTGCAGTTTATCAGCATCAATCACAGAATTTTAGCAACTCTATGCTGCTATTGTAAATTGTGTTATTGAAACCATTCATTAATTTTCCCTTGAAGTACCCACTGTGCATTATATATGCATTCCATTAAGTTGTCGTTGCTATTTTTGTTTGTTCACAGCAAATCATACATTATTAATGTTTTTATTGTAATTTATGTCTTTTTTTTTTAGTTAAACTTTTCGAAAATAATGAAAACAATACAGTAGCAATAACAATAAATTTTTTTTTTTTTGGTTAATAGTTATTGATGTTAAAAGAAAATCTATTTAAAACCACTCTCTAAAATATATGACATGGCCCCATCCATCAAATCAATAACGAGAGAAAAAATGAAAAAAGGAGGAGGGGAAAAAATACAAAATCTGTGATAAACAAAATAGAATTAAAGAAAGTCAAACAAGTTGATATTTAAACAGACAAAAGAGATGTGTTACCACCCTACACTAGGCCAAATGAACATTCGATTCTCTCTCTTAAATTTTCATGTAACAACTAAATACAGTGTATGGTAGAGGGTAGGGTATTAGTTGTACCACCGCTAACTTGGCTAACCATTACCATTCTACGACTTGTTTACTCTTCATTGAAGAATGAAGGAATGACCGACTAACGATTGATATGAATGGATATTAAAGCTGATGTTGTGTCTGCTGCTACAGCTATCGATAGCTGTAGATGATTGGTTACGGACATACATACATAAATACATACATATGTATAGTACAACATCGAGTAGAACGGATGCATGAATGTTTATGTAGTTAAAGGAATCAGTTACAATATGATTGACAGCTTTTACATGATTAAGCTTTGGAGCCGGATAAAAACACAAAAGGATTGTTATGGTTTCCCCCACAACTAACATAAAAAAACTCAAAAAAAAAAAAAGAAAAGAAAAGAGAGAATCAGAAGCACATTTATATAAATGTAAACAATGTAAATATAAATCAAGTTATAACAGAATACAAAGGATGTTACAAGCTTGATTATGTTAAGAATTATTAATAAGCATTTGTTTTAAAAATAAAACAAAAAACCCTTCTCTCTCACTCCCCTTCTTCTCATTGATAAGGAGTTAGATTTGTGTGCATTTAGTAAATCAATTATTTTGACACATGGCATGGGTAGTGAGTGTGATTAATTACCTTTGAAAGCAAAATCTATAGAAAAAAAATATATAACTTCGAAGCAATAGCGTAATGGGTCTACATGCTAATCGATAATAAAAGAAACAGTCCTAAGAGAAAGACGAATAGGCCATTCTGTACTGCCATATCTAAGGAACGGTCATACACAAGCCCTCATTGCGAGTACAAGAGTCTTATGTCCTCTTGTTTTCTAAGTCAAAGGTTGACCTTTAGGTTAGATAGCTTGCCGTTCACAGACAAGTTCACTCGGTAGCCATATCACCCATTGTGTTTTGAACCATCCCGAGCTCCGAAGATCAAACGGGCTTGTTCCCCGTTCGCCAACATGCTCAGATCTTCAAACGTTTTCTCACCCAAAAACCAATCACATCGGTCCTGGAGTGCAGGACACTCGTATAAATGGTGTTGCACCGATTTTCCACATCATGGAAGCTTCTGCAGTAATCCTCGGTGGGGCAGACCGAGCTTGTCAGCGGAACTGTCAATAGCGCAGTGTCCCGTTAGGAATCTCGTTAAAATGCGAGCCTTTACTTGCACAAAATTTTAAGTTCATACATTGATATAACTTGTCAGATTCTGATACTTTAAATTATAAGATATTATGTCTTGTTGTATCAGAAATTCAAATTTATAAATAAATACAAAATAAATACAAATACAAATACATTTGAAGTCGCCGTAGTCTAGAAGGTAATGTGTTGGCCCGGGTTTGTATCCCGGCAAAAACTCTGAAAGTAAATAAACCTGCCATGAAAAAGTTTCTCATAAAAATCTGTCGTTCGGAGTCGACTTTAAACTGTAGGCCCCGCCACTCACGTATAAAAATAACACAAAATGCACACAACATGTGTGGTGTGAGAAGGTAGGCAGTAATCCTGACTGAAGGGTTGTAATGGCCAATTATGCATGTACATATCGACGCCTCCATTCTATAACCACTTAGAACGTTTTTAATGTTTTTGCATTTTTAAATTCTACGTTCTCTAACTTAAATACTGTCAAAATTTGGTTAAGATGCGCCGATTCGTTCCGAAGTTATTGGGAAAAATCTATTTAGAATACACATCCAGTCCGTATGGCGCGTGAAAACTTTGAGAGCTCATAACTCAAAACACACTTTTTCGACTTAGAATGTTATAGAACGGAGGCGTCGATATGTACATACACACGTCTTTGTAAGTCGCTATTCGGGAAAAATATTACTTATATGGTAGCAATACAATCGAATTTGGAACTTCGAATTAAGTCGCAAGCAAATATGAATTGAAAACAAGATCTCTTACCGGAAATGAAAAAAAAAATGGATTGGACATACAGTGACCGCCATAAGTGAGTCAACACTCACTATAATTTTAAAATTTCTATTACATATGTTCTCAAGTATAAAAAGTGTTCCTTTATCATGAATTGTTGTTTTTGTTTTAACATTTTATAAGTAATAAATAAACGTTTTTATTTTTGGAAATTTATTCGACTATTCTCATTTACTTTTCTCGCTATCCTAAGAAAATGAATTATTTCAGTGGTGTTTACTCACTTTTGGCGCTCACTATATATTGGACATAGGCGCATAGAAACCTTTTATGATAGTCGTCTAAAAAATAATTTGTTTTAGAAAGCTTTTGAAAACCTCACGTAAAAAGAACGCTTATAATCTGTTTATTTTTTTTTTTAAGTTCATTTGTGTAAATGTGTTCTTAAATAAAAAAAAACAATATTAAAAAAGCATAAATATTGTCATCGTAAAATTAAGTGGGTACATAAAGTTACGTGTGTATCTAAACGTTTACGACAATTCCTCCTTTCTTTTTCCTATTGTGACTATAAATTTTTAAACCAGCATAACAAGGGTGCACTCAAATTTACACACATTTCTTTGGAGTAATAATGATCAACCTATTAAACACTGCTGCATAAAAATTGAACATCAATATTGTAAACAAAAATTTATTGATTTAAAAGAATCTTACGCTCAATCAAATGTGTTCATACTTGTTTGTGTTGGTTTAGTTTGTGTCTGTAAACTTTTTTCCAACACTGTCGATTTGAAGCATTCCAGCAATTTGAAAAATTTCATTTATACAGCCACCACCAACCAACACGTCTTCGCATAGCGTATCTGGGCAAAGATATTTTATGGCTAAAAACATTTTGCCATGATACTCGTACAATATTAAGTAAGGAATGAAAAATCTTTTACAATGATAACGTTCTCCTGCTGATCCGAATCATTATCAACACCAACAGAGTAGACTACTATTTCGGTTTCTAGTACATGCGGTATGCATAGTAGCACTTCTACAACATAAATATCGAATTAAAGAAGGTTTTTGCTATGCTTTGCTTTCCATTTAGTTTAAACATTCCCTGTATGTCCTGATGAGAGGCGAAATGCATCAGTAGATATTCATGATTGGATTGGATTTTAATGTATGTGCGGTTGACATTTACAAACCATCAGCCACATCGTTACCACAAGCTGCATTATTTAAGGTCATAGCTATTACCAATCGATAGACACATAAAATATATTGCTTGTTAAAATCTATTCCTTCTGTTGTTGCTACTGATGCTGCTGTTGCTGTTGCTGTTGCATTTTAGCCATTGACAAGTGCTCCTATAAAGTATGTTTTTATGTATGTTCGTGTATGTAATAGATTTCTCTTTATCCATCCTTATTCCTAATCTTATTTTTCCTTCTCTTTTTTTATTTCTTTTCTTTTTTTTTTTTTTTGATGTACTTTAATATGTTTTGGTTAAATGTGTGTGTGTGCCTGTGTGCCAGAAAATAAATTGACCATGAGAGGACAATAGCTTTTGCACTCATAAGATCTCAGGGAGAGTATAAAGCAATCAGCCAGCATTTACCCTTACATTCTTAGTTTATAGGGCTTAAGCTTTAAACTAAATGTGTCTCTGTAAGTGTACGTGCCTCTTCAAAGGCAAAAAAAAGAGTTTAGAAATGTGTTTTTCTATGATTTTTTTTTATTACGAGTGCATAAAAGGCTTTCAGTGCTTTCTCGTCGTTGGAATAAAGCTTTTAGCTATGATAGGGCTAATGAACATGTCCTTAAGGTTTTTGATTCTGATTTGTCTGATGCAATAGGTTTCTGATTGTATATGAAAAACTTTATTATATTCAACTGTCGGGACCAATTGAAAGATGACTTCCAATCTTTCTGGGCATTGCTCCCCTTAACAAGCATCTGTGACTTGGCTCTGGTTAAGAATTAATCAGCTGCGTCATTTTGTGACTACCAATGATAGCAGATTACGGTGTAATTTGAGAAGAGAATGGAACAAATGAATCATGCAAAAATCCATGAATTGGGTCCTGTTCATTCCCTCATAGTTCATCACCTCTCCGGAATCCGGAGAAAAGGATGATTGAGGAAACAAATCATAGCCTTATTTTATGGGAAAATAAAGGTGATATGCTTCATTGTCAAGGATCGTCTGGTTAAAATCATTTCGACTACCTTGTATAGGAGACAATGTGCCTCAATCCTATTTCTGGTAGCTTCGGTAAGGACACTAAGAATATCCTCCAGCACACTCTGACTAGCAACTTCTGCAGAAATCCACTGAAATCCAACGGCTAGTGTACAGCAATAATAGAGATCATATAGTGATTGAGGATTAAATATCGGCTAACTTAGCCAAGTGGTCATAGAACTATTAGCTAAGGAGTGGAATTCGTTTCTTTTTGGGGTGTGCAACATGTGGTCTAGAAATCGTTCTAAATACAAAGCTACTTCTCAGAAAGGTCAACCATTCATGGACAAGTTTTTCGCGTTTCTAGAAAGCTTGTTATCTCTGGAAATATTCTGCTACTAAACAGCTATTATAATGAGAATAACCAAGACACTACAATGATCAGGAAGATCGTTACTAGTTTTTCTTGTTCAAATTCTTGATACATACTCTACAATACACGGCTGCCGTTTTGAAGATACTGCAATGATTTGGAAGTCTGCACTATTGTTTGCTAACCTGTTTTAGCATTTCATTGTGTCTTATATGTAACGCTTTAGTTTTTTTCCATTTTCTCTCAATTTTCTAATTCTAATACGATTTTTTTTATCAAATATTTATTGAAAGGGAATCCTTTTATATTTTTATCATATCCCCACCACCACCACAACCCCCATCAATATATAATTTTTTCATTTTTCTGTATGAATTTTATTTCTTTTCATGTGATTTTTTTTTTTTTTTTTTAGGTTTAGTTTCTTTTTCCGCTACATTGTTGTTATTGTATAGATTTCAATAGAATTTTAAACACTTTCTTTTGTTTTTCTACTCATACTCCTACTCCTACTCTATGTATGTATGTACGAGTATGTCTCCGATATTTCTTTTTGAGTTTATCGGTGCGGTTCAGCCTTAATCATCTATTATCTCTCGCTGTATGCGTTCGAGAGTTTGTTGTTGTTGCTGTTGTCTTGCCTCAAGGGTTTACAAGTCATATTCAACTTTTTCTATGACTTCTTTAGTTTTATGATTATAGATTCAATATCATTTTCAAGTAAAAATGTTGCATGTTATGTTACACTCTCATTCGTTGTAAAGGGTGGTGTATGCATGCCACGTTTAAATCTATGTATATCAAGCATACATACATGCGTGCATATACATACATATAGGTACATGGTGTTGTATGAATATAATGCATAAATGGTATGTGAATTCTATATGTACATACGTAACATACATATGTATGAATATAATGCCAGTAGGCAAAAATGTAAAGTAGCAGTCGCTTATACTTTAACTTGACTTTATTTCCTATAAAAAAACGAAAGGAAATAGAAAAATACAGTGGCATACCATTGAAGTGGATTTTGATGGCAGGTTTATAGAAGATTTTAGGAGAGTTTTATTACCGGAACAAAAAAAATTGTATGCCACTGTACCTCTGTGCTTAAGTGCTGATCTCTCTCCCTCTCTCTCCCTAAGTATTCCATTGAAAACTCCTTAAGTATGTATTGTGTTGACAAACTTATAGTCACTATATGCTCATATATTCTCTAGCAAACACACTCTTATAGTAGGATTCATATGACAAAATATTGCAGTGAATCCCAAAAAAAGTATTAGAAAACAACGATAGATTCTAGACAAGTTACTCCTACTGGTACTTTATATTACACTAAATTTACCACAAAATATTTTCGTTTATGTATACAATGTACATACGTACGTACATATAGTACGACAATGCTGGTTACATGTGTTTAGCCTCATGTATTATTAAGTGTGTGAGCATTGCTCTAAAGGACGGACTGTCTGACTGACTATCGAAAATACAAATCCTTTGATACTATAATTTTCAATATTTTTTCTAACGACTGTTTTATTTGACAAAAAAAAAACACAAAAACACAGAAAAAAAGAGGAAAAGCCCAGAATCTAAAATTCCAAAAGTGAACAAAATAATTTTAATAGTTTTTGGGTTTTTTTTTATTTCTTTGTTTATTTTTTTCAATGGGAAAATGAAAAAGTTTTTTGTTTGACTATTTGCACCACCACCGGCAGCAGTAGCAGCAGCCTTTACCGTTTGTCTGTAAATTGATATTTGATAGAAATTATCATTTTCTCAATGGGAATTTTGTTGCATTTCTTCTGTGGCATTGTTCACAAATAGCTTAAGGAGTTTACTTATTCACAGCAAAATTGTTAAGAAATTATGAATTCACTTAAAATTTAAAACGTTTTAAGGCGATTTATCACGTTTTTAAATTTTTTATTAAAAAGATGAAGTGTTGTGTGAAATCATAAGTTCAGAGGAAGGCAATAAAGTCAAATATAGGTATAAACGTATATCATATTATTGCTTCATTTCAAATTGTATACAATTTACATACACACACTTACTAGTATAATTGTTCAACAGTATTATTAAAAATTCTTTCGTTTTTTTTTTGTTTCAAGATTATTGGCAGAAAGGTACAGTGAGCGCCATAAGTGAGTCAACACCGACTATAATTTTAAATTTTCTATTATGTTCTCAAGTATAAAAAAAGTTCCTTTATCATGAATTGTTGTTTTTGTTTTAACATTTTATAAGTAATAAATAAATGTTTTTATTTTTGGAAATTTATTCGACTATTCTCATTTACTTTTCTCACTATCCTAAGAAAATTAATTATTTCAGTTGTTTTTACTCACTTTTGGCGCTCACTGTATATTAAAAGATCTATAAAACTTCACCTTAGTTTGTTTTTATTGTCATTATTATAATTATTATTGTTATGTATAGGTACTAGTCGCCATTGTCTAGTAGGTTAGGTTAGGTTAGGTCGAAGTGGCAGCTCACTTGAGCATGCATAGCGGTCCGTTGTGATGCCACGAGTGAACGTAGTCTCTGTACTGGCCAAGTTCCACAAAAATCAGGGAAGATAAGGAAGTTGGTCAGCGCAGGATCTGCCCTAGTCTAGTAGATAGTGTGTTGGCTTATTAGACGTGAGGTTACGGTTCAAACCCTAGGGCAGACCAAAAACGAAAAATAAAAAATTTTTTCTTGGGCGACTTACCCTCAGCAGATTTCTGCCAAAAACAGTGAGAGTAAATAAAAAATTGTCATGAAAAGTTTCTCAAAGAAATCTGTCGTTCAGAGTCGACTTTAAATTGTAGGTACCTCTACTCGTGTATAATAAACACACAATACAAGTGGTGTGCGAAGCTAGGTTATAATTCTGACTGAAGGCTTGTAAGTATGTATGTATGTATGTATGTAGAGGTGCTGGATTACTAGTCTCAATCCGATTCCCTCGATAGCACTTCCAGTCCTCTTGCCCTGACGAATTTCAGAATATTGTTCGGTGTCAGTAAGGACAACGTCCTGCCTAATACTTAATAGTACTTGAATGGTAATTCATTTATAACAAGTGTTTTCAAGTCTACAGTAATCGGTCAAAAGGTCGGTTATTATTCCTACGCTGCTCTTGGATAGTCTGATATCTCTCTCTTCTCATTGTAACTACACGGATGTAATAAGAGTGCACATCAATTGGTCAATTCACACAAGCCGTTGTATCGTTGTATTCATTGTATTGTTGGAAGAACATACAACAGTGTATGATTGTTGTTGATAATTTTCATATAAAAATCCGATACACTCATACACATTTTTTCCATATGTTTTTAAAAGTTGTATTGGTTTCGTGCTATCAAATTGTGTGAATGAAAAAAATGTGTATATGTTTTCTTATGTTGTGTTGGTTTCGGGCTATCAAATTGTTTGAATGCCACGATGTACACAATACAGCATAGCATTGAGTGTTCACAAAGAAACAAATGTATTCAATACAACATACACGATACAAAGTTGTGTGAATTGCCCCAATATGTTACGAACTTTTCTTAACAGTTCTATTATACTTTGTCAGGATGACGACCTAGCTTCACTCACCACTCATATTGAGGGTGTTAATTTTATCTATGGTGAGTGGGATCTTACTATTCCTACTAGTTCGATTGTTTTGATACTCTGTTAGGCCGAAAATATTGATATAAAAATGAATGTTTTACACGTCAATTACCAGGAGTGAAATGTTTGGAGTACAACAAATATTCCACAAAAATCGGGACTGAATATAAAATATATCGATGCACTAAATTTTTTATATACGAATTGATGTTGAAGCGAACAGAAAGAATGGTGGGTTATAAATTCAAGGGAATAGTCAGTCCGTTCAATTGGTCTCAAACAAGAACTGGTGATCAGAAAGGTTTAGTTTTGGTTTTGATAAAATTGGCAAGACACTTTATTACAGTCACTTTGTAATTCGGACACTTTACTGCCAAGTATTGAAACACCCCGATGAGGTTTATGGTAATACAGTGATTCATGGTGTCAAGTGATAGTACTCAATAAATCCTATTTTTATTGATTAATGTTTTCATTTGAAATAGAAACACAATCTCTATCCCACAATTTTGTTGTATTTCTTACAAACTAAAATATAACTTCGATTTATGTTTTAAATTATTTCTACTCTCCTAGCAATTAATCCTTGAAAGAGATTGCAAACGAAACAAAATTGTATTTCAATGTGTTTGTGGTTGAATAGTTGAAATGCTTGTTGAACAACAAAAAATAAAAAAAAATATTGTATTTGGAAAAGAGATAAAAATAGTTTCAAATAAAAAAAAAAAACAATAAAAAAGAATTAAAAGAATAAAAAAATAAACATAAGTTTTCATTACTCTTTTTGGAAAACTGAAACTAAAAATTATTGTTGATGTTGGTAGTTCATTTAGTCGTGTTGCAACATGCACCATTACTGCATGGGAGCTGGAAAAATGAAACGTAAAAAAATAAAGTGGAATACAAATTTCACATGCTTCTGGAACAACTACTACTTCAACTGTCCATTTGTCACTTTCTAGCAGAGTATGAAAATGTTTAAATCTTAAACTAAACAATTTAAAATTTTTGGGCTATTAAAAGTATTGTCTCCCCCTTTCTCTTTCTGGCGGGCATGGTCACCAATCGAGCAGTGTCTAGCCACTAATTTCGTTATTATATTGTTCTTATCTCAAGAACGTCTATTGTTTCAGTTTTTCTCTTAAAAATATTTAACAATTTTAGATACTTTAGTACTTAAAAAAAGTACTTTCTGGGTAGTATAAAAGATGTGCCATTTAGTACTTTTAAAAAGGTACTTTTTTTTGCTACAATAATAAAAAATAAAATTGTCCAGTTTTTTTTAAAGATATTAAGCAAGTATTTTTTCAGTACTTTTGAAAAGTACTTTTATTAAAGTCTTCATACTTTTACTAAAGGCCTGTTTTTGAAAAAAAGTACTTTTCATTTCTTAATGCCACAATTTCATTCTCTAACAACTCTGACTCTGTCAAATGTTAAACGTATTAAATAAGAAGAGGGGAAAAAAAGTACTTTTTCACAACTGTCATGAGGGAGTTCGGCTTTAGCCAGTTGGTCGATAGTTTAACAACAAAACCAACAACAACATGTATAACAACTATGCACAAATAAACTAGACTAAATATTTAAGTAACATTTTTTGTTGTTATTTTCGTTGTTTTTATTCGTTATTTTTCTACAACCATTTTTAAATGCAACAAAATTGTGTTCATCAACAGAAGAACAAAAACAAAAAACGAAAAACAAAAAAATGGAAAATAGAGAAGAAAAATGCCAGAGAGTTATATTTGAGGAATATTTTATTGTAGAGGAGGCAAATGGTAAACCATGTGTGCTGTAACCATAAATAAATGAAAAATGTTTTCAGGGGGGGAGGGGGAGGAGGGGGTGATGCCAACCCAAACAACAAAGGGTCGTTACAGTGGTTCACAATATATGAGTTATTTAAAGCCTTTAGAGAATTCTTGTTAAATGGGCAGTAGCAAAGGCACAAGCAAAATAAAACAATGCAAAGAAGTACAAACAACATTCGTTGGAGCTGTCTTTAATAGAAGTGCCTAGGTATTGTTGTGTTTTGCAATATTTACCCACTCACTGCTCTAGTTGATTGTCTGCATGCAGCCAGCACATACGAGTATATTTGTTAGTGTATGTATATTGGATTTTATTTGTTTTTGCTATGTTTTACAACAAATTAACTATGTTAACAACAAATATTTTACATTTTTAGTTTTATTTGTCAATTTTATTTCTTCCTTTTTATTTTCTGTTTTTCTGTAACCTTTTTTTTTATTGTCTTTGGGGCGACACTAGGAATGGAAAATAATTCAAGTATGTATTCCTCTTTTTTCATTTTAAAGATATTTGACAAAGTGATTGATGATCTCAAGATAAATATCACAGTTTAATAATGATAAAACCTAACATACAAAAAAAAAAGATACAAAAGAGTTTCGTAAGAAGTGTAAATGATACTACTTATGGAGAGATAAATTAAGTGGGCATAGCTGGAGTATTATGGGAGATTCTGTTGTATTCATTGTTGTGTGGTTTCTTGAGTACGTGGCCGTTCGAAATCAATTTTCACTTGACTAATTGGTCCTGAATTGGCGATGTTTGACCCTATATTGTCAACAATTCGAACTTTTAAATACAACAAAAGGCCTTCAAGCGACCAGCTTTAGGGAATAGAAGTTTGTATTCGGTCAGTATAGCTTTTGGCCATGCATATTAATAGTGACCTTTAATTGAAGCATCGGTAACCTGGTTGAGTGGTTCTTATGCATTTGTCTAATACATACATAGTTTGAAATAAACAAAAGGTGGTTGTCCTTGCATATTGTTAATAGCGAACTAATTGAACTAATAGATATACCCATATGAAACTCTTTCGACTTCAAAATAAATTCTGCTACCGCAGTAGTCCTTATTAGCTTATAGACGTCAAAAATTATCCCCTCTTGGTTATTGACACTTGAGGAGAATGACAGTCTCCTACTTAGATCTACAGCTCCTACAGTAGTCTTTTAAGAGAATGCCAAGACCTTTTCGAACCCGAATAGTGCGTTAGATGTCCATTCGATTTAAAGAAACAACGTCATCAGTCCTCTTCTTATCTATATATCTATATATCAGTCCAGTAGAGCCTAACAATATTGCACGTACTCTTATGCTGCCAATGATGTTGAGTCTCTCTATAAAACAATTGATGAATACTTAATCCAACTGAGGCAATTGGAATACCTACTATGTCTTGCAACCTAAGCTTATGAGCTCTATACGAGCCTTGCCAGTTCATGCAATACAATTTCCGATGACATTCTTTTGCTCTGGAATCCTCTTACGAGTTAATTTTGATTAATTAACATTTCTCTTAGAAATCCCAGACATTTCTGCATCTCCACTATTGAATCAAAGTACATGGCTTTATAGTTATCATTTTGAATAGAAATTCATTACGAAATCTAAATTATTTTTAGTGTTCTTCAATAAAAATGTTTGTTTCTAGTAAATTAATTTCATGTTTCCAGTTACTTAAAGTATAAAAATTGAAGCAATTTATTGATTTCACTTTTGTTCCATGAATTCCATTTAACCCCAATTGATACCTTTAAACTGCACTCATTGGCTGTGGGCAAACGAAAAGCATATTGGCGGCAAATAAGCAACGAACGACCGACCATTACAAAAGACGGTGAACAGTCAAGGGTAATACCCTTAAAGCCATTGAAATGGAAACGTTACGTTAACGTTGGCGCGCTACTACCATTACACTGACCAGACAAAAGGCACAATACAACAACAACGACAACGACATAATATAGCAAGAAAATGGTTTGTTAAACAACGGAAAAAGGAAATCATTTAAAAGGAGATGCAATTTAAGTGAACTGTACAAAGTGTTTTCTTTTAATTTGTGAATGGAATGAAACAATTAGAATTTAAATTTGCAAAAAAATTAATGAAAAACATTTGTGTGTACAATTTAGATTTGCTTAAAACAACCACAAAAATCAACACAACAAACAGAAGGAAAAAAATACAACAATTGTTGCAACAATTCAATTGCTGCTGCATCATACAAACGAACACAATCTCAGCCATTAGAATGAACACACAGGTACATTTCAATTACCTCGTTCGTACACCACCTTTATGTGCCCAGATTTAAACCATACGATATTAGACCCAATAGGCTCAACTACCACTGTGGCCCCATTTCAATTTCTATGTTTCTCTTTCTCGTTCTGTGTTTCTGTTTTTTTTTCTTCTTTCGTTTAATAAAATTGTTAAACAAAACTTTAGTTTTATTGTTGTTGCTGTTGTTGTTGTTGCTATAGTAAAGAATACCAAATTGCCACACAAATAATATGTTGCACGAACAGATGTCAATACGAGTTAAAGGCAATACAACGAGCCAACAATGCTAACAAAGTTTGAAAACGTACATACTCGTACATGGGGCATGGGATAACTAAAATCTATAAATATTTTATTGGTCTGTTCCTAGACATGCTAAAGGCTGACTTTGTACTTTGTACTACGGAAACACAGCGTCGACAGAGAAAAGGAAACATTTTAAAACAATTTCCAACAATCATGCAGTGGTAGGCCAAGGGAGAGAGAGAGTAAGTGAATGAGTGAGTGAGTTAATGGTGGCATGAGGTAAACGACATAATCTAGATTCCATTGTGCATTAGAGTTTTGGCCCAAACGAATTTATTCACAAAAAACCAATAAAGGATTTAAATGGTTTATGCTCACATACACATACATACATATGTACGTCTGAGATACCCAAAAGATTAGGAATTATTTAAGAATTTCAGAATTTCTTCAATAAATAAACGTTTAAACGTTTTACTTCATTAATAATTTGTTGAATATGGAAAGGAGTTTTGAAAAACTCTTAAAACAAATTAAGTTTCGTTTGTTTTGACCAAAGTATTTCAAAAGGATTAAATTGAAATCAGTTGGGAAATTTAAGCAATAAAATATAACATTTACTGGAAAAATAAGCATTCAAGTAGAGGGTTTTATTCAAACAATTAACAGAATTGTCCAAGTTATCTGCGGTCAGTCTTAGCCTGCCTAATAAATGACTTCCAATTGCTTTGGTCTTGTGGTTGCTGCCTTAAATTTCAATACGTGTGTGGTGGTTCACGTCATAGTCAGCCCGTAGTCAAACATCTGAAACCTCTTTCGGTAATATATATATATGTTCCTCTTACTCCTCTAGGAAGCATAGGGCCGCTCTTTCGGTATACATATATAAACACAATTTCGAATAATATTTTTCTTATCGGAGTGTTAAAGTTTGGGCCTCAGTAGAGCTGTTATCAGATGATTTCATCGTAACTAAATTCGAAGAATACGTCGGATAATTGTGCAAGTCGCAGCCTATTTCATGCAGTTGATTTTTTAAATCCACATGAAACAAATTATAGTAAAACACTACCTTGGTCTTCTTTAGGGCCGATTTTCTACGAGAAACTTATCGTTTTGACTGAAATTTGGTTTGTGGTGTGTTTTAGTTACAAAACGGGAAAAAATTTTTGTACATATTTATGACTGAACAACGCCAAACACTCCTTCAAAGATGTCGAGTGAATGCGTTCGAAGTCCATTGAGATCAAACGTAGTACCCATCGTATAGAAAACTTGCTCATACTCAAGAGATCGAAAGCACTGGCCTAGATGAGATATCAAAATTTCCCACAATCTCTTGCACTTTCAATCTTCGATACGCCAATAAGATATCGTAAATTTTTCAGTTGTTTCGGGTGTAGAAATCTCAACTAGGCATTCAGAACATTAGGGATATTTTCGACATTCAACAAAATTAAAACTGAGGGTACACAGTTCTCATTGCAATTAACAAAATTTTGCTTGCCTTGAGTAATGGTTTCCTTTGCATAAAAAACTAATGCTTAATGAGCACAGGAAATTCATTTTCTTTTATCATATTCTTCGTTCATCATATTCACAAAGCACACTCGTTGAGTGTCTAGTGGGTCGAACACTGCATTACAGATACAATAAATTATAAAAGATTCAAATCTAATGTCCACAAATACTACTTCCTGTTTTCTCTTTCCGATAACCTATTTTCCGAGTTCCAACACATTTCACTGCATGAGTAGGGGCCATCCCCAGAGTTTTAACCGTAAGGAAAAAATACGTGGTAGTCTGTGGTCAATGACAAACACAAACTGAATGATACATACTTATATACATAATTAGCCATTACAACCCTTCTGTCAGGATTACGACTTAGCTTCTCACACAGCTCATGTTATGTTAATTTTATACATGAGTGGCGGGACCTACAGTTTAAAGTCGGCTCCGAACGACGGATTTTCGAGAAACTTTTCATGACAATTTTATTTACTCTCAGAGTTTTTGCCAGAAATCTGCTGAGAGGAAGTTGCCGAAGAAATATTTTTTTTTTCATATTTCGTTTTGATGTCTGACCTGGAGTTTGAACCGCGGCCTTTCGTCTAATAACACACTTTGTTCAAATTTTAACAAGAGCCAACTGACAGATGTCAGCTGATAGGAGCAACAGTGCTGCTTTTTCAGTTTAGGAATTTTAAAAGTCAAGGACTTACCTGTTTTGCGATGAATAATAGGTGGAAATATTGTTTTTAAAAAAAATCAAACCATAAAAATGTCTATCGAAAACTGATTTTTTATGGCCAACTGTCTGACATATTTCACTTCAACAGACCTTCATTGACTCTAAACAGTAAACACGGAAGATGGGAAGCTCAAAAAAAGCAAATGCTCCATTAAATTCAAATTAATTCACTCTCTTTCTTGTTTAATTACTGCAACAAGAAATTCTGTTTTTTTCTATTCTTAGAACTCTGGCAATCATGATTACTCATATATCTCCTAATTCGCGAGGGAGTGGGCAAGTGGGGAAAGTGTCGAAAGCCTAAACAGTTTAGCTTTTAAATCTCGTTAAAAGTCTATACAAATGTCATTTAGCCGTTGTGACTACTGTTGTGCGTGTTTTAATAATGGCGTCATATCCGTTTCCGCCATTATTCGAAATGTTCACATTCCGTCCGTTGTATGTACATATAATTAACGAAAATGTAATTTGAATATACACTTTTAAGCAAATTAGCTGAACGCAAAACGGTCTCTTGTGTTAGTTAGTAGAGACAGTGAATATAAGATACATACCAAATGTGAAAAATTAATGAATAGAAAAATTTAAAAGCATTTAATGTCTTGAGGAGTGATTATCAACACATTTCCGACATCCCCCAACCAAAAATGCTTAACGCTGGTATTATTTTTTTAATCTTTTTTGTGTTTCGTTTTTTCTTTCGGAAACAGGCGCAAACTTTAAATTAATCCAATTAGATGATAAGATTCTGTCTCTCTTCGCTTAATGCAGTTTGTACTTAACGTGGCTTTACTTTGCTTAATTTTTTTTCTTCTTCTCTGGAAACGTCAGTCAGTCAGTAGCAGTTGCTTTTGATAATAAATTATTTAATGTTTAAATTAGTGAAAGAAAACGAAACAAATAAACGGTATGAACGGAAATTCTTAAAGTTGCTAAAGTCCCATTAAGGCAGACGCTCGAAAGTAATTTGGCAGACAATTTTTTATTTTAAACCCATGCTTAGGTGTTAATTTCTTTTGCGTGTGTACATACATGTGTACACCTCCCCCTACCTTTTGCATGTGCGAAATACAAATAGAATTTATTTATTTCTTATTTATTATTTTTTTTTCTTTAAATAGTTTCTATGCTTTTGCCATATTCAGTAAAACACATACACCTACTTGGCAATCGTTCTCGGGTTCTTTGAACTTTTCAAAATCACTTTATAAATAAACAAACACTTCATTGTTACTTCATTGGACCATCTGTTTTATGGGCTTGTTGAATTGTTGTTGTTTTCTAAGCCATGCCACTCATTCAAAGCCTTATGTTATTGCCCATAATGTTTTATTTGGAGCCCTTTTGCCCAACACCCATTTGGCAGAAAAATTATTCAATTCAATGATGACATTTTTAGTCATTCAATTGTGTATGTCTCGTCCATTCAACCAACCCTTCATTCAGCCATCTATACATTCATTCATTCATCCAGCCATCTGTGTTGCTCATTTATACCAGCCCAGTGCCTATGCTTATGCCTGTGACTCTGTAACTGTCGTGTCGTGTCGTGTGTAAATATAACTGTATTCAATACAATATTTGCTTGATTACTTAGTTCGCTGTATACAGCGATGATGATTAATATGCGTAACACATCGCCACAATTCCAAAATACTGCCACTGCCCCTGCCACCACCACCACAGTCGGGTTCACTGCGCGTTACTTATGATATCTTATATGGTATACGCTGATAGAATGTATGTATGAGTTCGTTACTCATCCGATAGTGGAGGCATATGTCATGAATTTAGGCTTAAATTGAAGACTAAAACACGAACACGTTCATATATCGTATAATAATAAAAAAAAACATTTAAATGCCTAGGCCAAGTTCGTAATGCACAATGGGTCGAAGACAATGAATAAAAGTTTACAATGTCAGATAGCGTGGAACAGGCTTACACTACGACAGGGCAATAGGGGATATCAGATTTGAGAAACTTTTCATGGAAATTTTATTGGATTGTATTAGATATAGACTAGAGGAAGTCGATGAAAAAATATTTCTCCACATTTCGTTTTATTTGCGATGTCTGAGCTGTGGTTTGAACCACAGGCTCTAGCCTAATAAGACAACACACTACCTATTAGACTTCGGAGACTGTTATTGCTTAATAAAGGTGCTGTTAGAAGATTAGATCTTCCCGTAAAATCCATTAATCTGTATTGTCTAGAAAAGAGGAAAGGTTCGTGTGTAGAACAGGTCTTAATGAACTGCAGTCACCACCAGCACGGTCTGTTAGCGAGGCTTTATAGATTCATTAGAATTTGAAACTGGCTTCTTCAGCTGAGTAATTTACTGATGGATAGCTTTGTCTGAGGTAGTCTCTATTAATCACCGTTTAAGTCGCAACAACACCCTCCTCCATGGGGTTCCGGGCCACTGTGGATAGGAAACTAAAAGGCGGACGAACTGGCACGGAATGGCTCGAAAATATCTAAGGAGTAGACGATTTATGCATATCTACAAGAATAGTTTTCTAAATTGGAAAAAGCAGCATGGACTTCAACAAACCGTGGCTGGTCCAACTTATCTGGTTGACGAATTTCAAAACTGCTATGTCCAGGAATGAACAGAGGGAAAACTAGGGATCTGGTCCGCATTCTAACAGGAATTCTAATGGGACATTGCGCTATTGGCAGTTTCGCTGACAAGGTCGGTCTGCCCCAGCAGGATTACCGCAGAATCTGCTATAATGTGGAGGAAACAGAATCGGTACAACATATTTTATGCGAGTGTCCTGCATTTCAGAACAGATGTTATCGGTTTTTGGGTGATAGAACATTTCTAGAAATAAGTATGGTGGCGAACGTGCGGCTAAAGGAACTGGCCACTTGAGTCCGGATCTCGAGGTGGTTCAAACCCACCACAAACGGAACATGACAAGGGGTCACACTAGGTTATACAATGGGTCATATGGGCCATCGAGTGAACTTGACTGTGAATGGAAAGCTACCCGCTACCCTAAGCTAACCTAGACTCAAGTGCACCATTTTTTGGAATTCGGGTAAACGGACGGTAACCCTACAAATAAAATGCAGAAACTAAAGCATAAGCTAGTTTGCCAATTTATTAATTTTCTTCCTGCAAGGAATTGAAGTGGGATTGATTAACGAAAATATTCATTATTTTTTCTAGCCCTTAAATCAGCCCACTGTGAATCGCATACGTATCGTCATTATTTGACACTCGTTTATAATTTCTTGTTGTTGCTGCCACCCTGCTCGCTCTTCTCCCCATGCAATGCATATTAATATTAAAAGCCTTAAAGTCTATACGTATGTATGTGATCTCTTCTAAGCTTATTCACACACGATAAATATATACAACCAATTGTGCATTTGAGTTTTTATGTCCAAAAATTGTTCTGTATTCCGAGCACCCACATCCTGCTGCCATCCTGCAATGGTGTATTCAATTGGTTTTAACATTTAAATTACTTGGTAACAAACTGAAAATACTGTGTTACATGGAATTTATTTTAAATTGTGTGTCCAATTTTATACTTGTTTTGCCAAAAATATAAAACGAAACGAAAAAAAAGGAAGGGAAAATGAAAAATAATTTCAAAATCTATAGGCCTTTGGATTGTATAGTTTTCTGTTTAGAGATGAAAATAAAGTGTTTTCACTCTCATTCTCTCTCTCGCTCTGTGTACTCTTTGGGTGGCTGGTTAGAGGGCGTTTTTGTTTTGGCCACAAAAACCAGACGCATATTTAAACATTTTTAAACACCAGATGTGTTGGAAATTTTTGTGTTTTTTTCTCCTTCTTCTTGGCAATGCGTGCCAAAAGGGTTTTTGAAATTTTGGTCCATGGCTTGTAGTAGTGCGTGTTACAGTAAAGTCTAGATTGAATAGTTGCTTTAAGCGTACAATTTGCAACAGATTGTTGCAAAGTACCTATCTTTGGGTACCTTTTTTGTCTCCTTAAACAAAAAGTACCACCATGCTACTGGTCATTTAAACAATTTATTTTTTTTTCTTGGTACACTATTTGCCTAATTGGGCGTTCTCACTTCTGAACTTCTGTAGTAGGGCAATTGGCGCAAGAAGTGGTTTTCCTCGAACCTTATCTTGATTATTATTTTTTAATTGCAATGAGAAGCTGCTTGATAAATTAAGGGGATATGTGACGATACAGATCAGGAATGCTTTCTGCACTACTTCTACAACGGTCCACATGCAGCACTTGTCATAATGCGAACTAATGGCTTGTCACGCTTGGCACACGCTGGTGACTTTATTTTCTTTGGACACTTCCCAATCGTATCTGATAAACTCCAGTCACTTTGGAATTTTAAGCAGAGAAGGCTGGTTCTCTAACGTGGACTGCTCTGGGGTTTTAGTGGAAGTTTGCACGAACGGTTCCAACATACATACATACATAATTGGCCACTATAACCCTTTAGTCTGGATTACGGCCTAGCTTCTCACACCACTCAAGTTGTGTGCCTTAATTTTATACTTGAGTGGCGGGACCTACAGTTTAACGTCGACTCCGAACGACAGATTTTTCAGAAACTTTTTCATGGCAGGTTTATTTACTTTCAGAGTTTTTTGCCAGAAATCTGCTAAGAGGTAGTCTCAGAAAAAGTATTTTTTTTTCATATTTCTTTTTGATGTCTGACCTGGGATACGAACCAGGTCCGAACGGTTCCAAATTCTTTAAAAATCTTAATCTTAGAACGTCTCTTTACCGGCCTGACAACTATAGCGTGTTACTGATCAATATTATGATCATAAATCAAGCTATGTAAGCGGCTCTGATTAATGAATTTCTGACAGAAAAGCAGATTTCTTTTCTGTGCAATTTTAGGACCAAACTGGGAAAAAAGCCTACATTCACTTACTGTCCGTCAGCGAATAGGGCAACTCTTTTTAAATTGTGGGAGCATATGGATTTCTCCTCGTTCCTGTTACTGTACCACAAAATCAAATGTAAAAACAATTCGGCTACTTTGGCAATTTCGCCAACAATCTCACATTCGTGAGAAATTAAAATGTTTCCAATTTTTCGAATTTTTAATTTCAATTTTTTTTATTGTTTCGTTTTTAATTTTTAATTGTTTTGCATGCGGTTGCATGGTTTGTGCAGCATCTAGAAAAAAAACACACACAACAGAAACACAAACAAAAATTGTAAAGAAATAGCCAAAAAAAAGGACCCGGAGAAACAAAAACGACAATTGTTGGAAAATGTTTTTTTTTTGTTTGTTTTCCGTTTGCCCACTATTTTACAAAACCCATATACACTCTATTCTCTCTTCTGGTAACACGGCTTTTGGCAGAGGCCTGGTTATGATTGTATTGTGTGCTCTGCTCTCGTTCCCCTTTATTTTGGGAAACCTATATTTGCTTTGCGAACATTTCTTTTTTTTTTTTTTTTTGTTGATTGTATTTTATGCGTGAAAATCCAATATTTATTGCACATTTTATAGAGAGGTAGGCGGAGGCGGGCAGTGTATTTGTTAATTCCGAATTTTTAAAATATACACATACACGGTTACAATACATATAGACGCCCTAAATAGCAAGTTTTTATGCGTATTTTATTTGGCGGAATATTGTTGGCGAAACTGTATGTAAATGTATTGATTGTGGTTCATTATTAGTGTTGGCTTAAAGAGTAGGGTGAGAGAAAAAAATAAACGAAATAGGGGGCCAGTTGTTATATTTTTTCAACAAAAAAAAAATGTCAAATAAACTCAATTATTGTAATAATACTGTGCGAAATAGGCGTGTCATTTTCAATTTTAAATACGTGGAAGCGTCATAAAGAAGTGTACTCTCATCTTTGTTATGGAACCACAATCTAAACGCTCTAGAAAACCCATGTAGGGAATATGTTGCATGATTGTCGCTTATGCAGGCTCCGTTACAGTAGCAACTACGAGCAAAAATCGAAATTTATTTTTAGAATTTTTGAATTAGCCCTGAATTTACTATCGGAATTGTATACGGAAGCAGGACTGGGAACAAGTAGATATTAAAACCTTCAGTTCGCTATCCCTAGTATCAACGGCGGGGCCTCTCAGTCTATCCAATAAAGCCAAATCTCTTGTAACTATGACTGAAAATTAATTGGAATATGAAAACATAATCTCGAAACACTAAGAAGGTAACTGCTGTCTATCAACCCTAAAAATCTATACTGGACATTGGGCGGTTACGGTTTAATGTTTGGTCATGAAACCCGTTTCGAGCATATTATGAGGATGGTGACGATCATGAAAACTGATGCGTATTAGACCGAGCGTTGCAAGAGCATGGAGTTACTGAAATTATGGTCATGGCAAGGAGTCGCCGTAGTCTAGTAGATAGTGTGTTGGCTTATAAGGCGACATACCTTGATTCAACCCCTCACTCCGACGTATTTAACAAAAACGGCGACTTCGTCTCAGCAGTCTTCTAGCCAAAAACTCTAAGAAAAAAATAAAATTGCAATGAAAGGTTCCTTAAGGTTCGGTCGTTCGTGTCTACTTTAAAACAGTGGGTACCACCGCTCACCGGTAAAATTAACACACAACATGAGTGGTGTAAGCAGCTAGGTTGTAATCCTAACTAAAAAGGTGTAATAACCAATTAAGCAAGTAATGGCCAAATGCCAAAATCTTGGGTACACTTGACGTGAATCTCTGAACCTGCTTTGGATGCTGGTTTTATAACGAAAATCCAGGATAGAGAGCATGGGAGCACGTACACCATATTTTTAATTGCCCAAGCATGCTAAGTATTCCTGGAAGAGAAACCAAAACACCGATGGTTCTTCATATATGAGATTCTGGACATGGGGACAATGAAAATAACTACAAATTTGACTCCCGTGCAAAGGCTGAAACAACCAAAAAATCGAAATTAATCACACGTGATCTTAGCCAAGCATGTCTGTTCAGCTCTGGATATAGTACGTCTAGGCCGCTCAGAACACATTTTGCGTTAAAATTAATCAGATTTTATCTTAGAAACCTTACAGCAGTTCTATAGGGACACTAACCCCTATGTATAATCTCCTGGAGGCTGGGAATACCATACAACGAGTTTTTCAGAAGAGACTCTCAGAATATGTTTGTTTTTTCATTGTACGTCATTTGAGAACTTGAAACAAAGGATTGTTTTTTGAGTTTTTGAAACGAAGGATTGTTTTTTGAGTTTTTGAACATATTAGACTGACATCTGGTCATCCCGGAAAATTTTCGATTTCATATTCTAGTGATTTCTGTTTATAAAGGTGCACATCATAATACTGATCTATATGTATACCGGAGCAGTTGAATGTGTAGTATTTTCAATCAATTGTAAATATTGTGTATTCAATACAATTAAAATATTTTAAAATATATTCTTTTTTGCTGCTGTTGTTGTTTGTGTTTTTTGTTTTGGTCAATAAAAATGTTGATGATGTTGAAGATAAAGCAGGATTTCAACAATCGTTGAGTATTCATTGCTGATAATAAAAATCAATAGTTTTTCAAGTGGCGGTGGTGATGATGATGATGACTCTGCTTGTGTGTGTGTGTGTCTATGGCACATCGTTACAAATAAAAATAAATAAAAATTAAAATGCGAAAATTCGAAAACATGTTAAAGAAAAAAAAAGAAAAAGAAAAACCCGTGAAAATAATTCGAACAGAATTGTTGTATTGGTTCTCTGGCTACCACAATATTTGTGTTCAATCATTGGATAAATGAAAATGTTGCAACAACTACAACACAAAAAAAAAGAGAAACAAAAACAAGCCAGGCTCAATAAAAATACCCAATTTATATATGTACATACATACATAGAGACAGACTCTTAACCAATAAGTCAATACTTGTAACATTGTTAACGAATTCATTTGCCAAATATTTTAACCAAAAAGAAAGCGAAAAAAATCTTGGTGATGGATAAACCTCAATTGTAAATAAATTGGAACATTGATAAACAACATTTGTTGTTATTGTTGCAAAACCAAATTAAATTGAAATTTACAAAAATTCCCGTGTAACAGATCACAAAAATCCATTTAAATAGTCGCACTTAAGACCAAAACCATTTGCACAAGCAAACAAGCATTCAAATACTTTTGTTTGAAATTAATTTCACTTGAAAATGATTTCTTTCATAGAATATCCGAAGGTTATCCTGATACCCGTACTTGTCTTCTACACCAGAAGCTTCAAATGTTAAATGTTTGCATACAGCGACGTTTAAAACAAGAGCAGAACGTTATGTCGCCTCCGTTATGGCAAGAGCAACTGCAGGAGGCGGATGATGATGATGGTGGTAATGATACAGAAGAAGAATTTTACGATTGTGATGAAGATGAGGTCGCCAACAGCAGTAGTCGTACGTCTTCACCGGCGAAAGTTGTTGACGCCTCCAATTCGGAAGGACGTTTAAAACGTTTGCGCAATTTAAAGCTTCTGGATTCGGAGGACTACCTGTATGTGCCCATTACCCAAGAGCCTGTACCGAAGACAGAAGATGAACTGCAAGATGATGCTGATGTTATGCTAAAATTGGGTTCTGGTTCAGGTAGGTTGATGTAGCAAAAGCCATCAATATTCAATCAATCAATTCGTTTCCTATCCTATTTAGACCACGTTACGGCCATGATGTGTTCCACTTTGCAGTCCGATGCTGAGGCCTTTAAGGCTGCTAATTCAAATGCTAAATTTGAGGATTTTATACGTTGGTACAGTCCCAACGATTGGGAGGAATATGAAGATGAGCAGGGCGTTAAGCAGCATAAGCTAAGTGCACGCATGAGCGCTGAAGGCAATACTTGGCAAACTGTATGGGAAGAAGCTAAACCAGTGCCCATAGCCCGACAGGTATTTATACTGGCATAGGACATCTGTATGTCTCAATGTTTGTTTCGACTTTGACATTTTCATTTTCAGAAACGTTTGTTCGATGAAACCAATGAAGGTTACAAGATCTTGAACTATTTGGAATCCCGTAATTTGGGTGAAATTTATGGCCTTACTATTGTGCCCCTGCTACACAGTTCTATTCTTAAATTGAAGGTATAACAAGACGTTTTTCAATTTGAAATTGAAATAAAAATTCTTTCTTCAAATTTTCCATTTTTCCAGAACATTTTTCTTAATTCCGATGTTTCGGATCTCTTCTCGGACTCTGTAGACGAACTCTTAGCTGATCTTAGTAGATTCTCGCGGGATATAGAAATTGTACCGGGTACACCTTTATCATCACGTCCTACTGAAACGAATTACGTTTTGCAACTGCCTAATCCCTTGGGTATAACGAAAAAATTCGAACAACTTGAATTGCAATACTATCAGTATAAATGCTTTGAACGTATGCCCGAAATAGCTCACGTGGATGTAAAACAGATACAAAACAAGTTTAAAGAGATTTTAAAGAATCAAGGCTTATGCTCGTTAACACCTAAAGTTTTCAAAGCCAAGAATGAAGGCGGTGATGCTGCTGTCTCTATAGAGCAACATTTAATCAATTCATTCCAGAAAGATATTCAAGATAAGTTGATTAGCAAGGATTACGTCATGCGCATGGGTGAGGGTTTGATTACGAAAAATGATGAGAGCGAGAAGGAAAACCACAATCACAGGCCTATAATGCCGCAATTTTTAAGGGCCATAGTTACAGGGGAAAAATTGCGTTTATGTGGTGCATTTACCGAGAATACCACATTTTTGGATTAGAAGATGTGCTTTTGATATTCCTTTAGATTTTAAGAGGTTCATGGTTTGAATTTTAATATTTAAACGAATTTTTGCAGAATTCTAAATAATTAAATACGAATTTCAATTAAAATTTGAACGTTTTATAATGTTCGAAACTCTATTTTCCTTCTATAATACAGCAGAGCAAATGTAGTTACACTTCGTTTCAAAAAGGTTCAATATTTCTTAAGAAAATTTTGTAAAATTTTATGTATTTTAAAATATTTAAAAGTGTATTTATCGAAATGTATTGTATTTACTAACTTATATAATCAAAAATAAAATTAACTCGTATCTTAATCTCGAAAATTGTTGAAATATTTATTTATTTTTTAAGACCCGATATGGGTGTATTACTAACGCCATTTTCTTAGCGCTAGACAATATTAGATGGCGAATTCGCGACTTTTGAAAGATGGATATCATGTGAAACACATCTTAGATCTTCACAATTTGAAAATAAGATTTCAGATTATATTTCACAAATTATGTAAACCAGAGATCGGGTCTAAAGCTCCATAAACATCGTTAGAATAAGAGAGTTTAAAATTTTGTCCTCAAACGCAGAGTACAAATATAGACTGGCTATTCGAAAGTAGTAAAAAGTCCATTTATATTGAAAAGATAGCTTCTAGACTGTTATCGTTGCTTACAGGATTAGTGATTTTCATAGCAACACAGTTTTAGAGAAACAACAACCTGCTAAATTGATTATTAAAACATTCTCAAGATCCATACTATGCCGAGACACTGTCTATCCTGCAGTGTATATAAAAACTAGATCGTTAATTCTGTATAGTATAAACCGAACTGCTACGTAATTGCAATCAGAAAATCGAATTAAATTTTCTCTTTTTCTGAATAATATCAGTTTTTTTTCATTTAGCGGTCTTAGGACCGTCAGTCTGGCAAGGCTGTAAAATATCATTCATCTGAAGTGTCATTTATTTAGTAAAAGGTTGTCCATTTACGAATATGAATCGCTTAGCAAACGAAAAACACATAAGAATAGTGAAAGCTTATTACAAAAGCTATGATTAAAACGTGATTACCTTTCGGGTATTACGAAGTGATTATGGGCGTCATAAACGATTTGTAAAGAAATGTGAATAGATTGTTACAGATTCCATACATATAGTTTCTATTAGTGAATGTGTGCGAATAATTCGAATTTGTCGATTTTACGATATCCTTAGGGATTCGACTTATTATGGCGTACATATATTGTATTGTATTGTAGTCGCCGTCATCTAGTAGGTAGTGTGTTCGCTTATTAGACGTAAAGCCCGGGTTCGTGACCCAGGCCAGACATCACAACGGCGACTTCCTCTCAGCAGATTTCTGGCAAAAACTCAGAGTAAATAAACCTGCAATGAAAAAGTTTCTCAAAATTTGTCGTTCGGAGTCGACGTTAAACTGTAGGTCCCGCCACTCTGGCTGAAGGATTGTATTGATACCTCTCTCCATATAAAATTAAACTTACGAGATAATTAAAACCATTTACATCGCCAGTGATATACTGATTGGGTGCTACAGGGAAGCAAGAGGGTTTCAATGCTGATTTATCGAACAAAATTTTCTTCAGCCTAGAATTTCATTTCTCAATCATCAACATGCAATATTATTTCATATGGATCTGGGAAGGCACAGAAGCAATTGTGGAAAATCCATTGCTTTCGGGAAAAGTGACTTTTTGGTTTTGGTATGTATTTTTCGAAAATGATTTGAAGAAGAATTATGAATTAGACAATATGTGGTTTCAACAAGACGGTTCCATGAGCAACACAACACGACCGATTTTGGTATTATGGGAACCAAGAACATGCATTTTATGACTTCTTTGTTTTTGGATACTTGAAGAATCCCTTAAATTTGCGACATTCGTCAAGATATTGTTCGAAATGTGTGAAAAACTGTTCGAAAACGAAAGATCAAGTGCTGCAAGCCAACCAAAGACGGTAATTTGAATGAGACTGTATGGCGTACGTATTCTGAAGTTTCTTCTTACGAAACCAAACTATGGATAATCAATTCTATACACCACAGCGAATAACTAGAGCCCTTAAGTTAGCTGAGACGAAACAAACCTGGCCACATTGGAAGCAAGCTGCTTATTAACAAAAAAAAAAATAAATTCTCACCAGATTTAGAAAGGCAAAACAAAAAACTCTTAATTCCCGCACCATCAAAAGTTGAATTAAAAAAATAATTTTTTTTTTGTTTAAATTTTTTCACCAACAATTTTGTTTTTTTCTTTTACGTTGTTTTTGTGAAATTAATTTTTTGTCATTAGTTTTTTTCTTATTGTTTTGCGAAAAAGTAAAGAAAAAGAACAAAGGAAAAAATGCAGAAAGAAATATTTCCTCCTTCTTTATTTTTTGTATTTAACAAAAACAAAAAAAACCAAAAAAAATCCGCCATAAACCATTATTATTTTATATTCCTACCGAGGCAGTCAGTCCTTCAGTCAGTCACTGCTCAGTACGTCATATCATTTGCTCTATGCTACAGCATAACAAAACCCTTAACGAATGGAGCAAAAAAAAGAGGAGAGAAGTGGATAAAACGTATAGCGGTGGCATCTTGATGGGCTGGTGGGTACCCATAATACACACACACACACATCCATACAAACATAAATTCCTACAATTTAACACACAATAGTTGTATGCCAAGCTATTGTGCTGCCAGGCAGGCAGTTTCCTTTTAGAATAGGAACAATTTATGGCAGAAAAACAACAAAAAAAAGAAGAAAAAAAGCATAAAATGAGTGAGGGCTTATGGAATACTTGAAGTAATTTAAGTTAAATATTTTAAATTACCAAAGACTAAGGGAATGCTTAACGAAGTCCTACTAAAACGAACAAAAAATTAGCAAGAAGGAGTGGCTGTTTGGCTGCTAAACTGCCTGACAGGCAAAGCTTAGGCGACTACGGTGAAGAATAAAAACTAAAAAAAACTGAAAAAATGTTAACAAAGAGAGTTTCAAAGGAAGGCTTAACTAATGAAGGCTTTGCAGACATTTCTATGTGGTTCGTTTTGCTTATAATAAATGAAAAATAAAAAAAAGAAAAAAATTACCTGTGGCATAGAGAAAAAACCAACCAAACCAAACGAAAAAAAAACTGCAGCCACCTAAATACAGTGGCAATTTTTTTGATGTTTTTGTTTCCAAGTATTTCATTTCTTATACACGGAAATCTTTCAGTATTTTTTTTTTGTGTGCTTTTGTTTTAGCAGATTTCTATGAAACTGTTCATCATACCACGCTGGTGGGGGTAAGAACCTATAATTTTGTGGCCTGCATTTTTCAATATATTTTTTTTAAATGTTGTTTTTGTTCACAGAAAAAACCATTTAAATACCATTTTGTTGCTAGTTTTACTATATAATATATTTTTTTAATATTTTTTTTGTTCACAGAAAAAAACCATTTTGTTGCTAGTTTTACTAGCCTTTTTTTAAACGCAATTCAGTTTTTATAATTTTGTTGGCATGGATATTATAAGAATCCAAAAATCGTTTTTATTTGTTTATTGGATTAAGTTTTAAAATTCATAGAAGAGGATAAAAAGATAATTCTTATTAGAAAATAATAGAAAAAGTCTTTTTAATTGAAAGAAGAATTAAAAAAAAACAAGAAATGATTGTGGGTAAACCAATCGACCACGAAGGGATATGCTCTACATGACAGATGTATTGTATGTAAAAATATGCGATTTTGAGCGTAGTCCTTATGGGTAAAACAGTGAAACGAAAGGCACATTGCGAAGGTGCTTTAATGAATCAATAGATTTGGTTACCCTGCTATCATTAAGAATCGCCTTCGTTCTCTCCTGTACGAAATTGAGAAGCCTTAAAATAGTCTTCATTCATAAAAGTTGTATTCGATTTTCATTGTAAAGAGTAAGGAGATGATATGGAGTAAAGACGTACTGGCACCGTCCTCGGAAACCAAGGCAAAAGAACGATTCTTTAGCCATTTGCTCAGAACAACAAAAACACCTAACTCCAAAATATTTGCATTACCCATAATTATGCTATTGATGGCATTGATATTAAAATCGCGCTTTATGTTGCACGTCCAAAGGGATTGCTTAACGGTCAAAGGAGTATGAATGATAAATTCTACTGACATTTTAAGAAGTGTAGAGAAGAATAATAAAAAGTATACTCGCCCTAGTCTAGTAGGTAGTATGTTGACTTATTAGTCATCTCCAACTAAACGAAGTATGAAAACTATTATTTCGGCGACTTCCACTCAGCAGTCTTCCGGCAAAAACTCTAAGAGCAAATAAAATTGTCATGAAAATGCCACTCATAGATAAAATTAGAACACACAACATAAGTGGTATGAGAAGCTAGGTTGTAATCCTGACTGAAAGGTTGTAATGACCAATTATGTGCAGAGATCAGCAAAGAATCAATTTTTCGCTACTCATCAGTACTCAAGAGATTTCAAGTATGAGTGAATCAACAGTATTGAAATTCAACTATTCTGATTCATTCGTACTCACTACAACATTGATTTAGAAGTACAGGTTGCAATGAGTATGACTAAAACGAGCGATTCGAATCATTTATCAAAATTTACAGTCTTAGTTGTTGTTGCATTTACAAAAAAAGAATAAACAAAAAAGACAAACACAACGAGCAAAGCAAACACACAACCTTCTTGTAGTGTTCGTATGCGAATCATGATTATTTTGTGATTCATGTAAATGTTGAGTAAAGCAGAGTCGAAATCAACAACATCATGCGTATTGTTAAGTAAGAGTACGATGAGTACTTCAAACTTTGAATATGAGTAGTATGAGTATGATATTAAAATAAGTATGAATGCGTATAAGTATTAGAAATTATGAGTATGATTCGAATCTACTCATCGTTTTTAATACTCATTGCTGATTTCTGGTATATACTTGTACGTATGTTACGTTGTTGCTGTTAAAGTAGCAGTACTCTGGTATAACCTTGTCATTTTGGGCAATTCACTTGATAAGGGCTCCCCATTTGGAATAAAAACAGCCTCTTTCATTATCCAGTTTTTTTTTTGTAATTTTATTTGTTAAAGAAATTTACGTTTTTCTGTACTTCCTTTCCTTTAATTATTTTACTTTTGATTTAATTTCTTTCTCTTTTTGCCATTTAATAATGCTGGCTTTTGTTGAATTCTGTCAATTGAAATGTTCCGTTCTTTTGTTCCGTCATTTTATTTTTTTATAAACATTTAGCGAGTATATGGGTGGCAGAAATCCCTTTTGCAAAAGATTTTTTTCCCGTATTACTTGTGGGTCATAACTTCCTTTAACTTAAAATGCACATACTCTTTTACATTTTGTTGTTGTTGTTGTTTTTTTTTTTTGCCATTTTGTCAGGCCAACAATTCTTTTGTTTTAGATTTTCTTTCTGTATTTATTGTTTACAATTTATTTGAAATAAAAAAATGCCACTTTCATGTCAATGACATGGATGAATAATAGCACACAGGGGTAAGGCAGGGTATTAATTTAAAAACAAAGCGGGCATTGTTAAGCCATAGGCTTAGAGAAGCATTGTTTGTTTTATATAGAGGAACGAAATTTTATTTTATATTTCGAAATATGAAAAAAAAAATAAATTTTTCGAGGACTTCCTCTCAGCAGATTTCTGGCAAGAACTCTGAGAGTAAATAAAATTACCATGAAAAATTTCTCAACAATCTGTCGTCTTTCGGAGTCGACTTTAAACTGTAGGTCTTGTCACTCATAGGTAAAATTAACACACACAACAGATAAGTGGTGTGAAAAGCTAGGTTGTAATTCTGACTAAAGGGTTGTAATGACCAATTATGTATGTATGTAGGCAATGCAGTTTATTGGTGGTCAATAAATGTTTTCTTCAAATATTTGTAATTTTTTAAATATGCTTTTGAATAAAAATTTCAATAAAATTCTACTTCTGCTTACTGTTATTCGAAAAGTGTTGCATTGTTTAACAATTTGGTGTTAAAAATAATATCAGAAAATAATTAAAAATTGACTTACCAACATAAATGATATTTATATTCGTTTAATTTCTAAGAAAAGTAGAAGAAGACACGTTTAAATGCAGACAACTAACGATCTGAAAGGATAAATAGAAAAGAAAGAAAATATTTACGTTAACAATAGTTTCGATTCTTGTTATTCAAGCAAATAAATACAAACAATTGAATTCATAATCATACCCACTTGTCACTAATTTGTTAATTTATTTTCTTTAAAATTTAAATACAAAAAAAAAAATAATTAAAGTTTTTTTTGTGTGGTAGTTAACTTTCCTACCCATCTCGCCTTTGTTTCCTGTTACGTTGCTTGGAAACTTCCTTCCCAAGTTTTACAGGCAAACAGTGAATAAAAAAAAAATCATTTGTTTTCAAAAGTGCATTTATTTCAACGACTATGAAATAAACGAATAATAAAATGCAATAAAAGCATCACAAGTTTGTTTCGTCCCCCCCGTTGCCCCAAAAGAGATGAAAGGAAGAAACAAAAAAAAAAAAAACTAAAAGTTTAAACAATAAAAAAAGAATGTTTAAATGTCATGACAAAGATGGTTTGCGCCACAAATAAAACAAAAAGAACAACAAAAAAAACCAAAGAAAAATTAAATAAAATGTGATGCAGAGTAACAGTCGCAGAAAAATTTTTTATAAAAATTCTTATGGATCTTATGCAACAAAAACAACAACAAGAAGAAAAAAAACACATTCGTAAAATGGCAGATGGCAGGAAAATCTCTGTTGGAGGGGGGGCGGTGTGATGTGTACTGCTGCTGGAATTTTTTTCTGTTTTCTTTGCAGTTTACCATTTCAACTTTTTGAATAATTCATAACCTTAAGTATGCGAAGCCCGAAAGAGAACCCCAAAAGTCTTTAAACGTAATAAAATGCAATTATATATACAAGGAAAACAACAACAACAATAAATAAAACTATACCTTAAAGATACAAAAATATTAACAGCACAGTAGAGAGAATTGCAAACAGCAAGAAGTAGGAAGGAGCGAGAATCACAAAAAAGAACTGCAATTTATTGCATATTTTTTGTTCCGTCTTTTTGAATGAAAAAAAAAACATTTAAGAAAAGCAGACTTAAAAAACTTGGCTGAATTGTCAATTTCTGTTTATTCTGTTCTACATGCAAACATTGTTTCTATCTAACGATACTATTCTGTCTTCATCTTCATCTTTAACTTTCTTCTTTTGCTTGTTGTCAACACAGAGCCAAAGAGGCCAAAGACTTTGACGGACAGAGCTGGACAATGACTAGACTTATGTATGTAGACAACATATAGACGAACTAGTATTCCCTTATATTGTTGTATTTTCCTTGGCCATAAACTCTGTTGTATTGTGTTTATTTTTTTCTTCCACAATATTCATTTGATTTCAATAAAAATGTGTACATGAAAAAAATATGACATTTTAAATCAATTATCTCCGGGTCTAAAGTTATTTAGAGAAATACAATTTAAACAGCATCATATTCCATGCTTTATATTGCAAAAAGACCAGAGGTGTCACTAATACACTCTGCCATTGTAAAAGTGAAAAAAAATAAAACTAGAAAACCTATTTTATTCACAGTCACATACATACATACATATATACTCTTGCATTCATTTTTTATTTCATTTAATTTAATATTTTAATATTTAGCCACCACCCTACAACGCGTGATGATTTTTTTCCATTTTAATCACGGTCAAATATGTATTTCAAATACTATTGTTTGCTGTTTTTTTTTGTACTGTAGTTGTTGGTTTGTTGGCTGTAAGGTGTTGGTTGCATCTTTTTAATTTTTGTCCAGTAGTCAGCAACGCATTACAAGTAAATTGGTTATAAAGGTTACAGTTGGTCAGGATCAGCTACAATATCTTAAATCCTGCACAACAATATTGTGAGATTTAATAGGGTTTTTAAATCAAAGCTCTCTTAAACACACATAGTCCGGACCAGTAATGATTAACCGGTCTTTCCAATTAGTATCAGCGTTCTAGAACTAAGCTGATGGCAATCAGAATTAGAATTCTCTTAATTTATCATGAAATCCGATATCAAGTATGAAAACTGCGTTATCGAGAAAGGACGACGGGATATTGGCAAATAAATTGGAAATTAATTTATTTTTTCTCAGAGAGACTAGACGTCAGAGAGTATAGAAATAGAAGTCTCCGTAGTCTAGTAGGTAGTGTGTTCGCTTATTAGACGTAAAGCCCAGGTTCGAGCCCCAGGCCAGATATCAAAACGAAAATATGGAAAAAAACCTCCTCTCATCAGATTTCCTGCAAAAACTCTGAGAGTAAATAAACCTGCCATGAAAAGTTACTTAAAATCTGTCATTCGGAGTCGACGTTCAACGTAGGGACGTAAGTCCCTCCAATCAAGTATAAAATTAACGCACACAACATTAGTGGTGTGAGAAGCTAGGTCGTAATCCTGACTGAGGGGTTGTAATGGCTAATTATGTTATATGTATGTATGTGAGTATAGAAATGCTAGTAGTTGGAAATCCTTTATGCGAAATCAGTTTATGGCAATAGTTTTAGTCTCAGAGTTTTTGCCAGAAATCTGCTGCGAGGCAGTCGCTGAAGAAATATTTTCTCATATTTCGTTTTGTTAGAAATGTCTGACCTAGGCTTTGAATTGTGGTCTCATGTCTAATAGGCCAACACAGTAACTACTAGACTACAGCAACTAGGCTGATTTAATGAGGATTAAAAATAAACAACCCCAAAATACATCAGGACAATGCAAGAGTACAATGCCATACGTATTTTGATGACTATTTTTTGGATGTAGAAAGCGTGTATATGTACATACATACATAATTGGTCATTACAACCGTTCCGTCAGGATTACGACCTAGCTTCTAACACCACTTATGTTGTGTGAGTTAATTTTATACATAAGTGGCGGGACCTACAATTTAAAGTCGACTCCGAACAGATTTTTGAGAAACTTTTCATGTAATTTTATTTTACTCTCAGAGTTTTTGACAGAAATCTGCTGAGAGGTAGTCGGCGAAGAAATATTTTTTCGTTTTTATGTCTGATCTGGGGTTTGAACCGTGGCCTTATGTCTTATAAGCCAACCCACTACCTACTAAAATTAAATAATTTTTTTATTTAAAACAAAAATTTTCTATTCTAAAAGCCACTTAATTAAAGCTTCTGAATAATTTTCACAAACATGAATGACTCACATGTTGTAATCTTAAGCCAAATACTACTATGATACGCAACTCTTTCCAACTTCATAGGAATTGAATTAAAGTCATCTTGAATTATTCATTACTATACAGAGAAGGAAAAAGTCGAACCATTCATTCATATGATGGTCACCACTTGGAATCTTTGCAATGCTGGCCACTGGACAAGGAAAAATATTTCATAACAAGAATGGCTCTGCTAACCATTATTTTTCTATGTTTTAAATATACTAGTTTGTGTTCTTTATTCGTTTTTTCCTTTTCCAAGGAATCAACGAAATTTTTAGTGGCTCTTACAAGGCAGTAAAACTTACAAGGCAGAAAGGCAAAAGAGTAGCAAAAGTTGTAAAAACGGAAAATCGTTTATAATGTCAACATCATTGTAGTCGGCCATTATTTTGTGTGTCATCATCATGATAATTTTCAAGTGGTGTTGGTTTATTAAGGATGCTTCCCTTTTAGTATCCCAATGCAATGGCATAACTTGGATTTTATGAATAAATTTCAACACAGAATTAAAGTTTTTTTCTTTTTTGTTCAGCATCATAATGCAGCTGCAATTTATGCTTTTGAGGGAGTTTTATGTGTTTAATACATTTCTTTCCACATATCGTCTCATAAAATAAAAGTTAGCATAATCAAATGACAAAAAGGGAATATTACTCATGACCCTTCTGATGGTAGGAGGTTGAAGAAAAAAAGACGTACTTAAGTACATCACCCAAGTAAGCACAACTGAGTATTATCAAGCTTCTGCATGGTTTGTGGATAATGGAAAGCGCTTGTGAATGTCGTTTTTCTTTCATTTTAAGTTGCTTTGAATTTCAGGTGACCCTATATATAGAATTTCCTTGTTCTTATCATGCGATTACTTGCTTGAAATGTCGTGGCATTTTGTCCAAAACAGTCATTGAATGCCTCAAGAAACTTCATCTCTGTCAGATGCTCACAAACACAATCACATACTTTTGCTCTGCTCTGCAGCTCTTCGACCATTGTACAGTTTGAGTTGATGGAGTACTTGTTCAATGAACAATTGCTCCGCAGCAAGATTTTGTGCATAATTTAGTCTTCTCTCTCGCTCTCGCTCTCTACTTTTTTCCTTTTTTTTAGGATTTTTTAGGAATCGTTTGTAGTTGTAGTGGTAGTGATGGCTATATTAAATGACTAATAACTATGTGGTAATGATTGACGAGGAGGACGTTATTCAAGAGAAAAGTTTTAAAATTCGGGATCAGTTTCGCTTGATGCTCCTTATTGGAGATGGAATTTTTTAAGTCATTCAAATTAACACTGTTTCCGCCTTCGTGCCAGGACAAGTTTGAAACTTTTTTGATTGCATGATAATGCAGTAAATGGTAGTAAAGTTTTTATACATGAAACTTCTTCGTGATGTTCGGAATTTCAGAAGAACTTTAAATATCATCAACAATAAACGGCGAATGTCAAAAATAAGTGAATGAATATTGTCCAGTGTTAGCAGTAGTGAAAGCAAGTAATACGAAGTAAAGAATTATTAGCGTTTAATAGGTTATAGGCGGCACAATACTTATTGGGTGGTGAGCTTTTTCCCTTACAATGTCTTAAATTATTCACCCAGCCAGACCGCGTTTAGGACCCTTACGCACGTCATCTCGGCATGTGCCTGTCTCACATATTTCAACATGTTACAGGGCATAGATATTTCAATTGCCTTGCTTACAGGCAGGCTCAACTTTGTCTGCAGCAGGAAGATATATGCAGGGATGGCTAGTGAACGCTCTGTTATCTCTTTAGCACTTTCAGGATAAAAGATAGAACTTATCACTCTAAGAATCGAAGAACATCTTGAACCAAACGTTTATTTCTGAAATTATTCTTGCTACTAGAACAAGTTTGAATGGCTTGCATGTGCCTCTACTACTGTAACCGCACTTAAGCGTAACTGGTGGCATAATTCTACTCAAGCACTTTCTCCATCGAAATGGTGTTCTGATGGCGATCCATCTTTGTTCGATTATATACATTGTTGCATTGTACGATTGTAATGCCATCAGTTTTTATTTTTGGGGGCAACATGCAACACTCAACCAAGCGAATAACCATTAAGCCAGCCAACGAAATAAATTATTGCTGAGACGCTTGTATTTGCAAGTCTGCAGAAAGCAAAAAGACGACGTCGACGACAACGACGAAGATTGAATGAGTGAATGAAAGAAGAATTGAGCGAACGAATGAATAAATGAATGAATGAATGATGTCATGATGGCATGTTTTGTGTCATCATCATGTTTTTGGTATCCGTATGCGGTATGCAAACGTGCTTGGTTTGGTCTGGGCATGGGTATGGGTATGGGTATGGCTATGTATGACAAGAATTTCTGCATATAAATAGAAGAGCGAGTGAAGTTTTTCTTTTTTTTTCTTGTGCTTCTTCTTATTCTCTTTATGGTGATGATGCAGGTGAGTAGCGAATGAGTGCTTAATGCGTTTTATGTGTCGTTAATTAAATTGAAGAAGTACGAGTATACGAGTATAAATCTAAACATCCAACCAAATCAACAACAACAATTTCATGCCAGTATTATAATTTATTTTTATAAGAAAAAATAAAGAAAAAATTAACAGAGAACTGCACGCCACTCGTACCACATACATATGTTCATACACACATAATTCTAAACGGTCTGTCATTAAAATTCTTAGACTTGGGTGCGTTTTTCTACTCTTTGATAAGATGTGTGACAATGATATGCAGCCGAATAAGCTTGTTTTTTAGGTTACAAAAGGGCGGGTAAATTATATGCAAATCTCATGTAAATGTCACAAAAATGTTTCTTACATTGCAATTGAATTTTTTTTTTTAATTTCTTTAAAGAAAACATTTCCATTTAATTCGTTCATTATGCTCAACAGAATAGCTGGTATTTTAATTAAACATACATACTTACATACATGATGCGTATGTACAAGCAAGGTTTTATTTTAACCTGATTTTATAATTAAAATCGTTTTATTTCTGGCCTTAAATGTTTATGCAGTTTTAAAATGCTTTCAAAATGAAAAAAAGTCGTCGAAAAACTGTGGTTTTTTTCAAAGAAAATAGAAATTTTTTATTGAGGATTGAAGTGGGATTTAAATTAGCGGAAAGGAAAGAAGAATTGTAAGGATGTTAAGATCTTTTCTTTTCTAAATAAGAAACAGATCGTTAAGTTTACAAAACTGTTCAATAATTTGACAGCTGACAGTTGAATTGTGTTTTGCATGTTTTGCCATTTTGGTTTGAATCTAGACTAGAATCAGCTTTATGCTATGTTCACACATGCACTCTTATTGCGTAAATCGCAATAAACGCTATTATTGAGGTCAATATTTCATATAAAATTTCAATTAATTATTGCGCAATAAATACGCAAATTGTTATAATATTGATTAAAACTTAAAATACAGCACTGTCATAAGTACGTTCAGTGAGCATATTATAGTTTTCCGTACACTTTTTGTTGATATTTGACAACTCAAATGTCAACAAAAAAAACAAAAAAAACAAAAAAAAAAAAAAAACAACAATGTTGTTGAAACAACACTGAACACTTTAAATATTGTAGTCAAATAGTAGAATATTGACTCAATAAAAGTGCATGTCTGAACATTGTATTACACTCACATACTTGAACACTTTTAACATGCGGAAACAATTATAGTTTCGATTCGGTGGAAAATCAAATTCCTTTCTGTCTTTTCAAGGAACGCAAGGCTGCTACAACACACATTTCCTCGCCTTTCTTGTAATTATTTTTCTTCAATTCAGTTTCATTAGTCAAGCTTTTTCAGCTAAGCAAGTGTTTGCTTTACTTTAGTAAGTTCTAGAAAAATAAGGTTGTCATGTGTATTTTAAAAGGATTTTCTGGATGAAACGAATCCCTAAAAAAATGATAATATTCTGAGTATGACCGTTAAAAGTGAGTGATACAGAGGCAGATGCCACCATAGACTTGAAATTTTTGTGGCCATTTGATCCAATTAGAAATGAAGGTATGTAATGGCAAAGTTATAAAGAAAATTGAACAGAATGTAAGCGTTACAACAAGTTGAAGTTGAGGTCGTAGTCGCCGTAGTCTAGTAGGTAGTGTGTTCGCTTATTAGACAAAAAGCCCGGGTTCGAGCCCCAGGCCAGACATCAAAAACGAAATATGAAAAAAAAATATTTCTTCAGCGACTACCTCTCAGCAGATTTCTGGCAAAAACTCTGAGAGTAAATAAACCTGCCATGACAAAGCTTCTAAAAGATTTGTCGTTCGGAGTCGACGTTAAACTGTAGGTCCCACCACTCAAGTATAAATTAAAATTAATTAAATAATTTCACGATTTTTTCAGCAATTAAGCCAATCTATTGGGTCATTATTGGGAAATTTACGCAACAATTAATCCTGACTACATCATTCAAATTGACGTAGAAAAGCTGATTGCATGCTTGTTATGCTGATTTTTCAAGATGATGAGACTTTTCAGTGATGAGACTTTCGGTGGTAAAGTCGGCTCATTCGGTGGTTAAGTCAACAAGCAAAATTGACGCTTATTGGGCTAGGAAAACCTCGGTTTAATAAATCTCGTTTCATATATAAGAAAAAGCGGGTTTACTCTTGATTGAATTTCTAACCGAAATTTATCGACCAACGAGTATCAAAAATTTTTCGTATAATTAGTTAATTTCGATTACAATTGTAAAGGGAATATGATTGGTTTACATATATAGTTTGCCTGCCTAGTGCGCTGAAAATTATCAAGTTTACAGTAAAGAAACCCTGTACTTATCGTACAATTAATGAGGTTTTCTTTGTAAAATTTCTTCTTAATTTTTCAATGAATTTTTCATCTTACAAAACTATTTTAAATTCTATTGTCTCTGATTAATATTAAACCTCATTGAAGTACGTGCGTGCGTACGTTCCGAAAATAGATTTATTTTCCCTTTAATTCTTATTATCTACCCAGTATATTAGGCAGATGATAGGCCGATGGGTGGTTGTGTCTTAAGAAGTTTGTGTTAAATGTTGGCCAAAAGCTAAAATCAAAATTGTTTTTGTTTAATACAAACAAAACTGTTTAAGAAATTTTCAAGGAAATGCCCAAAGCGTTTAAATCGTCTTGTTTATCTGCTTTTCTAAATTACAAAATAAGCATTTGGGAGTTTATTGATGATGCTCGTAAACTACACGTACTTGTACGTATGTATACGTACTTGTACGTATGTAACAGAGGGAAATCTATTGTAAAGCCAGAGTAGGAAAATACTCCAGGTTATGAATATTGCCTGGCATGTGTTTTCTTGTAGCTATGGGTGTTTATGAGTGGAGGCATGGAAGTAAATCTAGATTTTGTAGCCGAGAATTATCAAGATTTGTATTAAATTAAAACTGAAAAATCAAAAACAACAAACACTTTCAATATTTGCAAGTAAGAGAGAGAGAGAGTAAAATACAAACATATTTAATTAATTTATAGACAAACGTTTATTAAAATTTAGTTCTTGAAATTGAATTGTATTTTCCCATTTAAAATCTTCTCTTCTAATTTGTAAACATTAATAACAAGTCATGGGGTAGACAGACAATTAAATTAAATACGAAACGATATGTTTAGAAATAAATTTAGAATTTGAATCATAATGAATGAAGAGACTAACTATTCAACAATGAAAATTATTTACAATTCAAATTTAATCTCATTTACAAGTCATGACCCCCCTTCCCCCTCCCCTCATCTAACCACTTAAACACTAGACATGGATAATTAGTTAATAAAAGGATTAGTTTTTGTTATTTTAATGGAAATATATTGTAGATTCAAAGAAGTATACATATGTACATAGATTTGTAATTATTTGATAGAATTTCTAATAAAATTGGTTTCAATACACAGAGGTTTTATATTATCAGACAGCATTAAAGGAACAAAAAAAGGGCGAGAGGAGTTGTTCACTTAAGCAGTTGAATATGTTTATTTTGAAATTCATTTAAAAAGAGTTTTAAATAAGTAGGAAAGTTGTTTTTACTTTGAGGTTAGCAGAGCGTTACAATCTTGCTTTTGAAATCCTTTAATGTAGAACGGGGAATACGATCTGTTAGTAATTCCGTAGAAAAACAAGTTCTTGTTGTTCACAAGAAATTTAAATGGCCGTGAAATTCATTTTCCCAGATTGGGGCAAATTGCACTTAGTTTTACGTACTAAGATGGCTGCTGCAGTTCAAGAACCCTGAACGGCAGTTAGTACGTTGAATTGAGCGCCTCCAGACTTATGACTTCAGCATTGAACACCGAAGAGGCACAAAACGTGGGAATGATGATACTCTCTCACGCCGACCTTCCAATTTGGGGTGTAAACATTGCGGGCAAACGGCCTACCAGACGTTTTGATTTACTTTCAAACTCTTACGAAGTTCGAACACCACAGCAAGGGGGCAGCAAGTGTATGTGGATAACGAACGCATCGTAAGTTCGTTTCGTTTGAGGTAGCTGCAAGATAACGTAATTGCAAAATTCTCGATTGTAGAAGGAAGGAAATCTGCTAACGTTGTTAATAGTGCTCTAAGCACAACGTCCTGAACGACAGTTTACGTCATGTTGAATAGGCTTCCTATTAAGATTCTTCTGTAGCAACAGACCAGTCTTATGGCACTCAGACTGAATAGGCTTCTTATCGAGATTATCCTGTAGCATCAGAGAAGTCTTGAGGCATTCCAACTGCAAACAGCCATCCGCCTCAATAGAAGATCAAACAAAACCCAATTGAGTACATATGTACATACATACATATGTACATACTTACATAATTGGTCATTACAATCCGTCAGTCAGGATTACGACCTAGTTTTTCACTTGCCTTTCACAGATTTTTGAGAAACTTTTCATAGCATCCTGTAGCATCAGAGAAAGCTTGTGGCATTCCAACTGCAAACTGCTGTTATAAGCAGCTCATAGAATATGGTGGGAACTTAGACCCTTTATTCCTCGGTATTATAGGGTCTCCTAAAACTATTTGAACAATTGCTTAGACACGGTTACCCTAAGTAGAGACTATTGGAATTGAAATTCTGCTCCAAATTTCGTGAATATACACACTGATGGCTGAATAAAGCTAGATGGGGTAACGGTTTTCGATATCAGACTTCTGTAGAGACGCTCGTATCACTTACAGTATATTCCAGACGAATTTTATGACTATCTTCTTTACGATGAAATGGTAAAGTGGTCGCCATAATATCGCCTATTTCTTCAGAAAATGGCGAATTATGTTTGGGTCCCTGGGCATAGAGAACAACCAGGATGAACTGGTCCGAACGGGTATCGTACGGGACAGCCTCTTACCTGATCCGCTCATACGGATTTCGTTGCAAATTTCATATTCAAAAATTGGTGAGTAATTTTGCAACAATGCCACTGAATTCGAACAGCCATTTTATAAAAATTTCCCTCTTTTTCCAGTGTTTTCACTTTTCTAATTGAAACAGTTTGCCCCTATATTTCTTACCATCAAATTTTATACAAATTTCCTAAAAACAACGATGTGTTCTTAGTCCTGGCAGCAATGCTTTCCTTTCTTGAAGTGAATTTAAAACAAAAATTCTGATGGAATTTCGTAATGAATGAAAAATTCTCATCAGTTCAGTACAATTAGAAAAGTTCACTAAACTCACTTTATGTTTATACATACATATATGCATACATACATAATTGACCATTACAATTCTTCAGTCAGGATTACGGCCTAGCTTCTCACACCACTCATGTTGTGTGTGTTAGTTTTATACATGAGTTTATACGTTAATGAAATCCTGAAAACATATGCTGAATAAACATTATTTGAGGCAAATATATGTACATCTATGCAACCTTCATAACCTACTACTCCTTTTGACTTACACTTTATTAGTTCCTTTATTATCTCACATACATACGCATTGTTAAACATATCCAATACAATTAGTGTGTCAAATGATGATAGACTGACTAATAATCAATAATCATCATTCAGTCAGTCTGTCTGTCTATCATTCCATCAGCCAACCATCTTATGTGTGTGTGTGTGGAAATCTATCATTTAAATGCAATTAAAATGCTGTGATCGCATTAAACCAATCCACATCATCATTATTATGAACATCATTATCTATTACCGTCATTCGGCGGCTTATTGTTCAAACATTTATAGTGTTTCACTCACTGGTTATGCCTGTTAAATACGTTATTGCGCTTAATTTCGCCTGTAAAACAGGCTGATGCGATTTATTCAGTTTCAGCTTTAAAATGCATTTTTACTTTCCATCTTTTCGTTTTTTTGTTGTTGTTTTGCTGTTGAAATGTGTTCGCAAAAGGCTCTTGACTTTAACGTTTATTACTGATTATGTGTGAGTGGTACAATTGATAAGTTACTTCAAATAGATAATATTTTTACAACCTCGGCTCTCCTAATTGCCAATCGACTCTGTTCTCCTCCAATTAAGGTATTTTAGTTATACTCAAAGTCGACGCAGTCTTGTAGGTAGTGTGTTGGCTTATTAGACGTGAGGCCTCAGTTCAAACTACAGGTCAGACATCTCCAACAAAACCAAATGTTTCTTCAGCGACTTCCTCTCAGCAGATTTCTGGCAAAAACCCTGAGAGAAAATAAAATTGCCATGAAAAGTTTCTCAAAAATCTGTCGTTCGGAGTCGACTTTAAACTGTAGGTCCCGCCACTCATGTATAAACTTAACACGCACAGCACGTGTGAGAAGCTAGGTCGCTTCCTGACTGAAGGGTTGTATAGTTCCCATATATACCATAAATCAGCCATAAATCAGCTTAGAGGAAGTCGCCGCAGAAATATTTTTTCAAATTTCGTTTCGTTGGAGATGTCTACCTGGGGGTTTGATCCTTGGCCTCACGTCCTGTAAGCCGACGCACTATCTACTAGACTACGCCGACTTCTGATTGTCTTCTTCCTTTAAATAGCATAGCCACCCCTCTATACATTGCGGTTCTTATAGGTCCCTATCGTATTAGAGGGTGTGCCGATAGACTTTGCATTCCATCAAATGGCTTCTGCAGGAACTGTAATTGGAGAAAGAAAACGAGGATACTACTTTTCGCCTCATTTTTCAGTGCCCAGTTGTTGTCGTGAATACATAGATGTTCTGGATTTCAAATGTTTGTCATCTTGAGCCCAATCTCTGGCCTACATAGGACGAAATCTTTTGTGGGGGATCTGCCAATTAACCTAACATAATAGCCAACTTAGTTCCGGGCATTTTTAAGGCAAAGAAGCACTTCGTTTTGAATTTTCGAATATGCCTGTAAGACAATGAAAACTTCCGGATGGCAAAAGGGGATGAAATGTGTCTCAGGTTGAATCACAGTAAGTTGATGCTAGTGGACGGGGAATTATTCCGCGAGTTTGGTGAGATTGAGAGGTATCCTATTCGTATTAGGAATTGGGTTAAATAAGAAACCTGTATTGAAGCTTTTCACGACAATTCAAACTGAATGCGATTTTTAAAGTCTTCTTTTGGATCGTTTCATATCTCTATAGCTTTTCCTTTATTGTAAGTAAATAAGCTTTCTTTTTCTGCCTTCACCGATCTTATCTTATCAGTTTTTTTCATCATCTCCTTATTTAAGTAAATTATAAAGCGCATTACCGTACAAACGGCATGAAAGTTATCTGTATTTGTTGGATATTTAAAACAATAATTGATGCTGATGCTACTCACTGTTAGGCTTTGTTAGCCTGTCTGAAAACGCCTGTACATGAGTATGTTTAGCTGTGCATAGGCTCGTTATTACTTTACATTTAAACTCATAGCGGATTACGACGGTAGATGAATATTTGATGCTATTGTTGCCACAATGTTTTGCCCACAATATGTTCTCGACTATATATGTATGTATGTATAGCTGGCCATCAAAGTTAGAGCCAATGTTTTTGTTTTTTTTTTGTTTCTAATGGACTGACATCAACATGGCTGTAGTTGTAGCGGTAGCAGTGTACTTGGCTGATGACAAGTTTAATTAATTACATTATTGTTAAGCGATTAAATATTAAATTTATTGTAGAATATCAACTGCTCGTGCAAATATCTTTTAAAATGAAAATGAGAGAAGAAAAAAAAATAAACGAAACAAAAACTCTGCTGCACTCGTTGGAAGAAGGTGAAGGAAAATTCCAGCGAACCAGATAATAAACGTCTGCGTTTATCCAACAGCATGTGTTCCCGACACACACACATTTATGACATTTGCAGTTACAATAAGGATACACCAACGTATTCACAATTCGCAATTCGTAAATTCACAAATTCGTAATTTACATGACATGATACAACACAAAAAACAACCAACTGCCAACAACAGGAACAACAACTTAATTTCATTTCATAAATCAGCGTTGGCATCTCAGTTTTAGTAGCGGTGTCATTATCATCGTCATTACCATTAACTACTATTGCTTCAATGCTAACTAAAGCTATGCTATGCTATGCTATGCCAAGCCATGTTATGTTATGATGCTATTTTATTAGGAATGTGCTTCTGATTATAATTGTAATTATAATGGGTATTTTTACGAGTACACGAGTGAGTGTGTGTGTGTGTATGTGTGTGTTTTGTGTTGATAATGATATTGTAATTTAAAATTAATTAGAAAATGATTTTGCAATCATTGTTTAGCAGAAAATTATGTTGCCTGCATTTGTTTATTTTTTTGTTTGTTTTTTTTTTTTGCAAATTTCCATCCGTTGTTTTCTTGACAACCAGCAAAATATGCAAATCAACGTCAATACATACAATATAATACACTGGTTTGCATGGAAAAATATGCGCAGATCTATGATTACCATGATAATAATTGGTCATTACAACCTTTCAGCTAGGATTACGGCCAAGCTTCTCACAAGACTTATGTTGTGTGTGTTAACTTTATGCACAGTCTACACGTCGACTCCGAACGATGGATTTTTGGCGAGACTTTCATTTCAATTTTGAAACGAAAGAAATTGTAGATGGTCGGGACAAGGTTTGTTTTATGGGTGGATGACGAGAAACTTCAAAGTCGCCGTAGTCTAGTATGTAGTGTGTTCGCTTATTAGACGTAAAGCCTGGTTCTAGCCCCAGGCCAGACATCAAAACAAAATATGAAAAAAAAAATATTTCTTCGGCGACTTCCCCTCAGCAGATTTCTGGCAAAAACTCTGAGAGTAAATAAACCCGCCATGAAAAAGTTTCTCAAAAATCTGTCGTTCGAAGTCGACGTTAAACTGTAGGTCCCGCCACTCAAGTATAAAATTCAGGCACACAACATGAGAAGCTAGGCCGTAATCCTGACTGAAGGGTTGTAATGCCCAATTATGTATTTAACTGGCCTTGTAATACGTTGTTAACTGTTGTAATTTTGGAATTTCTGGTAACATATTCCATAAATGTTTGCTTCAAACGTAATAATTGTATCCAATTTAGATTTCCTTTGGTTGCACTGCTTCATTTCAGCTGTACCATTTTGAATCTACAAAATCAGTTGGGGCCTTGGAAATTCTCAAGCAGCCGAAATTCTAAAGAAGATTTCTTGTGCTTTACCTTATCATAATAGATTCATTCTGCCGATGTGTATTCAATCTGAATGTTAATCGATCATGTTAAAATAAGATTAATTAATATATGTATGTAAGAATGAATGTTTGTTTGTATGTAACTTATAGAATCGTAAAATCAATGTTATGATCTTCAGCAAAGTTGTTGCACATGAGTCGGGGAAGGTTTCTAAGTTGGTATGACCCACATATGTATTTCCGACAGGTGGTGCCACCGAAAATTACTCAAAATGAATTAAATCGTAAACTATGCATTTGATCATGATAAGATCTTTAGCAAAGTTGTTGCGCATAGGTTGACGGAGGTTTCTAAGTTGGTGAGATTAATTTCCGGTAGATGGCGCCACTGAGAATTATTCAAAATGAATTGAATCGTAACCTATGCATTTGATCATGTGTTGATCGGACAAATACCAGACATTTTAGGATTCATCACAAATTTGAAACATTTTAATTTTGGAAAATTTTTAAAAATACTGCTGGGTTTAATTGGATTGTGTACATTGTGAGATTCTAATAAATTTAAACACATTTTTCACGTCATTCCCGTGTAATCATGCCTCCAAAGCAATTGGTCGACCTACAGCATTAGAATCAGACGGGCAACGAGCAGTGAGACTGGAAAATCTTCGAGTACATGCCGCTGAGACCCGTTGGCATGAACCACTTGAGCAACGAGAAGTGAGATTAGAAATTGATCGAATTTGTACTACTCAGGCCAAAAATCAAAATCAATAAAATTGTTTAAAATTAATTGGATATTTGTAAAAAAAAAATAAAATTATTTTAGTTGGTGGCGCAGCAACACTCGCGAGCTACAGCCAGTTTTTTATAAAAATAATTGACTTATGGCATTTTACGACATTTTACATTCGTGTGATAAAAAAAAGGCACAAGAGCTGTTATTCCAGCAAACCACATAATTTTTTTTCTTTCTGCATAATTTAGTCTTTGGAAAAAATTCGAAATCCAGCTCTTGGTATAAGAATATTTTGAGAGCGCAGCGCTTTCATTGAATACAGATTTTGTGAATCATAACGATTTTATGAATTTGGATTGCAGATTAATTCGTAGGGGTATTCAGGATTCATTAACATAAAAAAAAATTATGGATATACAAATTTATAGACGTGATCTAGGCGAATTCATAATAGGTGGGATTATGTCAACAGCTGAGCACTTCCTTAATGTCAAAATTTTGTTGTTTTTGTGTGTGTTTGTTGTGCGTGTGCGTGTTGTTATTCATTTTTTTCTTCCTATTGTGACATCCAAATGGAGGTTTAACAAAAACCAAATGCGTGTTGTTTTTGCATTGTTGTACTTGTTGTAGAGTTACGGTTACCGTATTGAATTTGCCTTGGACGTGATCTTCGATTACAAGAGCTTTCTTCCTTCCTTTTGTGTACCTCATAGACGAAGCATGATTCTGAGGTTACGAAAATAAAGATAAATTTGTAATGACAAAACTACAGAGAAAGAACGCGAAAAATAGAACAAAATTACAATAACAAATCAACAGTAAATTTCTAGATGTTGCCAAATAGAGCGAAAAGAAACGTCGTCAATTCAACTTTTCAAAACCTTGACATGGAATTCACATGGAATTTCAAATGTTTTCAAAAATCTTACAGATAGTTCTAAAATTTTAAATGAATATCCATAATATATTCACAGTTTATTGTTCATTTTATTTATGGTTTTGGTGTTGGATGGTTTCGCAATTGACTGATTTTTATGGCAAATCATTGCAACGATTGTACTGAATAGATTTTATTTCGATTTCTTTTATTCTTTTATTCTCTGTTACTCTTGTTTCTTTCGTTTCGTCTTTCGTTTTTCATCAATTTCTAGTATTCTTCATTCAGTCAAATTCTATTGATAAAAAGTACTTAAAATTCATAATGAATGCAGTTTACACTCACACATACACACATACATACTGAGTAAATGCAGGCGGTGGTAGCTTTCAGTAAATACTTCTATGTACAGCCGAATGGAATATTTTTTCAAGATTTTTGTTTCTCTATTCGATTCGATGAAAAAATATTTTAATTTAAAAAAAAAAATAATAAAAAACAACAACAAACAAATCAATTCATATTCAATGGTTTACTTCTGCTGTATTATTTTTTTTTAAATTTCTGCATTTTAATGAATTCGTGAAAAAAAACCCGTGATTTTGAAATTCTTAAGAGATTGAAAAAAAAACTATGATAAAAGCAGGAGATTGAGGGGTGATATATGCATGAAGGGAGCAACTGCATGTTATTGTTTTGGAATAATCAAAATTGAATAAATATTCAGTCAATGATAATGAATGTAAGAATATATTATGCATGATATTGGTTCTCTATTTCATTGTGCAGTATGCAATGATTGATGACCATGTAGTATCTATTTTATCAATTCTCTTACTATGAACGGAGTAGCTGGCATATACATATGAATACACAATCCGCGACCAGTATGGGGGCAAATGCTCTCTATAGCGTAAACTGGGAATATATTTTTTTCTGTACGACGTTATAATCAAATTACGCTGCTGCTCGTAATTGGGTTTGGAAAAAAGGTATCATAGAATATGGCTTGAGCGCGTTATAAAGATGGTGGCTCTGTTAGGACTACATTATCTACGGAATTGTTTACTATACTCAACTGGTTACCACAAAATATGTTGGTGAAACAAGCTGAGTACACAGCATTGAAACTAAGCGCCACAAAAGTAGCAGCAGTACATAGGCTAAAAACTTATGAATAATAGATCTGAATCTCTCTGCAGATTACACGATATCTGAAGCTGCATTCAATCCCGGTGGTACAAAAAATATCTCGGATATATAATATTGTGGTAATGGTTGACACCTCCCAGAGACTGTCCTCCAAGTATTCACTGACTGATTAAATTGGATGTGGAATTAGACGTGAGGCCGTGGTTCAAACACTAGTTCAAACATCGAACAAAACGAAAGAATTTCTTCGACTATTTATTTTCAGCAGTCTACTGGAAAAAACTCTAGGGATGAAAAAAAAATTCCCATGAAAGATTCCTCAAAAATTTGTCGTTCGGAATCGACTTTAAAATGTAAATCCCGCCAGTCATGGATGCGTAACACGGGTGGTGTAAGAATATAGGTTGTAGTCCTGACTAAATGGTTGTAATGACCAATTCAACTGTTCTTTACACTGCCCGACGACTGAAACACTATTTAGGCTGCAATAATGGGTTTAAAAGCAGTCGCTGTACGAATTTCATATCAGAGAAAATTGGTTAGAGCTGTACGCATTGTTACTGGTCATTAGATTTCTACAAAGTGATTTCTACAAGACTAATCCTAAATGATTTCCTGGACTCGGAGACATTGAAGGTTATGACACTTGCAAAGGCCTCTTTTGCGGAGGGGCAAACCAGAAGATTTACTCATTTGCAAAAGATAGGGGATACTGAACCTATTTATATAGAGACCAGATACACTAACAGTATAAGTAGAGTCTACCCGTTTTGTGCCATAGGCAGGTCATAGCAATTATAAGAGGACGCTCCCTCCTGGTTACACATGCCTTGAATTTGGCAATATTTCGTAATGACTTTTGCAGATTGTAATGATGAGTAAGAAAAGAAGATCACAAAACATCTTCGCTATCATTGTCCTGTATTTGAGGTCCTTAGATTTTGGGCATCCAGAATTTATTGATGGAGTAGGTCAATAGTGATTTTTGTTAAAATCCAAACCTTCATAAAGCTAACAAGATTGCTAAACAAGGCCTCCCTGGAGCTATAGTTAATGATGGAATAGGAACCATCGGCATTAAGACGGAACCTTAGAAATCTCATGTAAACTTTTTGTGTTTTTTTTAATGATGACTATGAATTTAACCTAACCCTGATGCTTCGTTCATTAATTTTTAATATAAAATAAAAATTTAATAATTTAAAATCGTTTAGATGTTAACAGTTCATTTTTCTTACTGAAAACTATTATTTCCACAAATATTTCCATATGAAAATTTTATTTTTCATTGCTCAACTTTCTCTGCTACAATTTAAAGGAATTTAAATTTCAACAACAAACAAACAAACAAACAAACAAACGAACAAACAAAAAAAAAAATGTTTCGATATCATAAACAATTATTATTGTATTCAATTGTTTGATAATTTATTGTTGCTGTTGTTGCTGCTGCTGCTAAAGATGCTGACACTATTTGTTTTCAGTACAATACAATACAAAGTCATGCCAATATTTAAAATAAAAAAAAACAAAAGAAATTAGAAAATTTTATTCAAATGAAATAAAATTTCTTTAGAAAAATTTGCAATCAAAAATACAGATGAACAAACATGCAACATTTGCAATAAGAAAAGCCATTCAACTTTAAATGAAAAGGGGAAGTATAGCGTTAAAGTAAAAATCCAATGATAGCGATCGACTACTTCATTTAAAACATAAATTGTTTAACTTCAATTAGGCCTCGAGACATTTTCTGAATGGATACCACATTTTTGTACCAAAAAAGAATTTTTCTTTCAAAAACAGTCTCTTTGTATCCCCTATATGGTTGACCAATGTTGCTCTGCCCCATCCTAAAACTAATGGTATTTTCTTCTCTGACTTTATGGCTTGGCAAAACCACATTAGCCTTCTTTGGCTCCGATACATTTTGAGAAAGTACTTGTTTGACTTCTATTTGGGCTCCAAGATTTTGTGGCAGATCCAACAGACTTATTAACAACGCACTTAAATAACTTCAAACACTGCTGCAAAGTTATCACAGAATTAAAGCTTGAAGTGAAAGTTACGAAATACAGGCTACGAATTGTTGGGTCCCTACCGGTAGGCAGTCTTGAAAGTAAGTAAGAAGTCTTGTAAGAAGTCTATGCGGGCAAATGCAAGCATTGAAGGTAATCCAGTTGCTAATATACTTGCTGGCAGCACCTACAGTTTACGGTAGGCTCTGATCGACAGATTTGAGAAGATTGTCTGGTTTTTCTCAGAGCTGTTGCCAAAAAACTACTCAGAGGGTGTCGTTGAGGGAAACATTATTTTCTATACTTTTCGTTTTCTTTCAATGTGTCAGAGCTAAGGCTTGAACTAGGAATTTGGTAAGTCAACACACTATCGGCTAGACTACCACAACCACCGACTGGTTGCCTGATGTAGTTTGATAATCATGATGGACCGTGACCATAAGCTGATAAACAGGGTGGATCAGGGTGGTTACTGGTCTTTGCTTAATAGGGGAGCATGAAAGAAAATTGGATCTTCCGCCTAATGGCCTCGCTGAAACTGCTGCGATACAACCGTTTTCATAACCTTTCGATTACAAATTTAGTTTTTCACTCATTGCTTACACACTCCAGCAACCACAAGCGTAAATCATCATATTTTTTTGTCGAACGTTTGTGTATCGTTACCATTAAGAAGTAATCGATATCTTAAAATTTTTAACTGCTTTTCAATTGAAATTTGATGTTTAAAGCCACGAGTTGAAAAATTATTTCCAAGACAAATTATTTCGCTGCACTTTACTTGCTTCATTTAATTTAATTTGGCTTTAAATCTTTTTAACGTGTTTTTGCATCATTTTCCTGCATTTGTTTTAAAGATGTTTTTCAGTAAGAACAACTATGTACATCAGCAACAACAACTAATAAATTTAATTTCAAATATAATTTTCGAAATTAAAATGAATTGTTTTCCATAAGATATTAAGCGCTTTTATATGTGTATGGATGGGTGGGAGTTTGAATGAATGCTTTTAAGTTGGTTCCGTTCAGTTCAATTCAATTCAGTTGAGTTCTGTTAGTTCAGTTTGTTTTGGTTCGGTTGATTGGTTTGCATGTTGCGGTTGCGGATGGGGGCACCTTAAATGAAGTCATAAAATTGTTTAATTTCAACAGCATTAGCACACAACAGTTGTGTTTAATGTCTTCATTTAAATGGTATTGTGAGTGTGGGTGGGTGGTGGGATATCTGTGTGTACGAGTATATGCGGCATGCCACATAATTATTTTGTTATTATTGTTATTATTTGTAGCAGTTAAAACTTAATTTTGTTTATATATATTTACGAAAGCAACTTCTTAATGGATTCTAAAATTTATTATCGATGACAACGAAAGGAAAGTACAGTGTGCACTAGGAAAACTTACACATTTTAGTGCATTTAATGCATTTAATTAAGAGTACTTCTAACCACATTTTAACCACAATTTTTCAGTTGACCAAAGAAAAAAAAAACAAGAGACACCATAATGTCAGCCAAATACTAAAGTGTAAACAAAGCGGTAACCAGCATTATCATCATCATCATCAGCATCCACATTATCAACTACTTTTTATAAACTGTTGTTGTTGTTGTTGCTGTTGCTGCTGCTGTTTAATTTTGTTTCTTCCTACGCTTTCGAAAAATAAAAATTAAAACAAAAAAAATCTCAATTACATGACACGCAAATCCAACACTTCTACACCAGCAACAATTAATGTCAAGACTTGATGTCTGTTTGTTGGTCGCTGGTTTGTACAATTTAGTTATTTTTCGTGTTGTTGTTGTTGGTTTTTGTTGGCTTTTGGTTGCATCTGAGTCTGTATTTAATTCCATTTCTACCTCGCATGTTTCTGTCCTCTGTGATAATTTCGTAATCGCTTTTGTTTTCAAGAGGAGTTCATTTAAAAATATTCGTGCTTCTGTTTCTGTCTTTTTTTCATTCTGTTGACTGTTAACGAACAACGACAATAACAACAATAACAACAATGTTAAACCCTTATGCTTTACTAACCATATTGTGACGACAAAAGTCGGAGACCTTGTTTTTGTCCACACCATATCACTGGATAATATTTAGGAGTTAATGTATTGTTTATTTTCTTTTATATGTTGGCTGTATGAATTATTGTAAATAACATTATTGTAATTATTTTTTATAACAGGTCCCACTGTGCCTAAAATATTTAAAGTAATTTTGCTAAGCACTTATAATCTATTTTTAGAAATATTGTTATTCTTTATAACGGTTGTCGTACGACTCACATTTGACCTACAAGACCTCTCTGCTGAATTCAGTTGATGCTCTCACATTTGTAAGTTGTAGAGTAGGACACAACATGTTTGATGTTCGATCATGTTTGTTCCGTTATTCGTTACTTTTGTGTATAAAAGCGAGCGTGACTTCAGCGGTCGGGGCAGTTGGTGGTGAGTTGCTGGTAAGGCAGGTCGATCTAGACATCGGCTGTGCTGGAAATATGATAAATCCCAAGTGGTGTGGTCGTCCCCACTTATGATTTATTTAAAACCGGCAAAACATTGGCAACTGTGACTGGACGCACTCCGGAGGCCTCAGAACCAGAATCATCCTGTGCGTATGCCGCTTGATTATGTTCTGACAACCTCCTCCGGAGAATTTGACTGACCAGACGAACAAAGGGAGATCTTGGAGCCGCAATCATCCTGTGCGTATGCCGTTTGATTGCTGCTCTGACATCCTCCTTTGATGGACTTGACTGACTGTGCCGGGGTAACCGAAAGGACGAGTAGAAACTACAGCCATCCAGAGCGTATGCCGTTTGACTGTTCTTCTGACTCCATACCCCCTTGACGTACTCGGCACTGTCACTTGACGTACTCGGCACTGTCACTTGACGAACCGGGGCAACAGCAAGGACCAGTAGGACCGCAGTCATCCTGGGCGCATGCCGTTTGACTGTTGTTCTGACTCAAACCCCCTTGACGCCTTCGGTACTGTGACGTGACGAACCGTTGTTAGGCCGGCCTAGGATATTTTAATTCATATCCAATTTAATTATTTTTGCTTTGTATTTAGTTTTATTTAGTTTAGTGTGCAGTATTGTTAATAAATAGCTTTAAACTTAAACTAAGTGTTTTTTTATGTAACCACTGGACGCCGCTGACCTACCCCAGCACCCGAGCGGAAACGTGTCGTTACAATATGGCGTTAGTTTCTCTTTGGCCATGACTCTGGCTTATCATTTGTGTTATTACGTTTAAATGTATTTTGTTTAGAGAGCAATAACTGTGTTAAATAACACCACTTGACCATTTAATTGGGGAAAAATGTACGTTTAAATTAAGAAAAATGTATCACGTTAAACGATTGAATTTCCGTTACCTTACAATTTAGATCTTGGAACAGGATCCACAATAAAACATTCCGAAATATCACATATGTTTTGTCACATATGTTCTGTCACGTAGTCTTAAGCGGAAGACTACGCCTTAGAAGGATGTGCTCAATTCAATTTGAACAGGAGGTACAGAAGACAGAACATATCTGACAGTGGACAAGCTGCTATTTATGCTCTCGATCCTTATGAGTTCAAATCGAAGATAATCTGGGACTGTCTGAGGACACAGGATCTGTTAGATAAACAGAATTAGGTTACCCTCTGCTGGTGCCAGGTTCGCGGCAATAAGCAATCAGACGGGCTTGTAAAGAAGGCAGCTTCCACGCTTTTTATGGGAATTTAACCTTTCTGTGGAGTAGAAACGAATGTTTGGACTGGGATGCATAACAAAAAAGAAAAACCAAGTGGTTTTTAGGCAATCAAAACTATTGGTGAGAAATTATAATAAGTGGAGATCTAAGTCATCTACGACAGATGATCAGACATGTCTTTTGACAAGCCTTTGTTTACTCAGATTATATTTAGTCAGAATGGGGGTTGTTTCGAGCCTAACATAACGATGAGAATGAATCTTTGAAACACAGACTTGGTAGCTGTGTTGCATTATGCATCGTAGGAAAGAACACCCGGGAATTATGATTGTTGTCTCTAAATAGCATCCTGAACTTTATTAGTATATCCTATAAAGTTTGAGGGGAGTATAATATATCGTAGAGTTGCAGTATGAAGGCACTTCATCATTACAAATAATAATACAGGAAGATAGAACATCATTGGGAAAGATAATGTAGTTCTGTTGTAATAATGACACACATACATGCATAATTGGTCATTACAATCCTTTCGTCAGAATTACGACGTATCTTCTGAAACCACTGATGTTGTGTGTGTTAATTTTGTACATGAGTGGTAGAGCGACAGATTTTTGAGAAACTTTTGGAACAATGGAACTCTTGTCAGTATTTATAGTCCAGCACGCGCTCTAGATTCTTGTCTAAATTACGATAATTTTGTAAAATGTTGTTATTCTATGGAAACTAACTACTACTGTTACTTTCAGATAGCTAAACCGGCCTCCATCTATTCCAAAATATTTTGTGGTTCTATTATTCTATTATATTTCCAATTTTAATCTCCTTAATGTGTTGACCAAATTAAAATAATATTTCTTTTTGAAAAGCTTTTTAAAAAACCGATTGAAGTGATATTTCCTACATGTAGCCTCCTGTTTCCTGCTGTCTTTGGCACACTTTAACTGGCAGAATGTCTTTATTAAGGGTTTTTCTCATTTGTTTTAAGCCATTCTTTCACGAATAACAAATTAACATTCACTCAAACCATTTAATTCACTTCTTTGCTTTTGTGTGTGCGTGTTTTTCGTTTGAAGACCATCAATCATTTGGACGGAGATGACACTGAACACAATTTCATTTTTTTTTGTGTGGCACTGTCTTCACTCCTTAAAATCTTTTTTAATTCGTAATTATTCAGGTTTTTTTTATTTTTTTTATTTTGACTGCACAAGAAGAAGATTCAAAGCAATTTGTTACGGTGGGTTCGTTGTTTTTTTTTCGTATTTTAATTGGAATGGTTTTTTTTAACATTGACCATGATTATGTGATGCTGCTAATGCTGCTGCTGCTACTGCTACTGCTGCTTAGGATGGTTTTTTTCACACTCAGTTAATAATGTAAAATGGGGTCAATTAAAGTTTGTTAAAATGTTAAATAGACAAATTAAGTTTTCAAGTGGCCAAAACTCATACAGTTACATACATATACATACATACATACATCCATACACTCTATCTCTCTTGCACTCGTATAGAATGAATTTGAAGTTGAATGGAAAATATAGTGAAACTGAAATGTACGGCAAAATAATTGGAAAACTTGGCCATTATGAAAGCTGGGTACTTAAAGTTGCAAAGTTTTTTTTTTAAAAAAAACAAAAACAAAAAACTTTATAAGTTTAATAAAAAGGGGCAGGGGGGGTAGCAAAGCATAATATTTAATTAAAATGCTAATTTGCTTTCAATTCTAGGGCTTTCGAAATTCTATGGCGATTATTTCATTATGAAGATTATTTACAGGCTACAGAGGGACAAGAAGAGCCGCTGCATAACTTCTTATTAATAAGTCTGAACATTTTAAAATTCAATTCTTCTAATTTGTGAACCTGCAAATAATACAGGAGATTATTTATTCCTTCTCTTTTGTGGCTTTTAATACCATTAGTTTGATGATAAAATTAAGGAAATTCCATTAAAAAATTAAAAAACATGGAAGAAAAATACTTTAAAGCCTACGATATATGTAAGTCGGACAGTTAGAAAGGTGTTAGGAGGTAAAATATTGCAAAATTATGATCTCAGACGGAAGAAAATTGCTTCTAATTGGTGGAATGAAGACACAGTTATTTACGCTTGATGGCTCTACTTGCTTATGAGTTGTCATATATCGACGATGTATACGTCACTTGATAGACCAGTTTTTGAGCCGTTGACATCAGTTCACATTGCTTGATTTGGTAGGGCACATCATAAAATTTTTCCCTCGTGGAAAATTTTTCGAACTACCGAAAAAACAGCATCTGAAGAAAATTTTGTTGAACCACTGCTTTGCGATGAAAACTGCACGTGCGAGTCAGGTTTGCTTGGGGAATTATACGGTGAGTATGCTTAGTGTACCGAGTAGTTTTGCGCATTCCAGAAATGGTGATTTTGACATCAAAGATGCCAAAAAAGATCATAAATTGGAAACATTACTTGATCCTTACTTGTGTATGTCAAATTATTGAAAAATTTTCATAATCTTTAGGCATGATTCAAGCAGCCCCTTGCAAAGTTTTTTTCAAATGTTTATGACAGCAGTATTCATTCAAAAGTAAGGCAATTATGTGCCACTTGAACTGTAACCGAGAGACATTAAACGACGATTTTGCATGTGCGATGTGTTTGATCGCTTAAAAAAGAAATAATTTTTGTATCGAGTTACCATTGGCGGCTAAAAATAATTTTATAACGACAATCACAAGAGCAAGATATCTTATGGAGTCGCCATAGTCTGTTATGTAGTGTGTTGGCTTAGTGGCCCCAGGTCAAACATCTCCAGCAAAATGAAATTAGAAAAAAATATTTCTTTGGCTACCGCCTCTCAGCAGATTTCTGGCAAAAACGCTGAGAGTGAGTAGAAAATTGCCATGAAAATTATCAAATCAACAATCTGTCGTTCGGAGTCAACATTAAAATGTAGGTCACGCCACTCATGCATAAAATTAATACACATAACATAAGTGGCATGAGAAGCTAGGTCGTAATCTTGACTGCAGGGTTGTATTGATCAATTACGTATAGATGTGTGTATGTATGAAATGCAGGCAACAAGCAAAATCTACAGTCAAGTAGAATATCTATTGTGCCACGGTAATGCTCTGTATTTGGTGTGATTAGAAGGGTGTAATCCATTGCAAGCTGCTAAAACCGAGCCAGACTATCACAGGAGGCATGTACAGACAACATTTAATTTATTTGCAGCAAGTACTGGCTATATAACGCACTGAACATGCAACCAGATACGAGGGCATAATTTTCCATTATGATAACGATCGGCTTCATATTGCGGCGCGTTGCAAAAACTATTTGGATAACAGTGGATAAAAAGCTTAACAAACCCGTCTTCATTCTTGGTCTCAATTGCGTAAAAGATAGAAAAAGTCGTAGCTTTCGGAGGACAATACTTTTAATGACAATGTTCTGTCAAAAAACTGTCTTACTAAGGCACTTAATTTTAGAATAAAAGTTGTGAAGCTAAGCAGTGTGTTGATAAATCAAGTGGTGAATACCAAATAAAATGTTATCCAGGCAATATAACATCAGCAATGTACGTTATAGAAGGGTCAGGTAGCATCACTTAGGAAGTGCCCTTTCTGGCACACAATAAGTTCTTTTGTTATTTGTCAATCAGTCATGTCATGCCACATTTTTTTTGGCAGGAAACCATTCAAAGGATCACTAACAAATTTGTATGTTTTTTTTGGGTTTTCCTAATTCCATTACCAGTTTTCCTTTATGTCATCATTATTTCCCTTTTTCATGTTTTTTTTTGCATCACTTTTATTTTGAAACACACTATTTGAGGGAAATTTAAAATTTGTGATGAGTTCATCACAAACCCGATATGCCTTAAATGAGAACGATGATGATCATCATCATCATCTCACTATTTAAGCCAATTAGAGATTGATGTGTCACTTATTAGGGGGCGGTTGTAATAATAAATGACACACAAGTGATGAATTATCTCTCTATGTTAACAACACAAACGTACACAATCGTGTCTTAAAGGACAACGTTACATGTCTCTAGCACCCCCAAAGCACATGTCAGAATGTCTCTCTCTCTCTCTATCTCCTGTATGTGGCAACAAACACCGGCTAAAAGAAGGTTGCTTTTTCTTTCGTTTTTTTTTGGTTCTGACAATTTAGCCTTCATAATGGGGAGACATTAAGATTAATGTGGTTATGAGGAAATATTAAAGCATACTTAATACGGAAGTAAAATGATGGCGAAAAACAAAAAAGAACAACGGAGGTGAATTGCTACACTTTCTTGATATTAAAAGATTTGTAGTGGTATGATGCTTTAAAGCTGTACTGAATGAGTTGCAATATTTTATTTGCAACATCTACATTCATACATTCTAATACAAGCTAACTTAAGGCTTTCACTTCCTTGCAAGCTAGCAATTTCGAACCTTAAATTATATAAACTATTTTAATATATCATAGACACAAACCATTAAAGACATTTACTGAGAGTCCGTTCTACCCAGATAGCTTTAAGAAAATATTTGAAATGGTGCCCGAAAAGTGGTCCACACTAGAAAATATTTGCATAACAGACGTCCTTATAGTCATGAATACATGCATACGTGCATAATTGGTCATTACAACCCTTAAGTCAGGATTACGACCTAGCTTCTTACACCACTTATGTTGTGTGTGTGTTTATTTTATACATAAGTGGCAGTACATAGAGTTTAAAGTCGATTTCGAACGTCAGATGTTTGACAATTTTATTTACTCCCGAGTTTTTTCCAGAAATCTACTGAGAAGCATTCTCCGAAGAAATATTTTGTCGTATTTCGTTTTGTTAGACATGCCCGACCGCGGACCCTCGTCTAATGAGCCAACACAATACCTACTAGACTACGGCGTCTTTCTTATAGTTATACCCCATGGAGGAAGTATGAAACCATACTCTTAAGACGAAAAGTCCTTACAAATACTTGCTTGAGAAAAGCTTTTTCCTCTTAGGCTAGCTCATAAACACCGACGTCAATGACATCAGATTGCCTGGAACGTTAATTTAAGCATACATACTCTGTTGCGTATTTGGTATCGAGATTTATATTCTATTCCGACTACTCGCGAAGAATTACTTCCAGCTAAGGTATCTCCAACAAAAGGTCTTAAGACACCGCGATTAATATTAAAGGTCTTCAGGCTCCATAATTAGGTCCATGACAGAGCGGAAAATTTACATTGCCGAACTGTTTTTGAAGTTTTTATCGTGTTCCCCCTCAAAATCGAATCAATAGCTTGTAGTCAAGCACTTTAACCTCTTCGTCTGAGGCCGGCATAAGAAGAATGAAAAAAAGTTTGAAAGCGAATTGTCGTGAGTCTTCAAACCTCTCGTGTTGCCTTTGGAACGCAATTATAATATACAGAGCTTTCTTGGCTGACATTTCACAATCATGCATAGTTTCATGAAAGTGCGGAATCTTTTCCAAATAACCTTTGCCTAGGCATGTTCTGTAAATAAATTCTGTTTAAGAATCATTCGCTTTAGATTCCCAATTACCGAACAACGATAGTGAAGATGTTCTGTGTGATTTTTCAATTAAGTTGCACCCAGATTCGAATTATTAAAGAGTTTTGAGTTCTATCTCTATCTATGGTTGTGGCTGCAGGACTGTTTTCTCAAAAGTTTATACTTTTATACTCTCATTAAGGTGGCTTGAAATGGTTTATTTTCTAAGGTGGTAACCGATTTAACAAACCATACAATACATTCAAGTATTAATCTACTCCCGGACAAACACGCTAGAGAAACAGGGGGTTGAATACAGACGAAGTAATCAAGAATGCACCAATAAATGTTTAGTAAATGCCTTTAAGAAAGGGAATCTTTATTAATGCTTCAAACTCGTGGTCCTATAGAATGATAAGCAGATAATGATGTATTGGTTTGCTAATCATTACATTGAGCAACATTAGCGTGAATTTAATTCATGGTTAATCTAGGTAGGGTATCAAATAGAAAGTCTTGTTTTAATTATTTTCGAAAATCTTTAAATAACCCAACAACAGAATTTTTATACCAGCCCCAAATATTAAGTCACATTTACTAGTCTTTAGTAAATCTTTTCATAGGAAATAAATTCTTATTCTTCTTCTATAAAATTTACCCAGGACTACAACAATAGTTTTCAACCATAATTAACATTTAAGTCACGTTTCTTTTTTGTGATTTTTTTTCTGTTTTTTTTGGTTCATAAAATATTTTGTGTGGGAAAACAACACACATCTTAAATCCTCTTATGGTACTATTCATGGTACTTATCATGTTACAAAGAACAAGAAAAAAAAGAAAAGAAAAAAAATAGAATCAAAGTTTTTAGGGCATTTACATGTTCTATTTATTCATGGAGGGATCCCTCCTTTTGTTTTTCTCCTTTAAATATGCTTAGAATTTGGTTAAATAGTCGGTCGGGTGGTCGGTTGGTGGCCTAGTCGAGTTTTACTCAAATTTAATAATGAAACAAAAAAAGAACCAAAAAAAGGAGAAGAACAAAAAGTAAATAAAAGTATCATTCCATAAGGTATTTAAGTGAGTTAAGGTTTAAAACAACAAAAAGAGTCTAAAATATTTATTTAATGAATACGTATATTTAAGATACCTTAACCTTAAGATACCTTTTACCTTAAAATGGCATTTAAATGTTATTAAACTTATGATAACTTACACGAAAATTATGAAATGGTGTTCAGATGCAGTTCAGTTCAGATCTGTAAAGAAAAGAGAAAAGAATACAAATTAATTGAAATGGAAAAATATTTGAGTATGAAAAATTTAATTTTAAAATAAAATTATTAAATTTTGTTTAACAAGTATCAACATGCATATATTAGGGCAGGCCAAGCCTTATAATACGAATAAAGAAATTTTTCTATACGCTATTCAAGTTTTGAATCGGTTATAAAACAATAATTTGTCACAAAGCATATCCTTCCTCGTTCCGCGACAGCTCAAGCTTGCTTCAGGGATGCGTTTTTTTTAGTGGGCCATGTAGTCCTTATCATTTAACCCCATCCACCATACGTACAGACATATTGTGATTTGCGGTTCATGACATTTTGACTTCTCCTTCATTACCTCTTGGATAAATGTTGAGTGGTTTCCATCATCTTATTATCCAAGTCTTCAACTGCTGTGATCGTCATATGTGATATGCCGTATGCCTTCATTCATTACTTCTTGGATAAATGGATGCGTTGCACGTTGTCCTCGCTCATGTTACTCATGGGATTTGAGCAAATAGTTACCGAAATCTCTATGACTACTAATTACTACTAATCAAGTTTCCAAGTGTGAAATAATTCTACACATCCCAATAGCCTTTGTGTATTAATCCAATGCGTATTATCATTTCTGGAGGAGTATACTTAGAGCTTGTTGCTTCCATTTTTAAAATTTAATCATGAAAAAAAAATTATCCTCTTCTTTTACATATATTGGTATCTGGCATGCTAGGGCTTGCAGTTAAGTACTTTGACCACTAGACCACGTTAAATCTGAAGTCACATCGATTCGACGTTATAAACGGTTTCGGACTCTTGAATTATACACGAGTTAATGCAAGAAATTACAAACTTAAAAATACAGCAGGATCGTAACAAAATGTTTCCATTTTTACATCAGACGATAGCAGCAACGATCAAGTTCTTCAGTCTAATATATGTTGTCAACGATTAGACCGACTGGAGAAAGTAACCACGATAGGAATGTTTTGGCTAATACGGCAGCAATAGCTTTTTAGAGTAGTGGCGGCACCTAAAGTTTATCGTAGATTCCGAACGACAAATTTTGAGAAACTTTTCAAGGTAATTTTAACTCTCTGAGTTTTTGACAGGATACAGCTGAGAAGAAGTCTCAGGAGAAGTATTTTTTATATTTCGTTTTGTTCGAGTAGTCTTGTTACCTACTACAGTACAGTGACTTCAACAAACTATACGCCTGGCAGCTTCAGTGAGCAAAAAAAAAACTTATGGTGTTAAATTTCAAGCTTCACTTGTTCCTACAGTTAGTCAATGTGTTTATTGCTACCATTTCTCGATTAATGCTACAACAAAGAACAAACTTCACAGTATTTATACAATCTATTGTGCTTCTTACGATAAGTCACTCTGTTGCTACGTCACTTTGCTTTGCAATATGTAACTTCCAGAACACATTATTGATTTTTTGTTATTGATTTGTTGTTGTTTGTGTTTCATGTTTCTTTTTCTAGAAACGATACTTTAGTACTCATTCTGTCTTTGCAACAATAAAGCATTGAAGTAGTATGTATCTTTCCCTAACTGCTAAGCTCCTAAGCATACATACATTTGTTATGTAAATAACGGGTGATTTTTTAGCTATTATCTTTTTGGCAACACTGGTTTAAACAAAACGCACGTTTCGTGTTTTGTTTCACTGTCAAACATCTTCAGTTTGGTCTATAATTTGACCACGAATCGTCTTACAAATGAACAACGCTTGCAAATCATTGAATTTTATTATCAAAATGCGTGCTCTGTTAAGAAAGTTCATCGCACGCTTCTTCCATTTTATGGTCAGTTTAATCGACCCACTGAAGCGGCTATTCGAGCTATTGTGACTAAATTTCGCACCAAATTTACATTGTTGGACATTAAACCACCAACACGCTTACGTAGAGTGCGAACTGAAGAAAATATCACAGCTGTATCGGCCAGTGTTAATGATGACCTGTTACTCAACAACGTGGAAAATTTTGCGGAAGGATTGAGGTGTGAAGCCTTTCAAAATACAGCTGGTTTCAAAGAGACGGTGCCACATGCCACACAGCACCCGTAACAATGGACTTATTGAGAGGCGAATTCGGTGAACATTTTATTTCACGTTCGGGACCGGTCAATTGGCCTCCTAGGTTGTGCGATTTAACGCCTTTAGACTATTTTTTGTGGGGCTATGTTAAAGCTCATGTCTATACAGACAAGTCCGCTTCAATTAACGATTTGGAAGACAACAATTCGTGAGATACCGGCCGAAATGTTGGAAAGAGTATGCCAAAATTGGACTAAGCGGATGGGCCATTTGAGGCGCAGTCGCGGTCAATATTTGCATGAAATAATCTTCAAACATTAAATTATATGGACCGTGCTATCGATTCAAATAAAGATTTCATGCATTTTTATGAATTTTATGTGTTTTTTTTTTAAATTTTCCTATAGCTCTTAAAAAATCACCCTTTAAATGGAACATGATAACAACGTTCATGTTTGTATTTTAGAAGATACTCTCCTTGAAGACCTTGTTTTAATTTTTCAAGTTTTGAGATCTCAAGCCTCTTTGGTATACAAGCATGTGTAATAAATTAAAAAAATATCTCCTCTTAAAATGCTTTAATACTATCTATCAAAACTAAGCAGGTAGCTGGAGGTGATATCAATATGTGGCATCCTAAAATAGAAGAGTTTGAAAGAAAAACTTTTAAAGTTTTTGCCAATAATACTACACTTGCTACACTTGTAATCATGACTAGCAAAATAAAGTTTTTCCCCAAAAAAACTTCTCGTTTTGTTTGTAATATTTGCCACATATGAAACGCCAATTGTTTGTTCGTAGTATTAATGATTAAGATGTAAGAGTTATATGTAGAATAGAGTATATGCAGCATGAGAGAGAAGAGATTTATAAATGTTGCATGTAGCACATTCCATAAATATTAGTTTAAAAAGTTTTCCTCTTGTTTTTTTGTTTTGTTTTGTTTCATATGTTTTATTGAGAAACAAAATTTTGAAATCTAAAACCAAAAACTTTTAATATCGCTGTAGTAGAATCCGAAGCAAAACCAGAGGAAGTAGCAAAACGTAGAAATTGTTCAACAAAATTTATGTGAATCGTGTTTGTAATAGAGTGTTACTAATACACATGAGATGTGTATGTGTGTACACAACAGCTATTTGCAACCAACCATTTCCTTTTTATAAGTTGTATACGTCTGTTGCAATATGTGCGAAAAATTCTACGCGTTTACAAATATAAAATGAATGAAAAAGGAAAAAACTTGAGAAAAACTTTTAGAAATCCCTAAAACACCAACAACCATGGCTTGTTATTAATATCGCAAGAGAATGTATTCAAAGGGTATTCAAACAAGATTTCAAGCAACAGATCACCGTACCTTGCTGAATAGTATTTACATCTTTCGCCTCATTAAGCCAGCACTAGCCACACTACTGCTGTAAAAACCTCATTTATTCCGATATGCATGCATTCGTCATCAGTGAAACTAAAGTGTTGGGAAATTACTTGCCTGTAGAATTGCTCTGTTTAAACACTCTACTGTGCTAAGCTAAAACTATTTTATTTTTTCTTGTTGTATACCCTCTGCTAGAAGATAAATTTCTTGTTAAAAGATTTTCAAAATTATTTTATTATGCCACACACCGTGATTTAGTGAGCAAAAAAAAAATGCTGCACACACACCGTGTGTGAACATTGGAAAATATGTATGAGGGGGGGGGGATTAAAACAAAGGTGTTTGCTGTTGTGTTTGTTGTCGTGGTGCCAATGGCTAAAAATAATATTTTTTCTAAACAAATTAAGAAAGAATTTATTTCAGAAATAACATAAATTTCCCATTTCTAAACAAGCAACGAGAATTTCTTAAAAGAAAAAAAAAATATGCAACACACTAGCAACATACCATGTGCAACAAACAAGAATTCCTTTTGCAACATACACTAGAGTATGTTGCATTAAGAATTCACTCAGATGGCTCTTAAACTTGATATAAATTTTAAATAAATATTCGTTCATTTTTTTTCTATAATATTGTATAGATGTATGTATGCACGCATAGCATTGTTAGCCATGTCATGTATACAGTCATGTCATGACACAAGTGTAGAAAACTTTATGATACAATATGTACGTACGTACGAGTAGTAGTAGTATGCCACTCACTACCGCCTGTTATAATAAATATTCGCATGTTGGTTGCATGAGTATGAAGAATAACGTTTTTCGAAACACACACACACACAGAGAGGATCAAAGACGTACATGCAGAGCTTTAAAGGATTGCATTAAATAATAAGAAATATATTCCATAAATTTAAAGCCATTGCCTTTGTATTCGTAGAGTTTAGTTAAACCACCGGCTCCTAAACCACCTGATTTTTAAATGTCATTTTCAATTCATAGCCCTCCAGTTTGGCATTCTTTTTTGTGTTGAAAAAATTAAGTCTTTAACACTTCTGCCTTATGCTATACAGTTTATAATACAAAATATGACAGAAGCCTTGTATATTATTAGCCAAACGTTGACTAAGACTGTCAGGTTGTTATAACAACAACCCAAAGAATGATGAGAAAAAATAAATTATTTTATAAAAAGAAGAAGAATAAACATAGAAAAAAGAAAACAACAACAACCAAATAAATCTAAAATAAACTGAAATATTGTATCACTGTTTAGTATTCCTAAAGCGGAGATTTATTAGTGGAAACGGATTGGCATCAAGCGTTGGTGACTAGAAGATGAATATTAAAGACTGTAACCGCCATTACTTAGGCGACATTATTCAGCGATTAGACGATACCAATCCACATTTGATCCAAGCCCGTACACACATAACATAATTGGCCATTACAACCCTTCAGTCAGGATTACGGACTAGCTTCTAACACCACTCATGTTGTGTGCCTTAATTTTATACTTGAGTGGCGGGACCTACAGTTTAACGTCGACTCCGAACGACAGATTTTGAGAAACTTTTTCATGGCAGGTTTTTGCCAGAAATTTGCTGAGAGGAAGTCGCCGAAGAAATATTTTTTTTTCATATTTCGTTTTGATGTCTGGCCTGGGGCTAGAGCACACTACCTACTAGACTACGGCTAAAACGCATAGCCCCTGTATATGTGAGAATCTGAGTGCATTGAGAAAGAAGTATAATCCTAGCGGTATACATGATTATGTGTGGTGACGCCTAAATACAACCGAGTGTTCTTAACACCTTTAGTAGAAATGACGAGTGCCGCCTGAAAAGAAATTCTGTTCCAAACTTGACATTGACAAGGTATCAACACCGCATATTTAAATGTTTCAAAAGTAGTTGTAGTAAATCGTAAATCAATCCTAACACAAGGTGTTTAAACACCTCTTGTTCTATTTATATTTCAGCTATTCCTATAATACATTCTAAATAAGGTGGTTCACATTCAGAAGATAACTATCAAATCGAACATAATCTGCTTCAATTCAGATGAGATACAGAATTTTTAAAATTTTTCTACATCCCAGTGAATTATTTGATATACAACTCGCATGCTTAATATTCGTATCAGAAAATACAAATGCAACCACCCTAATATTCTCGCAGGTATGATAACTTTTTAAATCCTATTTGTAGCTGCTGGTGATAGTATTCACTTTCCCTTTCCTGCCGAGCAGTAGTGAGTGAATGTTTTCACAGATTTTGTTCGTCTTGTATTTGAGTTATTAAAATTGCTACACACTGATGTTTACTATCATGTACATACATATATGTATGTACGTATATACGAGCATACGTACTCTATGTACTCATATGTTATATGTTCCTCAATAAAAGCGACACATATTGTCTAAATAAATTATTTTTTATCAAGTTTTTCATTTTGTTTGATTTTTATTGGTTTAGTTTAGTTTCTTTTTTTTTTTGAGATTTTTAATAAAATTCTTTTATAAATCATTTGGGAAGAGACAATAATGAAAAATCTCTCTGTGTATATAGCGTCAAGCATGCATCCATAAATTAAGTTTTAATAAAACAACACGGAAAACTTAATTTGAAATCAGACACACGACTTAAATGAATACAGCTTCAGACATTAAAGGGTGCATTTAAATGAAGTAGAAGAAGGATGCGTATGTATGTATATGTCGTTAAGTTTAGTAGTAAGTAGTAGTAAGTAAGTAGTAAACAAAAATTCGCCGTATTCTAATAGGTAGTGTGTAGACTTAATAGATGAGAACTCATGGTTCAACATCAGACATCCCAAACTAAACGAAATATGAAAAACTCTAAAAGAGAATATAATTGTTATGAAAAGTTTCTAAGATTTGTCGTTCGAAATCGATGTTACACTGTAGGTGGCGCTACCCATATATGTATGTATGTATGTACATATAATTAATAGCTTAATATGAGTGGTGTGAAAGCCTAAATAGTAATGATCAATTATGTAAGTCAGTTAGGGTGACCGTTAACTATTTGATGCAATTTTATTTACTAACGTAACTATTTAACCAAAATCGCATCTGTGCAGTGGAGTGGAGGCGGCTGTTTGGAAAGGGATACGCAACGAAAGGAAAGCTTAAGAGAGGCAAAGGCTCTTCTCAAACCAAATGGATTTAAAGCAATCAAAACTTTTGTTTGAGAGGAGACCTTAGGCATGCATAAGACTATTAAGAAATAACCTGAGATTGATAATCGGTATTTTGATAGGACAGTGTAGACTAGAATGCATTTATTTAGAAAAGAGGTTGTTTCGAGCCCAACTGTATATTCAGTAATGATGAGTACGGAACATAGCAGTACATTTTTTAAAAGTGTGAGGCATTAATGCATCTCAGAAGGGTGTTTACTAGGAGCTGAGGAGGGAACTGACATTCTTGTGTATCCCTACAAAGTATCCCTATAAAGTATATGGGAAGTTGAGTTGACAGTATGGTCTTGAATCGACGAAATTAGCGCACAAACTTAGCGACCGGAATTGCTAGTAAACTATGCCAACTAAAATAGACATATGGCTTTCATTTTTTCAAAGTAATTTTTCAAAAATTACCGTAGTCTAGTGGGTAGTGTGTTGGCTTATTAGACGTTGGCTTATCAAACTCCAGGTCACGAAAATATGAAAATATTTCTTTGGCGAGTTCCTTCAGCAGATTTCTGGCACAAACTCTGGGAGTAAATAAAATTGCCATGAAAAGTTTCTCAAAAAAATCTGTCGTTCGAAGTCGATTTTAAGCTGTAGGTCCCCGCCACTCATGTATAAAATTAAAGCACACAAATTTTGGAATTATTATTCTTCGAATCGCAACAACTTGCCCAACAATCTGATACTTTTGGCTATCAAACTACAATTATCGACAGTTCTCATGCAGCTAAAAAACCCACCGCCTTTAAGCTAAATGTCAAATTTCATTTTATTTCAATTTAGTTTTTGTTTAGTTTCATTCAATTTAGTTTTTGCAAATAATTTTCTGGTAATCAATAAAATTTTTTTCTGAAAATTTCTCAATCAAGAGTAGGTTTTTGAGTAAATTAAACACACTTTTTAAGGGAATTTTTATTAAATTTTTTCGATGTTTTTTTTTAAGGAAATAAAAAAAAACTAAGAATTGATTTAATTTTTCTTTTTATAAGAAATTTAATACTTTTAAGTACTTTAAGTGAAGTGAGAAAAAAAAATTCTTTTTGATTAGATTATTGGCTTCATTCATATGTGGCATCCATGCCTGTATTAGTCCAGCCATTGATAGTAGATTTATCTGTTTTTAAAGATTCTTTTCCTTTTCTTTCTCTTCCCTACTACTCTTTTCTATTCGTGTTTACTTGTTTTCCTATATATTCTGAATAGATTTTTAAAAAGATTTTCAATAAGTTTTTATTTTCACTTCTTTTTCCTGTCTATTCTTTTGGACTTTTCATTCTCCATATTTATTTCAAGAGAATATAAGTATGTGTGTGTGTGTAGTTGTTGTTGTTGTTGGTTTATTACTTTTTATTGGCTTTACACTTTTGATTTGGTCAAAAGTAACACAAAATCATTGCTAACACCCAGCAACAATAATAACAACAATCACAAGGACAATTGCAATAAAATGAACTCAACTTGGTAACGAAAGTAAGAAGAAGTTGTTGCAACTTTTTTTTCTAAAAAATTTTAAACTTAAAGCCGACTTCTGAGCCAATAAGTTAAGGGAGGGCAACAGTTTGTTTTCTTTATTTATTTTTGACTTTTCTTTTGTAAGTTGTTGCAACATACGTACAACAAAAGTAGTGATGCCACTGCTGCCACATGAAATATGTTGCCGTTGAAGAAGAAGAACGTAACAAACTATAGGAATATATATACCTAGTCACAGACGTTTAAAAGAAAACAACATAACTTTTCCAATGAATAAAGTTTTCCTTTTAAAAGCACTGTCAGAAAGCAAGCGAAAGAGAGAGAGAGACAATAAGCGAGAGAAAATGTTAGTTTTTGCAGTGTTTTTTGATAGTATATGTTGCATAAATAAATATAATTGCGGAGCATGTGTTAGTGTTTATTCACTTCAGGGTGTTCTTTAGAAGCTAATTACACTCAAGAAAATTTGTTTGTAAACATGTTCCAGAATGCACAACTCGAAATGTTAAATCCAGAAATTATCGAACATCTTCTGTTTTATCAAACAACTTTGGATTCTAAATCACTTCTTATAGGTCACTATGTACTCCTTCTCTAGAATTTCTCAAGAACCTCTTCATAGCAAGAGTCGAACCCTGACAGATGATTTGATGGCAATCTCTTCCTAGTTCTCACATCCACCGCTCCTTCAAGAATAATTTGAGGGAATGCTAAGTCTATCTAAGTGTGTCCCGTGAGAACTGCAATATCGCCATATTTGGCACGCGGTTTAAGGAAAGTTCTCTGTCTAGCCGAGCCTAACAATATTGAACATTCCCTCAAGCTGCCAAAGAAATTAAGCTCCTCTGTAAAGCGACTGGAGAGGATATCCAGTTTAATTGAGGCCATCAAAATAGTTTGGAAATTGTGAGCTCCATACCATCTCTAGCCAGTTCATGCAATTTCCAACGAGTGAAATTAATTTATTCGACTATTTTTTTATGAGTGTAAAAGTAACATTGTTGAGTACATTTAAAGTTATTGCAATAGTTGTTGCAGCAGCTATTTGGAATATTTGTTGTTATTATTGTTATTGTTACCTTTTGTTGTTGTTGTATTCTTTCTATTTACTCAGAAGTTAAACGAAGAAAAATTTCAGTTTTTTTTTGTTAAGTTTCGGAATTCAGTTGAGAACTGATGCAACAACTTTTAATTTGTATATGTACCCTATCCTACATCACTTTAAATTGGGAAGGGAATACAGGATGGATATATACTAATATGGGTTATATTCGAATAAATCAATCAATTTCGAAGTAACTTAATGGTGTAATTTTGAAAATAATTCAATTACTTTGTAGAATTTGATCAACAATACGTACCGGATGAGGTACATCACGATATAATACTCCTTAAAGGGACCAAAGTGAAAAAAATAATAAAGGATTAATAGGTAAAGAAAGGCCTAATAAAACATTTCTCATGATGATTGATTCATTTGCTTACAATGGACTATAAATGTAAGCCCATGACTACTTTGAAGGAGTTTTTGATGTTGTTCACCAACAATGTGAATGAATGTTTGAGTCGTTTCGTTAACCATGCATGAAACGTACATCGACTACAACACATCAGAACCCAAGCAGCCGTAAAAACAATGAGATTCTTGGCTGGAATCGACGATTAAGTACATTAGGCTGGGATTGTTGTCCCACTCGTTTTCTATAATGGGCGGTGTTTAATTCTATCGGAAAGGAAGCTTGAGGATTGAGGATTTGACATAATAATGAGCCCTTTTGACCAAGATACATATACAGATAAAAAGCAGTGACTATTTCTTGTTTTCAAATCAGAAAAAAAAGAGATGTCGAAATCTAAAGAAAAGCTTTGGTTTCAACTATTGAAGAACCACTGGACAAAGCGTATAGAGCTCAAACAAAATATTGATTGAAATAATTGACCAGCCACCCCAGGTCAGACATCTCCAACAAAAACTAAATGTGAAAAAATCTGTCATTCGCAGTCGACTTTAAACTGTAGGTTGTAATGACCTACTAGGTATGTATGTATGAGCGATTGCCAAGCGAGATGCTCCAGAACAGGAGAGGGGGCCGTTGAAGAATTTAAGCATAAATATTTAATTAAATCGACTAAAGATTAAAATATGTTAATTTGCTTATTTCATTACAAACAACCCCGAAGAAAAAATTCAAAAACCCTTCTTTTTAACAGAATATCCTTAAAAAAGGACATGGATGATCGTCCTTGGACAAATTGTATATACAATTGGACGCGCTTTAAAAAAACCTTTCTTATGACACCCATACTGTATATGTTGGTTAGGAAACAGATTCTCAAATTGACAAAACATGGAAAAATATACCCTTTTTCGAAATGGTCCAGCTCACGAGAGGTCAAAGCTGGCGCCGAAATATTTTAAATGTCATCTTAAAAAAGTCCAAGGTTCATTTTTAGAAGGGTACATCGAGCACTTTTTTTGGTGAGTCGCTCTAATGTACATACATTATTAGCCATTATAATGCTTTAGTCAGAATTATGGCCTGATTTCTCACGCAAAATTAGGTTTCTTAAAATGAAAATGATAGTGTAGAGGGTTAAATAGTTAACCATGCCATACCTCATCACCACAGTTTAGATTGTATTTCAAATAATTTCTATTTTTCTTCTATCTGTCTGTTTCTTTTTTTGTTTGTTACATAAAATAAAGAAAATTGTTTGATATGGAAAAGGAGAATGCAAGGGAAGAAAAGGTATTTATTTTAATATGATTTATACAACACAACAACAACAAACTCTACTAAAGAATTTCTATTTATATTTTGTTTTTATTTTTAATTTCATTATAAAAAATTTTCCTGTTCTTTCCTACCCCACCGCCGAAAGTTGTCTCATGGAACTCTGACTGATTTTTAGTTGCAGGAAATAAACACACAGAAACAAAAAAATTAAACTTTTAAAATTAATAATGTGAGTTGGTGTTGTTGTTGTTTGGAGTTTTTTTTTTAATTTATTTTTATTGCTTTTAAACTATAATTTTAATTAAATTGTTTAACAAAAGTTTGAACTTTTTAATGAATAAAATAGTTTTGGCCGTAAATTAACAGCTCAAAATTTAGGAGGGGTTGTGTAAAAATATCGGTTTCCTCTTCATTGAAGAGATATTTTTGATTTATTTTGTTCGTTTTAAATAGAATTTAAAAAGTTTTTGTGCAATTTATGAATTTTTATTTTTAATTTTCTCTTATTCTGATATTAGTTTACTCCACTGTGCGTGGGTGTTTAATTAAAAGCGTGAGTATGTAGGAGAGGATTTGTTATTTTTCATTATTTTTTGGTTATTTATTTAAGAGCTAATTAAATGACGGCATGTGTATTTAATAAATGTAGGGGAATGTATCCCAAGTAGTGTAGTCGCTAAAAATATGATTTAATTCAAATTAGAATTATAGGTGATAAATACCCAAGTACGCCAGAATACCTTAATAAGAAGACAGAAAGAAAGTTTACAGCCACTTTAAGCGGTTTATTAGATAAGAAATTATCGAATAGATCTCCAGTGCCGCGGAACTCAGATTTAAGATTTGGTAGGTACATACAAGAGTGAAGAGTCTTATCTCTTTCTCTTATTAGAGAAATAAAGTAGAGTTTTTTAAGCCCAAGCCCCGACAGCAGCTAATCTATCAAAAAAAAATTTCAGTTTACACTCTGGTAACGTCGCCGAACCACCATAAGCAAACTTTGCTGAAAACTTAGGAAAATTAAATCTTAACCATAAATTCGAAACTTTTCATAGTTTAAGGCAAAAATTCGCTCCGATATGGGATTTGTGATTCCATTTTTTTTTGGTGGAAACAATGTAGAAAAGAACCAATTTTTACTGGCGAATTTAACGAATTCTTGCGCATTTAAATCACTCCATTGAGCTCCATACTTTACAGGATTATTTCGCCATTTAGCTACATACATACATAATTGGCCATTACAACCCTTCAGTCAGGATTACGGCCTAGCTACACTTTTAGCTACTCCTCCATTATTCACCCTTACTTACAGGGGCCGAGATACCGTGACTACCTATCACCTAGGATTACCACTGTTATTGGCAGTGCCTCAGAAACTATTTGAATGAACTCTTAAGTTCCGCTCAAACAGTAGACATCGCCTCTATTATATTATCTGATGTGCCTGTTGGCTTATGCTCGAGCATTAGGACAAAATCTAATACATAGTTTCGCGTTTATTTGGACATTGAGAACAGTTTGGTGAGATGATGAACACAAAGTTGATATCCTTCATTTTTACAATTAGCAAGCCATCTCAGGAACTGCCTTAGATTATAGTTTATCTCTCCAGAATTTATATTCATGGGCCGTTCATCATCTCGATTTAATTTAAAAAATGCACCCACTGTTAGGGCTGCTTTATCCGCTGTTCATATATTTCGTATTAGGACTTCTACTTTATAAACCAGGGTGTCTGGTAGTCTAGTGGGAAGTGTGCTGTTCTATTAACACGTCATGGTCATGGGGTCGGTGTATTTTATTTTGTCTCCTGTTGTTAATGGCTTTATATGGTACGGTAATAAAATAACTAAGAAGTAAATGTTGCCCGCACTGAATGCAACTTTTATGACTACTTTAATGTACCCTATTGTGGCTTTAGCTATACTTCCCTTTTCAGCTTTTGTTTCAATAAATCATTCATGTTTAGTATTAAAATACTAACAAAAATCACACTTTTTTTTGTTTTTGAACAAAGCTTCTATTGTTGTTATGAACCTGCATGTTTTGTCTGATTCACTCTTTCCTCTTCTCCACACCTTTACAAATTCATTCACAATTTTAATGCGCCTGAGATTTGAGTAGGTTTTCCGCATCGCAGTCAAAATAACGATGATGATCACGATGATCATATAAAACGATAACAATGATGGAATGTCAAGGTTTAATTCCAATAAATTTATACGTGTTTTTCATCTTCATCTTCTTCTTCTTCTTTATTGTTTTTTGTTGTTGTGGATGGTTTAAATTGTCAAGTTAATCACAAATTTTAATTACACATTGTTTGTCTGTAACTACCGCCACTTTTGTTGTTGTTTTCCAACAAGACAAGGTAACTCCGCCTAAGAGGTGTTGTTGACTGATGTCAAATGGTTTCTTTTGCTTATGGTAGTGTGGGGCGATGTCAGTCGAAATAATTGTGGGATTTTTATGAGTCTGTTTTTTTTTTTTAATTCCGTAGTAAACAATTGAATAATTTTTACTCTTTTATGAATAATAATAAGCAAATTGGGGTGCGTAACTTGGATTGAGTTTCTATGCAATTTGTTATCAAGAAAGCTGCTCTTTAAAGTTAAGCAATGAATTTGAAATAAATATGAAAATAGGTGAGGCTAACTTTAATTATAGGAATCAGTTAGAAAATATTGTAATTTTTTAAATTAAATTTCCATAATTATTATGGTAAGTAAGTATGAGAGATAAAGGTGGGCTTGATTCCATGGAATGCTACGCACAACGAAAGAACAATTGCATTAGTATTGAGTCTAAGTGGCGAACCAGTGATGTTGCATAAAATGATTAGAAATTTGAATGTAAAGTTTAAAGGGTCTAACATGTCAAATATGGATGATTGAGACCAGAAATGTTCATGTAAGAAGAACTCTAAGGAAATATTTGAAAACCTTTATTCACGCTGTTGATGTTGTCGGTGTGTTTAGAAGAGTGGCGATATTATCATTCAAAGAATTGATTGTACGAACGAAAGTGGTTGGAAGACAAAAGACAGTCAGTCTATACGTTCTGTAATAAAGATTGTATGATCGGACAAATGTATGAGCGAGTGGGACTTCTAAATAAAAACCTATACGAATATGGAAAAAGGGCATTTTGTGTGAAGATAAATTCGAATTTAACTACATACATACATAATTGGCCATTACAACCCTTCAGTTAGGATTTGGGCCTAGCTTCTCGAATTTACCTAGCAAAGACAAAAACCAAAAAATTTATAACAGAGTCGCTGTTAAGTGTTTAACAGAAGTGTTTAACAAAAATCATAGATGGGCACTTTGCAGTACCAGTAAAATTTCAGTAAAAATTGATTTTTACTGATTACTGAAAAAAATTTCAGTATTCAGGAAAATTTTACTGGTAATGCAATCTAAATTTCATTTAAATTTCATTTAAATGTCATTTAAATTTAGATTGCATTAACAGTAAAATTTTACTTTTTTTCATTTAAATTTTATTTAAATTTCATTCAAATTTAGATTGCATTAACAGTAAAATTTTACTGAATACTGAAATTTTTTTCAGTAATCAGTAAAAATCAATTTTTACTGAAATTTTACTGGTACTGCAAAGTGCCCATCTATGACAAAAATTAACAATTTGTTTTGAAAACTGATAAATTTAGACAAAAAATTATTTATTTTAATAATGTCTGGGGACTAGTTCAAATGAACTAAACTGTGTCTAAATCTGATAAATAATGGACGTGTGATGAAATGGGCTGGATAGCCATGGTGTCAAGGATTCCAAAACAGTTTTCATTACAGTCGGGCGTTATTTGGGACTGGAGATATAGGCGACTAAGCTAATATCTTTCTCATCGACAAAAATCAAAAAAGTTGACCAAAAAATGCACAAAATATTTTCGACTTCCTCAAACCAGTCTTCTTCAAAAGAGAGCCAAATTTAAAATTGCAAGAAAATTTTCTCAAAATTGGTTATTCGGTCTCGCCATACATGCATTAAGTTAACACACACGCAACATGAGTGGTGTGAAAAGCTGGGTTGTAAGCCCGGCTAAAGCGTTGTAATGATCAATTAAGTAAGCAAGTAATCCCATTTGAATAAGTTAAACCAAATTTACTCTGTTAAAACCTTATTAAGATAGTTTTTTTGGAAAATGAATAGAATTTCATTGGTCTTTGCTGTAAAAAATGCCGTAAAATTTTTATCGTTTTTCTTTTTTAGTTTTTCAGAGATCAGCATTTATTGATTTTTGCTTTATGTTTTTTTCACTAAACATGTTTGGTTACTATTGCACCATTTGCTAAAGTCTTTAATGCTTCCTCATCATTAAGAAAAAAGAGATGATTTAAGCATTAAAAACTTATTTGTTGCCAACAATTGAATTGAGGCCAACAAATGCAAAGTATGTGTTGCTACACAGATGTTCTGACCTGACTGACTGGACTGACCATTGAAGCAAAAACCATATTTTCAATATGACATTTGCCAGTTTGTGGCTTGTGAAGTATGGTAAACAAAAACTTTTGGCCATATTGCACTAATAGCAAAACCATAGTAAATAACTTCTCTCTCTCTCTCTATCTCTCTTTCAGTCTTACTCACTTACACACCCACAGACATATGTCAAATACCCACATAAATCTTTGCAAAATGCTAAATTTAGGACATGCCATACCAATAAGCAAAAGGGGGAATTCCTTGGAAAGGAATGAAGTCTCAATATAGTGTCTGAAACACTTGACTTGTAGTTGTAAACAGGAAACAGCAGGTATATGCCACCAAATATCTGTCATAAGCACATATACTCACACACATAAATACAGCGTAACACAAAAAATGAAACAACATTTACACAATAAAGACTTACAAATGCTGCTGTGGCATAGAACTTTGGGGATGGATACCCTATTAGTATATTTTCGATAGGAGGTGAAGTGAAGTTATAAACATTTTTTTCTTATACATCAAAATGTCTATTCAACCCTTTTCTAAGTGAACCCTGTAAGCCTCCTCAAGCAGAGCATATACTCGAGTGTATTGAATACAGGGGGCATGATTGAGTTTTTTAACTAAAAATCGGAAGCAACGTGGACTAAGTTGAGTATTACATCCCGAAAACGCCAATATTCCAGCAGTTTTTTATATTTTCTACTCCTTTGTGGCTATTTACGAAACTAGTTTCAAAATGTGGATCACTGGCTCTAAGGAGAGCAGCTTAGCTTAGCTCCATAGCAAAGGTAGCATAAAACCACAAAAACAGTAACAGAAGTTACATTCTCCCTATGGAAACTCACTGATGAAATAGAAAAGGGCTCCTACCTGTCGCTATAAAAGACAACGAAATTAAACAACCTGAGGCATAAAACCTACAATGTAACCAACCATTCAGTCATTCATTGATGAAAAACAAGACTGCAGAGAGGTAGAGAACTGTGCAACATCGATTATGATGAGTTGACATAATATGTAGCAGGAGTCAATGCAACCTTAAATAGTTTGTTAATGGAGTGTTTCGAGTGTATGAATGTGTGTGTAAGAGAGTGAGTGAATGAGTTTTATTCCCTCATTTCCTTTAAATCTGTTTTTTTCAAATGCTTGGCTTCTGTTGCTATTGTTGCATACAGATTGTCATTTAAATGGTTTCTTTCTTTTTTTGTTGGTTTCTATTGCTGTTACAAGACATCCTTGCGGCTGTTCTTTAATAATGATAATGTCAGCAGCAATTGTTGTCGTTTTTAAAAACTGAGAATTACATGTGGTCGTATGTGTGTATGTGCATGTAAATGTTTGAAGGTGGCAAATAGAGATAACCTGAACTGCATTCAAACTTTTTTTTTTATTTCCTACAACATTAACAAATTGAGATTTTTGATGTTAAAGACTGTACACAGAATAGTTTGCTCTAAAATTTGCCTATATTGCGCTGTTCCAGGCTTCTCAATTCTTATGTATCTTTGTCAGCTCCTTCAAAAGTAGGTCACTTGTGATCATCACCTTGTAATAGTGGCAGCGTTTGCCAGCTGTTAAAAGGGAAATGTAAATGAGAAATCTTTCTTTAAATACATAACACCTAACAGCCTTGCCAGATGAGAATTTTTAAGCCCCTAAAAAGATAAACTGTTTTCAGTTATAAGGTGTTACAGTTCCTGACAACAATCCCAAGCCATTCAGATTTTAACGAGCAGAATACGAAACATTTTTTATCATGGTTTTGGCATCATGGTTTTTAAAAATGAAAAGGCTGTAATTAACCTTCGAATATTGCATCCATTAAGACCCTAGAATACTGACGTTCAGAGAGGATAACAGCAATATTACTAAGTGCAGAGAAAGCCCCATCAGCCAAGCTCATCGTACAATACAACAACCAAATGCATTTATCCATCGACAGATGGAAACCCCACCTTTTGGGGCCTACTTTAGAATCAATCTTCTAAAGAAACTGCAACAAACCAAAGAAATAATAAGAAGCTGTCGAATTCTAAAACTTAGCTTAAGTTAAAAGGGAGTGGTAGCTTTGTTAAAATCAAATTTCAATTGAGAAGACACAGTCTCCCGTTGTGATACACATGAGCTAACCTTATAAGTCGATCTCGACAATCAGCGTTAGACACACAAATTTAAGCGTGACCTTCGTAGAGTCAAACTGTGAACTGGACGTTTGGTGAACGATAGATTGATGAGAAAGGGAAGTTCGCGTCAAATCAGACACTGGCAGAGAAAGTGGACACAGTACCTTTCCTCTTCTTAATAAATCTACAACCTCTGCTGAAGTCATTTGGAAGTAAAGAAAGTATCTCCGCTACACAATGACCGGTGAAAATAGATGAAGGGTCAGAGACGTCTCCAGGATCCAGTATAAACACTTGATCCTTACGCATTATGTGCAAAGTAAACAGTGTGATTCTATAGGTAGTAATGTAGCGAGACTCTTCCTCAGTCCAGTCTTTATAAACGGCCAATAAATTAGGCAAACAAATATACAGCGTACCAGTGGTATAATGTACAAATTGTAGGTTAAAAAGATTTGATTGCTACTTGGCTATCGGCGAAGTTAGTTGAATCAGTTTTGAGGTTGTGGTCTGGATCTGAAATTTCTCAAAGTAGTTGGAAAGGTGAAGAAGTATACTAATATCAAATCTGTTGGAAAAAAAAAATTGCGCTTTATTTTCAAGTTTTGAAACAACTGTGTGTTCGTAGAATCCCTAGGTCTATCATGTCTGAGGACCAGTCTTCTCTAGTTAGAATTTAAATGAGAAAGTTCCCATAATTATTTGGTTCAGAGGCGAAGTAGTTAATTTTCAATAGAGCCTGGGTATCCTCAGACAGTATTAAAGATGGCCCAAAGGCACGTTAGTCCCTTCGGCAGCAATAAGTGCTGCATGTTCTGTGGCAAGTAATGTGAATGGAAGGAAATCAAGCACAATAAGAAGGACTTGTGTAGGCTTAGTGCGTAACGCATCCGTAATCGGTATCGCAACACATTTCCATACTTTACCAAGACGTTTCACATTACAATTTTAATTGAGGGGACAGTGTACCGAAAGATCTTTGATTCATCGATCTTCGGAAAGGATAAGTTCTTGATTATGTTGTTGTATCAGCTTGTGACAAAATCTTAACTTAAGGTCAAGAGTCATGTCAATACCGCCTGCCTTCATTGAAACCATATTGCGCCTCTCGCATTTTAACTTTAAAAATTAGTTTAGAGCCTCTATACAGTCTCTTGTAGAGTGCGTACATATAAGAAAAAGTTCTAATTGGAGTCTGTGTTTAGTTCGATAAAGAATCTCGAACCCCGAAAGACACTGTATTGGGGTACAGAAATGTCTTTATGCCCATAGAACAGCATTAGACATCATTTCAAAGTGTTGCCAAATAAAAATCTGTAAATTTCTTATTTTTTCTACCATTTTTTTTCTTTTTTGTTGTTTGTAAATCATTTTGTTGCAGTTATTGTTGCAAGTATAACTGTGGTTATGAACTTTCATAACGTTTATGTCATAATGTTTATGCCACTCTCGTTTGCATATGCATGTGTATTGTGTATATGGTTATATTATTGGTTATATAGGCTACTTCCTGCATGTACAGTTACATATGGAAGTGTGTGTGTGGATGTGTATTTGAAGGATAATTCAACAGAAATCGGATGAATAATGACAAAAGGATTTCTGTTGCCATATGGAAAGTATACAGCTGAGAAAGAGTGGTATAGAGAGAGAGAGAGAGAGTAGGAAAGTACGAGGAATAAGTTGTGTGAGGATATTTAAATTTTAAATTCTTTTATACACATTCACACATACATGAATTCTGCATGTACTTGGGTTTGAATAAGTATGTATGTATATATGTATGCTTGTAGATGTGACAATATGCCAATATTAGAATGAAGTTTACAATGGATGGACATTTTTTATACTTCTCTGCCTTATTTTTATACTGGGTATAGAATGTAACTGTAAATGTTTTACTTTGTGGCATTTAATTTGTTTTAAATATGTGTGTGTATGTACGTGTGTGATTGTGTACGTGTTTTAAAATTGTATTATTTTAACTGGTCTACTGCGCTAGTTTTCAGCACTCCTCTTTTGTTTTGTTTTTTTCTGGAAAATAATTTATTTCCTTATGCTCTACAATATAATGTAGAGAGAGAGAGATACACTTTCTATCATATTTTATATAAACTTCTATTGAATTTTCCTCTTCTATTATTATTTTCCTTTTTTTGCCATTTAAGTTCTTGTGCTCATTTGAAACAATTTTTCTTCTTTTTGTTTTTTTATTTTTTATTATTGTCATTTAAACAATTGCTCAATATTGCTTGTCACCATCATATTTATCTATTCATATGGTAAATTCATGGTAAATTTCATTTCATTTCTTTTCTATTCTATTCTTTTCTATTTTATTAGAGAATAGTTATCGTTAGGCACAAAGATGGGAAGACAAAAACGGGACACAGAGAGTGTTGTTGGAATGTAAAGAGTAAATGATAGAAAATTTATTATGCACTTGAAATATGACACATTGTTGTACAGGATTTTCAATAGGATTTTTCTTTTTTTGTTTTATTTTAATATGGGAGCAGAAATTCTGATAGAGAGGATACATTCATCAAAGGAATAAAGGCGATAAGAAGAATAAAGTGTGGTTAAAATATAAAATGTGATTTATCTTTTTAAAGTATATATTAAAAGAAGATTTGTGAGAAAGTAATTGCTTTAAAATGCGTTAAAGTTAAGAAACTTTAGAATTTTTATGCGAAATTAGTACGTCTCCCAGAACTTATTGTATGCGGAGTGTGCATGAAAAGATTTGGGCTTGTTTCTACCTCCATGCTTATTCACTTACTTCACGTTGCCGTAGACTAATAGGTAATGTGTGGGTTTTTTGTCCGAGGTCGGACATATATAACATAATTAGCCATTACAACCCCTCAGTCAGGATTACATCCTAGCTTCTCACACCGCTCATGTTGTGTGCCTTAATTTTATACTTGAGTGGCGGGACCTACAGTTTTACGTCGACTCCGAACGACAGATTTTGATAAACTTTTTTCATGGCAGATTTATTTACTCTCAGAGTTTTTTGATGTCTGGCCTGGGGCTCGAACCCGGACTTTACGTCTAATGAGCGAACACACTACATAATAGACTACGACGACTACCACCCCAGGTCAGATATCAAAACGAAATATGAAGAAATATTTGTTCGGTTTCTAAACACAATTCTGAGAGTAAATAAAATTACCGTGAGAAATTTCCCAATAATCCGTAGTTCGCAGTCGACTTTAAATTGTAGGTCCCGCCACTCATAGATTAAATTAGAACACACAACATAAGTGGTGTGAGAAACTATATTGTAATCCAGATTGAAGAGTTGTAATGACTAGTTATGTGTGTATGTCTGCTTATTCTCTTAAGTTGTCTCTCTGCTGCAACCTTCAGGTCTAAACATTTATAGGTCAAACTTGATCGACTTTCGCTGCAGTTTTCTGTCAGTCTGTTTACAGAGACACCTCTGATAATTACTTAATAAATTAGCTAGAGCTTGCACACTCCTTCCAACTATCAATCCACACATAAATATAGGTAAACCACTTGGTTGTCTTAAGCAGCCTGTTTAGCAAAGTCTGCTGACAAATCATGAGCTAATAAGGAATCTGGATTTATTTTCAGACTCATCCTACTTACTGACTTAATTTGGCATTACAATCCTTTAGTTAGGATAACTCGATAGGTCTTCACGCCTCTCATGTGTTAAGTCGAATCCGCAAGACAGATTTTTGAGAGACAAGCTGGTGGTTGAACTACGATCTTGTGGCTAATAAGCCACATTACCTACTAGACTACGGCGACTTCAATTTGCAATTTAGGTTGTGGCATTTGTCTCAAACAAAAATCTTAATTGGGTCCCCTTATGATACCAATAGCTTCCGTTTTGTAAATCTTAGATTTGGTCAATGATATCCTTGCTATCTTTTTCCAGCATATTTCTTTCAGTGCACATTTGATTTCTTTGCCAATATGTTGTCTGCCTGGATGCTAGAAGTTTACTAACATACATCTCAAACCAAATAACTGTAATCATTGTAACTGTTATTATTATTTTTTTTTTTTCTTTTCTAACTTTCTTCACAACTTTGTCCCTCAATTGTTCTTTTCTCCCCGGTATTTATTCTGTGGTTTCTGCTGTTTTTTTTCCATTTGCCACAAAATACTACTTGTTTGGGAAAACACTTTTATTCCCCAGAGTATGTTAAAAAAAAGGAAATAAAAATTTCTTCAAGACACACTCCAATGTATCAATACATATTGATCAATGACAATAGAGGCTGGTAGGTATGTGGTTAAGAAATATGCCACAGCAGTGTCTATCTGTCTGTCTGTCTGTCTGCCTATCGCATATTTCAGGCAAAATTATTATTCAATGGATTGTAATGGTGGGATATGAGGTTCAAATAAAATTGCATGACTTTTTGCCAAGTTCTAAAGGCGAAATGAATTCTAAAATGATTTGAAAATGAACTGTTAATAGAGGAGGTTATCTCAAAATGTGTAACGAATTAATGTGAAAGGGATATTATTGTAGGTTGCGATAGCAAATGAAACTCTTACAAGAAGTACATATAAGAAAGTAGATTACATGGGGAACTTCTTTAAAGTGTGTTTGAAAGTTATGTGGTTGATTTTGTAACTATTTTAAAAAAGTTTAATTTGGAGGAGGAGAATTTAAATTTCCTTAGCAATTCAATTTCAAACGAAATCCCTATGTCTTGGACTTCATAGTAGACTTGCGTCTCGAAAAACGGGTGCCGAAGTAGAAGTGACAGTACACTCAGTCAAAATTTTGGAGTATTTGGAATTTTAATATCAAATCTTCTATCGATAAATTAATAACCAGCCAGTCGATCCGAATGTGTTTATGATTTCCCAGCATTGCTGTCTAGAATTCGCCGTAGTCTAGTAGGTAGTGTGTTGAGGTGAAGTCATGGTTCGAACCTCATGTCTAACGTCTCCAACAGAACGAAATATGAAAAAATATTTCTTCGGGGACTTTCTCTCAACAGATCTCTGGCAAAATCTCTGAGAGAAAAATAAAACTGCCATGAAAAGTTTTTCAAAAATCTATCGCTCAGAGTCGACTTTAAACTGTAGGTCCTGCCACCCATGTATAAAATTAACACACACAACATAAGTGGCGTGAGAGGTTAGGTCTTAATCCTGACTGAAGGGTTGTAATGACCAATTAAGTAAGTGGACAAGGACTTAATTGCATTAAGTTTTACTTACAGCCATCTCGAATAGAACGAAAGATGAGAGTCAATTGCTTTGTTGTTACAGTGCTCTGGCGATCAGGAAAGCTGACTTTCTGCATACTTTATTCGTGGAACCCAAATACGCTACCATATGAAACAAATTGAGTGCGAGTTGGTTTACAAGCTGACCAACCACAGGGTACATCACAACGATAGGAAGCTGCGAAAGGCTGGACGAATATATATTGAACTGTGTATCCATTTTCAGTGTTAGCTATCACGTATGGGAAACAACATAGGCAGTAAGTACGATATTTTGTTTGCAATTACTTTGAGCATTGAACGACTATACTCCGAAATATCGTACTTCGGTTAGTCGTATCAGTTATCGCATAAGGGCAGACTGGTTTTACATATGTACATAAGTTATGTATTTCGACGGAAGAAGAGTGGCATACATTTCTATAAATATCACAAGAGATTATCAAATTTTGGGAAACTCAAAAAAATTTTGTCTTTTAATACAGTTTGAAATAATTATGCCAATAAGTTTAGTTTCTATAGAAAAAATTTTTGTATAAAAATTATTTTGGGCGTACTATGTCCTAACCTAGCCTATCTACAATCTATTGATGCTGGGTGACATTATAACATTAATTTCCTATGACCTATTTAGTCTATAAAAAGAAAAATCCTCTTTTTACAAACTTCCCATTAAGGCTCTTTCCCCTCGAATGTCTTAAATAACGCCATTAAAAAGACATTGTAAGTCTATCTCCTTTGAGTATAGAAAAGTTTTCTTTCTAGAATTTCTTTTTTCTTTTAATCACAAAATCCCCTTTAGCTTTCAAGTTTGTTCTTTTTTCATGTATTTGCAGGAAAGCTTTCTAACACGGTTACATCGATAATCCATATAAAGGTCTCGCGGGTATTACAAATGATTTTGACACCCCCATTAATTTTTTACAAGAAAAAAAAAAATTTCTTTCTTTGTGTATTTTCTCTGCCCCTTTTTTTCAAACTTTATATAGAAGAGTTTGAGCAAAATAAAAAAAATATATTACGAGTGTATTACAGAAAAAAAAGAAAGAAAAAAACCTTAAATTAAATTGTATTGTATTGTCGTGCAAATCCACTTACACTGTATTTAAATAAATATTAACACGTAGTATGTGAGTATGTGTTTTACAAAGCCAATAACAAAAAAAGAAACTCATTTGAGAATGTACATTGTACACTCTACAATTGTTCTAGTACGGTTATGAACCTTCAAAGCTAATGCACAAAGTATTATTATACACACAATGAGGCTTCTTACAAACATTTTTCTTTGAGTGCTCAACTCGTAACATACTCGTATTTACTTTGTATTGTCGTGTTTATTTTTAGAAAAAAAAAAGAAAATGTTTTGTATCCTTATCCGTTATTTTTTTTTTGTAACTGTTTACCGCACCATTATAACCGCAATATTACACAACCATCATCATTATCATCATCACTGTTCACTCTCTCTCTCTCTCTCTCTCTCATACACAGCACAATACAATACGAACCGTTAATGGCATTTCTATAACTGTTTTTATTTGTATTTGTATAGGTGTCGGTGAGAAGAGTTTTTCTCACGCTCTCACATGTGAGAAAGTATCAATTGAATGTTTTGTACACGGTTGGTTGTGCATATAAGGGTGGGGCTATTTATAGAGTAATAAGGGTTCCCTTCATGTCATTCATTGTGTTAATCCGATAACGGAGTAATTTGAAATAAAAAACAGCGTGCGGGGGAGTTGAATAATATACTCCATGGGGAAAACGTTTGTTAAAACAAATAAATAAATGGTTGTCCTCTTTTACTTTTTCTTTTTCTGTGATGACATTTTCCTCTGCCAGCAGTTCGCTCTTTTTCCACCTGCTGGCTGTATGGTATTTAACTCGTTGTCGTCTCATCGTCACAACACAACACAACATCATTGTCAATTTCATTTGATTGTCCTTTTCGATTATTTTGTTTTCTTTTCTCTTGATTAGTATCGATATTATTGTGTATAAAGAGTCTGTTGTTTTTTTTCTCATATCTTTTAGTTGAATAGGAAAAGGATTTTATTTTTGCTCATTTTTATACCAAGAAAGGATAGAGGATATTGTGTATAAAACAAAATGCCACTTTAAAAAAGCGAAAAATAAAAATTTTCTTTTTACAGTTAGTTTGCTAAAATAAATACCCATACACTTACAATGGGTTCTAAAAATAAAACTGCTGCCCCAGACTACTATCAAATAAAACCGTAAAACGCTAAAATATCCTGGAAAAAGAAAAAAAAGAACCACTTTTTTTATTACCTTGTGTAGCAGCAATGTTAGCAAGTACTGTAAAGAAATTAAAGAGAGAGAGAAAGAAACGAAGAAAATTAGTTGAGTAATCGAAAAAAAAAAAATAAAAAAAATTTTAAGAAAGAAAATGAAGCGAAAAGTTTTTCTTTTGCTTAGGAGACTAACTATACAAAAGAAGAAATTAAGAAATTAAAAGTACTTTCAGGGAATTTTAAATAAAATTTCGAAATATTTTCCAAAAAGTTGAATAAAATTACTTGCATTACACTACGTGCAGTTCAAGAGTAAGTAACAAAAATATTTGAAAAAAAGGAATTTAAATTGAAATGGGTTTTAAATAAAAGAACACGCAATAATATTGTATTAAAGATAAGTTTACAAAAGAAGTAAATAATTTTATAAATAAGAAGGCATTCCTAGCTAGGGCATGTTAAGCATTCATTTCGATGGCAAAAGCTTAGAAGATTCTACTGGACTTATTACTTATTTAGGCTGATCAAAGTTAAGTAGTAACTAAAACCCGAAGTCCAATTCTAAGATAGCGGTATTGGTGCTTCACAAGGGAAAGATCTTCTTAACATAATTGCCTATCGGATTTATAATAGCGCCTGCTGGCAAAGGTAATTGTCCGCTTTATCTTCAGATTTTTCAGATTTTCGATGGTAATAGTGGAGACTTCACAACGCCGAGGTTATAGCAGTCGGCTGTAGCTTGGTATCCTATATTTCTTGAACATATGCTTCGTGTTGCCATCTCTTAATATCAGGGTCAGCTTGGCAGATTACGCAACAAACTGTATACTGCTATGTACTCCTTCCACAGAAAACTTTCCATGACAAAGTTAAAGATATCGTATAATAATCTCCTTGCCTGAAATCTCTAACTATGTTGGAAGGTTCTGTCCTTCCTTGAAGTAGCTATAGAAGTTGCAGGAGATGTTCAATATCATACTGCACAGCTTTATCACAGATTTGCGGTCAAAATGCGATTTCTTAAATTGCAAGCGAATGTTGCCTTAAAGTTTGTTAAAACAAGGATTGTCAAGGTTTTCATGGGATTTGTCAAGGATTGGGCGTAGTGTGATATCAGAGCTTTCAAAATATTCGATAGGATAGAAGGATTATATATCTGTAGTTGGCACATTTCATAGAACTTTGACGTTCTAATCGATGGACATATTTTCTTCTGACTGTATTCTGCAGAAAAGCTTGAGAATGCACTCTATTAGCCTGCTATCTCCGGTCTTAAAGAAGTCAACAAGCAAACAGGAAATCGGAGGCACAAGCAAAGTTGTTTTTAGTCATTGAATCGCGACTTTGACTTTGTCATGGCTGGTCTTCGGAATCTTCACGCTTTCGGGGGATTGGTTTTGAAACAACATCATCTCGTACTCATTGCCTTGTAGTAATGTAAGGACGTGTTGCTTCCATGACTACAATACCTCTTGCGAGCATGTAACTAAATTGCCGTTTCCACCTTCGCAAGAAGATGTTTCTTCCTTGAGATCCTTTGTTCACACTTCTGTACAATTGAAATTCCTATAACTCTTGTCTTTCCTCTTCCCTTTCCTTGCATGCATCCAAAAAACGCTAAAGAGAACCCAAAAGGAATATCTAATTTCTTGTTGTTGCTGTTATGGATTAAAAACGACTTTCCTTGACAAAGAAATCTCTGTTACATTTGCTTAATTAAACTCATAAAGAAGATAGAATTTTATTTGGAATTTAATTTAATTTCCTCTTTTAATATTGGATTGAAACGAAATATTTGATTGTTATTTACGCGTATTTTAAGTGCATTTCATATTTCATATTTCATTATCATTTTTTTTCGTGTGTTTTACCATTTAAAATCTGTTTAAATATTCTCTTTAATGGTTGAATTTTAAAAATATTTTGGCCGCGTTGTATTAATTTCGTTAAAATAATTGGGCTGCTGATGCTTTTAGTAGTTTTGCACCGCGTATTATAAATACAATAAGTAAATGGAAATCAATTATTTAAATAATTCATTTATTTTGTTGCAGGTTTTTTTTTGTTTGTTTTCGTTTTGTTTTTTTTTATTTTGTTGTTATTTTTATAAAGACAAAAAAAACATAGCGCTTATGGAAACCACACACTTGAAGAAAATATGCGGGCGATTGAAAAAGTCTTGTGTTGTTATATAATGAAGGAGCGCAACTTTTGTGTTGCTTATAACACTTCACGAAAAAAGCCATACAATTAGGCCCTCGAATTATCTCAGAAAGATTTTAAAAGCAAGTGGTTAGTTAGTCTGATACTAAGCCTACATTTACAATCTTGTATAGCATGGTCACAATACTCTGTCCATGCGATTTAAGGATATCTTCTAATCCATTCGAGTCCAGCAGAGTCTAGCAATATTACATGCACTCTCCTGCTGTCAATGAAATTAGGCTTCACTATGAAGCGACAGAATAATCCATATTTAAACGTTTATAAGCTACATACCAAACCTGATCATTTCATCAGCAATGCAATTCCCGGCGATATATCCCAGAACCCAGATATATCTTTGAACGCTCCGAATATGTTCTCAAAAATCCTCGGCCTTCATGAGCGAGAACGGTTGTTGAAAAGATATTCGTTGCCGACTAAATCGCAACCTGACTGTCCAAGTAAATCAAGGGGTTTTCAGTGGTAATCGTGCCACTCAACGAGCATTGCGCCGCTTTAAAAATGACTATGATCTCAGCACAGAAAACACTGGAGTTTTAATAAGTATATTACAGCCAACTGTGTGTAGTATTTTGGAGCCAATACATACATAATTGGTTCTTACAATCCTGCAGTCAGGATTACGACCTAGCTTCTCACACCACTTATGTTGGGCGTTTTAATTTTATACATGAGTGGTGGAACCTACAGTTTGTACTCGACTCCGAACGAGAGATTTTTAAGAAACTTTTTACGGCAATTTTTTCATTTACTTTCAGAGTTTTTCCCAGAAATCTGCTGAGAGGAAATCGCCGAAGAAATATTTTTTCATATTTCGTTTTAATGTTTGGCCCGGGGGTTTAACCGTGGTTTCACGTCTAATAAGCCAACACACTACGAGCTAGACCACGGCGACTTGCATTGGAGCCAATGCATGTCTAAAGAATCACTGTTTGGTTATCTAGCAACTTCTGGACACAACCGGGAACGAATTACAATTCTTTCAATATGATTCTCCGGCGAAGCTAACTTATCGGAAAGTTTATAGTTTTATGGATAGCATTGACAAACACCATGAGCCACTCTACATATTGCTTTATAAAGAATTAGCTCGATTTGACGTTGACTCCAAATGACTTCGAGAAACTTTTCCCGGTAATTTTATGTCGTCTCAGGGTTTTTGCGAGAAGTCTTCTGAAAGCTGAGATGAAGGCACAGAAAGAAATATTTTTTAATTTTTTTTTTTCAAGAAGATGTTTGAGCTAAGGTTTGAATCAAGACTACAGTGACTTCAATATTATCCTTTTTTGCCGTGTATAAATATTTTTCTAATTTTTTTCCACCTATGTATACGTACATGTGTATGTACATACGTGTGACAATATATATGTATTTGTGTTTTTGTGGAATAAAAATATAATTTCATGATTATTTACACAGAGATAAAGTGCGATAGCGAGAGAGAGAGAGCGAATAAATGCATATTCATGCGATACTAATATGAGTATCATCTCTATTTGCCATTTTTATTTGTTGTTATTTTTATTTGTATTGTATGGATAGGATATCCATATGGTATTTGTTTAATTTATTTATTAACAATAAAGTGTAAAAATTAATGCGATTATTAGTTAAAAACAAAAAAGATACCATATGAGCTCAGCGTGTATTTATTTAAATTATAAATGGCCGTGTGTATCTTTGAATCTATTGACAAAATAGATTAATTTTATTAAACAAAATAAAGTAGAATAAAAAAAGGAAGAAGACAAAATGAATTTGTCAAATATTTGTTTAACTCTTGCGTAAAGTGCAATTTGTTTTTCGGTTTTTTTTTCCACTTTTTAATTTTAATTGATTTAGTTTCCATTTATTTTGTTTCTATTTTTAGGTTTTCTTTTTTTTTTTTTTTTTGTATTTTAATGAGCCATAAATGTTTTAACCACATTCTGTTTTATTCAAATTAAACAGATTTAAAGTGTTTAGTTTTTTAATTTAAAAAAAATTTATTTTCTGTTAATAATTGATGATAAATATAAATTGTTCAATTTTATAATGAAGTTAAATAAATTAAAGGAAAGAAACATTTCGATTTGGACTGCGTTATGGTTTACCAATGCTTCTACGAACTGCTCCACGTAAACCACACTGTGCCACAAGCATTCATTACCGGCATGATATCATGACTTGTGAGCCTGCAATATAAGATTTCAGAAATCTCAACATCTGTGTTGAAAAAACGCAGTACTTTAGTACTTTTTCATTTCAAAAATTCAGTACCTTCTTATTATTATATATTTTATGTCTTATAGTGTTTTCACACCAAAAGCTAAAAACCTGATTTTAGCATTAAAACCATAATCAGCTGTTTTGTGCAAATTTTCTTAAATCTGGTTTTAACTTTCATACATTTATGACTGTGCAACAGCTGTTTTTGTTTAAGCAAAAATAAAAATATGAAAAATTAAGAAATAATATTATTAATATTATTGTTAAAATATTATTATTTATTATTGTTGCAGCATTCATTATATAAAATTTTACATTTTTATGCAACCGGCTTGCTGAATTTTTACATTTGTTTTGTTTTTATCAGCTGTTTTCAATATTTCAGAGCTGGCAGCTCTGATTTAGTACATAAAACAAGGTTGTATTTCATAAAATCTACTTAAAACCTATTCAAAAAAGGTTTTAAGTTGGTTTTAACACAATAATTTTGTATGGTAAAAGCAGGTTTTATTTTTGGTTTTAACGTTAAAACCAACTTTTGCGTTAAAACCACTCGGTGTGAAAACGCTATTAGTCTTTTAAACTATTAACGCATTAGCAAATGTATTGCTAAAGGTAGAATTAGTCTTTAGCCCCGATTAGCCAAACGTATACGAAACATATGCCCGCTTTTAGAATACAAATAGCAATGAGAACACTTGGTCAACATAGACTTACAGATGTAATATTTTCTTGTTATTGTTAAACAATCGCTAGAATTTCTTTCGTAAGTCTCTGTCAATTTTCAAAAACCTTTTGAAAAAATATCTTGTAACGCAGTACACTCTTGACTAATTAGAAAACAAATTGCCAGTTGGAGTTGAAACAAGTCTGATATACATATAAAGAAAGCCAACGTTTTAGTATTAGTTCTGTTACGGTTGCACTTTGCATTGAAAGATCAAATAATGAAGCGCTATTCGCAATCCACTCATCTCACTTACCTAATGGCTAATCGTTAAGATATTAGAAAAGGTAGTTTTAACAATAGAATTAAAAAAAGTATGTGTACATAGGTAGGCAAAGGTATAGGTTTCAATACTTTCTGTTAGGTTTTGAGCCATAGTAATTTTCTTGCGATCTAAAGTGAATTCATTCTAACATAATTGCCAGACCTAACACTCAGCAATATATGCAAAGTTTCATCGCAATATTTATTGTTATTTACGGCCAACACTTAATACGCATTGCATAAATAATGAATTCTCTCTGTAATGCTTTTGTGATATGCTGGCCAGTCGACTAATCCACTAGGGCATATTGATATGAAAAATAATGCTAGGTAATTACAATAAAAGTAGATCTGTGACATGCATGACACTATCCAGAAATAACCTGAAGTAAGTATCCGAACTTTTAGAGGAAGATAAATTATAGGATAGAGCTGCTGATGTTGTTCTCTCTTAGTAGAATAATGTAGAATAACTAAATCTAAATGCCTTGAGAGAGAAACGCGAAAGATAGAACGTATAGTATTAACAATAACAATTCAACAGTAAAGTTCTAGAAGTTGCCAGACCGAAAATATGTGAAGAAAAAATAGAGCGTATAATATTGCCAATCGATAGTAGTAAAAATTATGACATATATACACTGTTGTTATTGCAGCAACAATACTCTATTGAGACTTTATTGTTGGAGTTGAAATAAAAAAGTGAGAAATTAAAATTACTTGAACAAATAATAAATTGTAATACACAACAATGCAACTTCTAGCGTTGTAGGTTTATTAAAGTAGAGAAAAGAGTGCTTCGCAGCTAGCAAAACCATTCTAAGTTTCAGATTTATCTTTTGTTGATATGCCACCACGCGGATCCCAGTTGAACCAGATAGAGACTGGGATGGAGTTTTTCACATTCTCGCTGTTATACTGACATTTGTTTATAGCCTATAATGCTTCCCAATGATGTATTTATTTCTGAACATCTGAGAGGGTTCTTGGGTCAGTAGTAAATGAAATTATGTCTTTGATGTCGTTGAAAAACAACCGAAAATCACCACGATACTGATACTTATGTCGAGAAGGTGGACTTTCAGTTGTCGTTATAAAAGGCTAAAAACCTAACAAACTTTCTTTTGATTAAGGACATTCCAAAAGGACTTTTCCTTACCAAAATTTCCAACAATATACAAAGGTTTTATCACATGATTATTAGTGTAACTTCCTCAGGTGCCTGGAAATCAGTTGCGAAATTCAGTGTTGTCCCACAAGCTGCTGTATTGTGGTTTAAACATAATCCAGGCCGCTACAAAGGCCATAAGATCAAACAAATTTCCTGTGTAATTTCCCTAAGTGCTTCGAAATATGGTAATTTATTGCTTTGTTCCTCCAGCTCCAGTACAGTAAAGTGTGGTTTCTACTTAATCATGCTGCCATAAACAAATACATTTTCGTCTTCATCTTCATCTTTATCTTCAATATTTTCTGTTCTATTTTAATTAATTTAAATCACATTAATTATGTTCTTAAATTAACATAATAATTCAGAGATTCTTTATTCTTTGCTTCACATGTTGATTTTTATTGCACGCATTAAATATTCAATTAAATGCCAAATGCTTGAAGAGAAGAGAAAAGCAATAACAAGCAGAAAACAAGTAAAAGAAAAGAAAAAAAGCGAACGTAAAATTTGTAATTTTCATTAAAAGAAATTCAGAAAAAAAAACCAAAAAAAAGAAGAAAAAATGAAATGAAATAAAAAAAATTACAAAAAAAAGGTAATTCGACGAAATCCTTTCACTGGCATTTATAAAAGGGAAAAATTTGTTTCCTTTTAATTAAAAATATTTACAAGTTCATTATGCACGCTTAAAACACTTTCCCTTTACCCCCCTCTTTCGTGTACGTTACACTATATTGCTTATTTTGTGTTGTGAAGTGCAACAACAGTAGGGAAGCAACATTTGCCACAAATTGAGTTACAGGTGTTACAGAATAAATCATAAGAAGGAAAGGAAAAGCAAAAGCAAAAAAAAAAATGTATTTTATTTTTCATATTCGTATCCGTCGTTTTTGCTTTTCCTTTCGATTTTTCCTTCCATTTTTTTGCTGTTACTTTTGCTTTTCTTAATATTAAATAAAGATATTTTCTCACTTGGGTTTGCTGTTCTTTTTTCTCTTTTTTCCCCATCCATTTCAAGTGTTGTTTCTTCTTCTTCTTTCTTTCGTTGTTTCCTTGAATGTTTGTGCCTGTGACTTGTGTTTTTTTGAATTTCTTACAATTTGTACGAATACACGGAAAATATTGTATTGAAGGATACGTAGCTGCCAAGCTGTGGCCACAGGAATATATGCTAACAGAGAGGGAGAGGAGTAGGGAAAAGAGGCACGCAGTTACAGTTATTTGACTGCATGTTAAACACTTCCTTACACCTGTGTAAAAGTGAGTGTGTATATCTGGCAGTGTCATTCATACATATATACATTCCCCGCTTACTACTTCTTTTTTTTCGTTTCGTTTCGTTTCTTTTTATAAATTTCTAGGATGTACTTAAAGTATTACATGAAGTAACTTTTAACACTCACTCACTTGTATTTCAGTTGTATTCACTCAAAAATTTTTATTTCTTTTACTCACTCTCACTTACACATACATTTTCAACTGACATTTTGTAACGTATCTGTTTCTCTGTTGTTTGTGTGTGTCTGTGTCAGTCATAAAAGTTTTAATTCTAAAGATTATACCTTGAAAGTCGTAATATTTTAATATTTTACCCAGATTCATTGACACGGCGCTAACTGTAAGTAAATAAAAAAGAGTGGAGTGGTCGTCTTTAAGTGTTTTACTGTTCATAAATTATATGCGAAAAGAGTATAAATTAAACTAAGGTCTCGAAGTACGGTTATAAATCATAATTATTGTGTTGTAGAGGTGTTAGAGTCCTGTGATCATGCGTTTAATTTTTGTTGTTAATCAATATAGGGTATCCCTATAATGTCTCTCCAAATACTGTTGCCATGACCAACTTTGAGATATTAGTCGGTGCCAATAAAGACAACTCCTTGCCTATTGCTTCAAAAATAAGCAGCCCTCTGTGGTGTATTAATGCTTTGAAGTACGTGTTCTAATGATTCATTCGGCTTATTAGGCCGAAACTTCCCATGAGACATTGACAGAATCCATCAAGTATTGTTAATTAAAAGCCCGCAAAGAGATTTCCAGTGTAGAGAACTCACCGTTTATGCACTCAACAGTTTCCTAATACGAGTGTTAATTTTATACTTGAGTGGCGGGACTTACAGTTTAAAGTCGACTCCGAATGACAAATTTTTGAGAAACTTTTCATGGCAATTTTATTTACTCTGCTGAGAGGAAGTCGCCGAAGAAATATTTTTTTCACAATTCCTTCTGTTGGAGAGGGGTTTGAACCGAGGCCCCACGTCTAATAAGCCAACACACTAACTGCTAGACTACGCGCCCTTCAGCAACATAGGTTTCTATCACCAACGTGTTGTTCAACACCATTTGCAACATGGACCTATGGAACTTAAGCAAAGAGGAAGGCATGCGAAGGTGAATTACATACATAATTAGCCATTACAATATTTCTGTCAGGATTACGGCCTAGCTTCTCACATCACTTATGTTGTGTGCCTTAATTTTATACTTGAGTGGCGGGACCTACAGTTTAACGTCGACTCCGAACGACAGATTTTGAGAAACTTTTTCATGGCAGGTTTATTTACATTCAGAGTTTTTGCCAGAAATCTGCTGAGAGGAAGTCACCGAAGAAATATTTTTTTTCATCATTTCGTTTTAATGTCTGGCCTGGGGCTCGAACCAGGGATTTTCGTCTAATAAGCGAACACACTACCTACTAGACTACGGCGACTACAACGAAGGTGAATTAAATGTTGAAAATAGATGCGTAAAGGCCATACAAGCAGGAAGACCAAATGGTATCAAAAGATTGTTATTGAATTCCAGATGCAAGGAGCCGTGGTCGACCAAAGTAAACTTGGAAAATTAGGCAAAATAATACCAATGAAGTTCGCCGTAGTCTAGTAGGTAGTGTGTTGGCTATAGGTATGCTATGTAATAGCAGCGAATTGTATAAAAACGATACGTTCCATACGAGCTTAATGTAATAAAAGCAAAATAAATACACTTTGAATATTTGCGCTTTCTTGTGGATCTTTTACATTGTACAATGGGTCAATTCGACCTCCGGGTACTGTACTTGTCACAGTTGACAAGTACACGTCCTCTAACCTAACCTAACCTACGACTTATGACTTATGTCCCCCAGTTCGAATTTAAGCTTTTAAGATTACGCCGTTAAGCGTTTTCCAGATGTATATTTATACGCATAACTGTTTTCAAATACTTTATAATACACAAGTACTATACAGATGTTCATTAAGAAAAAACAAAATTTTTATTACTAAATACCATAGAGTTCGACTATGACGAATTTATAAAGAATATTGAAATGGAATTAATAAACACACGAAATTAGTTGAAACATAATGAAATAATTTTAAATACAATAGAATCAAATAAACGAGTATTAAAATTCCTTAAAATGTGTTTACTATGCTGAAGGAGTTCGTTATAAATGAAATCCACTGTCATTTAGACAGATACAAGTACCTACTAATACATGCAAACACACAGGCATTACATTATCAGTTATGCTGTTAAGAGAAATAAAACTGCACAACAATCTGCTGGTATTTTAGGATGTTTATCTAACAAATCATTGGAATGTTTTTCCTTTTCTAAAATAGCAGAAAAAAAATTGGAAAGAAATATCGTAATCATAAGGAAAAAAAAACCAGAGAAAAAAGATTATTTAAATGTCATTTGCAGATTAAAACCGGAAAAATTGAGTACGAATATTTGCTTTTTGCAAAAATCATTTTTCTAATATTTTTCTGTGAAAATTGCTTTGGAAATTATGATTGCGTTACCAACTTTATATGGCCATCAATGATGCAAAAGGAAAATATTTGAACATTTTGCAAATGCTTTTATATTTTTTATTTTTTTTGTGTGAATATTGGTTTATTGTGGCAATCAACACTCCATTTGATTTTTGCCAAATAAAAATTCTCTTTGAACAGACATTCAATTGGATTCTTTGGAATCTTTTTTCTTCTTTTTAAATATTTTAGATTTAAAGTTCATATGGGAAAATTTGACTTTTTGAATTTTAAAGGCCATAACTCATCAAAATATACATGAAAGAAAATAATAAAGCAAATCATAAATTATAAGAACTTCGTTTGGTTCTAAACGAAATCAGATTTCCAGGCGATCTCTTTCGATTTATAATGTTTTTCTTACAGGTACCACTGTAGTCAAGGGGGTAGGGTGTTTAGTTACTGAACGAGAACTAGAGAGTTCAAACTCTAGTCCTAAGATCTGGAAAAATGAAAATATGTAGAAACAAATATTTCTGTCAGCGAGCACCCTTCCAGAAAGTCTCTTGGCAAAAGCTTTGAGAGTAAAATTGGCATGCAAAGTATTCTTATCAAATCTGTCGTTGGGATTCGCTATTCGGTTTAATGTTTCGAAAATAATTTTAAAAGGTTCTGCCTTCAATTCAAAACGTCCACTGAACGTACAGTCAAAGAAAAAAGTGTACATACACCGCTATATGTAGAGTCCTTTCCCGGTGATTTTTATCAAATTGAAAAAGTGTTATAGCGTTGTTTAATGCAGTTACAATTAAGAACGTTTGAAGACAAAAACGAATATAAAAAATATAACCTAGAAATGATTACAAAAAAACTTTTTTCTGTGACTTTATATTCTGGAAATATCAAGAGTGAACAACAAAATCAAGCAGATGTAAAACAGCAGAAAAATCCCAGGAATGGGGATAAACAAAGATCGCATTACAATAATAAAATTGCTTCGAATAACCAGAAAGGAAAGAAAAAAACAAATGAATTGCAACAACAAATCAACAGCAAGTTCTAGAAGTTGCCAGCTTGAAAATTAATGAAATATAAATAAAGCAGTCAGCTGTTGTAAAAGGTGCAACATAACAGTATAGTTTGATGACAGCGTAATAGTGTTACAATAATAATTAAACGTGGAACTGCTGAAGACATCAAGTGCTAAATAAACAGACATACATCACACGGAATACACAGATTCAAATTTGCAGTAATTCTATAAAGTTCGCTCCGGTGCAACTACAAGCGGACGTGTGTGCTTATATTATGTATGTATGAATGCCTGGATGGCAGTCTCGTGACCAATCAAGAGTGTGTATGTGAAAGTGGACGGTTAACGATAAATTTTGAGTCCTAATGTTTTCAACTCACACCCCACACTCTCTTTAACAGTCAATCAAATATTGTTGCAAAGATTTTTATTAGAGCTGTAGCACAACCAACAGATATGTACGTTTCAACAGATTCTCAATGATGAAAGTTTAATGAAACTTTTTCTTTTTGTTTTTTCTTTATAAATAAATAAATTAACCCATTAGAAGTCACCGTACTCAACTGAGTACAGTTGTATTTTTACGTGTATCCAAGCAAAACTAAAGAAAAAACAATCGTTGTACCATTATTTAGTTTCACAACAACAACAATAAGAGCTGCAGAAAAAGAATTTTTATATAGTTTCTGTTGCTTATGCAGAATTATCAGCCTAAATTATGACGCGAATAAGGTGTGTGGTTTAGTAAACTATTTCGAAAATATTTGAAACAATACTAAAATTTGGTTAGTAATATTGCATTATTTGTATAAAAATAATAACAACGAAACATACAGGCTTCAAGAAATACTTAAAAATAAAAAAATAAATAAAATAGAAAGGTATAAAGTTGGCTGTACTCGTTTGAGTACAATGACAGCATACATTGTTAAATTTAAAATATGAATGGTATACGTTTTCAGGACCAGCAGAGTTTCAAAGGGCTCTAACAGGCCGTTGATAGCATTTTAGCTGATAGTGAACATGAAGAAATTGGTATGGCAATCATACCACCTAATCCGAGTGAACTAACTAACGAAGAGGAAGGTGTTGAGGATGATATGATTTCGTCAGCCCTACCGCAAGATATTCCTGGAACAATTGATGTTTTTGTAAAGCGCAAAAATGTCGACAACGATGGAGGCTACATGTAATGAGCAGTGAGAGTCCCATGGATCAACTTTAGTTTCGCCGAAACATTGCGCGTTATTATTTACGCCAAGGTGGACAAAATAAATCACGTTAGTCTGGGTCAATAGTTGAAGGTTTACCTCAAAATAGAATTGGGCACTATCCCGCACAAATAGAAAACAGTTACGGTGCGTAATTTGTCATGCCCGAGTACGTTGGCAGTGCAAAAAATGCTGTAAAACACTTTGTGTCAAAAAGAATGTTTCGAAAAATTTCATACTTAAAAAGTCAGTGTACTCATTTGAGTACACCCCTAAAACTCGTTTCCAAAAAATTTTTTTATAATTTTTCTTTCATTTTGTGTTTTTTATGCTTGTTTTTATTAATAAATATATCTGAAATCAAAAACTTACAGCCGGTTTTCATTTGACCTCTAATGGGTTAAATGTCAAAATCAATTCCCATTTCTCATTCCTAGAAAGGAAAAGGATGAATACCAGCGAGTCAAAGGGTATGAGATACTCAAGGACATTTAATTAATTCAAATAAAAATATGTGAGATTCTCTTAAGCGATGAATTTGTTATAATCAAACTAAAAATAGAGGATTTTACAATTAAAAATAGAAATTTTATAAATAAAGTGAAATGGACGGTCTTTTGACTCGTACAAATTGAAAGTTACACACGTTTGAATGCATTTCTCGATTTTATTACGCACCAGCGTTTCATCCTAACGTTACAGCCATATTCTGTTTTATTAACAAGTGTTTGTTTTTGTTTTTTTATTTTTTTTATTTAAATTTTATTTATGCCTTCAACAATAGGGGGTCCAGTTTAAAGTCTTGTAATAACGCCATAAATCTACTGATCTCGATCTTTATTTGATAATAAAAGAGTTTTTTTACAACTTATTTTTAATTTTTTTATTTAAATTTCTTATTAAAAAATGTTTAAGAAAAGTTTATTTTGTTTCAATTTGACCTACACTGGAGCCAAAAATAATCCATTAATTTAAACACCTCAAGCTAAAACCACGACTTGGTTTTTTTGTTCTTCTTTTTAAAACTAAAATCCAAAAAAAAAAATTATTTCTTATTTCATTATAAAATATTAACCAATAGCAGGATTTAGTTTTTTTTTAATATTTATAATTTTTTTTTTTTTTATAAAATTTGAGTCCTAATGCTTCTTATAGGAACGATGGGAGTGTATATGTATATAAAGTCGGTGGTATTTTATGATTGCCAAATCTGAATGAACACTACCAACAAAATAACAGGCTCTTCAAGCCTTTAAAGCCGAAGGAAGGCAAGATGTATATTCTGTTTGAATACGATTATCAATTAATGTGTATCGGCGGTAGCACGGCAGCAACCAACATATCATTTATGATTCTTCTAGGAATCTAATAATGACGATATTGAGTTGTATTATCATATTGTGTTTTGAATTTTCAACATCATTTGTTTCCCTAATGCATATGCCTTATGACACATGTGCCATTTTTCCATTTAGAAAATAAAATTATTAAAAATTAAATCAATTTATCCCCTCACATAAAACGTCTCTGTTTGAATAATTAATTCCTAAACGAGTTTCATAAAATATTTCGATTTTTCTTTCTTCTTCCTTCCTTCCGTTCCTTCTATTTTACGGCACTTTTAATTACAGGATTATAACCGTATCAGCTACTAATCTGCCGTAATTTTCCAAAAGCTTAACATGAAACATTACCAGGAGGTGGATTTTTAAAACAAAAAAAGTCTTAAAAATTATAAACAACAACAAAAGATTTTGAATTTAAAAATTTGTCACGCTTGTGTATTAAATGACATTAAAAAACACTCACTTTTAATATTGTGGTAATATAATACGTTTGGGTGGAGTATAGTAGGGTAGAGGAGGAGTGTACTGTGAATATCTAAGCCTTCATACATACATTTAAATTGTGTACAAATATACAATAAATTATTCTTGTTGATGTTGCAATATTGACAAACAGTTTCTTTCTTTTTTTAATAATTTTTGAAATCAAAAAGAAAAAATTATTTTGGTGTTTAAGAGTTGGTGTAAAGTGCTGGGTATAAGTGTTAGTGATGGGTAGGGACTAGACACGATGCGATAAAAATATATTTTTATCATTATGTGTCATCAGCATCCACACAGATAATCTAAAAGCAGCAACACATCACAATCATTGTCAACATCAACGCTAAAAATCTGTCAACATCGTTATTATCATCACCATCATCCATCGTCCTTATTACCATCAGCATTATTACTATCGTATGTACGTACGTACGTAACATCTTCTGTTTGGGGATTTTTCTTTTTAATTTTTTTTACATAATTTTCAATGATTTAATGTGTATTTGTTGTTGCTGTCATTCTCATTTATGGCCATTTACACAACAGCGTCCTACTGGTGTTTGTCACTGTGTATAGGCATTTATGGATTTAGGCGCGTCTATAAACATTTGAAGAGAATATTTAACAGTCAAATTATTGTACAATAAAGTGATACTACTTATGGCCCATACAGTGGAAGCTAAAGAAATGGAACTGTTATAGGCATAGACACTGAATAAAAAAAAAAATAGACTAACTAAGTTGTCGGTCGGAAAGACGTAAAGACGTGATTACAGCGACAAAGAATTACAATAACAAAACTACATAGACAGACCATAACAAATAAAATGAATAACATTAATACATATATCAACAGTAAGATTCTAGAACTTGCCAGAATAAAAACAAAAGCAGTGTAAAGGAGAGTCGGTGCATTGGCATTGCGGTACTGCACCTGTAGTCTAGTGCTGTACATACGGGAAATTCGAAAACCTAAAAAAAATTTTCAAATATCAGTGCCCCTTATTTATATGTATCTCAGAGATGGAGGAGCCTAGATCGGTGTAGACTACATGAAGGATATTTCCCAATAAACACAAACTGAAGTCATATAAAACTGCTACCTACGATCAATACAATTAGCATTTGGAGCTGATGTGCAATAACTCCGGTTCCATTTCATTTTATTTACATCACAAGCAAGCAATCTGACAAGTTTTTTAATTCAAGAGTTTTAATCGTAATCCTTATCAGAACTAAATAATCTGTATATTGACTAGGTCACTGGACCTAGTCGTCTACAAACTGGATTTTCTGCATTCGTGGAAGAAAAAAATGAAAAAGCAGTAGAATTTCTATCTGGTGTGGAGCTAGTGTTCGCTTCTAATCTATTGGAGTAAGTCATGCGAAAATCTTTGCAATTTTACTTGACTCAAGTTTATTTTCCTAGTAACTAGTCAAACTTAGCTTTGTAGGCTAAGGAGGAAATGATGGTTTTAAGCCGGGTCCCGAGACACAGAATTAACTTTGTATTCGGATAGTTGCCGTAGTCTAGTAGGTAGTGTGTTGGCTTATTAGATGTGTTGCAACAGTTCAAAATCCATCTCAGACGTATCCAACAGAACGAAATGAAAAAAAAATATTTCTTTGGCGACTTTCTCTCAGCAAAATTCTGGCAAATACTCTGAGTAAAAAACAAAAATCCCTGACTGATGGGATGTAATGACCAATTATGTATGTATGTGTATATTCGATGATTAGTAGGAAATTTTCAAATTTTCCTATGTGGGGAGGGGGTGCACAGAGCAGATGAAGTTCTATCTTAACCTGTGTTATTGTATTAGCCCTCTGGCCTCTTTATGGTCCCAGCAAGACCCTGGATCTTCTATAGAACCGCTGCCAATTTAATTGCAAATCCATAGCTGAAGAAAAATTTGGTGCTTTCTAGAACTATCACTGCTAAGCCTATCACAGCTCTTCTGTAAGGGCGGGGCAATCAAATATTTTTTTCTTTTATTACTATTCTCCTCCAAAAGACAGTTTAGTAAACATTTGCGAATATTTTTTCTTTCTTTTTTTTAAGTTTCTTTAAACACTTTTCATTTGTTGTCCTAAGGATTAATAATGGTTATGCTGGTTAAGTGACTCAAAGTGAAAACTAAATACGCATCAATCACAATAAAAAAGATGGCTGGAAGCCACTTAAAACAGCACTTAATTTAACAAATACAAGCGCTTTTTCACCAGATTTTTTTTTGTTCTTGGTTTCTAAAACATTCCAGCCATCGAAAGAACAAATTGATTATTTTCTTCAATTTTTTCTTTCTTTCTTTTTTTCGTTGATTGATTGACTGCAAAATTGTAGGGAAAATAAAAGATAAGAAGAAAAGAAAAAATAATGAGAATACAACAAAGGCAAGATAAAGGGAGACATTATACAAGAGTAGGAAGTAAGGAGATAAGAAAAGAGATTAAAGACTATGAGTAGGAAAAGTGGGGGTAATGAACAATGGTTACATATTTAAACAATAAATGTTAAGGGAAGTATGCTTGTGGATATAAGATTGAAGATTTAGAAAAGGCATCAAGCCTCAGAAACACGCAAAATGCATGTAAAACCAGAAGCACATTAAAAAATATAATTTTTCTGTTAAAAACTGTTTATAAAGCTTGTTACATCAGTTTGATACAACTTTTCTTGAAAATTTGTTTTCTTAAAATAAGTTTTCAACTCACACCCTACACTCTCTTTAACAGTCAATATATATTGTTGCAAAGATTTTCATTAGAGCTGTGGCACAACCAACAGATATGTACTTTTCAACAGATTCTCAATGATGAAAGTTTAATGAAAACTGCTTTTCTTGTTGTTTTTTTTATAAATAAATATATATCAAAATCAATTCCCATTTCACATCCCTAGAGAGGAAAAGGATGAATGCCAGCGAGATACTCAAGGACATTTAATTAATTCAATTAAAAATATGTGAGATTCTCTTAAGAGATGAATTTGTTATAATCAAACTAAAAATAGAGGATTTTACAATTAAAAATAGAAATTTTATAAATAAGGTGAAACGGACGGTCTTTTGACTCGTACAATTTGAAAGTTACACACGTTTGAATGCACCAGCGTTTCGTCCTAACGTTACAGCCATATTCTGTTTTATTAACAAGTGTTTGTTTTTGTTTTTTTTATTTTTTTTATTTAAATTTTATTTATGCCTTCAACAATAGGGGGTCCAGTTTAAAGTCTTGTAATAACGCCATAAACTTACTGCTCTCGATATTTATTTGCTTATAAAAGAGTTGTTTCTTTAATTTTTTTTTTTGTAATTTTTTATTTAAATTTTGTATTTAAAAAATATATTTTTAAAAAGTTTATTTTGTTTCAGTTTGACCTACACTGGAGCCAAAAATAAGCCATTAATTTAAACACCTCAAGCTAAAACCACGAATTGGGGTTTTTGTTTTTTTTTTTAAACCAAAATCGAAAAAAAAATTTAATTTTTTATTTTATTATAAAATATTAACCAACAGCAGGATTTAGTTTTTTAATTCTTTTTTAATTTTTATAAATATTTTTTACAATTTTTTTTTAAATAAAGTGTGATTCACTCACACTTTTTAATTAACTTTGTGCAGAAAATAAATCACGTACCAAACCAGCCGCACCTTTAATTTCAAAGAAAAACAATTTCTTAAACACAACATTTATTTATGCAAACAATATAGTTTTGACATTAAATAGTAACGATGTATTTTTAAATATAAGGTGTAGTTAAAAGAAATCCATTAATGTTGCCAATATATTGGTCAAGTGGCCGAAATATGAAAACACTTGTTTGAAAATTACGTGCTTGGCTGACTCAGCATTGTTCAAGAGAGGATTTAAAATGGGAACACATGATCAGAATACATATATTAATAGTGGATCGACTGAAGTTACAGGATTTATATGGCTAAAATACGCTACACACAGGAAATTAATTTTGAAATATACGATAGGAATTCTATGCTATCGCTGAGCATCGATGAGACACTCTGGCAGGTTAGACAACTAGGAAGGTTCGGGTAACAATATAAGATGTGCTTAACTGTCCTTTCCTTTTCTGCATCAATACTGCTCCTACAATGAGCTATAAGTGAGCAATAACTGAATAAGTAACGTCTGGTAGCTCATCCTAACCCATCCAATGCAACTGCACCAGAATTAAGCGGGTTTGCCTGAAAAATTGCCGCTCACTTTCAGAAATCGATGGATAGTGTTCATTGAAGCCTGCGTTGCATTATAGCTGTTGATAACTTCAGTGACCACCAATTGATTTAAGACTTTCTTGTATTTCTTCTTCAGGCGACCGTATAAGGTTTGCTGGACAATTATTCTGTACTTCCATCAGGCGTTCTTTTTAATCAGTGGACTGGTGCCTGGAACCGTTACTTCCACTGTGGCTTGTAGGCAATCTCCAACTTCATAAATTGTGTTCATGTCATGTCTTGACTTCATACAGAAAATTGGCTTCTAACTGAAATTTTTTTCTTAATGTAGAACTCGAAGATGCTACTTTTAAAATACCTCCAAGACATGCTACTAAGTCCCGGTCATTTTAACGAATTGTGATGTTCTCAAATTCAATTTAACTTCTTGCACGAAAGACATAGACTTTCATGATTCAGGGACAAGGAGCGTGTAATGCTGTCAGCACAAATGCTAATGAGTCCTAGAGCGTCTTTAGAAAACTATATTAAGCATACGCTTTTTATATTAGCTTAGCTCTCCGTCTGAAAGATGCTAGAATTAGTGGGAAAGTGTATTGGATGATGTGAAGCAAACAGTCGCTAACAAGTGCTCGCTCTGGACAATAAAAGAGAGGCAGGGTACTAATAGAACAATGCTAAGTCTTATATTTGGATAGGTATTCGCTAGAATAGCGTATATATATGAAGGTGAATGCATTCCTTGCTATCTTTTAGACTTAAGCGAATTTAGATTTCACGCGATTTTCTATGAGCGATAGGATAGGAATTACTATCAAAACGTTGAATAATTTTATTTTATAAATAATGGATTCCTATTTACTATACCTTGTATTAAAAGACTTGTTTGTTTGTTTGCATTAATCATAAGCATCATTACGTTTTCATAATAATCTTGATGGTGTTGGTGTTGTTGTTGGTATTTGATGAACATAATAAAATGAATATGAAATGAATTGAAATTTAAATTTTTCGCATTTTATTTATAAACTTTTGGCTCATCATCACCATCATCGCATCGTATGCGTTAAGCAAATAAGTTTTTAAATGTGTCTGCAACACAGTGGGGGGCAGACTAGGCTAAGACAACCAGTTTAGAAATGAATACAACAAAATAGCAACCAACCTACTACTACTGGATTTGTTTTGGCCAAAATAACATAAAAGAAAAAAAAAATAGATGAGAAGAGAAGAGAAAGATTACTTAAATAATATCTTTGAGTGAACTTGAGATTTTTGAAAAAAAAAAACAAAATTCATATTTTATTACCCCCGCCCCCTCTGAAATAACTTAAAACTTGATTTATGATTTAAGCCACACTAAATAAAGTCTACAAATTTTATGACGGGAGGGAGGCAGGGAGGAAGGGAGGGGCTAAAATTTTTTTATATCACGAATGAATGAACGATGAATGAAGATGAAGAATAAAGTTGTTAAGAGAATAAGTGTTAAAAATTCCAGAAGAAGAGAACCAAGAAGAGATTGAGAATAATTTATTTTTATTTTTGTTTTGTTTTTATGGATGGATTTGTTATGCAAAATTAATATCGTTTTATAGACGATCTGACTTAATCACACAATTTGTCAATAAAAATTAAAGAAAATCTTAAAAAATGAATTCAAGTTAAAGAGAAGACTTTAAAGTTTATTTTTTTCTGCTTTTTCTTTTTCATTAAGCCAACATAAGAGAGACTGTGTGCATGACATAATTTTTGGTAGAAGATGAAATATTTTGTTTCCGGTAATTTTAACAGCTGGCAATCAATTTAAGACAACGTAATAATAATAAAAAACAAACTAATCTCCCATCATCAGCTGGTAGTCATAAAAATAACATTTAATCGGATACTTGAATGGGAAATAAGTTTTTAAGCGGCTAATTTTTGTAATGGCCTATATTTAATGAGAAACTCAAAAATTTACAGACAAGTACGATTACACAATGCTCTTCTCTTCAAGGTATGGATACGCCAAGAGCTATAGCTTATCAACGATATACAATAATATTCTATAAACCAAACTGTCGTATGCAATGATTGAACTGTTCCTGAATAACTATCCTTGTGGGCTCATTCCTTAGGCGGGCATCGATTGCCAATAATAAGCAGATAACTTAGTATTGATGGCTAAGGACACATTTAAGGAGACTTCATTCAAAGATTTCTTAAGATTATAGTCGATGGTGCATGTGGAGCATCATCGGGCTTTATGATGAACCCGTGAGAGATCAAAATATTTCCATTTATAAGAAGAAGACAACATCATAAATAGAAGAAGATTCTACAAAATTGCTCATTACAACCCTTCAGGCAGGATTACGAATTAACTTCTCACACCACTTAATTTGTGTGTGTTAATTTTATACATGAGTGACGGGATCTACAGTTTAAAATCGATTCCGAACTACAGTTTTTTGAGAAAATCATGGCAATGTTATTTTTTACCAGAAATCTTCTGAGAGAAAGTAGCCAAAGGAATATTTTTCAACATTTCGTTTTCGTCGAGATGTCTGAACTGGGGTTTGAACCATGGCCTCACGTCTAATAAGTCAACAAACTACTTACTAGACTACGGCGACTTCTACTCCTGTGTGAAATAGTATCGCAGTAAACTGGAGGTAAAATGTCTGGCAGTGCCATGGGATAGTAAATTGATAATGAAGACTCATACAGAGGGCATTTTAGGAAAGGCCAGATAACCAACAACCAATCAGCACAATCAGTACAGTACCTGGCCACACAAAACAAATCTGAAAATACCCTAAATGAAGTTGGACGAGATACAGAGACTAGCTTATGTTGTTATAAGGGTGGGCAATGAAAATCTGTTCCACAATGGCGTTAAAAGTTCCGTAACATTTAAATTCGCTGCCCAGGTTAATGAAGACCAGAACTTTTGAGATTATGGTTGGGCTACTTACTTAAATGGTCATTAAAACCCTTTAGCCAGGACCAGAACCTAGTTTACCACACCACCAATATTGCGTGTGTGTTAATTTTTATCCATAAGCGGCAGAACCTACTGTTTAAAGATGATTTCAAGCAACAGATTTTGTGAAATTCTCAGGGTTTTTATCAGAAGGCTGTTGAGAGGAAGTCGTCGGAAGAAATGTATTTTTCATATTTCGTTTTATTCGAGATGCCTGAGCCGAGTTTTGAACCACGGGCTATCATCTAATAATTTCTTTATTGCTTAAACAAATTGCATTCAAGTATATAGGGAAGGGTATATTGTAGTCGATGATAACTGTGTTATGATTTCCAAAAACTGAAAGTTGTTTTAGATTCTGGCAAAAAAAACATTTTCTTTACGTAACCGTTTACATACGAAGGTTATAAAAAACCAAAAAATTTTTTACTTTAAAAAAAAAAAAACGATTTCGATTACGATTTAAAAAAAATAAAAATCGATAAAAATGCCCAAAAGACAGTCAATAAAAATTTAAATTCCTGTGTTCAATATTGAATATCTTTTTGGAATTTGATTGTGTCCTTTAATATTGGTTGGTTGTTTGGTGGTGGAGAATATTTAAACAGCTGGCCAAGCAAAAAGTCATTAGCGAGTCATTTTGTCATTAAAGCCTCATAATAATGACATGATTGTGTCATCTTGGCCATATTTAATGGCTGACACGAAAAGTTCTCTTAAATGTCAATTGATAAGCAAAGCATTGCAAAGTAAAGCAGAGCAAAGTAAAGCTGCCAAACAGCCAACCAGTCAGTCAGCCAGTAATAAACCGAAACAGAAAACCACTTGCAAAGCCACTTCCATTACCAGAGACCACAGCTTCCACAAACAGCGACATTGTATAAACGGATAAAACACACAGACAGACAGACAGACAGACAGGCGGACAGACAGATAGACTGTAAACGTAACCAATACAACAACAATAACAAATAATAGCAGACGTTTATTTTTATATTGTATAACAACAATTAAAGCTTAAAGATGATAATGAATGAGACATTAATGATCATTTAAAATGGTTAAGTTGGTTTTGGTTGTTAGTTAGCGGATGATGATGACAATGATGTTGATGGTGGTAGTGATGATGATGATGTAATGCAGTTAAAATGTCAACTGCGTACTTCTTTTTTCTTTATTTTGATTATTATTCTTGACAAATTTATTTAATAAAGAAGAGAAAAAATAATAAAAAAAAAAGTTAAATTTTTTATTAGGAATTTAGAATGTTTTTTTTCCAATTTTTTTTTAGGTAAAAAAAAAGAAAAAAAATGAAAAACCATTACGAATCATATTCAATTGAATTGATTTGCTGCCTAAAGTTTATTAGCCATGTTTCTGTTTTTTTTTTGTTTTTTGCTTTTTTTTTTTTTGATTTTAAAACACATAACGGTTTATTAGCAAAAATATAATATATAAAACCGTTACTTTTCATATAAGAAATGAAAAAGAAAAAACAAAAATTATTCTTCCCCCAACTCATTATTTAAACATTGCCAAGCAATATTCATAAAGTACTTCCGCTTTTTCTTTACTGATAAACAACAACAACCACAACAACAAAAAACCCTCTTGAGTCATGGTGTCAGTCGAATTGTTTAAAGTCAGCGGCACCAATCAAATAGAGACATTTTTGACAGTTTCCTCTTGACTGTTTAAAGTTATTTGTCTGCCAAATACTCCCTGTTTTGGTACTGTTTCGTTTCGGTAGTAAGTTGGGCCTTGAATGGTGGTTAATTTTAATCATTTTGTTGTTGTTGTTGCTTTATAGGGTTTACAGTTCTTTAACATGCATGAACAAAATCAAATACAGTGAAAGAAATTATCAGTAAACAAGGGAAAAATGAATTCATTGGTTTCACAACATTTTTCACTTAAATGGTCACTTTAGTCAGGATCACAACTTAGCTGCTCACCACACCCATTTAATAATTAATTTTGTTCATGAGTGGCTGGTCGTACAGTTTAAATTCAACTTCGAATGACAGTTTTTTGAGCAAATTTTCATGTCAGAATTATTTTATTCTCAGAGTTTTTGTCAGAAGACTGCAAAGAGGAAGTTACCGAAGAAATATTTTTTTCGTATTTTGTTTTATTCGAGATCTCTGAGCTGGCGTTTAAACCACGAGCTTACGTCTAATAAGCCAACAAGCTACCCACTAGATTACAGTTGCTTCCTGTCTTTTTTCGAGAAGATTGAAGGAATAAAATGATTATGATTAACGTAGTGAATGGATTTGTTAATTAACACGATCGAACGATTGAAGGTTTTGATCCTCCTTAGCTATGACATAATGTCATTAGAATCTGTAATCCGCGCTCTCATACATACATACATAATTGGCCGTTACAACAAGCAGCTCAGAGTACACTACACTTGACAGATGTAGTCTTCACGACTCTTGTAAAATTGCCTTGCCTCAAACGATCCTGCTTGCATTTCTTAAAGCTGGCAAATTGGAAGGTTAATGCACTACGTTTTGCACTGTAAATCTTCTTTAATTTTAGTATTTCGGGCATCATATGATAATAACAAGAATTTGGTATTGTCAAGAACAAATTCCTTTGTTTATTTCAATCGAGCCTCTGCCGTCATATACACCAAATTCAATCTTTGGAACAATTTTTCCATTTCAAAACTGATGAAACTTATGAAATAATTTTCGAACTACAAAAGCGTGCTACAATGAACAAAAATTCTGTCGATATCGCAATGCAACAATCTGTTTTTAGACGTGGTATTTGGTGGAGATGGGAGAGAGAGAGTAGTACGTATTTGATAAGGAAAAAGCCTACTTCTGTTGTCATTTGTCCCAATTTTTTAAGTGGTATATTTAGATACCTGAGGAATGTTCACATAAGACCGGAAAAATAATTGCCCACATTATTGATGACAATAGTACGGTGGCGTTTGTTAAATGTGACACCTTATACCCTCTTTCGAATTAAAATATAAGTACAATCTATACAATCTACTACAGAAAATTATATATAATTCTCGCCTCTTTTTATCAACACTTCAAAAACAAGTATTGAATGTACACGAATAGAAATTACAAACATGCCAAAACGGCAGAATAATAAATAAAATAATAAATAATACCGAACAAGTTATTTTTATTAAAAAAAAAAAAACACAGAAATCTATAAACAACAACAACAAATTCTATTTTATTTTGCGTTAAACACCAGTTTATTGCTGTTGATGATAAAATTCTTTTTGTTCCTTTGAATAAAGTCAAAGAAAAACCACATTCTTTAGTTTTTTGTTTATTTTTTCTTTAAACTTTTTAACTTGTCTTATACAATAATTTCGTTTTATTCTATTTAATAAAATAAATTTAAATGATTTGCATAAACAATTAAATTCAAAATTTATGTTCTCTATTAAAACCCAAGGCAAACCAAATTATATGAAATGCCAGTTGTACTCGAAGTAAGAAGAGGTATTTTTTTGCATGTGACTTGTATTTGTATTGAAAGTCAAAATGCTAAGGCAGATAATGAAATAAAATTAAAAAAAAAAAAAAATGGTTATTCAGGCTGTATTAGTGTCCATAGCCTACTATGTAATAGACTTGAATTTTTCTGGTTGTAAGATGGCGATCTAAAATTAGCCAATTTGAAGTATAAGAAGCAGTGTTGCAAAATCTAAATTTTAAAATGGTACTTACTACTACTATAACTGAAACTTACTATACTTACTTACTAGTACAACTGAAGAAGTACTTTTTTGCATCGAATGGTATTTTTACATAAAAATACATACATATGTACATAATTAGTCATTACAACCCTTCAATCAGGATTATGACCTATGTAGCATCTCATAACACTTTTTTTGTGTGTGTTATTTTTTATACATGAGTGGCGGGATCTACAGTTTAAAGTCCACTCCTAATTACAGATGTGCCTCAGTTACAAAATAAAAACAGCTGATTCGGAACGTAAGCCCCTGTTTAGTAAAACATCGCCCGGAATGTAATAGAAGATACGTTCGTTTTCAGCGTATGAAGAACAATTTAAATGCTTACTGAAATTACATTACTGTTTGCTTAATTGGCAAGCGTTCACATTGCTTTTCGTATTCTAAAAACTAATAAACGTTTCGTGGACGTTTCGCTAAGCGGGGCTAAAGATTAATTCTTCCTTTAGCATTACGTTGAATATGTTTCTAATGCATGAATAGGTGAAAAGCGCAAAACATAAAATATGTAATAATAAAAAAAGTTCTGTAAAAGCCACGGGGGTACTGCAGTATTTTCAAAATCGACCAGTTCTGAAAAAGTCCTAAAGTACTGAATTTTTCAACACTGATAGAAAGAGCCAATAGTTTTTTAAAAAAATAGGTAGCTAAACTGCTATACTTTTTTGTTAAAGTTTCTTAAATCATTTTATTTGTATAGAATTCTCTACAAAAGGCACAGGTGTACGAACCCATAAATATTCTCTAATTGTATTGTCTTGATTAATTCAGAAATCGTGTCCGATTTGAAGTTCACGGCTTAATAAAATAAATGCGCAGAATTTTTAATTCAAATTCAAATTCAAATCTGAATTTAAATTTTATTCCGAAAATGTTTCTTTCAGTTGTCTATGTCGTCTATGTGTGTTTTATAATTTCTTTTATCAATTATGCAATATACTGTTTTTGTTTCGTTTTTTTTAGTTTATTTTTAAACATATGTCGGCTAAGATATTATAAATAGGTAAGAAATTTATAGCCGGTTTGTTTGGGTAATAAAAATAGATCAAATCGTATATACATAAATATTTGTTTAAATCTATTTATAAGACATACGGAGGGTAACGTAAACAAACACTCACTCAGCATTAATTAAGTCATTTGAAAGATGTGTAACTGGAGGCATATGTTCCTGTGGAAGGATGGAAAAATTTTACCAGCCCATAAATTTTAAACTAATAGGCCGCAATCGATATTTAAGAAAATTTAAGATTTTACAACAGAAGCATTAAATCTTTACACCAAAATACCCTGAACCGCTACAACGTGGCTGATTTAATCTTCGATTGTTTTTTCATAATATTTTTGAAATATTCTCAGATGTATTTAAACACAATTAGGTGTAAAGAAAAGAAAATAATGAGTAGAGAGTAGATGACTCCGATGAAGAGACTTAGCTAAAGCTAGATACCAATATTGTATATTAAAGTACGAGTACTAGTTTCTAAATGAACGGGTACTAGTTTCCCACAATAAAAAGTTTTAGAGGAATTCGAAAAGTAAGAAACTCTGGTACTGTGTAAAATTCTTAATGAACTATTTTCTTTACACAGAGCTATAGATATATAAGCTCTAGGCTTTTTAAATAAGCACACTTAAATCTAAAGTTCATGTGTGCAGCATATTTGTTCCTAATAATTGACTATCACTTTCGCTTTAAAACTCACGTGAAACATATTACCAGAAAACATTGAAAGTTTGTAATTTATTGTCCCAAAGGCTTTCAATTGTAATTGATTTTAAGTGAATTAAGCGGAGATTCTTTCTTCTAGTTAAATTGACTCACTGCTTCAAGCAATATGGAAAGAAATTCTGAATAATACAGCCGAGTGTAAGATCTTATCAATTTCAAGATCTAATTAAGGGCGTGTAGTGTTCACTCTCAGCTGTATGGTGGGTGGCAAAGGAAACGAATGAATTATGCTACCTGATGAAAGAAACATTGGCATTTCCAAATACGAAATATATTCACACTTAATATAAGTGCCAAAGCGCCTGCAAGCTTCAATACTTTTCTCTGGGAAGCTGGAGTCAGATAGGTTCCGAGATAGATTATTTGGAGGGGATTAAAGATTTTCCAGTTTTTCAGCCAGGATTACTTAATTTGCAGCCAAGTGCTTGTAGCACTTGTAAATGCCTGTTCATTGACCCTAAAAAGGTCTGCCAGATATTGCAACATGATTTAATGAAATTTATGCAGATGTCAACTATAACGTAACCCACTTCCTTGCAGGATATTGCAGTTAAGGAAGTTATCCACATATATATATCGCTTCGATCACAACATCTCACCAAAATGTCCTTAAACTGCGGGACATGTTGTGTAGAAACGTACGAGATTTGAATAAAGAGAATACGTGAATCGGCCAGATCGCCATGATATTGCACTAGAGGAATTGTGATTGGTTAGTGGAGCATTATGAATAGCGGTCATCAAGATCGTTGCGGTAACACAGTCCATCTTATAGTGCAAGAACAGCCAGGCCAGACTGACTTCACTGCATAGTAATTTTAAGCTCCAGGTCCGACGTCTCCAACAAAACGAAATTTGGAAATTTCTTCGGCGACTTCCTCTCAATAGATGTCTGGCAAAAACTCTGAGAGTAAATAAAATTGCCAAGAGAAAATTTCTCAAAAATCTGTCGAATTTTAACTATGCATAGGTCCCATCACTCATGTGTAAAATGAACACACACAATATAAGTGGTGTGAGAAGCTAGGTCGTAATCCTGACTGAAATGTTGTAATGACTATTTATGTATGTATGCATGTATGCCTTTAGATCTTTTGATCAGCATAGAGGTGTCATTTAATAGGATTTTTATTTCGGCTTGCTTCAGTTTCATTAACCAGAGTTTTTCGGTTAAGAAGGTTATTGGAGTGTTTAATACTTGAGTCACTGAGTCTTTAACCTTTTCCAAGACGTAATGCTGGAGGCGTTAAACTTTTATATAAGGCTAGGATGATAGGCTTTTCCAGTCAAGCACTTTAACCAGTGTCTACACCCCACAATAAATTTGTGTGGACATAAAACATTATTCAAATGTCTATCCCTTTAAGCCAATGTATTGGCAAGAGTGTTGGTTTTCTTTTAATTTAATAAATTGGATGAAAGACCAAATTTCATGATGAATTTGCAAGTAATTGGTAACAATAATACTACACCACCATCAGAGTATGTACTATAGTAATGATGAATTCATTAAATAAATATTTTTCAAAGATATTTAATTTCAATTCCTTTCATTATCAAATAATTGCTTGGCAATGTGATTAAATGATGGCTAATAGCGGGTAGAAAAATAAATAAAATTAGAAAGCATTACTCAATGTCTTTTCAAGGTTATTGAATAGTAAATATTTTATGAGCACAATAAACAAAGACTGTTGATAGAAAGAAAGAAAGTCAAGTATTTTTCCGAGAAACTTACTTTAAAGCAACAAATTCTTTAGAATTTTTAAGATTTTCCAACTGAACTTAAATTATTTACGAGTGCTTTTCGGCAATTTCTAATTTAAATTATTTTTTAATCTATTTCGTTTGAGTATTTGATGTAAAGAATTATTAGATATTCGCCTGCCATCTTCTGTTCAATATTGCCTCCTGCTTTATCTCATAGTCTCTGTGTTTCTCTCTTTATCTTTCTTTCTGCAAATAATTGTTACTGATTCAATTACATTTTAGTCTTGAGTTCATGTGCCAGTCCATATTGGCGAGTCATCACGGTGTGTATGGAGTATGTGTGTATGTGTGTGTGTTTGTGTATCTTTCAATTTGAAAGTTTTCTATTCTTATTTCATAAGTATCACGATTTCAATTTTCGTACAAATCGATCAAAATTGAATAGAAAAAGACACCATCTTTCAATTGATTCCAAACGTAATGGGTAGGTATGGGTGCAAAAAAAAAGAAAAATGGAGCAGAGTTGGCCTACTATGTATTCATTGAAATGTAAATTGAAAAAACAAAACTATTGTCGCAGCAATCGAAGTTGTCGTTGACGGCTGTGCTGTACTACTAGGGAGTACTAATGCACAGACAGAAAGGGTGGAGAGAACATTTCGAAGAAGTTAATAACGTCGTCACAGATATAACTAATGAACGAGTACTATACAATCCTCCTATTGTACATGAAATAAAAGAACCCAGCGGGTATTTAAGAACCAGAAGACAGCAGGCTAAGATAAAGTACCAACAGAAATTCCATGGTGTGACTTCTAAGTCTGCATTCCATATTAGCTTGGAAGTAAGAAAATCTGCTGCCAACTTAGAAAAAAGGATGCCAAAAACTGGCGAGTTAACGAATTTATTCTTTTAAGTACTGTCCCCAAAAATAACATCTGCTTCTACATACATATATATGTATGCATGTATGTGGCAACAATAAGAAGAAAAAAAGAATTAAAAATCAACGATTTTTGTGTGTGTCACTCAACTAAATTGATATTTTCCTCACCAATATTCGTAACAATTCACACGTTACAGGCATGGCAGGCATTGCAGGCATGACATACTGTCGCATACATTCTTGTGTGTGTTGGTGTGTGTGTGATAGTTATTGTTATTGCTCATGCCAAAACAAATAAAATCACTAGAGTTAGAAACTATACGAGTGTGGGTAACTATCTGTGAGAATATAGAGTGTAGAGCAGTGATTTCGAGGATGTTGACTGTGTTGAAAGAGAACGAGAGAGAAAGAGAGAGAGAGAGAGAGAGAGAAATGCAATAGAAAACGTGAGGATGACGTTGAAAATAGACAAACACTACTTACAATATACAACTACGAATGCATTTATTTGAAAGAAAATATTAGGGTGGTACATATTAATTCTGTGCCATCAAATATATTTTTTTCAAATTCATTACAAATTTAAATCAGATTTGATTGGTTATTGAACAAAATTTTTTTTTTTTTATTTTGGGTTTGATATTGAATACCACCCTAATGCTTCTCGTATATAGCACAGGCAATAACTTTTTATATGTGACTTGATATTTGATATTGATGATTTTCCTTCTAAACTCATGTGGATGATAATGGGAAAAACATTCATATTAAATTAAGATGATAACAAAAACAACAATAACAACATTAATAACAATAATCACATCACATTTATTGGCCATGGCAATTGAAATTTTGGTATTGAATTTGAAAATCAAGACTTTTTAAAAGAAATTTTTAAAACCAAAATTACACGTGTAACGCAAATTTCTTATTCATAGTGTTGTGTTGTATGTTGATTACAAATATTAGGGGGGGGGGGGGGGGGGAAATATTGAATTTTTTAACTTTGAAAATTTAATCACAACACTAGTATTGTTTTTTATAAATCCTAAGATGAGGGCTAATTTAAAAAGAATTGAGGCCAACTTGATTAGTATTTTTTCTTGAAATTATTTATAAAATTTATAAGCAATTAGGTAGTTGAAAACATATTCCATTTCATTGTCAATTATATGATTGCATGGTTTATTTTCGTAATAATACACTTACTTATGCTTATGAATTTCTCAATAAAATTGTACATTAAATTGGTCAAATTCGTTACCTGGAAATAAACGAAAGAAATAACATTTTTTTGTTAGTAAATGTAAAGAACAGTTAAAAGTTTTTACTAGAATATATACAGCTATGGACATTAAATTAGCACAAAACTTCGTCATAAAAATAATCATATTTTTTATAGTATTTTAGGTCTACTCATAAAAAAATTTAAACATAGGAACTTAAAATACATATTCTTCTTTAAAAAGAAACCAAAATTTTGACGATATTGCCAGTCGTCTGCTCATTAACACCTGAAACGTACCAAACGCCAGATTTTAGCTGGACAGTAAAATAGCACAAATTAAAATTTCTGGAATAAAAATGATGTGCTGTAATAAATAGTAAAAAGATTAATGTTTTCAGCTTATTTGATTAATATTTAGTAGAGTAGCCCCTATTTTCAAGCGCCGCGTGGCATCTACGGGACAATATTCTTCGGGAAAGTTCTTTGGGAATCGAGTACCAAGCGTTCCGTATTCCAATGCTCAAATCGTCCAAATTTTTGTACTTTTGTTGAGCAATTGTACATTTCACATCGTTCTAGGGGGTTTTCAATCGAGATTAAGTCAAAACTTTGCGATGGCCAGTCTAAAACGGGAATGTGCTCTTCATAAAATCAATCCTTTGCCTGCTTAGATGTGTGTTTGGGGCCACTATCTTGCATAAATATGAATAAAACTGGCATGTATTTAAAAGCTTATGGTTCCATTTTGTTCTTTATATTGTCCAAATACTGATAACAGTCCATTTTTTCATTAATTTTTACAATGGGACTTACAGCGTGCCTTGAAAACGCTCCCCGCACCATTGTGTTTCCCCGAACATGCGTTATGGTCCTTTGAGCATAGCGTGGATTGAATGTCTGACATTTTGGCCAATGAACAACCACTCTATCATCCGGTCCCATACGATTTACCTTTGTTTCATTACTCCAAAATATTTTTTCCAGAATGGGAGGTCTTTAGCATTGTGGGTGCGAGCAAACGTTAAACGCTTGAGTATATTTTTCTTTTGGTAGAAGTGGCTTCTTTCGGCAAGAGCGTCCAAAGAGCTTTTTGTGATTAAAACGTCTTTATAGGAGCCTGTCCTATAAATTTAATCTGAATTGGGAATTAATTTAGTTCAAAATATCGCGTGACGACATGAGAAGCTCCTTCTTTGACTTCTGGACAATAGCACGACCAACGATTTCGGTTTGTTTTCTTGACACGTGGCCTTCAATTTTTGTTTTCTGCGACAGTATTCTGTTTGGTTTAAAGGAAATGATAACGTTATAAATCATTTTTCGCTAGCAATTCGAAATTTCGGCAATTTCAGCCAGCGTTTTCCCATTATGCCACAAGTTAACGATAATGCGCTTCTCCTCTGGTGAGTAATCTTTTCCACGTACCATTTTTTTCAAAAATTACTTTAAATGCCACAAAATTGAAAGAATATACCGTAAAAATAAAAATACTCGAACAAAACTTGTACCTAAAACACTTTTAGGCACGTTGTGCTAATTTACTGTCCAGCTCGAATTTAGGTACCGATACGAATTAGCAGTCAAAACAAAAAATATATACGATAATGGTAATATTTTTTGGTTAACAACAGCTAGATGTCATCGTGCAACATTGCAGACCAAAACAATTGGCCTAATTACAATACAAATGAGAAAAAAATCACAATCAAAGTATATATGGATTTTGTGCTAATCTAATGTCCATGGCTGTATATACATACATACATACATACATACATAATTGGTCATTACAACCCAACAGTCAGGGTTACGACCTAGCTGCTCAGACCACTTATGTTGTGTGTGTTAATTTTATACATGGGTGGCAGGACCTACAGTTTAAAGTCGATTCCGAACGACAGATTTTTAAGAAACATTTCAGGGTAATTTTATTTGTCTCTCAGAGTTTTTGCCAGAAGACTGCTGCGAGGAAGGCGCCAAAGAAACCTTTTTTTAATTTTTCGTTTTTGTTAGAGATGTCTGACGTGGGGTTTGAACTGTGGCCTTACATCGAAAGACACACTACACACTAGACTACATACTTTATGTTGTGTATGTTAATTTTATATATGATTAATGCGACCTACAGTTTAATGTCGACTACGAAGGATAACATTTCATGGAAAATTTTAATTTACCCTCAGAGTTTTTGCCAAAAAACTGCTGAGAGGTAGACGCCGTAGAAATTTTTTTCATATTTCGTTCGAGAAATCTAAGCTGCGTTTTGAACAATGGAACTAAGCCATCACTCTATCTACGAAACTATGGCGACCTTTTTTTTATTTCTCAACGTAATTCTCTTATCCCTGCGTTTAAAGATACTCAATAAATTTGTGTCATTCGCTTCCTAAATTGCAGATCTTATAATTCTGTCTGCCACTTACAATTTTCTCCGTACAGAGCTTGGGCAGACAACCTTCTCCCTCCCGCCTTAGTTCGGAGGAACTTGGTCAGTACAGGGACTGCGTTCACTTGTGGCGTCACAACGGGCCGCTATACGTGCTCAAGTCAGCTTTTGGTATGAGACTACCACTCTAACCTAACTTAACCTACAATTGTCTTCACCTTTTTTGGACACAATTTTTCTGATTCGGTCTACTAGTTTGAGTGTTTTTCTGCCTCAGATACGAATTGGAAGATCCATGTTTCTACCATAGCTATGACTCGACTTAAAGCTTCGAAACGATTTTTAAAATGATTTGTTTTTATTCAACTGTAATCAAACGCCACACCCATGCTATAATCTCATAAGCAATATGTCTTATGAGCTAACAATATGCGGCGAGTAAGCGATTAAAATTCTATTTGTCCCGCATTGCCAAGGCACCGTTCTCATCTTTGCTATATATTAATTACGGCAATTATAGAAGCAAACATCCTTCCATCTGTAAACGAACTCAAAGGCTGTAATTGGACGTAATTACGAAACTTTGTGGAGGAAACTATCTACTATAGAGTTATGATTTGCTGCTTCAAACTCCCTGTAAATTTATGGTTTTACTCTGTGTTCTGGGACAATTTTGTTTACTCTCTTCAAACTAAAGGATGTTTTAAATGACATGTATTCTGACTCGTCAAATGTGCCACTCTAATATGAATACATTGCTTGTGTAAAAGTCATCTAACAACGAATTTGTAAAGAATTTGAAAGCATATTAGAATTTGATCAGACAATACCTATAATAACTGCAATGTTACGAAAGTACTTAGTAAAGCTAGAACATTCCTTCTGTAAAAGTCATCTGACAAAGCATATGTAAAAATACAAATCAGAGTGAATTGTGTTTAGGAAACTACGAAATCGAACATAAACTACTAGTCGAACTAAACTAAAAATTTTTCTGCAAAAGTCATCTGATAAAGCATATGTAAAAATACAAATCAGAGTGAATTGTGTTTAGGAAACTCCGAAATTGTACATAAAATAAAGGTTTCTACTGTTTCTATGTTTACGAAATTCTACTACTGGACATAAAATAAGCAGTTTTGCCACAATAACACCGAAATCATAATTTAACCTAGAATTGTTTAAAAAAATCTTGAAATAAGTTTTCATTTGAAAAGTTTACTGAGTCTACTCAGTTTACTTGACATAAAATGCTACTTTAATCGGCTTTAATGGTATTTAAGTTCCAAACGTAAACTGAAGATGCTGTACGAGAGTACAATAATGCATAAAACACAACATGGAGAATAATAAGTTTTTTAAACGTAGAAAATCGTGTTAATTTCGTATTAAAAATGAACTAAAATTTACTAGGCTAAGTTTAATATCAAAAAAAAACATTCACTAGAAAACTTCACAAACATTGCAGTCAGCCAAACAGACAGACATAGAGAAAGACAGACAAACAGATGAAAATTCATCGTATTATACGTTGTTTACTGAAGATGAAAATGAAATGGAGAATTTTCAAAATGATTTTAATTGCAAGCAACACCTCAAGATAATGAAAATCAAATTAAACAAACACACAAGCACACAGAGACAGACAAGGCTTTGAAAGATAGAAGAAAAAGGAAGGTAAAGAAAATATGAAAAAAAAAGAAATGTTTTTTGACTTCAATAAGATTAAGAGAACTAGACGTGTAGACGTTAAAATCTTAGCAAAGAAAAATTGAAAACGAAAATAGTATCAAGGCAACATGCAACAACAACAAGAACAGCAACACCAATACATTCATAAAGAAACTTGAAAACTCTGAAAGATAAATAAACAAACGAACAGACAGACAGACAGACGGTTAGAGGGACAGACAAGCAGACATTTAGTGAAAATGTATGATTTCTAGGTAAGCAAAAGGGAAGGAAGGAAACATTAAAAGATTTTCTAGCAACACTTTGTAACAGAAATCCATTGACTGTGAATGAAAGAACAAGAACAAGGATACAACACAAGGTAAGACATAGAAAACTACAAGGATAACTGACACAACAAGACAGAGTGGAAAATATAATTTAAAAACTTGATATACACTACTTGGCTAAAACAGGAAGAGGATTCTTTTAGTGTTTCAACAAGAAGATCTAACCAGTGTAACCATGAAAAACATTCATACATGTACATAATACATATACAAACAATTAAAAAGTAGTTACAGATTGAGAGAGAGGAAGAACGAGAGAGTACAGTTGAGAACAATAAAATAGTATAAGTTGATGTACAAAGTGTTTTATAGCAATAACTTTGTAAATAGTTATGGGTGATCTTTCTCAAACTCATTAAATAGATCTTCCATGGATAAAGCAAGGAAATATTTTTCCTTTTTCCCATCTATAGGTCGCCTTAAATGTTTGAAAATACAAGTAAATTTTACGAATTTTCTTTCGCTTCTATTTAGCTGTAAGGTGCTGTAGACACATATGTCTGCACTTTTCTCTATGTGAAACGATAATACAATAATTATACATTTGCACACATTCTCAAATAGAGTGAGATAGATTTAAGTGAGTGAGAGTGGGAACGAGAGAAAGAGAGAGATAGAGAGAATTTATAAATGATTGTATTAAAAACACGTACACAAACAACTATTTTACAATTATACTCATGAATTATAGCCCCTCACACATACGCACACACACACACAGACTTGAAAACTCATATTTCAAACACTCATACATTAGGAAATGCCCTGATGCATTAGTAAAAAAATACCCCAGTAAACATTCTCCGTAGAAGTTCTCTATCTCTCTCTCTCGGCAAAAAGAATACATATGGCATTGTACTCCCATTATTACTATCATTGGCAGGCAAAGGTACCAAACTCCTGCAACTAAACAAGCTATTGAATCGATCTCAATCTATACAGATGTATCTCAGGATAGTGGCCGCTGCCAGTAAGTATTCCTCGTCTAGTATCTAAAATGAACTATTAGCTCTTAGCGTGTGTTCTGGCGAATCCGAATCTCTGAATCTACATATTGAGCTTTAAACAATTCATATCGCTTATAAACATTCTTTGAGTGTACAATGTCTGGTCGGAAGGCCTCTTCAAACTTACTTACTTGATTGGTTATTATAACCCTTTAGTCAGGACTACAACCTAGTTTCTCATACCACCCATGTTGTGTGTGTTAATTTTTTCGATGAGTGGCGGAATCTATTGTTTAACAACGACTCTGATCGACTGACAGGAGGCTTTAACATGAATGAAAAGAAGCCAAAATACTTAAAAATGTCGTTTAATTAATTAAATTTTTGCTGATTTGCTGGGTTATATTAGACCAGGTATATTTTTCAATGTTCCGCTCTCTTTCTCTCTCCCAGACTTGTTAAATAAACATTCCTTGCGAAGATGTTGTTCAAATAAAAGTTGTTGTTTAAAAACGTAATACAATTTGAAGCATTTGCAAGAGAGTGTATTTGTCTCTGTATGTATGTATATATGCTGCCTGTGTATTTGTGGTTATAAATCGGTTCATTTAATTTCTTACCGAAACACTAAAACATTTTCAAATAACAACAACAGCAACAGCAACAACACTAATATTATTAGAAATAGCATTACAATTACATGCTAACATATCCATACATGCTAAACGTAAGAGTATTTATATAACCTAGCATTGGTTTATTTTCTATTGCTGCTATTGCTGCCGTTAGTGTTATTATTATTAATAACAGCAGCAGACAGCAAGTAACCAATATTGCTGCTGTTGCAAACCAATACCAATGCCCTCTTGAAATAAATGACTGTAGCACAACTGTATGAGCACGAATCGTATTTAACATGTAGCTGGTAACTCAGAGTAGGTAAAGCAGGTAAATAAGTAGAAGATTCAAAGGACCAACAACCAATTTTAATTGGAATTTTAATTATTATTTAGTATGGTGAACAAATAAGAGAACTGCAAGTGGGATGTTGTTGGTCAAGTTTCTCTATATTCTGCTCTACAGCTTAAGGCATTTCCTAGTATTTATGATTTCAAGCTCATTAACTACAGCAATCAAGGATTATGCTTCAAATAGTCCACCATCAAATAGTATTATCCTTAAAACTCTCTCTCTCTCTCTCTCTCTCTCTCATTAAAACTATCAACAATTTATTGATTTATACTAAAGTAGATCACTTTTATGTTAGATTTGAAGGCACAAATTTAGAAGCCATGACTGACTGGCATAACCTATTTTCCTGAAGCGTTATTTTGATTGGTTGGTTCGGTACTAACTTGTGTGTTTTGGCCTTTGAACCCATAATCGGTACCATACTTGCCTTCTTTAAAATAAAGGCAAACAGCTTTCACATGGTTGAGTCACGATAAGATCGATTTTGTTCCTTTTCTCATGAGAAAACATCTACCAATGCATGATGGTCGGCGTAAATACTATGAATACGAAGTCAACCGATATTCTCTTGAATAAATGAATATAAAATCGCTTAATAGCCGTTGCCGCTCTATTGCTAGATGAACGTATGATATTGAAAATTGTGAATTATGGAAGCAAGTGTGTTAATGGTTTGATTACAAACATCTACTACCTTTAACAGTGTAGGGCATAATGAATAAACGTATGAAAATTCTTTCCGTTTAACTTAATTTGATCATTTTTCTTTTCGCTACACCTCATACTCCTCCACTCTCTGGTACAGGAAATAATTTCATATAAAAAATGTCTATACGTGTTCAGAACAACCAACATAAAGGAAGTTACTCTGGCAATTAAATGTTTTCGCATTCAACAAAAAAAAAAAAAGAAAAGAAAAACTTACGAAATGTATTTAAAAAGTAAATAAAAGTGACCCACAATCGATATTTTTTATTGTGTTGATAATGGACTTATTTCGTATATATTTTCAGGGAATTAACGTATTTTATTTTAAGGGCCATTAACAATTATTTGTTGAATTTTTGGAAATAAATAATCTGGAATTACAAGGAATTTGTGATACGTTTTGGGTTTTGCATTCTCTAACCATCAGGACAGTTCGACAAACGTCTTAAGCGTTAGTCTCCTATTTTTTCAATAATCTTCAACTTGCATTGTACAAGACCGATTGTCTTAATCTAATGTAGTAAGTTCTAGTGTAATAGGGTTGCCAACTAATGTCGAAATAACTTTCTTTACAAAATTGATTTTAGTTTTTATATCAGATGTAGCGATGAGCAATTTTATTCATAGGATCTTTCCTTTTATATCGGTTGGCGGGTATTGATCTTTGTGCGATGTTTTTCGTTTATGATGTTCCCTTATAGGCTTCCTCGTTGAATTATGTTGAGTAGAATTGAACCCTTAAACTATCAAACTCGCAAAATTCATAGAAATTTGTTAAACCTTACTCGAATTCGGTCCTTGGAATATTATAGGTTATAATATTCTAGATGATGACTAAGCTGGGATTGATGTTCAGTAATATTTTACTGTATGTTCAATGAAATACGTTGACCTTACAGTCGAACTCTTAAATCGACTGTCTTTATTTAAAACGTCTGCAGAAAGAATTCGTTATACATCGAAATGTTTTGATGGAGAGAAAATGAATTGTATTTAATCAAATGAACACCACACTTTGACCAGAATTGAACATGAATTGAGCACACTTAAAGGCGACTCTATAAAGGGAGTCCAAAATTTTGAAATTCAGTCAGTACTTGGAGAATCCATATAGTGAGAGAAAGGGCCTATCTCCGTATAAACATTAGATTTGGACAGACCTATAGCTCCCATAAACGTAGGTATATCGTAACGCGTACTAATAGTTTGCCAACTCCAGGTTACTTGCATCTTAAGGGACTCCTCTGAAGCGCCTTGGGCTTATGTGAGAGATTATAATGTCCGGTCTAGGCAACAAGTGATTAACACGCGTTTCCTTCTGTGGCCAGTTAGTTTGATAATGAAATATTCCCTTGCGTTGAAGCCTCTAATAAACGATTGTCCCAGTGTTTCTGAGTTGGCAAGAGAGTTTCTATGAGGGTGACATGATGGAGTTTGATGAAATAGCAATAGGCTATCGAATGAAGAGATGGATGTTTCACGTAAGTCTACGGTGAAAACCGTGCCGATTTCTGGTATCTTTGAGAGGAAATAAACATTGACATGTAAGTTTCTCAAAAGGCTGTCGCTTAGGGTCGACTTCTGCATAAAATTAACACACACAACATAAGTGGTGTGAGAAACTAGGTCCTAATCCTAACTGAAGGGTTGTAATGACCAATTATGTATGTATGTATGTATGTATGTTTCACATGAACCTATTTAACACGTATTTTCACAGGATTAAGAATTGTTTCTTTAGTTGTCATCCCCTAACTTATATATGGCCTATGGATATTCTTCTCAATGAAGCGTCTTTATAGTCAAACCAAATTCGAAGCAATTTTCAGACCCAAAATATTAAAGAAAATTCAAAATGCTTAACAAGCTGCCGAAAATAGTTTTGATTTACAAATTGTATGTGCAAAAAGAATTGAAATCTTTCTCTCATATTTTTTAAACTCATTTTTCTTTTAAATACCAATTTCATGCGATTTATCGTGCAGAAAATTATTCTCTGTTTTTATTTTTATTATCCTGAATTGAATTATAAAATCCAATTATTTTATAATGTTTCAGCAGGTAATTTTTCATAACATGAAGGCTTCTTCATCCCTTTATTTTACATCGATTTGTCAGGTTGTTGTCCTTCACAAATGCTGGGACATTTCTGTGTACAAACGATTTCAGGTGACCGCAATCTGTAGGTGTCATAATTGTGACAAATGTAATCATTTTGTTACAAAAAAAAAAAACAAGAAAAGAAAACCAGAAGTAATGGACAGTAAGTTAAAGTAAAATGTTTTCTAGACTAGGGAATAAAATGGCTTCTGGGAGGGAGCCAAAGCATATGCAATTAAAGGGAAAATAAAAGACTGCATTTGATTTACCTTTAAACAAATTTAGCAACCTTAATCACTTATTTCCTTAACCAGTTTTACCTTCAGAGAGTTTTCTTTAAATCTTTAATTTATTCATTCCTTTTGTACGTTGCTCTCTCTCTCTCTCTCTCTCTCTCTCTGTCTGTGTGAATACCTTCTTATCAATGCGTCTTACACTTCAAATGATTTCACTTGAATTCATTGCTTGTTCTCTTCTTTTATTTTTTGATTCTTCTGTTTCTCTTCAATTTAATTCCACTTCTTTGCCTGACGTAGACGATTTGTAATTCGCTTTCCTTTCGTTTTTCTATATCTTCATCATAATTTTTTTTTGTCTTTCCATTTCTATTATTTTAACGTGTTGAGATTTAAAAGCGAGAGAAACTTTAGTTTTTTTTATTGACTTACGGGAATAGTTACGTTTTATACGTTTACGGAATTTCCTTTTCGGTTAGTTTTGCTCCTCAATACAATGATTCCGTATTCGTGTAACGCACAGAATTTTTATTCACCCTGAGAGCGAGGGTTTTTCTTTAAATGAAATAATTTCATCAGACACGGTGCACGGCACAGTTGTTTTGGCATGGCGTGCCATAAATTGTTGAATAGTTAAGCTGAGCGATTTATAACTAAAGAAAAAAACGTTTTTAATGTTACACCCGAAACGAATATTAAACAGGGAAAATGTCTGGATAACTGAGGTACTGTTGTGGTCTAATTTAGCTTAAGACAAAACACACTTTTTATGATGATTGTTTCCAATTTTCAGAAATTATAAGAATTTAGTTAGCCTTCAAATAATGCACTTTCAAGACCTTAGATTCAGAACCCCAACATCGAACATCATAGGAAGGTCATTGAAGCTCAAGGATTTTCCACAATCCGTCATCCTACCCAGACACTGTTAACATAGGATATATTTGAAGCTCAATATTTCCAGTTCCAAAATTATTTGGGATATACCACTTATTGGGTTTTATTAGGGACACCTTAGGCTACAATTTGTATATAGTCAGATATCTGTAAAATGAAATTGTGGGGAATTTTTCTGGTAGATGACTTGCATTTTTTTGGTTGATGACTTGCATTTTTTTTGGTATATGACTTGCACTTTTTGAGTCGATGACTTGCATTTTTTTTGGTTGATGACTTGCATTTTTTTTTTGGTAGATGAATTGCAAGTTTTGAGGCGATGACTTGCATTTTTTTGGTTGATGACTTGCATTTTTTTTGGTAGATGAATTGCAAGTTTTGAGGCGATGACTTGCAACAAGCACTGTTAACATAGGGAATATTTTAAGCCCAATATCTTCAGTTCCAAAATTATTTGGGATATACCACTTATTGGGTTTTATTAGGGACACCTTAGGCTGCAATTTGTATATAGTCAGATACCTGCAGCAAGTCCCTGATATCGTATATTTAGGTGATTTCTTCCTTGACTATTTTTCGTGTTTTCTGTTAACCACTTAACATTGCTCTGTTAAGTCTAACATTAGGTCTTGTAAAATTTTTGATTTTTGTCCTTGCTAGTTAAATTTGAATTTATCTCCATACACATACATACACACATCCTCCATACATGCTCTATATTGGATTGAATCAAGATGATCGTACCATGTCACGAAACAGAAACTAAGAAATGTTTGCAGTGATAGAGTTTTCAACAATTTTTTTTTCTTTAGGCTTGCTTCCAAAACGCAGTCATAAAGAGCAAAAAATTAATACATTTTTTACTTCATCTTTTCGATGGCATATCTTATTGGAAAAAACATTTGTTTGCTGTGCTCTTATTACTTGTAAATGTAAACAATTGCAATATGAAGATAACAGCCTAAAACGGCTTCTATAGATTCCTTCAAATTAATTACTATTTAATACTGCCCCTCTTCTCCTTCTAAATATGTATGTAGAGCGCAAAACGATTCATTAAAGAAATATGACAGCTTTTTGTAACGTCTATTCAATATCTTTGCTTTGCAGTCCTCTGCTAACTTTTATTTACTTTAACGGAGAAGACAATGCATAATTAATTTAAACAGTTCTTTGCGCTGGAATTTTTCTTTATTAGTTCAGAGTTTATGTAATGAATGAGAAAATCACGTTTCATTTCGTTAAATGCTAGTTGGGGCATCATTTTTATTTTTATTGCCAGAAAGCCAGCCTAAAATTTTAATGAAATTCAAGAGCCGTTGTTTAATGCCTCCAACGTAATGTAGTTGTTGTCTTATGGTTGAGGCTAATAAACTAAAATTGTTGATTGTGATAAGAAAAAAAACGAGAGAGGACCATTCTCTTAACCAATATCGTAATGAGAGCGTGCTTGAAAACGGTTCCGTAAAAGGCCTTTAAGAAAAGCTATCTACGGAAGAAAAAAGAGGATAAGAAATCCGAGAAAATTAAGTGACACAAATCTAATACAAATACACGTACCACGTTACCAAACACAGGCTGCTCAAAAGCATAGACTAACTTACACATACACTCGTACACTTATAAAAAGAGCGACAGAGAAAAAACCTGCATTAATAATAAACCACAACAACAGCAAACGGGAATATTGTGTGTTAATACAGGAATTTGTTGTTTTTTCTGTTCTGTTACTTAAAATAGAGCACATGCAACGGTATTTTATTTATAACACTAACATACATCCACACACACACACATCTCTTCGTACAGGCTTTTATAAATTTTACGATTTTTTTTCTCTGTTTTTTTCCTCTTGTTTTTGTTAACTTCCTTACTTACCTCAGTAATAGTAAAAATAATGACAACAATACATCATTATGCGAGAGTAGTACACCACTACCATCATATGTACGTATGCAAGTGCATGATAGTATATGCATGTGAAGATAGAAACGTAAAAGAGCGTAAATATTTATGAGTGTTGTGTTATTTGCAAGCGTGTATATATGTGAGAGTAGATTAAGTGTTTATGTATGCCGTGTTTATGTGATTTTAGTAACCGTAGTGCTGGTATAACACTACGCTTAAGTCTGGTTTGTCATCCATGAGTTTAATGCATCCATTTACAACATTAAGAATCACATGATAACATATATGACACTCAATCATTGCACAATGGGTTGGAGAGCGGGAGATGTGAAGTCAAAAAATTATAAAAAGAAAAATTTCTATAAAAATCAGTTCTCTGGCCAAAGCTTATCACATTTGACGATGACAGATTTGCATAGCAACTGTGCTTTAAAAACTACATTCACCGTGGTGCCTTAATCGGAGTTTCCAATGGAGAGGGACCTTCACACAGAAAAGTACTGTCTGGGTAATAATTCTCCTCTTTATTCAAACGGGAGAGAGTAGCTATTATTGGAGTTCTAACAGGACATGGCCACTTTAGATAGAGAGTCATTAGATGGAAACTAATGACAGAGTCAAGTAATGACTCTGTATCTTTCCTTAGGATAAGTTTCGTTCCTATAGGATTGAGCTTTGCCTTCATAGCGTTCTACATCTCCATGTACAGTCTAGTAAGTGAAGTAAACTTTTCCTAAATAATCCCAAAAGGGAAGCTCAATTCATCCAGAGAATAGATTCTGCAGTCTGCTATTTTGTCTACCACCTGCCCACTGTGCCTTCTAACGTTGATAAGAACAATGATGTACGCTGGTTGCTATTTGGTTGGCTGTTTAAAATTAATGCATTTTGTACGAGTTTTTAAACGACAGACAGACTACCAGACAGCTAGAGAGAGAGAGATAGAGAGAAAGAACACTGAGCATCATGATATTGTTATTTCGTTGAAAGTGTAAATAGTTTTGTAAGCGTACATACATATGTGTACGGCTTGACCACCATTCTATATGTGTGTACGTGTACGTATACGTGTTAACTCTAAACATGTTTGTTTTTAGGTTATCGAGGATACAACTCGTTTGTTGCCTCAACGCTTTTTAAACCCACTTTTTTGTTCTGGTTCCTTTAGCTAAAGTTGTCTTTTGTTGTTGCTGCCAAGTTTATGTTGTTTTTTTTTTTGTTCTGTGGCAACTTCACTTGGTTACAAACGTTTTTGTTACTACGGTTGTTCGGTCTATAACATGTGGTTTTGTAAATGGGCACTCGTATTAGGTAAGCATGTGTAAATAGGCGAGCGTCTCTAGCGAAGACAACGACAGCAGCAGCAGCATCAACAGTAGGATGTTTTATTGTATTAACTTGGCTTTGTAAAGGCAAATGCTGTTTGGTTTCGCATGCTTGTCTTACAGAATACAAATGTCACATGCATCTTAAAAAAGATAGAGAGCGCGAGAGAGGGAGCGAGAGAGCAAGACACACAAATACAATTAGAAACGTAAACCTAAGCGTTAAGTGTAACTGTTGCATTGGTGGCGTCTGTCTTCTCTGCACAATAACGGCCACAATTGGTTAAGAACGGCTTTGCAAAAAACAACATCAACATGAATAGAAACTAAAACATTGTGGTTTTAGCCACCATTGGTCTTGTGTCATCGATTTTTTAAAAACAGTTTGTTTAGAATGTTGAAACCGGGTTCTTTTCTGTTGTCTCCTAAATATTGCATTTGCCACAAAATGTTGCAATATTGCTGGCTTGCTTGTTTAGTCAATTTGTAATGTCAATTAAAATGGAATTGTTTGCTCGTTTGAGTGGCATCTTCCAAAGAGAGACATTCTTTGTGTGTAAAAATACAAAATTTCTGGTTCTTTTCTGTTGCCTTTCATCAGCATCAGCCTCAGTCTCAACCTCATTATCACCATGATAAACGAGTCTCATCATCGCAAAAACCACAGGTTTTCTGAACTCCTCTACTACTACGAGGCTTCCTGACAAACGCTGTGTGTGTAGTATGGATGAATGACTGCGAAAAGAAGCCTGTTTTCTGTGGCCGTGTTTAGAATGTTGTTGTAAGCAACGTAATACATTACTTGCAACACCGTTTGAACAATTGTGTGTGTGTGTGTGTGTGATTATATCTGTAATAATGATGCCATTTTGTTTGTTTTTTTTTCTAATTTTTCTCTTGCCAAACACCATAGTTTTCTTTATTTATTGTTGGTCATACATTTGGTTTTGCGTGCCTCTCTGCGTACAGTTATTTAAACTCAACTGCATCTGGTTTTGTTTGCACTTCTTTTGTAATACATTTCATGTTTTTTTTGGTTTATTTATTTTGCCACAACAAATTAAAAAAAAAACAAATTTAGATCTTGATTTTGAAATACAACGCATGTTGCAACTTGTTCAAACGGTGCCATTCAATTGCTGTTACTCTTCTCAACGGTTATTTAATGAGAAACGCAAATTACATCAGGAGTAGAATTTTTTCATGATTTTTTTTGCAATTTTAATGCTTGGCGCTCGCTAATTACACAATTTTTTATTTGGTCTCACGAAATGGGAACAGTTTTCAACAATGTTTCAGGAGCGGTGGCTAAAGAAAAAGCGAAAGCTTTTTTAAAAATCTAAGGCAGTAATACGGAAGCAGTGAATGGAGAGACTAAAAATCTCCATTGCTCCGCTCACTGTCAGTTTCGTTAATTAAACGATCTCTACACGGTAACAGAACTTTTTTAACACAAACACAAACGAAAGATAACATTTCACTTGTAAGACAGGCAGCATTCTCTAGTAAATGGATGGGTCGAGAAGAGATTGAGTGACAGGAGTAGGGTCCTAGATTGAATAATTCAGAATTACTCGATTACTGTAGTGTTTCCAAGGCAGATCGCACGGATGCCTTCATGGCGATAAACTGGCTGTTGCGTAGCAGTGAGTTTCCTGAGAATGCTGACATATTTGGATAGGAAGACTGTGAGATACTTTCAATATATCATATCTAAATGTTGCCTATTTCTGTTGAATTATTCTAAGTCCTCTATTATTTAAATGCCTATCGAAAACTGTGTGGCGTAAAGGTTATTCTTAACAGGAATATACCATAGAAGAGAGTACGTACATCTAGTACGTCTTACATACATACATAATTGGTCATACAACCCTTCAATCAGGATTACGACCTAGCTTCTCACACCACTTATGTTGTGTGTGTTAATGTTATACATGTGTGGCAGAACGTACAGAACGACAGGTTTTTGAGAAACTTTTCATTGCAATTTTATTTGATCTCAGAGTTTTTGCCAGAAACCTGCTGAGAGGAAGTCGCCTAAGAAATATTTTCATATTTTCGATTTGATGTCTGACCTGGGGTTTGAACCGCGGCCTCACGTCTAATAAGCCAACACACTACCTACTGGCCTACGGTGACTTCAAGAGTCTAGTAGTCTAAAACTTCGTCTTAGAGAGGACAAAATAGTTAACTTTTCTCTCTTATGTTGCGGGCCATTGTCTAATAAGAAAGTATTTCTGCGAAATTTAAGACTCAGAGGAAGACAAAGAGGCCGTTTTGCACTTAGTGTGTTATTATAGAAGCACTCGTTTAGATGCTTACGAATGTACTGGGTACATCGTTTTGACATCAATGATGGAACAGTCAGAAGTTGGATTAGGAGACCATTGTCCCTTTAGTCGGCATGCCTAAAGGCTTGGCAATCCAACTAATGACTTCTGCAGGAGCTATGGGAAGAAGAAACTGTCTTTCACATCATGTGTCAGTGGCCTGTTTTTGTCATGAAAAGACAGATGTTTCTGATCTCTAATTTTCTGAAATCGTTGACCAAGCTTTTTAATATAAGGATTGAAGCAATAGCACGATTCATTTTGAACTCGGAATTAATTGTAGTATCACAATGGGCCTAAATACTGGCCTAGTGGGACCTCTTCCTTCGAGGGGTCCCGACACAAAACCTAACCTAAGCTAACCAACCATTGCCCAGCATATGAGAGAGGTAATTGAGCTCTTTAATATAAGGATTGCTGCAATAACATGTTTAATTTTGGACTTGGAATTAATTGCAGTATGGCAATGGGTCTAAATACTGGCCTAAGTGGGACCTGTTCCTTCGAGGGTGTCCGCTATATAACCTAACCTAACCTAGATTAGAGGTCAATGCCCCGCACATGCGAGAGTTTGATTATTTTGGACCTGATAACTCTTCCCCATTCCAATAGTTTTTATCAGTATATTTCTCGTTGAATCGAATGCAACAGCCCATAGGGCCTAATAGATTGAACTAAATGGGGACCACAAAAGATTATGTGGTGTGACTCTACTTTACTTAGCCTTCTTATAATATCTAGAATTTGTTTTAGTTTTACTAAAGCACTTTTCTCAATAAAGCAGGTGATTGGCCAGCTATAACATGTTCCAGGCTGATAGGGTTGCCGTATGTTGTTGACCAAACAAAAAAATGTTATCAATAGAAATGAATTGAATAGCGGTGGAGGAAAGTCAGGAAGCTTCATGAGGTATAAAAAAAATTGCTTCCAACAGTTTAAATTCTGATAAGCTTAGAAGAAGACAACATTAACACTGAATAGAACATAAAATTAAAGGCAGTGAGCGACCAAATGTCAGTAAAGACCCCGACAGAAATGTTAAACATTGCAGAGGGCTTATGCGTGAGAGAAGGTAGGGGGCTCAAAAAAACATAACAAATACATTCATTTACAGAATTAAATAATTAAAAGTGTTTTGTTTGTGTAATTAAAACAAAAAATAAAATCAACAAAAGCAACAGATGCGTCATTAAAATCAACATTTTGCCATTTTATATACAAACATTATTACATTATGGCCTAAAAATGCATCTGAACATGGTTAATTCAAATATGGAAAAAGGCCTTAACAACCAAAAAACTTCAGATACTTTATAAACACGCAACTGAACAAATTTTTAAAGCTTTAAAGTAATTAAATTAAAACAGTTAGATTGGGTGCTTGAAATGCCATTTTTTTTTGTGAATTTTGTAAGTTCGGGCCTTTTGTTGCATACCATGATGAACAGAATTAATGATGATGATGATTTCAACACACGACATTTAATTTAATTTAATTCTTTTTTGGTTTTATTAAGAAAAAAAAAAATGAAACGTTTTAATTTAAATTCACTTTAATGAAGTGCAGCAACAATTTTGGCTAGAAAACTAATTAAAACACGTTCAAAAATCTGAATTTTTTTTTCCATTTATTTTAAAAATTAATTGTAATTCGTTAATGGCAACAAGAACAACAACAATATTACGGTTTAATTAATTAAAAATGTTAGCAATTCTATGGTATTTTTAATTCTTTCAAATCAAACTTTTCAATTCTATTAAACAAGCAAAAGTTGCTTGAATACCCCAAAATATTTTGGATTTTAACAAAACCAGTCTTAAGCTTTACAGGCTGGCTTTTGATGATTGTTTGTGTGTTATTTTAACCTTTAAAAATATTTTATTTTTAATTTTTTTTTTCGTTTTTAATATTTATAATCAATATAGTCATGCCAGTTGGGTTTTTTCTGTTTTTTTTTGCAATTTACGTTTTGACCATAAACAGTTTGATTTTAGCCATATTTTGTGTAAATATGTTTGCAATGATTGCATAAAAATCGATTTTGTTTTTTTTTTCACAAAAACCATATAAATTAAGATCAACTGCAACTGCATAAAAAAGAGCAGAGCAATTGGTCAATAGCAATATGACCATAAAACTAGAATTGGTAAAAAGGAATCGACAAAAACAAAAAGACAAAAACACAAAAAAAGTAAATAAAATATGGTTAAACAATCAAAACCGCTTAGTTGCCTAACCAAAATACAAAATAAATATTGTATGCCGAGTATTAACTGTGCATTGCAAATACATGAACGAAGACGGTCATAGAGATTACAAAAAAACTGGTAAGCTTTGAAGTAGAACATAGATTTTCTTGTCGCAATTTGTCGTAAAGAACTTGTTAAAGAAGAACATTTTTTAGAACAAAGTTTGATCGTTTCAGCAAGAAGGTCAGTAGTTTTCATGTAATGATGTACACATCTCTAGTTGGATCAAGCAGATGCAAGGACTTGCTTTAAACATGATGTTAAACTACTAATCTCTGTTGATTGTGATAAATAAGCTGACATCTTACATCTTGAATAATAAGCCTTTTTACAAAATTCTTACAATCGTTTTGAAAAGAGCAAGTGGGGTACACCAGCTTCAATGAATGTTAAGGAATCTCGGGGAAGAAAATATCTTTGCATCTCATATTTATGAACTTGAAAAACATTTCACATAACTTTCAGTCGAATGTTTGAATAGAATAGAAGTTATGGACCTTATAAGCAAATCAATTCCTTTCCTTCAATCTTAATGTCTAACGTGATCCAAGTCTGTTGTTCAAAACGTAAGTAAAATCGTCCACTGCGAGCACAGTATAACATAGGATAGGTTAAGAGAGAGTGAAACTTCATTAAAATCAAAGCGGACTTGAGCCCACATAGCAGCACGTTGTGATATTACATGAAGTGACCAAACCTACTATTACTGACTGAGCTGTGCTGACAATCAGCATCAGGGCTTTGCATTAAAGCAAGTCTCAATTGAAACCAAGCTGAAAAGCAGCTTAAAATTATGATGAATTTTGTGATCGATCTAGTAAAGATCGCACCGGTAGAGTATCGAATAAGGGCAAATCAAATGACAGAAGTCTGGCCTATAAGGACAATGGTCTCCTCTTCCTACTTAACTACAATTAACCTTTGCAGAGATAATTTGAAATTAAGTGAAGCTTTTTTGTCTGCCTACCACATTGTAGTTTAAATAATTGATTGGTATGCTCCGTATCCCATCTAGTACATGTGAGATTTTTCCTTAGCCCCGGATTTGTTAAAAGTCAATAAATACTTTTCCCTTTTCCTTTGAATTGATATTCGGTAGGAGGAGTACTCATGCTGTACAAAGTTCATCACTTCACAACTACCTGCTATCTTCATATGATCAAAATTCCACATGGGATGTATATAAAACTGCTGCGGAACCAATCAACCAGTTTACCCCTTAAGGGTTTCACTCGAAAGTGATTGTACTGCTGCTTGTCAGTCAGAGAGTATAGAAATGCAAGTAGTTAGAGATACTTTACTCAGTATCAGGCCCGCAGCGTAATTTGTTATTCAGATAGGTGAGGATACCCCGATGGAGAAAACTCCATACCATGCAACATTCTGAAGTCTAATATGAAATCTGTTATCTAGACTAGATTCTGAAGAGATAGTCATCCTTACTTACTTTAAAGGTCATTACAACCCTTTAGTCAAGATTTCCACCCAGCTTCTCACACCATTTCATTCTATTTTATTTACCTCTAGAACTTTTGCTAGAACACTGTTGAGAGTAAGACGTCAAAAGAAATAAGTTTTTCATTTTACCCTGTTTAAAAAATGTCTCGCCGCGGGATATAACCACGGGCTCTCGTCTAATAAGCCAACAAACTACATACTAGACTACGGCGACTTTTTCCTCTCTAAGAGCCTGAGAATTCTCGTATAGGAAGAAATAGCTCCGTGATATAATAAAGTGATGGCGTATTGCGACGAGACGAGACGAGAGTATAACAAAAAGCGTTTTTGGAGGGGTAATGCCCAACACATCTGCAGTCTCTTCAATTCATTAAGGCAGTACGCCATAAAACAACCAAAAGACAAATCCTAGAACCACAATTATATAAAATCCTGTTACATGCTGCTTTTCAAAAGTTCTCAGCTGCACTGCTCCTTAGCTTTAGGTGTCTCTGGGTCTGCATAACCATTAAATATTTTGCTCGAGGAATGAAGCCGATAAAGATTCCAGAGAATTTAGGAGTAAACCAGTTTTTGCATGTACTTTTCTTATCACTTTCTTATTTTCCCTATCTTCAGCACCGGAAGTAACCCGTTGGGATACAAAAGGAAGTTCGATGAACTTTGGTTTAGCGTGCAATGCTTTTCCACTTATTGCCCAGAAGCTTAGCATTGCAACAACAATTGTATGGAGTCGCTTGAATAAGACTGGATACAAAAAACATTCGACATATGAGGTCCTGCATGATATACGTGGTAAAGAGAACAGAATTTTCAAAACTTGCAAAAATTTCAGGCCCAAACTCAGGTACTTTAGCTGTGTAAGAAATTTTTCTTTCCGGTCCTATAAAATGTTCTTAAATGACTGAGCAGAGTATGAAAAAAACTACGAAAATATTCCATTTAACCCGAATGTCTTGTCTGTTGTTGTAATTCTATCCGATTTCATTTAATTCTATTGAAGCCTTTATACTCAAGCTAAGAATTTTAATCATCTTTTTGCGATTATTTTCCTTCGGAAATAAATCTTCTATTTTGGTAATAAATTTTAAATAAAAAACGAAAATAATTAAACATTTACCAGCAGCATTTAATTGGTCGTGAAATAAATGAACCGAAAATTGCTTTTCCTTACTCCCCCCAACCTTCCGATAACAGACACAAAAGGAAATAAAATGTTAAAACAATTTACCCCCAAACGTTTCGTGATTCTTATTTTCATTTTCATTTCATTTCGTTTTCATTTTATTTTCATTGTTTTTAATGGCAAAAGGAACGAAGGAAACTAATTAAATTCGTGTATAATTGTTTGGGAATTTGTTTTATGATTGTGTTGACATCATTTAATGTTGCATGCCACATTAAACACACAAGACATAAAATGGCAAAGGAAGAAGAACAAAAGGAAAACTCTAATTAACAGGAGGAAAACTTTCTACAACAAAATGACTCACAACCTCAGCAGCACCACCCACACCACCACAATGACATTAAAAATTAGAACAGAAATCAAAACGAAAGCGATAAAGTGAACACCCGGACTGAATTGCTATGAAAAAATGCAAAGAAAATAATCGAATTATTTGGCAATACATATCGGAATTCGGGAGATGTTAATGTTTAGCAGCTCATATAATTGATGCTGATAAGAAAATTTATCAAAAAAAAGCATCAAATTTTATGCGTTATTTTCGATTATTATGTATGTATGTATGTATGTATGTATATACATATGTATGTATATATGTATGTATGTATGTATGTATGTACATAAGAGGACATTTATGATGTTAGTAGACGGCGATTCCTTCAACATATATTTTTTTTTTTTTTTTTTTTTGTACGTTGATTGTAATACTGAACAAGGTTCCTGTCGTTATACTTGGAATCTTGGAGGGGCTAAGCAGTAGGATATAGAATCTATAGAAATTTCAACATACATATACACATGCCTTCAAGATAATGTTGCACCGATTCCTTGACCTTTTAACACATATTAGTTCGACCCGATTATCAGCATGTTTACTAGTGTATGGGAACAGTTGAGAATACAGTTCGTGTTAGCCTCGTTGGAAATTGTTGAATATGATCCTGGCAGCTTTCTTAGGTCATCTGATAAATTGTGAAACCTTTAAATAATAAAGCCTTTTAACTTAAAATGTCTAAATTTAGTTGTTAAACTAGACACATCATAACATTTTATTGTTTTGTTTTAGTAAACAATTTGCTTCAGTGCACTATGGGTCGGCAATATGTGAAAATTTTACTGTTAAAGCACACGCATAAAAGCCATTTCTAATTCTATTGTTACGCTTGCTGTTTCAGTTGTTGTTGTTGTCCATTAAAATTACTTTACGGCTCATTGAAATACAAAGCGTTGTAGCTTTTGGCCTAAATACCGGCCAATAGAGGCAATATATGACAACGAGAAATGTATGCAGCAGTACAATGTGTAGACACAAATATGCTACATACGTACATACATATATACATACATACCGATACAATTAAAAATAAATACTTAAACAGTTTTATTAACCATGTTGGAAATAATTGATTCAAAATAATTCAAGAAAAAAGCAGAAAACCGACAGGCAAACAGAAAAAAGCCGCAACAGAAATAAAATTTCATTGTTTTTCTTCAGTGGGCCAGTTTTTTTACATTTTTCTTTTTGTTTTTGTTTTTCTCGGGGGCTTCTCTTTAACTTCATGTACAAATTTTGCTTTAAGCCAAGTTTTTTTTTAATAAGTTTTGTTTTCTTGGTTATCGTCCGGCATGAGTGTGAGTGTGTCTCTTTTGTAATTGTATTTGTGTTTGTGATAATCATTGTTGCACAATGATCAACTTGCTGCACTTAAATGCTGAATGAACAAAAAAAAAAAAAATAAATGCCTTCAACTGCCTGTAAACATTGTGCACTGAGTACTCAACTCTATTTGACTTGTGCTGTGGTGTCTGTAGTGTGTCTGTTTGTTTGTGTGTACTTTTGTCTGTCCATTTTCGCAAAAGGTATTCGTTTTTCAAAAAATACTTCATTGTTGCAACATTGGCATTCACTTGCAACGTACATAGGTGTATGTTAGTACACGTAAGATTTAAGTGCTTGAGTAAGTATGTGTGGCAAATAATTACAATGGCAACATGCGTAAGTTTGCAACTTAATTATAAACAATAGTAATGCAACAACAACAACAATTATAAAGTGCATAATAATAATTACAATACAAATGCAATTGAATTGCTTAAATATTAATGTTGCAAACACTCAATATACGTAGTACATATGCGTCGTCATCATATGCTTAAACGTTTGAGGCATATAAATTCTTGTAATTAAAGTTTCTTCTTCTTCTGCTATTTTATTTGTTTATTCGTTTTATTTGTTGTTGCAAGCTGGTCTTTTATGTTGTTGCAATTGCAGTAGTAAGTTATTGCAGTTGTTGTTGCTGCATAAATGCATTTAATGGTAGGCTTTTATTGATATCGTTTTTGTTTGATAATCTCAGTTGCAAGTGATTTTACTGGGTGGACAACAATAAAAAGAAAATAAATTTGTGGTCTTTTGTTTTTATGCAACATGTGGCAATAATATTATATGTTTACAAAATAAATACAACAAACACTGTAAGAAATAATTACTGAAAACAGTAATCATCAAACTAATTAAACTCATGAATACAAAAACAAAAGAATACCGCAAAAGACTACAAAATGTTTAAAAAGAGAAAAACCAATTCAATGTTTATATGTGACATCTTGTATTTTTACTCTTTTTTTAATTTAACAAATCCAATTAAAACAATATGTTTTCACAGAGAATGTGGCAACCCTATTATTCTAGAACTTGTTCTAGACGGTTGTTAAACTCGTTATTATTTGGAAAAACTGAATTAATGTAATTAAAACAAGTCCACGTAGTTTAAGGATAGTGTGTTGCCTTACTAGAGGCGAGCCCGTGGTTCAATCCTTAGCTTAGAAAAATCGGCGCCAATCCTTCAGCAGTCTTCTGGCAAAATCTCTGAGAGTTAAATAAAATTGCCTTGATAAGCTTCTCAAAAATCTTCAATTCAAAGTCGACATTAAATTGTAGGCCTTGGCACTCATGGCTTAAATTAACACGCACAACGTAAATGGTGTGCGAAGATAGGTTGTGATCCTGACTAAAGGGTTGTAATGAATTTCCGGAAGATGACTATAAAATGTGATGTCTTAGGCAATATTATAGCTTGTTTGATATTATTATTCTAGGGCGATCTATTGTGCGTAGGCTGGGCAATACATATATCGTGAATTTCACTGATGCAGCAGCATATTGATTGACTTGTTTTCAATCCCAAACTTTTGGTGTTATAGATGTAGCTCGCTTTGTTCGATCAATCAATTAAAAAGTCAATGTAATTATGCAAAGATTTGAAAAAAAACCGGCACATAAGGAGCTTAGACGTTGTTAGGAACTAGGCAGTGACATAGTTCTAAACTTTTGGCAGAAAGCTGGATATACTAAGAAAATAGATACTTGAGTGCCACATAAGTTAACAGAATTTTTTTTGTGATTCACTGCGAACTATTTCTGAAGCGAATGATTATAGGCAATGAAAAGTGCATCACATGTGACAATAATGCATGGAAAAATTTATGATTGAAGCAACGTCAACCTGAACGTAGATGCAGGCAAAACCATTACTGATACCAAGAACGATAATTCTGTGTGTGCGTGTGTTTGGAAATGAATTGTTCATTCTGAACTTCTACAGCCTAAACGATCAGAATTGATCAACAGAAAAGGATCACACACATCTTTGATTATCACACAAAAACTGGATTGTGATGCATTTGCCATACAGTATAACATAACAAAATTGGTCATTATAACCGTTCAGTCAGGATTACGACCTAGTTTCTCATACCATTTATGTTGCTTGTGTTAGTTTGATACATAAGTGGTGGGACTTACAGTTTTAAAGTTGATGCCGAACGACAGATTTTTGGGAAACTTTGAGTGTAGTAGATAGTATGTTGGCTTATAAGACGACCATGGGCTCCTTGTAATACGAAAAATATGAACATGCTCGCATCACCTTTTGGTTGAAAGTTTAAACTATTTTTACGCGTTATTCCGATGTTAAAGGGAAAATAAATGGATTTTCATATCAACCACTTAATAAGTAAATTTATGTATATACATATGTATACATAGCATGATGCGTATGTAATGTCTTTAAGTGAAATTAATTTAAATTTGTTTGTTTAAAGGCCATAATTTTCTTAAGTGTGTCTTGAACAAAACAAAAAAAAAAAAAAAGAGAGAAACTGAAACAAATTAAGACCAAGTCGACCTTAAAGGCATTGTCTACCCAGTTTGTATTTATTTTTTTTTTTATTAGTTTTTCTATATAATTTTTACAATTTGATTATAAACAATAAATGCATGCAGGTTTTTGCATTACAAATGACAGCTTAAGGCACAAAAAGGTTACGCATGCGCAATACAACACAAACATAGGAAAAACAGCGAAAACATAAACGAAGTAGTTAGACAAGGCAGTGGGCTTAATGCTGGAGAAAAAAACAACATGGTTTTTAAAGAACCTTAATAATGAAAATGCCAAGCAACCTAGAAATGAATTACAAAAGAAAAGAAACTGAGCCAAATGTGCATTGAGATACCAAAAAAAAAAAATTAAAGTTTTCCAACAAATTTTTGAACAATTTTTCCCCAACAAATAATTCGTAATTTGACGAAAATTGTTTTTCGTTTGTTTTTCGCCTATTAACTAGGAAAATTGAAAAACTTTTCTAATGAAATAAAAGAAAAAAATTAAAAAAAAAATTGTTTAAAAATTCGTTCAATACTGTATTTGCAACTGCAACAGTTTTGTGTTTATTTGTTGGAAAAATATTTTTTTATTATTATTATTATTATTATTGTTGTTGTTTCAGTTTAATGAATTTAACAAGACTGCAATGGATTTGATTTTTTTGTTTTTCATATTTTTTTTAATACATTTTGCATTGTGTTAGAGAAAGTTTTCTTGTACAACTAAATCGTCTGTTATTTCTACGCTGGTTTATAATTTTGTTTTCATTTAATTTTTATTTTTTATTTTTTGAAGCCTCCTTCTTTACTTTATAAATTAAGAAAAATAGAAAAAAAAAAAAAACTAACAAACACTGTCTTTCCATTCATTTATTTGTCTATGTACCAGACCTCTCCTCCTCCCTCATGCCAACCATGCTGCCAATGTCTGGCAGTTTGTATTATTTTTCGCTTTTATATCGTACTGTATATGGAGTATATAGACTATGAATATTAGAAAGAAAAATAAAAAATAAAAATAAAAAAGAATCATAATTATTTGTGCAAAACGTTTGTAGTTTAATTCGGTTTTGCTTTTCGAGCGTTTATTTAAAACAATAAAAAAAAAAAAAAATTGTGTAGAAAAATAAAAAGCAAAAGCAAATGCTTTGAACTAAATTATACATGAAGGCAGAGGCATACACATAAATATAGGGGTGGTGGCATGAACTCAATACCTGCAGCCAAAGCAACAGAAAAATAGAAGAAGAAGAAGAAGAAAAAAATGTTGTTTTCAAATAAAAATCCATACAATGTAATCGTATGTATGTAGAGAGTAAACCTATTTAATGGTAGAGCCGCTGTTATAAATAAACATAAAAAAATAATACACACAGGAGTAAAACACGTTCATTCATTTAAATCTGAGAGTATTTTTCGGTTTGAAATGTAAAGGAATGTTTTCTTCTTTCCCAAGGGAATTTATCAAAATAATATAGAATGCATGCCGATATACTTGTCATTCCCTGCAATAGCTTGAATCTAAGGATTTTCATCTCATGTGTCTGTTCGGGCGTACGCGGGGGCGTGATTTTGCCCACTTATGTGATTAATTCTTGCCCTTTGGAAACTGTGCCTACATTTCTTGATTTGGGAGTATTATTGGATATGAGACTGTCTTTGTCTTGGTTTCGTGAAAAGATGGGCTAGGGAATTCATTGATCCTTATATAACTTGACTGCTATACATTTCACTTGTTAGACCTATTTTGGAGTATGCGTCTATTATTTGGAATCCATATTATCGTTGTCATAGTGATTCAATAGAGTCTGTACAGAGGTAGTTTTTATTATTCTGTTGGGATTATGCCAATGGGTTTACGTCATATGAGGCTAGATTAGGTTTGATAAAACTTCCAACTTTGGAACGTAGAAGGGCGGTTTTAGGTGCTTGTTTTGTTTTTAATCTGGTTAAAGGTAATATCGATTCTGAGTTTTTACTTTGTAACCTGATTTTCAGTATTAGTGCAAGATTTTCACGGCACTATCGTCCTCTTTCTTTAGATTTCTATAGAACGAACTATGGATATAATTTTCCTTTACGTAGATTATGTAATGATTTTAACTTATATTATGATTTTATTGATTTTAATTGTAGTGTTTGTAATATAAAACGTAGCTTATATGCTGGCATTACTTTATAAATTATAATATAAAAATGTATTTTCGTTCTTGTCATAGGTAGTTCCTGTTTATTGTCAGTTTATTCAGCTTGTGATTAAGTTCTGTAGCTGATTTATGTCCTTGTTGCCATTACTTTTCCCTTACCCGCTACAGTCCGGACTGTAGTGTGTACGTGTCCCTATGTAATGGGGACGAGCCCTACGCGGTCGGGTGAGGGTAGGTTAGTGTGTGGCCGGGGGCGTTCGATAAAAAAAAAAAAATTTCCACACACCATAAGTGGCGAGATAAGCTTGGTCGTAATTCTAACTCAATTGTTTTAATCACCAATTATGTGTGTATGGAAGATCAGGTACCATAGCCTTACCTAACTAGTATATAGTCCACTAGAATACCAAGTCACCCAAATTATTTTTTATTTAAAAAAAGGAAGGGAATTAAACCGTTAACTCTATACATTCATGTAATGTCGTGGTCATGAATTAATCAATACTTTTAAGGCTCTGCTAATGGCCTTATAAAGTGAATGGTTTATAGTTTTCAAAGCTTGTGTTTGATGTTGATTGTTTCAATTCACTTTGGTTTTTTCGTTTTTAGCCGCTGTTTCTATTTTTGCTTGTATTTTTTTTTTTTTTTTTTTTGATGTTTTTCTAAAATTTTGCTTGAAATGAGAGTGCATTGGCTGCAAATATGCACTTGCAGCATAAATACGCATAACGCTTACAAATATACACACATACCACTACATATGCATATGTATGCCACATAAATGCAGTGAATTTGTTTTAATAAAATTTATTGGCAAAACCTTAAAATGAGCTCAGCAAGTAGGAAAAATGAATTTTTCTATTCAAAGCCAAAAATATTCATAAACAAACAAAGCTTGTGTATCCGAAGGCCTGTTAAGGAGAGGAAATATAAAAAAAACTCACCTTTTTTTTGTTGTTTTGGAATCTCCTGTAAATAAAAGAAATGGAAATTATTTTTACTTTTCATTTTCTTTTCATTTAATTGCATTTAATTTTAATTTTAAGGCTTAAACAAACTGCCTCTCTTTCTTACATAATAGTGCCTAGAAGCAAAACATAAACAACAACAACAAAGTTTTATAAATAGAAACAAAAAATCATTGAAAGATTTTCTAAAAATCTAAGTCAAGTTCATTAAAACGTCAGTTGCATTTGTTTGATGACATTTCTTTAATATTTTTCGCTGTTGTTGCAGTTGTTGTCGTTGTAGCTATTGTTCTTGTTGTTGTCTATTTTTATTATTTTGTTGCTGTTTGCTTGCAGATAAACTTTTTGTAGGATGAAGAGAAAAAGAGCTCAGAATAAACTTTTTCTATTCATCAAGTGACATTTTCATGAAACGCAAGGAGAAAAGGGTGACCAAATGTTCAGGTTTTCAATACATACAGAGGTCGTCATTTGAAGCCTATATTTTGGCAACAATTAATTTGTTATCTCGTTTAGCTATAAGCCTTGAAATCAAATCGTTTATAAGGCAGTTCAATTAGTTTCGGAGTATGAAAAGACGTTTGCTTCGGCGTCTTCCTCTCTCAGAAGGCTTGTGAGAGTAAAATAAAATTGCCATGAAAAGTTTCTGAAAAATCTGTCGTTTGGAGTCGAGACATGAAGCTGTAGCTCCCACCGCTCATGGATAAAATTAACACAAATAACATGAGTGGTGTGAGAGGCTAAGTTGTAATCCGGACTAAATGACCATGTAATGACCAATTAAGTAAGTAAGTAAGTACAGACTAGGGCAAGGATGCAATCGGATTGGTTATCATGCAAGAGGCTACTTCGGAAAAAACATGACGCTGTCCGATAGGCTCCGGAATGAGTGCAGGGTATTCCATACTGGGATGTTTGAGGTCACCAAGCCAGGGAAACGATTTTACAAGGGGATAAAGGTATTATCTATTCAGATAGTCAAGCTGCCTTGAAGGCTCTTGACTATCGATTAGTCGCGTCGTTTGACTCGAGATTAGCCTCAGTCTGTAGAAAGGCCGTCACAAAATACTGTGTTAGATGCCGTAACATTGCGGCATGGGAAGCATTCAAACTGCAGATAAGCTAATAGGAGAGGGCGTGGCATACGGTGAGAATTAGAACTCAATGGGATACTTTATCATGCTGATAAATTAGAAAATCAGACAGTGTGGATTCTTCATGGTGCAACAAGAAAGCTGGTATCATATCTAGTTTTGTACAGGTTTGTTGGTACTAGAATGGAATGGATGCTAAATCTGAGGGGGGTGGGGAGGTCTATTAAGATCGTGACAGATTTTTTGACGAGGCATTGCACATCTTTTTCACACGATTTATGGTAATTTAAGCAGTCGGGGTCTATTGAACACATTCTGCGTCTTTACCCTGGTGTACAGAGAGGAATATTGAAGTTTTTTGAACGGAGTTCTCTCTTCTCTTCTCTTCTCTTCTCTTCTCTTCTCTTCTCTTCTCTTCTCTTCTCTTCTCTTCTCTTCTCTTCTCTTCTCTTCTCTTCTCTTCTCTTCTCTTCTCTTCTCTTCTCTTCTCTTCTCTTCTCTTCTCTTCTCTTCTCTTCTCTTCTCTTCTCGTCTCTTCTCTTCTCTTCTCTTCTCTTCTCTTCTCTTCTCTTCTCTTCTCTTCTCTTCTCTTCTCTTCTCTTCTCTTCTCTTCTCTTCTCTTCTCTTCTCTTCTCTTCTCTTCTCTTCTCTTCTCTTCTCTTCTCTTCTCTTCTCTTCTCTTCTCTTCTCTTCTCTTCTCTTCTCTTCTCTTCTCTTCTCTTCTCCTCTCTTCTCTTCTCTTCTCTTCTCTTCTCTTCTCTTCTCTTCTCTTCTCTTCTCCTTGCCTCTCTTCTTTTTTTGTTTACTATATTATTTGTCTTTTGTTTAAATTGATTCGTATAGCTGACGATATAGCCATTTTTGTCACTCGGGTGCAAGTGTTTCATTACCTATCTACCTAAGTCAATCTAACCTTGGACTCAAAAAACATTGATAATTCGCTCCTGATTTACTCTGCTTTGTGATGCAGCATTTTAATCTCTGTATCATGGCGATCTCTTTTCTATGCTTTCACTTCACCTTGTCCCCTTTGATTGCTACGCCCATGGTTTTACGTTTTCACGTGGAATTTATGAAAACTTTTTATAGAATTTTGAAGTGAACTGGTCACCTTTCGAAGGCCATATTAGCCTTTATTTAGCAAACTAAACTTAACTCAAAAATAAATTCTAAGAATAAAATACTCAAAACAGACGTTTATACATACTCGTACAGTCACATGGTTATTGTTATTGTTGTTATTTTTGTTTCTGGTTAAATGTTAAAAGTTCAAAGGTTTCCAGTGCCTCCGTCACTGAGTCTCATTTAGTCAGTCTATAGAATTTCTTGTTCGTTGGTTGGTATAGTTTTCTAAAGATACGGATTTATTTATAGAAGAGTCAGTGAGAATCAGTGAGTCAGTTAGTCAGTCATTGCAAATAATGCTGCTGTGAAAGTTGTTATTGTTGTTGTTTTTCTTATTAAATAACGTATTTCAGTTGAACTAAAAATAATTTGACAACCAGATACGAATACTGTAACGAATAGCAGCGGCAGCAGGCAGCAGGCAGCAGCAGTCGGTAGCAGCAGCAGGCAGCATTTAAGAAATATTCATAAAAATAAAGTTTATCGTTCAAATAAATATTTATTCTTTCATAAACTATTTAAGTTCATTTTGTTATTGTTGTTGTTGTTGTTGTTCTTTGCCTTAATAAAACTTTATTCCTTGCCATTGTTCAGCAGATACAACGTGATAGAGAGAGAGAGCGGGAAAGCGGGAAAACGAAAATGTCAAATGCTATTTGACTTGAAAAATAATTTTTTAAATTCAAAGAAAAAAGAAAACTTTCAATTGAAACCGTATTTCTGTTGTGAATCCACAAACACTGTGACGCCTAATGGTATAACGAAAAAAGGTCAGAGAGCTATTCAAAGCGAAACTGAATCTATGAAAAGAATTAAGTTTAGAACTGATTACACAAAGTTCTTCTGCGAAACAATTTTCTTTTCAATCTTTCTTTCTTTAGATGGCTGGCTGGTGTCAAGTACAAGCGTCTTACAACGCACATCCACTGTTTTATAGTGCTCTCGTCAAAAGTAGCCCAGAAGTAGTTGTTGCTGTCGTTGTTGTTTAACAACTTCTGGCTGCTGTCAATGGTAGTCAAAAAGTTTCGAGAGACAACTCAACTTTTTTTCAAGCGTTTTAAATTTGTCCATTGAAAGGTGGCAGAAAAACTTGATACGGTAGCAATGCTCAGGGGATGAACCCTACTCAGGGGATGAACCCTACCCAGGGGAACAGAAAAAAGGAGTAGTGTACACCTAGTGAGAAGCTAGGCCGCAATCCTGACTGAAGGGTTGTAATGGCCAATTATGTATGTATGTATGTATGTACACCATAGCTTTGGTTACCGATTTTTTTGCAATAAATCATAGATTTAGCAAAGACTTCAGTGTAGAACATCGCAACCGCTGATGGTAACTGACCGCGCAATCGCCACCCTCGCAATTAGGCACACTGTCAACTTATTAAGCTTCCACTTAAGCCAAGATGTTAGTCCCATTGTGTTATCACAGTCCACCAATATAAAAAGCGACTATATACACTACTAGGAAGTCTCTCTAGTCTAAAGCTCGCAGATTCATTTATTTACCGATCCGATTTTCTTATCCTAAATTGAGACAGTTCTGTGAGGGATACCAAGAATGGAATTTCCTAATTTCTCTCACGTGTTCTCGAGATTGTTGGACATTAAGTGATAGGCGGGGTCTATTCCTCCACTGCCGAAGTCACGGTTTCCCTAGCTGACGAGCAGTGTCCTGTGCAAAATAAAAAATGTGAAGTGGAAAAAACTGTGTTGATTCGTCCTGCTTATCCCAAGCTTTGGTCGAGCTCAGTGGTCTAATATTATTATATTAGCCAAGCAGATTCGTATGTGCAGATCACATAGGAGGTTTTAGAGTAGGGTACCCGTGTTGGTCGATCTGCAATACCAGTTATTAAACCGAAGTGCTTATTAATTATCTATGATCATGTATTAGAGGACTACCACAATGTGGCTTGTTCAACGGAATGTGCTCGATGGAAATAAAGGGTTTCTTCATTAAAAATCGCATATTTTCAGGTAGTATAAGTCCGTCATGTAGAGCCCATGTATTATATTTGGAACTGAAAATCAATATAAACAGATTCTTTCTGCTATTTCAGAGTTCCAAGACAAGGCGCTGTATGTATGAGTGTTAGTCGTAAATAAAAAAAGGAATCTTGGATTTCCTTTCCCTGACTCTAATATTAGATTTGGTTTTTAGGATTGTCGATCTGCATACGACTGCTGCTCTGTACTAAGGTTCAAATACATGGTTTTCTGAATTTTAAGGGGCTTCGTTCCCCTTTTATCAATTTAGACGCACCAGAGAGAATAACATATATAAGAGTGGCGCACATGGGCAAGGACATTTGCATAATTCGTTATTACTAGGCAACGAGAGGTGGCAATTTTATCATTCTAGAACTTGCAATTTTGGTAGACCCATATCTCGCTTAGTTGCGGAAAGAAAATAGAAATTCGAGGTAACTGCCGTACATTCCTTAAAGGAACTGAAGGAATTTAAATATGAAATAAACTGTAAAAGAGTACGTCAGCTGATTTTTGTACAAAGTATCAATCATATTAACTGTTTATTGGCCACACACTGTATAATTTATAAGATTCTTCGCTTTCCATTCCAGTCCCTTTAAGATTTCTCTAATTTGCCTGAGTGGCTTTAAAATTGTTCATCAAATTAGTCTTTAAGTTTGCCAAAAAATTATTTTAATTATCCGAATAACAAAAACTTCCTTCTACTCTCCCCCCCCTGCCTCATAAAACACAGCCGCTTAATTTAAAAAGTTTTCTCAAAAGGTGTGAATGATGAATGAATCTTTACACTGTTAACTGTGGTAAAACCGCCACTATTCCCCCTCCTCCTCTTCCTCCTTCCCTTAACAAATTGCAACATTTTCCCAGAAAATGTGTATGAATGTATGTATGTGCCTTGGCAATTTTGGTTAAGGTTTTTGCAGCATGTAACATGTAAATTAAGATCTTAATTTAGAATTTCAATAGAAGACAAGACAAGACAAGAGAGTGTAGTGCCAAAATACTGAAAGACAGACAGACAGACGGACAGAAATTCATACACAAATTTGTTTAATTACATACAGCTTTTACAAAAAACGAAAGAATTGGGGAAGAGGAGTTGCAAACAGAGCGAGTTTTTCCTGTCGCCTTTATACACTTGACAGCAGCAGTAATCGATAAATTTCATTAATTTTATAATCATGACTGTTTTATTTTGTCAATGCTATTCACATTTAAAGTGTTTGTTTTTGAAATAAAAGTTTTGTTTTGTAAATTATTTAATCAAGTCAATAACTTGTTTGTATTTACAAACATAAGAGTGTTTTGTTGCAAAAACATTTCTAAAATTAAACTTCAAATAATAACAAATAAACGACGGCGTATTGAAGAGAAGAGTTAATGGCATCTCGAATTACTCAGGGCTAAGAAGGAACTTCAAGTTTTTGTCAGGCTTTCGCTAACGAAGGAAATTTAAATTGAATTATTTTGGTGGAGGCTAGGGGGACTTGGCCTCTATTTTTAGAGCCAAAAACAAAATTTGAGAAAAAAAATTCTGTGAAAAATCTTTTGGGGCAGATATGAAAGCAATTCGTGAATTGAATTCACTTATCGGAGTAGAGAAATGATTTAAAAATTTAAAGACAACAACATATTCAAGATAGGATGAAATCCTCAACAGAACAAGGTAATAAGAATAGCAGGGAGAAACATACCCTGTAACTGTTCATTACAACCCTTCAACCAGGATTACGACCTAGCTTCTCACACCACTTATATGTATGTTATGTGTTATTCTATACAGGAGTGGCGGGACCGACAGTTTGAAGTCGACTACGAACGACAGATTTTTGAGAAACTTTTCATGGGAAATTTCTGGGAAATCTGTTGACAGGCAGTCGCTGAAGAAATATTTTTTCATATTTCGTTTCGTTGAAGATATTTGATCTGGGGTTTGAACTGTGGTATCGCGTCTAATAAGCCAACACATTGCTTACTAGACTACAGCGACTCAAGGGACTAACAAATTTGTTTAATCGGAGATCCCTTAAGCATACTTAGCAGACAGTGATAAGATTGCATGTAGCGATCCTACAGAACGAGTCATGATTAGCCGGTTTTGACAATCAGGATCAGGGATTCGTAATAACTTCGTAATAAAACGTGACTGCTTTAGAATCAAACTAAACATTGTAAAGTGAAGAGATCGCGTCGATATTAAGTAACAATAGTTCCATTGGAATATCGAGAAAAGGCGGGTCTAAATATGTGTCGATCCCTTAGTCAGTATTGCAGCTTCGCTTCTGACACCATTCATGTTGTGTGTGTTGATTTTGTCCATAAACTTGGAGGGACCTACAGTTTGATGTCAACTCCGAACTACAGATTTTGGAGAAACCTGCATAAATAACCCCCTTATCGCCTTGTGCAATCCTTTCCCTGGCTTGGTGACCTCAAACATCACAATCTGGAATACCCAGCACTCAGTACGGAGCTTATAGGACAGTTTCTTGTTTTCCCCGAAGTAGCCTCTCGCATGACCATCAAGTACACAACCTAGGCCATGCCAAATCTGATTCCATTCTTATCCTGGTCTGTACTTACTTACTTACTTAATTAGACATTACATGATCATTTAGTCAGGATTACAATCTAGCTTCTCACGTCACTCATGTTATGTGTGTTAATTTTATCCATGAGCGGTGGGGCCTACAGTTTCGTGCCTCGACTACGAACGACGGGTTTTTGAGAAACTTTTCATGTCAATTTTATTTTATTTTTACAGCTTTTGCCGCAAGACTTCTGAGAGAGGAGTATATTATAGGAGTTTTATTTTAGAAATGTTTTTCATGTTTTATTTCATTCGAAATGTCTGAGCGGAGGTTTGGACAACGGCCTTACGTCTAACTAGCTATTACTATATTGCGACATCTGCAAGTTATCTAGTCCAGAGATATTCCTCTTAGTGGACATTAAGCAAACTCTCTCAGCAATCAAAAGTTTTATTCCCTTTCATCATTAAAAGCAAAATCACCAACCAACTGTATTCGCAATCAGGTTTCGTTGGTTGTCTCACGTGGTAATTCTAAGGTTCTTAATAGTCAGCTACATACACCATAAAAGAGATGAACTTAAAATGGATTTCTTAAGAAAACCGAATTGACTGTCAGTCACTAAAATCAGTTGACAAAATTCTAAGTGTTCTACAAGCACACACAAATACACATGCACTCATATGAACATCCACTTAAACACTGGCACGGAGTTATTCACTTTTGGAGAAACTTCAACAAAAAAGTTTCGTTTCCACGACTATCTTCCTGTTATTCCTGTTGGTGTAAGACGTTCTGTAAATATTGTGTCTCTTGAAATATAAACAGACTTATGCTTACACACACACACACACCTCTAAGGGTGCTTTTTATGGAAAGAGCAGCATGTTGCCATAGTGCCAATTATTTCGCTGGCACTATATCCCAGGCTTGATGTTAGTGCCACGGTTTATTTGACTTGTTTTTTGCTCATCTTTTCTCCGGCTTTTTGTGACACTTTTTTTGTTCTGCTGTTGTTGTTGCCTGTGCGGTGGCAAATTTGAAATTTTTGCTTTCAACAGGCACTTCTACAAGGAATTCCGGAATATTTTCTTGTCTCTCCATTTCTCCTATGTGCCAGTCAAGAAAGTAAAGGAATATGAAGTTTGTCGGAATACAAGGAGGGGGGATGGGGGGCTTATGATGTGACGAGAGGGAAATTGTAAATTTGTTATTTCATCCAGAATAAGAGTAAAGAAAACTCAAAAAGCTGAAATTAAGGTGAAAAATTCGTTAAGAGGATGAGCAGATGAACCCATTTTAAATCAGTCTTAAAAATTTTCGCCAACGGATAAATTCTCTAGTGCAACCACAATAACGTCACCAAAAATATTTTAAGAGAGAGATGAAAATAAAATTAAAAAAAAGGGTGAATCTAAGTAGACAGAAGGAGGAACAAAGTGAATGTTATATTTACGATTTAATTTTATTTTTGGAATTTAACATTTTAAGCTTAGAAGGAAGTGAAAAAATTTAAACTAAAAAACAGTTTTCCAGAGTCAAATCCAAATTTTAAGTTTGAAGCCTGAATTCCAAGTATTCTAAGATTGCCGCATGTATTAATCTTTGTACCCCAGATTGTTGGGGTATATAAATGTTTGAAAGTCTGAAGTTATCCTTAGTCATACTTAAGAAGCCAGTACTGCTGTCATTATCAAGATTTCCATAAAGAGTCGCCGTAGTCTAGAAGGTATTGTGTTGGCTTATTAGACGTAAGGCCCGAGTTCAAACCCCAGATCAGACTTGAAAACGAAATGTCTGGCAAAAACTCTGAGAGTAAATGTAAATGAGTGGTGTGAGAAGCTAGTCCGTAATCCTGCCTGAAGGGTTTTAATGACCAATTATGTTATGTTATGGAATGGAAGGAAATATGCCTGTAACCACTGAACCACCTTATACCTCATATTCAAGGCATTCTAGCGAACATTCGAAACCGCATATAAGTAGAGATTGTGATAGAATATACAGAGTAAAGAACAACTTCTGAGTGCTCACGCTCGAAGGCTATGAAAAATCACAACTTTTACTCTTACAGGAGCTAAAACGATTAAAAAGAAGAGGAGATCACGGCAGATAAGCACTTGAGAAAGATTTTTGAGCAAAAGAAATTAGTTGACATAACTTATCTAACCACATACGATTTCCTAAGGACTTTTGGTAGGGGGCCTTATCGAAGGACATCGAACGAACATCGTAAAAAGATCAATCTCCTTCAGAAAGAAAACCAATCACATGTTAAAACTTCATCCGTCAAAAACGAAAAAGCAAACTGTCCTAAAAGCCGAATATTTTTCGCAGGATAAAAAGGCCTGCTTTGCTTCTGTTATAGATAGTGTCTTGAACTGATTCACTAGATTTGTTCCTGATATGGTAGGAATTTCTCAACTGAAGAACATACCTCAGCTTTATAAAGCGGATACAAAAATTTTCTTGCATTTCAGTAAATTGAGTACCACATCTATATCGTTACTTAAGATAATTACTCCTCTTCCCGATAAATCTCTACTGCAAGAGCTCTGGGCTGGTAAGACTAGTGAGCTTCTATGACGAACTACAGATTGGTACGTATCAAATATCGCTCAGTCAAGAATAAAAACTAAATTGAGAACCTTCAACAATACAGATAACACGTTACCACCCTTCCACTGATCGGAAAAATTAAAACCTCAATTCAGGAGAAAGGGGATTGGAAAAATGATAATGACATATCTGGTGAGCGAAAAGCTTCATGGACAGTTTGAACATGAATGCAGGCATCTTTTCGGAGGCGCAGACATAGTTACTGCAACGTCTTTTAGCCGAAATTGTAGGATATACGAGATGCGCTGTTGATTATTAGGGCTGCAATGCCTCAGATAATGTTATTAACAAATTTTTTAATGGGCAAGCGGCCATATCAATGGGTTTTAACACAATGACAGTTCACGGATGCCAAGAGTTTTTTATTGCAATGACAGAGCAGTATAACCATTTTCACATGGTGTGGGTACATAGTGGCATAGTAAATTGAAAAGCAAATTACTTGACCAGATGCCTTCTTTACATTGGGAACCTCATTGCGAACTTCCAAGCTTAGAATCCAGTGGATTAATCCTACATGGGTTTGGGAAACAGAAAAAATAGTGCAACAACTTCGATCAAAGTGTGTAAAAGTATGTACGGGCAGTCAGCTGAAACTCCGTTATGTATTAAGCTCTGGTTGTATGGGGCACTGACTTCTGCAAGAGCTGTAAAAATGTGGCTTCTACTTTGCAGATAAACCTACACATCTATCGGCAATGAATATTTTAGGTCCAAATGCTTTTATCAAATGTTCTTGGTTGCTCTTGTGTTAGTAGAAATGAAAGACAGTGGTATTGCAATAAGCCACACACGTCCTAAGTGGGTTTAACCTATGGCTATACTAACTATAAGCCGCTATCTCTTAGTAGCTAGTAAGTAGGGACTGAATATTTAAACTTTCTTTTCTGAAGGAAGGATTGAAAATTCAAAAGTACTTATGCTATTTTTCACAACATTCAGGATTTTTATATGAATTGATCCTGTTACCTCAAAAGCTTTCGCATTAATGCAATAATTCTGTGGCAACCAATGATGCATGCAACATATTTACTCCACAAAAAATAATTTTCTTCCTGAATAGTTTTATTTTTTCTTTAAAATAATAATTTCAAATTTTATTATTTAACACTCGATTTAATTTCACTCTTTCACATAAAAAAAAATTATGAATGCGAGTTATAAAAGTGGGTCATAAAAATATTATTCTTGAGATGATTGCAAATGCATTAGAAAATTGCTGCAGAAAAAGGCAAAAAAAAAAGCTAGAGAAGAGTGACCTGATATGCAAATTCACACACAGTTCATATCATTTTCATCATAAAAAAAAGAAGGACGTCTCTTCGCTATAAGCTTTCTTTAAGAGCTTTGCCAAACACTGGGTCAAGTACGTTTCAAACACTTTGTTTTAGTTTTTTTTTTTTTTTTGAATAATATTTTGACATAAAGTTACCAAAAAACAACAAAATTAGTATTAAGAAGAAAGAAGAGGAGGAAAAATAATAAAATACAAAGAGGCATAGAGACAGGTTGTAAAATTATTACCAAGTTGGCTCCCTGTAGTTTATAGCCAAGTTTTGTTCAAGTGACAGTTGAATAAAATTATAAAGTGTAGAAGAGTAGCCAAATTATATTCCCTAACTGGCTGGCCGGCTGGTTGGCTGGCTGGCGGTTTGTTTGTGTTTAACTTGACTATAAAAATAATGTAAAAAAATGTTGTTGTTGTTATTTTTGTTTTTACGCCCAACGAAGGAAAAAAGTGAAAACATTCATGCTGTAGGTCAACGGTAATTAGATTGTACGCTATGCCGCCATGTATTTCGGAACTCGGTCTTCAGTGCTTTTGTTTCAGTTATGAACACAGACTTACTAAGTACATTGGCCAGAGTTTCTAGTCCAATATGATAACAGGTGGTCTAGTACGTCTATAAACCGGGCACTGGGCTGGTTAGAAATCATAACCGATGGATTGGACTTACAGTTGTCCAATGTGGAAAACGAGGAGAACATTTGGCTGGTGGTTCTTACACTATAGTAGTCGCCGTAGTCTATTAGGTGGTGTGTTCGTTTATTAGACGTAAAGCCCGGGTTCGAAACCCTGGTCAGACATCAGAATGAAATATGAAAAATATATTTCTTCGGCGACTTCCTCTCAGAAGGTTTTTGGCAAGGACTTTGAGAGTAAATAAACCTGCCTCAAATATCTGTCGTTCGGAGTCGACGTTAAACTGTAGGTCCCGCCACTCACGTATAAAATTAGCGCACACTGCATGGGTGATGTGAGAAGCTAGGCTGTGGTCCTGACGGAGGAATTATAATGGCCATACAATGTATGTATGTGTCTTACACTATATCTATGGGACATCATGTATTTATTCCAGTGTTCTACTTAGGCATCTCAATCAAGTTTAATGCCGTATTTTAATAGTATTTGGGATCAAAATAAAGCAACTTCTGTCAATCCTTATAAACTTAGTCGCACTTCACATAGCACTAATAAGAGTTTATTCGAAAATTCATTGCCTTAAGACTCTCCTGTACATACAGGGCAGTCTCGAAAGAGCCGTTTGCTTTTGTACCATCCGGAAATCTGGCAATCTATGTATACCCATGCGAATGATTTAAACCGGCTTGAAAATATGAAAGTTACAGCAACATGCTAGGGTCAGAAATCAGAGGAGTACTTACAATATACTGGATGTGTGGTTTTATACTTTCTGTCAACATATGGACTGCGGTGTTAAAATCCGCAAACTGGATTATAACCTCACACAGGCCCTGTCCAGTCATAAGGGCTTTCAGCGAACTCTGCATCGATTTAAGCTGGCAAATAATTCTATAATTCGAATGCTCAAATTCAGAAAAGGAGATCGTGCATTAGTAGAAGAGAAGAAGAATGAGAAAACTGAAAGACTGCAATCAGACGGTTGAAAGTTTTATTACCGAAATAAGCCAACGGAGTGACAAGTAGCATGCTGCTGAAACAACTGACGCTACAACGAAATTGGCATGTGTTCAGATGGACATCTCAAGAAGTCAATAATCGTACGGGTACGATCGAACTGTAATGAATGTTAGTCTTTCGAAACTATTGAGAGAATAAAAGATTTCATAAGATAACTAAACAGTTATGAAGAAATTGGTGCAAGTATCGGCATTCACAATCAGCAATAACAGAATTTGTTAGGAATTCCATTAAGTATAGCCAGTACAGGACTTTAAAGGGAATACTGGACAAGTGGTTTTCTTAATCGATTACTGCACTTCAAGTATCTTGTTTTTTAAATGATTTGGGCATTACAAGCCCTTAGTCAGGATTCAAACCTTTATTCTCTTTTAAAGTGTGCAAAATAATAACGGTAGGCTTAGATTGCCTGTCTGAATGTTTCTATAGATCTACACTTTCTCTTTAAATTTCTTTTAAGTACCACCTTTATGTCCCCCTTAACTTTAAATAACAATCCAAAGTCAAGTTATTTTTCACTTTTCTCAGCATCTCAACTTCTTCACGTTTTTTCTCTTTTTCTTTTGGCAAATAAAATATGGCCATGTCTATCCATATGTCCGGAGTAACAGAATTGAACTGTTCGATTTGTTTACTCATCAAAATTTGGCAGCTAAAAATGTTTGCAATACTCGCATATGAAAGGAGGGCCAAGCAAAATGGCAGGCAATCAAAATAGTCACATGGCCATTGAATGCAAAGGCCGAAATACGATAGGAAAACAAAGTAAAGGCTACATAGTACGAAAAAGTAACACAAATACAACAACAGGAACACGATGAAAGAGAGAGAGAGAGAGAGAGAGAGAGTCAAAGTTTTAAGTCCTTTTGAAGTGACCGCTTTATAGAGCCTATCAAAATCAAAAGTAAAAGAGTACAGACAGACTTTTTAAAATCCAAGAAAAATCCTTAAAAATAATAAAAAAAAAGAGAAAAGAGGGATCTGTAGAGTGTTAATGTGTGCTCGTGTATAAAACACGGAAGTAATTTAAAACTGTGTGTGTTACTTATTTATCATTGTTCGGCATACATATACTGGCGTATAAGTGTAAGTGTATTTAAGAGTGAATACAAATACAAATAAAATCTTCTCCAAAGGATTATATACTACGTGTTTGTTTAACCACCTTATATATATGCATATGTTTATATGTGTTATTGGCCGCTGTCAATAATTCTTTGTTGTTGTTAAACTGATGATCATTTATAAGCCATTCGAGCAAACAAAAATAAAACACATCATGGCTTTGTAGAAACAACAAAACTTAACAACATTTGGCCAAATAGCTGGAAAACAATTATTTATAGTTTTAGCCACTATTTATAGCTGCAAATAACGGGATTAAATGAACACATTGGCAAGGATTAAAATAGCACAACAACTACATAACATAAATAAACGGAAATAATATTGAAAACCAAAAATTAAAACATTCATAATGGGAGGGGAAAGAGGCAAGGCTAGGAAAAATATTTTTGAAACTCAAAATACAAATGAAACTTAAAAACAATTTTTTTTCATACACAAAATATGAAAAATATTTGGCAACACAAATAAATCATACTCAGTAGCTGACCACTGATTCCATTTAGCACCTGCTTATACCGTAAAAATCCTTTAAAATCCTGTGAATGATTTTTTTAAGCCGACAGATGAAATGGAAATGCTGTGATTGTTTCACAAAATAAACTAAATTTTGTTTAAAATTTTATTTTTTGGTAGTTAAAGGAGAGATTTTGCCATTTAAAGTTAATGAAGTTGGTAGTCCACAATGATAGTATGGAAGAGAAGAGCTTTACTTCAGCGGATCTGCGTTAAGCTCTCGAGGTTTTACCGTAACGAACACATTCAGTGTCTCTGTGTTGTAGTCACAAGGTTTGAAATGGCAGTTGTAGTATCAACAGGGACTACTGTCCTATCCAAAAGAATTATACTGCAAGCAATTAATAACACCAGACTGCATACGAGAACTTAGTGGCCTTTGATTACATAGCCGATAACGATACCAACTCCTCTATGAGATATGTTACACAGAATCCAATCGCGTTTCAGCAATTTAAAATCAACAAGCCTGCTGACCCTGTTTAGTCTGTCTGTTGTGTTGTTTGAGATAGGAGATAACAAATAGGGTGTAGGCCCCAGCCTGTGTGTCTAATTGTTGGAATTTTAGTGTCCCCTGCTTTGTCTTGAACAAAGGCTACAAGTTCTCTTCCGTATTTCAAACTTTTTTCCTACCGCATACAACCTTCTTACCAGCATATCGTATGAATGACTGAAACCACTAATAGGAGCTTATCAGATTAGCTTTAGACCTGGTAAGTCCACAATGTTAAATTCTGTAGAAGACACTTGAAAAGCAAGCCAGTATCCACTATTTTCTTGTCGAGCATAATGGAGTCGATAGCCCGATAAGGAATCGCTTTTTTCGCAATGGCTGAGGTCAGTATTCCTACGACGCTGACAAAGCTGTGGCGTCTAACATAGAATAACCCCTGCAGTTTCATCAAGATAGGGAAAAATCTCTCCGAATGTTTTCATAGCGTGCGAGAGTTGTTTTCAGAAAAGTTGACCCCTAAGCATACGACCTCTTCAACTTCGTCAATGGAGAGTCTTCTACGGAAGGCGAGAGTTGTTACTTCTGTTTTTAACGTTATAGGACAGGATGGGTCTGGCAGTAAATGATATCAAAGCAAAGTCTATATTGTCGACAAGTAGGGGCGTGCGACTTACATTGGATCAGTCTTTAACAGAAAAAATAATGTCAGCCTGGAGTTCAAGCCTAGAATTATTCTTGCCGACAGATGCTTGTATATTCTCAATAGGAAATTGGGAAGAAACGAATAAAATGATAAATCGCTCATTCCTTTCGTGCATCCATATGCCGCGGAATCGTTGGCGCTGTTACCTCCACCAATGCTTCTGTCTTGGCAGCATACCAGGAAAAAAAATCTGCGTAAGATCTTCAATCCAGTAACGACGATTTCAGTATGTGCTCCTCAAAGTCATGGACATTCTTCCGTGTGTAACTTTCAGAGCTTTGAGTAACTCGTTTAGGACGTTCATATGAAAGTGTATGTTTGAGCGGCATGGGTATTTTATGCGGAGATCTATGAACGTCGGCGTAGAGGACTGTTTGCATTACAAAAATTCGAAGAGCTACGTCATCTGTTGGTGTATCTAACTAGTGCAGACGTGACCGAAGTAGAGAAGCCTGGAAGGAAGTTGTAGCCTTACTAGTGACTGGAATTCGAAAATAAGATTTTAATGTGAATTAAGTTGATTAGTACCTTACAGCTCGATCTTAGTAGCAGAGGCCTTTACCAACAAGAAATCTGATTTGCAATTCTGTGCATTATGTAAACACTTTCCCATCGATCTAATAAGATGCATAGGGTATTAGCAAAAAATCATAAAGTACGATAAATCATTTGCTGTGTTCTTAATCTCCTTTCCCCTTTTCCTTGCTTCGATAACATTTTTGTCAGTCAACCCACTCCAAGTGAGAGCGAGCTTTCCAGTTCAATGGTTACTTTATGGATTCCTATCCACTGCAGTTTAAGTTAAGTCATCAATCAGATTCTCTTACGAGTTTTGATTTCATGTTCTAAGTATACATGTATATATACTTTATTTATGTCGATAACATATTGTTTTAGCCTACGATAACTTGACCTTTGAACTTTCTGTATACATGATAACTAATATTCCAAGAAGCCATCAAAATTCTTTAAATAAACTCAACAACATTATCAATTTTGTGGATTTCACTATTGTCGTAAAGGTTAAGGTTAAGGTCAAATGTTTGCAATAAATACGTATGTATGTGCTAGTCAATACACTCTCAGGTTTATTTTTATGTAGAAAAATTCCAAGAAAAAAACCGAAAATTATTTGTGAAATGCAAGTAAGTCAGTAAGTAAGTAAGTAAGTGACTATGAGCTGTGACCTTTTAACACAAAGATAACCAATATCGTAGAAATTCTCTAAAATCAAAATTATTATTTATTTTTAACACCACATTCTGTTTGAAAATGAAAATTGAAAACAAGAAAAAGCATTTCAAACTAATTGAGTCAATTATTTACGATTTAATAAAATTATTTTCTTACAAAATAGTTGTTCATGCCTTTTTGCATTGAAATTACTCTCATAAAGAACGGGGGGTTTTTTTTTGCACATGCACATGCACACATGAATACATAATAAATATGGTTTAAATGCCTGTATTTATGCAATAGTTTTACAATGTAAAATCAACACTCTCATACATATTTAAAGCCATATTTGCCAGAGCTTTTTGTGTTTATGAACAGAGAATAGAAAAAGGAAAGAAAAAGATTCTCTTATGGTTTTTGCTTTTATAAATACAGGTGTGTAACAAGTATGTCTGCCATCCGCATACATATATACATGTGAATATAAAACGAAATATCAGACTTCATGTTTATTTGTTTCATATTCCGATGTAGTTGCTGTTAAAAGCGATCATTGAAAAATTTCTGAATTATCTTTATTAATTTTTAGAGTTTAGCAACTTCTAGAACTTTATTGTTGATTTGTTGTTGTTAACTATATTTGTATCATTAATGGTTTTCCTGCATAGTTCTGTTGTTGTAACTTCATTTACTTTATACCTTTTACTGTAAGTTTTTTCCTGTTTTAAGATTCGTAATTACTCTGGTTCTCTTTCAGGAATAAGCGTTTAATTCTCGTTCTTTCAAAAGACCTATGACCTCCGGACCCTTTACAAATGGAAAAGGTCGATAAGTAGAACTGAAACAAAGCAATTAAAAAAAAAACGAAATTCGAATAAGAAATGAAGAAGATGAGCTATTATGGGCAAAGTAATAAAAGGATTAAGAATTCTTAAAAGTACCCTGAATACCCTCTTAAGATTTTGTGTGTAACCCTGACATCCTCTCATTAGTCTTCTTGCAAAAAAGCTGAGAGTAACATAAAAATTGCCATGAAGACCTCCTCCAAAATCTATCGTTAAAAGTCAACTTTAAACTATCGATCTTGCCATTCGTGATTAAAATTAAGACACGCAGCATGGGTGACGTGAGAAATTAGTTTTTAGTTCTGACTAAAGGGTTGTATTGGCCAACTAATTAAGTAGATACTTAACTAAGGTGCCGATATTGATGTTATTTATAGAAACTCAACGACATTGAACTATTCTTCACGCTCAGTAGGTATGATGCTCTCAACATTATAGCAGACGAAATAGATCCATCACAGTCAAACAACCCTATTGTACCAGGATAAATGTTTGCGATGGGCAGGTCACCTGAAACTAATTGTGCCAGGCAAAAATGTATTTTCAACATACATATGTAGTAACAGTTGGCTACAGAAGAACTATTCAACCGAAAGTCAGTTCTTAAAATTTGGATGCGTAGGCTTTGAATACATATGAGAAAACTAAGAATACCAAAATGGAAAACAGCAGATCTACCGAAAGAAAATTTATCGACCAAATGAAATCAGTCGGAGAAATCAGCCCTTTGAAAGGGAGATAAGGAGTGCGCAAGAAAAAATTTCGGCATACCTCTAAATAAACCATAAAGTACAGTAATTTTCCTATGCAGTTACATGGGGTCAGCTCAAGTCTAAAGTACGAAACCTGTAGGCGTGATAACAATTTGATTTTAATTACTGTCATAGAACTGGGAGTAGTGAGACACATCGGGCTTTGCTTAGTTTAAACAATGAGTATGAATTTAATTTTTAAACAAATTTCTATAGACTTTTTTGCAAATCATATTTTCTTTTCTTTCTTTTTTTGCATAAAAAAAACAAAATTTTTGTAAATTTTTTGAATGTAGAATAAAAGAAACAATAAAAGTGTATTATTTTATTGCCCTAAAACTATGTACAGGCATCAAATAAAAATTTAAATACATAAAATACTACAACAACAGTAACAACAAATGAACAAACAAAACTATAAATAAATACTATAAATTAAATAATAGGTAAAAAACAGGTATAAAAATATAAAGTTTATAATGAAATGAAAAAAAGAAAAAAAAAATTAAAAAAAATTTTAGCAAAACATTCTATTGAATTTTTTATAATAACAAATCGCATTTAAATATGAAGAAAAAAAAAAAGAGTCATGGATTAAAAATTTATATGCCGGGCAAAATAAAAAGAGAGAAACACAAAACAAAACAAAACATAAATAAATAAATAAACATATAAATTGTTATAAAATAAATGCTGTTAAAATATGCCAGCAATTTAAAAAATGAAATTAAAAATAAAATCAATAAAAAAATACAACAGAAAATCGAATTTATTGTGAAAAGTCAATGCGGGCGAAAGGTTGTTATTTAATTTGTTACAAGTAAATAAACTCAACGAAAGTAAAGTAAATAAAAACTCAAATGTCATTAAAAATAAATGAAAAACAAAAATAAAACTAAATTTGATTTAAAAGTTTAAAAATTTAAATTCTTTTTAATATATTTGCGATAGAAGAAGATTAATCCAAGTAGTGCAATTAAAATTGACGGCTTTTAAAATCGACTACAAAACAGAACACGGACGAATTTTGCTTTTTATATTATATTCTTTTATTATTATCTAGAGGAGATCAAAACTATCGATCTGGCAATACGAGCAGCTGCAAAATATCTCTCAGCTGAAGTATCACTTACTTAGCGAGCGAACAACGCTTAATAATAGTCAAACGTGACCACTTAGCATAGCAGGGTAATTATGATCCGAAAGGAGTTGTTAAGATTTTAAATTATATTCCAAACACTGCCAAAAATTTTGCTTCTGTTAGTGAAAGTGTGGCGGATAATCCAAATTCGTAAATTCCACAGCATACTCAGCACTTGGCACTATTCATCGAGTCTATATAAAGTCGCACCCGCGCACTTTTTAAAGCTTGTTGACCTTCCACAACACCATAAATGTATTTATTGGGTATTACAGCAACAATCTTTCAATATTGACTACATACATACATATATACATTGTTGGCCATTACAACCACATCAGTCACGATTACGGCCTAGCTTCTCAACACCACTCATGTTGTGTGTGTTAATTTTATACATGAGTGGTGGGACCTACAGTTTAAAGTCGACTCCGAATGACAGATTTTTTGAGAAACATTTCATGGCAATTTTATTTGCTCTGACCGAATATTGAATGAATATTGACTAATCGATCAAAAATTTCATCAGCCAAAAAGCACATTCCTCATTCGCTGGTTACGCCAACAAGCAAAATTGTCGTGTGGGCCTCAAGGAATCCGGAAGTGATTGCGAAAAATCCTTTACGTTCAAAAAATATACTGTTTGTTATGTATTTTTTCGATAATTACTCTTGAATTCAGAGAGTTATGGCCTGTATTTGATTATGAGATTACGAATTGGACGATTAAACATTTTTATGGGCTACGATATAGACATGAACGTTAGAAGGCCTACATTCGTGAAGTTATCGAAAATAACCTCAAAAGTATTGATTGTTTATAGTACTTCAATTCCTATTGAGACATAGGACCGGCATTTTTATTATGACGAGAGCTTCTCAAGTTATATAGAAAATTTCCCACACTTGGAACTCAACAACACTGTCAATAAACGTAAGAATCGGTATTTTTAGTTCAAATCTCAAGCAAATCACCAAAATCCAACCAAAGACAAAATCAAAAACAGCACGTTGCAATAAAGTGGAAGCTATTTAAGTAGACCGATTGGAAGTGCTGAAAATAAATCGACAAAGAAGTCACAATAAAAGCAAAATATAGGAAAAACTGGATATCATATTGTTCTCTTATAATATATTATACAGTGTTCAGATATGCACCTTTATTGCGTAAATCGTTGAGCTCAATTTTTCATATAAAGTTTCAATTAATTGTTTTTGCGCAATAAATACGCAAATTGTTATAATATTGAGTAAAACTTAAAAGGCAGCACTATCAGTGAGCATCAAATGTCAACAACGACAAAAATAAAAAAATAAAGAAACTTAAAAAAAAAAACAATGTTGTTGAAACAACCAGCTGTTTTGTTTACCAACTATCAAATGAATATTGAATAAGCAGCTGAACTGCATATATTATTATGTCTAAACAGTTAAAATATTGTACTCAATAAACTGAATATTGACTCAATAAAAGTGCATATCTGAACATAGTATTAGACTTCAGTAACTCCCTAAATTACTTAATTGGTTATTACAACCATTTAGACAGGATTACAACCTAGCTTCTCATACCACCTATGTTGTGTGTGGAGGATACAACTGTACAACAAACATCATACGAAGATAAGACCGCATCACATCTTAAGAAAGAGAGTAATACAGTAATAAAAGTTCATCATCCTTAGTACAACTAAACACATTTTCATAGAAAATCGTTGTTCTATACGATGGTTGGCATTATAGGTCCTATTATAGGAGAATAGTTATTCTGAAAGCATGAAGAAAGAACAATATAGAAAAGTACAACAATAACAAATCAACAATAAGATTCTAGAAGTTGCCAGACCGAAAATAAATATAGCATAAGTATACATATATTTTAAAATAGCTATCATCGAACCTTCAGGTTTTTAAAAAGAAAGAAAAAAGCAAAAATATTAGGTACAGGTGATGGACGCACAGGCTAATAGCTGATATAATTGTAAAAAAAAATAAACCCAGCCGCTAGATATAAAACATTTGTTAACGCCTATTAATTTTAGCATATTTTTAAACTTTATAAATCCGACTTTATTTGTAATGGATTTATTAATAATTATTAATTAACATTAATTATTTAAGGTCGATGCTTATTTATTTTAATAATTCATTTATAAATTCAATAAATGCTCATTAAATCATTAAAATCCAGTAAAAATAATTGCAATGCTTTTAATTTTCCACTACTTGAACTCATATACATAAATTATTTGGAAAATTCATATTCAAAAAAAAAAAAATAAAATAATAAATAAGTTCTACAAGTACATTTATATAAATTTCATCAGGTTAATTTCAGAATACATAGGTGCGTATAGTATTTATGGCATTTTCATTTGCATCAATGAAAGGAAAATGCCGCTAATTGCTAACTATTTATGATGCAATTGCAACTGCCCGACTTGTATTTCTCTCCATTAAAAAAAAAACTATAAAACAAGGTAAAAAAACCAAACCTCAGCCGTCCATACAACTATCAATCAAAAAAATTTAAAACTTGTTCTTTTGTGATTTATTTAAATGGAAAACAAAAACAACAAATAAATGAAAATATTTTTTATTGCCTTTTTGTCAAAACAACTGAACAACAACTCAATTGCTTGTTGCCATAACTTTTTAGCATATTTATTGCTCTTATTTGTTATGCTCAAAAAAAAATCCGTTTATTGTTGTTGTATTATTTTTTTTTTCGTTAAAGGGGGTAAATAACAGAAGAGTACGTACCGAAACGGCTCAACAAAGTGGAAATGTCCGTTTAAATAAATTTAACACAGCAATTGTTAAAAGCAGATTTTAAAGTACCTTGTAATACGAGGGATACACCATTTGAAATATCACGCGTTAAGCGTAAATTAGCTTACACAACATTTTTTATATTTTATATAAATATATAAGCCTTCTGTGCGTTACAAAGGTAGCGTGAGTTTTTTGAAGTCATATTTAAAAAAACTAAAAAATTGATTGAAAACCAATTCAAAAACATCCCTCGCATATCACAGTATTTAAACAAACAATAAAAAAAAAGAAAAAAAATCACAGAAAAATTTTTACCGACAATTTTCACATTTTGTTGAACATTTATTTACATTTTGCCACTTGGAAAAAAAAAATAAAAATAAAAATAAATAAAAAAAATTCAAAATCCATAATAAAATGTATTCATTGCAATTGTCAGCTACAGGCTTAAGACCAGCTCCCTTTTCTGTTTTTTTTTTGCAGCATTTAAATCAAGTGATATTGAATATTTATTTAAAAAAAAAAAAAAAAAAAAAAACAGCAACAGCAAATAGTGTTAGAAATAATAAAAACATTTAAATAAACAACAAACAATTTATTTTTATTTCCAAAAGGGAGAATATTTTACATTTTTTTTTTTAATTTTTCTATTTTGTGTAGTTGCAACAGAAAAAAAACAATTTTCTAAATATTTTGTCCTTAAAAAATTGTTATTATTGCTGTTAGTTTTCCATTTTTATTTCATTTCAATATTAAATACTAGAAATGAATGTAAAACTTGTTTGAGAGTGTGTAGAATTTTGTTGGTAGTAAATATCGTATAGAAAATATTTCTGCAGAGGAACCACTTCTTTTGATTTTGAACACAATTTTTCTAACAATATTTTATAACAATATTTGCCAATTAAAAATTAACGAACCATTCGTTTTATAATATAAAATATTGTATTTAATTTGTTTTTATTTATGAAATGAAAGGAAGACGAAAAATTTTAATTTTCAAATAAATTTGAATCTACAATTGGCAGAGCATTTATAAAATCTGTGCATATACTACGGGTCATATATTAGGTGTGATGTAGTCGCCGTAGTCTAGTAGGTAGTGTGTTCGCTTATTAGACGTAAAGCCCGGGTTCGAGCCCCAGGCCAGATATCTAAACGAAATATGAAACAAATTATTTCTTCGGCGACTTCCTCTCAGCAGATTTCTGGCAAAAACTCTGAGATTAAATAAACCTGCCATGAAAAAGTGTTTCTAAATTTGTCGTTCGGAGTCGACGTTAAACGGTAGGTCCCGCCCGCCACTCAAGTATATAATTAACACACACAACATCAGTGGTGTGAGAAGCTACGCCGCAATCCTGACTGAAGGGTTGTAATGGCCAATTATGTACATATGTATGTATGTATGTATTTCTATTAAATGAGCTTCGCCTATTCGAATTTATATTCGACACTCATATAATATCAACTGATTTTAGTTATAAGAACTCAAATGAACAAAAATTGTAAAGGTTTTAGGCAATAAATTGTTGAAATTTTTAAATTTGGAAGAATTTGCTTACGGATGAGAATTATTTCCTTAAACTTTTTAGATGTTTGTTATCATACATTGGTCATTACAACCCTTAAGTCAGAATTTTGACCTAGGTTCTCATGTTGTGTTAATTTCATACACAAGTGGCGCGTCCTACAGTTTTAAGTAAATTTCGAACGATAGATTTTTGAGAAACTTTTTAATGGCAAATTTATTTATTCTCAGAGTTTTTGCCAGAAATCTGCTGAGAAAAAGTTGCAGAAGAAGAATTGTTTGCTGAGGTATTTACCGTGGCCTCTCGTCTTAACAGCCAACACCCAGCTAGTAGTTATAGCCTACGGCGACAACAGACGTTTGCTATTAGCATTATATATGTATATAAAATAACTCAGAACAGAATTTTTGCCACCAATTTATGAAATTCTGGAATATTCTCCCATTATCCGAAAACTAAAGAACCTCGTTGAATTACGATTATTTGAAACGATTGAAGGAACAAATTTAAATTAAACGTTAAATTCAAATTTTATTCTGCGATTCTCTTCGCTACAAACATTTACCGTGTATAACACAATATTGTTTATACACATTGCGCTTTTATACTTCATTTATTTTTGGTCTGGCAACTTCTAGAAATTTCTGTTGATTTGTTATTGTAATCTTTTGATGTTTATCTATCTATGTTGGTTTGTTAGCATAATTTGCTTACCGGTTGCATCTATTGCTATACTGTTATTGCAATTTTTTGTTACTAAATTCTTTCTTTATTTGTTTTTCTTGTTGTTCTTTAAACAACAAACACTTTAGTATCTATTGTGGCTTCGTAGCCAAATAAGTTTTCAATTAAAAAATAGAATACACAATTGCAGGAGAAATTGTACATTATTTATTATAACTATGCGTATGTATAAGATAAGGAAATGGTTAAAACAAAGTCAAGGCTCGTCAAATAATCTATCATATTTTATTCTATGGCTTCAAGTTTTAATCTTTCTTTTTTCCTAAGCCTTTTATTATATTTGATTTATTTAATTATACGGGTTTGAAAATATTTACCTTTTTTTGAAATAAAATTTTTTCGTAGACACTAACCTGCAATACAAGTAGAAAAGAAAAAATATTAAATTAATAATGCAGAGGCAGATTATTAATTAATCTTATAGATTAAGGCTTAACATTAAAAGAAAAAAGAATAATAAATTATGCAAATTATTTATGAAAACAAAAGAATCCTTTTAACGTTTTAAATTGTTTTTGGATGCTCCTCTTAAGTACATTTTTTAAGCGAATTTTATCTGTTAAATTGTTTTTTCATTTTCTCATAAACTTTTTCTTTGTGGGTTTTAATTTATTTTCATTATCAAAGAAAAAACTGAAAAGATTTCGCATAAAATCTTGGGTAATTTATAGCTTTCCCCGGCTAAATAAATTCGAAAAATCTTTGGAAAATTTTTATAAAAAATTGGCAATAAATTTAACGAAACTTAATTAAACAAAATTTTGTTAAAAAAAAAAGAAACAGAACTATGAATAGACATGGCAATTGTAAGACGAAGAGAACAAACAATTCACTGCCTTTTTTGTAATATTAAGGCACATAAATACAGAGATTGTAAGGAATAAATTCATGCATCGCAATGGTTTTGCTTTTTCACGCAAACTTCCTTAATTTATAATTTTTTTTTGAAGTGGAGGTCTATATTCTACCATAAAGAGTTTATTTACCGACCAGTATCCTAAGGTTCATCAGGTCAACGTTATTGGGAGGACATTATGGGGAAACTGTATACAGTTCAAGAAGAACTGTACAAGAGATCGTACGGTGATTCCTTCACGCAATAATAATGACAATAACAGCGCATATAACATTTCTGTGTGCAATGACTTAACTCTTTTATAGTTCTGCATCTAAAGAAATATTTGGTTTTATGCTATCACGCATAAATGCTCACTCACATATAAAGTGAAATACAAATATTCAAATCTCACAAATAGTTTTTACAAAGAGGAAATGCAAACAGTAACTGTTATTTACTATGTAGTTCGACTACAGAAAACCCTACAAATGTTAGGCATAACTAATTTCTCTCTCTCTCTCTATGTTTTGTTCATTTTAACAAATTACTCCATCTACGTGGTTGATATATTTTAGCAGATTTTAGAATGGCGGGGTTGCCATCTGTTGATGTTTGCAAGTAAAGCCGTCTAAGGAAATGTATTACGTTGTTGATTAAATATTTTCATAAGGAATTTTTTATCTAGTAAGCCTTATTATTTCCCTAGAAGTGGCTTTCCTTGAAGTGCTTTTGATCTTCTCTCTGGGGAGTCACGTGATAATGGCCTTTTCTATGACTAATTTAAAGAATAAATGAAGTCTCTTCAAAGCTATTCAATCTTGGACTGCATTGTGTAAAAGGCTAGGTTGTAATCCTGACTAAAGGCCTGTACTAATCAATTAAGTAAGTAATGATGTTAAAAAGATTCTACCCAACCGATGTTCGTGCAAGAAGCAAACGAAATCGTTAACAAATTTTAGCAGCAAAAAAAAAATTGTTTACGTTTCTAATTCCATCAGTAAATAATATTCGGAGTCGTTTATTATATTATTGAGCGGAATTATAAGAATATTTTTAGTGTTCCAGCTTTGGAACAAACTTGATAAACTGTTCCCATCCCTGGTACTGTAGGGTAACCAAATGTGCAACAAGAAAACATTATACTCCCAAAAGACAAAAAAAAGAAAGCTCTTCCGCAAGCAAAACACATACGGAAAATCTCTTAGAAATGTTCATCACTACAACAATAAAATTTCATACACATACGCAATATCTTTTTTTTTTAAATAGGGGGAAAAACTCCAATAAAATGAGTATGTAGGTAGGGAGAAGTATAACAGCAGGCATTCAATACAGCCATCGTGGCGTATACGCAACTCTTAAAATATTTGACAAACACACACACACCCACACATAAAAAAATATCAAATGTATGCACAAATGGACACAGCCAAGAGAGACACAAAAAAAAAAACAGTCACATGTTCTTATTGCAGTAGCGAAAATATTTGAAGCATTTGCTGTGTGTAACTGTAGTAAATCAGAGACTGCTGCTGCATTCAAATGCATCATAATGATGATGGCGGCGTTGATGATGCTGCATATTTTTGTAACTGTTTCGAGTTTTTTATTTAAAAATTCTCTCTCTCGTTGTCGTTTGTTTAAAATTTAGACAAGCGTTATTTCTTTACACAAATATTTGCTGTATTTAGGAGAGACAGTAAAAACAGAAGACGTACTTTACGTCTTTGGTTGACAGAGAGAGATAGAGAGAGAGAGAAAAGAGGAAAAAGGAGAATGACACACAGTGCTAGGAAGTGTGTAAACAAACAAAAACACACTCTGCACCACCCAAGTAAATAAAATTAATGTGCTGCATAAGCTTGTTTTACTGTGTTTCTTTTTTCCCCTTTTATGGTATGGAAAGCGAGAGAGAGCGTAAGCAAATGCATGTTTCCGTATTATTAGTGTAGATTTGCAAATATGCGTTTTAGCATATGCAAACACTCACACACTCTCGTGCACACACACATACACACAAAAGAATGGTTCTCTGCTAAAATATATGTGTGTATTACACATGCACTTGAATGAGTCTAGAAACTTCCCTTTTTTTGGCTTTACAAAAAACTCTAATTTAAGTTTGAAAATTTATCGCACACACACATACAATGAAAATAATCAAAATAACTTTGAGCTAAAAACCAAAGCAACTAAAACAAAGCAGAGCAAAAATTTATTGTAAAAACGTATAACAATTCATGAAATTGTGAAATGAATTCAACTGAAAGGAAAAGAAATTCATTGCATATAAAACAACAAAAACAACAGCAACACTAAACAGAAAATGATTACATATTTGAAAATAATTTTACAAAAAAAAAATTAAATTTTTTTAAATTGTTTTAAAAAAGTTTTTACCAAAAACAATTAAAATAAACAAAAACAATAACAACAAACTACACATATACTACTTTACATAAAAATAAAAATCGCTTCAGAAGCTTTCATATAAAAACGGAAATAAACAAGTTTTCCAAGGCCAGTGTTGCCATTGCAACATTTGTTCGGATTTAGTTTCGGTTCACATTGCATACAAACATAATTCGGCATTACAACCCCTCAATCAGGATTACGAGCTAGTTTCTCACACCACTTATATTGTGTGAGTCAATTTTATACATGAATAGAGGGACCTACAGTTCAATTTCGACTCCGAACGACAGATTTTTAAGCAAATTTTCGTGGCATTTTTTTACTCTAAGCGTTTTTGCCAGAAATCTGCTAAGAGGAAGTTACCGAAGAAATATTTTTTAATATTACGTTTTGTTGGAGATGTTTGCCTTGGGGTTTGAACTGTAGTTTCACGTCTAATACGCCAACACCCTTCCTACTAGACTACGGCGTCTTCAACAAGAATTTCTTTCAAAAATTTATTGGAAATGGGTATAGTTTTGCATGTTCCTAGTAATTCTCTTCCGTTTTCTAACTCATAATTGTCAAACTGAAGTTGACTAGGGGTTTGTTTATGAATTTTGTTTTAAAAAATTCAAAAAGAAAACTTTTACAGCTCACATACAGCACCCTCAGGTTATGTTTTATTTCGATCTCTATAGGTCTGAACACGTCGCCGTAGTCTAGTAGGTAGTGTGTTCGCTTATTAGACATAAAGCCCGGTTTCGAGCCCCAGGCCAGACATCAAACCGAAATATGAAAAAAAAATATATTTTTTCGGCGACTTCCTTTCAGCAGATTTCTGGCAAAAACTCTGAGAGTAAATAAACCTGCCATGAAAAAAGTTTCTCAAAACCTGTCGTTCGGAGTCGACGTAAAACTGTAGGTCCTGCCAATCAAGTATACAAAATTAAGGAACACAACATGAGTGGTGTGAGAAGTTTAGCCGTAATCCTGACTGAAAGGTTGTAATGGCCAATTATGTATGTATATGTAGGTATAGGTTTGAACAACGCAATTACAATCGATCACAACAGTACACATTTTGTTAAGAAATCTAGTTTGGAATATATGAAAAAAGTGTTTAATTTTTGATTACATTTCCAATAGAGTAGGTTTCACAATAGAGGACTTTAACCTACAAAGTTTTCTGGAAACAACTTCGGCTGCGAATGAGAAACCACATGACCTCCCCTGCTTAATTTTTAGTGTAATCTATACGGAAGATTATACCCAGTGAACCATTATCTCTAGCCCTTTATTAAACCAAATTCGTATTTGACCCGGACAACTTCTAGAACTTATTGTTGAATTGTTATTGTATGATTTTTTTTTTTCTTTTCTGACTTCCTTGATCTTTGCGTGCAGAATTGTTATCACAACTTAAATTCTGTGATAAGTGAATGTCTTTCCTGATCATTGTGTGTAGAATTGTGATAAGTGAATGTGGAAGCTACGCCAGCGGAATGCTTGGAAGGGATACTAAACCTTGTAACGATGGCCAAATGCTAATAAAAGCAATTTAGAAACACAAGGTCTACAACTGTTTCGTACTGTAAGGAGCGTTTTTAGAAGTTTTATGCGCATTAAACTGAGAAATCCTGACCATTCGGATCATTTAAACTCGATAAGCACATAAGGTGACCCAAATATGAAAAAAAAATATCATGAGCTTGTTAAGTCCAAATTGGAGTAAGTTAAGCAGAATTTGGCTGGCAATCCCTAGGTCTAAGGTATGGTTTCTTTAACTATTTTAATAAACTTTAGGCAACTCCGTTGTAAACTGTCAACCGGAAATCGACATTTTCACATCCGCAAATATTTCTAATACCAACTATTTTCTATTTTTGTTCATTTCCACTTGTGTTTCAACAAATAATCTGTGTGTTGAACAATAAAAATCATTGTGAAGCGGGAAAAGAAAACAACAAACATTTCTTTACACACTTGTTATGATTATGAGGCCATATTAAAATCCCATAAAAACAAACATTAAAAAACGCATAAAAACGTAAGAGAGGGGAAAAAACTGGTAACTCAGTCAGACAGTATCTTTTAAAGTAAAATGACAAATTTTACCGGCATTATACAATACAATCTGTAAACATGCACACATAGGGCAGGCAATATGACAACTGAAAGTACCCTTCTCTTACTAGAGAAGGAAAAAAAAGCACTATAACAGAAGCATTGAGGGGAGATAAAGACTACAGAAATATGAAAAAAAAGAATGGAAATTAAGAGCAATAAACACCAATAAAGAATAGAAATGGTTTACTAAGCCAATAAAATAAAATCCATTACGAAGCTAGTGCTGCACTTAGTGTCATAATAACTCTCCCTTTGATTTATATTTCGTAGCATATTTCATAGATCATCTTTGCCTTACTTTTCATTTTTTTTTCCTATTCAGCTGTTGTTATAGTTGTTTATGTTTATTTTTTATCACTTTTAAGCCATAAACATTTGTCTACGTTTAGTATACAAAATGCCTTTTTAATGCCACCATCATACCAACCAACCACCCAACCAGTATTCAGCTTTTCAGTAGTTTTTTTTTTTTTTTTGCTGACTTTAATAGAGTTTCCGAGTCAGTTTTAGTTTTATATGGAAATAAAAACTGAATTATGGGTCTTATAATGTCACGCATTAAATATTATTTAATATACACAAACACAATACACACACTTTAACAACATAAACATAAACAAACAAACAAAAATACTCTGTGCATGTGATATAAAAAAAAAATATTATCATTTATAGGAGGAGTGGAGAAACCAAAATGAGACACTCAAATACACACACACCATCTCTCTCTATCTATCTGACAGTAGTAAGGCATGTATGTGTAGAACATAAAAAAACTACAATAGGAGAGCATAGTATAGGTTGTCGCTACATGAGCTCCAATTTGATAAAATTTTTTATAGTATTTCAGTTGATATTTCACCAGCAGCAGCTGTAGTGTTGTGTTCTAGGGCTGAAAGTGTCCTTGCACACAGGAAACGTAACGCAGGATAAGACAGGAGAGAGTTTTAAAAGTGTTGTTAAAACAAAGCCAGCATAGTGCGATTCTCCAGATCTAAAGGAGCAATTAACAATCAGAGCTTCTCATTTATATCGTAGCTACCCTACAATTAAGCTGAAAACCGACCTGAAAGTTTAATGAATAGTTTGGATCGAGAAAAATTGAGTCAACCTCTGCATACAACCTGTGCAAAAATCATTCGCATGTAGACGAATTCGCCGAGCGTCCTATGTTTTACCTAATCCATATTAAATTAACACAAAACTGCCTCGACAGTCTCAGAAAAGAATAATGACATGTATGCCAACAAGAAATAGTACCTTATCGTAATTTGTGGCCGTTATTTTGTTCTGAAACACACTACAGAAGCCAGAGAAATGGTATCCTAAGATGAAGGACTTTGGACAACATTTCGCAGCCTGCTTAGCACCAGCTTTGCAGAGTTCTACAGAATCCCCGCAGTTGACATCGAAAAATATGTAATTAGTCCTTCCTGCTAGAAATTCTAACGTCTGACCTTCTATTAAGATTAAGTTCAGAGGAAGTCTAGTGGATTTCAAAACGTCAGTTATCCGCACAAAAAGCAGTTTAATGGGGTCAAATTGCAAGGAGCAGATGTTCAATGAACTGCTAGCAAACATAAGATTACATAAGATTAAATTCACCTGTTAATAAAAGCATGCTATCGCTCGTCGTGTGCTATTTGGAGTCACCTTAATGAAACCACACGTTAATCATTCTTCTTACATTTTGGACAAGAAAAAAAATCAAGGGCACCTTAATCCCCCGACTATAACTCTTGAAGAAGTGTGATCAAATGATGCCATCGAACCACAAACTGCACCAAACGGTAAGTTTTTAAAGGTGCATTGACAGCTCTTGACTGTTTTTCATACCAAATTCAGCAAATTACGTTTGTTGATGACCTACAAAAGAGCTTCATTGCTGAAAACAATTTTTCGCACATCTCACTGAGTCTTAAAAAACAAAACGACCTTCGGCATCACGATATTCTTGTTGGGTAAAGGCATTTACTGTTCAGATCTCTTGACTTATTGGACAGCCAGTGCCACACGATTATCATCTCGTTAAAGCTCCAAGTTTCCGACATGTTACATGATAGGAATTCTGAAAGCAGATCAGTTGGGCTGATGTGGATGAGGGCCAATAGTTTTCGTCCCTTAAGTAATTATGCCACGTACCGTACTACTGTACTTCGCAAAGGTCTCTGCCCTGCGATGAAGGCATACTGAATGATTTTTGCCGCAGCTGTGATTCTATCATTGCCTGACACTGGCTATGTAGAGATAGAGATTTTCGATGTCTTATTTCCAGTCATCTTAGACTGAACTACTCCATACAAGGTTTAATACAACATAGGGATATATTGTGGATCAATGGCTTCCCATAAAAATAGTTTGTTTCATAAGATGGTTAGTGATTTGTGGTGACATAGTGGAACTCATATCGAGCCTAAGTGGAAACTAATTCTTTAACAAGGTTTGCCTAAGTTCACCTAGTTTCGCAAACTAGACGATATGAAACCTCAATGTGCCAAACGTCAGCCTAAAACCAAAGTGCCTTAACAAACTACAGTGGCCCACAGTGAAAATATGTATGTACGAACACAATATCAACTACAATAATAGTATTAACAACTGTAATAATGTGATGATGTGTTTAACAACAAAAGTCATTATTACTATTGTTGTTGTTATTATTATTATAAAATTTTATTATTATCCTTTCTGTTTTGTAAATATATTTGTTTTTGTTCCATGGACTTTAAAGCAATAAAACCGAACAACAAAAGTTCACTTTCTCTCTCTTTCTTTCTCTCTGACTGTCTCAGTCTCCCTCAATGATTTATTTATTGTTTACATTTATAAACACAACTACATGATTATGTGTATGTATATGTAAGTGTATTAGTTAATGTATAGTGGAGTGAGAGTGTTTTTAAAACAGAAAATCAAAGAGAGTCTGTATATGTACGTAAGGACAAGCAAGTGTAGTGTAGTGCTAATGTAATGTAAAAAGGGTTATAAAATGACAATTTTTACTGCCTTAATAATACGAAAATTAATTGCGTTTAAAATATAAATCATCTCTACTATGATGTTCCTCCTCTCTCTTTCTCTCACACATACATTTACACTTGCTTGCACCATTATAAGCATTCTAGCCAGAGATAAAAGCATATCAGAGTATACAAGTCTGTGGATTTATAACAGGGGAAATAAGTCAAGAGTAATGTTTTAAAGATATGGGGGGTGGTATGTGTTTGTTTGGGTACGTAATAATAAAAAATCGTACTTTAATGCTTAAAATAACAATAAATGGTACTGTTTTGATGTAGGATTGTTTAAAATTAAACATTTATTTGTAGATCATTAATTAAAATTGAAATTAAAATGAAAAAATGTCAACCAAACAGCGAAGACTAATCGCAAAGCATAAACCATAACGTGTGTCATATAGTTTAATGAATTACAAGGTAGAGGTTGCTTTCGCTTTAATATATCGTGCGGATGTGGGAAGATATTCCAGCAAGAGAAGGTTTTGAAAGTGAACCCAGGTAATTGGCAAAAGAGGGTGTCGAAAAGAAAGACGACATTGACGGAAACCTCTCAGGGCTTGTCGTAAGAATTTGAAGAAAATGCGCACAAGACCGACGCTTATAGAATTCGGTACTGTGCTCGGCCTATGCATCAATCAGTATGTGTGCGATTGTAGCAGTCGATTATTTTGATGCATTATACGACCATTTTTGCGGATTTTTCGTGCAGTTTCTGAGAAATAACTTGACGACTTTTGGCTTCCAAATGTTTGAACATGAGGGGGTTATTCGCATATACATGGTTTTTGAAGTAGCCCTACAACAACGATCCAAACCTGAGATCGTGGTGACCAATTGACGTCCCAGAATAAGAAATTAATCTCTCTGGAAGCTTCATACACAGTAAAGTCATCAATATCGCTAATGCTGCATGACTTGTGGTATAGTATTGTTTAAAAGATACGCTGCGCCATGACGTCCAGTTCAGAATCTTCCACTGCTAGCCAAAAAACTTCGATTTTCAGACGGCCATAGCGCTTTGAATTGAGGGTAATTTTAGGGCCTTTTCGTCCCAATAACACCTCCAGACCATAATGTGCACCAAATAGCCTCTTTTTCAAGATATGAATCAATATTTGTGTTGATCTAACCACAGTCCTGGAAATCAGCCTCACGTTGATTTTAGCCTCAAGGCCTATTTCCATACAATTTTTCAAATTCAAATTAAATAATGCTAACACAATTGTCTTTTTTTTTGGGTAGAGCCTATATCTACTTAGCAAGCAAATTATTTAAATTCCACTTACCACCACCTTTCAGGTGTTTTTTTATTTCCTAACAATACCCGGTGAGTTTTCTCTCTCTCTCCTTCTCAGCAAACCTTTTGTAATAATTCTTTATAAATATTCTTTTTTTTTGGGATAATAATTTACCACTTTGTTAAATTTATGGCCGTCATTATTAAACAATTGCCTTAGAAATCCAAATGCCATAAACGCTGGATATTAAAAGTCCTGTTTCCACAACAAAAGCAAACAAACACACAAATAAGCTTACAATCACATTGTTTTCCTTGTTTGTTGTGCTTTATTTCCGTTCCTTTTTAGACGTTTTAACCATTAGCCAACCGTTGTAATTCCTAAGGTGATTATTAAGCAAATTAAAACAAGCAATTTTCGAACAATACAATACAAAATGTGGGACCAATTTATGGCACAAAAGTTTCTTCAAAATGGCACCCTAACGATTCAAATTAATAATGTGACCCACAAAAGACCCAAAAGAAAACGACGAAAAAAAAAGGATTTGAGGTGACCCAAAAGCAACAGGAGGTTTCAGATTTTCGTTGATGGAATTTTGTGCTGATGTTGTTATTGTTGTTGTTGTTGTTGTTTGCGTTAAACAAATAAAATAAAATTGAATCAGTTTTACGGTGTGTCATTAAAGAAAAGAAGCAGCAAGAAGCATGAATGAGTCTCGCATTTAATGTCTGAAAGAAATGCGTAGAAATTACAGTCAAAGAAAAATGTTGGTAATTCAAAGAGAAGTATTAGAATCTTACGAAAGTCTAGTAATTGATGTGTTGGCTCCTCCACAGATCTATACCTTACATAAAGGTTATTCAGATGAATGTCAAGTCTATTGTTCAGACTACCCATGGCATAGTTACCTGTGAGAACATGAATTGTGCGATGAAAGACTTTCTATTGTGGATGCCTTCATGCTCTTAGGAAAGTTGAATCTCCATGTTAAACGATCTGATACTGAATACCAGTTTAACTGAGACAATCGAAATAACTAGCCGGCTTGTAGCCGACGTAGTCTAGTAGCTAGTGTGCTGGCTTATTAGACGTGAGGTCACAGTTCAAACCCCAGGTCAGACATCTTCAACAAAGTGAAATATGAAAAAATTAATTTTGGCGAAAACTCTATGAAAAGATTTAAAAAATTTAAACTGGGGATCCTGCCACTCGTGTATAAAATTAACACACACAACATAAGTCGTGTGAGTCGTCCTGACTGAAGGTTTGTAATGGTATAATGGTATGTATGTAATCGGAACATCTATACCCTTTAATTTCGCAGATTGTGCCAGCATTCACGGACGAAGTTAAAAAAAACGTTATTTTTAAGGTACTTTTTAAGGGTACTTTTTGAAGGTACTTTTTTAAAGTTACTATTTTTTCAAGAAATTGTATTTCTTTAGGTAGTACGTGTTTAAAGAGATGTTTTTTATTCGTTATGTTTCTTGAAAGAGTTTATTTTTGAAGATACTTTTCTGTAATGCATACATTTCTTTAAAAGGTCCTTTTTAAAAATACAGGATATTACTGTTAAAAAGTACTTTCTTTAAAAGCAAGTTCTTTTTAAAAGCATATTTTTAATTTACTTTCTCTCGAAAGGTTATCTTTCTTAAAATATTTTATCTACAAAGTACACTTTTCATAAAAATATTTTCTTAGTAGGTACTTTTTATAGTAAAGGTGCCACTTTAAATACCTTATGTCATAAAGGTTAAAGTACTTGTGTTCTATTTTCTCTATTTTTGCATCACAAACTTAATAGACACAACTTTCTACTGAAAAAAGTACCAGAAACCGACTGGTACTTTTGATAAATTTAAAAAGTACCTTTCAAAGTACATACTTTTAAAAAGTTTAAAGAATTTAATAAAACTTCCTAACTAGTACATTACTTTAATTCATTTTGCTTTTGTTTTCATTTCTTTAAAAATTAGAAAATTTTCAAATTTTCTCAAAATTTTCTTTGAGTGCAAAAATAAAATATTTTTCTCTTAACAAAACAGCAATTTCCTTCATTTGATTTGAGGTAAATTATTATCCAAAAGAAGACAAAACGAAGAACAAATGAAAAATTGGGCTTAAAAACCGCCTATAAAAGTATAAGTGTTTCAAACAAAAAAAAAAGAAGAGATTTAAACACACAGTAATTGTAAGGGGATGTGAGAAAAAAAGTACCAAAAGTACTAAAAGATTGCAATAAGAGAAGCAGAAGAATAGCAATTAAAATAAGAGAAGGAGAAAAACCACACACACAAAGACGTACTCTTTAGTGAACAAAAGGTACAATGGCAATAATGACAATTGTTAAGTACCCCGTTACTTATTTTCTTTAAATCTCTCTCGTACTTATTTATGCAAGAATAAGACAAAAATCTCTTCAAGGCTACAAGCAGCAAACGAGGATACGCTTTTGCTTTACTTTGTATGGGTGGTTGTAGTGTGGTTAGTTAAAGATAAAAATTTTATTTTTCTTTTTAAATGCATTCTTTCCGTTTGTTTGTATGTGAACATTATAACGTTACTTTCTATACACATATATATTCTAGAGAATGGCTTGATTGTGTCTCCGAGTGTATGACTGTATGTGTTTGAGTGTATTTAAGTACTATTGCGGCGTAACTGTCATATTTAAAACGATGATTTATAATGGTTTTGTTACTTAAACAGCTTAAAAATACATACACCCGGACACATATACAAACACGCATACTGTTACGCGAGCACTTGATAGCAGAAGCAGTATTTAAAAATGTTATTGAAAATGAAAATTTTAAAGGGAAAATTTACTAATTTTTATAGATTACAGAGGTGTCTGCCTTAGTACTGCCGCCATACGATCTATTAACTTCCCCTCAAACTTTATAAGGTATCCCTATAAAGTCTGCTCCAAGTCCCATAAATTTTAGGATGCTGCTCGGTGTTAACAATCTCAGTTCCCTGCCTAGCATTTGATATGCATGCAGATATTAATACCCCACAGGTAATAATGTATTCTGATGATTCATTCTCATCGTCATAGAATCTACACTTTGGGCTGAAGACAACCTCCTTTCTGCATAAGTGTATAAGGAGTCTACCATGCCCTGACCGCTTACCAATCTCAGATTATTCCTGGAAAGTCTGCTACATGACCCAGATTTCCTCTTCTTGTAGAGAACTTCTTCTAATTTAGGACAGTGTTTAGGCCCATTGTGATACCATAATTAATATTGAACCCGGAGATAAAACATTAGCTACAGGAAACAAATCCAAATACAAAAAAAATCTTATGATTGCAGCAACCTTTAAATTAGAGAGCACGGTTAAGGATGTCAGAACATTAAAAAATCAAAAACTTTCAGTCTCAGAGACAGTCTCTTCCTCCTTCTCAGACTCACAATTCCTGCAGAGGTAATTTGCCAGAATGTCAAGTCTTTCGCCATACATGCCAAAAGAACAGTGGCCCCTGAGAATCGTTATCGTACCATAACCGCAATTTAAGGACAGAACTGAGTCAGTCGTCTTTTTTTCATCCATATGTGCTTAGCACAGTCTAAATGTATTGTACGTACCCTCCTGCTGCCAACCGGATTGGGCACTCTTTGCACGAGAGGCCCTGTAGAATATCGGGGATTGCAAATAACGTACCGACCCCAGTTCGCTCATAGAAATGCAATGCAACTTCCAACGATATTCCTATGTCCCGGAACCATATAGTAGTTAAATTTGGATGATCCGAGACCACGGCGTTCATGGGTAGAACCGGACGTTGAAACTATGCTCGTTAGGAACTAAATCGCTTAATACGGCTGTTTGAGTAAATCAAGATATTTTTAAAGAAAATCCCGCCACCCAACAAGCAAAATGAGGAAACGTTGTTTCTTTCATAATGAAAATTCTTGCCTTAAATGTGCATAAATAGCACTTTTTAGGTACTTTTTTTGGTACATTATTTGGTACTTTTTTGTGTACCTTCAAATTTTTAATATAAAAATCAATCCAAAAACATAATTTCTTTTGCGTTTATATGTTTATATGAAATAAATTATAATTTTTCTTCATTAGCAATGATACTTTTTTTGTACTTTTCTGGTACTTTTTTTTAATACTTTATTAAAACCATAAATTTAGCTTATAATTTTAAAACGATTTTAATTACAAATAAAATCCACTTTCCTCTTCTAAAGATCTCAAGGAGTTTCAGTTTACAAGTGCGTGTATGAGTACTAATTCCAGTTATTAAACCGTACACTTGAAATCCATCATTCAACGATTTGTGATTTCAAATTTTAATTTAAAATTTACTGTAAAGCCGGCAAATGGCTCTTGAAGGCAAACACCATTTGGCATAGCTATCGATTATAAATAAGCCTTTTGCCAATTGCAATTGATCAATAATTAAAAAAAAAAAAAATTATAATTAAAAAAATAGCAGTCAACAACTACAATTACAACAATAATCACTACAACAAAAACAAAAAGAAAAAAATGCAAATAAAATAATCATTTGTGTGGAAAATTTGATACCCCTCTCGTACATTTGGTTACGGATACGGATATGGACTATTGGATTATAAAAATGTATTCTTCTTCTTCTTTTGTTTTATTCCAAATAAAATAAAATAAAATATTATAATATGTATGATAGAATACAATTTTGTATATAACAATTGTTATTTTAGTTGTTATTATTGTAAATCGTTTTATTTGTTATTGTTGTTGTTGTTGTTTTATTATGATTATTATTATTTGTAACATTTATCCTGACAATATTGTGGTCAAATAAAAAATTAATTAAAAACATAAATAAACATACATACTCGCACACAGTAGCACACATATTTACATACTTATGCACTCACAGATAAATTAACAAATACGTTGCAACACTCAAGAGTGTTATTACAATAATATTAACACAGTTACACATTGTTTGGCCTATTGGTGAGAATGCGAGTGTGAGTGTGTTCATGTAGCAAGTTGTTTTGTGACTGATTTATTAATAATTTATGGACAGCACTTCGAGAAATAAAAGGTTTTAAAGCATGAAACGGGTACTTTATTATCCTTATTATAATTGTTGTGCAGAGCTGCCTTAGTACTGAGACCATACAGTCTAGTGAACTGTCTTTCAACCTATAGGGAAGAATATAATGTCTCCTCCATGTCTCCATTGCCCATACAATTTCTTGCCTAGCACAGATCATAAGAATGTCATCCAATTTCATTCAGATTGCCTCAGAATTTGCATGCATCCCATTCTGAATAAGAGTTCCCCGAGCCTACAGTGTCCTGTCTGGTGAGAGTAGGTTAACGGAAAGCTTTTTGTTCACAAGCAAGTTCATACGGTGGCCATATGGTCCAATATGTTACCCAGTGTGAGGTAAGCCCCCTTGTCATGAATTGTTCGGAGTGGGACGTTCGCCACCATGCCCAGGTCTTCGAACGTTCTGTCATCCAAAAAACCGATGACCTCTATTCTGAAGTGCACGGCACTCGCATAAAAGTCGTTGCACCGATTATGTATCCTTCACATTACGAATATTTCTCCTAGTAATCCTGGTGCGGCAGACCGAGCTTGTCAGCGAAATTGCCTATTGCGCAATATCCCATTAGAATTCCTGTTAAAATGCGAACAGTTCTCTTGTTAAACTCAAGTAGCTCCTTGGTTTTCCTGCTGGATACAGCAGTTTTGAAATTCGGCAACCAAGTACATTGGAGCACCCACGGTTTCTTGAATCCCGTGCTGCTTTTTCCAATTTATAACAGTATTCCTGTAAAGGCACATATATTCCATCTATCACGTACTCCTCAGGCATCCCTGATCTCTTCCGTGCCAGTTCGTCCGCCTTTTCGTTCACCTCTATGCCACAGTGGTCTGGAATCCAGTAGAGGCAGGTGTTGTGTGGATGCATACTGTTTAGAGAGTCCACGCAAATCCTGACAGTGTCCTGTCAAGCTCTGTATATTTCTGAATAGTCAGATATATGACTCAGATCTGCTGTTATTGCAATTGCCCCACAAAATTTTCAAATGCCTTAAGACCACATCGTTTGTCCTCCCTTTCGTTGAGCATATCTTTCCAAACGTCTGCCTCCACTCCACGGAAGGGTTCTGATACTATACCCTCCTCGCAAGCTCGTCTTATTTGCTTATTGCCGAGAATTCCCACATTACCCAGGACCCAGCATTAGGTAGACCCGATTTAGGGCTATGTTCAGAGCATCTTGTGATCTCTTATATACTTCGCCAAATTGCTTAGATTACCTTGAAATCGAACAAATGAGCATTATCCGCCACCATTCCTCTTAAAAAAGCAATATTTACGGGATTGAGTTCGTTGTCTGTCTACATCTTTAAATCTTCCAGCTTCTGTAAAATTTCTCTTCAAATTTCTAACAATTCCTTACACATGTAGTCGATTATGGGATTATAATAGTCACGTGATGCTCAAAAGTGACTCCATTTGAATAACCACTTCTGTAGTAACTTTTTGAGCCATTCTTTGATGGTTTAACAATCCGTATTCGTAAGTGGCAACTATTTCATGCAATAAAAGGCTATTCAGATCCGCGGCTTTAAATCCACTAAATGGATATATTAGGTTGAATAGAAAAGAAACTTCAATTCCTTTTTCTTTGGAAAACATCTGGTCAGATTTTGATACAATAGATTCCTTAAATGCCGTATGTATTGTCCTGCTGTCCTATGAATTCGATTCTTTTGGATTTTTAGAAAAACTGTTTCGAAATCTTTAATTTCATTTTATTTTTCTTTCAGTGTATTTCTCTCTCTTTCTCTCTCTTCTATAGTTTGTTTAAAAATTTATTCATTTGCATGCCTGTGTCAGTTCAATCAAACAAATTATGTTAATATCCCATAAAGTTTTGTAAAATTAATTTCATTTAATAGTTCATGAGACTGCTTTTGCTGGCTGCTGCCACTGCCTTATGTGGCTACTGCTCTGCAACTATTACTGAAATTATTGACGATGACGATGTGGTGCATACGTATGCAGACATGTTGATGATGCTGATGCTGCCGATGATTTTAAAATGATAATTATTATACCACACTACCATCAGCAGAGCAAACAACTTTTGTTTGCAGCAATTATGCCAGTATTTGTTAAACTATAATAGAAAGGAGCGCGAGAGAGAGAGAGAGAGAGAGAAAAAGCCAATAACAGAATTAAAGTACCAATAAGAGTAGGAGTAAGAGCACGAGTACCGGGCGCCAAAGCTGCTGCACTTAAAAACGAGGGGGAAAAGAGATGATGAATGGAATTGTGGTAAAGCATAGCGCAGCATAGCATAGCTATTTGACCATCAACAGCACACAGTCAAGTCAGTTGCAAAAACTTTTTTAATTGGCTATAAATGATGGACAGTAAATATAATTATTTTTGCTTTTTTCTACACGTTTTTTGTTGTTTTTTTTTGTATGTAGAAAAGTTTTTAAACAAAAATATTTCCATAACAAATTATAGTAATTATAATTACAATTTAATACATATTTGCATGCACATCTACATACATACATATTTACATGCAATCTGTATTACATATGAATGCCTGTTACATAGTAAGTCTGCACTCATTTGGTTGGCGTATGCATAATTGTACTTGGAAAGTTTTAAAATAGTTTGAGTGACTACTGTGTGCAGCAATTAAAATAGTGGAGGCCACACTAGAAAATGAATTTCATTTCAGTTAAACTCAAACTGTTAATGACTCTACAAAAGTTCATTAATTTATTTCAGTTTCTTTCTTTCTTTCGTTCTTTCTATTTTCTATTATCTTTGTAAGCAGGTACCTATCAATTATAATTTTCCAATAATTATTTAAAGAAAAGACTTCATAACAGAAATGATAACGGACAACAGATATGATTCAAGCAAAGATTCAAGAGTCAAACGAATTGAAAGCCCTTCGAGGCCCTTTAATTATGTAGATACAGGGGTGGAGGCAAAACATATGACCCATCAAAGTTTAAAGAGCATAAAATTTACAATGAATCTCTACACTAAGTGCACAAGAACTTGCTTACTTCCCTACTTTATTGATCATTACAACCCTGTTAGTCAGGATTACAACCTAGCTTCTCACACCACTCATGTTAAGTGTTTAATTTTATTCATGAGTGGCGAACCCTTCAGCTTAATGTCGATTACGAATGACAGATTTGAGAGTACTTGCAGAAAACTACTGAGAGGAAGCCGCCTTATGAATTATTTTTTCATATTTCCTTCTATTCGACATGTCTGAGTCAGTATTTTGAATAAGCCAACATGAGATTTCTGTCCTGGCCCAACCTGGACTACTCTGGGAAGACATTCATATGCATTACATGATTCCTTATAATTTTCTAAACCGAGCATTACATTTTAGAATTCTAATCAGGGACTTCTGGCCTAAAGATTCGGATGTTCCCAAAGGGACCCTTGAGTTTTATACTGACGGCTCAAAAATGTGTGACATGGTGGACTGTGGCGTATTTAGTTAGGATTCTGATATTAAACTTTCTTATAGACTGCCTGACGGTTGTAGTGTTTTCCAAATCATAAAAGCAGCGCAATGCTTATTGGATGGCGAGATTTTCCCTGAAAATTTCATTATTTACTCGGACAGACAAGCCAGGCTGGTTTTAAGTCCATAGCGAACATAGTTTCAACATCCGCCTTTGTCCATGAATGCCGATGTTTTCTCACAGAAATTTTAGATCATTCGAAGGTAGCACTCATATGAGTTTTGGGGACAAACGGATTTCGTTGAAGCTCATAACCTTTGACATGTTCTAGGGCATAGGTGTTAGGATTGTTTCAGTTAATTTGAATATTATCCACTCATTTTACCGGGAAGCTCAATTTCGTTGGTAGCAAGAGGGTACCAGACTCTGCTGGACACATATGGATGAGAGGCGGACCAACTCACTTCTATCCTTAAATCGCATAGCCATCGCACAATAGAGATTCTTACGGGCTACTATCCTTTTGACTTCTGCAGTAACTATGGGTATAAGGGGGAGGAAGAAAACACCGTCCTTCATCTTATGTGTCAGTGCTCTGCTTTAGTCATAAAAAGATGAAAGCTTCTGACCTCTCACTTTCTGACATCTTTCACTGGGCTCTCTAATATAAAGATTGCTGCAATGGCTAGATTTATATTGGACTCGAGTTCGTTTCTTCTAGGCAATACTTGATATCCGAGTAAAATTGATTGTGGTAGTCGCCGTAGTCTAGTAGGTAGTGTGTTCGCTTATTAGACGAAAAGCCCGGGTTCGAACCCCAGGCCAGACATCAAAACGAAATATGAAAAAAAAATATTTCTTCGGCGACTTCCTCTCTGAGAGTTAATAAACCTGCCATGAAAAAGTGGGCGTTAAACTGTAGGTCCCGCCACTCAAGTATAAAATTAAGGTACACAACATAAGTGGTGAGAGAAGATATGCCGTAATCCTGACTGAAGGGTGGTAAAGGCAAATTATGTATGTATGTATCACAATGGGCCTGGCTTAAGTAGGAGCCCATCCTTTAAGGGGGATCCACCACCTTACCTAACCTATCCTGGTTTCGTTATACATATTACTTAGCAGAAGGAAGGATTGATGGTTTATAATGGTTTCATTTGTTTTTACCCAGTCTAGTAGGTAATATATTGGCTTACATTGTTCAAGCACTGGCCCAAACATAACAAACCGAACGAAATATAAAAAAATATTTCGTAGGCTACTTCCTCTCAGCAGTCTTCTGGCAAAAACTCTGGGAGTAAATAAAATTGCCATGAAAAGTTTCTCAAACATCTTTCGTTCAAAGTCGACCGTTTAAACCGTAGGTAACTCATGGACAAAATTAACACACATAACATGGTTGGTGTGAGAAGCTAATATTTCGTAGGCGACTTCCTCTAAGCAGTCTACTTGTAAAAACTTTGATAGGCAATAAAAAAATGTCATGAAAAGTTTCACAACCTTCTGTCGTTCGAAGTCGACTTTAAACTTTAAGTCCCGACACTTGTGTATAAAATTTAACACACACAACATGGGTAGTGTTAGAAGCTAGGTTGTAATCCTGACTAAAGAGTTGTAATGACCAGTTAAGCAAGTAAGGGAAAAAAATGTTGTCTTTGTAAAAAAAGGAATTAAGTTTACCTGCTATAATTTCAAAAACATTTCAGAAAGTACAGTACCTGTAAAGACAAAAAGAAGAGAGATAAGTATTAAATAACAAGCATAGGAAAGAAAACTAAAACATTTATTATATTTTAATACTCATTTCACTATAAATAAACATTTTTTTAGTTAATTTCAGAAGCTTCTTCAAAGTTCTCTTTTTACATTGTATGTAAATATTTATTTTACATTGTCCCTATAAGTATAACATACAGTGTAAAAAGTACTCTTTTTTTTGTAACCAACAATAAATGCAAATCAATAAATAAATATTAAACTGAACATTTAAATAAATTCAAATAAAAATTTTAAATTAAAATTAAAATCAAAATTAAAATAAAATAAAAAAAAAACCTTTAAACGAACAGAGTCAAAGTGTAAAAGTTAAAAGATAAAATCAAACTTTACAACACACTATATTATAAATATGTATGTAATTAATTAAATCGCAAACAATTTGAAAAATTAAAACAAAACAAAAATCAAACAAATGAATGCCAAAACGAATGCAATTAAAATGAAAACCAACAACAGATAGAAATTCATTTAAAATTCAGGAGAAGAAAAAACCCAACAATTTTTATTAATAATAAAAGCAAAATAAGTCATGGGTATTTTAATAACCACAGCAATTAAGGATTAGAGATTCAAATGAAACACACCTAAGGGGCTTTACTGAAAATTTACATATGAATTCTGTTTTTCTTTTTTTGCAATTTCAGATTTTCAGTTTAAATTTCCATGCTTGCATATGCATAAATAAACAGCAGCACTGCACTGTACTACTTATCCACTGATTTTCATTTTTTTAAGGGGGGCTTTTCCCCCTTTTTTCTATTTTTTTGTTTTTTGTTAACAATCTTAGTTTATGACTTTATGGCAATAATAACAAACATCATCATCAACAACATCAACAACAACAACAACAAATTGCAATATTTATGCTTTAAAAATAAGTCTGCCATTCACTTTTGTTGGTTGAATCTTCAGCTTAACAGGTGACATTTTCATTAAACTCCAGCAGTTGCTGCCACACAACACAACACAGCAACTGATGCTGTTGCATTGCATGGTTGTTTTAACTTCAACTTCATTGTTATTGCTTTTGCTGCTGCTGTTGTTGTTGTTGTTGTTGTATTACACATCAATTATGATCATGTTGTCTTTACTCTCTAATGCCACACTGACACTGCCACTGCCACATCATAAAAAAAATGTAAATTTTCTTAACTTTCTCTGAAAAGATTGTGCAGAAACAAAAATAATTTATGCGTCTCCAAACATAAAGCATTTTAAGTTCTTCTAAAGAAAAATAAATGAAATTTTATAGAAAAAAAAACTGAATCTAATCGAATAAAACGTTTGACATTATTAGTTTCTCATACAATGTTTACGTAAATAATGCCTTAAGCAACGGTTTTTTGTGACACTTGCTGTGCAGCAAGCAACACCACGAAATTGATTGACAGCGCAATAGACAAGCAAAGTCAATTGGGTTACGAGTTAGGAACAGAATGAAGCACAAGAATTCATTTCAAAGTGCATGTGGCAATTGCTTTTACAAACACTCCTCTCTTTGAATTCCAACACTTGCAACATGGAATGTGGCATTTACACTTTTTTTTTGTTTTATTTTTTATTTTTTTTTTTTTTATTTGAAAAACCAACCCAAGAAATTTTCTAAAGAAAAAAAAAGAAGAACAATCATGGCAGACATACGTTTTACACTCACAAAAAAACTGTTCGTAAACTTCATTTAGAAAATCATTGGCTCGTCAATATAAAAGCCAAACTACAGTCAACGGTCCTATAACGCGGTACTCTCAGAAGGCGGTTTCCATATAACGCAGAACTGAAATTGCGACAGCCCTCCTAAAACGATGTACTCGCAGAAGGCGGTTTCCATATAACGCGGAGCACTCCTATTCTTATAGCGTGGTTTCCATACAACGCCGTACGCACCCACCGTGTTATAGGAGGGTTGCCTGTACTAGATAGAGAAGATGGATAAAATTGAAAGGCGTGCAAAGGTTTCCCGAGAATGTTGGTCAATAAATTGTCGGCAGCAGATGGCAGTAAATCCTAATATCTTTAGCCAGCACTGTAAGTTTTTTTTTGGAGTTTAAGGTTCACATTTTACAAGTCACTATTCAACTCTCATAACTACTCGGTGAAAACTTATTTGGATTTAAAATTTTGAGTGAAAATTCGGATCATTATCGTTCCTTATGATTGACAAGTGTAGCAGAAGTCGCAGACTGCTTAAAAGACTTGTGGTACGATACAGTAACTAGAAAAATAGCAGCGTAATTGTTTGATGGTTTTCAAGTAGGTTGACTAAAGAGTCCTTGAAATCATGGAAAAAACTGAAAGAGACCATGGCCTTACTTTACGGCCTTATGGTTTCGCAGATGGTGGTAAATCCATCTTTATAGCGGATGGGACTGCAAGGGAATTGTTCAGTGTGACCTCCTACAAGCTTGTCAAACGACTGATTCTGAACGCCACTGTCAACAGCTGACGAGATTGAAGCCAGCAATTCAACTGAAATGACAAAAATTGATCAACAGAAATGATGAATGTGTACCATCATGACAAATCTATTTTACATACAAATTTGATGACACGGCAAAAATTGAGAGAGATTGGCCAGAAAATTTTGAGTGCACTATCCTTCTCGTTGATATAAATTTAAGTTACGTAGAGGTTTGCAAAACCCAATTAGAATCGTTTTTTCGCTCGGAAAACACAGATGTTTAATATAAATGGTTCGATTTGCACTCACGCAACACCAAAGGCCGACTTACAACGCTGTAGACACACTGTGGTGGGGGCAAAATCCACAAGTTTTCAAGTTTCGAAAATAATTTTTCTCAGCGATGAAATCCATTCCCAGCTCGGTGATTACATTTGAAGAATCTAGAAATGATTGCAGGAACCCAATAAATTCAGAAAAAGTGACTGTTGTAGGCGTATTATGGAATATTTTTCGAAATCCATAACGTTACACTGTATGATTACTGACTGGAAATAATGTGGTTTCAACAATATGATGCCACGAACTCATCCAATTATGACTCTATTGCATAAGGAGTTTACAGAAACAGTAGCCTCAATTGGTCGTCATGCGATTTGTCACTGTTAGACTTTTTGTGAGGCTATATCGAGTGAAATAGTAGTTGCCGTAGTCTATGTAGTAGGTAGTGTGTTGGCTTATTAGGCGTGAAACCACAGTTCAACCCCAAGTAAAACATCTCCAACAAAACGAAATACGATTTCGTCTCAGCAGATCTCTGGCAAAAACTCTAAGAGTAAATACAAAATTGCCATGAAAAGTTTCTCAAAAATCTGTCCTTCGGACAAAATTAACACCTACAACATGAGTGGTATGAGAAGCTAGGTTGTAATCGCCACTGAAATGTTGTATGTATGTATGTATGTATATCGAGTCTAATAATCTTAGCAGATAATCCCATACATTGAAGAATTTGGCAACCAACTGTCGTCAATTTATCACCTACCCCCGAAATATGCCAAAAATTCAATCCAGACACGACCATTCAAATGATTACAAGGTCTGAGCATGAAAATGAAACAAAAATATCATCGTGATTATAGTTTTATGTGTGTATTACTTACTTAACAAGCCATTACAACCCTTTAGTCAGGATCACAACCAAACTTCTCACGCCACCCAAGTTGTAGGTGTTAATTTTATCCATGAGTGCCAGGTTCTACAGAAGCGTTTCTTTAACTTCAATTTAGTTTTTGTAAATCGATTTGTTAATTTAAAGTAAAACTCTTGTTGATTTTTCAATGACAATTTTTACTTTTTAGTCCACTACCTATCGCCTTTAAATTGCGTTTTGAAATAGTGTCCCCCGCTCGCAAAAATTTCTACACACTTGTAATCTCCATTGGAATTAAACAAAAAAAATATTTACTGACTGACACTGTAATAGAAAAGCAACGTCATTTCGTATACGACAGCAGACAGCATCCATATGGCAAATTTAGAATACAACACAAAAAAATGTTTGTCTCTTGCAACGATTTAAACATTTTTTTTTTGTACAATTTTTGTTAACAATTGACATCAGATGCAATCGTTTTTAAAGTAAAACAAACAGAAATAATCTTTTTTTTTCAATTTCCATGCTCATCATACTTGCGCCATCATATGGCGGCATATCGTGAGCTGGCGCTGTGTTGCATATTGTTGGGCTATAAACTTTTTGACAAATAATGTTCATCACGTCATGTTGTTTGTTACTGTTATTGTTATAGTTGTTTGTTATTTACACAAATAATTGACAATTTCTATATGTTTGTTTGTCTGTGTCTGTCCGTCTGTCCGTGCGGTTCATTGATACTTTTCATCAGTTTCACGATTTTCGAGTGTGAAATGTTACGAAATAGTTGCACAGTCACAGTCATTACTATTATTCGCCTTCAGTTTGTTTGTATTTCATTGTGATGATTACTTTTACTGGCACTTGGCTATGACACTGGCACTGATGTGATGAGAGAAAGAGGGAAGAGAATGGTGAATTGTTAATCATTTTTCAATGATACTATTCGATACACTTATGGTGTTTTCTTTTCTACAAAGAAAATTTCACCCTCTTACAAGGTGCATTAAAAAAATTGCTGACCATCCCTGTTATAATGTAATTTTTATTTGAGATGAACATAACACAAATATGAAAAAAGGGTATGCCCCGTGCCCTTAAAAATATGTTTATTTTTTTGGTTTGTTTTCAATAAAATATGTAAACATAAAAAGGTGTTGCCAGATCGCTAATTTTTCGATATCATTTTTTTAGAGCTTTTTATTTATAACCAAATAAAATTTTTTTAACACAGTTCTAACACTGGATGCAATTTTTTATATTACTGACCATGTAGCTTTAATAATGTAATGTTCTCTTAAGGTTACCCCACAAAACAATGAAAAAATTAACTTCAAAATTGGATAACGATACTAGGCGACTTTTTTTAAATTTCATCTGGTAGCCCTATAAATAAACAAAAGTCATTTGCTTTACAGGGCATTATCAGCACTCTCGATTTATACAGGGCGTAAAATGCAATGCCCTCCACCATTTTCAAGTGCGAATTATTTAGAATAAAACATACCACCCTTTTAGAGGGAGAAACATTTTTAAGAAACAAACACAAAATTGCATTTTTTAAAATAAAGTGCACATTTTTTGGTAGAAAAGAAAACACCATTAGAGTTTGAGGAATCATTTCTTATGGTAATTCAAATACAATCGATTGTGGCAACAATAAAACTAGTGAGTGTATGGCTAACAGCGGTTAGTACGCTTGCAGAGGCTAATCAGTTTCACTTGGGCTTTATGATAGAGTGATTTAGTGTTGTATATTGTTGGTCCGTTAGGCTAGGAAAGGTTAAATTGAGCACAACACACTCGATCTGTATTATTCCGTTGTAACATTATTGTGCCATTGTATCGACAACTTGAGAAATAGGGCTAGAAACTTTCACTATTTAATATGGTCTATGGAGGATGATCGATATTGTGGAAAAATTATACTTAATACAGGCATCCCGCATCGAACGTTACTTGGGACCAGGGTATAGGCGATGAGTGAATAAAAAGAAGTACTCTGTAAAAATTGTGCTAAATCAGTTAAAAAATTTACCCTTAAATGGGCCTAGCTGGAAAGCTATGGTATCACGGCTTTCAAAACAATTTTCCTTATAGTCGTGCATCAAATCTGGCCAAGGTTAGGTGGAGAGTGAGCGGTAAGTCAATTCAAACTTCGAGAAAATATTTCAATCAGGGTACACCAAAACTTCTACCAGAAATTCAGAAATGTCCCGCGTTATATCGTAGGAGAAGAAAACAGCTTGGCTTCTGCTATTCAGATGATCTTAATAACCGATGAGGATATATGTGAGTATTCTATTGCGTTCCAGGATCAGGGGAATGAATGATTGTAGCATCACAATGTACACAATACACCTACATACTGATACATCCTTCCAGTTTGACAATTGAGTGCCCAAGATTTGACTCAGGCTTTGATTCAACCAAATCATATAGTGATTCTAATCAAAATACAGTCTTTGGACGAAGACAGAAGAACTTGAATTTCCTCAAACCCCTTTCGTACCAGTTTTTTTATATATAGGTTTTTAGTCTCAAATTAAAGATTTTTGCACACAAATTCCATTTTTTTTAAACCAAATTAAATTTTCTTCAAAACAAATTAAATTTTATTAGAATGAAATTAAATTATTTTCAACACAAATTAAACTTTTTGTGTGTCAAATTAAATATATTTAATTTTAAATTAATTTTTTTTAATTTTTGATTAACTTATTTTAACTTCAAATTCATTTTTTAGTTAACACAAAATAGTTAAAAATATATAAAACTTTTTATACCGTAAATTAAGATTATAAATAGTAATATAGTTATAAATTTAATATAAAATATTCATTGTAACTGTTCTCCAGATGCAGCTAATTATAATGACATGGTCATATCAACATAGTAATTATTACAATCAGACGGTGTTACCGATTCGACGGAGATTTTAATTACAGTTACCAAGTACATATTAATATCGGGATCAGCTAGCAAATTGCGTGAACACAGTTTAGTTTTTGAGAATACTTTTTCTATTGGGTTTAGCATGGAGGAGTATGGAGGAAAAAAACTAATGTATGCCCAAACTCGGCAATTTCATCTTTCACTATTTATGTTGATGAACTCATTACCAAGAACATCAAAATGTAGATTCTATGTTCAAGAAATACTGAAACTATGCGTTGGTAACAATGTGTAGGGTTAACGGTTGAACATTTTTTAAACATACTGATGAATGTCAAAAATTATATAAGTCACCTTTTAATTTTGTACAAAGATTAAGATATTCCCTCATTTAAAATAATAAAAAATTAATTTGAAATGATATAAATTGAAATTGAAAAAAAATAAATTTAAATATAAATGAAAAAAATTTAATTTCAAATTTTAATTTAATTGAAAAACAATGAATTTGTATTAGAAATTAATTAATTTGTGTTAAAAATAATTTAATTTGTTTCGAATAAAATTTAATTTAATTTGAAAAACATTTAATATTAGTCGAAAAATCGTGAATTTAAGATTAAAAACCAATAAAAACTCTTAGTTTGACTCTTTGATTTTAATGAAAAACATGTGAATAAAACAAAAATAAAAAATAAGCCAATTTTAGAAAGTACCAAATTTTCAAAAAAGTACATATTCTTGTAACTTTCACAAATTTAACTATTTAACATAATTCTTTAGTTATAATGAAATAAAAGTGCTCGAAAATTAAAAAAGTACTTTTTACAAATGCTAAAGCCTAGCTTTAATGCGAAGCATGAAAAGGTACCTGATTTTTATTATAACTTATTTTTCGTTTAACTTAACTTTTTAATGGCAAAAATTGAAATAAAATCTTTAAGTTTTGAGGAAGTACGTAGAAGTAGTACTTTAAGTGGTTAATATTTTACATTTTGGGGTGTTAGCATGTTAAAATTTTTTCATATGCTAAAAATATATTTCATTGGATGCTTTCAGGTAATTTAAGTCTGCACAATACAATCTACTTTTTTAGAGCAATTAATCTCCTTCCTGTTGTGGGAAAGAAAAAACGTTAGAACGTACCAATCATTTTTCACTTATTGTCCCCAGAGAACAGTCTGTGCTATCGGTGGCACAAAGAAAATAATAAAAAAAAAATAAACGCAACGTAAACGCCAAATGCGATAAATTCATATTTAAATGATGACACTTTTAAGTTTCATGCCTATTGTGCTAATTTGTCTTCTTCTCGTGCGTTTTTTTTTTCTTTTCTTACACTTTTGGCTTGTCTACTTTATGTTGTTGCCATTTGTAATAAGAACTCTGTAAAGTTGGTCAAAAGTAGATAAATTTTATTCCAACATTCAGAGCATTGTGATAATTTTTACAATGGAAGTCTCTCTTTGCCTTCGGGCGGAAAGAAGCGAAGAGAAAACTCTCATCATAATAAATAAACCAACAGCAGCAGTTTTTCTGAGAAGGTGCTGTTGCCGCACTTAAACACCAAAATAGTACTTCTGGGGTTCTTTCATCTTTTTAAGTGTGAATTTTGGTTTAGAGCAGCAGTAAGAGTTCGTATTTTGGCTCAAAGCAAGCGAAAAATGTTGTTAAACTCTTAACGTGTTTTTTTCTATTTCGATGTGTGTGTTCCAACACACACACACCAAAATACCATCCATTCTCCATCCCTCCTTTCCATTTTGTTCTTGAGTTTTGACTGCAATTTGGTCTATTTGACTGTGTTCTGTTAATGCTTTCACTTGTATACGTATTATTAACAGGCAGTTGAAAATGTAATAGACTCGCCTCGCCTACGTAACATAACTTTTTGCAGTTTTTGGATATTTATTCATGATTGCTCTCATAATTGGTAAACCTTCGCGCGTAAGTCGATGTCTTTGAAAGATTTGCTCAATTCAACTTCGATAGGAGGTAGAAGAAGGTAGAAGGTATAGAAGTTGCCTCTAGTAGATAGTGTGTTGGCTTATTAGACATAAGGCCACGGTTCAAACCCCAGGTCAGACATCAAAACGAAAATATGAAAAAAATATTTCTTCAGTAGATTGGTAACAAAAACTCTGATCCGAAATAAAAAATTGCCATGAAAATTTTCTCAAAAATCTGTCATTCGGAATCGACTTTAAACTGTAGGTCCCTCTACTCATGTATAAAATTAACACACACAGCATGAGATGAGTGAAAAGCTATGTCGTAATTCTGACAGAAAGGTAGTAATGAACAATTATTTATGTATGTATGTAGGAGTTATAAAAGGCAGAATATAGCAATACTATCCGACAAGTCAGGCTGCCATTGAAGCTCTCGGCTTCTATGAGGTTAAAAGGAAGATAGTATGGGACTACCGGGAGAATCTGAATTGACTAGGTAGGCAGAATAAAGTCCCAGGTCATATGGGAATTATCGGCAATGAGAAGGCAGATGAGCTTGTGAAAAGGGGCGTTCCCACCTCGTAAATGGGATCAGAACCCTTCTGTGGGCTGGGAGAGGATGTTTGTAAAGGTATGCTCATCGAAAATAAAAATAAAGAGAAGCAGACACTTTTGAAACCATAAAGGTTTGAGGCAAACAAAATCTTTTGTTGGAAAATTATAATAAGAGGTGATATGAGTTATACATCAGACTATCAAGAAAGGTTAATTTGAAAGGATGTGGCTTCACTGTATTAATAGCTGCACGCCTTCGCCCAGACAACTTGTCTATTGTGGTGAAATGAGAAAAATTGGAAAACGAAAAGTAAGAAGAAAGGAACAACGGAGATGAAGGAGGGAACAAAACTAGAAAAGAAAAAGAAAGAATGAAAGAAATAAAAACGACCACAGCCGGTCTTTTGACAGGGCACTGTAGACTCAGCGTGAGCTCATTCAGAACGGGGGTTGTTTCAAGCCCAACATGTAGATTCAATGAAGAATACACTCCCGGAAGTTAAAGCGCATTAATGCGAAACGTCTGGATGTATACCAAGTACTAGGTAGGGAGCTGTTTTCGTTGACTCCATTATAAATCACTCCCTTTTATAGTTCACCCTATGTTTGTTATTTTAGTTACTTTTACTTGTTGTTACTGTTAAACACATTCATTATTCAGTATATTTTTATTCCGTTGTTGCTGCTATTGTTACTATTGCTGTTGCAGTTGCTTAAAATAGAGTCTAGTGCTCCATTATATGCTACTCAACTGTATAGTGGAGTGCACTGAAATAGCTTTTCACCAAAGAAAATAAAAAAATTCTTCATTCTTTAGTTTTTAATACAAAAGCTTTACAAAAAAAGATAGATATTGTATGTATGTTTTCTTCTTCTTCTAGTATTTTTTATATAATAAAACTCCACGGCCATTGTTGCCTCTTGTTGACTGGCGTCAAAGTGTGTTCCAGCAACATTGTTTCCATGCATGTGTTGCTAGTGGCATTGCATACATTTTTCATACGCTTGTGTGAACCATAAAATCTGGCATCATTCCACTATAGAAACAAACGACCCATAGACTGACTAACTAAACTAGTCGGAGTAGTTGTTGACTGCCTATGTGGAGTTCTAGAGAGTTTTGTTCTCTTCTTGCCTTTCATACAATAGCAGGAGTTCAGTTCAGTTGCAACAGACTGGAAGATTTTTATTCTCCTTTTTTTTGAATTTTCCACAATTCTTACTTTTGTTTTCCTTTTTCTCTATTTTTATTATTTTCTTTTGTGATTTTCTTTTTATTTGCTGTACATAGTTTATAATGTTTAAAAAAGAGTATAAATATTGTAATAAACTCAAAACGTAAACGAAAAAAAAAGTGTGAGAAGAGGATAAAAATAAATTTTAAGCTTATAAAAATGGTCTTAATCATCTTTTGTGGTGTTAAGCTGTGAGGTTACACTGCCACACGAACACAACTGTTAACAGAAATGAAACGAATGATGAGGGCGACAACAACGGCGACGACAGCTTTGAGGATGGTAATGACTGTGGGGCTATGCCATTGCTAATGGTTGCTATGGTGATAGATGATCATTATTGTGATGCTGGTGAAAAACGAGCTGTTGTTGCTAAGCTTTAGCTTAGTTTTAATGCTTTCATTCCCATACACACATACACACCATCAGCTTATAATTCCACTATAAAGTGTAAAACTATGATTTGAATAGCATTTACCAACATCGTCATCATCATCATTATTATTATAATCAACGTCAATGATTTCATTATTAGTGTTGGATAGAGAAGTTATTAAAAGGAATAGAATCTTGAAAATTTGAAAAATCAAAATCACGATTCATTTTTCACAGCTCTGGTGAACGCAATCAGCCTTAGAGGTTAATTAAATAAAAGAAAGTACCAAAAAATCAATTTTAAAATACCAAATTTCTTATGTCATGCCATACAATTCTGGAGGTTTATCGAAAATTTTTTGTTATCGCAAAATTTGTATTTACAAAAATAATAATAATTTTCTACAAAAAGTTTCTCGATAACTAATAATTTTCTATAGAAAATTTCTCGATAACTAATAATTTTCTATAAAATATTTCTCGATAACTGTTAATTTTCTATTGAAAATTTCTCGATAACTAATAATTTTCCATAGAAAATTTTTGGATAACAAACAATTTTGTTATTATCGCAAAATTTGCATTTCCAAAAATTTTTCGATAAATTTTTCTACAGAAAAATTCTCGATAACTAATAATTTTCTATAGAAAAATTCTCGATAACTAATAATTTTCTATAGAAAAATTCTCGATAACTAATAATTTTCTATAGAAAAATTCTCGATAACTAATAATTTTCTACAGAAAATTTCCGATAACTAATAATTTTCTATAGAAAATTTTTCGATAAATTTTTTCTATAGAAAATTTTCGATAACTAGTAACTTTCTACAGAAATATCACAATAATACATAATTTTCTGTAGACAATTTTTCGATAACAAATAATTTTCTATAAATAATTTTCCTGCAGAAAAATTTTCGATAACTAACAATTTTTTACAAAAAAAATTTCGATAACGTTAAAGAAAATAAATTTGGCAAACAAAGAGTTCTCTATCGAAAATTTCCGATAACCAATATTTTTTATAAAATAAAAATTTTAAAGTACCAAATTTCTTATGTAATGCCATAAAAATTTGGATCTTGTTAACGCAAAATTTGTATTTACAAAAATAATAACTAATAATTTTCTATAGAAAGTTTCGATGAATTTTTCTATAGAAAGTTTTTTCGATAAATTTTTTCTATAGAAAATATTTCGATAGCTGGTAATTTTCTACAGAAATATCTCAATAACAAATAATTTTCTATAGACAACTTTTCGATAACAAATAATTTTTTACAGACAATATTTCGACAACAAATATTTTTCTATAAAAAAATTTCCGATAACTAATAATTTTCTATAAAAAATTTTCCACAACGTAAAAGAAAATAAATTTGGCTAACAAAAAATTCTTTATGGAAAAATTTCCGATAACCGATATTTTATATAAAATATACTTCGATAACTAAAAATCATTCTATTATTGTTAAAAAATTCTAAATTTATTATTATTACATTATATAATTATATTATTTATTATCCCCTATGAAAAGTTTTTCGATAACTAAAAATTTATAACGAAATATTTTCGATAACTAACAATTTTTATAAAAAAAATGTCGATAACTATAGGTGTTCAAAATAAAACTTTGATATTATTGAAAATTCTATTTGCAAGTATCGATAACTTAAAATTTTCTGCAACCAAAAAAGTTAATAACTAAGAATTTTGAATAGAAAATTTTTCGATAACCTGCCATCTCATTTTGAAACTGTGCTATTAATTGGAAAACAAAGAGAATAAAATTCATTATGTTAGCAAATCTTCATAAAAGCTACAAGAAAATTTCCTTCTTCTTCTTTATAAAATTCACTTGAATATGTTCATTGAATTTCAAGTAAAAGAACATTTTTAATGAACTCAACGAATTATGAAAATTCAATGGAAGTTATTTCTTTCAGTGCATCCATCTTTCTGTTGTTAAACACAAAAGACTTTTTTTTTATGAACAACACCAAACTAAATAATTCGAGTGGAGACGGAAGTAGCGGGAGCGGTGTTGAAAAACATTTGTATTTGAATCCATTGTTGTAATGTTAAAGCAACAATACAGACAACACCGAATGTTGCACTTCGACCCCCTTCGTTCTGATTTAAACTAAGACAAGGCAGGCAGGCAAGCAGGCAGACAAGCAATTGTTATCATTTCCCAGGCCATATAAAATTTTGGGAAAAGAACGGGAATGAAACGGGATTGTTAGTTAATGTGAGTTTCTCATATAAAAAGATGGCAAAAGACTCGTAGTCGTGTGCTTTGTGCTGCTGTTGCTGATTGTTTAAAGTGCAAGTAATCAGTAGAAAAATTAGAGAAAAAAAGAAAGAAAGAAGAAGAAAAGAAAAACAGCACAATCTGTGTGCAACTTCAACAAAAGAACTGAAAGAAAAATAATAGACTCCCTCGCCTCAGCTTGCTTTACTCATACGAACTATTTACTTTAATGAAATAAAAATCATATCATCTCCGTACGTCTTTTTCTCTCTCTGTCTTTCTGAGCTTATTTAGAGATTCTCTTTACATTTGAAATCCTTATCTATTCAGGAAAACTGTTTTTTTTTATTCTTGTGTTACAATACAAAAGAAAAATTATCAGCAAATAATAATCATTATGCTAATGATGATGATACCAGAGATAATAAACATGATTATGATGAGATGAAGTGGGTGTAAAATTCATTATAATTGGAGTCGCATTGTTAGGATTGCTTTATTGCTTGCTGGCTGTCTGTCTGTCTGTCCATATCATTAAACATTAAATAAAACGTTCTTACAGGTCATACAGGCAGGGCCTATTGTAAATTACAGCAAAACTCACTCTCTCTCACTCTCTGCGATCATTCTTTTTGTACCACAAGAAATAACAAGAAAAACTCAATTGCTGCTTCACATTAAGGGCAACGTGCAACAACGCGGCATACAAGCAACCAACCACAAACACACGTTATTATCGTTGTAAACATGCATGACTACGTTTTATTTCCATGTTTCGCAAAACTATTCGCTTAACACTCGATAACTTGAAAAAGGATTATTGCTGCCGTGGGGGGTGGTTGGAATGTAGAGTAAAAAGAATGAAAATCAAAAAAACTATAACACGTTGTCGTTGCCGTAGCCATAGCTATCGTCGTGCTTCTTTAGCTTAACTCAGTGTAAAGTAATCAAAGCGGAATAAAACAAAACAAAAAAAAAAATAATTTTTTAATGATTATTTTTCACTTAATTCTGCCCGCAAAACCAACAGAAAATTTGGTTATGAAATTGAAAAAAGAATAACAAAAAGTTATCGAAATGTAATCGTTTAATAATTAACACTGCAATACAATGCAAATAATTTTAATTATAAAAGATGTCTTTTCAATAGAAATTGTTTGTGATGATAGTTTTTCGATTACTTGAAACTCCTACAGAAAGGAACTCAATGACAAAGTTTTGTGTGTAAGATATTATCGAAATTTTGTAATCGTTTCAAAGATACCATTGCTTTAATTTGGTCATTACAGCCCTTAAGTTAGGATTACAAGCTAATTTCTCACAGCAATCATGACAAGTGTTTTTGGTTGTCCATGAAAACTAGACTCCAAAAGACAGATTTTTGAGAAACTTTTCATTACAAATTTATTTATTCTCAGAGCTTTTGCCCAAGGATTGCTAAAGGAAATCGAAGAAATATTTTTTAATTTCTCGTTTTGTTCAAAATATCTAGACTATCCCAGTCCTCATGTCAGATAAACCATCCTTAAACCAAGTCCTCATGTCAAATAAGCCAACACACTACCTATTAGACTATGGTTATGTGTAGAATATAACATCATTCGGATGTCCTTCATGGCTTTTTTGGTTGAAACAAATACGAAATATCTAATTTTCCATGACTCAGGCGCATAAATCAGGCTGAATATGACAGTTGGTCTGAATTCTGAAGACTGTAAAGGCCGCTGTGCTTTGCAGCTTATTCCCATAGATCTGCGAATTGAGAAAACCCTACAAGAAAAAGTCTAACGAATTCAAATCGCATGATATCGGTGGTTAGCTCACATCGCCTTCACGTGAGATAGCCACGCTCTCCAACCTCTCGTGCAAAATACCAAATGTGGAACGAGATGTGCTGCACAAAGCCTTACTATTGAAGCCAGAGATCGTTGGTCGTTCGTATCGTTTAATTTATGCCACAAGATACTGGTAATCATCGAACTATACAGCTCACCGTTGACAGTGATGGCCTGGCCCGTCTTAAGTAGGCCTTAGAGCAATATGGAGCGATAAAGTCATCGGCCCAAAGTCCATACTAAACAGTAACTTTATTGAAATGCTTTCGACACTCTTAGACCTCATAAGGCTCTTGATTTTGTCCCAAATTCGAGAATTTTGTTTGCTCAGATACCCATTTATTTAGAGATAGGCCTCATAACTGAAGAGGATTCTTCAACAAAGTTACCAAAAGCTCTAGAGCATACTTTGCGAACACGCAGAAAACAGATTAAATGTAAAATAGTGCTTCAACAGCATGAATTCATTCAACGCCGTCAGTTGAAAAAATTTGGAAATTCCCGATATTTTTCTTTTGAAAACAAAAAAAAAATAATCGATAACTTTAATTATTTCATACGAATGATTATATCCTCGCAACATTTTACAGAAAACAACAATTGTCCATAAAAAAATTCAAGATTACTAAGGAATATTTTTCAAAATAAATCGATAAATGCTGGTAAATCGAAATAAGTAATCAATGACAAAAGAGACATTTTACAACAGAAAATAATTGTATTCTACCGAAAAGCTGATTTTGTTTCGATAACTTTTCAATAACATTTTTGTTGGTTTACTGGGTATGCAGTGTTCAGTTTCGCACTTCACTTTTGCATGATATACGGGGGGGTTAACGCTTATTTAAGAAATCCATTTTGATTCTGTGTTTATTGGTCTCGTGCATTGTGCCGTGTGTTGTGTTGGGTACGTTAAAATATTTTTCGCTTATTTTATATCCTTCGTCTACAGCATTGTTATGCTAGGGAGGGGAGAAGGACAACAATAATGCGATAGCGTTGCCGGCTTTAAGTATTGTGGCGGTGTGTTATGTTGTCTGTTGGAATTATTGTTGTAATTTTTATTGTTGTTTTATCAGTTGGTTGGTTGGTTGGCTGGCTGGTTAATTTATCCTTTTTGGTATGTTATAATGGCATAATAAACTATAATGATGATGATGATAATAATGATGATGCATTTGGAAAAGTGAAATGATGAGGATGATAATAACAAAGACGACTGAATATGTTGATATAATGTTATGGCCATTAAAACTAAAGTAAAAAGATTAAAACCGAAGTAATAAAATAAAATCGTGAAAAATTGGAACAAAATTTTTTTATCGTTTTCCCAATATTTATTGACAGAGTGAACAGCATGTCGATGAAGGCAATGTGTGGAAAGATGAGGGGCAAATTAGTTTGAAAAGATTTAAAGTTATCGGGAAATTTGGAAATAAGAACTTATTGCAGAAAACAATGGGTGCAAGCCGTGCATTATCCATTTTAGCAGTGGCGAAGATATAGTCATCGAAGGTTGTTTGGTATACAATACATCGCAAGCCTCTACTTATCGACAACATACATACATATGTATAATGAGTACAGATATAGGGTCTTCATTTTTGTCACAAATTTCTGGAATTCATGTAGGCTTTCGACGTAATGTTGTGTTGGCAGAGATTCTGGGGGTCCTTAAAGCCACTAGTCAGGAAGCATTTGCCGAAAATCTGAAGAGTTCCACTTTATGTGGATAATCAGGCAACCCTAAAGGCATGTTTTTAGGTAACATGGTTTACGCCACCTTATGTCACATTGTAAAACTGCACTATGTTGCATACCTGGTCATTAATTGCTAATAAATTGGATAAATCTGGTTCAGCTTTGGAGCCTACTATAGAGGAAAATTCGATGTGACCACCTTCTTCTTTAGGATTATTGAAGAAATATTTGATTCACTCGAAAACCCTGCATGGAAATTTGGAACAGGCTACAGAGTTCCAAGAGTTCAATTCTATAGGAACAAAACTAATCATAAAGTACACGGCTGATAAGAGTACTAACGGTTAATGGATCCTCTAGACGTAGCAGATGTATTGGCAGACAAATGGTGATATCTCTTATATCTGTGGGCTTTGTCTGGAGTAGAGCAAGACGGAGATCATTTTTTATGCTCTGTCCCTTCCAATTTTCCAATCTAAGCTAACGTTTGTAAAAATTTTATATGCGACAGGCTTTCGCTCCATATAGGTAGCGGATATCATTTTTGCAGGACAAGAGCTTGAATCTTAGTGCGGTGGTGTGAGAAACTATGTTATAATCCTGACAAAAGGGTTGTAATGACCAATTATGCACATACATATATGTGTATGTATGTATGTATAGAAATCTATTGTTAGTGACATTATCTGGGTACAGTAACACCTACATACATACATACAAACATACATAATTGTTCATTACTAACCTTCAGTCAGGATTACGAACTAGCTTCTTACACCACTTATGTGTGTGTGTGTTTTATACATTAGTGGCCGTACATAGTGTTTGATGGCAATTCCGAACGACAGATGTTTTTAGAAACTTTACCATCGCAATTTTATTTACTTGCCAGAAATCTGCTGAGAGGTGATCGCCGCAGAAATTTTTTTTCATAATTCGTTTTTCTTGGAGATGTCTGACCTGGGCTTTGAAACGAGGCCTCGCGTCTAATAATTCAACAACGCACTGCCTACTAGACCACGGGGATTTCAACAAAACTTTTCTATATGTTTTTCTCCAATTCGAAATTTAATTTATCGATAAATTGCATGATAGTTTTCACATTTAAAATTGACATTTACATAGGATTTTAATTTTATGAGTTTTTGTTAAAGAAACAGAATGAAATTCATTTCATTCTGTAGACATGATAGAACATATGAAATTTCCTTACATGAGTTTTCTATTTTTAAGACTTCAGTAACAGATATTCAACAATGTAATAGTCCAAAAAGGGGGGAAGAGGTTTTTCTATTTTTTTTTTGTCTATTCATAAGGAATTTAAATTGTTTCAAAAGGTTATACAAACTTTTGTTCAATCTAATAATAAAAAAAGAGAGTACTTCTGACATAGTTGCAGAATGAATTGCACAAAGAAAATATTAAAAAAAATAAATAAAAATATTTTAAGGTCACTTAGCACTTGAGCTGAGAGAGAAGTAAGTAGCAGGTGAAAGGCTGGGTTAATAAAATTTATAACTTTTTTACCCATATTTATGCAATTCACATTTTATTTGCAATCTAAACGTTACCAATACTTTTTTAAAGGGTAAACTTTAAAGAGGTGGTTTATTTTTAATTATCGAATTCAGTGTAAAAATGGAATTCAAAAGGAAACTTTTACATTGGCTTACCCTTTATCATGTAATGAAGGTGTATAAATGTGTATAACTGTGTATGAAAAGAAAAATTGCATGTGAATAAATACATGTTTTGAGTTTTATTTTTATATTCTTGTATTTATTTTTCTATGTTTTATAAAAAAAAAATTAAATTCATACACAGGATCCTTAATAAGCTGAACGCACATTCTCTCTCTCTCATACACAACAACTGCACTTAAGTTTACGAGTTTAAGTTGAATGCTGTGATGTGCTTGCTACTTACATTCTGGCAAAAAGTTTCAGTAACTTTTTCTTTGTCTTTTACAAAACCAGAAAAAACTTCTTTTGTTTGGCTAATAAGAGGTGAATTAGACGTAATTTAAAAGCATTTAATACGAACCCAATGTGGCTTAGGACTTATATCAGATGTTTTTTGTTTTTATTTTCTAATGAATGGGAAAATATTACATAATGAATATAATGAATATCATTACATTACATTGTACATAGAAATTATCATTATATACTGACATACGAGTATATTCTTACAGCTCTATTCAACAAGTGAAGTAGTTATATGAATACTCTCTTCGAAAAAAGATGGAAATTTTATTTCATTTATGTTACGCAACTTAAGATTTCAATAAATGTTGCAATAAAAGCAGTTTAAAAGTTACAAATTCCCAAGCAGATATGTGCTATTTAATACAAAAATTCTTTTGAGGGCAAATATTTATGCTTACTTGTAAGACTACTTGTTAAACATACATACGTTTGAAATGATAATAAAACGATAACATTAATTTTCTATAGAAAATGTAACGATAACAATAATTTTCTTTATTAACAATAACTTTAATTTGTTTTAGACAATTCAACGATAACCATAATAATTATTTTCCATCGAAAATGTAACAATAACATCAATGGTATCGATGATAAAAACAATTACTAACCGATAACGGCGTTGTAATGCCTACCACTAACAACGGCGTTAAATTAGCGATTAAGTAACTTAAAAACAAAAACTGTTACGCTAATGGCCTGCTCCTTCAGTTGTTTGACATAACGAGCTGGTATGATTCATGTACCGGTGCATGTACTTATCAGAGATTAGCAATGAGTATTCAAAAAGATGAATAGATTCGAATCATACTCATAATTTCTTATACTTTGATTTACGCATTCATACTCATACTACTCATATTCAAAGTTTTAAGTACTCATCGTACTCATACTTAACAATAAGCATGATGTTGTTGATTTCGACTCTCCTTTATTCAACATTCACAAGAATCACAAAATAAGTATGATTCACGTACGAACACTACAATACTCACTAGAAGGTTGTGTGTTTGTTTTGCTTGCTGTCTTTGTCTTTTTTCTTTTTTTGTAAATGCAACAACAACTAAGACTGTAAATTTTGATGAATGATACGAATCATTCGAATCATTTATAAGTACACATCACAAGTTTTTTTCTAAATTTATGAATCTGAATGAGTAGGTGTATGAATCAAACCTACTTCGAATGTTATGAGTTTGATGTCAACGTTGTACTCATACACATTACATCCTGTACTTATAAATCAATATTGTAGTGAGTACGAATGAATCAGAGTAGTTGAATTTCAATACTGTTGACTCAGTAATACTCAAAATTTCATGAGTACTTAAGAGTAGCGAAAAAACTCTTAATTGCTGATCTCTGCTACTTATGTACAGAATATGGCTAGTGACAGAATTATAGAATAGGACAGAATTTAGCCATCCTCACGTAACAGCACTGGTGAATGGGTAAGAAATAATGTTCAGAAAGGTAACTAGTTTGTTATCTACTTGAATGCTGTACTTGCTCTATATTTGTTAAAGAAACGATTGACTTGCCTTTTAAGTTTACTACTGTATTCAATCTGAGAGGAGTTACTGCACTTAGATAATGCCACTAACAACAGATTTCTATACATACATACACGTACATGTGCATAATTGATCATTACAACCCTTCAGTGTGGATTACGCCCTAGCTTCTCACAACACTCATTTTGTGTGCTTTAATTTTTTATGCTTGAGTGACAGGACCTACAGTTTAACGTCGACTCCGAACGACAGGTTTTGAGAAACTTTTTCATGGGAGGTTTATTTCCTCTCAGAGTTTTTGCCAGAAATCTGCTGAGAGGAAGTCGCCTGGGATACGAACCCGGGCTTTACGTCTAATAAGCGATCATACTACCTATTAGACTACGGCGACTACAGCAAAGCAGTTAAGGTCGAGGAATATTGGGTACTTGTAGTGGTTGTTACAATAACATTAGTTTTTGACAATCTGGGAATAGTAGGGAAATAGTCGAAGGATTGTGTAGCCTTAAATCATATCAATCTCTGGTTCTCTAAGCCAGTAATCTCCTGATGGAATAGCAAAACGAAAGCTTTTTTTTTATATCAAAAAAGTTACGGCCGAGTAATATTGGATATTTGTAGGAATAGTGGAAAATATTCGGAAGATAAATAAATAATGTGAATCAAAACTCTGCTGCTCTAAGCCAGCAATCTCCTGATAGAATAGCTTAGAATCCCCAGAAGGCATATCTGGAATTGTAGTAACCAGCTGCTTTAATTATAAAATTTCTTTTTACTGCAACTCCATTTTAAATTCAAAATGTTTTGAATATTTTACCAACGCCAACGCCTACATATTCAAATAATTATTAAATATTTTCAATAAAAAACAAAAAACATGAAATTTACAGGTTAATCAGTTAAAACGTAGGTTAATTTATTAATTACAAGTATTAAAAACAAAAACCTCGTAACACTAACACTAACAAAACTTGTGGCAGATGAAATTAAAAAAAAAAACTACAAGGCATCTTGACATTTATCGCACACAAGATGACAGATAAAGTTTTAAAATATTTTAAATTTCAAATGAATTCATAAGCATGATTAAAAAAACTGCATTTTTTATATAATTTTTTTATTTCATTTTATAAACAAAACCATATAACATCTGCTTCGAGTTTCTTTTCAATTTTTTTTTAGCTTTACATGTCTCTTTAAATTTGTGTTTAAAGTGTGGTGTGTCGGTGCATATGTTAAATTTTTAACGTGTTTTTATATAAATTTTTCAATCTATTTTTCGTCATTTTATTCCAAAATTTATTTGATTTTTAACAACGATATTAAAGAACGAATCATTTTCAAAATGACGAAGTGAAATCTTTAATGTTAGCATGACTGTCTATGCATGCTAGAGAGTATTATAGAAAATAAATAAAAAAAAATTGTCTATAAAATAATTTTGTGAAAAAAAGAAAGAAAAAAAAACGATAGAAAAACGTTTAAAAAGAATTTTATGCACAGAAAAAAAATGCAAAAAAAACGAGGAAAAAAATTTCAATTGGCACTTGAGTGCTCAGTAAAAGACGTTACGAAAGTGTTCGTTCCATATTTTGAACAACGAAAATGTAGCTTTAAGATTTTTCTTCTTCTTCTTTTTATTTCCATTTTTATCTTGTTTGATTTCGTTGTCTTTTTCTTTTTTTTTATTATCGTAAAAGTGAATTGAATCTCCAAGATTCAATTAAATTAGAAAATAAAGAAAAAAAAAAGCTGAAAAGTCTAGTAAAGCAGCATAAAATAAAATTTGATTTGACCTGAATTTTTGTTAAGACTTTACTTTAAGAAAAAAGATAATATAACATACACTCACCCACTTCTTTTCCAAGTGTTTGATGAATAAAAAAACAAATATTTGAAATAATAACAGAACTACAATGGACAGACATATTCTATGGAATCAGCAATAGATATTCCAGTTATATTTGCAAGAAATATTGCTGCCATGGAAAATTCATATCAATTGCAATGCAAAGTTGCAGCCAAGGAAAACATGTAAACTTTGAATCTGCCCTTGTCGTCGTAGTCTAGTAGATAGTGAGGTTCGAGTCTCAACTTAGACATCTCGAACAAAACAAAATTTGAAAAATGAAATTTCTTCAGCTACTTCCTCTCGTCAGTCTTCTCTTAGACCAAGAAAAAAAAAATGCCATGAAAAGTTTCTCAAAAAATCTGTGTGTCCCGCCACTCATGTAAAAAATTGACACACACAACATGGGTGGTGGTGTGATATTAATATTCTGACTAAAACTTTGTAATAACCAATTAGATAGGTAGGTAGATTGGAGTGGTAGCTTTGACTACCAAAGCTTACTTGATTACTTATAGCGACCCGTTGTGAGGGAAGAATTTTTATGATGGTGTAGACTTCAGTTTGGAAAATATTCGCGACTTACCACATGAGTTCTGAATATTTTACTTTGGTATCGAACGCCTGTCTCGCCATCTGTGCAGAATGGTCTTCCAAACTTTCTCCCAAAATTATACATTTTTCTAGTTTTGTGTTCAGAGAACAGTTAAAGAGGCAATTGACAGGTCACGATGCTTACTAATGAACCTCGTATCAGTTTTTTTTCCTTTTCTCCTATGCCACCATAGCCCTGGTTTCCACTGCCAAGGGCTTAAATAGAAAAGGAAACCTGCATCGCTTTGACACAGGCTATACCAACATATGTCAGCCTTTGTATTTTATCCAACTCTACGTGACCTGTTTTCAAATTTATTCTTCCCGCTCAAACAATGGCCTCTTACGTCTCAATTAGTACGCATCCAGTGGCATACATCCAATGTATAACCCATTGGTTGCCTCACGTAGATATTCCAGCAATCCTTTTGCCTATCATTTGGTTGGCCTGAGTTTCCTTCGCACAAGTTATAAACTAAAGCCTTCTTCTCTTTTATAAGCAACTGTTTTATTCTTTAAATAATTTGGTCTTTTCCTTTTGAATTGTTAAACTGGCCCTTAAAACTCTTACTTTGTCTCCAAAGTATTCCTCTAAAGCATCATCGTCGTCGTCATCTTCTTCCTCATTATCATTTGCTTCAATTCAATTGATTCAAAAGGGCTCTTCTCTAAATCCCATCAAAATTTTGTCCTGTCCTATATTTTTTCACAAACCCCCTTCAACACATTTCCCCCATATTTAAATTTGATTTAAATATTCTTGTTGTTCTTGCTGCTGCTGTTGTTGTTTTTGTTGTTACTGTTTTATGCTATTATTTTTGGCTGTTAATAATTATGGCTGTTAAAAGCATAAATGGCCAGCATTATACTACATTTAGTCAAAAATGTTTAAAAGAAAGTTAGTGGGGGGAGATTGAATAAGAGCAGAAAAAAATAACATCACGCTACTCGACTCATAAAATTCTAAAAGAAATTCAAAAAAACCAACAACAACAAAAATAGCAAATGTAATAGCAACAACAAAAACAACAACAAAGTGAACCCACTTATAATGATTATGTTGGAAAAAGAAAGAAAAAAAAAGAAAGCGAAATAGAAAACCTCTCCACTTAGTGTTGGGTTGTGTTTTATGTCCCTAAAATAAACTGACGAAGCTACCCAATGGTCATTTTCCGTTTGAAACGATCAACATTTCATTCCAGTTGAGTGGACGGCGAACGTAAGTGATCCTCATACAAAAACAAGAAAATTGCTAAGTTAAGGAGGCAAGTAAAGGCAGCCTCTCCAATGCATGCGTGTTATAGATATGGTTATGAGTTACACAGAGAGTCCGAGAAAAGTGCTGACTGTTCTAATCCTATCAGGAATGATCATTTTAACCTTCAGGTAGAAGGCAGGCTGTACAGTTGAATCAAGTTCTCTACTGGGCGACAAAGGTTGATACCCAGCAAAAGAGAAAGATCGATGGGATAGTCAGGGAAAAGAAAGTTTGACGGCCTTAATACTGCTACCTTACGACCTCTCTTATGTCCCCTCCAACTTTATAGGGAATCCCTGTAATACACATGTTCCCCAAGCCTATTGTCTTGACAAATTTCAGGATGATACTCGGTCTCAACAGTGCCAATTCCCTGTCCAGCATCTGTGTTTCCTTTTGAGATGCTTTAATGCCTCAAAGGCTCAAAGACTGTCCGATGATTCATTATCATCGTCAAAGAATCTATATGTTAGGTTCAAAATAATACATATGTATGCCCTAAGTCTACAATGACTTGTCAAAGGGCCGATTAAAGGAAACACTGGTGTTGTCGAAGTGGTGGAGCCTAGTGAAAGTTCAGAACATTACCGTCGTATTTTGGTTTTCTGTTGTTGAAAAATACCCCAGGTTCTAAATAGAAAAACACAAACATTGACAAACACAAGCGATCAAAAGCCTGTAGAAATTCCTTTTCATTCGCACATTAAAGGCCATACAAAGCCATGATGCTTAAACATCACTATTGTTCACTGGGTAATCAAGCAAACAGGCACCAACAAAACCAACAATAACCGACTAAATGCAACAAAATAAAGAAAAAATAAAATATGCAGCACTAATACTGTAACTACAACAACACTAACAACAACAGTATAGATAAAATTGTATGTGTAAGAATTTTCTATGCATGAGAGGAGTAATGACCCCTGGAATGTTTTTAGAGTTTCACAGAGTGAGAGAGAGACAGAGGATACCACTACTTACGACTGTGGACTTTAGTATACAAAACTATTACAAATTCCAAAATATGTATTAAGTAGAGAGCAACAAACACTACAACAACAACCGCACCAAACGTTATCAGCATAAATAATGCTTTGGAAAACTACAACGAGTGTTGGTAACTTTCAGTTTGGTTATGGTGATGGTGGTGGAAAGGAAAAAATGCGTCTTTTTATTACAAAAATTATTTGGCTTATTAGGCGAGAGCCCGTGGTTTAAAGCCCAGCTTAAACAATTTGATTAAAGGGGAAAAACAAAAAATATTTATTGAGTACTTCTCTCAGAGTATAACAATTCTTATGGCATTGATTGCGATGAAAAATTTCTCCGATCTGTAGTTCGGAGTCGACATTAATTAATTAATGGTGTGCGAATCTTGGTTGTAATCCTGACTAAAGGGGTATAGTGACGATAGAAACAGTCCCATGACATTTTACCAGAATGTATTATTGAAAAGATCAATCAATCTAATCATCAAAAACACATAACACTTCACAATACTTTCCTCCTAAAATTTAAAAAAAAAATTTGAACTGCAAATTTATGTTGTAAAAGCGCCAAATTTTTTAAGAAAAAATCGCTAAATTAGCCACTCTAAACTCAAACATGCATTACGATAATCAAATAAACCAGTAAACAATTTATAATCAGTCACGCATGACTGCATGATACCCCATAAAACAATAATTCCATGGCGGAATACTTCCGGGTTCGTAAGTAAAGCCTCAGCAAGGATTAGAGAACATTTATGAATTATATGAGGCTAATATTGTTTTAATTCCTAATTTCTAACGCAATTCAACTACTAGTTGTTCTAGTTCTAGGCTTATTTGAGAAGCCTTTTTTTTGCTAGATATCCTCGAAAGAAAGCCTATTGAATCATTTTAGTCATCCAACAACAATTCATCTGGCAATCCGAAATGTATTAAGCCTTAGATGCCATGCCTTTGTGGATAGTCTCGCAGCAATAATTTCTCAAATCTTTCGTTCATATTCCACATTCAACAATACGTCTCGCCACTTACAGATTAACTTAACACACACAACATACATATGTAGCTGGTATAAGAAGATAGGTTCGGATCCTGACTAAAGGGTTTTAATTGCCAGTTAAGCCGATAAGTAATTGATGCTAATCTAGTGACAAGTATTGATGTTAAAAACGCTCATAGAAATATAGATGGAAACTAACAAAAATCCTTAAACGATTCTGATTTAAGGACCTCGCCCTAACTCTTCAAAACTATATAATAAATATGGGCGTAAAACCAATCGGTCTTTCAAACTATAGACTGTAGAGTATTACAATAACAGCAAATGCTACAACTAAACACACGCAAACCTTCAACAACAACATTATCAAGAGCATTTCAACTCAACAAACACATACATACATACATAAGTAAAGTGGAATATTCGTGATCACACTCAAAGGAAAATGTTCGTATAAATTATTCATGCCCTAATTGTTATGTGTACTACTGCATGGTTGGTTCATACAGGACGGATACAATAAAATAATTGTTAATTATACTTCCTTTGGGGAAAGTTAACGGATGTATTCACAACAACGATAGATAAACAAATACATATAAAACGGAGGAAAACTTAACTTAAAAGGGTTGTTTAAGGTATTTTATTAAAAAAAAAATTCATTAGAATACTGCGAATACAATTGTCTTGTATGTTGCCGCTGCAGAAGCTAAAGCTCCTGAGACTGGTTACAGAAATGCCAATCTCCATTACGCCAATTGCGTCTTATTGCTAAGGTAAGTTGCAATGAATTTCTAAACCTTTTGCAACGAATCCAAAATATTAACAAGTTTCTCTACATGTATGAAACATTTTAGTTTTCCATTAACAATGCTTTTAAAAACTTATCTATTCCTTGTAGTTTAAAGGTTTAAATTTTACAAAAAGCAACATTTTGTTGGCAAAATAAAGAGAAACAGAGATGGAGAGAGAGGGAGAGGGAGAGAAGAAAAACTATTATTATTAGAAATACTTTGAGCCACAGGTGGTAATGTAAGAAATTTAAGGAAAAACTTTTCAATAACTAAACCCAACAGCAACAGCAGATTATTTTGCTAAAACTCTGCTCATAAGCAAAAATAAAAAAAAAAAATATAACACATTTCAAAAGCAAAATTCTGTTGCTAAAAAGAAATCCGTTTTTTTTTCTTCTGAATTTGCAACGAAATTATGATGTTCTGCTGCATATGTACTCGTACACTCGTAAGCAGAAATGACGATGAAAACTATATTCTTTGGCTCATATTATTTTACCAGAGCATTTCTATTTTTTTGGTTCTCTTCATTTTTTTTAACAGAATTATCGTATTTCTGTTCTGTATTGCTTTTCTCTCTTTTGTTCAATTCCTTTAGATGAGTTTTAGTTGTCTAAAGATTCTTTTACACGTTTTTTTTTTCGGTCCCTTCCATGTCCAAAAAAATCATGCTGGTTTTTGTCTTCCCAGCATCATCAACTTTTTTTGTGTGCCTTATTTTTCCTTTTTTGTTTTTTGTTAGCATTTTCTGCATAGATTTTAATCCAGCCAAATACGAAGAAGAAGACGATAAAGATCTAAACTCAGTTGTAATAGGAAAATATTTAGTTGATGGGATTTTAACTACAATTCCTTGGATACTGGGGGAAAGAAAGAAAAAAGGATGTGAACAACAAACGTAGGCGTCTCCAAAATTAGCTGAACTGCAGTAAAGATAGTGATCCATAATTACTAACTGGCAACATTACCTTTATAACTTTTCGATATGGTAACTTCGAGAATTATAATCTTTCTGTGTAGTTTTGTTGCAGTTTGTACCTGTAAACAGGGGCAGTGTGATTTCGCCCACTTATGTGATAAATTCTTGCCCTTTGGAGACTGTGGCTACATTTCTTGATTTGGGAGTATTATCTTTTTTGTTGATCATATTAGTATGATGATTGGCAAGGCTCGGGCTCTTCTTGGTTTTGTGAAAAGATGGGCTAGGGAATTCATTGATCCTTATATAACTAGACTGCTATACATTTCACTTGTTAGACCTATTTTGGAGTATGCGTCTATTGTTTGGAATCCATACTATCGTTGTCATAGTGATTCAATAGAGTCTATGCAGAGGCAGTTTTTATTATTCTGTTTACGTGGCTTAGGATGGGATTATGCCAATGGATTTCCGCCATATGAGGCTAGATTAGGTTTGATAAAACTTCCAACTTTGGAACATAGAAGGTCTGTTTTAGGTGTTTGTTTTGTTTTTAATCTGGTTAGAGGTGATATCGATTCTGAGTTTTTGCTTCGTAACCTGAATTTCAGTATTCCTGCAAGATTTTCACGGCACTATCGTCCTCTTTCCTTAGATTTCTATAGAACTAACTACGGATGTAATTTTCCTTTTCGTAGATTATGCAATGATTTTAACGTATATTACGATTTGATTGATTTTAATTGTAGTGTTTGTAATTTAAAACGTAGCTTATATGCTAGCATTAATTTGTAAATTATTATATAAAAATGTATTTTCGTTCTAGTTATAGGTAGTTCGTGTTTATTGTTAGTTTATTCAGCTTGTGATTAAGTTCTGTAGCTGATTTATGTTCTTGTTGCCATTACTTCGAACAAAAAAAAAAAAATGAAGAAGCAAAGCTATGGCCCTTTTGCTTATGAAGTGGCTACATTTTCCCCTTCAGGTCAAACAAACACGAGCATCTGTTTATTGCCAGCTTAATGCCATTATCTATTCTATTACGATTTAGAAAAAAAAACTACGCACTAATTTAAGTCTTTTTGAAAAGAAAAATTCAAAAGTCTGCAAGTCTGCAAATGCCATTTGTAACTGACAGTTGAGGAGGAGGACCCATCCTGGTGTAATTTTTCCCCCCGAAGTTATTTTAATGCATTTTCTAAATACAATACAATTTTTGTTTATTATCTATTAACCAACAAAAAAAAACAGAAAAGAAGATAGGAAAAGCAACACCAAAAAAAATTAATTTAAAATTTCCTTTTCTATCGTCTGTCCTTTAATAGTTAATATCAGCAGCAGCCGGACATGCCTGACTTGCTAGGCATTATTCTTTGCTTAAATGTTTTGAATTTTAGATTTCATTATCGCTTCGAAAGATCTTGTTTGCATAAGGTACACGTGCATTAGATATTTAACGTGGCGGCCTAAAACGTCTTACAAGTCTATTGTTGTCTTAGCTTTAAAGTATTTATCCTTTGTCATCTCCCTCTACTTAGTTATCAACTAAAATGGATTTTAATTTTAAAAATTTATTTATTGTTCACTTACCTTTTAAATATTTTGTTGTTATTGTTGTTGTTGTTGTCGTTTCTTCCTTTATTTTATTTTTTTTGTTTTTGTCGAAATAATGATTAAATAAAAGCGTTTAAGAAAAACTCAAAAAAAAAAATTCAAAAGCGAAGTTAAAAAATTAATTTTGTTTTGTTTAGTCACCTTTGGTCTTGTTTTCTATCTGCTTTTTTTTAAGCGGGAATGCTAGAGAATTTCTTTCTTCTTCTTAAAGGTGTTACGTTGCCGTAAATTTTCTTTTTTTGGGGACCCTTTTTTTTAAAGATTTCTTGGGGATTAAAATTATTGACCGGCCGGTGTTTTTCTTTTTTCACTTTTCTTTTTTGATTTCTTTCTATTTAATTTTCTTTTTATTTCTTTTGCATCGATTTTTTTTTAATTTAAATTCTTGATTTAGTGATTGTACCTGTTAACAAAGAAAGAGAGAGAGAGAGAGAAAAAGAATTAAATTATAAAGAAATTTATTAAATTGCTATCGTTATGATATATGTATCTATGCATGTACAGTGTTGTAAGAAATAATAAGTACAGTTTTTTGTTTTCTAAGGAACATGGCATACAATTTAAAAAATTTTATTTTAATTCCATATTTTGCATGAATTTTATGTTCGTTTACTTTAAATTATAACTTAATTTCAGAAAAATAACCACACAATATATTTAGCATGGGAGAAAAATATTTAGCATGGGAGAAAAGGGACACTTTCATTAAATTAAAGTGAAAAGAAAAATTGCAAGTTTTTACATAAAAAAGGGGACAAAGCTTGTTTAATAGAACTAAACCAAGCCTTTAGCACAGCATTGCTTTGAAAAAAATATTTAAAATGGGTGCAAAGGTTACACAACCGATGCCGAAAGCAACAAAAATAATTCTGACCCTAAAGTGCGAAGAAAACACTTAAATGATATGCGATTACTAGCGCTCCCAAAACTGGGAATAGTTTATGAGTAAAACATTAAAAGGATGAGCTTAGGCTGTTCACTATGAGATATAAGAACCCGATACAGTTAACCCTCCTATAACGTGGTGCTCTCAGAACGCGGATTCCATATAACGCAAATGCGACAGCCCCCCTACAACGCGGTACTCACATAACGCGGTTTCCATATAATGCGGTTTTCACATAACGCGGAGCTGAAATTCCAACAGGCCTCCTATAACGCGGTACTCTTACAGCGCGGTTTCCATTCAACAGCATCCCATAAGTTCCTTCTGCACAGTCTATGAATGACTCTAGTAACTAGATATTAAAGGGGGTTAATATCAGTTTTATTTTCGACGCAAAAGCACAGTCGAGATATATAAACAACATGTTTATTTATATAAACATGGCAGCTTATCTCATAGCCGTCTAATAAATCGGTTTCAGTCATCTCAGAGCTCTTTTACAGTACATACGATTTGTTGGTGACCAAGTCTTTCTAAAAATTTTCTGCAACTCATATGAGGATGAATGTTGAAAAATTACGTAATTTTACAAAAGGCTTTCTTATTTTTGTTGGAGAACAGTCTTTTAGTTCAGTTTTTGTTTCATTTTTTATCAATACTTTTATGAACTCTTTAATTCAATAAAAATAATTTATAATTTATCTTGTCTTGGTCTCCATATAACGCGATACGAATAATGTAATTTGTACTAATTCCGAGTTTCTTATAGCGCGGTTTCCATACAAAGCGGTAGACAGTTTCCATATAACGCGCTACGAATTAGCCTGGTTTGTATGGTTAAATACGAGGGTTGACTGTAATCAACTACTCCCTTATTAGAGCCAACTAAACTCCATTTATTCTTCCCAATTGATTTTATAGTCTTACAGACAGGGTAATAGTCGGTCTGTTATGAAGCAGCTACCAAACAATGTAACTGCAAAATTCAAGACGGCTAGAACAGTTAATCTGCTATCCTTATCACTAGTGGCAAGAGGACAAAGCCCGCTAACACACTCTAAGCCAAAATAATTTGGTCCCTCCTGAAACAGTAGCCAACTGCTGTGTTAAGTAGACCTAGAATCTTATTACTCGGAACCGATTGATTAGTTGGCCCCTATACACCTACATACATAATTGGCCATTACAACCCTTCAGTCAGGATTACGGCCTAGCTTCTCAACACCACTCATGTTGTATGTGTTAATTTTATACACGAGTGGCGGTACCTACAGTTTAAAGTCAGATTTTTTGAGAAACTTTTCAAGGCAATTTTATTTAATCTCAGAGTTTTTGCCAGAAATGTGTTGAGAGGAAGTCGCCGTCTCTACCTACTAGATTACGGCGACTTAACTATTTGAAAAATTACTTGACATCGTTATCTTATGTGGGAATTATTGTAAAGCAAACTCATATCGTCTTCCAAGTTCTCTAGAAATATAAGCTGTCGCTCGAATTTGGCTGAGAAAACGCATCGTCGTATATACATCAAGGATTTGACTATCAGACTTTATCATATCGACAGCCAAACTGGTCGTTTAATGTCACATATTTCTTTGAAAAATGGCGAATTCTTACAAGTTTCCATTATTTGGGTTCCTAGTCATAGGAAACATGCTCCAGAACTGTATTGACAACTCCCCAAGTGATCCGTGCTTAGGGGTTTCATTCCTCTTAACAGATTTTCTAACATATCATTTTGAATTGAGCTAGATTGTGGTAGGCATTTACGAAGGTGGACAGTAGACACCATCAGCAGCAGACCAGGTTATTTAAAACTCAAATAGAAGTGTTTGGGATCCACAAACGGATACCAAGCCTTAACTAAGTGGCTATTTATTATTCAATCCAATAAAACATAAACTAGGTTAATAGGAAAATTATTGTACTTGTGCAGGTATAACACGTAGAAATTCCAACAACTTTCTAATATTTAATCCTCCTCTTTTCAACACTTTATTTTTATTAAAAAAAAATGAAAAAAGGAATGAAAATAACACCGAAACAAATTAATAATTTCCATGGCACCGATAACACAGCTCCTATAGGCGTTATAATAAAATTATATGTGTGTGTGTGTCTCTCTAACATAATTTCCTATACCTCACTCTCTTTCCCTACTTCTCCTTCTAGCAATCTTTTTACATGACAAGTTTTCTTTGATTTAAATTAAAAAATAAAAGCCACTTTTTGATGTTGTTGTTGTTTTTATAGGTTGCTTTTATAGCGATTAGAATAAATTATTTATTGATTAATAATAACAACAACAACAACGATAACAAAAACAAACTAAACAGGAAATTGTGATTTTACTGTGGTTGTCATTGTAGTTGTTGTTGTTGTTGTTGTTGTTGTTGTTGTTGTCGTCGCTATTTTATAGGCAACAAAGAAATTTTTGAAATTTTCGATTTTTTTTCTTTTTTTTTATTTGTTTTCCTTTTGTTGTTGTTGGGTTGCTATGTTTTTATCGTATCTTAAAAATCTTTCTCAATTTTTAAAAGAAACGAGAAAAAAAAACAATGAAATTTTTTAGGTTACTTTAGCCACCAGCTTAAGAGAATTGAAGGCAATTTGGTTTTAAGCCAAAACAATAACAACAACAACAGCAAAGAAGGAAGCAAAATGTCATGGCGTTTACAAAGGAAAAGCAAAATAAAAAAACCAAATATTCTGACGCGTTCTTTTATCCAAAAAGCGAATTTTTATATTAAAATGCAGCCTAAGAAGGGGAGAAAGAAGAAAAACCATCTCCTTTTGAATTTTTTTCTCTTTTTTTTGGGGAAAATGAGATAAAAATCAAAAGAAAATATGTATTGAAAATAGATTAGCAGCGAAGCGAATTAACATATTGGGTGTAGTAAAAATAATTTCTTTTTTTTTTTTTTTAGATTTCCCCATTAAAAAATTTCACAGCCAGTCAAGAGGTTAAAAGTGTTAACATACCAGGCCATGCAAAACAAGTGTATAATGAATTACATTTACAACAACAACAAAAGTAAAAAACAACAACAAACCCAGATACATACATATGTATGTACGTATGGATGTCTGTATCCAAAATAACCAGTTTGCTAAACAATAAGAACAAGAGACGACATTTTAGAGAAACAAAAGAACGTGCATATTTAATGACCGATATAATACAGTCACAGACAATTGTATGACCGCACTTGTTTTGTTGTTTCCTTTAATTTATTGTTGTAACAGTTAATTCCATTTATTTATTTATTTATTAAACTTAGTAAACAAAACAATAAAATCTATAAATCAAACGAGATCAGTAGTAAAAACTCCATTAATTTGTGTCAATCGACTTAACTTTTCTTATTGAAATTGGAAATTTTCTATAAAAATGTAATAAATTATAGAGAAATGAAAGTAAACTATACGGTATTAAGCACAGAAGAACAGTTGAATGACATCGAAAAGCGAAAGGGATTGTTTAAAAAAATTGCTGTAATAATAATAAGATTTGGAGAAGTGGTAAGAAATTTCCGAAATCTAGGCAAAACTATGCTATAAAAGCTTCAACGAAAGATAATTATAGATCTCTAAAGTATCGTTTATCCTGGCGAAAAATAAGGAAAAGAAAAACCTTAATCTTCCAATTAATACGATATCTATGTAGCCCTTTTTATAAATACTACTCCATCGATTAAATGTAAAAAAAAAAATAAGCCTTAGCCATGGCGAACTAAGTTACACAATGACACTACATTTGGGATTTGCCCAAACCCTCATTTTACGGGTCGCCGTAGTCTAGTCGGTAGCGTGTTGGCTTATTAGACGTAAAGCCCGGATTCGAGCGCCAGGCTAGACATCAAAAAAATATTGCTAGACTCTGATGGAGATGCATGGATAAGAAGATGACCGACTTACTGCTTTTTGGGGAAGTCGCCGTGGTCTAGTAGGTAGTGTGTTGGCTTATTAGACGAAAGGCCCGAGTTCGAATCCCAGGTCAGACATCAAAACGAAAGTATGAAAATATTTCTTCGGCGACTTCCTCTCAGCAGATTTCTGGCAAAAACTCTGAGAGTAAAAATTGCCAATGAAAAAGCTTCTCAAAAATCTGTCGTTCGGAGTCGACTTTAAATTGTAGGTCCCGCTACTCATGTATAAAATTAACGCACACAACACGAGTAGTGTGAGAAGCTAGGACGTTGTACAATGGGTCAATTCGACCTTCGGTCACAGTTGACAAGTACATGTCCTCTAACCTAACCTTACTGCTTTCCTTTAACCCCTTGGCCATTCATCGCAAAATAGCAATTCTTACGAGCCACAGTCCTTTAGGCTGGAATGCCAAATTACTTGGCAAATCCGGCATATGACTTCTGCAGAAGCTGTAAGGAGGAGGATGAGATTGTCTTTCACCGCATGTGTCAGTGACGTACTTTTGTCATAAAAAGATCAAGATTTCTTACACTCTAATATAAAAACCACTGCAATAGCCAGATTTACTTTGGACTCGGACTCGGTTTCCTCTTGGTATACCACATGGCCTAAGCTAGCCTGCGATCATGTCATGGATAAAAATGTTATTTTTTCTTTACCAACAGAATATAATTCCGATGATGCAAACTTCCACAGTTGTTGTTGGCCACAGGTGTTGGCTTATAAATCGAAAGCCCGTGATTCAAAGCCCAGCTCAAGAATCTCCAACAAAATGAAAAAATATTCATTTCGGCAAAAATCTCAGAGTAAATAAAATCGTCATGACAAGTCGGCTCAGAGTCGATACTAAACTACACGTCCCGCCAGTCACGAAAAAAGGAAACAAACGCAACATGGATGGTGTGAGAAGCTAGGTTGTAATCCTGACTACAGAGTTGTAATGACCAATTAACACGTTGACTGCCGCGGCAATTTTCAGAAAACTGGCCACGTAAGCCAACATTGACTTATTGTTCTTTTCCCAGAAGCCATTTATCGATACTCTAGCACTGATATAATACGATTTTATTCGTAGCTACACAAAAATGGCAGGTTTAGTGAATACGTGATAACTCGTAGTTGGCATCCTAGAAGGGAAAGCAAGTGTTAAAGTCAAAGTGTTAAGTAAGTAAGTTGCTGGCATGATCTGGATCAAGTAAGCGTTGTGCGAACCAATGATTTCAGTAACTTATTTGAAACCTAAAGAAGTTGTTGGAAATTCTAAAGAGTACTATGGTTTTCAATGCATGTATGTACACAAGAAAGTAAGGAGTAAGGAGTTATTTGCAAAAATATTGAATAAATGAATCCATGGCTACTATGCTGTGTCTCGATTCCAATATCTTAGAAAATTTATAGGGAAGCTTTGCAACTAAATTTTACAAAAACAGAAGACACATTACGAATTAAAAGAAAAAATCATGTAATGCTCGTTAACTCAAATACTTCAAAACCTCATAACCTACATGACAATTACAATATTTTCGTTCATTTGTAATAAGGGTGGACACATCTGTATTAACACATTAAAAATTTTAAAACGTTTTTTTTTAATATTTTTTATCAATTTAAATGAAATTTCATACATAACAAATGCTCTCTATATTTTTTTATATACACACCATTCAATAACAAACATCACAAATATTTATATATTTCAGTTTTATTTAATTTCATATCATTTTTTATTTAAAAATTTTTAAATTAAATCAAAACCAATTTTTATTAAAAAACACAACATATGCCTATGACTGTAAACTCTCGTACTCACTCACTCACTTGCTCTCTTTAAAATGTTGTTGCTATTCTTTTCTTTTTTTTTTACACTAAAACACTTGGTATTATTTTATTTTTGTTACATTTTTTTCAATTATTTTGATATTTAACACTAAACAACCACTAAAACAACAATAACTATGTAATTATTTTATTATTTACGAAAAATTAAATTGTTTTTATATTTTTTTAGAAACATAACAAAAAAAAACAACGTTAAAGCACTAAAAAATTAAACGAAAATAATTTATGATTTATTAGAGCACTACTAAACCAGTCAGACACACTTTCCAAAAAAAACTCTAATAAGAAATGACGTAGCAGAAGAAGAAGTAGAAAAAACAGTACCACACAAGAGAAAAACAACAAATACTCTCAGCAGTACTTATTAAAGAACGAACATGATTTTGTGAAGACGAAAAATAAGAAGAAACAAATTCTTATGGCTGTTGGTGTTGTTGTGGTTGTTGTTGTTTTTTTTTTAGTTTTAAATCCTCCGTTAATGTGTTAATTAATAATAAAAATAAGCAGCCAGAAAAGCAATACTAACTAACGATTGAAAACTTCAAATTACAATTTCATATAACTTAACAAAAACAACAACAACAACACTAATAATAATAATAATAATAATAAATCATTAAATATGAAAATAAATGATCATTACTCACGAATTTGAGTAGATATTACCGAAAATGAAAAAAAATAAGAAAGAAAAAAAATCAGTCGGAAAATAACTGTTAATAAGAACAATTATGCAGGCATTGTTATTGTAAATCTCTTTCAATACAAAGAATACAAACAACAAAAACAACAAGAAAAACTTACTCCTTAATAGTGAGAGTATGAAAAAGAATGAACACAATGGCTTTAAAGAAAAGCAAACAAACAAAAAAAAATGTAAGAAATAGACCACTGGCAATCAAGAAAAACAACAAAAACTATTAAGAATAAAAACGTAGAAGAAGAAGAAAAAAAAATAAAAGCATTGAAATAAAATTGAATCTCAACTTTTAATAAATTGTTACACTCCACTAACGGTAATTAAATAGCAGACTACAGACATTATAATACCACACAACTGAGCAAAAAATAATGAGTGAGTAGAACTTGTTTTTCGTATGTATTTCCATGGCACCTCATCATATCGTTTGGAGGCTATTCTTAATGGATTTGTACGAAATTAATGGGGGGAATAGATACATAATGGACTATTTAGAAAAGATTTTAAAATAGATTTTTAAATTCAAATACATATGCATACGGCTTTCTAAAGAAAATTAAAACATATTTTAAAAGGAATGTTGCAGGTGAGTAAAAAAATCAGTTTTGTTTACATGGCTTAGAGATTGAAAAATAAATTTAAATACAAAATATAATGTTTTAATACTTTAATTTTAATAAAACAGACGATAATAAATAAATCATTAATAAATTTTTTGTATATAGCATATTTAGTCTTTCGTTGTGCATTGAGTAGTGAAGAGTACATGCAAGTATACAATTTTATGCCAGATAAAATAGTCTCAAGTGTGACTGAAAGAACAAAAATTGTGCGGCTTAAAAAATAGTCTCGTGTGTGATAGCACATTGAAATTAATTTTGAAATTTATGTTTGGCACTTTCTTTTGGCATTTCCAAAGCCTGGCGACACTTGAGAACTTAAAACAATGGATTGTCAATGGAAAAGTTTTTAGAAAATCCCTGAAGACAAATTCCAAATTATCAGGATTATATGTTTAAACTATTGAAAATATAAATTAATGAATTAATAAATATGTATTCTACGACGCTATACGTAGAATTCTGAAAAACGCCAACTACAGAAACCATGTAACTTCGAGAAAGCCGCCAGTGTAGTTTGTAAACTGTTAAAATCTAATTACTTTCGTTAAAGAAAGTACACAGAGTTCCGGAAAAAGATCAATTTACGAATGAAAACAAATATGTACTGCCTTTTTGGCATACAAGGTCGCGTCTACTTGTTTTGATAAAGTGCTTGCATAATGGTATGAAGGAGCTTTATACCAACGATAACAGATCTCCGGATCTACATATTTAGACTTTGCAAGGTAGAATCTCGCAGAAAACGTTAGGAATATGGGCAATTCAGGACGTTTACATATTTCAAATGTTTATAATATTTCTGAATACTCCGAAAACTGGGTGTCATTTGAATTGGTCTTTCAAACGCATAAACAATTTCAATATACATATGTAAACGTAACAAAGCATGTTAACATAATTTTACCCACAGTTATTGTCTTTACCTCTCTCCAGATCTACATCAATTTGCTATTTTTCTGAAAGAGCCCTCATTTCTTGTGATGTCATAATGTGATTTTCTATGGATTTCGATTGACATTTCGCCTTTCAATGTCTGTGAATTGAATTGCGCCCAGAAGTTTTAATCTTAAAAGATCGAATATTTGACAGCATTTTGGTTTCGATTATTGAAATTCGGTACTATTCACTGTAGTAGGTAGTGCGTTGTCTTATTAGATGGGAACCCATGCTTTAACCCTCTTCTCAGACGGAGACTTCCTTCCAAGCGGTCTTCTGGTAAAAACTCTGAGAGAAAATAAATTTTCCATGAAGAGTTACCCAAAAAAATCTTTCGTCCGGAGTTAACGTTAAACTGTAGGTCTAGCTACTCAATAAATACAATTAACACACAACACACCATAGATGGTGTCAGAAGCTTCGTCGTAATCCTGACCAAGGGGTTGTAATTATCAATTAAGTAGGTATGAGTTGTAGGGTTAAAGGATCTTTCAGACTTGTTAAAAGATCTTTTCCTGTGGTACTATTGAACTTGTCCTTGTGTGGAGACTTTTTATATAGAATTTTCATCCAAATCGCAACACGCCGGCATGCATAAGACTTTTAGCACTATATCAATTCCAATATTTACGAGTCTTGAATTGGAAATTGTTGGACAATTTGAAATAAAATACCTACAGCTCATCGGAAAATATGGATTTTTAAAGGACTCAAAATCGTGGACCATATCTAAACAAAGACGTTAAGGCGAAAATACAAACAATTTAATCGAGTTGTAGCGAAGTACAGCAACTAAGTAATTTAAGCCAATTTGTGTGATCATTTTCATTCACTACAACACATCACCACTTCATGTGTGGTGTAGGGTATTGGAAAAAAAATAAAACCAGACTTTCATTTCAGAGTTTTTCTTTCTTTTTTTTTTTTTCTTCTTTAGATTGTTATTGTTGTAGTTGCTGTTTATGGAGTTTTAAATTGTTTAAGGCGAATCAAGCGAATTGACCGCGTTTTTTTATTCTTTCATACATATTTTTTTTTCTTTTCTTTTTCCACTTCTTTTTGTTTTTGTTGTTTGAACACATTTTCTTTTTTTTTTTGGTTTTTTCTTCTGAAGGCACACGTACACTTACATATAAAATACACTGGCACCTGCCTGTAAAACACTCATTTACACAGTGTTTGGCCAAGAAGAAAAGTAGTGAGAGGCTGAGTGTGAGTGAGAGAGTGAGAGAGAGAGAGAAAGAAAGGCAGAGAGTAATATATATTTTACATGATATTGTAAGGAACTTGTTGTGGTTGTTATTGTTAGTTTTTGTTTTTGTTGTTGTTGTTTATATCATTATTCTAAAACAGGTTGTTTAGATTGTTTTCAAATATTGGTTACTTTGCTGGCTGTTTAAATAGGCATATTACACATACACACACACACTTACACACTCGTACTAGGAAGCTCTCTTTCTTTTTTTTATAATATTTAGTGTTGAGCGTGTGAAAACATAAACAAAATGTGGGTTTTGGTTTGTATTCTTTTGTTAGGAAAATAGTGTTAGTAATGTATACGTATTGTATGTATGTGTATGTATGTGATTTGTGTTCTCGTATTTAAATTGTTATTTTTGTTTTTTGTGCTTAAGAATGCTGTATTTAAAGAAGCCAATAATAGTTGTTGTTGTTGTTGTTGTAAATAATGAAAACATTCTCTACAACTTGTTGTTTATTAAATAAGCAAGAGAGTGAGTGGCACATGAATAATGATATTCTAACATCGCTAAGTTAATGTATGTTGTAGGCATTGTTTTTAAGAGAGCAAAAAAACAACAAAAAAATAGAAACCAACACACTCAATAAACAAACATGTCAAGACAGGTTCACATTTTAATTAGTAATGATACCCATATTATGACACACACAAATAAAAAGGGTTTACGCACCGTTATTTTAACTTTTTTTCTTTTTTGATATTCCAAGAAATCACTGATAATTTTTAGCACTTCTTTTGAAATTAATTTTTTTTTTAATTTATTTTTGTTTAATTAATTACAAAAACAAAAACTCCAATTTTTTTACAAATAAAATATTTTTTCTTTCTCTTGTTAAATCATATTAAAATTTGTAACACAATTAATCAATAAAAACAATTAAAAAAAATAAACAAAAATTGTTTTTGGAGAAATTAAATAAAAAACTTAAAATAAAACAATTTTCTTTTGTTTATTAGAAAGCCACACTACGGCCGGGTTGTGGGGGCTTTTCTTTTTTGTGGGTTAAAAATAAAATTGTTTTGAATTTTCATTCGTAAACCAAAATCGGAGCGTATAAAACAACGGAACACGTTGTGGCGCGTTTGAACCTTTGCAGGTGACTGAATTAACAACGGCCAAAAACATGCCTGCTATCTTGTTTGCAGTTTAAAAGACACAAACCCCCACACACACATAGTGTACTGCTTGGCCAAATCTACTAAGAAGTTGTGTGTATTAGTGTCAGTATTTAACAGTGGCTAAAAGTAAAAGACTGCTTTAATGTTTACATGGTTTGGCATGCATGTTAAACACAAGGAGAGTAAATTTAAAAGACTTTTAAAACTTTGACAGAGCAAGAGTTTATGTTTAACATCACATGTTATTGTTATGTTACAATATTAACATAAATTGTAATTTATCTGTTCTGTTAATAACATTTTGAGAGCATTTTTAATGTTTAAACCTGTGCAGACTGTTAAATGTTGTTTGCCATTATTTATAGAACGATATGTATGTATGTAATGTTTGTTATTCCACTTTTCTTAATAGGCCAAAATTAAATAATCTCAATAGCTCTGGTTCTTTGTTTTTTTCCTTCGACATTAATTTTAATAAAATCTTACAGTAAAACTTGTTTAGAATATGGAACAGCATGGAATATTTGAAATTTTTTTCTTTTTATCAATTTTTTCAGTTTCAAAAATAAGGAATAATGGAGCGAATATAAAGTCACGATTTCCATGGCACTTTAAGTTTATTATAAAACATGGTCCCTACTATTAATGAACTGAATACAATGTTAAATGATCGTCTCTGTAGTGGTTGCACTACTCAATCCTTTTAAGAGAGGTTTTGATCATTGTTTTGCAAATTTCCTGTGATATATCAGCGATACCTTAATGAATATTTGCCCAATGTTAGGGGATTATACGCCTCGACACGTTCTAAATAGTACATACATACACGCATAATTGGTCATTACAACATAGGAATACAACCTAGCTTCTCACATCTCTCAAGTTGTGTAAGCCAGCTAGAACGTGAAATTACTCTTTATATACTTCTTATTCTTGAAGTCGCCTTAGTCTAGTAGGTAGTGTGTTCGCTTATTAGACGTAAAGCCCGGGTTCGAGCCCCAGGCCAGACATCAAAACGAAGTATGAAATAAAAAATATATATATTCCTCTCAACAGATTTCTGGCAAAAACTCTGAGAGTAAATAAACCTGCCATGAAAAAGTTTCTTAAAATATGTCGTTCGGAGTCGACCTTAAATTGTAGGTCCCGCCGCCCACATATAAAATTAATGCACACAACACGAGTGGTGTGAGAATCTAGACCGTAATCCTAACTGAAGGGTTGTAATGTAACTATGTATGTAAGTATATACTTCTCATACCATAAAGCCAAAATCGATCGCGTTCTATAGCTGCTACTATCGTCCTGTTGAAACCACATACTGTCCACTGCATAATCTTCAATTGCAGACCAAATTATCAATCTATCATAGCATCCTAAATTAACAATAACCTAATAACATCTCCACACCATAATACTCATCCAACAGTTCCTTTTTCCAAATGGAATAACCCTTGCACAATCACTTCTAGGTTTTTCAAGTCCCATACACGAAACTTGATGGAGAGCTCGCTTACGAAATGATCTCCATTTCCTTCGAAAAATTAGCATTAAAAGTCTGTTCCTTCTTTAGCACCCAAATCTACGATGTTGTAAACGGTTGATTGGCATTGCTTATTGCGCAAATTGAAAATCAAAATGCAAAATACTCCATAATAAGCCGTAAGAGAGACCTAATACTATGCTGCATTTTAAGTTTTACTCCATATTATAACAATTTGCGTATTTATTGCGCAATAATAAATTCAGACTTTATATGCAATATTGAGCTCAATAATGGCGTTTATTGCGATTTACGCAATAAAGGTTTATATCTGATAATTGCTAATGTGGTTTAACCACACTTGTAACGTTTCCTTACTTACTTACATTACTGGTCATTTCAACCCTTTAGTCAGGATTGCAACCTTGTAAAGCTAGTGTGTGTTAATTGTATCCATGAGTGTCGGGACATACAGTTTAATGCCGACTCTTAGCAATAGATTTGAGAAACATTTCATGGCAATTTTATTTTCTTTCAGAGTTTTTGCGAGAAGACTGCTGAGAGGAAGTCACCAAAAGATTTTTTTTTTAATTTCACTTGAGATGTCTGGGGTTTGAAATGTGGACTAATAGGCCAACATACTACCAACTGTTGAGAAGCTAGGCCGTAATCCTGACTGAAGGATTGTAATGGTCAATTATGCATGTATGTATGTATGTACTACCAACTAAATTATGGTGACTTTTGTCTACTGAATTGTCTTCATCTTCAAGTATTTTCTTGCATTTTACGCTGTAGAATTTATATTTTAATTGGAATATGGTTTGGCTCTCAACAACAGGGAATGGCTGGTGATTATGGGTAACAAGCAACCCTTTTAATAAATCTGCTTTAATTTTTCATTCCTTTTTTTTAATTTTATTTTGAATTTGATTTGATTTCTTTTATTTTATTCTGATTAAATGTTTCATCATTTTATTTTATTTTCTCTCCTTTGATTTCAGCTTAAAGACGGTCGGTTGAATTGGCAAAAGAAAAAAAAAACAAGAAGAAAAACTAAGCATTTCTGGTTCGTTGATTGCAATTGTTGAAGCATTTCAATGATTTGCGCATGCGTGGCCGGCTATTTTTATTTCTTTCCTACTCTCGCTCGCGCGCTCGCTTACTCTATGTTTGTTTGTTTTTCATTATTTTTCTATTTATTTTATGCCACAATTTTCTGTTTTTTTTTTTCTTAATTTATTTATTAAAACGTTTATTTCTTCTTTCTTAGTTTTTCCATTACTAATGATCAATTTTTCTTCTTCCACTTCTACTTCTGCATCTTTTTCTTGATTCTTCATTTGTTTTTGCGTGTGTAACTCAAAACCATTGTTTGTTTGTTTGTTTCTTTAACGTTTTTCCTTGGCCAAGTTTGCAATTGTGGTTTTAGAGTTAGAAGAAGCACTCGAGGAAGTCTTTTTTGCTTTTTGTTTTTTTTTGCATTGAAAACCACAAACAATAATAAAATTCAAGAATATTTCGTGCTCCATTCATTCTTTTTTAGAAGAGCGACAGAAAAATCAAAAAAAAAAATGAAAACTTCTTCTGGGTATTTTTCTTTTGTTTTGTAAAAAAGTTTTTCCCAAAATTAAAATGATTAGCGGAAGTGAAGACGTTTAGTCTTTTTGCCTGGTAATTTTCTTTTTGGCGTTTATTGGCGGTTTTAAAGGGAAATAATGAAAAAAAGTGCATAATTCTGGTTTTATTGATGACAGAGAATATAAAAATTTTTTTGGGGGACATTAAAGTTTTTTGCAAATTAGTCACCTAACCACCTAACAAAGCCTTGGAACCCTTTTTAAAGTAGACATCCGTAGCAATTATTGTTGGCAAGTCTTTCACCACTGAGATGATATTTTTCATCAGAAAGAAAGAACCGAGTTATCCATTTAGTGTTTTTAGAACCTCCGGTCTAGCAAACCTGTCTGTCAGCTGTCTCGCTAAAACAGTGGAAATGGTAACTCAAACGCGGTCTTTCATTATAAAGTAATTAAGAACGTCATAATCGAATTGACAAGATTATAAGGAAATTTAAAGAGACTGAGAGCTTCTGTAAAGCTTCTGGCCTGTACCTCATGGCACAATACATTCATTGCCAAAAAGAGATTGATTCCATCAAAGAAAGTTTGAGTTTATCTGTAGGCTTCTGTTATGAAACATTCATTCTTACAAGTTGCCTAACCACTGCTGTGTGGATTTTAGCTGAAATTCTCTTAATTTATTCGAAAAGCCAAGCTACAAATAAGTCCCTAACGAACGTATTTTCAATTTTCATTTTTGTCCATGAATGTCGGGGATATTTCACAGAAATTTCGGACAATTTAACGGTAACTCTTACATATATGGGTAGCAAACATAGGAATATCGTTGAAATCATCATTAATGTGTTGACTTGGGACTTTACGTAGTTCGTAAGGTATGACATGTTACAGTGCATAGGTATTCCGATTCCCTTAGTTAAATTGGATGCTTTCTACTCGCACATATATACATACATCGATAATTGTCCAACCCTGCAGTCAGGATTACGATCTAGCTTCTTACCCTACTTATGCTGTACATGTTAATTTTATACATGAATGGCAGAACCTACCGTTTAACGTCAACTCCGAACGACAGATTTTGAGGAACTTTTTCGTGATTTATTTACTTTCAGAATTTTCTCCAGAAATCTGCTGAGAGGAAGTCGCCGAAGAAATATATTTTTTTCATATTTCGTTTTGATGTCTGGCCTGGGGCTCGAACACGGGCTTTACGTCTAATAAGCGAACACACTACCTACTAGACTACGGCGACTACTACTACACAGAGACCAAATTTCATTGACAGTAGGAGATTACCAGCAATATTGCTATACATGTATGAATAAGAAGAGGACCGCCCTACTTCTGTCCTTTAATCCACAATCCATTCATTGCACAATTGTGATTCTAAGGGGCCAGTGCAATATTGAAAGGCATTACGAAAGACTTGGCATTCCGACAGTAGCTAGGGGTCTGAGGAGGAGGAATATACTGTCTTTCATCTCATGTGTGAAAGCCCTCCTTTACTCATAAAAGGATGGAGATTTTTAACCCCCTTCCCCACTCTCTGACATCCTTGACCTAACTTTCTAATTAATACAAGAATTGCTGCAATAGAGAGATTTATTTTGGGCTCAGGTTGACATTTTCTAAAGAATGCTTAAGCTATAGATTGAGTATTAATTATGGTATCACAATGGGCCTAAATGCTGGCCTAAGTAGGATCTCTTCCTTCATGATATATCCGCCAACTTACTAAACCCAGCCTACATAGCGAGTTTACATAGTCATTCTTAGCAATACAATTATGTAGTGGGGCCTGTAGCTTTACTTCAAAGCTGTTACTATTTTATTTAAAATCATGCTATGTTGTCATACCTAAGGTCCCTACTTTAACCTCAAAACAAAGCAAATTAAATAAAATTGGTTCCATTTCTTTTATTTTTTTCTAAAAACAAATTTGAGTATAAAAACCTTTAAGAATCTGGTATTTATTTTAAAATTCAAGCAAACAACAACAACATGCAAAAGCATTCTCATATTAAAAATTCTGTTTGTTTTAATCATTAAAATTGGCCACTAATTTGACCATAAAGAAGTTAATTATCGAAGAAACAACAACAAAAATAAGAAGAGAAAAAACAAAACAAAATCCCCAACAAGAAAATGATTTTGAAGAAAACAATTTAAAATACATAAAACAAAAGAATTCTTGTGTTATTAAGACAAGAAAGAAAAAAAAAAACACTGCTATTGTCATTATTATTAACAGCAGCGAGTAGGATTTAAAAATATACACACACACGCACATACATCATCAGCACCTAATAAAAACAAGATTAACATTAAGTAACCAGCACATACATATTTACAGAGATTTACTCTTTTACAGTGGTAGGGTAAACAAATTTACTAAGAGAGCCTCCATAGAGGAGAAAACGAGAGAGAGAGAGAGAGTGTAAGAGGAAAATAATCGAATAAAAACGTATACAACTACAACGAAACCCTCTATTAAACACTTAAACAAAAAGCATGAAAAATCCTGAGTACTATTAACATCATAATGATGTTGTGTGTAAACATTATTACGATAGTTTATTAGTGTGTTTCTATGTAAGCCAACCACTGTCAGCAACCACAGCACAAGAAAGGTCAGTTTTCTGTAATGTTAATAAAATACTGTTGTAAACCATGTAACAGAACATATTGTTTTCATTTTATAACATTATATGTAAACTTTACATATTTCTCTCACATATTAAGAGACACACCAAGCAATGAATTTTATTTTTAAACAGTTTTAAAACCTCTGCTACGATAAACCATTAAAGAGCATTAAAATAAGAGTAAAATGTGTAGTTTTCTATGAGTTTTATAATTAGTGTGACCAGATTAGCTTTCTTGAAATTGAATTCAGCTTAAATTTAATGCAATTTGGCTTGAAATATTGGGGTAATTATGGTCGTCTCTGTACTTGGTAGCGCAGAGCAAAGCCATGAAAGCAATTGGCTGACAGCTCCCTCTTGTAACTGGCCAGCAAGTGCTTTGCAATGAGACTACATACATACATACATACATAATCCTAGCTCCTCACACCACTCATGTTGTGTGCGTTAATTTTATGTATATGTATATGAGTGGCGGGACCTACAGTTTAACATCGGCTACGAACGACAGATTTTTGAAAAACTTTTTCATGGCAGGTTTATTAACTCTCAGAGTTTTTGCCAGAAATCTGCTGAGAGGAAGTCGCCGAAGAATTTTTTTTTTCATATTTTGTTTTGATGTCTGGCCTAGGGCTCGAACGCTGACTAAGCCAACACACTAGCTACTAGACTACAGCGACTTGGTAATGAAAATGAATGGAGTCATCTGAAATTCGATGTATAGGGACGGCTCAGGAACGGATCTCAGAACAGAAGCAAAACTTTTAATTCCAGAGCTAATGGGGAAACTTGCGGGTATCTTCCAAGCGAAAGTCTGTGTCATCGAAAGAGGCAGTATAAAAGACAGGACATAGCAATACTATCTGAAAGTCAGGCTCTATCTGAAACTGGAGCCCTTCAGTATTCTGAAGTTAAATCGGAGATAATATGGAAATGTCCAAAGGTTACAGTGTCATTTGACAGGGCAGTTGAGAATTCTGGACAACAAGCAAACAGAGGACTTGTGGGAAGGAGCCACTACCCTTCTGTAGAGAATTACGCAGCCTACCTCGTAAGCAAGCTGGTAACCTTTTACTCCATTACTTTTTCTATTGGAACTCTTCGATTAAATTCTTCTTAAAGGTTTAGTGGATTATTTAAACTCTTGAATGATATGACTCTAGTCTAAGGGCATAATTATCTACAAAATAAGTTCAAATAAAATCCTCTTTAACCGTTAAAACAATATTCAGTTCTCTTTTTTGTTAGTTTCTTTTGCATTAAGAGAGCGAGACCTGCGCCTTTCACCTATTTTCTCCCACACACATTAACTCTCTCATGTCGAGCACGTGTTAAAATCAGACGCTTTAAGGATATTAAATGTGACTATAAATCGGCAACAGTTGTTGTTGTTGTTTTTCTCTAGTCTTTGATTTCGTTTTTCTTGTTTATGTTTTCATTTGTTTTGTTTCGTTTTTCTTTCATTTTCTGTGTTTTGTTACACATTTTTCCTCTGTAGGTTTATAGGGAAATGCAACTTTATTGGCTTGTTTATGTAGACACACATGCATACTAGTGTGAGTATATGAAAGAAAGTGTTTAAGAGAGCATGGAGGTAGAATGGTAATGTGTTATAAGAAGTGTTTTATTTTTTGTTACAAATACAATAAAATACAGTGGAAATGTATACAAACAAATCGGAAATAAATGTTAACAGAGATGGAAGTTGTGTATTAAAATGCCAGAGATGATGATGATGATGAAGTTTTCAATTTTCAGTTTTAATAGAAGAAATTGTTGTTCACTTACATTTATTAAGAAAAAAAAATTGATAAATGGTGCAAAATACTATCGCAATTGGAGTTTAATACACCTTATATGAAAAAAATACTAAAAATTGAATACATTATATTCCCTATGGGAAACCATTGTGTTTCCCAAATAAATCTCGCTATTGCAATAATCTTTGTAAGAGCTGGGAACTGACACATGACGTCGAAGATATTATTCTCTGCCTTTACCTCAGATCCTCGGCTCCTCCGAGGGCATGCATATGTATCATTATGAACACCTATTTAAACTAAGGCAATCTCAACACATATGCGCTGCAACATGTTCGAAAATTCTGTTCCAAACCTTGCCAGTTCTTCAGCAAAACAATTTCTGACGATATTTCTAAATAAATCCCTGTGAAATACCTGACGTCGAGATGTGGCCCATGATCGTTACCTGGCTATTCGAGTAAACCAGAAAATTTTTCCATAAAATCCCGTCATTCAAAAAGTTCTGGACCGTTCTGACCTCCGACTGGAATACACTGCAGAAAGCGATTGAAGTCTCTCAAGTTTTCCAATTAAAAATCTATAATGAAAGCGTTTCGTTTTCACCCCGATTCGAACCTGAAATGATCGTGTTTATAGCCAAGTACCTGGACCGCCATACTACGCCACCTTTTTGAAAAAATTAATAAAATTTATTCAATGCTAATGGCGAAAAACGGACGCCATAAAATTGAGTTGACAATCTAGTCCCCGGCTGTATAGTAAGGGCTCTAGATCTAATCCTCGATTGTTACATTGCTGTGTTCTCTATTAAAAGATCTTCAACATACATTTACATTCTTTCTTTCACCTTCTCGGTTAATATACGCTCTATTCGGTCAATATACTCTTTCGAGTCGTCGTAGTCTAGCAGGAAGTGTGTTGGCTTATTAGACACGAGGCCTCGGTTCCAAACCTAGGTCAGACATATTCAACTCAGCAGGCTTCTGACAAAAACTCTGAGAATAAATGAAATTGCCTTGAAATAATTTCTAAAGAGAATCTATTTATGTATGTATATAAAAAGAAACACCGTACGGCAATATTTTTCTCTATTTGAATAGCTTCACTGTACTTTAAGGCACAAAATTAAGGAAAAACTTATTGACTGTATTGAATATCGATTTGTTTTTTCTTATGTTCGTAGTACAACATTAAAACAGCAAGATTTTTGACCACAAAAGTAAAGAACAAAATTTACTTCAAGTAACATCAAAATCCAATTATTGATTGGATCAAATCAAAAATCCCAAAAAAAAAAAATTCTAAAAGAAGACAAGAAAAGGGTGCAAAAGCTGTTTAAAAATTAAAAACCGAAATAGCTCACAACATAGTTTTTCGATTTCCATTTTAAGTTTTTTGTTAGAAAAAAAAGGAAGAAAAAACTGTGTTTTGTATAAATGCGGGCTGATTGTCTCTCTCTCTCTCTCTCTCTCTTTATGGTTTGTTTTTTTTTTTGTTGTCTCTCTAAAAGACAAAAAGATTTCTTTTCCTTTAGTGGCCTAAAGCTTTTGTTATGCGGGGGTATCATAAAATAGTTTTTCATTTCATTTAATGCGTATATGGTCGGTAGATGGTTATGCCTGGACAGATGGTTTTTGTTTTTTTCGTAACCCATATGACTTTAAAAGTATTTTTGACTTTAAAAGTTAAATTTACAGAAGACAACCTAATTGTCTCTGCAAATATAAAATGAAATGAAGTTTGTTGAGTTAGCTAATGTACACTACAAAGCCGTATTATGTAAGTACCTCAGCCATCTTTTTAAATAAGAAGACTTGAACGCATTCAATGAAAAGTTTTTCCACCGAAAGTATGTGTCTAACCTCTACGGTGTGCTGCTGTGTTGGTGAATCATCTGGACAGAAAAAATACGATCTCAATCAATCAATCAGATCATCTAGCGGGAAGGAGAGCTTCTACGCCACTGATATGACCAGAACCTTTCTGTGGAATTGAAAGATATGAATGGAAGGTTACACCCGGTGAAAAGTTAAAATAAGAGAGAGGCGGGTCTGGGATAATCCGTCAATAACTATAACTTCTGCCTGATACTTCTCAATCGTACCGATAGTCTTATGAAGGTGACGCTTTCCTTCAAACACTTGTGGCTAGACAACGTGACGTTCTGTCTGTAAATTCTGGGTGATCAAGAATCCTTAGTTAGATTCTCAAATGCCAGAATATGACAGATGGCCATGGAATATGAAGGATGGTCTCCTTTTTATGCTTTTTGCAGATCACGTTGTGAGATATGCGGAATTTTTTGTCCACTTTTTTAAGCGTTTAAATAGTTAATACAGTTTTTCATATGCTAAACCTAGCTTTTTCGTTCTTTTATTCAGAAAAAGCTCTAGGAAAGGAATTAAAATATAAGGCGACTACAAAAACTAAGGTTAACTACACAAATTTTTAGCCGATTGTTACCAGTGGATTTTTTTTTCAAGCCTTTTAGCACAGTCGGTATGCCCTATTCATGAAACAGTGGATAGAAATGATTTTTAGTTCGGGTGTATTTTGTTATCGCTTAATAGGTTTAAAAAGCAAAGAAGTGCTTTTCTCATCACACAATTAACTCCCGTATGCCTACTGTGATGTACATAATTATCTACTGTAGAGTATCTCATCTAGCCTATCTACAATTGCAATACAAACATTGTATTTGTTTTTTGTATTGATTCGGTTAACGTAACTATTTAAGTATTTAGGCTCTATTGCTAGTCTGTCCCAAATGCATTCCATACAGCTGCGTGTATCTGGCTGCTTGACTGTCTATCTATTTGCAGCTTTAGAGACAAAAACCCGTCTATAGAATCGACAAAATACTTGTAATTGGCATCGACAAGTATTTCTGTGTATCTTGCTGTATCTGCGTAAATCTTTAAATCGCTTGTAATTTTTCGTGTTATTCTAGTACTTGATGATCATGTTTTACCTCTTGGCGTTGTTGTTATTATTGTAATTGTTTTTATTACTTGCTTAACATAATGTAAAATGGCATTTAGGCTAACAATAACAACAAATACACAGAATAATGAAGCCACAAGACAGGCAAGTCAGCTTTGGCAGCCAAGCTGGCTGACAAGTTTGCCAAAAGAAAAAAACAACAAAAATAAAATAAACAAACAAATAAAATCTTTTATAAAAATTGTTTAAAACAACAACAATAACAAGCAGAATAATTTTAAAAAACCACGTAAATTTGTGTATTTTTTCTTCTTGTAACAGATCAACAACAAAATAACATTTTAAGCCCTTTACTGCTTTTAAAATATGTTGCAAGTAGCAGTACCACTTAATATCGGCGACCTTTTTTTGTGTTTTACAAGCTGTAACAGCAAATACAGCCGCTCCTTAAAGATATTGTTATTGTTGTTTTTGTCGTTTTCGTTGTTGACTTTTAAATATTTGGCGGCAACTTTTCAAACGTTTTTACAACTTTTTTCAATTCTTCGTTTATTTTTTGCTTCAATATGAAGAGTCCAGTAAGTGCTACTATACCTTGAAATGTTTAAATGAAAATAAAGTTGTTATTTCATGGTTGTTGTTGTTGTTACTACTGTCATTTTTGGTCTCTATAAAATTGAAGTCAATTACATTCAAGGACATTTTGTTAAGCGACAACCTGTACTTGGAGGTCATTATTCGCAAGTGTTGGAAGTGAAATCCAAAAAAAAAAAAAAAAAAACAAAAGCAACAAAAATATTGCCATGAAATTTGCAACTGAATCAATTGATTTTATTTATTAATATGGGAAAAATTACTTAATAAGTGGCCTAATTATTTAGTCATAATCGTTGAAAATAAATAATTATTTAGCGATGGTCAACATTGAAAAAAACGGCTTTTTAATTTTTTTAATGGAAGGCAACTGATTATAAAAATGTTTAATAGTAATAGATAATTGATAAATTTTTGTTATCGAAAATCTTCAAAATTTATGAAAGTTATAACAGCAGGATTACAAAAGCTATTCTTTCACCGCAAACGATAACTTTGTTTTGATATTTATTGTTATGACATATTTTGGAAGGCAACTGTTTATAAAATGATTAATAATTATTTAATCGGTGATTAAAAAAGTTAAAGTTTTTGTTATCGAAAATCTTCAAAATTTATGAAAGTTATAACAGCAGATTTACAAAAGCCTTTTTTATATCATCACCGCAAACGATAACTGCGTTTTGATAATTATTGTTGTCAAATATTTTGTTATCTATAAATTTTTTATGGAAAATTATTGTTATCGATATGTTTTGTATAAATTATTATTTTTTTTCTGTCGTTTTGTACAGAAAATTAATGTTATCGATAAATTTTCTACAAAACTTTAATGTTATCGATACATTTTCTGTAGGATATTAATGTTAATGATGAAATTATGTCAACAATAAAATTCTATAGAAAATTAATGTCATCGACAAAACTTCTATAGAAAACTGATTACGGATAAATTTTAAGAAGAGAACCGATGTTTTCGATAAATATTCCATAGAAAATAAATTTATCGATAAAACTTTTATAGAAAATTTATGTTATCGATAAAATTTCTATGGAAAATTAATATCATCGATACAATTTCTATAGAAAGTTAATGTCATCAACAAAACTTCTATGGAAAATTAATTATCAATAAATTTTAAAAAGAAAACTGATGTTTTCGATAAATATTCCATAGAAAATCAATGTTATCGATAAAATTTTTATAGAAAATTTATGTTATCGATAAAGTTTCTATGGAAAATTAATATCATTGATACAATTTCTATAGAAAGTTAATGTCATCGACTAAACTTCTATAGAAAATTAATTATCGATCAATTTTAAAAATTTTAAAAAGCAATGTTTTCGATAAATATTCCATAGAAAATCAATGTTATCGATAAATTTCAATGTTATCATATAGACAAATCAATGTTGACAATAAATTTTCAATAAAAAATCAATGTTATCGATGAATTTCATGTAGAAAATTAATATAATCGTTGCATTTTCTTAATGATCGAACAGTTCCCGCTTCTATCTAGAAAAGGTTTGTCAAAGTGTGCTCAAGAGGACCCCTATGAGCGGATTTTGTCCAGTACGCCGCTGAACAGCTTCTATGTGTATCCCTATGTCCAGGAATCCAAATATAAGGCTTTTTTAATAAATCCACAATATCAATACATTCTCAGGAGAAGCCCTGTTACGGAGCAGTCATTAAATTGCCATAAGAATTGCCATGAATTCCGCCTGCAATTCCTTTACATATACTAAACATCATGTTTTCTTTTTCAAACTTCGAGCTATCGCTGTATACCTCTGGATATATACCCCCAGTTGTCTCGATTTGGTATGATGGTGTCTAAGCACAAGTGTTCAGCTTGACAGGTATAGTAAGCCACACACATTGTAGAACCGCCAAATATCGACTGATAAGTTTAAATATATGCAACGTATGGTGCACCCCGAATCGTGCAGAGTGTCACTGTCAAAAGTTTCTGGATGGTAGATGATATTGTCCTAGTTTTTCGCTAATGAACCATAGAATTTGTTTAGCATTGGTAATATAAAGCTACCTGGACAATATTAAAAAAATATGAGTGATGAGGGCAACAATGAATTTCAATAAAAGAAAATCGACATTAAAAATTTGAAGGATAAAATTGAAAAGTCACTCCGTATAACTTCAATGTTACATTGTATTAAAGGAAATTATAAAAAAAGGAAAATAATCGATTTAAAGAAGAAAATAAAAAAGAAAACGATTCAACTTTCCTTTCAAGTCATGCGTTTGGATCGTTAATCAAGCGCTGCAGCCATTTGCCGCTCTATCTCTCTCTCTCTCTCTCTCCAAGGCATCTGTGAATATGGATTTATGAAGTCTCATCAATTAATCCTGTTTGTTTGCCTTCAATGTATGAAAACGTTGCCTTTGGCTTTATTATCCTGTGAGAGTTGACTTACTGACTGATTCGCAATTAGCTGGCTTTTAAAAGGTAAAAGTGACATATTCGGCTACATAACTAACTACATACATATGCACTTATGTATATAGGTATATACAGTATATCGTATAAGTAAGATAACTTCGTCGTCATTTAAGGCTTTTCCTTAAAATGTTTTTCACAGAAGAAGAAAAATAAAAGAAAAGATGAAAAAAATTTGCACACATTAAAGCTTCTTCGTCTTCTTCTTCATCTGTGTTGATTGATGGCGTAAATTGTTTGCTTGCATAACTATGTACATGCCTGTCTGACTGTTCATTCTGCTGGGTATATACACCTGTGTATTTATAGCGACTGTACTTGTACCTGTGCGTTTAGTTTAGCATGCCTTGTAAAATATTTGCTAAATTTGCTTAATTTTCTCCAAATGAACTCCCATAATAATTTATAACCCGATATTTGTTTCATTTGTTTGTCAATCAGCCGCAGAGAAAACTTCATCGTCAGCTTTGCCTTTGAAACTTAAGAAATTCTCTCCCATGGACCCCTCTCTCTCTCTCGCTTGCTTTCAAAGAATATTTATTGATGAAGACATTGAGGTAGAAAACAGAAAATGTAGTCTGATGATGATTATTTCCGAAATTAAGCAAAAGTTTGTTGTTTTTATTGTTAATGTTGTTGTCATTGTTGTTGAGTGTCGAGTGTTGCACGTCAAAGAGGGATAGTAGTAGAGGAAGGGAATTCATTAAAAGTCCTTAATAATGCATGAAGTTTTGTTTATGAACATCAGCAGAATAATATGCAAAATGAAATTGGAGCAGCCATACAGACAGACGATTAGCATGGACCAGTAGTCAGGCATACACCGAAAATTAAATTGATTTTTTGCAAATTTTCTTTAAAGGGGAACAGTTTTCAAATAAATTCTTTAAATCCATAGACTTAAAGAAATGAAGGGGCGGGGTGAGATCTTAGTATGTTCATAATTTTCCGCGTCTACGGATGTCTAGCAAGGTAGAAAGCCATCGGTAGGACATCTAACTTGAACCTGAATAGGCGCTTACAAATGAGCTGCCAGAATAATTAATAGTGGTGCCATGCCCACTGCACCTGCATCGGTACTGGAGATAATTTTAAACCTCCTTCTGCTTGTTCTCTAATGTAGGGTCTTGGTGGCTAAAGAAAAGTAACCGCCTGTGGATGATTGGTTAGCGCCTTGAGTCAAATACTGATTTCGCATGAAACGTGAAAGGACTTACGACTATCGGAAGCAATGACCAATTCCTGATACCGCGTTACGACTTTCTAATGAGATTCTGAATAAAGAAGTCTGAAAACACATTGCAGAACACCTTGTAAAGTACTACACGCTTGTCCTCACCGATGGCTACAAATTAAACGGAACTGTTAGCGAAATTTTTTCGGAATCGATTATAATAGCCCAGCCTATAAGGCTGGCGCATTACTGTAGCATCTCTCACGCAGAAGTGTTGGCAATACAGGCTGTGCGAAAAATTTTTAGGGGACGCAAATATCCCCAGTCGAGATATTACGTTAGGCAGGTGACTGTTAAAGCACTGATGTATAGCTAAAGCAGATATCTCACTGAGGAAGAAGAACGATACGCTATACATTTCATATGGGAACAAGAGCACTGTGACATTGCAGGCCATTGAGAACTGGCACAACCATCGAACTTCCCGAAGAACTCCCGACTGTAAGAATCCCTCTAAAGACCTGAGAGTTTATAATTAACAATGCAGTAATCGTGTCCATCAACAACAAATGGGCGGTTTCTAACACAAGCAAAACGGCGCAGAAAATCTGGCCAAAATTGGATGGAGCGACCAAAGAAGCACAACCCAGTATGGTTGTTGCGGTCATTATGGGGTATAACAAGGGGCATTAGCCTTTGTAGTAGCCGTAGTCCAGTAGGTAGTGTGTTCGCTTATTAGATGTAAAGCCCGGGTTCAAGCCCCATTCCAGATATCAAAGCGAAATTTGAAAAAAATATTTCTTCGGCGACCTCCTCTCAGCAGATTTCTAGCAAAAACTCTGAGATTAAATAAACCTGCCATGAAAAAGTTCATCAAAATCTGTCATTCGGAATCGACTTTAAACTGAGTCCTGCCACTCATATATGAAATTAACTCACGCAACATGAGTGGTGTGAGAAGCTAGACCGTAATCCTGACTGAAGGGTTGTAGTGGCCAACTATGTATGTATGTATGTATTGGGCTTCGACACCTTGCTAATGATCTTTACGCAATCGGCAAGGATGACGAAGAAGAAGAGACCGTTTGTCGCCTACCGGGCACATGCCCTACAATATGTCGTAGGAGGAAAAGCCAGCCGGAAAAACTGTCACACACTGGCATAGGCACTCTGAGCTGTTTAATTACAAGCTCCGAGTGGTTCTGGGACTAGAGGATAACAGAAAACAGTGTCTATGTAACCTAAGTCTGTCCATGCAACTTCTTTAGGTCGATAGCCACTACTGCTCGTTATTTGTTTTCCTTGGCAACCATATTTTCAAAATGCTACTAGTGAATACATGCATGATCTCTGCATTCACTAAACAGGCCACTGATAGGGCAGACAAAGTGATATTACTCAGTCAGCATTCATAAGTATACTGTCGCTTAGAGTACAGCATTGGCCTGCTGATATTTTTGCACTTCATTTTCATTTAAAAAAAGTGTTGAAATCATGTTTTATTTTAAAATGTATTCAAGCTTTATGACAAAAAAAAAGGCTTCAATAGAAAATTTACCTCCAATTAAATAATAATGATACACAATAATTTAAATTTTATCATCAAATTATGCAAGTGCTGCTGCTGCCTGGCATACAAAAGTGGGTTCACAATTATGGGGCAGTTTAGCAAATGGCGTATGGCATAGGGAATTTAAAGAGAAAACAATTTGAATGGAAAATTATTCAGCATTGTTTCGCAGTGCTCCCCGTACAATAAATCAGTGAAGAGAGTCTGACGAACAGCTGACAAATGTTTTGGTTCGTTAGACGAAAAGTTTTGTTTTTTTTCATATTCTGTGGTGGCCACATAATGATGGGAATTGTTTTAATAGATCATCTGCATAAATTTTTCCCCTTTTTTTTTTTTTGTTTGTTAATGTATCAAAACAATGGACAGAAAAATGTTGATGGAGTAGATTACATGGTTTTTGTTACAACGACGTATGCCATCACATCAGACAAGTGGAGTACATAGAGTAATGAGAACTAAAATTTTAATAACTTATGACAAATAGTCAGCAGACATATCAACTTGAGGATGGGAAAGTATACCAATGCAAATAAGTATGTGCTGCAATTCACAAAGATTCTATTGGAAATACTCATAGTTTACGATATCGGTCTCCGCGAAAATGTGGCACACTTCAAACTCCGTTGTACCGAAATATCTTCAGGTATTTTTGGTTTGTTGTGGCTTGTTGTTGTAAGACCCAAATATCATTGAATATATCGGATTGGTATCGACTTCAATGCTTTCTCCCTTCAGCAACATATTACTTGAGAATATGGAGAGCCATCCAGATTCTTTTCATTGGTAGCCTTTCTCACTTTGACGGTGCTGCAATGGCTTAGAGACTTATCTCTCTGCTATAATAAACTTCATTAATGCAGCCTAGTATTTCTCGCTTTGATTAACCACTCTTGACAAGCAGCATTAAGCCTTTGCATTAGGAAGAATGACTTCCTTAGAACCAAGCTAGAGAACAAGCCTGAAAGTTTAATAAATCTGGTGTTAGATCTGAAATCAAGTAACATTAGCTCCATTGGACTATTGAGAAACGATAAGCAATAGATATTGACTAATGGGCAATACTCTTTTACTCCTCAATCGATCTGCAACCTTTGAACAAGTCATCTGCAGCTAAGCAACGTCTCTTCGCATGCGTAACCATTACACAATAAAGCCTGAGAGTAAAATCAAACACGGGAATGTTCCCTTTCATTCAGTTAAAATGATAGGATTATACCCAATTTAGATCAGGTTGGCCAGGCCATCTAAAACCTTGAAGTCGCCATCAAACAGTAGGTCCTGGCACTCATGGATAAAATTAACACACCCCCCATGGGTGGTGTGAGAAGGTAATTTACAACCTGAGTAATTTTACATCTTGACTAAATAAGTAAGAATCTGACAATAAAGCAGCAATCTTCTTCAGCCTCGAATTTATCGGCCAAAGAGATAGCCTTACCGAGGTAATAAGTGTGGAATACTATAAGGGGTATGGCAACTCAAGCAAGCTTACCAGCTACACAGCTGACATCGGAGATATCGCAGTGTTCTGAAACCCACATCAGGTTAACCCAAAATACTCAATTAAAGTAGTTCCGAGACACACATATCAACATAGAGATGAGGGTTGTACAAGAAACAGTTCTAGTTGTGAGGATGAATCAGTTTTGCAGCGTGATTAAGGCCATTATACCTAAGCCTAAAATACACCAAACTAATCAGGGTGGCAGAGAGATGTTCACAGATCAAGCTTTTCAAAGAATATTTTACAGCCAATTTTATTATCAAGTTTCGAACCGTTTGTGAGAAGAAGAGACTGTTTGCCGCCTACCGGGCACGTGTCCTACAATATGTAGTAGGAGGAAAAGCTAGCCGCAGTAACTGTCACACACTGGCATAGGCAGTCTGAGCTATTTAATAACAAGCTCCGAGTGGTTCTGGGACTAGAGGATAACAGAAAACAGTGTCTATGTGATCTAAGTCTGTCCAGTAAGTAAGTGGATCGATAGCCACCACTGCTCGTTATTTGTTTTCCTTGGCAACCATATTTTCAAAATGTTACGCTAGCATCCAATAGTGAAGACTTGCATGATATGTGCATTTACTAAACAAACCCCTGATGCGGCAGACAGAGTGATATTACTCAGCCAGCATTCACAAGTATACTGTCGTATAGAGTATCACATTGGCCTGCTGGAACCGTTTGTGTAGACTTTCTGGAGCTGATCATTTAAAAGTACTAGTCTTAATTGCTTGGAATTGTAGCGCAAAAACTCCTCTAGACCAGGTTTAGACAGGGTTCAGTCAATTTCACTTAAAAATCTGTAGCACCTTAAATAGAATAAAGCAGCGCGACCTGTGCCGTAAGTTGCCTAGCTAGTAATCTTGATAAAAGAAATGTATAAAACCTCTTATAAGCTAAAACGCTCTCTCCGACTAAAGTGCAATTAAAAATATCTGACTATTTAATCTCTTTCAACTCTTGCAAAACAAAACAAAACGAAAAACCATAAAAAAGAGAAGCAAAACTATTCGACAATTTAACGACAATTACACAAAACAGCAGCTTCTGCTTTACTTGATGAAACTCTAATTTGTTTACGACAAACTTCATTCACACCCCCCCTCCAACTCCTACACCATTACCAACAAGCCTTAAACATTCGCGTCTGTCCATCTACATTGCCTGTCGATTTTACAGAAAAAACGCTTTTTTCTGGCTTTATTACGTTACGTTACGACAAAATCCCCTTGGTCGCTGTGTTTCTGTGACCAAGTGATTGTAAATAATGAAGCCACTAAAAGGCAAGAATTTTTTCATCACCACCATTACATAGCAGCAGCTCTAAAGGAATATAAAAAACCTGAGAGAAACCAAAAAATAGAAAAACAATTTTGCTGTTAAATGCTGTGTGTGTGTGTGTGTTTTACAATCTTTGTTTTCCCTTTGACGGTGACTGGCGGTGGCTGTGAGATGTACGTAGGTTGTCGGTGTAAATGTTGTTAAATAACTTCTTTTGTTGTGTTTTATTATGTTTTATGCATTTTTTTTTATTAGATGTTACAACAACAACAATAAACAATTTCTGAAATAAAATGTAAATGAAAAGAAGCACAACAACACTGCCACTGCTAGTACTTTAACACTGTGGTTAAGTAATAGAATTTTTTTTGTTCAGCTTCCTTTAGATTTCTATTCTCCTCCTTTTGTTCGTGGAACACCACAACAATAGCAGCAAACAAAATGGGAAAAACTTTCATTTAATTTTAAATGTTGGCGTGTTTGAAAAAGCGAGTCATGTGTTCGAAATGTTGTTATCCTGAAGCCTGGTATGACCATGTGCACTCTTGTGCTGCTAATTTTATAGTTCTCAGGCTACTTTCTCTCATCTGTTTACTGATTTTTAATGCTATTAAGTAAAAACCCAAAAAAAAAAAAATACCTAAAGTGGTCTACCACGCATACAATATGAGGGGACAGGAAAAAGTGGAAGATAAAGAGCCTTACGCTTAATCTTAGGTTAGGTTAGGTCGAAGTGGTGGCTCTGATATCAAAGAGCTAATTTGAGGACGCATAGCGGCCCGTTATGATGCCACGAGTGAACGCAGTCTCTGTACTGACCAAGTTCCACCAAAATCAGGGAAGAGAAGGAAGTTGGTCTGCTCAGGGGCTGCACATCAAAGCACGACTATGGGTCAATTCGACCTCCGGGTACTGTACTTGTCTTAATTTACAAGTACACGTCCTCTAACCCCACACTGGAAAACCAGTCAGAAAGTTTGATGAACGAAGCTATATCCTTGACATCAATAGATGATAGCTCCGTCAAGCTGGCAAGAAATGGAGAGCCAAACAACCTATGGCTGCACCTTGCAAGGGATGGGCACTGACAAAGAAAGTGGATAACAGTCTCCTCTTCCTCAGCAGATCTGCATCCACGGCAGAAGTCGTTAAATGGGAGTCGCATCCTTCCCGCTTGTCTACCCATAACACAGTGACCTGTAAGCATGGCCACTGTGATTGAGATGATGTCACGACCAAGTCCAAGTAACTGGTTGGTACGCCTTCTATCCATCAGGGGCCAGATGAGTCTAGCGGTAGAGCAGGACTCCTAAGGATAGGTTGGCGTCTAGAAAGAATTTCCGCGCAATGGTCAGTTTGACCGAGGCGAGTGGCATGCCCAAGTCTACTGAAGAGGATTCCGGAAGCAGTGCTCCAGCTCTGGCGAGCTCATCGACCCTGCAGTTCCCGGAAATATTACTATGTACGCTTAATCTTAGTTACTTAACTTAATTGGTAATTAAAACCCTTTAGTTAAGATTACAACCTAGTTTCTTACACCATCCATGTTGTGTGTGTTAATTTTATCCACGAGTGGCGGGCCTTACTGCAAAAACTCGGAACCGAACAAAAAATTTTTGAAGTGTTTCTTTACTCTCGGAATTTTTGGCGGCCAGAAGACGGCTGAGAGGAAGTCGCCGAAAAAAAATTTTTTTTTCGTATTTTGTTCAGGATGTCTGATCTGCGGTTTCAATCATGTGCTCCTGTCTAATGAGCCAACACACTAACTACTAGACTAGCCTGCGTCTTCAAGCAACTTAAATCTTGCAGCATAATGCAATGGAAATAGCAATTTTCGCTGGCTAGCCTTTGTGTCCAATGAGTTCTCCTTTTTAAATCGTCCCAAGTGCAAACATCAGGACGAATACAGAATGGGTGCTCGTATGATGAACAAATCAAAATCACTCATACAACCTGTAGGGCAACGAAACGATTTTTCTTAGCCACTGTAAATTCATGGAAAATATACGCACCCCCCAGAGTAATTGTGTACGTGTGTATGCGCGTAAAATGAGAGTAAAAGTTGTCATCACATGTTTTTATGGTTGCCTGCATGAGGATTTTTTATGAGTACAAGCAGTAACAGCAACATATGTATGTGTGATAGAGTATAAGTATGTGTGTTAGTGGCATAATTTATCTTCAATGTTCCATCGCTATTCTCTGTAGTATATGTATGTATATATGTATGCATGTGTAAGTGTATGTACATGTGCATAAAAAGAAGAAAAATTGTGGACATTTTAGTTTTTTTTTTTTTAAATTTCTCCATATTTTTTTTATTCATCTACAACCAATAACATGTTGTTGTTTTCTATAACTTTTCAATTTCATTGTTGTTGTTGTTGTTATTTTGTGGTTGTTACTGTTCTTATAATTATAATCCCTTTCCTGCTCTGCTTGATTCTCTTCATGCAATCAATGAGAAAAAAATATTGGCTGCTACTGGTTGCTTTCATTTTTTCTCCATCTTTATTACCCTGCTTTTAAAATTGTTGCTGCCGTAACTCTTTACGTAGCTACCCGGTAAATGATGCATCATCATGTCAAAGTTGAACAAAAGATATTAAAACACCAGCAACACAAAAGAAAATGCAGAACAAAAAATATGTTGCACAAGTGTAATGAGATGAGGAGAGCAAAGGTACAAGCGTTTTGTAATTGAATTTTAAATTTCAATCATTTATTAAAAAAAAATATTGTTTTTGTTGTGTTTTTATTTAATTGAGCTACTATTACAAGGCAATTGTGGTGGTTAAGGGATTCTGCAGAAATTTTGAAAATTGTGAAACATATTCAAATATGAGTTCAATGTGGCATTAAATGGGCTTAAACTAGATTACGAATTTCTATTCCAACTGGCTGGTAGTATTAGAATCGGTAGACATTCTTTGATGAGGTCATTAATAGCCTTTCTAGTACTTTATTGCAGTTTACTTTCAGTTAATTTATATATCAGTCCGTTTTAAGCATCCAGAGTTGTCTTTTCGTAGCCTACAATTTATTTGAGAAACAGACAATATCGATGGCATAATCTAGTTTACATAATTTATTTATTGGCCTGCTTAACGGTTTGTTAAAAATAAGATCACATGTAACGCTCCTCAGTTTCTTTCCTAAGTATTATAATTGTGGTGAAGACGAGCGTTAGTACTGCAACCATACGATCAATTGTCCATCCCTCATACTTTATAGGGTACGCCTATTCTGTCTTCTTCAAGCCTATTGCCCCTGGCAAACCTCAGGATGCTGCATGGTGTTCACAGTGATAATGTGCTGCCTAGTAATTTATATTCGCCCGGGTGTTTTTTCCCGATATGCCTTAAAGCTTTAGCGTTTCCAAAAATGTGTTCCGAGCTTAAGACATCATACATACATACATAACTGGTCATTACAACCCATCAGTCAGGATTACGAACTAGCTTCTTAAACCACTTATGTTGTGTATGTATGTTCATTTTATAATATATGTATATGGCGGGACCTACAGGTTAATGTCAACTCCAAACGACATATTTTATTGAGAAACTTTTCATGACAATTTTATTTACTCTCAGAGTTTTTGTTAGAAATCTGCTGAGAAGAAGTTGCCGAAGGAATATCTTTCATATTTCGTTTTGTTGGAGATGTCTGACCTGGGGTTTGAACCGTAGCCTGACGTATAATATGTCAGCACACTACCAACTAGACTAGAGCGACATACGTATTTTTGAGACAACCCTTATTCTAACTAAGTTCACTTTGAATCTACAGTGCCCAGTCAAGAGGCTGGCTACCAACCTCAGATTATTAGATCTCCTTTTGTTGCAATTTCCCACACAAGATTTTATTGCCTAAAGCCCTTTTGGTTTGAGAAGAGTCTTTGCTTCTCTTTATCTTCACTTCTGTTGAGCATACCTTACCAAACATCTGCCGCTACTCCATAGAAGTTTTCTGGAGTCTGGAACGATGTGGAAGCTCCCCTCTTCCCAAACTAGTCTGCTTATTTCCGAGAATTCCTACATGAGCTGGCGCCTAGCAGTGGGTAATCTTATTTTACATACCCAGCCGATACAGCTTCTCCAGATAGGCCCATACTATTTTCGATTTATTATCAAGGAACCGATTGCTCGATTGGCGGTTGAAAGTAAGAACTTTTATGTCCAATCTTTTGTACTTCCAAGTTGAATTGGTATTGACTACCGTTTGGAAGACAGTTTTGAATTTCCACATTTGTTTTGAATTTTTCAACCTTTGACAAAAAACTCTCGCTCCCGTCTCAGAATCCCTTTTTGGCCCATCTGTATAATAAAAATGAGACCCTGTTTTGAGAGAGAGTTTACAGCTTACAGATTAGCACAATCATTTTTGTTACTAAGTCTCGTTGCGAAGCACTTTCCTGGGAACAGTTAAACAGGGATCTGTCTGTTTTTCGATTCCTTGAGATATCGGATTATAAGAATGGTCCTACGAGAGTATGATTTTTGAATTGCTGTAAACGAAAGTTTCGACCATAGATGGGCACTTTGCAGTACCAGTAAAATTTCAGTAAAAATTGATTTTTACTGATTACTGAAAAAAATTTCAGTATTCAGTAAAATTTTACTGTTAATGCAATCTAAATTTGAATGAAATTTCATTTAAATGTCATTTAAATTTAGATTGCATTAACAGTAAAATTTTACTTTTTTTCATTTAAATTTTATTTAAATTTCATTCAAATTTAGATTGCATTAACAGTAAAATTTTACTAAATACTGAAATTTTTTTCAGTAATCAGTAAAAATCAATTTTTACTGAAATTTTACTGGTACTGCAAAGTGCCCATCTATGGTTTCGACAGTAGCTCCTTCAAAAGCCATCTTTGGCAATATAACTTCCTCTCTTTGCTATATCAAAACTCAATTGAACATTCATTAAAAACTTTTCATTCTCTCTATGATAATCGGCAAACAGAAAAACAAAATGGTAGCCATAAGCATCAGCAGCATTTGTGCTGTTGCATGTGCTGTACTGACCATTCTAATGGTTCTTAAAGCAGAATCTGCGACTTGAAGTGATTGGAAGAGTCCACTATTAATTCATTTTCTATAAAAAAATAATTACGAAAGCACTGAAAAGTTGAACTTAAGTCATTTGAAATGAATTACCATCACCATAATTGCTTTTAAAGGATGTCTAATTAATAGGAAAAAACAAAAATAAGGAAATAATTCTCCAAGTGCTTATGATGACGATGGCAAGCAAATCAATTATTTGAAATGAATTTGAGAGTTAAAATTTCAAAGAAGAAATTTTCTGCTTTGCAGTCAAAATCTCTTTCTTTTCATAATTTTAAATAACAAAATGATTGACTTCATCAATCACTTTAACCCTGTCATTCCAAGAACTCTATTTATAAAATAAATTCAACAAATCAAGTGTGATTTTACAAAGTAAAACGACAACAGCAGCAAAGACTATCCATTTGACTTTAAAATGTGATTGATTTAATTAATCACTCGGCAAAAGTTTATTAATTTTCATTTTCTATAACGTTTCCTGCTGCTGCTCCGGCTCCGGCTCCGACTCCGCAATTTTCAAATTAAAATTTCTTGTCACTTTTTATAAGTTTTTCCTTTGGCATCAACGATCGAATCAAGCAATTTATTTTGAAAACAATACAACCGAAAACCCATTCATCAACTGTCATATTGACATTTAATATTTGTGGCATTGTTTAATCGTTACGAACACGGACATGTACACACACACAGGTTCTCACTCATTTGCTATACAAATTAAACGTCTCAATTTCAAATTGTTAGTGACAGTAGCATCAGAGAGTGTATCCTTTAAAATTGTACACTTTTCAGCCAGTCATCACTGTTAGTGGTTGTTCTTGTTATAGCTGCTGCTCTCTTTGTATTGCAATGTATAAAACTCTATCTACTACAGTGTTGTTAATAATAATAGCAATGCTTTATAAGTTGACAACAGGTCTCACAGACATTTAGTTTGGCAATCAGTCGACAATTCAGAAGATCTTTTAGGCAGAACCAATGGCTCTTGTTTATTATTTAAAAGCTGGAATTAAAAGTCACCGGTTTTGTGTTAAATACTGAAGAGCTTTAGCAAGGCTTTGTCCAACAGGTTCAAATAAAACCAGTCCTATGCTATACGACCCTTTGTGCTTTGCACCCGAGTTAAATTCAGCACATCTTTTGATGGCGTAGACTTCCGTTTGTAAGGTACACACAAGTTTCTCCAATTACGGGATCGAGCACCACTTCACGCAACCGTTTACCACAGAATGGTTCCGAGCTTACAAGAGTGGATAGGCTCCAAAGCATGCCAGTCTCTGTATCTTGCCCTACGCCATCTGAATTCGTTCTGCCGGCCCAAACAATGGCTCCAAGGGGTCGTGATGCACTCTTAATTATTTAACTGCGCTTCCAATATGTTTCTGTATTTAATTTTGGCATGCTTGGCACTCTTTGTATGGCTCTCTTTAGGCCCTTTCAATGTCAGTCTGTATAATTTTTCTCCATTTTATAAGAACTACCTCATCCATGAGTTGAATATTTTTCTTTTCAAGAAGTTTAATCCTTCACGTAAGCGGGACTGCTCTGATTTTACTCGGATTTACCCTTCTAACGTACTCCTACTCTAGATCCCTTTAAGTGACAACGGGCCGCTATGCGTGATTAAGTCTGTTTTCTGTTACTAAGAGCGTGTTTAAACGAGGTTCTTGCTGTCAGAAGAAGCCGGGTTTTGTTAATGCTCGCCTCAAATAATTTCATCGAAAATTCTTCCACAATCAAGATCCACATTAATGTTGTACGAATTATACCTCGTAAGCAACTACAGGTTGCTTCCTATTGATGACCTCATGGATAGTGGTATCAAGTATACCCAAATAATCAAATTAACACCTCATTAAAGTCTAAGGACTCCCCAATAGTTGGCTCTAAATCTATTAGAACTGTTTGGTACATATAACCGTTTTTAGTATGTAATAAAAAAATTCAGAACTCTGTAACTCTGATCTCTGATGAGTTTCTAGTGTATTTATAACAGATCCAGAGCCTTCTTTTGAATACGAAACTGTGCTACATTTGTCAGCATAATTAAGCTCTTCGTGAGCCCGGTATCGTATGCTGTTGACACTTTTGCCACTTCTAATTGAATCGAAATACTCATACAAGAGTATAAATCACTCTATACAGTCCCCTTCCCCCCCAGGTACAATTATATAAACAATAGAATTTAATATTGATGCACACACACTCCTATCAACAGTTGAATGAAACTTTACAATTTTATTTCGATATCAATAAGTAAAGGAAAGAAATAATTGTCGTGTTATTAAAAAAAATAGATTTTAAAAATTTATTCTCTTCAGAAAGGCAAATTAAATAAATAATTAAAAAATAAACAAACAAAAATAAAGTTAAGTAGGCAAGGAATGCTACACCAGTTTAAGAATACCAAAATGCCTGTCTTGCTTTGTCTCGTTTATTTTTCACATCTTGAGGTAAACTGCCACTATAATTAAATGATAATTAAAGGGGAACACATCCTCTATTATACGATTTATTTTTGTTTTATTTTCTCGAAGGATATCTCATAATGTCTGCTGAAGACTATTAACTGCCCAGCCGCATAAACGAAAGCAAGTATTTTCCTATGAGATGCATTACCCATGCACAACTTCCAAATATGTATTCTTTTGATACATTTTACAATGGAATTAAAATCAATAGAGCCTCGTTATACATTGCAACGCATGTATCTGTATCTTTTTCAACTCCATCGGACCTGTTTTCAATTTCCATTTGTCAGCTCAGACAGTGTGGCCATAGTGTGAGCCCATGTGAGTCCAAATATGCAAAGCATAGCACTTAACGAAATGCTTATCGTCTCATTTAGGTCAATATTCGTCACCATTTTGTGGGTTTCTTTAAACATATCTGAAGTTTGCATCCAAATTGTTCGATCACTACTGTGTTAGCATTGACAGCTTGTACGATACCTACTTCTCCAGGTCAGACATCAAAACGAAACGAAATATGAACAAATATTTCTTTGGCGACTTCCTTTCTCTCAGCAGATTTCTGGCAAGAAATCTGAGAGTAAATAAAGTTGCCATGAAAATTTTCTCAAAAAAAATTTGTTGTTCGGAGTCGACTTTAAACTGTAGGTCCCGCCACTCATGTATAAAATTAACACACACAACATAAGTGGTGTGGGCAGCTAAGTCGTAATCCTGTATGTATCACAATGTGGAATAGTAATTGCCCGAGGCAGGATACAATAATATTTCCTGGTCTGACAAAAAGTTCAAGTTGTGCTAGGTAATCTTTGTATCGGTTCGGGACACATGGCAAATAACTTCTCTAGGAGCTGCAGAGATCACTAATGGACATTGCAGCCTAAGCCGCTTTAACAGAAACCTGAAGTTGGTTTGAAGTTTTGGGAAATGTTAAACTATGGCATCGCAATGGGTCTTATGTATTCAAATTTTGTCTATCCAAACGCTCTACCAACCTTTAGATAATCTTCTAATCAGTCTTACTTACGATTTTTTCTTGACTTCCTAAACTTTGTTAAAGATTTTGTTTCAGTGCAAAAATAAAACAATTTTTGATCAAAAGTTTATCTTGTTTTTGTTGTTTTTATTGGGTTTCTCTCTATCCATCTTGTTTAATTCGTTATGCTCCAGAAATTCGTAATTGACCCATTGGGTGTGAAAATTTTTCTTAAATTTAGTTTTATATCCTGAAATAAACTTGCAATACGTTAGAGAGAGAGAGAGAGAGAGAGAGAGAGAAAGAAAGGGAAAGAGTAAAGGAAAAAGTATTTAAAACCCGTATATTTTCGGAAGTTACACACACATGCACATGCAATATTGTGGGTTTGCATAGCAAAAAAATAAAAAAAAAACTTGTCATCTTCAATTAAGTTGGCATAAACGAATTACTTTTTCTTTCAAATTCAATTTTAAACACTTTCTTCATAGGGGAGCAGATGTTTGTTGGTTTTTGGAAGAGAAACCATAATTTGTTGACGTCTATTAAAATTGATTAGAAATTAAAGCATCTTCAATTTTTCTTTTTTTTTTTTTTGGTTTGCCTTGTCTTGTTAAAAATTTAACCACAATTGATTTAAGTGTTTAAGCAAGTAATCATTTTAGAAATTAAATCAATTTTATTTAAATCCAGAAATTTTTAAAGAGAAATTTAAAATTAAATTTGAAACGTAAGGCCATTCATTGGAGGACAATATTTATTATACTTCCAGAGTCCAGAGTTGTGATGGTTAGGGGATACCCATTTAGTGGTTTCAAAATCACTGGTCTGGTAAGGCTGTCAGCTTATCTGGAGTAATGTGACAGGATAAATCAAGACCTAAATTGCCTTAATTAAAGCAACGTCTATGAAATTATTTATGTACGCTAACACATACAACGGATTGCTGTAGTCTAATAGGAGGTATGTTGGCTTACTCGAGGAGAGCTCGTAAGTACTCTGACATCTCAAAAAGAAAGGAATTTAAAGAAAACATATTTCTTTCGGCAACCTTGCCTTAGCAGTCTGCTGATAAAAATTCTCAGAGTAAATTTTCTTTTTAAATCTGTTGTTCGAAGTTGAAGTTAAACTGTAGGTTTCCCAAGCTTCATGAATAAAATTAGCACAGACACCATAGCTAGTGTGAGAAGCTGGTCATAATCCTAACTAAAAGGCTGTAACAACCAATTAAGTAACAAATACAAAACAGGACCGACTTACGGTTGCTCTTAGTTGGTTTCCTCTCCTTCATTCATTCGCTACGTTCAAAGTATTGTTTTAGAAAGAAAATCGAATTTCGGATATATAGGATGCCTCACTGGATCTATACATTTTACATAATTACATTTTTCAGCATGACAATGACCCAAAGCACACTTCAAGGTTAGTGAAGTTTTGGCTTTCGGGTCAAAATATTGAAGTTCTGGACTGGCCACCCCAATATCCTGATCCCAACGTAATTGAAAATGTATGGGCAATTTGTAATAGAGATCTTAAGGACAAAAACCTTCGAAATAACGATAAATGCTTTTAGCTGGTTCAACAAAGTTGGCAAAACATATCAGTACAAACATGCCAATGTTTGATACAAAGTTTGCCGAAAAGACTTGCAGATGTTGTTCAAAACAAGGTCTATCCGACAAAATATTAAAGAATATGCCCATTAAATCTGAATATATTAAGATATTTTTAAGCTGTTTGTAAAAATATTTTTTGTTTCTAATTATATGACCAACCTGAAATTGGCATTTTTGGTTTTTAGCTAATTTTTTTAAAAATTATAATTATGCTGTGAATTTTTTCATTATAAACATAAAGCTAATTAGTTTAATTGCTTTTTTAGCTATTAATTTTAAAGTGAGTAACAAAAGTTTTGAAAATAAATTAACAAACATACATGTTGCCAAGTCGTTTCTAATTATAAGGCCACCACTGTATATGTCGGACCTACAGTTTAAAGTCGACTCCGAAGGACAGAATTTTTTTTGAGAAACTTTTTATTGCAATTTTTAATTACTCTCTGAGTTTTTACCAGAAAACTGGTGAGATTAAGTCGCCGAAGAAATATTTTTCATATTTCGGTTGATCGAGATGTCTGACCTGGGCTTGGAAACGTGGCCTTACATCTAATAAGCTACATCTGCAGAAGCTGAAGACACGATTAAGAAGGCACAACTTATTGCGCACAACATGCCAATCGTTATGCCGTAGAGGAAAAAATTATCTTGGATTCTATTACGCTAATCTAACTAATCTGACGAAGATAAGAGTCCAAATGAATTCATCAGAAACCCAGTACTAAGGGAAATGAAAAACTATGCTTTCAGAATAGGCTAACCTGGGTGCCTAGCCTTTTATGTTGACAGCCCCTATTATGTTGAAATGCATAAGCTACTTTTGGGACCAACCTCGCACGTTTGACAAAACAGAATACTTCTTGTGAAAAACTGTAGAATTTCTCTCTGGAAATAGCATTTATGCAACCACTGCAATAAATGCATTTGCATTTTAGAAACAAACAAAACTTTGTTTTTTTTCTTTTTAAAAACTTTTTACATCCATGGCAACGCATAGTAACGCATTAAATTTGCATGCACCACCATTAAAGGTGCTTTTCAAAAGTACCCGTATAAAGTGGTAAAACGTATGCAAAATATGTTTTCTTCTAAGCAACAATAAAAGAAAATAAAACTTTTAAATCAACTTTATCTGGAGCTTTATCTAGAGTATATTGTATGGCAAGGTTTAAGAAAAAAAATTTGCTTCTGGTACTGAAGAGAAAAAGAATTTTAAAAATCAACAGGCCAAGATAATATTGAGCAAAAGGTGGTATATACATATATTGTTACGAGGACAAACACAAACTAGATAAGCAAACAAGTTAATAACAAAATACACCCATCATACGCTAAACAGATTTACACAAACAAATACATAGAAAATGAAGAGACTTTCATATAGGGGGAGAATTCTACTATTTAAATATCAGACGCAATTAAAACGAATTTCATTGTAAAAAATACACAATTTTCTATAAAATTCATGGCGTTTTAAGCCAAAAAATTTTCCTGCAAGACTTACTGCCTGTGTAACCTTTAAAGAAATATGAATTGAAAGAAACGGCATGTTTTTAAACTCCATTGAATATCAGATTCGTGCTCTATCACATCAACCAGAAGAAAAACAGAGTGTTTGTTTCTTGTTATAAGAGACGAAGATTCTTTATCTTTAGAATTTAGCACAACAAGTGGCATTTGAAGTACCGACAATGCTAAGCAGCAACTTTTTTTTTTTTTGTGTGTCAGTGATTTTGAAGAGACCTTTGGAGTGCTGGTTTCTTTCTTTCGCCTTTGTAAAGATGGCATTTATGCAACTAAACAAACCAAACCAAACCAAATCGTTTTGTGTTGGAATAAAATGATGACATTTGCTTTAAAAAAAATGGAAAAAAAAATTTGTCTTTACAAAATAAGCAACGAAATTATTTGAACTGTGTATAGAAATTTGAGTGGATTTTTACAATATTTTGGGACACCAGCAGCGTGATAGAAAATCGTCTTTACAATACAACAACAATAAAAAAAAACTTGTAATTTTCTTTAATAGTTTTGTAGATAAAAATAAAATGTTTGCTTATTTTGTTGTGGTGTTTTCTACTTATTTTGCAAAAAAAAAATATTCAAATTTTAAATACATTTCTTGCAACCCTTTTTTGTCACAGCAATTTCGATTGTAGTTCTTTAATTTTCCTTTAATAATTGTACGAGGGTAGTAGCAACACTATTCCACTCAAATAGAATCCGAACATTTGTTTACGGCTATAAAACTTTAGGTGGCAGAGTTTAAATGAGGGCGTCCTGATCCCCTGTGCACTTTTTTATACTGAAGAGTTGTTAGTAATTCTCAATTGTGTCCTCTCTGACCTTTTATTGAAGCAGAGGGCTGAACTGTTGGCCGTAAGGCTCAATGCAGTTAATTCCTGGCTCTATCTGGACTGTTACAGTGGGTTGTCTACATACATACACAACATAATTGATCATTACTACCCTGCAGTCAAGATTACGACCTAGCTTCTCACGCCACTTATGTTATGTTATAATATGTTAATATGTACGGTTTAAAGTCGAATCCGAGCGACAAATTTTTTTCTAAAGTTTTCATGATAATTTTTATTAACTCTCAGAGTTTTTTCCAGAAATCTGCTGAGTAGGTTGACCACATGGTTTCATATAATTTTCTTGATAGAAGATTTGATTTTAGAATTCCAACTAAAGAGGATTTGTCTGACATTCTAAGGAACTCTTTGAGGCCTTAAAGAATCTACCAAAATATTGAGCAAAAGTTGGTATATACAACAAACGAGATAAGTAAACAAGTTATACAGACAACAACAAAATACACCCATCATACGGTAAACAGAATGACACAAGCAAATGGAAATGACGAGACTTTCATACAGGCTGCCCAATTCAGGCTGCAATGTTTAAGAGAAAGAGTTCTTGGCCATATTAAATGCGAAGCAATACTTGTTGGTTAACGAAGTTTTCACTAAAAATCTCCTGATTTAAACGAATAGCAAAGCTACGATTAACTTCCTTATAAACGTTATATCGACAGTTGTCCTTGCATAAAAATCTCGATAATTTCTCAGAATCCTTCAAATCTAAATCTTAAACGAATTCCAGGACATGATATTAATATCATTGACAATTATATTCCAGTGCTGTTACTATTTCCAACCAGCTACAGAGCATAGGTGTTCCGATTACTTCTGTTGTTCTTCGGAAGATTCAACTTCATTCTCAGCGTAAAGTAACGTGCAGTATTGGTGACATGGATAAGAAGAGAACTGATTGTCTTCACTTCTTAAACTGTATGGCCATCCATTTATTGCTATTCTTATCTGCCACAGCCTCATTAGAAAAAATAACGATAGAATGCCTTCTGCAGCTGCCGTAGGTCTGAGAAAGAGGAAGAGATTATCTTCCACCTAGAATGTGTCAGCGACCATCTTATATGATTTCGTGCAATAGCAGTCGAGATAGTTTTCTGCAGGATATATTTGATAACAGGGTTGGAAATTGAGAACTGACAGACTAGAAAACCGCAACAGGATTCGAGTAGAATAATTTTCCAACAGCTGAGAATTTTATTTCTTGCAGTCACTTAGGGCATCTAAATTAAACGATTCACTAGCAAAGTAATATTTATGTTGACCTTAAAAGCGTTTAAATTTTGAATTTGAATTTCTCGTTTCTTTAAGTTGTGACACAAAAACGAAACAGAAATTAATTAAATAATCCAGCATTTATTTGTCTCTGTTGACTAAATCGACAGAATAAATGCCAAAAAAAAATACTGTCTTTATAAAACGAGTGACAGAATTAATGTAACAAAGTTTTCTTCTCTTTTTTGTTTTCAGAATCTTATGGAGCAGGACACTCAATAGTAAGTAACAGCTTTAGAATCGTTTAAAACTAGGATACGAAAAATAAAAAGAAATAAAAATATTTTAAATGAAAACAACTTGAACTCGTTCTTATGCTCTTATAAATCGTTTTTGTTGTGTAATACAAGAGCAAAATATCGTATTTTGAATAGAAAATGGCAGCGATTATGAGAATATTTGGTTGATATTTTTTTTCTGTTCGTATTGGACAAATGGAGCTCAATAGTGCTTTGGTTTGGAGATAGTAAAGTGAATAGTTTGAAAGCGCTTTAAATTTGTTAAAAAATTGTAAGAAATAATAAATTTGATTCATTTCATAAAAAGCCTTTATAATTTAAGCAGAGAGAATTCTATACTTCTTACTTACTACTTACATAACTCGACGTTACAACCGTTTAGTCTGGATTTCAACCTATCTTCTTACACTACCCACGTCTTCTGCGAAACTCAGATTTTTAAACTACTTTGGCAATATTTTTAATTTCCATTAAAAAATAATTACTGGGCTTTTGTTCTACAAAATCAAATCAACATATTTTTATTTCCGTTTATTTTTTTACTACAGGCTTTAAATGATTTCTAAAGGGAGAAAGCAAGAAAGAGAGAAAAATAATTAAATTTCGTATAAAAAAATTTAAATTTTCTTCTTATGAAAAGTTAAGAATTGAAATTTTAAAATGCTGGCCACCTACTTAAATCAATTGACGAGACGAGAAGGACGAGAAGGAGACTCCTGATGGAGGTCGGAAACAGTATTATGCTCTATGGGAGCGAGATTTGGGCCGAAACGCTAGATGTCAAAAAGCGGGCAAGGTCACTTGTATCGGTACAGAGAACGGCTGCATTGCGTATCACGTCGGCATATCGCACAGTGTCCGCCCCAGCCGTACTTGTGATAGCAGGTACAATCCCTGTGGATCTGCTGGCGGCAGAGCGGATGGAGATATATAGAGCGAAATCGGCTGGAGATCACATAACCGGTCACTTCAGGGAAAACACCGTCTCAAGATGGCAACGACGATGGAACGATGAAGACAGAGGAAGGTGGACGGCGAGACTTATCCCGGACATAAGGCCATGGATTGGTCGGAAATTTGGAGAGGTGAATTATTACGTTACGCAGATGCTATCGGGTCACGGATATTTTAGGAAATATCTGCACAGGATAGGCAAGACCGCTTCCCCTTACTGTCTTTACGAAGAAGGGGAAGTTATTGATGATGCAGAGCACACGGTTTTCGAATGTGCACGCTGGCAGAGCTATCGCTCTGTACTGACGTCGGAAATTGGAATGATCACGGCCGCTAACATTGTCGGTGTTATGACTGCGAGCAGAGAAAATTGGGCCTCAGTGGCGAATTACGTGGAGCGCATTCTAAGGCTGAAGAAGAGAGACCTTGAGGCTGCAGAACAGGCAGGCACGCCGGCATAATTTATACGGACATAAGTGTCAAAGGAAACCGACACGGGATCCTGATCTAAAGGAATAATGGAGACACGTGAATGTCAATTTCAATTTTTTTATACGAAATTTAATTCTTTTTCTCTCTTTCTTGCTTTCTCCCATTAGAAATCATTTAAAGCCTGTAGTAAAAAATAAATTCTATTTCCTTCAAACAGAACTGATGATTCGATATTTTCGATTACGTGTGGTTTAAAGGACAAGCAAGAATGACATAATTGTGCCACAGTTTCCGGTTACTATTTCCGGCTGAAATTCAATTTTCATAAAAAAATATTTGTTCTTCTATTTTTAATGCATTTAAACGAAATTTCTCTGTTACCTTTAAAGGAAACTCTCTTTCTTTCATCTCTCTCTCCTTATCTAATCTCCTTTATTTAATAAATTTGTCAGAGCATAGTAACATAAGAATGCGTTACAATACACAGAATTTAAGATAGAAAGTTTAAAGTTTCTTTACAAAAAAATCCTTAAATTCCAGGTGAAACGTTTAATATTTTCAAAACCGCTGGTCTGCTAAAGGTTGTTGTGTGAAATGACCTTTATTTAGTTAAAGTTTCATCACGCCGTCAAAGTATAACGCCATCAAAATGCGACGCCGTCAAAGCGTGACGCCTTCAAAAAGTAGTGCCGTCACAAACTCACGTCGTCAAAAAGTGAGGCCATCAAAATAGTGAAAACTTACATATAAAATAGCCACTCTTCGAGCACGACCGACTAATTACATTCCTACTTACTATACTTAATCATTGATTACAATCCAGTAGTCAAGATTACAACCTAATGTCTCAGGCCACTCATGTTGTGTGTGTTAATTTTATCCATTAGTGGAGGGACCTACTGCTTAATGTAGACTATGAACGACAGATTTGCGGAACTTCTCTCTCAAAAGTCCGCTAAAAGGAAGTCGACAAAAGAAATATTTTTTCATACATTAGTTTGTACTGAAGTTTGAGCTGTAATTTAAACTACGGATTCTCTCTATATGTCACCATACTACCTATAAGATTACGGTGACTTCTCGTCTAAAAACCATCAAACAGGCAAAGAGAATATTGTGTCAAAGAGAATATTGCTGCTGTAGCCCAAAGTTTTGAAGAAGACTAAGTTTTGCCGACTACATGGAAAATGCATACGAATCAGAGATCAGCAATGAGTATCCAAAAAGATGAGTAGATTCAAATCATACTCATAATTTCTGATACTACTTATACGCATTCATTCTTATTTTATTATCATACTCATACTACTCATATTCAAAGTTTTAAGTACTCATCGTACTCATACTTAACAATATGCATGATGTTGTTAATTTCGACTCCCCTTTACTCAGCATTTACAAGAATCACAACATCAGTATGATTCGCGTACGAACACTACAATACTCACTAGAAGGTTGTGTGTTTGCTTTATTTGCTGTTTTTGTCTTTTTTTCTTTTTTCTTCTTCTATTTATGGAAATGCAACAACAACTAAAGCTGTAAAATTTGATGAATGATTCGAATCACTCGAATCATTTATGAGTATTATAAGTACTTTTCTATATTTATGAATCTGAATGAGTAGGCGTATGTATCAAACATATTTCGAATGTTATGAGTTTGATGTCAAAGTTGTACTCATACTCATTGCAACGTGTACTTATAAATCAATGTTGTAATGAGTACAAATGAATCAGATAGTTGAATTTCAATACTGTTAACTCAGTCATACTCAAAATTTCATGAGTACTTATGAGTAGCGAAAAAACGATTAATTGTTGATCTCTGATGAAACTGCATCGAAACGGCATGCGTATAATAAAGCTCATAGAAAAATTAAGCTGATTGAACTCATTTGAAACTGACCTAAGAAGAGCATTTTTTTTATCAAAGAATTGTTTTCACTCTAGTTCAGGAATGAACATCATTCCTAGTGAAATAGCTACGCTCGTTAGCAAAATTGGGAAGGATCATTGTCGGTTTGATGCGGATCATCAGTCAAATTTTCCTTCGAAATGAGCATGGTGTTGCTGTTGCTGACTTAATTTTTGTTTCCCAAAACTATTCAGCTTAACATTTTAAATGTCTGAATATAACCGGTCGGTCTCATTTGTTATACAGTTCGCTTAACAGTCGATGTGTTCCAGAAGTGTACTGTTCACTGAACCCTTTGATCGTGCGATCTAAGGCCTTTGAATTACTTTCTACGAGACTATATTTAATCATTGATTTATGCCAACAAATCAGCAACTCTAGAGGCATTCGAAATCAATATCCAATCCGCCATTGATGCCATACGACCAGATTTAATGGAAAGGTAATCAGCAATTGAACTGGTGTAATGGATCATCTAACTCGTTGCAGCGGCATGCTTATACCGAATTATAATAAAATAATTTCATTCCAACTGCATTTCTATTTCAATATTTAGTTCTTAAACTCTTAAGAGAAACACCCGACACAACCAATAGTTTCAAACTTGCAAAACCATCTAGTTTTTCTCAGTTTATTCATTATAATGCCTGCCAGCTTTTCAGGTTCTTACTGTCATTTTTTTCAGTGCTCTCAGCATGATTGTGCTGCTTTAAAATTGACCACAATTTTAATACATGCAAGCAAATAATACAAAAACAAAATACTGTCGCATTCATTCACGTGTATTTGAGTCTTTGTGGTATAGTATACATAAGCAAGAGAGTTGGAGAGAGCATGAGAGAGAAAGAATTTCTCTGTGTTGTTATAAACGTTGCGGTAAAGGTGTTTTTAATGTTGAAAGTGTATGAGTGTGAAAGTGTCAATATGTGTCATTCGATAATCGGCTTTTAATGTTAATGTGTCAGCAGCAACAAAGTGCTCCTTAATCCTGCCAATTATTTTGCTTTTCACAAACTAACTAACTAAGTGAGTCACAGAGTGACTGACTGCCAGTTTGGGAAATGGTGTTGATTTTTGGTTACAAAAATATTTTAATTTGACTTTATTGTTGTTAGTGTTGATGTTTGCTTTTGTATTTGTGTTGTGTTGTCAAAACAAATAATTGCTTCATTAAATCATAGAGTATTTAAGTAACTTTATGCATTCATACATATATTGAAATATTTGAATGTGTGTATGTGTAAATGTTTGGAACAGAATATTGAAAATTTGTTTTGGGAAAAGTTTTTGAACGAAAGTTTATTTTAATTTTCCCATTTAATGACCATATTTTGTTAATGAAAATGATTTTCCAAGTAAAATATGTTCCCATTGAAGTGATTATTAAACTTTAAATGGAAACATATTAGGAAATAATAAATGGATGGTCTGGGCTACTCTGTCTGTAGTAGGGAGGCAATTAAATGTTTTAGTTTCACTACAACTACAGGGAGCTTAAAGGCCAATTTTATGAAATAAACTAGAAGAGCTTAATGTGCGTTATATTACGTTTAAATTTATTGACACTGAAGTCTATAAAAGAGTGGAATAGAGTGTTTTGTAAAAGAAAGTAGAAGGTCCGAGCCATCGGGTGGAAAAAGACTAAATGACTTCACCCTAACCCGAGGATTTTTCTGTGGAATTTCGAATATTCAAAGATACCTCTTTGAAGTCGTCGTGGTCTAGTAGGTAGTGTGTTGGCGTATTAGACGAAAGGCCCGAGTTCAAATCCCAGGTCAGACATCAAAACGAAAATATGAAAATATTTCTTCGACGACATCCTCTCAGCAGATTTCTGGCAAAAACTCTGAGAGTAAAAATTGCCATGAAAAGCTTCTCAAAAATCTGTCGTTCGGATTCTACGTTAAACTGTAGGTCCCGCTAACCATGTATAAAATTAACGCACACAACACGAGTGGTGTGAGAAGCTAGGACGTTGTACAATGGGTCAATTCGACCTCCGGGTACTGTACTTGTCACAGTTGACAAAGTACACGTCCTGTAACCTAACCTAATGTGAGATAACTCTTCTTTGGGTTCCAGGCCAAAGGGCAATCGTAAGAAATTGCATTGTTTATGGACTGATCAGGGTCGGACCAGGGTCGTGTGGACGCATATATCCACAGGTTTTATGTGGAGGCTCAATCTTGTTGGCATCAGGAGGGTACGTGCAATATCGTTAGACTCTGCAAGACACGTGTGGATAATAATCTTCCATAAATCGCATGTGCATTCATCCCACAGTAGTGGTTCTATTGGTAACCATGTCGTAAGACTCGATATTACGACAAATGACTTCTGCAAGGGCTGTTTGTTTGAGGAGGAGGAGAAGATTATATTTCATCTCATATGGCGGTGCCCTATTGTTGTAATAAAAAACCAAGGTTTCTTGCCTCTCACTTTCTGACTTTCTATACCGAGCTCTTAAATGAAAAGATTTCTGCGATAGCAAGAATTAGCCCACAGGCTTAGATCGAAATTTCTCTAGGGATTGTTTGAATGTTTGAATTGATATCCAGCGAATGCGCTGGCTCGGACATGTCGTTCGAATGGAGCAGATGCTTCGGCGAGACGGGTATTTGATGCGGGGATCTGCGGAAGTCGGCGAAGAGGATGACCTTGTATACGTTGGAAGGACCAAATCGAGGAAGCCCTGTCATCGATTGGTGTGACCAACTGGGGTAGGCGCGCAAGAAACAGAGGCGCCTGGAAGGATGTGTTGCGGCTGGATAAAATCCGTTTATCGGGTTGTTAATGGCCAATTAAGTAAGTAAGTAAGTAAAGAATGTTTGATTACCGGATTAAATATTGATTGTGGTTTCACAATGAGCCTATATGATAGCCTATTGAAGTGATATAACAGCAGCATAAAATTGTTTCTAATAAATTCTTATGAGAATAAACAAACAAAAAAAAAAGATCAAATAGAAGCAATTACAACAACTGGATTGATTTGCATCCTTGATAAATAGAATTCTAAGGTTACTAGCTTTTAGATCAAAATAAAATCTTCTCAAATTTTACTGAATGCCATATTAATTGTAAACATTCTAAAGTTGGTTTTCAAATAGAATCGGTAGACTAATTTTCGGCTTTGCTAAACAAATATTTCATAAAACTAAACAAAATAGAAACATTTTTATTTAAAATACCACAAAAAAAAAATATACATACAACGTATTTAAACTATCCATTACACATACTCCCCATCTAACACTTGTAAGTATGCAAACAGCGAGTAACACACTCTCTTACAGAATGTAATTCTCATTCTTATTTACATCACATACCGAAACTGTCACATGCAGCATCAACAACGCATATGCAAACATGCATACTGGCTAAGCACACTCTATTGCATATAAAACAAGTGAAAATTCACCAACACATGCATACCTTTACACATTCATACACAAAAAACTTTATATTATAACGGGTGATTTTTTAATCGGTTTAAAATTGAAAAAAAAAAACCTGAAAGTTTGCAAAAAAAATTTCATCTTCACACACAGCACGATAAAACTCCTTTATTTGAAAACCAATCACCAAAAAAAATCACCCTTTATTGGTTCGTGACGTTGTCGCTTTTCCTTTTTGCGGTCGAAATGAAAATCATTTACATGTGTGAGTGTAAGTACATTTTAAGGGAATAAAAAGTATTAAGAAGATATTCAAATTCAAGTTGGTACGTATATATATATATGTGTGTGGACAGGTATTAAATCATATTTTTTGTTACTTTACTATAGTAGAATATAAGCAAATGCGGAAAGTGTTGCCATTGCGTAATTTCAGTAAAATTCCTTCTAATACGTTTATTTTCCTTCTGAGTAATCTGAGAGCCATCTTCTCTGAACAGATCATATAGAAGAAGCCATAAAGGTGTAAGCTCTAACGATTTTCGATTCGATTTTTGGCCAAAAATATATGAAAATTCTTTTGAAGATCAGTGGCTATTTTTGGACATATAAGAAATAGTACACCATACAGACTATATGCAAATGGTAGTCCAGAGGGTGCTGTTTCCAACCGTGGTAGTGGGATAGCTGAACTAATTTTGTGAGTAGAGATTTTCAATTTTAAAAAATTGATTAGTGGCCAAAAATATATGCAAATTCTCTAGAAGATCAGTGGCCATTTTTGGACAGTTTTGGACACATAAGAAATAGCACACCATACAGACTACATAACAACTTAAAAGAACCGCTCTACTTTGATCAATTCTCGGACCAGGCTTTTGACCATTTAATATGGTTTTCTTGTAGAAATTTTATCCCAGTTAGAACAGGCACACTTCTACAGATTTACAATGCATATTCAATAATCAGTACTTTTCTTAGCTTCTTAAGGCTGCCCAATAACCAAACATGTTTATTCAACGCTGAATAATTCTTGTCTGCTTAATTGCCAGAATCAATTGCCTCCATTCGAATGAAAAGACTTCCAATCGCCTACCTAAACTGGATCGTAGAGACATCTTCGCCACTATTCGCAACTATTCTCATGGGTCAATGCGTAACCTGTAAATGACTTCTGTTGTTGTCGTAGATCAGCTGAGGAGGAAAAAAGTTCACTTTATTTGCTAATGTTCATCGCTGGCTGGATTTTCCCATTGAGTTGATACTTACTCGACAGTCTAAGGGTGCGAACAGAGTGAGCCCTGATGCCGAGCGGAGCCGAGCCGAGTTTATTGACGCTTATTTTCATGCGAGAAGAAAATTTGTATATAACACAGTGAATGCGAGAATCAGCGCTGAAATTCTGTTTATTGCATGTGTTTTGTTTTTATGTCATTTAGTCTTGTTGTTCATTTGTGTTTATAAAATTGCTGTACATTGTAATGGATTCCTCTGATGAAGAGTATTTTACTTCTCCTAGTGTGCAAGTTTAATACAAAAGAATTTGGAAAACATCCAATTACACTAAAAAGAAGAGAATTTGGTGAATTTCATAATTTATGAATTTCAACAATATACCCGAATGCAAAACGTGCAAAACGCTTTGAAACTGTTTTCTCGCACTCATCGGCTTTGATCTCTGCCCTTGTCGGCGTTCACTGTGTTATACACAAGGTTATTTGTATTGGCTTGTATGTAATCAGTTTTATCGCACTGGCAATCTTTATCGCACTAACAATCTCGGCTCGGCTTTCAGTGCTCACTCTGTTCGCACCCTAAGACAGCTATTGGTTTCGGATTAAGCTTGTTAGTTAACTCCGATGCATTAGAATTTCATTATGGTTTCCGCATTGTGATACCCGCATTAAATGTAAGGAAACTGAGGCCCAAATATCATATTAAAACCAGGCGATGGCAACACTTAGTCTTACATGCTAGCAGTTATGTGTGTGTGTGTGTAAAGTAACAGCCATATGAGAGTGCAAAACAAAACAAAAACCAAAAAAAATCACAATTGAAATAAACAATAAGAAAACAGAAGTCAAAAATACCAACAACAAATAAGAAAAACAACGATAACCTAAAGATTTTCATTTAAAACAAAAATGTCATTTGATTTTACGATTTTATAATAAATTTTGTTGCTGTTTTTGTAGCATATCTTTTGTATGTATGAGATGGAGAGAGTGTGAGTGCATATGACATAAAATCTTTTTTTAGTGAACGGAAACGGAAGTTCATTTTTAGATTTATTTTTTATATTTTTTTTGTTGGAATCTCTTAAAAACTGTTTTAGTTTCGGTTTGAATTTTTGTTTTCTTTTGTTTTGTTATCATATTTTCATAAACAAATTAAAAAATTTTTATGTTTTAAATGAAATGTTTATGTCACTTACACACCACAAATGACACTTGAAAAGTATTCAACAAAGAAATAATCTTTAAAAGAAATTTGAATTTAGAAACAGAAATTTAAATTCAAAATTTAATTTAAAAAAAAATTAATTAAAAACTTTACGGATTAGTGAGTTTACCCGTAACAAAATTTAATTTTTTTGCAGAATAAAATTCAGAGAGTTTGGTTACAAAAAAACCATAATTAACGGATTATAAATTTTACATTTTCAACACCCAAAATAAAATCACAGTCATATAAATATACAATGGAGAGAAGCAACAACAACAACAGCAATAGTAAACCAAAATGTCAAAATCATAAATTAAAAACCTATACATTGTATCTCTCAAACCCACACATACACCCACACACTCTTACACTCATACAATAATTTGTTAGAATTTCAACGGAAATAAATTCTCAGCATGCTTGCCAGTAATACATGTAATATCCGAGTATAACAAATTACTAAACACTACTAAAAGCAATAACAACAGCAATAACAATCTTTTTTTTTTGCATTATTGTTGTAAAAATTTTCTAATTGCATATGTTAGTGTATTAGTGTGAGTGTGTGCAACTTTATGTAAAAATAGTATTCGAAAGGGCTAAACTGTAGCCGAACGAAAATAAATCATTTTTTTTTTTGGTTTTTGTTTTTTGGTTTTTTTAATAGTTAATGAAATTATAAATTTTGTGGTATTATATGCACATATGCATATACGAGGATCACATCTAAAATTTTTGGAATAAGAAACTTTCGTTTGTTAGCTTTGAAAATTTCTCACGATTAAAGGATTCATTTAAAATAAAATAAATTCTCATAGAATTCCTGAATTTTAACCCCAGCGAGGGAACTGAAACTTATGGCTTCCTGTCCTGTGTTGAATAACTTTCTGGTTATTTTAGGCATTTTATAATCAGCTCTATTCTATAAAGAAAATTGTGGGTAATGCTTGTCGCATGCGAACAATATAAGAAGTAGTAGGCAATTTTGCTAATTTATGTGGGCAGTAGTCGCCGTTGGAAGTCGCCATAGTCTAGTAGGTAGTGTGTTCGCTTATTAGACCTATAAGCCCGGATTCGAGCCCCAGGCCAGACATCAAAACGAAGTATGAAAATAATATTTCTTCGGTGACTTCCTTTCAGCAGATTTATGGCAAAAACTCTGAGAGTAAATAAACCTGCCATTAAAAAGTTTCTCAAAATCTGTCGTTCGGAGTCGACGTTAAGCTGTAGGTCCCGACACTCAAGTATAAAATTAAGGCACACAACATGAGTGGTGTGAGAAGCTAGGCCGTAATCCTGACTGAAAGGTTGTAATGACAAATTATGTATGTATGTATGAATGTGGACAGTCTCGAAGTTGCCATTGACAATACATGCGCTAAAACCTGCCTTGAAACGATTTGATCAGATTCAATAACGAATTCAATGCCAAGTTTTTGCTATAAAGATCTGTATGCAAGCTCTTCAAAATCAAAAAGAGGCGCAAGTAGCTAACTAGAAGTCTATTTTGAATCTTACAAGAAAAAACCGCACAAACGACTCTCAATATTGCATTCTATAACACATCAGACCAAGACGCTCTATAGATCATGTCAGAGCTATTAACTATTGACTAAATATTGATTACTGGTTACAGATACTTCGATGCTCAACCGAAAAAACTAGATTTTTCGAATTACGAATTCTGTAGTTCTTCACACAGCGCTGTTTAAATAGATTATATGACCTGTAAGATCTCATTGGAATATATGTTTGAAATTGAATTAGAATTTTAAATACAGTCAGACCCCGTTTAACGCGGGTGTACTTTCCAATAAGTTCCAGCGCTAAACGAAACAGCGTTAAACGAGTCAACTAATAAATCAACTGTGACGCAGGAAAGATGAGTTCGTACTGTGATTGCGACTTCGGAAAATACAGTTGGAATCTTTATTTTGGACAGACTAACAAAAGAGCGTTGGAAAAGATACATAGTACACACCGTCGCTATATAGTGCACCGCTTTTGTTCTATCGCGTAATACTGAAACAGTGTTAAGCGGAGCAGCGTTAAGCGGGGTCTTACTGTACAATATTTATAGAGACCTAGCTCTTTAGGTGCTGTAGTTCGAACACTAATGGTGTTTTCTTTTCTACAAAGAAAATGTCACCCTCTTACAAGGTGCATTAAAAAAATTGCTGACCAACCCTGTTATAATGTAATTTTTATTTGAGATGAACATAACACAAATATGAAAAAAGGGTATGCCCCGTGCCCTTAAAAATATGTTTGTTTTCAATAAAATATGTAAACATAAAAAAGGTGTTGCCAGATCGCTAATTTTTCGATATCATTTTTTTAGAGCTTTTTTTTATAACCAAATAAAATTTTTTTTAACACAGTTCTAACACTGAATGCAATTTTTTATATTACTGACCATGTAGCTTTAATAATGTAATGTTCTCTTAAGGTTACCCCACAAAACAATGAAAAAATTAACTTCAAAATTGGATAACAATACTAGGCGACTTTTTTTAAATTTCATCTGGTAGCCCTATAAATAAACAAAAGTCATTTGCTTTACAGGGCATTATCAGCACTCTCGATTTATACAGGGCGTAAAATGCAATGCCCTCCACCATTTTCAAGTGCGAATTATTTAGAATAAAACATACCACCCTTTTAGAGGGAGAAACATTTTTAAGAAACAAACACAAAATTGCATTTTTTTAAATAAAGTGCACATTTTTTGGTAGAAAAGAAAACACCATAATAGTTAATTTTATGTGTTACCTTATAGTATTGCATAACACAGCTTATACTGTATTATAGACCTCTCTTGAATGTCTTCAATAATTTTTGCCCGTTAGCTATAACTATAGCGTATCAACTGTTGATATCACCACCTTTTGTTGCAAAAGTTACTTTGTAACTTCATTAAATCACTCTCACCTTACAAAAACAATGCACATGCAATTGCCTTTAATTGCATGAAATGTTTCTAATGTTTCCACTTCATTTCATTATCTTCCTTTTGATTCTTATTTTCCCTTCAATTTGTTGTTTAATTTTAATATGATTCTTTTCACTTCATTGTATTTTCTATGTGATTATAATTTTTACTACTGACTGACATCCGCTTCTCCTACTCCTCTTTGTCAATTCCACTACAACTGTAGCTCTTCGTACGGAGTATATGGCTTGTGTATGCAGCAGGAACTGTCACATTAAATAAAATGATTTATTGCGTCCTTAATTTATTGCGGAAACAAATGACAAAAAAGAAGTTGCAACAATAAAAATGAAACAAAATGGTAGTAAACGACTAGAAAAGAAAAGGAAATACAAAAAACGGAACAGAAATTCAAACATTACATATACAGCTACACATACCAATACAAATACAAATACATCTAAACAAACGAAGTCATTCACTTACTCGAGAGTAATTAAGAGAAAAAGGGTCAACGTACAAAAGCAAACACATTTACGTTGTTAACTTTAAATGAGATGAACGTACAAAGAG